>CM060908.1:1020912328-1022238161 GCA_030737815.1 Allium fistulosum
GGATCTGTTATTTCCATTACAGTCTTATGGAATCGATTTAAATAATCCTACAGCGACTCTCCTTCAGCTTGACATACATTAAACGAAGACATCATGTGCTTCGAACATGGGGTATGCAAACGGAATTGCTTCATAAATTTCTATGACAATTTAGCAAAAAATGATATGGACCTCGGCAGAAGTCGAGTGAACCACATTGTGGCCACCCCTTCTAAGAAAATTGGGAAACAACGACACTCCACTGCATCTTAAGCCCTTGCCGAATCCATATACCATTCATATCTCAATAAGTATTGCCTAGGAGCTGTCGTTCCTCCGTACAACGACATTGTTGGCATATTGAATCTCTTGGGGATTTCGCATGAAGAATGTCCACTATGAACGGGTTTCAACTAGCATAAGTTCCCCAATCGTCATTAGTTATGAACCTGTTTTCACTACCTAATATCATAACCATATCTTCCAAATAATCTGAATCAACAAGTTCGACTGAACGGCGGTGATTTGGTCCTGCCCAAGTGTTCAACCTGGCAAATGCTCGTAGGATGGTTCTTGATACCTAGGCTCCCCAAACTCCAGAGGACCCATTGGTCTAGCATTCCCCCTTGTTTGATTTCCATAAGCAACATCATCAACAGTAGCATGGGTTTCCAATATCTGACCTCCAGTAACATATCCAGGGACTGCGTCTCCACTCCCTTCAGGAAAATGGGTTCTAGTTCCACCATATTGGGAGTCGGTACAAAGTCCTAGGTAGGGATCGGTACCGAGTCGTATTTTTAGGGCAAGGACCCATCTTCCTTCCTGCTGAGGTGTTCCAGCAGCGTACGGAGCCTTCTTCTTCCTTCTATCCTACCGTCTTCGCTCGGATGAAGAAGAACTCTCTGACTCTAAGGTGGAATCCCCATCTACTCCATCGGCGGTCGTTTTGAGTCAACACATTCAATAGCCTCAAGATCTGTTGCATCGTGTTGTTCATCTCCTGTTGGCTAGCTTGGAACCTATCTTCCATCTTCTTCACCATCCTGTTCATCTCCACTCTGGTCACAACGTCGGTAGGCGCTTGGACCTTGGGTTAAGTTGGCTGAACAACTCCATCTACTTGCTGAGGATTCTGATTATCGACTTCAGTAGTAGTTTAGAATTAGTAGAATGATCTCTTCTTGATGGGGCCATGGCAGAAAGCTGTTGGTAGACTTTGCAAATCTAAGTTGTAGAATTAAAAGATAAAGGGATTGGATCTATCTCTTGGATATAGTAAATCCAAAAATAGATGATGGATTCAAATGGCCTGAGAATATATCTTTTTCTTAGTGAAAGAACCAAAATGTTTGAACCAAAAGTTAGCCAAACACCCAAGATTATATAGAGAACAAAAGTGAAGAAATATAAATGAAAAAGAGGAAAGAAAAAAGACACAGTCGTTTATAGTGGTACGGCAAAGCTAGGCCTAGTCCACTTCAATATTTTATTACTTGTTCATGACTTGGAGGTAGAAGTTCTTGAGGGTCGGTACAACTCCAACACCTAGAATTTTCGAGTTACAAGAATATATGAAATAATGGAACTAGAGCCAAAAGATCCCCAAAAACGAGTCCTACCTTCCTATTTATAGAGGTAAGGGGCTTAAAATCTCGCATGTAATATCTCTTAGCCATTATGTCCAAAATTAACTCATTCTCCTAAAAAGATAGGTGCCAGCTCGAAAATACCTGGGACTTGGTATCGATCCTCGGGTGGAAGTCGATACTGATCCTCAAGTTTAATGATTCTTGCATCTTCAACTCCTTAGCTTGGATCATCTTGTGGTAGGCTTCACGAATCCATAGTTGTTTGCACCAATCTTAGCTTGTTTCTGAACCTAAATGATGGAGTTATAGGAGAACAAAGCTGCAGATTCAGGAGTTTAGGGAGATCGATAGAGAATTACACTGATTCAACAAACTAACTTTGGATATAGACTTTTAACATCGAAATAAGCTTGCAGGAAGAAGATGGGGTTCACCCAAGTTGCATTTGGGAGTCGATACCGATCCCTAACTTGGGGATCCCATTACTTTGTTACCTTAGATAGTTGTGGCTCTGACTTCGTGGCTTTGTCTGTGCTTGGTTTCTGGACTCCTGTGTTATCTTTCCGGGCTTTCTACCTTAATAACTCCAAGTTCTATCTATCCAGTTTGTCCGGATCCTACCTGGCCAGAATGTAGGATAACACTTATATAAACATATACGAAATTTTCTTTTTTATATTCAAACACACACACACATACATACATATATATTTCATATTACATAAATTCAAAATCATTTATATATTTAATAATAATGTATGATATATATATATATATATACACACACACGTTTATTTTCGGCCATGTATTAATTTTCACAAAATCAAATTTTTTATACAATAAATTCATGCATATTTATCTTAAGTTTCCTATATTTAAATTTAAAATTTTTGTGTATAAAAAAATTGAGCTTTTTTTAAATTTATGTAAAAGATTATGTTTTATAATATATATGTGTGTGTATATTAACAAGTTAAATTTAATATTTTAAATTAGTAAATATTAATAATATATTTCAAATTAAATAAATATATACATATACTTATGTATATATAATTATCTTAATTCATGTACATTCAAAATGACATATATACAAAATTTATTAATATAAATTTATAAATATATACATATATATATATAATAGTTTTAAAATTTTAATTTTTATTTAAGAATGCTTTTAAATTTATTTTCTATTCAAATTTCTTTTATAATATAACCAAAAGCAAATGAGCATATATATACAAATTTGTTTAACAATCTTATATATATAAATCGACAACAAATACATATAAGGATTCGTGA
This sequence comes from Allium fistulosum, assembly GCA_030737815.1. Taxonomy (NCBI): domain Eukaryota; kingdom Viridiplantae; phylum Streptophyta; class Magnoliopsida; order Asparagales; family Amaryllidaceae; genus Allium; species Allium fistulosum. Next base: position 1,020,915,202 of record CM060908.1, read on the forward strand.
TATAAATCGGAGCTGTACTAGTATAATAACATAATGATTATGTATATAAATTGATATAAAATAAATGTTAGCTTAGCTATAGCCTAGTTGTAACACTCCGAATGTTGAATCTAATGATTTCCTAGAATATGATTCCAACTCTTCCATAAATTGCTAGTAACCAAACTGATCTACGCTTCTTTATTTAATTTGTTTAAATTTTCATTTTGGTTTGAAACTATTGGAGGAGGAATTGGCTATGATTTTTGACCAAGAAAAGAAGTGAAGGCTAGAGCAACAGATCAAATCCAAAACGAGGTGAGTGTTGGGTTTTTATAAGAAAAGAAAGGTAGAGGAAAACGGGGACCTAAACCCTTTCTTTTCTCTACCAATTTAAAACCCAAATATAAAAAAAAATCATACCATCCTTTCCCTTTGGGTGGCCACCATTCATAGGCTAATGGGCCTATTTTCCTTTTCAAACCATATCAATAAAATCACATTTAAATCCAATTTAAACGCACATCGCTATCGTATATCGATACGTACATATATAACTTTTGTATACGTATTATTTCAATACTGACTCAAATAGATCAAATAAAATTTTGGAATTAATATTTCATATATATTAATTAATTTAAATAATTTATAACAATTATAATTTAATAAAATCAGGTGGTATTTGGAGTATTCAACGTTGCGGTTATGTGACTCTTAGGTGTAAATTCAATCAGCGATTAACATCGAACAATTTAAATACTAATGTTCACACATCACTTTAGCTAGTAGTGTCATGGTTTGGTCGAATTCATCACTTACACAATTTCAATAAAATATAATTTTACTATTTTAAGTGGTCCATGGTAGTGACAATTATTTGCACCAATTATCTTCGTTAAAATTATATCTCATCACGACTTATGGAATTTGGATTGATCAAAATTCCATTATCATCTACATTCAACTTATATAGTCTTAACATATAGTCATTGGTTTAATCAAACTACTCTGGCCAAAGACTTTGAGTTGACTATAGTTGACCATGGTACTAACCTCATATAATCGAGGATACGAATTCTCTATGGAATAGTGCTTCACTTCCAATGCTTCAACTCAGACCCAACTATAGTGGTCCGATTAGTGTCGTGTCACGATTTAACTATAATCAAAGTGGAGTGTTCACATTGAAGTTCAATAATATTCTTAAGTCGAGATAACTATGTAATATTGTCATTTTAATATTTTCTGTTTGATGTTAGTTATATTAACCAACAGAAAACTATTGATTAGGTCATTCATAGTTATTCAATAACCATCGGTATGTAACTCCTTGGTGCCCTTAGCGACCATGAGTAATACACTACCCCAATATTTGGAGAGCGGTATGTACTCTAGTCTTAATGAATGTATCGATATCCAATCTCGATACATATTGATTAGGAATATTTAAAATGATATGTTTATTATACTTAAATTACTCATGATTACAACACATTGTAATTATTATCACTAAATGTACAATTTATGAATTTTATATTAAATATACTTAAATTAAGCAATCAATCAATATAACACATTATAACGAGTATATAATAGAAAGAAAAACACCTTTTATTTCGAATGGGATTTTATTACAAAGTTAATAATCTACAATAAATTATAGAATTTCCTATAGGGCATGCTTCTAACTCCAACAATGAATAATTTGCTTGAGAATCTGCTTATTTAGATGATTCGGTATTGTGATATTCTTCCTCCTTTTTTTATTTGAATTAGTCTAAGGTTACACAAATATATCTTTCATACAGATATTTTAATGCTTCTAAAATTTGAATTGTTTTATTGTAGTCCTCCGAATTTAGACTGATGTGGCTCAAAAATAAAACTAGTTTAATGTCAAGAATCTCTTATTATCATGTAAATACAAAATACTAAACAAACACATTAAATACAATATATATTTATTAGCATCAAATTAAGATTAATTGCAATATCTCAAAATTTATATATTGATAATAAGAAACATATGTTAAATTTACAAATAAAATGCAAATGTGTTTGACATGTAACATGTGTAAATTAGTTATATGAGAGATAATGAATGAGAAATAAATTGAAAACAAAAATTGCGCTCTTTTGATATTTTATTTGTAACACACTCTATAAAAAGTTCAAATATAAATATACATATGTTATCATCAAACAAGATATGTACTCCATAATTTTCCACTTTTGATGATAACAAACAACATATTAAGATGTGATAAGTGTAACTCATGTTGAGTGCGTATTCTATATCATAAATCCCAAATCATAACACAATGTCTCAATATGTATAACATGCTCCTTATGTCGATATGCTTCATCTACATGTGTGGCATATGTGTTCGAGAATAAATGTTAAACCAATAATATTTCTTTCAATATTAACAATGAATTCATAATGTCATCAAATCTTAACCTCTCCCTCTCCCTTTCCCTTTTGTTTTCGTCAAAATTAAGAATATCATATTAATATAGTGAGAAAGTGATAATGAATGATGAAACATGGTCAAAATATAACATTAAATATTTAATGAAAAGTCAACCATAAATCGTAGAAACTATATTTACTAAAATATATCACATGATTAGAAAGAGGGTGACAAAAATAAGTATAGTTAAATGCATTGAGGTTCAAAAGATAACAAACTCAATTGTTCTAACCGCAAACCAAATAATAAATCGAGCGAAGTGAAGTGTTTATGTAGGGATAGTTTTTTCCTAACTCATTAGAAATGAGATAACGATACTTACAACTATGAATTACTTGATGGACTATTAGATGAGGGAGAAGCATTACTTGATGAGTGTATATACATTTACGCTAAAGAATTTTCAACATTGGACGAATACCCTTAGGTTGTATAACTCTTCATTCATACTGAAAGAACCATATCTATGGTGTTTTGATGATAACAACCAAACAATAATGCTGCTAACGATCTTCATCAAGTGCATTGCAGATTTAGTAAGCATTCAATGAAGAGACAAGAATAAAAGCCATATCGGAGGGTACTTTTCAGAGTAATACTATAGGAGTACATGATCTATGGAATGCAAGATACACTTGATTAGAGACCGAAGAGATCAATTATGAAGAAGCAACAATAATATGAAGGAGTTGTCAATTGAATTAACCTCCTAGTCGACTGAACTAGTTAACTAAACTCCTATTCAGTCTACTGATTGTAGCTATGCTCTCAGGATTGTTTATGACATAGAGCTAGTTGACTAAACTCCATCTCCAGTCGACTTAATGCACAATAAACGCTAGTTTATGAAAAGGCATCTTCATATCTCTTCGCGCCGACAGTTGCTTCTCTTCATCCTGGATACTTCTGAAAGGTTGTAACCCTATTTTAGCATCCCTACAACACCTATAAAATCCTCTAATCATCCTTGAATCAACATAAAACTCTATGCTTTGAATTCCATGCCTAAAACTCTCAAACGTAAAAGTAATAGTTTGAACTTCAAAAGATCCATGTGATTCAAATAATATCGACTAGTGTGCTTCATCTCAACATCCTAAATTCTAATTGAATGAACTCCTTAGCCTCTATAGCTCCACTCAATATCGTTTGGTTTGGTTATAGGAGTCCTTGTACTAAAAAGAGATTATTTGTATATAAAAGATACATTGTGTCAAGACGTAACTTTTGGTTACATTGGTTGTTGAAGTCCTATTCTACAGCTTCGGGTAGTTGTTGAAAGCCTATTCCTCTAGGCTAAGTGAGGTATTTTGGATTAGTAAAAATCCAAATGGGGCTTCAGGATTGGACGTAGGACAGGAGGTCTAAACCAATATAAAATCGACTATGTGATTTACTATATTATTTCCGATGCCTTTACATCGTTTATTACTATTAGCCATCTTCGATCCTCAGCATAGTGACTAACAATTGGTATTAAAGCCTGATATTCTATAGATCGTAACACCATCTAAGAAAAATGGCTACAAAAAGAAGATCTAGTTATAGCTCAAAGACAATCGAGAAAAAGCAAAATCTTAAAACCAAGCAATATTCAATAAAATTAAGGTACTTGTGTTGGATGGCTAAACTCAGATCAAAATCGATATGCTTAGATTCGTTGTATAGTGATCTTTTAGAAACACAAAAGAAGTTATTGAAAGATTTTAAAGTGTTATAAAAGGTCAATTTTATTGCTTTAACTAAATTAGATGATTGTTAGTGTAAAATTAGTATTTTCAAGTAAGAAAATAATTTTTTAGTAAAACAAGCTGAACTTTTTAAAAATATATTAGAAGAACTTGTATTACAACAAGATTTCCTATTAAATGATAATGAGCGTTTAAATGATAAAAATATTGATCTTTTGAAGGAAATCGAAGTTTTGCAAAATAAAAATATATTTTAAAAAATTCTTTAAATGATTCTAATTCTAAACTTTTGCCACTTGAAAAAGAGAATAATGCTTTAAATGATATAAATCTAGAATTAATTAAAGAATGTAAACTTTTAAAAGATGATAATATTAGTTTGCTAAAAGATATTTGTGATTCTAAAGCTGTTTTTGATAAATTGAATGAGAAAATCATAAATTTTAATAGAGAAAAAGATGATTTATCTTCTTTAATTACAAATACTAAATCTCACAATGATAGAACTTGTTTAGGCTATAAACATGATAACTACTAAATACGCTTTCATGTATACACATTTTAATACTAGTGCTAAACACCAAGATAGTCCTAAAGCCTCTTTATGTCAAAAAAGTACTCAACCTAGAAATAGAAACCATTCTTCAAGTACAAACTCAATGATATATAATTTAAAAATATGGGTTCCTACTAATTTGAGTAATCATGATAGACAATTATAGATTAATAATTATTACGACACAGTGATTAATAATGAAAAAATATTATTAAGGGATCAACCACATCAAACTGGATATGGTTTCCTAAATCGTGAACCATATATTTCTACAAAAATGAGTATCATTTTGCTTGCACTTGACATATCTATTAGATACTCATCACTTTGCATTAATGTTAAATTATTTTTTTTGTTGACTTATCTATGATACTTCCCATCTCTTTTATAAAAGGGGAGAAAAGTCCACATATATAGAAAAAGTACATAGATCCATTTCTTAATAAAAATATTATATTTAGGAGAAGTTTTTAAAATATAATATGCTTATGCTCTTATCTATTTTTGTTGATGACAAAAGGGGAGAAGAATGTTTACATGTTTTTATATTAGCATAAACTACTTAAGTTAAGGCAAATAAACTTATTATATATAATATATATTTAGAGGGAGCTATTATTTTATATTATAAAGTTGTGTAGTTGTCATCATCAAAAAGTGGGAGAAAGAATGAACTATATATATGGTGTTTTGATGGTAATAACCAAAAAACAATGTTACCAATGATCTTCATTATTAACAAGAAAACTTGTCAACATCCCCAAAGCTATGTAGTTAAAAAGAAATATCGTTTACACTTCAAAAAAAAGACTATTAGAAGTGATCACTCCCTTCGAAACCCCCTTTCGATTGGATTGACTTGGACAACTTACTTTTGGAGGGTGGTCTAATGAAAATATTAATGGTAGTCAGCAAATCCAATCATCTTTATTGAAATGAAGGTTAAGGAGAGAGCACCTTTTTCGAAGCTCTTTTCTAGGTGAGTCAAAAGTGGTTATTTGTGCCAGACATTCTTTCCTTTTGACTATGTCGAAAGGACCATTCTGCCCTTAGGGTGAAGTATTGTAACAATCCTAATTTTTGATAACATTATTCAGGGGATTTAATTAGATTAATTAAATAGAATAATGTAAATGTTAAGTGATAAGGGGATTGAGACATGAATATAATTAAGGACGTGCTCAATTTAATTAATTAAATGGGCTTAAGAATGGGTTATAAGTTAATTAATCTACATAGGGGTATATTGGGAAATCCGCACATAACCCTTACCCTTATATATATTCCATTCGCGTTTCATTTTCCCCATTCACGTCATTTTGAAAACAAAACAAAAACGTAAGGAGGAGCCGGCCATTAACAAGAGAAAAGAGAAGAGAAATCAAAGAAAAGCTAGTGGAATAAATTTCAATCTCAATCCAATCTCCTTATCTTAATCAAGGTGAATAATAATTCATTCCATCTCTATTTTGTTTTATAATCATATGTTTTGGATTTAAGGGTAAATTCATTTTTATGATGATTTGGATGATGATATGCTTGAATTACAATTTGTTTGATTTAAACAAGAATGTTTAAATAAGACTATATGCGGTTTTGAAAGTGCTCAGATACCAAATGAAAGTTACTGGTGCTATAGGATCGTGTAATATGGATAAACTACTTGTGCGGAATATCAACTAAGTAAGTAAATAGTTAAAGCAGTAAAGTAAATGACACCAGAGATTTTTATACTGGTTCGAACTCTCGTTCTACGTCCAGTCCCAGACTCCTTCTGGAATTAAACTAGCAATCCACACTTAACCCGGAGGAATAGGTTTACATAGCCTGAGCAACCGAACAGAACTTCTACCGCCTAAGCAACCGAATAGGACATCTACCGCCTAAGCAACCGAATAGGACTTCTACAGCCTGAGCAACCGAAAATGACTTGTTTACAAATAACAAAAGTATATGACTGTAGTGTGCTCTTTAAATAGCACTGATAAGTCAATTAAGTACAATCTTCCTATAATGTTCTCCTTTATGTTATGTAGTGTAATGTGCTTGAGAATAGTGGAAGATAGAGTGATCAATGATCATAGAATGTAAGTAGTTTGAGTGCAGTTTGAGCGCAGTTTGAAAATAGAGAATAAGAGATAAGAATTCAAGAATATTAAAATCAATTGTTGTGTTTGTTTGTTGAATTCTGAAATCTATTTATAGAGAGTAAAAAGTTGCAACCATTGATGAAAGGCAACATTGAAAAGAACAGGTGCAACTGTTGGTTTGAAGATGTTTTTCTTCGATGAAGAGAAGTGTCTTTTCATAAAAATAGCTGTTGAAAATATTCAGCCGGCTGAAAATATTTATTCAGCCTTCTGAATTTGATAAAATCATAAACAGCAAGAAAATAGGCAATTTTTGGTCTAATTCAGCCGGTTGAAACTGCATAAAAATTTATGCTTTGTTTCAGCATTCAGCCGTCGGAATGATATTATTCAGCCGGCTGAATTCTGTTGATAAGCAAAAGTTACCATAGCTGATTTGGTTGGAGCACTTGCCTTCTAAACTAGTGACCTGGGTTCGAGCCCTGCTCCATGCAATTTTTGAAAACTTGATTTTCATTTAAAATATCAATGTATATGTGTGTATACCATTTTGAGAAGATTTTAACATTTGTAAACTCTAGACACGACACTCTATGACTAATAATACTTTGTTTGTCACCTTCATCTTGTCTCTATCGTGTATGTCTCTTCTTGTATCTCCATATACATACTTTCGTCCTTTTTTGTACTGTGTATCTTCATTTTGAACGTATTTGTTTGTCTCTTTTTGATGCTCATGTACCTGCAAATTAGCTTAGAGATTCTTTGGAATAATTGTATAGTTGTTGTCATTAAAATCCAACAATAGAGGTTCTAACATTCTCCCCCTATTTGATGATGACAACTATGCAATTTTAAAAAAATATTCATTCTATAAATAAAATAATATTAATATGTTTAAAGCTCCCCCTAAGTATAACATCTCCCTCTATCAATATGCATATGAATTTCTTCCCCTTTGTCATTATCAAAAAGAATGAGGGAATATAATAAATTTTATAAAATATCTTGTAAATAGTGGGATAAACTCAATATTAATTATGGAGAAAAATAAAATAGATTTTACCATATTTGCATATTTGTTGAAGTCATAAGCACGTAATTCTATTAAACGTATGGAACATTCTTTAAAATTCCAAAATCTATCATTTTCCTTTTATTTCTCCGAGTACCTGCAATAAATAATAATCATTTTCTGTACCCACTTACTATGTTAGGGTCCGGGGGGTTAGGTCTTAGGAAACCATACTCATTTGGGTGTGGTTGAACCTTTATAAATATAATTTTCATTATTAACTACCATATCAAAATAATCATTAATGTATTTTTCTCTATTTTTCCAATTAACAGAAACCCAAATACTTGGATAATTTTTATTCATATTTCCAGTCAATGATTTTGTACTTCTAGTTATAAACATTATTGGTCATAGCAGTATTTGAATTTCTATAAAAATTGGATTTATACTTTATTCGAAATCTAATACTAGCACTAACTTTTATACTATACATGAAAGCATACCTAGTGCTATTTCAACGATCAATTTTATTATATCCTAAACCAGTTTTATCATGTAAAGGTCTAGAACTAGATAAAATCATGTTTAAATCGTTTTGACCTTTATTAAATTTTGTGACTTCAGTGTTAAGTTTATCGAATTTAGCTTTAAAGTCACAATTATTATTTTCAAAAGAAATATTACTATTTTTCAAAATATCAATCTGCTTGTTTAATTCAGAATTCTCGTTTTTTAACGTACATTTCTCAATTTTGAGAAGAAAATTTTGAAATTCTGAATTATATAAAGAGGATTGTAATAAATCATTTTGTCTTTTCAAATCAAAATTTTCTTTTGAAAATTTTTCTCTCCTTTTTAAATAAGGTGTTTTGTTCATCTAGAAAATCTATAGTAGTTATAAAATTATTCTTTACAACACCAAGTTGATTTTCTAAATTTAACTTCTCATTTTTCAATTTCTCATTTTCAAGTTCAACAGATTTCATCTTTTCTAAAATAATAAAATTAAGCTTTGAAATCTTATCGCTTATACTAACTAATTCATTATTAACTTTTACTAAAATTTGTAAATCGGAAAATACCCTTTTGTAGTTCTCATTGGTGGCTTTGGTGGGGATTTTGCTTGTTGTATTTCGATTGGATCTTTTTCTAGCCATTATTCTATGATGTTGTGACGATCGATAGAATCCCAGGCTCTGATACCAAATAAAAGTGCTCTGATACCAAATGAAAGTTACTGGTGTTATAGGATCGTGTAATATGGATAAACTACTTGTGTGGAATATCAACTAAGTAAGTAAATAATTAAAGCGGTAAAGTAAATGACACCAGAGATTTTTATACTGGTTCGAACTCCCGTTCTACGTCCAGTCCTAGACTCCTTCTGGAATTAAACTAGAAATCCTCACTTAACCCAGAGGAATAGGTTTACACAGCCTGAGCAACCGAACAGGACTTCTACCGCCTAAGCAACCGAATAGGACTTCTACCGCCTGAGCAACCGAACAGGACTTCTACCACCTGAGCAACCGAACAGGACTTCTTTACAAATAACAAAAGTATCTGACTGTAGTGTGCTCTTTGAATAGCACTGATAAGTCAATTAAGTACAATCTTCCTATAACCTTCTCCTTTCTGATATGTAGTGTAATGTGCTTGAGAATTGTGGAAGATAGAGTGATCAACGATCATAGAATGTAAGCAGTTTGAGTGCAGTTTGAAAATAGAGAATAAGAGATAAGAATTCAAGAATATTAAAATCAATTGTTGTGTTTGTTTGTTGAATTCTGAAATCTATTTATAGAGATTAAAAAGTTGCAACCATTGATGAAAGGCAACGTTGAAAAGAACAGGTGCAACTGTTGGTTTGAAGATGTTTCTCTTCAATGAAGAGAAGTGTCTTTTCATAAAAATAGCTTTTGAAAATATTCAGCCGGCTGAAAATATTTATTCAGCCTTCTGAATTTGATAAAATCGTAAACAGCAAGAAAATAGGCAATTTTTGGCCTAATTCAACCGGTTGAAACTACATAAAAATTTATGCTTTGTTTCAGCATTCAGCCGTCTGAATGATATTATTCAGCTGGCTGAATTCTGTTAATAAGCAAAAGTTACCATGGTTGATTTGGTTGGAGCACTTGCCTTCTAAACTAGTGACCTGGGTTCGAGCCCCGCTCCATGCAATTTTTGAAAACTTGATTTTCATTTAAAATATCAATGTATATGTGTGTATACCATTTTGAGAAGATTTTAACATTTGTAAACTCTAGACACGACACTCTATGACTAATAATACTTTGTTTGTCACCTTCATCTTGTCTATATCGTGTATATCTCTTCTTGTATCTCCATATACATACTTTCATCCTTTTTTGTACTGTGTATCTTCATTTTAAACGTATTTGTTTGTCTCTTTTTGATGCTCATGTGCCTGCAAATTAGCTTAGAGATTCTTTGGCATAATTGTATAGTTGTTGTCATTAAAATCCAACAATAGAGATTCTAACAGGTTTTAGGGAAAAACTGATTGATATTGATGTTTAAATTCCATGGAAAATTTTTATGTTATATAAAACATGATTTTGGAGTTGGGTTTTAATTTTAATAATTTTCCAAGCCATATAAAGATTTTTATGAATTTTCAAAGGAAAATATGGTTAATTGGGTTTGTAAATTTATTTCAGAAATTATATTGAGAAGTTGGGTCTGAAATTTTGATATGTTAGATAACATGATTAAAGTGAATTTCTGGAATTTTAGGGGATTTTTCCTAAGTGGGTTGCTATGCATATTTTAGAAGAAGGACTTCTTTGCGGTATTGGTTTTGTTTGATGGAAGGACTTATTTGCTAACTTAATCATCGTTTATATCTGAAATTAGCGGCAGTTATTTTAGTAAAGAATTTGAAAAGTTAAGGCAACCAATCTTGTGTTTACACATGGCAGGTTAGTTAGAAAGTACTTGCCTTAATTGACATTAATCAGTTTTTAACCAGAAAAGTTGGTTCCACCTTCTTTAGAAGTACCTTCCGACTCAGAGTTTCCGCCTTCAATCAAGTCGAAACCCCACTAAGCTGAAACCAATACATAAGGTATCACTTAGAAGGTACATAGTGGATTGGAAAGACGGAAGGCATGGTGTCGAAAGCATAGCTTCTGATGTGGTCGATACCTTTTTGTTTGTTTTAAAAGTGAAGCGCCTGCCTTTATTTTAATTAAAGCAGTCAAAGGAGCCGAAGCATATATTTTCGAAAGAGGTTTTCTAAATGCTTTCGAAGGAGTTGCCATCAACTTATGTTTTAAAGAATAAGCTTTCGAATGGGTTCCTTTACTTATAAAATAATGCTTTCGAAAGAAGGGGTTCCGACCTAGTCGAAGTTCTGCTGTCGTTCTTTAGCCTTTCGAGTGTATTGAAGTCATCAATGTTTTCAAAAGGTAGTGGTTGTTTCAAAGATGTTTTAAGCCACTTCCTAAATGCTTTCGAAAGGGTCTAAGGGTTTCGAAGGCAATGGCTTCGAAAGGGGGTTTCGATGCTATCCTTCGATGTTTTGTTTAAATGGTTTGAATCTTTCAAAAGGGATGGTGCCGACGCCATCAAGTTTACCCTAATACTTTTATATGACAAAGGACAGTTTTGAAAGAGATACTTTCGTTTATATTCACTTTGACCCAAATAATATTTTAAGTATAAACCCAATGGTTTCGAAAGAGGGACTTTCAATGGTTTCGGAAGGGATACTTCCAAATGTTTCGAAAGGAGTACTTTTAATGGTTTCAAAGCTATGCTTCTAAAAGATAATAAGTAATACTTTATTACATTTGAATGGTTTTGAAAGAGAAGTTTTAAAGTGTTTCAAAAGGCAGGGGCCTAATGGTTTGAAAAGAGATTTATATGCTTTCGAAGGAGGTTATCCAGTGAGCTCGAAAGCAATGTTTTGAAGGTTTCGACAACCTTAGTTTTCAAAACAAATAACCCAATCTCATTTTTAAAGGAAAACCATGGCATAAATAAATAAGGTGTTTTCAAAAGGGGTTTTTGAAGAAGTTTTCTTTGATTAAAGGGTTAAAGGGATTAACCAACTTATTGTGTTTGCTTCTTCATATATGTATATATTCACATTGTAATGGACCCATAACTATATTTTGGAGAAGGGCGGAATAACCAGCCAGATTGACCCGATAATGAATATAAATTAAGTTAACTCCTGAATGAGTAGAATTGCATCTAGGAGGTCAGAAAGACCAGAACATAGGATGCTAAAATATTAAAGGCAGATATTGGCAGAGGCCAATAGGTTCTCAGTAAGCCCATGAAAACTGTGTATAGGAAAAGATATTGGCAGGGGCCAATAGGTTCATAGCAAGCCCATGAAATCTATGTATAAATGAAGATGTTAGAAATACAGATTCATAGTCAGCCCATGAAAACTATGATTTGGTATTGGTAGGGGCTGATATGTTTATAGTGAACCCATGAAAAATATATCCGGATTAATATATTGACAGATGTCAATAGGTTCCTAGTCAGCCTATGGAAACTAGGATAAGAGTGAAGATATTGGGGTTACCAATAGGTTCTTAGTGATCCCATGAAAACTATGTAACTGGATAGGGAGTGCATAATCATTTTACATTTTGCCGGTTATTAGTCAGCCCATGAAAACTATTAGACTAATAGTAATCTTAGAAACTATAATTGAGACAGATAGTCAAAATGAATGGGGATGGGTAATCCAGAATTGATTCATTGGTTTTGCATATCATCATATCATAATATTTTGAATTGTTTTAACCATTGTGGATGCAGGAGCATAGTATATGGTTTTATCAAGGTTTTAAGATACTAGTGAGGGGAAAACCCGTTGCTCTAAGCGGCATGGTCTCACTAGATATCTAAATGGTTTGAGATGGTAGATTATTAATCATATCAGGCTTTATGTCTGACTCGAAGTTTATGTTTTCCCCTTAAACTCTTGGGTGCTCAATTGATTTTTAGTAGTTTGAGAGTTGAGGTTTCCAGGTACCTCATTAGATGAATAAAGCTTTCGGAGAAGTGTGGGAGGCATGATAGCTATCTAGAGTTCTCTTTATTTTTATTCCGTTGTGTTGTTTGTAATGGAAAAGTTGTTAAATTACTTGTATATACTCTGATCATCCAATGTAGCATCTTCATATGTCACTCTTGGCGTATGTTATAATAGATATATTTTCTCTGAACGTGGTTAACGGTTGTGGGATTATGTAATGAATTGGAAATGTTTTGAAATGGATGTGATTTTGTTTAATGTTTTAAATTTTTATCCATATTCATGTGTTTCTGTGTATCAATGTATCTAACATCGCCGTATTTAGTCACCAAGGATTAATAACTATGGATGACTGCAGCATCTGCCAACATTAGTTTTGGGCCTCCATGTAGGGGGATGTTACAAGTTGGTATTAGAGCATAGGTTTATGAAACTTTAAAAGGAAATTAAACCTAAAAGCTTTTTGAAACATAATCCACTGAATCAGAAATATGATCAGGGTTGGGATAACGCTAAAGTAACGTACTTGTATTTGATATATAAATATATATTCCCTCCTCTTAGACTGTTCTTCTGTATCTTACTAAGGCTCGTATGCAGATTTACGAGAAAGAAGATATGGAAGCAGGAAACGGAAGAGGAAATCTTTGTGGAGGAAGCACCACAACCAATGGAAATGCTTAACCTAATACAAGGAGGAACCAAAGTCGATAGACTAATGCTAACCAAAATGTTGATTCCAATATGGGTGCTGGAAATCCACCAGTAGATATGGAGACGATGTATCAGTTCTTTGTCAATGTGATGCAAGCAGGAGCTGCTGCTGGAGTTGCTGGTAATGTTGGAGGAGCAAATTCTATGGCTCCAGTTAGGAATAACTATGCTAAGTTGAGCAGAGACTACACTAGTCTTGGTTGGAAACCGTTTATGGGAACAGAGGATGCTATTGAAGTTGAGAATTGGCTGTTGCATTGTGAGCGTATTTTTGCAGATTTGGGTTTAGATGATGAGCATAAGAGAAGGTTGGCCTCTAGATAGTTGCAAGGGTTAGCACTGCATTGGTGGAATGGTGTTACTGCCGGAGTTCCAGAGGAAGAGTTAACATGGGCTGAATTTAGAAGGAGATTTGAATAGAGGTTTTTATCTGAGGCTGCTAAGTCAGCGTTGATGAGGAAGTTTATGGATCTAGTTCAAGGGGAGGTGTCAGTTATCAAGTATGCCACTAGATTTGATGAGCTGTCTCGATGTGGGTATGCTACTATTGACACCGACATAGAAAGAATGAGAGGTTTATTCGGGGTTTGAGACCCGAGCTTGCTAGGGAGACCCTGACACATATCCGTGATCCTTATAATGTGGTTTTGGAGATGGCAATTTGCTATGAGGAGATGCTTGCTGTTTGTGCTAGAGAGAAGCCAGTAGAAACCCATGGTTCTCAAGGAAAGAAAAGAAAGTTCCTTAAGAAGAAGGCAGTCCAAAAGGGAGATGCTGCTAAGAAGGCAAAGGCTGATTAATTTGCTACAAGTGTGACAAGAAGGGTCATTATGAAAATGAGTGTCGGTCAGGCAAGGGGAAGAAGGCTGCAGATAAGAAGAATGTGAAGTGATTTAACTGTGATCAAGTTGGGCATTATAAGAACCAGTGTCTAGAGCCAGTCAGGGCAAACAAGGGAAAGGTCTTTGATGTTGGATCATCATCTAAGCCAACTGCAGTTGATAAAGGAAAGACTATGATGGAAGGTATGTTTTTGATTCAGAGTATACCAGTTAGGATACTATTTGATATCAGTGCATCACATTCATTTATATCTCAGTGTTTGGTTGATAGGTTATGCTTAGAACCCACATACCTTGTTACTTCCGTAAGGGTTGCGAATCCAATAGGCGGGTATGCAACCCTGGGGATAAGATGTGACTAGTTTGAACTTGATTTGTTAGGTCATAAGTTTGCATGTAGTTTGTATGTTTTCAATTTTGTAGATTTCGGAATCATTTTGGGTATGGATTGGTTGAGAAGGTACGAGGCCAGGATATTTTGCCAGGATGGGAAGATATCACTAAGACACCCTGATAGTCATAACCGAATTATATTCTCAATGGAGAATTCTGACCGGAGTAGTTGTGCTTTGTTAAGTGCAATGGAAGTGGGAGAAGAGCTAAGTCAAGTTCGAGTCACAAGAAGTTTGCGAATGTCTTTGAGCTAGTCACAGGACTACCACCAAAACGAGCCGTTGAGTTTCGGATAGATTTTGTGCCAAGAGCTGAACTTGTGAGTAGACCACCTAGCAGGATGACACCTACGGAGATGAAGGAATTGAAAGTGCAGCTAGTGGATCTAGAAGGAAGGAATTTTATTAGACCAAGCAGTTTGCCTTGGGGAGCGGACGCGATATTCATGAAGAAACAAGATGGGTCATTGAGGATGTGTATTGACTATCATAAGCTGAATGATAGGACGATAAAGAATAAGTATCCTTTGCCGATAATAGATGATCTATTGATCAGTTGAGTGGAGCCAGAGTGTTTTCCCAGTTGTATTTGGCAATGGATTTCCATCAGTTAAGAGTGGCATAGGACAACATTCCTTTGACGGCATTTCAGACTAGATATGGTTTGTATGAATGGTTGGTAATGCCATTCGGTTTAGCGAATTCACCTGCTTTCTTCGTAGATTTGATGAATCAAGTCTTCCGAGTGTATTTGGACAGATTCGTCTTGGTGCTTATAGATGACATTTTAGTATACTCTAAGGATGAAAGGGAGCATGAAGATCATCTTGGAGTTGTGCTTGAGACGCTGAGGTAGCACCAGTTAAAGGCAAAGTTTTCCAAGTGTCATTTTTGGAAGAAAGAGGTTAAGTTTCTTGGTCACGTGGTTTCAGAGAAGGGGTTATCAGTCAATCTAGATAAGATCGAAGCTGTTAACAATTGGAAATGACCAGAGACGGTGACTGAGATTAGAAGTTTTCTTGGACTTGTTGACTATTACCGGAGATTTATTAAGGATTTCTCACGGATAACAGCGCCTTTGACTAAGCTAACCAGGAAGGAGGTGAAGTTTGTCTGGTATGACAAATGTGAGGAAGCATTCCTTAAGTTAAAGCATTTATTGATCAATGCACCAGTGTTAGTAGTTCCAAACGGAAACCAAGGGTTGGTAGTGTATACTGATGCATGTGGAATGGGATTGGGAGCTGTGTTGATGCAGAAGGTAAAGTGATTGCCTACGCTTCACGACATCTTAGACCGCATGAAGTGAGATATCCTACTCATGATTTGGAGTTGGCTGCGGTGATCTTTGCATCGAAGATTTGGAGGCATTATCTCTTAGGGGAGAGATTTGAGCTATACACAGATCATAAGTCTTTAAGATACTTATTCTCGCTGAAGGAGTTGAATATGAGACAGCAGAGGTGGCTGGAGTTTTTGGCTGCTTATGATTTTGGTATAGAATATACACCAGGGAAAGGTAATAAAGTAGCTGATGCTCTTAGCAGAAGACATAAGAACGTGGTGTTAGCTATGTTGGCGGAATGGAAGGATTTAAAAGCTTTGACTACCTGTAGTGTGCAATTAAGATCGACTGTTAGTTCTAGTTAGAGTACTGCCATGTTGTCTTGTTTAGAAGTTCGACCAATGTTGATCGAGAGAATTGCTTCTGAGCAGAAGGAGGATCCACTATTAGCCAAGAATATTAGAAGGCTTGAGATTGGAACTGAGATCGATGATCTGAAGATTTTTGTCTTCACCAAAAAGGATGGTTGAGAAAGAAGGGACGATTATGTGTTCCAAATAAGTAGAACTTGAGGAAAGAAGTTCTTGGGGAATGTCATCGGTCCAAGTTTACGATTCATCCTGGAGGAACCAAGATGTATCAAGGTATGAAGAGGAGCTTCTATCGGGAAGGTATGAAAAGGGATGTTGGCTTGTGGGTTAGGCAGTGTGCAAACTGTCAATAAGTGAAAGCCGAACATCAAAAGCCAAGTGGGTTGCTTCAGCCTTTAGAGATTCCAGTTTGCAAATGGGATTCGATATCCATGGATTTTATAAACGGGTTGCCAAGGTCAAATAGAGGAAATGAAAGTATATTGATTGTAGTAGACAGGTTGACCAAGCATGCCCATTTCATTCCAGTAAAGTCAACCAGGACGGCACCTGTTTTAGCAAAGTTGTTTATGAAGAACATAATTAGACTACATGGAGTTCCTAGTAGCATAGTCAATGACAGAGATGCTTGGTTCACTGGCGAATTCTAGAAGAATCTACAGGATGTGTTAGGCACTAAGCTCAAGATGAGTACTGCATATCACCCTCAGACGGATGGGCAGACAGAGAGAGTCAATAAGGTACTCGAGGATTTGTTGAGAGCTTGTGTGTTGGACTTTGGTGGATCTTGGGAGGATCACCTACATTTGATTGAGTTTTCCTATAATAATAATGACCAAACTAGTATAGGAATGGCGCCTTTTGAAGCTTTGTTTGGGAGGCCATGCAAATCACCATCATGTTGGTCGAAGACTGGAGACAGATTAGTCTTAGGTCCAGATTTGGTTAGAGAGGCGTCAAAGAAGATTGAGTTGATCTGAGAAAAGATGAAGGAAGCTTAATCCAGACAGAAGAGTTATGCAGATAAGAGGCGTAAGGACCTAGAGTTCTCAGTTGGAGATAAGGTTTTCATTAAAGTATCACCGATGAAGGGTGTGGTACGGTTCGAAAAGTCAGGGAAACTGACATCGAGATATGTTGATCCATTCTAGATTACAAAGAGGATTGGAAAGCTCGCATGCAGAGTAGAGTTGCCGAGCAGTATGGCAGGTGTCCATAATGTATTTCATGTGTCTCATGTTCGCAAGTATGTGCATGATCCAGAGGCTACTATTCCTCCGACAGGGTTGGAAGATTTAGTAGTAGAGCCTAATTTGACTTTTATTAGACAACCAGTTCAGGTTGTAGCGAGAGATGAGAAAAGATTGAGGAACAAGACAATCAAGTTGGTGAAAGTTCAGTGGAACGACAACGAGAAAGACTGTACTTGGGAGACAAAGGACATGATTCGAGATACTTATTCTAATCTGCTTTGAGGGTATGTCTATATTAGATTTATATAGATAATTCCTAGTTAGTTAGACTAGTATGGTTGTTAGAAGTCGTTACAGATGATTGCTATGTTTAGTATTTAGTCGTTACAGATGATTGCTATGTTTAGTATTTAGTCCTTACTGAATTTCGAGGATGAAATTCTTTAAGGAGGGGAGCCTGTAACACCCCTAATTTTTGATAACATTAATCAGGGGATTTAATTAGATAAATTAAATAGAATAATGAAAATTTTAAGTGATAAGGGGATTGAGATGTGAATATAATTAAGGTCGTGCTCAATTTAATTAGTTAAATGGGCTTAAGAATGGGTTATAAGTTAATTAATCTACATAGGGTTATATTGGGAAATTCGCACATAACCCTTACCCTTATATATATTCCATTCACGTTTCATTTTCCCCATTCACGTCATTTTGAAAACAAAACAAAAACGTAAGGAGGAGCCGGCTATTAACAAGAGAAAAGAGAAGAGAAATAAAAGAAAAGCTAAGGATTAAAGCTAGGGGAATAAATCTCAATCTCAATCCAATCTCCTTATCTTAATCAAGGTGAATAATAATTCATTCCATCTCTATTTTGTTTTATAATCATATGTTTTCGGATTTAAGGGTAAATTCGTTTTTATGATAATTTGGATGATGATATGCTTGAACTACATTTTGTTTGATTTAAATAAGAATGTTTAAATAAGATTATATGTAGTTTTAGGGCAAAACCGATTGATATTGATATTTAAATGCTATGGAAAATTTTTATGTTGTATAAAACATGATTTTGGAGTTGGGTTTTAATTTTGATAATTTTCCAAGCTATGTAAAGATTATTATGAATTTTCAAAGGAAAATATGGTTAATTGGGTTTCTAAATTTATTTCAGAAATTCTATTGAGAATTTGGGTCTGAAATTTTGATACATTAGATAACATATTAAAGTGAATTTCTGGAATTTTTGGGGATTTTTCCTAAGTGATTTTCTATGCAAATTAAGTTATTTTAGAAGAAGGACCTCTTTGCAATATTGGTTTTGTTTGATGGAAAGGCTTATTTGCTAACTTAACCATGGTTTAGATCTGAAATTAGCGGTAGCTATTTTAGTAAAGAAATTGAAAAGTTAAGGCAACCAATCTTGTGTTTACACGTGGCAGGTTAGTTAGAAAGTACTTGCCTTAATTGGCATTAATCAGATTTACCCAGAAAACTTGGTTCCGCCTTCTTTAGAAGTACCTTTCGACTAAGAGCTTCCGTCTTCAATCAAGTCAAAACCCCACTAAGCCGAAACCAATACACAAGGTATCACTTGGATGGTACGTAGTGGATTGGAGAAAGGCGGACGGCATGGTGTCGAAAGCATAGCTTCCGATGGGATGGATACCTTTTTGTTTGTTTTAAAAGTGAAGCACCTGCCTTTGTTTTAATTAAAGACTTTGAAGGATCGAAGCATATGTTTTCGAAAGAGGTTTTCTAAATGCTTTCGAAGGAGTTGTCGTTTACTTATGTTTTAAAGAATAAGCTTTCGAATGGGTTCCTTTACTTATAAAATAATGCTTTCGAAAGAAGGGGTTTCGACCTAGTCGACGTTCTACTGCCGTTCTTTAGCCTTTCGAGTGTATTGAAGTCATCAATGCTTTCGAAAGGTAGTGTTTGTTTCAAAGATGTTTTAAGCCACTTCCTAAATGCTTTCGAAAGGGTCCAAGGGTTTCGAAGGTAATGGCTTCAAAATGGGTTTCGATGCTATCCTTGAGTGTTTTGTTTAAATGGTTTGAAGCTTTTGAAAGGGATGGTGTCGACGCCATCAAGTTTCCCCCAATATTTTTAATGATAAAGAATGGTTTCGAAAGAGATATTTTTAGTTATATTCACTTTGACCCAAATAATATTTTAAGTATAAACCCAATGGTTTCGAAAGGAGGACTTTCAATGGTTTCAGAAGGGATACTTCCAAAGGTTTCAAAAGGGGTACTTTTAATGCTTTCGAAGTTATGCTTCTAAAAGATAATAAGTAATACATTATTACATTCGAAAGGTTTCGAAAGAGAAGTTTTAAAGTGTTTCGAAAGGTGGGGGCCTAATGTTTTGAAAAAAGATTTATATTCTTTCGAAGGAGGTTATCCAGTGAGGTCGAAAGCAAGGTTTTGAAGGTTTCGACGGCCTTAGTTTTCAAAACAAATAACCCAATTTAATTTTTAAAGGAAAACCATGGCATAAATAAATAAAGTGTTTTGAAAAGGATTTTTTGAAGAAGTTTTCTTTGATTAAAGGGTTAAAGGGATTTACCAAGTTATTGTGTTTGCTTCTTCATATATGTATATATTCACATTGTAATGGACCCATAACTGTATTTTGGAGAAGGGCAGAATAACCAGCCAGGTTAACCCAGTAATGAATATAAATTAAGTTAACTCTTGGATGAGTAGGATTGCATCCAGGAGGTCATGAAATTAATAATAATGATCCCACGTCTGAGATTCAGGTGTTGATAAATGTTGTTCAAAAGTTAATGTAGTAAACCAATGTCCCTGATTCGGGTATTAAGAAGACAAATTCAAAATTTTAATTGAAGTCCAAAAGTCCATTGAGATCTTAATACTAACCGCTTTAAAACCCAGATTCGGGAATTAACAGATGGAATCCAAAAATTGATGGTAAAAGACTCAAAACTCAAATTCAGGTATTAGGAAGTTCGGAAATCTAAAACCCAGATTCGGGCTTCAATAAGTGAAGTTCAATAGTAAAATATCTAGAACCCATATTTTTGGTTTTAGTAGCTGATAATCAGGAATGGTCTTCATAATAGAACTCTCAAACCCATATTCGGGTATTAGTGGTGGATAATCAGAGATCCATAGTAATTACCTTCATAATAGAAATTTTAAGCCCAGATTAGGGCATTAATAAGTGAAGTCCACTAATTAATAAGAGTCCCGAAACCCAGATTCGGGTATGACGAAGACCTTCAATTATTGGTAATAACCCGAAACCCAGATTCGGGTATTAATAAATGAAGTCCTGGAAATAATGAAAGACCCAAAACCCATATTTAGGTATTAATAAGTGAAGCTCAGAAATTCTTCTTTGGCGATTAGTTGGAGGTTGTTGATTCTTATTTATGCCTTCTGTTCTATTCCGCTCTTTGGGTTCTATCTCTTTCAACATGTATCAACCCTTTAGGCCTTGTAAGTAGTTGCTGTTTGATTTGCTGCTTCTCGAGCTTGGACGTCTTAGTCCATCAGTTGATATGCCGCTTCTTAGGCTCAGACGTCTTAGTCTGTTGTTTGATATGTCACTTCTCAGGCTTGGACGTCTTAGTCCATCATTTGATATGCCGCTTCTTGGGTTTGGACGTCTTAGTCCGTTGTTTGATATGCCGCTTCTCGGGCTTGGACGTCTTAGTCCATCATTTGATATGTCGTTTCTTGGGTTTGGACGTCTTAGTCCGTTGTTTGATATGCCGCTTCTCGGGCTTGGACGTCTTAGTCCATCATTTGATATGTCGCTTCTTGGGTTTGGACGTCTTAGTCCGTTGTTTGATATGCCGCTTCTCAAGCTTGGACGTCTTAGTCCATCATTTGATATGCCGCTTCTTGGGTTTGGATGTCTTAGTTCATTGTTTGATATGCCGCTTCTCGGGCTTGGACGTCTTAGTCCATCATTTGATATGTCGCTTCTTGGGCTTGGACGTCTTAGTCCGTTGTTTGATATGCCGCTTCTCTGGCTTGGACGTCTTAGTCCATCATTTGATATGCCGCTTCTTGGCCTTGGACGTCTTAGTCCGTTGTTTGATATGCCACTTCTCAAGCTTGGACGTCTTAGTCCGATGTTTGATATGCCGCTTCTCAGGCTTGGACGTCTTAGTCCATCATTTGATATGTCACTTCTTGGGCTTGGACATCTTAGTCCATTGTTGTTTGGTGCACTTGGTTAGCTTATCCACAAGCAGGACCCAAGGACTTACCCAACCTCCCTCCAGGAGGCGCCTTGACCTAGCCATAACGTGGCACGGTCAAGGGTTTGTCGATGCTTTAACCTGGCCTTAGCATGACATGGATAAAGGCTTACTCTAACCTCCCTCCATGAGGCGCCTAGACCTGGCCATAGCATGGCACGGCCAAGGGCTTGTCGATGCTTTAACCTGGCCATAGCGTAGTGCGGATAAAGGCTTACTCTAACCTCACTCCAAGAGGCGCCTTGACCTGGCCATGGCGTGGCATGGCCAAGGGCTTGTCGATGCTTTAACCTGGCTATATCATGGTGTGGATAAAGGCTTACTCTAACCTCCCTCCATTAGGCACTTTGACCTGGTCAACTTGGCACGGACAAAGGCATTAGTCGTTACAGGTAATGTCCAAGTGCAAGGAGAATTTTACTCCCAACCATGTAGACTTTTCTTTTTGAGGAAGAGGGGTTTTATTCATTCATTGTAAGAGAATATGGTCGCAAGTGTTCCCCATTCCATGTTCTAGGAACCATATTACCGTCCGGTCGACACAACTTGTAAGTTCTAAGTGGAATTACTTTGCATACAATTAGAGGACCTTTCCAAGTTGGTCCTAGCGATCCATCGGCAGGATTTCTTGTGTTTGCCATTACCCTTAGGAGTACTAAGTCTCCCTCTTGAAATGATCTTATTTTTACTTTTGAATTGTAGTATTTTGAAATTCTTCTTTGATATTCTGCATTTCGGGTAGCTGCTTCATCTCTTAATTCATGTATTAAATCTAGTGATTCTTTCTTCAATTATTGATTTGGGTCAAAAGCATATGCAATTCTTTGATGTGAGGGTATCTTAATTTCAATTGGCAACATTGCTTCACACCCATATGTTAGAGAGTAGGGGGTATGTCCCATTGTAGTTTTAGTAGACATTTGATAGGCCCAAAGTACAAGTGGCAATTCTTCTACCCAATTCCCTTTGGCTTTATTTAATCACTTTTTCAAGATAGTCTTTATAGTCTTATTTGCAGCTTCAACGGCCCCATTGGCCTTTGGATGCGCAATGGATGAGAAACTTTTTATGATCCCATTCTTATGACAAAACCGAGAAAACTCCTCACTTTCAAATTGTGTTTCGTTATCTGATATAATCTTGTAGGGGATTCCAAATCTGGTAATAATGTTTTTAATGAAAAATCTAAGCACTTTCTCAAAAGTGATTTTAGGGAGTGGTTCTGCTTCTACCCACTTAGTAAAGTAGTCTATGGCGACTACAGCTTACTTTTCTCCCCCTTTGGAAATTGGCAATGGCCTGATTAAGTCAATTCCCCATATATCGAAGGGCTATGGATTTGAAATCGGAGTTAATTGGCTTGGTGGCAATCGAGGAATCTTTGAGTATTTTTGGCATCTTTCACAACTCCTCACATATTCAATAGCTTGACTTGCCATTCGAGGCCAATAAAAACCTTGTCTTATTATTCTCTTTGCTAACTTTGCCCCGTTGGAGTGGTCTCTGCAAAATCCTTTATGCGCTTCCACCAACAATTTCATTCCATCTTCCAAAGTCACACATCTTAAGTAAGGTAATGCATATCCCTTCTTATAAAGAATTCCATCCACTATCGTGAAAGTTAGGGCCTGTCCTCTGATTTTCCTAGCTTCCCCCTTGTTAGATGGCAATATCCTTTTAGAAAGATATTCGACAATAGGTGACATCCAAGTGTTATTATAATAGTCATATGTCCTTGGCTGATTGAATCTCTCATTTGGGATTCCATATTAATTTCTTTTTCTTCCCTTTCTCATGACACGGCTTGGGATCTAGTTAGGACTAACAGTTCCTTTCCTTGTTCGGATGTCCCCTCTTCAATACTCGAATTTGTTTGATACCCTACTTGCACGATCTGAGTTTCTAAGGCTCCCCTTGAACTAATCAACTTTGCTAATAAATCCGCCTATGAGTTTTCTCCCCGCGAAACTTGATGTATAGAAAAATCTTCAAATAAAGCGATCACCTTCAATATCTTCTTTACATATAGAGATAGCTTGGCGTCTTTAGTCTGATATACTTGCTTCACCTGATTTACCATTAGTTGCGAATCACTAAAGATTTGAATCCGTGGGATTTTGAGCTCTAAAGCCAGAGTCAATCCTACCACCATTGATTTGTATTCGGCTACATTATTTGTTGCGGGAAACCCCAACTTCATTGCATAGTGTAGGTGGTGTCTGTCTGGGTTAATTATGACATATCCTGCTCCAGCTCCCTACTCATTCGATGCGCCGTCCACAACTAACTGCCACATATGTTTTCCATCCTTTTCCTTTTCCGATTGTTCTTTAATGAAGTTTGTACATTCATTAATTAAGTCTTCCAATGCTTGTCCTTTGATAGCCGACCGTGGTTGAAACTCAATGTCATACTGGCTAAGTTTAATTCCCCATTTTACCAGACTTCCTGAAGTTTCAGGTTTATTGAAGACTTGTTTGAGCAGAAAGTTAGTTAGTACCTTGATTAGATGTGCTTGAAAGTATGCACTAAGTTTTCATGCGGTAAGTATTAAGCAATAAGCTAGTTTTTCCATTACTGGGTATCGAACCTCTACATCCTTTAACCGCCTGCTCGCATAATAAACTGGAAGTTGAGTTCCACTTTCCTTTCTGATCAAAACTAAACTAAATGCATGTTTCGAGACTGCCATGTATAAGTACAAAACTTCACCATTCTGGGAACTAGATGGTATTGGCGGTTTTTCCAAATAATTTTTTAATTCTAAAAAAGCTCTCTTAAAGTCTTCTCCCCACTCAAAGTTTTTCTTCTTCTTGATCACATTGAAAAAGGGAATGCACTTATTAGTCGCCTTGGAAATGGATCTGCTTAGGGTGGCTACCCTACCGTTTAAACTCATTACATCTTTGCTATGGAATGTTTTATGAATATGCCTGATGTGTGAATACAACCACATACTGTAGTCACTGAAAAGTTCCTATATTAAAAGAAATTATTAGCTGTTTACAAAATTTATAGCATGCACATTTTCTTACACTAAAAAAAGGAATAAACATAGTTAATCATCCTAATTTTCAAGATATCTCAGCAACATTTTACAATAAAAGCAAAACAAAGTTACAGTACAAAAAAATACAATTGCTCTCAATGTATAATTAACAAAAAGAAGAAAGAAAGGGATGAAAGATAGAACTTTGCATAATACAATGACTACTATTTTGAATTAGGCAACTACCCGTGTGCGTAGCACGGGCCACTCACTAGTTTTACTTCGATACCAGAATCAACTTCATTCAACATCACTTAAGTTATATTCCATTTCAAATTTCATTTGTTCAAATTAACTTAAGTTTCCACTTATAAATCCAATTCAGATTCCAATTCTATTTAACTTTTACCAAAGTCAAAATTTATTATCCCATATTATAAGTTTAAAACTTGATTACTTATATTCAACAATTTCAACCTGGATTTTATTGATTCACTTATACTTACTTTAATTTAACTCCATCCTTTAAGTTAAATTTATTCTATCAAAATTCAAATTGTATAAGTTATCAACTCATTTATCATTCCCATAAATATTTTAAATAGGATTCCAAAGTCTTTTCAACCTTTCAAAAACCATTTTTTGAAATCAATTCAAATTATCTTTTGAATTTCTAAAACAAAATCCAATTTCTCCAACCAACTCTCATTTAAAATAATATGGCAGCAATTCCTCTTTTGGAAACCCGAAAATGAACTTCAATGATGTCGCGATCATCATCAGAATTATTTTCCAGCGACCGAAAAGAGTTTAGAGCTTTCATCTCTCCAAAACATTTTTCCAAAATATCAAATCCTTTCAAAACACTTCTTTGGAATTTTATTTTAGATTATAAATCACATTTATAAATCTTTTACTTATAAAATTTCACTTCCAAATATATAAGATTATTTTGCCATTGTAAATCATTTTAATTATAACTTCATACATTATAATTCATTTGCTTATACAATTTTCTCTTTTACAACTATTGTTTTAATTCAACTTATTCAAACAACTTTTAATTAACTTATATATTTTTACATTTTCAAACAATCAAACAATTCAATTATATACACTTTAATAATTTGTGAAAAATTATTCCTTTATATATAAAATATAATCGAGGTAAAATTATTTCATTTACCCAATTTAAAACAATATCATGCCGAATTATTCTGAATAAGTGTTTAGAGATCCCTATCGATAGAGTTGTACGGACTATACCGACCAGAATCCATATACCACTCGACAAACCAATCATCACAATATAAAACAATTTTATATTCACTAACAAATACGCACTCATATCTATTATTACACTCAAACTCATTCTAGAGTACTACTGACTCTATCTCTAATGAGTAACACCCAATAGAGCCATGGTTGTCGCTTAACCATATGCTCTGATACCAAATGTAACGAACGGCCGTCAGTGGCGACCGGTAGGCTTTGCAACCATCCCAGACCTACCGTGGCATACACTGGTACCTCGCATTTACTTTTATGGCCAGCCTCTCGACTGTCACAACCAACCCATCCCACTCAGGGACATGTAGGGGTAAGAGTCTCCCGTTCGCCACCAAACCGCGAAGCGAGAACCCCCTATCATGCTGTAATATAGCAAATGCGATTCATATCGTCGTATCACTAATTCAGAATGGGTTATATGACACAAAGGTCTTTTCCCGGCTAACCCGAATAGTGCGCGTTTGTTTTAAAAACAAATCAAGTGCCATTTCAAAGGCAAATATTGATAGTCGGTTATTTAACTATCAACAACATTCACAACAATCAATCAATTTAAATAATTTTTCCCAAATTATTAAATTTCAAATCTCTTCGTGAAATACGGTTTAACACTTCAACCATTTGAAAACAATTTCAAATCACCTTCATTTAAACCAATTATATAAATCCTTATCGATTTATTTCAAATTTACATCTCAAATCTGTAAATTTATTTCCACACTTCATCACTTTGAAAACCAATTTCAAATCATAATTTTCCACACTTCAAAAATAAATCAATGTTTATTTTTAAAACAAATTCCCCTTTCCTTTATATATTCCATTGTGAAATTAAATTTCCAAATATCCATTTTTAACTCCAAATCAACTTTCAAATTGATTTCTAAATCTGTTTCAAAACCCAAATTGATTTTCCAAACATTTATTTCAAACACCGAATCAAATTCCAAATTGATTTCAAAATTTACTTCACACCAAATCAATTACAAATTGATTTCAAAAATTGATTTCAACACAAATCAATTTCCTCATTTAACATTAAATAAATTTTCATATCGATTTCCCAAAGATTTATTTTCAAATACCAAATCAATTATAAATTGATTTCTAGAAATTAATCACCTTTTAAAATAAATTCATTTATCTCTTAAAAAACCATTTAAAATTCCATTTTAAAAAAATTCTTCAACTTTCAATTAATACTATTCAAAATCTATTTATAAAAGCCTTTCCCCATATTTTAGAAATAATTTGATAAGATTTCAAAAATCGACTTTATACTTTAAAATCTTTTCTTTTAAATTCAACCAAATTCTTTCAAAAGAATTTACTTAAAATTTCCAACTTTTATTTCAAAAATCCAATTTATTCATTTCTGTATCCAACGATACCAAAAATACATTCGGCTAAATTATAGCCTTCAACGAATCCAATCACAGATATAATCATTCACAGATTATAAATAAATAATCACACGGCGATTATAAACAAATCAACACACAACATTGAAATAAATTCAAATGTTTGAGAAATCCAGTTGGATCCCTCCAACCTGTTTCCCTGCATCCACAGATGTTAGCACAATACCAATTTCACTTCAATGTGAAATTATCGCGGTATATGGGATTTATAAATATTATCCGCTATTATACGGCGCAATAGGGTCTCATCCGCTATACAATGCGGGAAATCAACAACTCCAATATATACATATTCCAATATATATATATATATTGCTATATACATATATAATACCAATTCCACTAAACATTGGAATATTCGCAGTATATGTTTTTAATAAATAACCTCCGCTTAATAACGGCGTATAATGTCTATTTCAATCAATAGATAATAATTTATCATCCAGGCATACAATCAACAATTTTAAATCTAACTATTTAAAATTTACATCGAACAATTTCGATTGAGTGAGAAGTTCTCACCTTGAATTTCCGATATCAGTTGTAGCATTTTATTTCGAATAAAATTAAACGAGCGTTTAATTTTACCTAAAATTTTCACTAACTCCAAACGACTCCAATCTAGTTCAATAGCGTAGTGCTCATCTATACGATTCCAACACAAAAAGTTTCGTCCGAAACGGACCTCGTATGAAGAAGTTATCACTGTTTAAAGTTACACGAATTTAAATATAAATCAATTTACATTTTTAATTCTTTTCTGACCCTAGATTCAATCCAGGCCGCACAATCTTGCTTCCTCCAGATCTGGCCGTCCCCTTCATCTTCCCATTTACGTTCAAAGCCGTGAGTTATGAAACCCAAAGCCGCCACCCTACTTCGATTTATTGTGACCACCTCCGGCGACGAGAAGACGATCGGCAAGCGCCATTCCCTCCGCCTTCGTGAGAGCTACCCACGCCTTCAACCTCCCTGAGCTCGACCTCCATTCTACCTCGAGATGCGTGCACGAGATGATGGTGAACGCGCCCATTTTGACGATGCCGTGGTGCTCCATTTTTCATCATCCCCGTATGGATTGAAAGCTCTCTTCGTGCTCTTCAATTTGTTAGTTGGAGGTTCTTGCTAATTGTCTACGGATTGAGAGTGATTGAGGGGAGAAGTTTCGAATGATGGTGGCCATTGAAAATTAGGGCCGGCTGAAGCTTTAGAAGGAAGAGGGTTTGCAAATGAAGAAAGTGAAGTCCTTTTATAGAAAATCTACGGAAAATCACTATTCACTCAATTTTCCGAACTCTAAATCTCGCACGGTGACCGGCGTTTCTAGGGTTTACCCGTGGTCCGAACACAATGGAACATGTTTCGGGGAGCTAATTCGATCATATGTGCGAGTTACAGAATTAAACGATCAAATTTAAATTAGATCGGTTAACCAAATTTCTGTGTGTTTTAGCTTGCCCCGGACAAACCGTACATCCGATTGACTCAAAATTTGAAACCATACAATAATATCACATTACGGATCTGATGAAACTAGTTTCGTCGAAATCCGAGATATTTTGAAAAATGACTATTTTCACTAGTCAATTAAATATTAAAATATTCAACTTTCACAGTTTAACTTTTAATTCAATTTTAAAAGTTCACAAACATCATTCTAACCCCAATATGATTAAATATAACTTTATAAATCATTTTTAATCACATTAAATCCAATTTCCAATTATTTCTGGAATTTCAAATATTAAATTAATAATTTAATCGCCCAATTAAATCACTATATCGAAATTAAATATATTCGACTTCCAAATCTTACTTATTAATATTTAAAATTAATTAAATATACGAATTTCAAATGACAGAAATTCTGGGTCGTTACAGATGTGGCCCTCCATGAATTACATCGATCCTATTCAGTGGCGGACTCAGGCTTAATGGGTCTTCTTCCTCCAAGATGTTAACAGCATTACTAGAAAACTTTTGCGGACCGTCACCAGTGCGTGGTGCTTTTTGTTTATTCTAGATGAACTCCTTCAAATGCCCTTCATGAATTAATTTCTAAATGATTCCCGCCAAGACTCTGCATTCATTAGTTTTATGGCCGTTTGCTTTGTGGTAAACAGAATAATCATCCCCATTCCTCTGTTCTGGGTAATTCTTGGCCTTAAAGGAAGTTGGGAAATTGACCTTCTCCTTTGTCACAGCATAAATGTAAGACAATGACTTGTTTAAAGCGATTGAATTTGCATTAGGCTCTTCCCATCTTGTTCTCTTATGTCCTCGATCTAATCCAAACCTTCCACTTTCCTTTTTAGGATTAGCTTTCTTTTTTGCATGATATAATTCATCCGTTCTAATGAATTTATCGGCCTGAAATTGGAAGTCCTGTAGATCCTTACACCCATGAATAAAGAGTTGCTTCCAAAATGGTGTGTTTTCTATTAACCCAGAGTGTACCGCAATGAGCTTATCCCGATCATTCATGTCTTTAGCTTTTAATGCTTCTATGTTGAATCTTTTAAGGTAATCTCACAAAGACTCTCCCTGTCGTTGCTTAATGTTGGCCAAAACAATGTAATCGATTGTTGGGTCCTTGCACATATAGAACTTGGTAGAGAACCCATAAGGAAATTGCTTCCATGAATAGATTGTCTTTTCACGGTATTGTCAATACCATTTAGCGGTGGCTCCTTGAAGCGTTATCGGAAATAGTCTGCATCGAACGGCTCTAGAAGCATTATACAGATCCATTTATCTATCGAAAGCCATCAAGTGATCATCAGGCTCTGTTGTTCCATGGTACTTCAGAGTTGGAATCATTACATTGGATGGGATGACTGTTGACATGATTTCATCTGTGAAAGGTGCCGCTGGTTCATTATCATTTACTCTTTCATCTAAGATCCTCTTCCCCTTAACATTTAGCATGTCCTTAATTACTTTTCCCGCTACATCTTTCAGACAAGCTTCGGTATCGTGATAACTTTTCTGGTTTGGATTATACTCCTTTGGTGTTGAGCTTTCAAACTGCTCGAGTGATTTTTCCAATACCCTTCCTTGATGATCGAATTTAGTTGGAGGACGCTCTTTCTTTTTTGAAGATGTCAAATCAATTTTGCTCTTGTCTTCATTTGTATAAGTCTTCAAATTTCTTCTTGGAGAGACCACCTCATCTCCATTCGTTGGTTTTGCTGTCTTGGAAGATTTTTGAGACAATGCTGCTTTGAGAAGCTCCTGCATTTCCAACAATTGTTGTTCCAAGTGCTTTATTTTGGTGGCATTGTCATCTTGTTGAGCTGGGGTCGATGGTTGCCCTTACATAACTCCCTCTATGTTGAAAGATGGTGTTATGTTCTCTTCTAAAGTCGTGGTGTGTACGGCCTCTTCATCCATTCGACTGAGCCTTTTGGATTTCATTTGCCTAAATCAAGTTAGACAATCCATAACTGGTCTATAAAATAACCACAAGGTTGGAGGTTCGAGCTTTCATTATAGCGCCAAAAATGTTGACACGAAAATTTGTCAACATCCCCAAAGCTATGTATTTAACAAGAAATATCATTTACACTTCAAAATAAGATTATAAGAAGTGATCACTCCCTTCGAAACCCCCTTTCGATTGGATTGACTTAGACAACTTACATTTGGAGGGTGGTCTAATGAAAATATTAATGGTAGTTAGCAAATCCAATCATCCTTATTGAAATGAAGGTTAAGGAGAGAGCACCTGTTTCGAAACCTCTTTTCCGGGTGAGTCGAAAGTGGTTATTTATGTCAGACATTCTTTCCTTTTGACCATGTCGAAAGGACCATTCCACCCTTAGGGTGAAGTATTTGCTTTCGACTCCATTGTTTATGCTCTTTTGGAGTGAACTCATTCGTAAAGGTTGTATGTATTGTAATGTGAGTATACCTTTCGAAGGAATTCATCCATAGAGCGTTGCTTGTCATTTACACATCATATCCCTTTCGAAACGTCCCTTTCGACCAAGTCAAAAGAAGCCTTGCTCTTTTTAAGCGGATCTAATGTATAACATGCAAGCCCTATCTAATATATATGCAATGGAAAATCATCTCGGATATCATAAACTCCATGAACTTATTCAGATTAAAACATCATCATCATCTCTGTCTATCATTAAATATCATTAAACATGATGATAATTGAATCGTATGCATATTATCCAAGTTGATCCCATGTCATCGCATAAACAAAAAGGAATTAAGAATATAAGCTAGCATCATGTGCAATTGATCATTAGACAAGCTAATGATCGAAATGATCTCCCTCATAATCCAAATCTTTATTAAATCCATGCGCTTTCTCTTTTCACATTAATCCAAATTGAGTTACAAGTAAAAGAGCTTTTCCCCAAATTGATTTAGGGTTACAAAAATTTAATTTTCTTAGAAATAGAAGTAGAAAGAACTTAGGATTTCCAAAATTCGGTCCTCAAACTCAGACCTCTAAGGTCGTATTTATAGATGCAGGTCGGTCATCTACCGCCTCCATCCTTTCGACGAGGTCGAAAGGTCTTCCTCCAACCTTCCGTGCTCATCCCTTCGAAGAGGTTGAAAGATCTTCCTTCAAACTTCTATGCACGCCATTCCGACATGGTCGAAAGGGCCTTCCTCGTTCATTGTTCCGCTTTCACCCTTTCATATCGAACCTTTCAACCTCAAAAGGACTGCTTTGATAACCTTTTGTGACGACCGCCCATGACCCTGCACCAAATCTAGAGATAGTGCGCTGTAAAGAGTGTCAGGCGACCATGGACGATTGTCAGGGTAAATTAAAACAATAGAATCTATCGTATTACTCACAGCGCATGGACAAAATACAATAGAATATATATATAGTGAAGCTTCACAGAAAAAGAATCTCATCAATAAAACTTCATCATAGTTGGATACAAACATCAGAATAGTCAATACAACAAGCCTCACTACATAACACTCAAAGAATAGAAAGCAGCGGAACATCCAGTACATATAGTAAGAAGATAATATGCAATACTCCAGCTCGTCTTCATCATCAGCAACGTGGAAAGCAAGAACAGCACCTGTCACCTGCTACCTAGTCTGCCCGTCCCAAAATGGACGAACAGCCCAAGGCAATAAGAGTTAAAACATAAAGCCTTGAGTCAGACAACAGTCTTAGTGAGCAGTAAATTAACTAACAACATACCAAAAGAGCATAAAGGAAAAGGAATAGGAATACAACCCTCCCACTCCACCTCTTTCTACAGTGATAGCCCCAGACACACACTAATCAGAAGCAAGCATAGCAAAACATACAATTTAAAGTAAAGCAATAATCACTCGAGTCAAGGGCGACGTTTTCCAAGTACAAACCCCCAAGGCCTAAACCAAGATCAGATAAGCACCTAGAAAATAGCGCTCTTGAGACCGAATGACGATACAACCAAACATCCATGACTCTGGCTATCACTGTTATCATTGCTTCGATATCATCGTTAATTGAATGACCGGCTCATTCTTTCATCCGTCCGTCAAGGGCTAATGGAAACCCCGGTTCTAGACATAACTCTGCACGTCATCGTGACCCGTGCCTAGGACTATCGAATCTGCCCAGAGTACTTGACTACCCAATCAGTAGCCTTCAGGGACTATCGAATCTGCCCAACGTACTCTTGCTTTGAGCATGCTAGAACCTTCAACAACGATGAGATCTCAGCCTCCTAGTCATCCTCCTCGACGACTATTTCCATACTAGCTCAAGCGCCTCTCGAGCAGACCATTATCCTCAACTCGAACCAATTCAACGAGTTATCAACATGCTTGGAATGATCCCGTCTGGATTAGACCAAGGCTATCTCATATCATACTTCGCCTCATCATCATCATAGCAAAGTCCCATCTCAACATCATCATCGAATCTATCCATATGAGCTTCATCATCCGCTACATATGCCACGTGCAGCTTTTCCAATTCAAGAGCCTTTCCCTTAGCTTTTGAATCATCTTCGACCATCTTGTCTAAATCAAATCATCAATCATCTAATTCATAGCAATCAATCAAATCAAACATTAATCCAAGTGAAACAAGCATTCAAATATGATCTAATGAACAATATTAACAATAATGGCAATTTCATAAATAAAGAGTAGAAAGTCTAATAAGCATGAAAACATGAAGAATATCTCTAGAACTTGATGAATGAACTTGCATAGGTTAATCATGTAGTAAAATGGTTATCAAATCATCATGAACAATGGATCTACATGGATCTACACTTAGGTTTACAAAAATGCATGGAAATCACTAATTTAACACCAAATCAAGCCAACGATCCGATATACTCCTTTGGATCCGTGTGA
This sequence comes from Allium fistulosum, assembly GCA_030737815.1. Classification (NCBI taxonomy): domain Eukaryota; kingdom Viridiplantae; phylum Streptophyta; class Magnoliopsida; order Asparagales; family Amaryllidaceae; genus Allium; species Allium fistulosum. The sequence continues at coordinate 1,020,949,121 of CM060908.1, forward strand.
GAGATAATCACCACTCACCAAATCACCAAATCAACCCCAAATCAATACGCTTCAGATCTAGACAGTGAAGGATCTAACTCGATCTATCACGAATCCGCTTTGAACGATGAAATCTCTCTTCGAAGAATGTAGATCTTCAATCTAAGCTCTTCGATCTTCGATTTGATGATGGAAGGAATCACTAAATTAGAGTGGAGAAAAGAAGTGAAGAAGTGTAGAAGTCGAGCTCTCAAAATGGCAGCACTTCGTCGCTTCGAAATCTGGATTCCAAAAAGTGAGAAATGGACGAGTATTTATAGCTGAAAAAAATCCCTAAGTCGTCCGCTACTATAAGTCGTCGCCGACTTAACTCCTCCGACCTAACACTCCAGACGACCTACGACTTAGCTGCCTCGCCGACCTAACACTCCAGACGACCTACGACTTAGCTAACTCACCTGTCTACGAATTAACCAAGACGCGACCTAACACTTAGCTAGGATACGACCTAACGCCTTTAAGTCACGACTTAACTAGTGTATAACGTACGACTTAACTATGGCCGACTTAACTGGGGATACGACTTACGACTTAGCGGCTTAACCCCTAAGTCGCTCGCGACTTAATAACTTAGCAACTCTACGACTCAACTAGGCTACGACCTAACTTCCTTAAGTCGTCTAACGACCTAACTTCGCTAACCACTAGGTCTAAGTCGTCAACACTTAGGTCGCTCTATTACTTAACTCGCTAACTCGTCCAACCGACCTAACTCCTAACTCGCCGATTTCTTAACTCGGTCAGTTTCTTAAGTCGCCCCTATTCCTTAAGTCGGTCACGACTTATGACTTGAAAAAAAATCTGCCCAACACTATCAAACAACCTAAACCACTACCCCTTAAGTCGTCCACTACCTTAGGTCGCTCCAACCCTACGACCTAAGCTACCACGACTTAATTCCTGTACGACTTAACTGCCTTAACTCGTATCTTCCTTAAGTCGCTCCAAAACTCCCATACGACCTAGGACTTAAACTCAGGACGACTTATCACAAATGCAACCAAATGTCAACTGTTTTACGATGTTTCGATCCATGAAAATACGAGTCGTTACACCTTTCGACGTTGTTAAGTTTGAGCACCCCTTTTGCTTTACTCTTCACTTGATTGCTTTCAATTTCATCGATAAGGTTGTAGGAGTGCCTTTCGCTCTGTGTTGCTATGTCGTCGTAGGTGGGAGATGAGTTGGGTCCTCTCATTGCTTCGAAAGGAATGGTGAGTGATGACTGGACCTTATTGAAAAGATACCGAGCCTTCACGTGGAGTTTTTTTATCATGCCTTCTAAGGGTTCCAACCGTTTCGAAAGGCTTGCTCTTGCTTTCGAAAGGTGTGTATTGGAATCTCCTGTTCAAGTAGTAAATTGACAACGATGAAACCCACCGTTTTGAAGGAGTTGTTCTTGTGTGAGAGTCAATCATCTTCGAAAGGTATTTCGAACCAAAACTAGCCTTTCCTATATACGTAAATCTATCTGCGTCGAAAGGTCTAGATGAGGCGGAGGGGTAACTTTGCCTTCTTTTCTGCCTTTTCGAAAGCTTTTGCTTTACTTATCATTTGTAATGGCACTTGGCGCTTGCGACTCCTTCGAAAGCCATCTCAATACCTTTGAAACACTGCTTTCGAATTTTGACGAATCCCATATCTTCAATTTTTGTAGAACCCATTGCTTTTACAAGCCTTCTTTCATACCTTCTTTGCTAAGTGAGTTTTTATGGTTAACATTCATCAAGTACGTTACATATTTAGTAAGCATTCAATGAAGAGACAGGAATAAAAGCACATACCAGAGGATACTTTGCTTCAGAGTAATACTATAGGAGCACATGATCTATTGGAACATAAGAAACACTCGATTAGAAACCGAAGAGATCAATTACGAAGAAGTAAACAAAAATATGAAGGAGGTGTCAACTAAATTAACCTCCCAATGATTGAACCAGTCAACTAAACTCCTATTCACCCTACTAATTTTGGTTGTGCTCTCTAAATTGTTTCTATAAACAGTTAGTCAACTGAACTCCATCTCCAGTCGAATTAATGCACAGTCAACGGTTGATTCATGAAAAGGCGTCTTTACATCTCTTCACGCTTACAGTTGCTTCTCTTCGTTCCTGGATACTTCTGAAAGGTTGTAATCTTATTTTAGCATCCCTACGACACCTATAAAATCTCATAATCATCCCTAAATCAACATACAGCTCTTTTCTTTGAATTTCATGCTTAAAACTCTCAAACTCAAAAGCAATAGCCTGAACTTCAAAAGATTCATGTGATTCAGATAATATCGACTAGCGTGCTTCATCTCCACATCTCATATTCTAGTCCAATAAACTCTTTTTAGCCTCTACAGGTCTACTCAATATTATTTGATTTGGTTATAGGAGTCCTTATACTAAAAAGAGACAATTTGTATATAAAGATACACTTTGTCAAGAAGTAACTTTTTGCTACATTGGTTGTTGAAGTCCTATTTCTACAGCTTCAGGCAGTTGTTGTAGGCTTATTTCTTCGAGCTAAGTGAGGGTATTTTGGATTAGTGAAAATCCAAAAGAGAGCTTCAGGACTAGACATAGGACGGAAGGTCCGAATCAGTATAAAATCGACTGTTTCTACTATATATTTAAACTACATTTATGTTGTTTAGTACTGTTAGTCATTTTTGATCCCGTGCATAGCGACAACACATATCATATATATTTTTCATGCGTAGCCCTTTAGCCATTTAAATTAAAAATTTATAATATATTATGTGCTTTACATTTCATGTGGATTGTGCACATAACTTGTCCCCAATACTCGCTTTTAAGCCAATCGATTTTTACCACATTTTGGTTTATGTCAATTTAGCTAACACAAGCACAAAACTAAAAAATACGAGTCAATAGAATATGAGTATCAAATAGTAGACTCAGAGATGATGTGGGATATGCAATAGTCAAAAATAGAAACTTTATCGCATGTTTAATCATAAAAATTATCATAATCTCATTGTTTAATCAAGTACAAAATGGACTATCCTTAATCACCTATTTTATAAATATAGATACTTTTGAAAATCACATAAGGAAGTTCTATCGACTATGATATGGTTTTAAAAGTAAATTCTCTATAAACATCACAAAAATCTTTTCAATTTTACATTCTAATCTTGAATATACAACATGAACCAACACTAGAGCTGTTCAGATAAAAAAGAGTATATGGTCAAAAGGTATACATATTAATATATCTAAACAAAAATCAAAGACTCATCTCAAACGATTTCATCATAAAAATTACAAATTTCATTTAAAAAAAATTCATCTTCAACAACCATCCCAAGTTTTGAATATCAAAAACCCATCTCAAGACGTTCATCGCAAAGTTCAAAAGTTTCATTGCAAAAATCATTTCCAAAAGTCATGTTAAGTATAGAATATCAAAGCTCATTCCACAAGAGATTTCATATCAACTTTAAGTCAAAGAACTCTGGCCAAGATTCTCATACCAAAAGAAGTTTTTTCATCAAAATCTCATGCCAAAGATTTAGCCAAAATGTATCATTTCAAAATGTTCACTTCATGGATAAATATGGAGAGCAAATAAAAATCCTAAGAAAGCAAAAAAAAACATACTATTGGGTTTTCAATTTTGAAAAAAAATAAGAATGTAAAAACATATATTTGGATTTTTCAAAATAAAATAGAACAAAAACAAAAATGCAAGCTCTTCACATGTGCGTGAAATAAAATATGTACGTTGAAGACGAGAATAGATTTATTGAATAAAGGAATACTTTATTACCACTTGATGATATTATACAATTCATAACCAACTATTTATAGCCACATTACTTAGAGCCTAAGTAATTGTACAATAGGAAAACTATTGTAATAAGAGAAAGTTTAGATATTGAAATATTCTTAGTTTATTTCTTAACATATAATACATATCTCTTAACATCCCCCTTCAAACTCACAATGTTGCGGCATAAGATCCAAGAGTTTGTCAACTAAAAATCAAAAACGCGAAACCAAATGTGACTTCATAAAGAGGTCTGCAATCTGCATGGAAGAGGGAACGAAAGGCAGAGTAATAAAGCCTTTCTCAAGATAATGACGTGTGACATGACAATCAATTTCAATATGTTTGGTCCATTCATGAAAAATCGAGTTGCGAGAAATTTGAACAAAATTCTTATTGTCATAATACATAGAAGTAGGCTCAAAAAGGGGTACCCTTATATCTGTAAGTAACCTATGCAATCAAACAATCTCTTTGGTAGTAGATGCCATAGCATGATACTCTACTTCAGTTAAAGAATAAGAAATAACAGATTGCTTCTTACTCTTCCAAGATATAAGAGAATCACCATGAAAGATACAAAAGCTAATAATCGACTGGCGACTTGTGGGATCACTACCATAATCAACATAAGAGTAGGCACACATTTCCAACGATGAGGTAGATGAAAATAGAAGGCTATGGTAAATAATACCTCAAAATATGAAGGACAACTTCCCAGTGAACTGTAGTAGAGAAAGCTACAAACTGACTAACAACTTGAACAACATATGTTATATCCAGACGAGTGATAGTAAGATAAACCAAGCTTCCAACAATTGTACGGTATAAAGTAGGATCTGACAGTGGTATACCATCCAAAGGAGAGTATTTTGCATTAACTTCAATAGGAGTATCAACGACCTTATTATCAGTAAGTCCAGCTTTCTCAAAAATATCTGTGACATATTTTGACTAAGAAAGAAGATAATTTTTTGATGAGTATGCCATTCATGAGATATATGAGATACTATTTGTCAATCTGTGAGACATACACGAGATAGTAAAAATATCAGACAAGAAGAATCATAAAAGTTAAAAGCAGCACTAGATACTAAAGAATGGGTTACACTTTCATGATACCGCTTGTACTCTGGGCTGCTTATGGTGGCGAACAATGATACCACTTGTTATCTAGGTTGCCCATAGTGGTGAACAATGATATCACTTGTTACTCTCGACGTTTCGGTGGTGTCGTACGATGATATCTCAGATATCTGTTTTATGTCCGACCTTTCGAACTCTCATCATCAATGTCAAGCATGGAAAAAATAAGCGTTATCAAATAAGCATACTACATACTCCACAATGCCAAACGAATTGGTTCCAACATCTTAATTTCTCAACAAAATCATCCATATTACGATATTTAAAAACTCTAATGCTATATCCAACTATCATTCTACAAATTCGGTTGTTGAAAATAATTGTAAATTAAACATAAAAAACCTTTGAAGCACGGTTCTTTACTAGTCTTTTGTTTCTGCTGTCCGAAATGATCGCCGAGTTGTTGTTTCTTCATTGATTTTGTTCCTCTAGGCATTCATTGTCTAAGAATCACTGGTTCCGTTTTTGTTGCAATTGGTGGATTCGACTTTGTTTCTGGAAGAACAATCGAATCAGATCATGGAGGAAGATTCGTTTCAGTTGAAGCTGGTTAGAATTTTTTTTTCGATTAAAAGCCTCGGGAATGTTTGAACATTTGAGAGAAAGGAGGGGGTAGGGGGAGGGGGGAGGAGTGGGGGAACAGTTTTGGTAGTGAAAACTTCAACAGAAGTTCATGTCCTTGAATAGAATTTTTTAGTGTCCCCGAAATTAAAAAGGTTTTTAACCTTTTCCTAAACTAATTTGCTCTGATTTAAAAACTAATCATTCCTCTTGGTGACCAAAGAACACACTTTCCAGTTTCCATTCACTATCTTTCCAACCGAAGAATGGGTATCCTTGTTCAGCGCGTTCTTCCACTCTCCTTTTCATTTTATTACTGACGCAAGCATGCCCAAAACCCTAACTTAATTCTTCTCATAAATTCCGCAAATTCAACTGAAAATTCTCATCAATTCCTCACGTTCCTCATCCATTCGGATTCGGCGAAGCTTTCTTCAGATAAGGTATAATTACGTCGAGCAGTGGGTGAGTGCTTGATCGGGGTCAGGTGGGAGATGAAGCGGAGAGGCTGCGGGGTGGACGCGAAGGGGCTGCACTCCGCCACCCTCAGAAAACCAAGTGGTCTCCTTCGGCGGCTGGGTTGAAACCCCCAGTCTCTTCTCCTTGCAGATAAATATTTAGAAAAAGAAAATTAACAAGATTTAATTGTTATTAGATTATAGGATATATCTAAAGTCATATGTTCACTGATTAAATTTCAAAAACAAAATTATTACAATTTTTTGTTACATATATTGTGGTTAAAAATCTATTTGACTGAAAGTTGGTTAAAAATATATTTACTGGTTAAATAATAAAAAAAGTTACTAAAATTTGTATTAATTATTTTTAATTTTTTATAGAGCATATGTAAATCTGTTAATTTGGTTTAAAGTTGATAGCTTGTGTAATTTTTCTACTGCAGTGTTGTTAGAAAAAAAGGAGTAAAGAAAGGCTTTTTTTGTTTACATTTTTTTTTATAAAATTAGGGGTCGCTCCTATTTCAAGGTTGGAGACAAAATTTGCCAAAAATAAAATACAGAAAGAGAAAGAAGATAAATTCCTCTGAAAATGGAGCAGAGCAATCAAAGGTCTGGTAGGCCTCACCAAGTCCTTACTACTAAAGCTCCTATTGTGGATCTCTTCAATTTTTATCTTGGCGTAAAGTTTCTTCTCCTAATACCAAATTTAATGTTGCTTGTATAATTTATAGGTGATAGTATCTATTTAATAAATCAAATTATTCATTTTGATTTGCAGATAAATTCTCGTCAAAAACCCGAAGACCCGTCGAAGGAAATTTCGTAAGTTTTATGAATAATTTTACATAATTTGGCCGAACTAGTTATGTCTATTTGTTAACACCATTTTTTGTTGCAAAGGGTTACAGTTCATCTATTTCTCGGTCTCAATCCTGAAAATTACCATATTTTGAATGAGAATAAACAATAAAAAAACTATATTCGTACACAACAGGTTGTTTAAAATAAACAAGAAAAATTGTAAAAGCTAGTATACATCAAATATCACTCAGCATATAACGTTTTTTTTCTTTCAGAATTACCTCTACCTTCATCTTTCATTCTCTCTCCTTTCAAACCTTAAAATCATTCACACAAAAATCCTATAAATTTAGTGTTAAATCAAAGCAAAAAATCAACAAAAATTATTTCATATCTATTTTTTTAACGTTAAATTATAATTTTCAGCAAAAGCAATTATAATTTTCAAAAGCAGGGTTAATTTAGTTTAAATCAAAAAGATCAATTGTGAAAACTATCTTAATTGATATATAGGGTTTCTTAAAGAAAAGCTTGATTAACTCCTTATAAAAAGTAGCGATTTTACTAATCTTTCAAATTTTAGGGTTTTGGTTTGATGGATTATGAAAATAAATGCTAGCAATGAGATAAAGAAGCCTATCTTTGTAATAGATTTTGTCAATAGGTGGTGTATGTTACATAATTTTTAGTAATAGAATTTGCATAAATAATAGTTTGAATAGATCCTATTCATACACCAACAATTACTTGATATGCACCATTTGTTTCAAAAAAATATATGACTAAGTTGTACTTCTTAATTGCATCTTTCAAGCGCTTTTTGATAATCCATCAAATTGAAATCCTAAATATCATTGAAATTTGGTTAAACCAGGACATTTTGATGAAGATGTCAATGAAGCTTTTACTAGAAAACCTAAAATATCAGTTAAGATGACCTTCACCATCAGTCATTGCAATTTAGAGTATTTAACTCCTTTTATTCTTACATTGTGGTTGATTTTTCCAAAAATTGGAGAAACCAATAAAAAAATATTTTTTTTAGTTTCGTTGCAAGCAAAAGAAAAATCCGTGCATTACACGAGTTTGAATTCATGTCTTTGGTCTTTCAATATACTTTTACAATGGAGGGTTGAATGAATTGAAATACATATCTTTAATAATAGTTGTAATATCTTTGGTGTCACACTTTTTTGGTGTAAACGTAAACTACAAAAAATGCCCCTTTAAATATATTATCAAATCTTAATTTCACTTTAAAATAGAATCTAATAAATAAACTTTCTTTACCAATTCAAAATGCTCCTTTATAAATATTACCTAAAAAATAGGATCTAATAAATAAATTTCTTTTACAAATTCAACATTTATTAGCAAATAATAAAAATAAAAATTCAAACTAATAAAAAATTAGGTGTTGCAGGATTGAAAAAAATCAAACTAACTACACATGATTTTATCGCAAAAATATGGCTAAGTATTTAAATAAATCATTCATCTTGAATGTGTTAGACATATATAATTTGTAGAAAAATAATTCACGCGCAAAGGGCGTACCACCATCACGCGCGAAGCGCGTGCCGTAACACTTAAAATATATGCTACTTCAGTCCAGTCCCTAGCATCAAAAGAGAATGCCTCATTCCATAGGATAAAACTGAATAAGCCATTGACCTATGATACGCTCCTAACATATCCTTTGTTCGATCTAGAAGTGGATTGTTTATTTCTTTGTCCTGTCGCTCATAAGTTACGCCTTCAAAATAACTAGTTTGCGCGGTGCCTTCTACTAGTTCACTATCAATAATTGCTTGGTACTAGAAGATTGGTTTTGAAATATATGTACTGAATGTGAATGTATAGTTTCCTTCGTTTATGTTGCAAAATATCATATTTTGAAATATAAATATTTTTTCAATTTTTTTACAATAATCATATGAGAGGTTAAGGGTCCTTTTATTTTAAAAATCGTGGATTAGTAGAAATTGGTTAAAAAAAATTAAAAGTGAGAAGGCCAATTGGTTTTTGCCTTTTTTGGTAACAAATACGTATGTGGAATTTATAACAGGAGGAAGGTTGGAATAAATTTTTGGTTTCCCTTAACCTAAAAAGACAAATCAAAGTTAACTCATACAATATAATACAGACATAAAAATATAAGATTGTACAAAGAATTAAAACATTTTATGTATCATTAAACACTTAATGTCGCTTATTTTTGCATTTGCTCATATGATTTGGAATTTGGGTTTGAGTCCACATCCGCCTCATGCTTTGTTAAAAGAAAACTTAAATTAGTGATCAGTATTATATTTGACAGCAATAACTTCCTAAAAATCCAATATCATCAATCACCGTGAAATATATTTTTGATTCTAGAAAATAAACACAAAAACAATCTTACAAAAAAAATCAAGCGTAAGGATGAATGTTTTAAACCTTGGATTTTGATCACTCTCAACGCAAAGATTTTGAAGATTCAATTTCGTATCGGACGAGATAAATGCATATCAGACATCCATCTCGAATTCACATTTCGGATCCTAAAGTTCATCTCAGGATAATACCAGAATACATGTTATATGGAATATCGAGTTACGTACAACTAAATTTAAAAATATTATTTACTAATTTAACTTGCTTGATTTGTAATCCTAACAACATTGTCATTATAGCTTGAAAAACATCCATACTACGTCACAATAAACAATGCGGTCTTTAAGAACATAATACAAAATCTCCCATGCATAATGCAAATACCATATTAGAAAGCGAGTTGGGTTGGAAACAAGTGTACACATAAGAATATAAATTCGAAATTTACTAGTTGAAATGCGATGTTTTAATATTGAACATGCTTGTTTTAATATTCAAAACAATGAGTGAATACATATGATTAACTAAAACAGTTAATAGATAAGCGACCAAACTTAAATCATTTTAGTTCCTTCTTGCCATAAGAAATATATTTATATATATTTAGTTTCCTTCACGCATATATATATATATATATGCATGTGCTTGTATTGAATTCATGTTAAAAATATATTATTTACTATTACAAACACTATTTTTTGCAAGTAATGATTGTTGTTCACAATTATTTTGCATATAAATCATAAAGTGAATTATACAGATCAAACAAAATATAAAAACATTGATTGATTCAAAATCAAATTTATTTGAAACAAAATTTTGAAGGCGATCAAAACTAGGGTTAGAGAAAAAGAATCATAGTTAAATTAAATCAAATTATGAACTGAAAATGGAAAAAAATAATATAAATCAATGTTTGAGTTTTTGCCTAGCACATTGGAATTTAACATTTCATTCCAATTTCTGCATTGGTCGGCGAAGCACTCTCAATATTCTGATTTCAGACTAACACAATAAAAATAAAATAAAGTTTCATGTAAGAAGAGTAATACTTGAGAATGTTCAAATAGGTAAATTGAGAATGTTTCAAACTAGTAAAACATGCAAAAAAAGGAAAGAATTACTTAGGAAGGATCATTTGAGCATGCAAATGATAGGTTTCGAACAAAATAGTGACATATAGTCATCTACAATAGACGATTTTCTTTTTAGTGCTTTGAACATTAGAATCAAATCACCAATTTGAAAGGAATCTAGGATTTCGATGTTTGATGAAGGTAGAAACAGAAACAATATAGAGTTAGGGCTTATAGTTGGTATATTGGGTTGTATGCAATAATATATAGTGGACTTCATATATTAGACTTTTGAAGTTTGTTAGTGTGTATAAATCAAACAACATTGGGTATTAGCTTTGAATATAAAACCTTGATATATTAGACACAATAGACATGAAAGCATCGAAAAGTATCGAGACTTAGAAGTCAAATTTCGAATTGGAGCAGAAATTTAAGCAATTTCAAATGATTGGAATGAAATTGAAAATCGGAAATTAAAACCTTAATATGAATGAAAAATGAAATCAAACTAGTTTTTGAATTAAAGCTCATTTCCAGTTAGAAATACGATTAGAAAGTGTAAGAAAAAAAAATAAAAGTAATTTATGAGCCCAACCCATTATATAAAAAGAAAAAAAATGTCAAGTCGGTTGAAATCTCAATTGAGATCTCTTTCGAGATTTGAAATTCTCGGTTGAGATCCAAGTGAAATGAAAAACGATTTTTTGTTTCGAATCGACCAACTACTTAAATGAGATGTCGGTAAGATCTTGACCAAGATGAATGAAATTTAAGACCTTGCTAAAGACAAGAAGTTTATTTTCAGTTCAAACAATTTTTTGCTAAATATGTGTGTGTGTGTACACACACACATACACACACCATAAGAACAATTTCTCTTGCTTGAAGTCCATGTTGAAAACTGCGACGATTGTTGAAGGTGACGACTCTAGGCGACCAGGGTAAGTTTTTTGTTTTGTTTGAGAAGGGTGATAGATTTGTAGGCACGACATAAGTGGTAGTGGGTGGTGCTGCAATGATATCTTGTGGAGGTGTGATGTCGATGCTGGTGGAGGAGGAGGCAACGATATGTGATGATGGTCGTTTATTTTGGAATATCAACCAAATAATGGTAATTATAGCTAGCATTTATAAAGTAAATATTGCATTTTGTGAGTTATACAAATGAATATAACACCTGTCTAAATTAGCATTTCTACGTTTGCTTATTTGTTAAGTGATGGACAACATTAATGCTCCCTTAGAGGAGATCAATTAGGTCTACGATGCAGTGGCATGATGTGGTACAATGACGAGATCGGGTGGTGCTAGGGTTGTACTGATTAAATATTGCAACTAGGTTTTAGAAAGGACAACAATGATGGAGGCGACGACGGCAAGAGACGAGGTGGATAGTGAGGCGGACAACGAGGCATAATGGTGAAGATGGATGTGGCACGGTGACGTGGGTTGGGGGCTAGTTCACGATTTGATGTTTAGGAAATGATGTGAATTCGACAAAAGAACAACTCGTGTTTTCTCCTTAATTTCTTAAACTTTTTGCCTATAAACTAATTATTTTTATTAAGTTTGTTCCTCTATTTTAACTACCTTCTTTTGATTTCCGTTAATAACCTAATAAAATAAACTTCTCCAGTAATCTATACTAGTTGGAATTTTTTATTTTCCTTGACCTAAAAAGGTATGATGAAAAGTTAAAATTTTATTAGATTATATAATACTGACACAAACATATGTTAATGTGTAAATTGCTAACATTGTATGCGTCATTAAACATTTTATGTTTCTTATTTTTGCATTTACCTATTTGATTTGGAATATAGGTGCGAGTCCACAACCGTTTCAGGATTCGTAAAAAAAAGCAATCAGTATCATATTTGGCACCAACTTCCTTAAAATAAAAATAATAATTCAATACCATCGATTAGTGTGACATTACATATACGTAATACAAGAAGTATCATCACCTGAAAATTATATAATACAAGACCTGTAAGGAGCAACAAAAACAGTTGTTCATGGATTTTATTTTTGTTTGGAATTTGAGTAAATAATTGTGAAGGAAGGGATGTTTAGTTATCCATATAATAAGAGGCATCACTTTTAATAAACCATTACTTTAATCTCAAATTACAAAAGTAATCTTTTCAAATATCATAAGCGATGTGTAACGACAAATATAAACATGGACGAAACTAACATTACCAAAAAGGCTGTTTGCATCATTAGCTATGTATTTCATTGCATAAGAACCTCTGTAATGCACAAAAAAAATGCACAACGATTTAATGTAAAAAGTCAATATTTATTTGTAGCAACAATTTGTGCATATGTAAATATGTATATGGAAAAAGAAATAAGTACATGCAAACATAGATTATAAACCAACAACCCGGTGATAAACGGTAAGATGATTAATTTTTGTTTGCTTTTAGAAATCGTGAGTATTGCTATATAAAAAACCAATAATTTTAAGCTTGCCAACATTCTAAAAAGAGATAATTGCTACTATATTTCTCGATTGTTGACGGTTTACCATGTAAATGCTCCTTACACTACATTAAAATCAATGTATCCAAAATTGCGCATGAGGCCTGCCTCAGAATGAGGCGTCAACAAAAAGTCCTCAACGAGCATGTAAAGAAATGTTTTATCCCAAAAACGTACTCCACCTCCGTAAGGTGTAAAAAATTCGTTTTTCGTGCCTTGCACGCCTCACATGCATTTTTAGGATTATCTATTTCAGAATTGAAATCAATGTTGCTATTAATTCCATTTCTGGCAACGACTCGATCCTAGTCTCTGGAAGCGGCGGTCGATTCCAGGATCGATAATTTTTAGTTTAAAAAAGTCAAGATTAAGAAAGAAAAAAGAGGAGTAGAAAGGCAGAAAAGTTAGATACGTGAAAGTTGTTGCTCTTTAACTTGCTAAGTTACAAGAAAGAAAGAAAAACACACAGTGCTAGTTATGTGTTTCTCTTTAGTAAATGTAAAACAATACCGTGTTTAATATAAAAAGATGTATCACTGCATTAGTAATTATTCTTTAGGATATTGATTTTTGTTTTGTTTTTAGGCTATTGAATTCAAATGCTTTTTGTTTCTTTGAAATTTAGTATTATTCTAATTCCTTGATGTGTTGCGCATTTAACTTTTACTCGAAAAATTTATGTCTCGAGGCTTACGCCTCACCCTATGAGTACAGAACCGACCATGTCTTGCTTAAAGATAAGGTCAGTAAATTATGTTTAATCAGAAAGTCAGTATATTTAAGACAGGGAAATATGATGAAAAAATCATTTAAATATATTCCTTAGGATTGTTTAAATGCAAACTATTTTCAAAATCAAAGTTAGAGATCCTACAGTTAGAAGCCAATATCATCTTGTTGCATGATACATGCAACAAAAATAAATAAGAATACATAAATTATTTCATAACTTAGCAAGCTATTTTTAATGTGGATATGATTTATTTTGAAGTCCGTACTTGAAGAGTATTTTTTTCTCTCCATGATATTCTTGGTAGCTTAATTCAAATATAAGAAATTGGAAAAAACAATAATTTATAGTAGATACAAGAAGTCTTGTCATAAGATATCTCAAATGGGTATTAAGAATTGCCCTTTCTGAATTGAATGGAGGAAAATGAGGTAAGAGCAAAATCTAAATAGTCGCAAGTAAGAAAATATTCGATGTAAACCATAATGTGATGTAACTTGAAATTTTAATATAACTTCAAAATGTTAGTCTAAGTTGAAATTCTCAACTATGGATTTAATTGCATACATTCTTAGTGAACATGACTATCATCGTACCAAAATCATAATATGAATATGGACTCATCTAATTGCAAAGTCTTGATCTTCAACATCATCATCCTCGCTTTCATGGTTCACACATTTGAAATGACATCTCTATTATACCTCTTGGCTGGTATTATCCATTTCTTCTTAGATCTACTTTTATTATTGCTAAATCATCAAAATGGTAAAAAACATTATGTAGACTTTAGATGGTAAATATGAATTACGGATTAATCGAAGCTTGACATTTTTGATAACTCATGTATTTTGGATAAAATTTTAGTATTTGGTTGAGTATTAATTGATCTAAATTGAAAATTTTAAGGTTTTGGATGAGCTTAGGAGTAGCCGATGAGGCAATACCGTTTAAACTAGCAAATAGACTCTTTTACGTGACATTGGACTTCAAATAATACCCTAGCAACGCCTAAATACATGTTTAGATTCTTAGATGAGGTAGACGGACCTACGTCATAAGCCTCCTATACGGGGCTTAGGCCTAGAAGAATTTTTACAACAAATAAACCATACAAAATAATACCAAGTAATGATGCGTGATACTTGAAATTATTGCATCAATGACATGCATGGAAGAAGAATTAAATTTGTATTGAAGCATACGATTAAGTTTAGATCATATCAAATGATACACAATAATAAAACATTAACACTAAATCTTATGCTCGTAACACAAAACTGGTTATATAAATGCATGTATATGTGCATATATGTGTATGTATATACATGTATGCATGTATACATACATTCATATATGTCACTTTCAAATTTGGATCAAATCTATAATTTAAAATTATTTAGATTTTGATATGTACATATACAATTTTTTTGTACGTTTTCTTGTTCATGTTCTCAAGGTGAGGTTTAGACATATATTATTTTTCTTCCATATAAATTTGATCAATTGTATTTTTTTTGAATTGTGATTTTAATTAATGTTGATTTATTAACGCAATTAAATAATGTTAACTTTGCAAGATTCTTACGATTAAAATATTATTCAGCATGTACATTTTTATTCCTTCCAACTAATAAATGTTCTTTGCAACCAATGCTTTAGTAATGACAACAAGGTGATCAGGCGGTGTTAATGATTAATATTTAAACTTATATACTTATAATGCCTATAAAAACAAAGCTGACAATCTAATAAATTGGTATACAATTGGTGCAACGATAATCAGAATTACAGTGGAAAACATAGATGTTGCATGCTAAAAATTCTTTAGGAAAGGAAAATTTTGACAGATCGCGGGGTACTTCTCTTAGCTAAGACAATTCGAAACATCTGACTTGTCGAGAATTACTTTCGTAACATAATCATTTTATCGAAATCCTAAATATTATGTTATAAATTGAGAGATGTACATGCAAGGTCGTAAAGGGTTCTTTAAAAATATTCAATCTATAAATAACATTGTAAAAACAATATTGTACAATATTCGATAAACCTTATACCACAAAAAAACAAGATTAAATATTAAAAAGGGATACGAAGTATCCTATTAAACAACAAAATAATTTAGAAAGTATCTTTTGAATTGTACTAGATTGTATTAAAACAACAAAATTATATTGATTAAAATGTACCCAGACTGCAAATGAATCGCTAACTCCAAATTGATTAAATATTATATATTTTTTTAATAATAGCAAACCCATCAATACCATCAAAATAAAATTATTATAGTCAATGCAGTTTTATGCTAATATTACCTACGTTATATAATTAATAAAAAAGAAAAATTTGTAAATCTTACAAATAAAATTTAATGATTACTTTTTGTAGGAATAATCATACATATCAACAGTTGAATAAACTATGATAATAACCACGTTAATTTGACTTGACAAAGAAAGAAATAAAGCAAGAAAGAAAAATTTGAATTAAACCATTGGCTTTTAATCCTTTAATCACCATGCCTTCGATTCATTTGTTTGTTTCTCTTTCTCACTATGTTTTCATGTTGACATGAGAAACAATTTAGGGTTTTTGCATGATTTTTTGGTGGGAGAAAACGATGAGCAAAGGATGTGCCGATTGGATTTTTAGAATGAACGATGACAAAAAAGTTTGAGTAGATGCATTTTTTAAAGAGATTAAGAACTTAATGATGCAAGTAAGGGATGGAGGAAACAATGATCCTTAAAATGCCAATAGATTTCTAACAAAATAAAGCATAGATGATCTGACTATATAAAGGATAAATATTTAAATTCGTACTTTTTACCGTTTATAAGACATAATTGATACCAAGTTAAATTGGTAAAAAGTTAGTTTAGAAATATCTTTATTAATAGTTGGAATAGAAACACAATTTTTGGTCCGACCGCGAAGTTCTAAAAATACCCTTATATGTATTTCTTTATTAATAGCTGTAATATATTTGCCGCCGCACTCTTTTAGTGTCAACATAAAATACCAAATGACTCTCTACATCTTTAATAATAGTTGTAACAGCTTTGGTGTCACACTTTTTTGGTATCAACGTGAAGTCGTGAACTACCAGAAACGTTCCTTCATATATTATCAAATCTTAATCATTTAAAAATAGAATATAATATTAAACTTTTTTAACAAATTCAAACGACCCTAAAAGTAGGATCTAACAATTAAACATGCTTTACAAATTCAAAACGTTTCTAAAAATAAGATCTAAAATTAAACTACCTTTACAAATTCAAAATACTATTTACAAATATACAAATCTTAATATCACTTGAAAATAAAAAAAATATTTTTTTGGTTTATATATATATATATAATTTATAAGGAAAACAATTTACGCGTGAAGCGCGTGCCGTAACACTCATATATTATTATTAAGATTTAGCATCACTTAAAAATAGGATATGACAATTAAGCTTCCTTTACAATTTCAAAATTTGCTCTACAAATATTTACCAAGTCTTAATATTACATAAAAATGGGATTTAACAAATAAACTACTTTACAAATTCGTGTTTTTTATTAATTAATAAAATAAATAAAAATTTAAACTAACAAAAAATTAGACATTGCAACTTAGAGTAAAAATTAAAATTAACTACGTATTATTCAACACAAAAATATGGCAAATATTTGTGGAAACCATTTTCTATTGAACGTACTAAATAAATAAAATTTGGTGAAAAACAATTCAGATGTCTTCATCACGCGCGAAGCACGTGCCTTAACGCTCTATTAATAGTCGAAATAAAAACACAATTTTTTGGTCCGACCGTAAAATTTCAAAAATGCCCTTCCATGCAAACAAGATGTCATGAATTCGAATCTCACCATGAACAAATATTAACATCCATCTTGAAATGGAAATTTTAGAACATAAACAATGTTACAAGTTTAAACCTTATTCCAACAAAAACTTATATTTTTCTTTATGTTTTTCAGTTTATTTTTATCAAACTACATAGAACTTTCAAATTTAATAATTTAATAAAGAGCTCATATGCACGTGCGTTGCACATGACAAAATATCTCGTAATCAGAATTGCATTAGGAACTATAGATATTGCATGCCGACATTCTTTAGAAAAGAAAAATTTTGAAACTTTAAGAGACTTATTTTAGCTAATACAATTTGAGATATCACCAATATTAGAAATACTTTGTAACATAATCGTTCTACTATATTGTTTCATAAATTGAGAAAACATGGATAGAGGAAAATGTAAAAGAAGGTTCCATCTACTTCAAAAATATTCATAACATTGTAGAAACAACATGTACATAATTTGATAGACCCACTACAATAAAAAAATAAATGGATTAAATATTAAAAAAGGATATGAAGGGTCCTATTAAATAACAAAATTATTTATAAAGCTAAAATTACCTTTTGAGTTGTACTAATTGTATCAAACAATAAAATTAAATATATCAAACTTAACCAAAACTATAAAAGAACCTTAACTTCAGATTGACTAAATGTTGATGCCAAATTCATCAGTATCATGGAAATAGATTTAAAATAGATAATGTAGTTTTATGTTGCAGTCATGTAGTAAATAAAAAAAGAGTTCTTTCTAAAACCTACAATAAACATTAATTATTACTTTCTGCAACAATAATCTTACAACTCAACGGTTAGATATTATAACCATAGCTATGTAAATTTGATTTAATAAAGGGAGAAATCAATTAAGAAGTGGAAACATGAATTAATGCACATTTGACTTTGTATTCTTAAAATCGCTAGGCCTGTCTAATCCATCCATTTGCTTTTCTATTTCTACTCTATTATCATGTTTAAGGGGGAGAACTAATTTAGGGTTTCCACCTGATTTTTGTGGTGGGAGAAAATCGATGAGAAAAAGAGGCATCAATTGGTGACCGATGGTGAAAAAATTCGAATGAATGGAGTTTTTTTTGAAGAGATTGAGAACTAAATGATGAAGAGAGACGATGAAGGAAATTAATGACCGCGAAGATAAAAATAGTAAGTTAGAAAAAGAATTTCTTTAATCATGCTAATATATTAGTTTTAAATTTAATTTTGATTTCTTATTGTAATGTGGTAGCATCGTGGAGAACTTCTCATGGAATGATTTTAGGAGGAATGCATACAAGCATCGACGCTTAGATATTTTTTATTTTTACTTTCCACCATTGTTTGTCATTGGTTTGGTTTTAGTGTTTTGTGTGAATGAGTCTCTAAGTTCGAAAGAGGGAACATAAGGAAAGATCATATGGGTAATTTTGTAAAAACATGGTGTTTGCTAACTGAGTGTGATTTTGCTACACGAATCTTGATTTATAAATAAAAAGTAGCACTTGCAACCATACATAAAACGAAAATAGGATAAAAATATTTTGAATGTAGAAAAATTGAAGGTAGTGAAGTAATGACAACAAATATACAGTGGTTTACCGAGTTATCTCTCATACATCCACTGTGCATAAAACAATTCCATTAGGAGTTATGCGCAAAAATACAAAAGCTATTTTTCTTACTTTTGCCATTAATGAGTTTTGTGAAGTTTTGTCAAAAGAGTAGTTTTATCACCAAATGAAATAAATTTAACCACTAAGAGTTTCTTCCCTTTTTCATGTGGGACAACCCCTTTCATAAAGTATATTATCCATGATGGTGAAACTGAGTGCGTAATACTTTATCTAGAGAGCTTCACTTAAATCTAATGGCATTAACCTTTTAGTCAAGTACTAGATATAAAGTGTCATCCACTAATATTTTTCTTCATCGCTTTATTCGGTGTATTCAATCAAACCCTACCAATAGACGTTTCTTGCTCACCGCATGAGAATTGGATGCTTGCCGAACTACTTCAACAGTGCGCAAGCAACTTGTGCTCTTGTGATGGAATACGCTTTATCTCAAACATGAATGCTTGGGTTTTCTAAGTATTCTACCAATATAAACTTGTACTCTCGACCATCTTTTGTATGAGCAAATTCTACGAGAGAATTGATCTGTGCATTATGCTCTCGAGGTATTTTATCTGGGATAAAACGTAGGAACGCGTTAAGAAGTTCTTTAGCCAGTTTTACACATAATATAAGCTTTGAATCTTTTGTTTGATGATTGTTGAGCACTTAGTTAACTATTAGTCGTGAATCATTATAGTTTTGTATATATTTTCCTCCAGGCCCACTTGCTCTTTTCAACGCTGCAGTCAAAATCACAGTCGATCACGTTATTAGTTGTCACAAACCTGAGTTTTAATATGTAAAACATGTGATGGTTGTTAGGTAGTATTATACTATATTCAGCTCTTGCTCTTGTTCATTTAGTGCACAATTGACACTAATCACACACTTGCCTATTTTCATGCTCACTTAAATTGACAAGTAGTGTCTGACCCTTAAATTGAAGTTTTTGGTTGATAGCTAATGTCGTATTGGTCTAACTCAATTGCCTCCCTAACAAGGCGTTTAGAAGTATTTGGTCATCTACACACCATTTCAAGCAGTTAATAAGTAAGAACATTGATTGGATGAGCCTGAATGTACGGTTGTCGCTTTCTCGAAGTAATAAGTAACTAATATGCTAACCCCTTAATTTGCAAATACCACTCTTCTACACCCGTTAAATTTTTAATTATACAGTGGATATACACCATCATATTCTCACACAAAGGTAGAACAGACAGCTTGATAAAAAACCACTAAGTACAAGAGATTTTTATAGTCTAATGATCTCGAGAGGATGAGTGGTTAACTTATGTGAGCCTAAAGTTCCTCAAACACCTTTTGATGATCTGGTGTCCATTCAAACCTTTTGTGCTTCTTCAAGATATCAGGAAACATAACACACTTACCTATTGCTTGACTAATAAACCGGCTAAGTGCATCGACTTTACCATTCAAATTCCATGCTCTTACTTGTTTTGGATGGCTCCATTTTTATGATTGCTTTGATTTTCTCGAGATTTACCTTACGCCTCTTGTACTAACCATGTAGTCTAGAAACTTACTTGACTGTATTCCAAATGAGGAACTTTCTTGATTGTATTCCAAATGAACATTTTAACGTGTTAAGTTTTGTATTATATGCACGAAGAATGCTAAATATTTCTTCCCAACATTCTACGTGATTAGTCACTTTTTCAATTTAACTAGCATGTCATCGACATGTACTTTCGTATTCTTTTCTTTTTGTATGACAAACATTTTATTTAACAACCTTTGATATGTTGCTCCCACATTCTTTTGACTTAAAGGCACGACCTTATGACAATATAGATTTACATTGACAATGAAGCTCGTTTGTTCTTCATCAAATCCTAACATCAATGTCTGATTATACCCAGAATATGCATCAATAAACAAAAGGAATTCATGTCCACTTGTAGCATCGACTAATTGTATCAAACTCAATTAAAATATGTAGATTTTTTCAATAAATGATTGCTCATTTTCACAAATATCTATATATGACATCTTTATTGAAAGACCATTTTCATTTATTTGCTTTAAAAGGAAGATGATGTTAGAGTTTGACGTATGATCGATGTTCACATTGCTTTCTAGTGGTGCTCCTCGAGCATATGTAGTTTGTGCTTGCTCGAAGGCTTCCATTTAGACTACTTTGATTAATAATTTTGAGTTCTAGGTGTACTGTAATTTTGCTTGAATTGATGCGCTCGTTCCCAACACCGCGTTGGGTGGTTTGTCAAGGCATCTTCGTTTGAGGTCGGTGTCAATTGAGATGATATGAAGGATTCCATATATGAAGAGCTAGTAGGATTAATACATTGGTTCAATATATCACAAAGGTTACTAGGTATCCCTACACCAAGTCAGGAACATTACGAGATGACTTGAGAGTTCCTTCCTACCTTACATTATTATATTTTACATCCCCGAATACATTAAATCGTTTCTTTTATTCAGGGTACGAATAGTTGGAAAGTATAGTTTCTCGTTCCAGATTGGCTTTCCTTTTATAAAGCATTCGCCAACCTCAACATGGAACTTTATTATCAAGAATTTTGTCGAGATAAGCTTCAAGGTCATCGATTACATGGCATCCCAAGAAAGCGTAATTGTGAGAATGCTGATTGATAACAAACAAAGTAGTTTTAAGTATTTTTTTGCATGAGCGTCTCCCACTTTTACCATAAGCTTCACCTCTCCACAAGACATAATGCCTCAATCATTAACACTATACACCAGGTGTAGATTTGGATACTTGATCATGTCCCTTGGTAATTGCGTAAACGCGTGCATACGTTGATTGAGAGGAGTGAAGGAGATAGTCAACAATTCTCTTCTTGGCTTCTTATATTGACTTGATAATCCCTCTTCGTTATTCTAGCTGTGCTTATTGCCTTTATTGGTCTCTCTATTGTCTTTATTGTTGTTGTTGGAGAGACCACCAGAAACTTTTCTATTCAGTAAACCTGCTCCCTTCCAAAGAATGAAAACAAACTTTTACACTTCTTTTCATAAGGTCTTTCCCTATTAGTGTAAATTTCCATATTCTAGAGGTTAACACCATTAGTTTTGTCTGAGAAGTTACATCTTTGGCCTTTGTAGTTTCCTTATTAAAACAACGACATTAATTTTTCATTGTTTATCATTTTCCCTGTCTGAGATCCACAAGATTACAGAAGCATGCATTGGAATCTTTTACAACAAAACCGATTGAAAAAACTCGGAATTAAACTGATGCCACGAGTAGATTGATCCTATCTAATACTGTTGTTACCATTTGTTGATCGTGCTGGTAGGAGTTGCAGAGAAAACCAACATCGAGTACTATCAGATGCAATATCGATATTATATCTTGGACACTAGGTAAAGCATCTTTGATCAGTAGTCTCATCACAAGTATTCATGTGAATCTTATAGTTGGCAAGAAGTTACAACCATTATTTTCTAAGAGAACGAATTGTTAAACCCTAAACAAATCGATCTTCGAATTGGCGGTAATTCCTTTGATTTGCTAAACCACTTTGACCAATTGATAAAGCAGTCTTTTCATTTTTTTATTGTCTCTGTTCACGGCCACTTCTTGTTTTTCATATCTCTCGCGTTGAAAAGAATGACGTTGGCGTGGCTGTGAAGATGGTGATTTCATACATGCTTTTTTTGATATGATGATGTAGGTTATCCTTTAGTAACGTGCGGGCATAAGCTGGAGCTCTCTTGTAGTGTTCATATTCCTCTTCCTACTTGTGAGTCATTTTCTTCTTGTTTTTGTCTTGCATACCGATTCGAGTTGGACACTCATTGTTTGTATCAACCGTCCGTTCCTTTTGCGTTTCATGTCTTTTAGCAGTGAAAACAGGCATAACAAACCATCATTCTGGACACATCGATTAAACGCCTAAAAGTGATATTTGAACTCGTGTCGTGTCAAGAAGGACGGATCGTTAGGTTGAAATAGTTTGTAAGCTACCAGATAAACAATAATTTTAAACATTTGCACATTTAGATTTCACAGCGGAAAGAATACCTAAAAATAAATAAGATATATGTGGTTAAACAAATAGCGACCAATATAGAAAACAAACTAGGAAAAGTTCATGATAATCAACGGAAAGATAAATAAACCTGATCAGTACAATAAGATACATAACATTGACTATATATCCTTTGAATGTCTGACATATGTCTTGATCAAGAGTTAGCCTTTTCCATCGATCGTTTCTTTTTCAGTGATTCTTCATAGAACTTGACTTGTTAGCCATTGGAAGTATTGTGGTAATCAAATTAAGCAGTAAAAGTAGCAAAATTCTTAGCAGCTAGCCTTAAAAAGTATATTTTGGTAATCAAATTAAGCTGTAAAAGTAGCCAAATTTGTAGCAATTAGCAGCAAGTCTAAGGTTCACGCCCTTCTTCTAGCGTCAAATTGTTAGTATGATTTTTCGTATGACTGCCACATGTCAGATTGAAAGGTGGAGATCGATTACACACACAAAAGTTTCTATTTAAATATTTGGTTAACGTGACTGGAGAGAGGAATAAAAAATATTTAAACAGAAACTTGTGGCTGATATCAGGAGGATACAAAGTGGTGCTAAATAAATGGTGTTATTGATCAAATACAAACTTGTGCCTCATATCGAGAGCTACAAATGGTGCTAAATAAAGAGTGCTATTGATCTTATAAACACACATGTTGCAGTTGTATGCACTGTAATTTTTGATGGGTTCCTATGATATGGATCAGATGAATTTGTGCCATGTGAACGGCCATGAAGGCTTGATATGATTGTTGTACTTGCATCAATTATTGAAGTACATATATAGAGTATGGAGCTTCCTTTCTAGTGGACCTAGCCATGGGTGAGTAGCATGTGAGCCACAAGAGTGAGGCAGTGTACTGGGGCTAAGTTGTCTGAGAACCAAAGAAAATTATGCTGACTCAATTTGGTTTAAGTATTGGAGAACATACATGATGTCTTGTAAACCAAGTCGATCGGTCTAAGTAGAAAGGAATTGCATGTGGGTAAAGTTCTCACAGTTGGTTACAAGAATCATGTCATCCCGTGTCAAGTAAAATCATACTGTAGTTATCATGGCACTCATATGCGAGTAGGGCAAGCTATATGTCTTCTCACGTGTATTTCATAAGATAGGTCTTCTCGGCATGTTTTACCATTGTGACCTACTGACTAAGTTAAGTCTGATGGTGCCAGTCACATAATGAGATCTATGACCTTTTCCTGGGGGTATAGACTCTCACATGTATTATGACTATGATTGATATTATCTTTGAGCTAATTCCTTACGACATATCCCTATCCCTGTGATACTCACATATATTGATTGGATGTGTGAATCCCTCATATACCATTAATTACATTGTGTCATAAGAAGTATGATCCACTAGCAGTATTTAAGTACATTGTATCATAAGAAGTATGATCAAAATATGATATAACATTAACCAATTTACGATGTATACCGATTTGTTATATTTTCTGGTGTATGTTAATTAATTGTTGGTTTATGAATATAATGCACTTTTTTCTTCTTTTGAAAACTAAAAGAATGTAACAAGCATACCAGTTTATAAAAGGAGTTAGTGGGTAAAGGTCAATTTTGCGTTATTTGGTTCTTCATTAAAAAAACTTGTTAGCAACATGGGGACATGAATCATAGGAAATCATGAATATAGCGTTATCTTCTAAAACAATAGCAAGACTATTCTAGCAAATGCAAATATTCATGCAGCTCTTTTGTGACTAATATCCATGATATTGATTCTTTTAACAATGAAAAAATTCATATAAAGAGGACAAAAAATGCTCAAAGAGTATATTAGGGGGGGAAAATAAAAGAAAGGAAGGAGAGAACGAACATACACATATGTATATATATAGATAGAGAAAGTAGTGTAATTATTTTTGTAAAGAGGAAATAAAAGATGTAATTATTGACTTAGTTCACGTGACCTAAGATCTTGGGTTCCCACCACTCGTATTGCAATGAGTAAAATTTGTTAGATTGACGAATGCTGCCTTACTTCTTGATTTATGGCATACTACACGAGCTTGTAATTTAACTTGTTCTCAACTGTTTCTGAGTCATGTTCTCTCTCAACTTTCACCAATTGGCTTTTTCTTAAATAAGTTGAAAATCTGTAAATTTCGATGTATTTTTTCGGTCTGTGTGTTGATATTGAAGAATGATATTACTGTTCATCAAGTATAGTACTTTATAATGTTATTGTTCAAACAAATTGTAGTCGACAGACTGTGGAATACACCAGTATAACTATTAAAATCACTTTTAGGTTGTCTTTTCTAAAGCTAATTTAGTATCTTGCAAATCCGTTTAGGTACAAGATTCAAAAGAGAGTGACTGCTCCAATCAGAGAGCTGCCTCCTCCAAATAAGCAGTTTATATTTGATTTTCAACAGTTACAAGTGCAATTTCAGGCAAGTATTATCTTCTTCTTCTTCGTTTATTTCCCCTTTTTTTTGGCATTTATGATAAATTGGTAAACAACTAAAAACTCATCAACGGTTCGTGACTTTTTTATTTTATTTATTTATTCAGGACCAAGATCAGTTCCGTGCATTGACCGAATCAGTCCTCATATCTTTCATTATTCAGTGTAATTCTCATGGCCCTCAATCTGAATTTATCCTTTTTGCACTACAAAGCCTTTGTAGTGTAAACTGTGTCAAGTGGGATAGTTTCCTTCCAGCCCTTCTGTCTTCTGTTTCAACCGTTGAGTCATCCGTTGGACCTGACAGTCCAACACTGGTTGGTCAAAACACAATGATGTCACCATCATCTTCATCCGCCATTCCAAATAATTCAACGTTTCAAACTAATAATCCTACATCTCCTCTGATATCTATGCATGGAATTGGCTCTCCATCTCAATCTATGACTGATCAATCTCTTGTCCCAACTCACCCACAAGCTAAACATTTCGATCATTCTGGTTCTGTACATGATAATCAATCAGCTAAAGTCAACGAGATACATTCGTTAAGGAAATTAGTATGTAAAATAATCTTGGCTTCTCTTGAGGCCAATTTAAAACCGATTACTCATTTAGCAATTTTATCACACATGATAAATTGGTTAGTCAACTGGGACCAAAAGCAACAATGTTCAGAAGCAGTTAATGCTACAAGAATATGGAAGCCTCAAAGACAGCTGAATGAGTGGGTGCGCATTTGTTTGGATGTTATATGGATGTTGGTTGAGGAAGATAAATGTCGAATTCCATTTTATGAGTTGATTCATAGTGCGCTACAAAATATGGATAACATTCCTAACGATGAAGCATTATTCCGCATTATTCTTAAGATTCATAGGAGAAGAGATGCAGTTTCCACTCACATGCAAATGCTGGATCAACATCTTCATTGCCCTGCTTTTGTAACTCATCGTTTCTTGTCTCAACCTTATTCTAATGTAACTGGAGAGCAGGTGGCAAATTTGCGCTACTCACCAATAACTTATCCTAGTGTTCTAGGAGAAGCTTTGCATGGGGAGGTGATGAAATGATTATTCTCATATATATTTGTTTGTTTTTTATATACTTTTTTATTTTGCTTGTCTTGTGTGTATAGGTTCGACATAAATATATAATTTCAGCCAGTTACCTTCTTCCTTTATTGCATGTGTAATGAACAATTTAGAAATGAATATATTTGCACGTGCTCAGTTGTAAGTTATAGCCTTTTATATTTGAAAGCTGAAGTTACAATTGAGAAATGCAGTTTGTTTTTATAACAAAAAGAATTCATACGTTTGTTCTTCATTTGATTTGGACCATAAGCTTGGAATGTGGCTACATCTGAAATGCAAACTTGGAAGGCTGAACTATATGTATTATATTCACATTTTATGTTTTATGTTTTACTTATTACTCCATACAGATAAAGCTTAAATAAGATAATGCATTATTTTGATATTCATAAATGTCTATAGTAAAAAATTACCAATATATTATATTATATTTATTTTCAGACATAATTTGTTTACAGGAACTTACTCTCTCTATTCAAAAAGGGTCTTTAGATTGGGACCGAGCTTTGCGATGTTTAAGACATGCTATTTACAGTACACCATCTCCTGATTGGTGGAGAAGAGTTCTTGTAGTTGCTCCTTGCTACAGAAATAATCACACACAATTTCCTGGCGCTGTATTTTCTCCTGAAATGATTTGCGAGGCCGTAATTGATAGAATTGTGGAACTTCTGAAAATGACATCTCCAGGTAGCTTACTCAGGGTCAGGTTAACCCAAAGGCTTTACCATCTCATCTAGGAGTCTTTATTATCTTTTTAATCTTTATGTTACTAGTTTCTTGCCGGTACACAGTACACACAAACTTGCTATCTTGGCATTGTATATTTATGGTTTATTAGGACACTGTCTCTTACATCTTCTATCTCTAATAGGGGATGTCACAAAGTCTTTCAATAGAGTTTATCCAAATGCTGCCTTAAAAGGTCTCTTGAGAAGAAGTCCATTTGTATTATTTTTTCCTTCCATTCAGGCTAAGATTCCAAACTTATTATATGCCATTAATAATTTAGCATATTTTTAAGGTGTTGCTATTGACACTTCAGTTTTGGATATGACGAGGCCAAATTTTATGAGTACTCCACACAAAATCAAACTATTATGAGAGGTACACACTCTATTAATAAACATATTTTTTTTTACCTTTTTGCCCTTAATTAAAACATCGAAACGAAACACTTTCATTTACTCTCTTCTTTTCCTTCCCTTATAAACAAAGAGAATAATTGGAAAAACAAAAAATTCATCCCGATCTTCACAATCAGATGCAAACTTTGCTGAGAGTGTGATGGAAATGTTAATTTTTAACCCAATTTTTGCGCGTTTTTACCAGTGGTAAAAATTAGGGTTTAAAATTATTGTGTTAAATGTTTTCTTGAGTAAGAATCAACCGTGTCTTTTTATCAATTCTAATTCCATCTGGAGATGAGTTTGAATTCTCTATTATTTGTTTAATGATTTTGGATTAAACGTTAATGATAATTAAGAGAAAATTAGGATAAATAAAAGAAGGGAATAATGTCAATTTGATTGTAATTTTATGAGAGTACTAGTTTGGTTAGCACCCCTCGTAGTAAGAAAAACTCTTTGAAAGAAAATGACCCCCTCATATTCAAAATTGGAGTGTCAATAACAATACCATATTTTTATTACACTAGACTTTGTTAAACATAGCATCTACATAAAAATGTAATTACTTAGGCAGTTTAGCTGTAAAAGCATGATAATTTTCAAATTAATTTTGGGCAAATCTCTACTATCAATAATGAAAATTCAATCAATAAGATTTCTACCGTGCCGTTTTGAAATTTCAAAAATAACCTAGATAATATCTCTTTATGACAACGCATCAACAGAACTTCACCATCGGTTTGCGATCTCCACCATCATCCCCTTCCCGACCATCCATCAACGGAATTTCACAATCGATTTGCATCCAACAACACCAACATGGCTGCTTGAAATTAAGGTGTCGTGACCACCAAAGTTTTTGCACTTATAACACAAATCCACCATTAAATTTCATTAAACAAATAGTAAATACATTTAGCTATTATATGTACATACGTGCAATTTATACTAGCAGGCAAAATAGTTATTCAGTATATATGCTAGCTCTTGCACTTGCTCTATATAGTTTCAAGTTTTTGGTTACCTTTAGTACAATCGGAGATTGGTCATGGTAACTGTCGTACTCAAAATAACTTGGAAACAATTTTCTGACTCAATTTGGTCGTAAATTTATTTTTACATCTTTAATTTGGTATGGAAACTGAGGTGGAGCCTTGACGCAACGGTTAGGTCACCCGCATGGTGAACTGGACACCTAGGTTCGAGTTCCGAAACGGCCTCTTTGCATTGCGAATTAAAGGCTGTGTGCATTATCAACCTCTCCAGAACCCGCTATCGTGCGGGAGCCTCGTGCACTGGGTTCCACCTTTTTTAATTTGGTATGGAAACTACTTACGTACAGAAATATGCAATGCCAATCTGACAAAGTACAACTACAGTTTATCAACCAGTAAACTTCTTGTAATTAATCAGTGCAAATATATTGCGGTTCGGCAAAGTTTAACAATATTTAAACAAATTAAATTGAATTTAAAGTACTATTTGACTATTTACCAAACAATTCATCATAGTAAAAGGCTTCTGATTTTCATTGTTCTTAAACTAATGCTTTTGGTGGTCATGTTTATTTTTACAGATATGCCATGCTGGAAAGACTGGCTTATATTTGGTGATACATTTTTCTCTCTTATGAAAACCGGAGGCATTGATTTTGTTGATTTTGTTCACAGGCTCCACTCACAGATCAATAATGGTGATCAACAAATATTACGAACTAATCATGTGACATTAATACTTGCACAAGTCATACGTATGGAGTCTATTACGAACCTATTAAAAACAGACCCAAAGAAGGTTTAAGTTTTTTATTTTTCTCATTTCTCATTTCACTTTTATTTCCTTTTTAATCTTGTGTATCTATTAATCATGTGGTAATTACTATTTATGATGTTTATAAAGTAAATGGCTGTGTTTAGTCTGGTTTCATATTCCTTTGGCCTTCCCATTTATTATTGGTAAAAACATGATTTGGTATTATTGCTATTTTCGTGATTAATGAACCCAGATCAGTTATACATCATGCATCAAATGAAATACAAAAAATTACCGATGAAGTAAATGGATTTAAGACAATAACTGTAATCAAAGCATTAGTGGTAGCTGGAAAATTATTATATTCGAACTAATCCTACAAAAATTCCCTTACAAGAAGTTTTTTAACTTCGGCAATTGATAATGAAAAACTTCACAGAACGCATTAGTAGCGGAAGGAGAAAAAATATTCTAATCGATCCAAAAGTTCATAAACAAAGGTGTCTTACAAGAACTTTCATCAACTTTCAGCAGTTGATGATGCATAGACTACTAGTTCACCGATCGGTATATGGTGTCCGTTGATTTGCGATAGATAAAGCGCATAGCTGATAACATGAATTATTATACTAAAGGGATGTATCTTTACGCATACCAAACATCTTGATTGGGGTAAAAATGCTTCTGCAGTATCAAAGTACCTATATGGTTCATTTTTATACAACTAGTTTCTTTCTTTTCTTCTTTGTTTTTACTTATTTTTTTTGTAACTTATCAGTTATATTCTGATCATAGTTTTATTTTTTTATAATCACTTCTTTCAGATTGAAACTACTAGGAAGATACTGTCCTTTCATAAAGAAGATATAAATCGTGATGCAAATAATGTCACCCCCCAAAGCATTCTTCTAGACTTTATAAGCAGCAGCCAAACTTTGCGCATTTGGTCATTTGATAATTCATATAGAGAGTATTTGAATGGGGAACAACTTCAAAAAGGAAAGCAGATAGATGAATGGTGGAAACAAACAACTAAAGGTATAGATCTTCATTAATTTAGTTCTGGCTATATATAAATATATGTAAGGTATAAAGAATTATTCGTTCTTTCAAATTCTGTTGATTTGGCATACTCTGTGGGTTTTCAAAAGTTTCTTCTTCTTTAGTTTTAGTTTGTTACTGTAGCATGTAAGCCTGCTATAGCACAATCACAGACTCATGCACCTGAGAGACCCATGGGCATGCACTCAAAACATTAACTTATGGACTTAACCATTCCTATGGGTTAACCACTTAGCAGGCTACAAGTTCAACTAGTCCATTGTGTATATCATTCAAAATGGGGTTTGAACCTGCGATCTCCTCCTAGTCAGAAGATTATGCTCGTCATGAGCTAAAGCTCAGTGGCTTATTGTTTATATCGTACGTTCATCGAAAAACAACGAACTTTTGATGTTATAATTTTAATTTTGGGCCTCAACAGAGGAAATGATGCAACTGCTAAACTTAATGACTAACCAGATTCTTACATGGAGAGGGTTACAATTGACGTCTGATTATTTTTTCTTCCTCATTACATCACATATTTGACCAAATTGGAGTAATACCTTTTAAGAGGGATTTCTACTTTGAAATATGGATGCATCTTTTCCTGTCGAGGTTGGAACATCGTGTGAAGCGATATGGGTTTTCTCACTAATATTTTATGACTTTGTATTATTCCCCAATGTGTCAAGAGGTCATGATCACATCAAACTGAATGTATTATGGAAACTTGCAGTGCTAGAAAGAAATAACATTTAAGGTGGCTCGGTGCAATTGAGAAACTTAGGTTTGTCAAATAAAAGACTAATTGCATAGAACTATCCTGAACACACACACACACACACACACACACACATCTCATTACCATTTTCTTCACAAGCTTTTAAGTTGTACATCAATCCCTATCCTCAGTTATATTCAATATAATATTCTCAGGAGAAAGAACTATAGATTTCATGAAATTAGATGATAGATCGATGGGTATGTTCTGGGTTCTTTCGTTTACAATGGCACAGCCTGCTTGTGAAGCAGTTATGAATTGGTTCACCTCAGCTGGTCTTGTGGACATGCCACAAGCTCCAAATACACAATCAAATGACAGAATGATGATAATGCGTGAAACTTTCCCTCTTTCCTTGCCATTACTTTCTGGGCTTTCGATCAACTTATGCTTGAAACTGGCTTATCAACTTGAGGAAATTATATTTCTTGGACAGGTACTTCAGCATTAATTTGTTCTTTTTCTTCAAGCATAAGCTTTTTTTGCAATTGAATATTGTATAAATATTATGAAAAAAAAACTATTATGTGTGCATAAATGTTGATGAAACATAATTTGGTGTGCATGAATCTTGATTAAGCCAGATTAGGTGTGCATACATGTTGACGAAAGTCACGTAGGCGTGTACACCTCAATGCAAGTCTTTGTCAGAGGAATCAATTGACCCTTGAATGCTAGATCTCAAATTTGAATCACAATCTTTTTGCTTACCTATGAAAATAAAGTGCTTGTCTACTCCAATTTAACAAAAACACATTTGAAATTACGAGGATGTCCAGTCCCTGCCAAGGATTTTTCCCCTTTCAAAATAAGTACTTAAGCATACTTTAACATATTTCATGAAGTTTGTTTGAATGTAACATCTAAGGTAAAGAAAACATAGACAATGAACTCCAAAGGAGCTCATAATTGTTTTGTAGCAAACTGTTCCTCTGAAGTCTATCAAGGATGATACATACTTTTGATACTTCTTTCCTACTGAAATACAAAAAGTAACAATTGTATAAGATTTTACCATCTTTACCACATTTTGCTAAACTTAAGTGAACCATATTTTGTGTTTTCATTTATCTGTGTTGTGTATAGTTGCTTCTCTGAAGAAACATTTCCCTGCACATAAGTTCAGTTTCAAAACATTGATTTTATCTTCTTGTTTCATTGCTAATGTGATGTTTATTCTGTTCTTTGTGGCATTATATCCCATAATCCATAACTTATTTCTTCTTCTATATGTAATGTGAGTTGCACTGTTATTTCAGGGCATTCCGAGCATTGCTGTGGTTGAAACATATGTACGCTTGCTGTTGATTTCACCTCATGCATTATTTCGACTTCATTTCACGGTATTTTTTATGATTTTATCATAGTTGCCTTGTTTGTAATTTTTTATATGAAACCTTGTATGCTTGAATGAGTAGTAGTAGCTTTGTTTTATTCCCTTCAGATGGATTATACCTTTAGTTGCTTCAAAATTTATTTTTACCTTCATGGTTCTATAGGATACTATTTGTATATAAAATAAGTTAAACATAACATATACATGAGGATGGGAATTTAAAAAAAAGAAGGTGGAACTCAGCGCACGAGGCTCCCGCACGATAGCGGGCTCTGAGCAGGTCAATAATGTACACAGCCTTTCCCTTGCATTACGAGGAGGCTGTTTCCAGACTCGAACCTGGGCGCCCAGATCACCATGTGGGTGACCTAACCGTTGCACCAAGGCTCCACCTCGAGGATGGGAATTTTTGGTGTAAAATTAATTCTAGAGAAAGAAAAAAAAAACAGGTGGCAGAAATTTTATAAAAGCTATACGTGTTTAATTTTAGAATCCGCAGAGCATTTCAGGATCTATAATTTATTAGCTTTATTACAGGTACCTAGCTTTTGAGCATAAATCAACGTTGTTCATAAATTTTTACTATATTCTATAAGTAGACAATACTGTGGAACTCTGTTTCAGTTAAATGTAATATTCTAAATAAGTACATTTTACAAGATTCATAGGCATGTCTCTTAGACGCATCTAGTTCAAAATCAGAATTCATTCAGCTCAGATATCAAATTGCTATTTGAATCAATTACCCTTTGGCTTTTTTGCATTTTGATTGGATCTGAGTTCCTTAGCAGTGAGCATTTTACTCAAGAGTTAAATTTGTTTCAAATTATTTTTATTGCATATATTACATGCGTTATTACAAATCATCTAAGGCCATAGACAGTGACAGCACTAGGATCTGTATATGAGGTTGGCAAAATTAAGAGCTCAAATATTTTGTAAAAAGTGATTAACAATTTTTGTTATATTCACCAACTCAAGTTATAAATAAAGTTAGGAAAGTTGTATTGCACCATTTCATCTGAGATACCGCATTAAAATGGGATTTTCATTTAAAAGACTTCTCATCCTAGGATAATTAGTTTGTAGTATTGCATTTTAAAATAATTAGTTTTAAAAACAAAAGATAAAAGAAAATATCATTTTTAGTCACAGAAAAATGATACTTTCATCTATCATTTTTTTAGTTTCAAAAGAAAAAAAAACGTATCATTTCAATGACGGCAAAAAGATACTTTCATCTATCATTTTCCTGTAGAATGATACTTTCTTTTATCCTTTGTCCTTGAAACTAGTTATTCTGAAGTGTTGTTTGAGCAAATTATTACTGGCTGAGAAGCTTCCACGCATAAAAAATGGTATAGAGAAGATAAAATTGATATCTCATTTGACAATTCAATGCATAAGAATCCCTTACCCACTTCCACTTCTATTAATAGACCGAAATTATTTCCTTTTTACCAAATTGACTGAAACTGGACTTCAGAATCAGATATATTGTTTCCCTTAAATCCTTGAAATTTCAGTGTTGATCTGAACTAGGGAACATTAACCCTCATCCATCCTATGCATTGAATCATGAATTAGCGCCTAATTCTGGTTTTCAAGTGTCGTTTACTTTCTTGCATGATTGTTCTTAATATACATATGTACGTACATACATACCATACATACGTGTGTGTGCATGCGCGCGCGTTTAGAAGACTCAGTAAGTTGACTTTTCTTTAAGCTACACTTGTTCACGACTTTAATTCTGGAGCATTGATGTCAAAGTAATTTGTATTTTTTTTATGATATAACAGACATCAAAGTAATCGGTAGTTTTTATGATATAACAGATATATTGCATATTGATTTTGGAATCACTATGATGAATGCAATTCAAATGAACACTTGCAAATATTTCGTGTTGTTAAGTCCCATTAACAAGATGTATCCGTATTATTCTGATCAAATTTTGTTTTTTGATTATTGGCTTAGATTTTTCTCATCTCAAGTTGTCAGTAGTTTTCATATTTCACAGACATTAAATCAACGAGCTCCAGCTATTTTTAACAAAGCCAACGTTTTGGCATTGCTTTTAGAAATCTTGAACTACCGATTACTGCCCTTATACAGGTATGCATCTCTTACTCTTGTCATATATTGAAGGGCTGTTTGGTTAAGTTTCTTTTGTATATGTTATGATGATTTCTCAAGTACAAAACAGAAACAAAGGAGGTAGATATTGGGATTTCTACTCATATTACAAAATTTTGAGGTTTCTAAGAAGTGGAATACCCACTTCTCAAAATAACAAATTGTAAAAAAAAAAATTGAAGTTTAGCCAAACACCGTCTTAATTTCATTCCACATTTTTTTTCTTTTCAAAAAAACTTCACTTTACTTTACTATAGTGTGAGATCCTGTGCATATGAGAGATCAAATTACTCTTATTTTGTCTAAAAGTCACACTCCATTTCTTTCTATATGTTCAAGTCATTTAGATCGAGATGAACGGAGGAGGCTCCTTACTCGAACTTATTAAGAAGGACCTTAAATATAAACGGAACACCACACACACATACATAAAGTCAAAAACCCCTCCTATCACTTTTACAATATTTCATAGATGATTTTGTTTGGTTCATTAGCAAGGTAATGGTATCTTGATAGGACAATCAAGAACTTGGTGTGTGATATCGTAGTAGAGTTACATTATGGCTTATGATTGTAAAAAAAACGAGTACTTATTATGGTTGATAATTAATGGAAGCTGCATCAAGCAGTAGTTTCAGAATGAGATTTTGTGCTTGATTCAAATTGAAATGAATCTCACTGAGATGCATCGCTACTGTTGTTAAAGGAAATCAATCGTATGGAATTCACTGGTGTTCTTTGTGGTGTGATTGACATAAGAGATATCATCCTATCGAAGAAGATTGTATCTGTGAGGGTTGTCATTTCTAATTTATCAATCTATTTGCATTTGATGTCAATCCCGGCGAGAAGTTCTTTTATATACTTTGTTAGCAACAATTTCATATTTTTCAAAGAAGAGGTAGTCCTCCTCCTTTTACTGCAAATGGAGTATCGAACCCGCGTCTTCTTGTGAAGTATAGACAAAGGTCAAATTCGACTTCGAACCAGTGGATAAGATAAGTAAAAAATATAAGAACTAGACGTACATGACTTAGCAATTTCTATTTGTTCTCCTAATTGATTGCAATTAAACTCGACCCAATCCTTTTTTGAAAGAAGTACCCAAAGCCAAAAAAAGGAAAATTGTTTTCAACAATGAATATTAAGGTTTTTTCTTTCTTTTAAAAAGTACATATCAAATTCATTTTTTTCCCAAAATACAACACAATACTTTAGTGCTTACTTTGGAAATAATTACATAAATTCCCTTTCAATCTTTCTTATTCTATTGCATCTCTACATCATGTGCATGCACGCATGTTATACACTAGTACTCATAAAAGCACGTCAATTTTCTTGGATGTATCCTGTGGTGGATTCGCTTCAGGCCTAGCAGGGGCTAGCCTCTGCTCAATTTCGTACTGTAAAGTAGTATTTTGTCCCTTAAATCAAATTGATAAAAACGTCGCCAACAGACCATATGCTAAAAAGTACCAATCCCAGTTAACTAACACCCTCGTTACGTTCAAAATCTCAATTCACAGCTGATGCCGACACTGCCTTCCATCATCTTGTCAACCTCCTTTGCTGGATCTCTTACCTTTTCCATGCTAAGACCAAAATTTCAACCACCGCCTATTAGAAATCCATCTTCATGCTCAACTTTTTAAAATAGTTTATTAATTCTGATTTCTGAAAACTAATTGAGATGATATTTTTTTGATAGTAAGAGTGGTACTTTGTTCAAGCAAAACATTCATTTTAATGTCTCAGGGGTTTAAACCTATGACCTCTGGAACATATGTCTAGAGTGTCATACCACTAATTAGTTGAGCTAGTGGTCCCTGACCTAATTGAGATGATATTGATCGTAAAATTTCAGCAGTATTCATTATATTACACCGATATTGATTTATGTTTGATTGTAGAAATGACTTAGCTTATTGCAAGTTTTTTTTTGTTAATTGAAATAATGATGCCAATTATTTTCATTATTTATCATTTTGCATTCAGAAATGAAATTGAATAATGTTTGTCTGCTAAATTGTTAACTGCTGCGATTGTGATTCTTGGCACACTTTATCGAGTCGTTGAGTATTGCTATTACATTCCATATTCAATTCAGTCATGTTTTTGAAACTGTCACTAAGAACTAATAAATAACGCAATTCATTTAACAATCAGAGAATTGATATTCTTCGTCTCATCATGCATCATGCATATAAATAATTTTTACTGTCACGGGACAAGATTATTGCTAAACTGTATTAATTATAAGATTATTGTTTCTACTTTTAGCATAATGATAATTTTTCTACTAAGATCTTATATATTTAATAATTAAGCCCCTGCTGAACAGAAATCCCGGGTCCATTCCTGCATATGTCAAGATGGTAAAAGTATTCATATCTTTAGGAACATATGCAAGAAAGTTCATATGAACATCTACATCGTGTTTAACTAGAGAATAATATAAGCATGTGAAAAAAGATATCCTAAATTTGATGGTACTAGCTTAAAGCAATCCTAGAATTTCTGATTGTGGCGAAAGATGCAATCCTTTAAGGTGAAGATTTCATGTACATGACACTTTCTTGCCATGAAATTAAAAGTGAAGCTGTTTTCCTTGCAATGTAGCCCTCTACGTAGTTATCTCTACTAAAACTGTAAATAGAAGGGAAAATATTTTGTATATTTTAACTAAACCTCCAAAACTATAATCTTTAAAGCAAATTGAATGCTTTTTTAATACAAACAGCATAAACTTAAAAAAAGAATTTCTCACCAAATATATGCTTACACTGTTAAAACATACATATTTCCAGTGACATTCACTTTACATGAGTAAAATAATGAATATCATGAGCTTTCCAGTGACATCCACTTTATATTAGTAAAATAATGAGAAATGATGGTCTCATGTGCAATGCACAGCATTACTATTTTTTTAATTAAGTGACATTTTTTCCTTTATATGCGTGTCTCTCTCTCTTTGTGTGTGTGTACATACACATACATACATACACATACATACATACACACACATATATATATTTGTGCTGTTTTCAATATATATATATATATATATATATATATACCTGTCTGTGTGTGTGTGTGTGTCAGTTTCATACGCTCGCGCGCGTGCAAGCACACACGTATGTATATGTGCGTGCGTGTGCGTGTTAAAGAAACAATTTCTTAGATCGTTATTTTATAAGCAGAATTCTTACTTTGTAGGTACCATGGTAAACAAAAGGCACTAATGTATGATGTTTCAAAGATAATATTTTCAATAAAAATTAAACGTGGAGAACATCGCACATTTAGATTGGCTGAAAACTTGTGCATGAATCTGATGCTCTCATACAGAGATTTTTATATGGTGAAGAAGGATCTAAAGGTAGGTCATCCACATGT
Source organism: Allium fistulosum (assembly GCA_030737815.1). Classification (NCBI taxonomy): domain Eukaryota; kingdom Viridiplantae; phylum Streptophyta; class Magnoliopsida; order Asparagales; family Amaryllidaceae; genus Allium; species Allium fistulosum. The sequence continues at coordinate 1,020,987,233 of CM060908.1, forward strand.
GAGCTTTTTTGGCGCTACTTTACTGCTTGTGTGATTTATATATTTCTTATTTCAGGGCCCAAGTGAATTGACTGAAACACTAAATAGAATTACAATTATTAGCCTTGCCATCACAATGAAAACTAGAGGAATTGCTGAAGTTGAACACATGCTTTTTCTTCAACCCTTGTTAGAACAAATAATAGCAACTAGCCATCACACATGGTCGGAGAAAACTTTGAGATATTTTCCTCCTGTCATCAGAGATGCTTTGACTGGAAGGACAAACAAGCGAGCGCAGGCTATCCAAGCATGGCAACAGGTTTCCTTCTAACTTCAGGGATACAATACATTTGTGGATCCGTATTCAAGCAAAGACTTCTGTCTTCCTATATTATTTGTTTGTGGTATTGTAAGGCCAAAATTTTCTCATCTCTTGGTTATTATCGAGTTTATTCCCTAAAATGTTTGGCCTATCTACAAACATAGTGGGTCATAAATGCATTTCTGGAATATTAGATTTGATAATGATTGAGAAAAAATTACATCAGTTTTAACATCATTTTGAGGAAAAATTTCATACATATAAAAAGAGGGATTTGACTTACATTATTCTTATGGGAGAGATGTAAGACTAATGTTTTTTTAGGAAACGAAGAGGCCTGAGCAAAAATATCCTTTTAGTTTTGGTAGTTACTCTTTCATTTTTGTTTCGTTACTGTTTTTGATTTGTAACATCTGTTATATGTGCAGGCAGAGACTACTGTAATACATCAATGCAATCAGCTTCTCTCATCACAAAACGATCCGAATTATGTAATGACATATCTTAGCCATAGCTTCCCCCAACATCGACAATATTTATGTGCTGGTGCTTGGACACTTATGAATGGACATCCTGAGAGCATCAATGGTTCAAATCTTGTATGCCACTTTTTTTCTTCTTTTTTTTCCACCCAGCTCATTCAAACATAACCTGCATGCCTGTGCTACCAAAGTTTGTTCCTTCTTTTTATAATAGGAGCCTACAGCAATAAAATAAAATAAAATGATTTTATCTACTTACCGTGAGCTTTCTTTATTAAAAATGATGCCATAAATCTCTTACATAAATTTTCAATTTATTTACATATGTGGAACATGTGACCAGGTAACTTTAATGTGCAGTTTACTTTAATCTTAAAAACCTTAGTTAGCTTTCATCTTTCTCATTGATCTCCTAACTGTTTGCAGTGTTAAAACTACAAGCGAGCGAAGTGATTATAATAGTCTTTGGTTGAATGCTATATAATGCTTTTTTACATAATAAATTCCAAAATCTTAGTTTAACCAAAAAAAGCTGAGTTTCACTGTAATTCAACCTTCAAAGCAAATAATAAATTTTTATGTTCAACATTTAATCTACATGGTTGATTTAGGGACATGTCTTGAGAGAGTTTTCACCTGAAGAAATGACAGCTAACTTGTACACATTAGTGGATGTCCTTCTTCATCAAATTCAAATGGAACTGCAACGTGGTCATAATATTCAGGTAATGGTCTCGGTTACTTTGGTTAAGTTGGACGATTTTCTTCATATTTACACAGTGTATTTGGTTGTCTGTATAATCAGGATATTTTGCCTAGAGTTATTGGCAATCTAACTTTTCTCATTTGGACTCACGAGCTGCTTCCATTAGATATTCTACTTCTTGCTCTAATTGATAGAGATGATGACTCTTGTGCTTTGCGTATTGTGGTATGATTTCTTTTCATTATTATTCAATTTTCTCATCCAAAAGTTACCTGGAAGCAATTTGAATAGTCTTACTGTAGAAACATGCTTTGTTACCTTGAATGCTTGTAATGGGGGAAATATTCCACTGTCCTTGTGCATGATGGACGTATTGTTGGTCCTTAAATATTATTTTTGATTATCATGGTTGTAAAATATTTTGTTTTCTTAGGAATACATATCATTCCCTGCTCTTGGGTGGATATATAATCCATTCAATCTCTCGGTCTTGATAGCTCTCATAACATAAAAACTAGAGCTTGTGTTAAACACATTTCCATATGATCATCCCTGTTATAATTGTCGGTAATTATGTCTTAGCTTTTCTGAAATAAGCACGTGAACTTGTTAGATTAAAAGAGTGGCATAAAAGAAAACTTGTTTACTATGTCAAATATCATGTAATCAATTTACCGTCACACCATAATGACTATTCATTCTGCTATGTTTACTTTTAGAGTAAAAGTAACATGTTTCTATATCATGAATAATTTTGTTAGTCATGAATAAGTGCTCAAATGTTTGCAGATAAATTTGCTTGACCGACCAGAGCTCCAACATAGAATCAATTTATTCTGTACAAATCGTATATCTCCTGAGCACTGGAATAACAATCAACTTCCAAAAAGAGTTGAGGTTCAAAAAGCTCTTGGGAATTCTCTTTCGCTGAAGGAGAGGTATTATTTATCCACACAAATTATGGATTATTGTTTTGAATTTGTACACTTGGTAAAATCAAACCTTTCGTCCTGGGTTTGCTTTTATTGCTATTTACATTACATAGTTTCGGCCAAAAAGATTCTGCATCTCCCAAGTGTTTTTCTTTACAATTTTCATATGAATGAAGTAATAATGGATCGGAACATGAAGATAGATGTACCTTTAGTGTGAGTTGTAGTTCTAAGATAATTTTTTAAAGAAGAATAATTTCTGAATGTCCTTGAAAGAAAGAAAATAGGTTACATTGACAAGACTTTATTTCTGAAAACCGAAGGAATTGAGTTTCTCTTGTTAATCCCTAGGAATTGGTGTTTTTGTATCTACAACAGATTCGGGTAAATCCAAGGAATTTTTCTACTATCATTTTCAAACTTGTGATTCTTATCTCATTCTTTTACCATCCGGTTGACTTTTGAGGATATTAGAAGACTATTTTGATACATTTTTTATTTCCACTTTCCATACCAATTTTTGCTTAATCCATACCCTAATGGTGTGATTTAGCAACGTAAGGTGGGAAATACATACATGTATGTATGGAAAATTCTATTTGGACACAAATTGTTGGCACAAAATGTGGCACGGGATCTTGACTATTGGGTCCCCCCGATTTTCACCTACCATGTAAAGATAATTAGGTCCAATGGTCGATACTTAATGTGTTAAATTTTACGTTTTGTTTTGTGTTTCAATACCCGCTTCTATATATATATATATAGAGAGAGAGAGGGAGGGAGGGAGGGAGGGCAAGGATCGGCTACACATCAAATCCCCCTTGATACCAGCCATAAGTTCCAAATTAAATAATAAAGTGAAGTCGCAAGAGAGAAAGATGAAGTATATTATTAAATTCGGAACTTGTGGCTGAAATCAGGGGGGATTTGAGGTGTAGCAACAATGAGATGTAGCTGATCCTTGCCCATTATATATATAATATGCTTATATAGTTTTATTTCAATACCTGTTGCAAAATCCACACCGTAAAGGTATAAAACTGGCAAAAATTAGTGTGGGAATATCCTGCGAGTACTGTTGTAGGCTAGCATTGCATTTCGAAACTTGAATATTACTCTCCTTTTCAGTATTACAATTTTAATCATTCAGGTACTTGTTCGTAGCGATATTTTACATTCGGTTATGCTAAACCACAATTAAATTGTCTCTTTCGTTCTTGATCGCAGATATCCTTCCTTTTTCGATGATATTGCTGCACGACTGATCCCAGTAATTCCTCTGATAATATATAGGCTAATTGAGAACGATGCCACAGATATTGCTGACCGCGTACTTGCACTTTACTCTTCAATTCTCATATTCCATCCATTTAGGTTTACATTTGTTAGAGATATACTAGCCTACTTTTATGGTCATCTTCCAAGCAAGCTCATTGTGCGCATACTTAAAGTTCTGGATATCTCCAAGGTAATAGATCTAAATTTCAAGAGAATACGATAGCTAATATGCTCATGGTTTGAGTAGTTTAGGCATACAGGAAGCAAGGCATACATAATTATAGACCCAATTTTTTTTAAAGGTTTATTAACTTAACCGCCTAGGCTTACTTCCCATGAACTAATGAATTTATCCAGTTCTGAATACTTAAAAGTTTCCACAAATTCTCATAATACTCTTCTGCTGCAGATTGACCATTAAATAATATGTTTCATGCAAACAATTAAGCTTTTTGCAATTGAATAATAATAATAATGACACCAACATTAATAGTGATAATGGCAACAACAGCATTAATAGTAATAAATAATAATAATGATGATAATCTATTATATAGAATATAGTAATTTAATCAATATAACATGACTATAGAGTTCCTTGCACCATTTTTTTTACAAGTTTGAGCCTCGTCAGAATTGTTTTAATACATCCTCCTACTAAACTTTTATGTGATGTGCATTAAATTCAACCAAATTATTCGTTTTAGGAAACGTGTATATTTCAAATTGAACATCATACTCTATATGCTTCTAAAATAGAAAAACAAGTAAATACAATAAATAATAATTCAGTTATTATGTTAATAGAAATATTTTATCAAAAAAAAAAGATAAAAAATATTTCATGTGTAAACAACAACATATAAATATATTAATTTGTGTTGCACGTTGCACGTTCATACTACATTCATTAGAAATAAAGCTCCGCATCTTCTATTAATTTCAACCTTTTAAAACATTCAGGAAAGTTTATTTTTATTATCCAAATTTGTATTCAATTTTTTATGAGCTTGCTGCTACTTTTAAAGCTTAATTTATTGTTCGCTTATTTCACAAAATCATATTTTATTAAAGATAAAAAATTATTAGACATATTCTGAGAGGAAAAGTACTACAAAAACCATGAATTAATCTATTTTCTACTCTTTGTTATAATAAAATAGCTCAATCACTTATTGTTGACATGATAAACCAACACACTTCAAAATTGCATTCCTTTTCTAAAACATCCCGAACTTGTCTATTATTCAATCACCTGTGAAATTGTACATATTTACATATTAATATCCCTATTAATTATCTAACAAAATTTCGTATAACTAATAATCTAGTAAATCTTAAATAACATTGGAATCAAGAGTCACCAACCTCTTTTTACATCACAAAAACTTGTAATATATTTTTTCTTCTGAGAATGCAACCTTTAAAATAAAAAATAAAATTTAAAAGCGATTCGAAGATATTAAGCTGTAAGAAACACACTGTAAAAAGTTGAAAACATCTTGTTCTATCTAGACGTGTTTGTGTTTACGTGTGCTTACACACACATATGCATTTACATGAATAATTAAAATAATTCTAAATTTGAAAATACCTGCATGTATAAAACGTAATTCAAATTAAATAACCCAAAAACGAAAAATGTATTTATATTTAACTAAAATAAATTTAAGAACACACTATTTTAATATTGGATTAGAGAACGGTGCCTATAAAATATGCATGTACAAGTAGACACAAGCCTTTATGAATATTATTGTTCATTTAAAGGGATAATATATTTAAACTTAGTTTTACAGTTAAATTTCACATTTAAATATTTCAACCCGTGTATGAGGGTCTTTCTGTAGATCCAACAATTTAAAAGTTTAGCGTGAAATTTAAATGAAAATTTTGAGTCCAAAGGTCCCCTACCTAGATTAATAATCCTAATTTTCTGATATGATCAGTGTGCAATGAACGGTTACATACTTGTGCAATGAAATATAACTACTTGAACTGGATTTTATACGTGTCTGCGCGCGCATGTGCGTGCATGGGTGCGTGTGCGCGTGCACGTGCGTGCATGTGCACGATATCATATCATATTTTTTGCCACAAAAAAATCCCTATATTACTGACATTAGCTTGTTTGAAAAACAGGTAAAACAAAATAATCAAAGAACATCTTAGTAAACCCCCCTAATTTAGGGTACCAGTAATAAGAATGATAACTGAAGGAGGGTTAGAAATGACTTTCCAGTGTCTGATATTAATTCTTTAATCATAAAACTTTATGCAGATTCCATTCTCTGACTCATTTCCACAGCATGTCAGTTCATCTAATCCTGCAAATTGCCCTTCACCAGATTACTTTGCTACCCTTTTATTGAATATCGTGAATAATGTCATACCACCTTTGGGTGGCAAGTCTAAATCAGATTCGTCATGTGATATTTCTACAAATTCTGTACGCCCAACGCAAAATAAATCTCCATCAGTGCCTCAATCCAATAATGTAAACAACAGTTCCGATTCTCAAAAACCGTTTTATCAAAACCAAGATCCCGGAACACATACGCAACTCGTGCTGGAAACCGCAGTTATAGAGCTCTTATCACTGCCAGTAACTTCATCTCAAATAGTATATTCACTCGTCCAAATAATTGCACACATACAAACATCATTGATACAATCGAGCAATGGAGTAGGGCAGAATTCAGGTCTACCAAATTCACCTTCTGGTGCTAGTACTGAGGCATACAGTGCAAATCATGCAAATTCAGCAGCAAGTGGAGCTAGTTTTGCAAACTTCGTTGCAAAAAGTGGGTATTCCTGCCAACAACTTTCTTGTTTAATGATTCAAGCATGTGGGCTTCTTTTGGCACATTTACCTCCCGATTTTCACTTGCAACTGTATTCAGAGGCAGCACGAATACTTAAAGATTGCTGGTGGTTAAATGATAATACTAGGTCTGTCGAGGAATTGAACTCTTTTGTTGGATATGCATTGTTGGATCCAACATGGGCTTCTCAGGACAATACATCAACTGCAGTAGGTAATAATATTCTTTTATGCCTGGCGATTGCCTATTTTTTCTTTTTCAGTGTTGTCTACTTCGATGAAAAGTGGATGTGCTATGTATAGCTTTTTAACAATCTAGTTTAGTATTTATGATGGGTGAAACACATTGTTTAAGTTCATTCTATCACCATGTTTTGTGTCATAGGTTACACAGCTAATATATTAGTTTCACATGTACCAGGTAATATAGTTGCTCTTTTGCATGCTTTCTTCAGCAATCTTCCACATGAGTGGCTTGAATCAACACATACCGTTATCAAGCATCTTCGACCAATAACTTCAGTAGCAATGATGAGAGTAGCTTTCCGCATATTGGGACCTTTGCTACCTCGGGTAGCATTTGCCCGTCCACTATTTATGAAGGTATAGCTTTCATTTTTCTTGTTTGACTATAAAATACTTGAAAAGACATTAGAATTTCAAACCGTTCACAAGATTCTTACTGTGCAGATTGAGCTAAAAGGTCTTGAACTTTAAGTCATTTCTCATGAATTCTTTGGTTTTCTTTTTTCTCTAGGTCTAATTTTTTTCTGCCATTTGTGTAGAATTATATTTATAGTCTTTATTGCTAAGTTGCATTATTTGTAGATTATATTTATACACACTCTTTGTAGATTTATATTTATGCACTCCTTGTTGCTAAGTTTGTATTATTTGTAGATAAACATATAACACTTATGCAGGAGGTCTAATGTTTTGATGAATAATTAGGTGAGTGATGCACTTTATGTCTGTGTTTTGCATTAAAAAATGCTGAAAATTGACTTATGGAATCCTCCACATTGACGAACACAAAAGGGTCATAAATCATAAAAAATATTTTCCACTGTAAAAATATGCTTTTTGTCAGCGAACCTTCCAAGTAGACATAACATATGACATTAATTGAAATAAATTTATAAATTATGTTCAGGTGAAGCTAAATAGCAATATACAAAAAATAATTTCCCTTTTTTAAGTGTACTAGTCAGTTGGATCACAAAATTTTCCTGACTGTATCCTTCATTTCCATTATAGTGTAAAGCAAGCTCTGCCTCAATAAATTGTTAGTACATTAAACGACCTGATACTACAGCATAATGATTGTAACTGAGAATTACATTCCCAAATTATGACATCATCCAAATGGCTATAATTTTCTTTGTGCATTGTGTCTCTAAGCAAGTCCTGATTTCGTAGACCTGTCTTATGCTTTATTTTCGTACTGAAATGTTATTATATCATACTCTTCAATGATATGAATGGTTTATTAGACGTTAGCGTTACTCTTCAATGTACTGGCGGATGTATTTGGGAAGAACTCACAACAGCCTGCGCCCATCGATGCTTCTGAGATAACTGATATCATTGACTTCTTGTAAGCATCTCTTATATCTCGTAAATATATTTGTCTTCTGAATATTTTAAATTTTCTTACACACACACACTGATTAACCTGCAAATTTGAAACCTAGGCATCACGTGGTAATGTATGAAGGGCAGGGAGGGCCTGTACAAAACACGAGTAGATCAAGGCTTGACAGTCTGACACTGTGTGGAAAAGTGATTGAGCTTCTTCGACCTGACGTTGCTCATCTATTCTCTCATTTGACAATCGATCCAAACACTTCTGTCTATGCTTGCACACATCCTAAGATTGTTCAGAATCAAACATAGCGCACTTGTGGCAAAGATCGAAGGAATGGTTAGATAAGATTAAGTTAATTAAATAATTTGAACACTGAATTGTATATTTAGGGCATGCCATGACTGCTGCAACTTTCTCAGTAATAAATTCATTATTACTGCTGTAATAAAAAAGGGAGCACAGCTAGTATGAGTTGCATATACCTAGGATGTTGCTACATCAGGTGTCCTGCGCGTGCGTGTGCGCACACGTATATATGCATGCATGCACACACACACATCCACGTACGTACATGCGCACACGTGTGTATGTATATGTATGTGTTTGTGTATGTGTATGGGTATCTCTGTGTGTATTAAAGATTGGTTTTCCCCAATGTTTTTCCTTTTTCCTTCAATTTAAGAATTTGAATACTCGGTTCCCTTAGATTCAGTCTATTCTCAAAATGATCTATGTTCGAGTTCTACCGACCTCTCTTATCTAATATTCTTTAGAATAACTTCATCCTCCTTGACTCACTTTATCATCAAACATCCAAGTTCAAATCTAGTTGACCTCGTTTTATCCCATATATTTTAAAATGGCAACTTTAAGTAAGCAACCGTGAACTTTTGTTTGAATTTTATTTGTTCAACCTTTTGAAATTATAAACTTTATTGGTAGATAATGACATATTTCTGAAAAATATGATAATCTTATTTTATACATTTAATGTTGGATTTCGCTCAATGGTCTTCTTTGTTTACTTAGTTTTAGAACTTAAATACTCAACTCTTCTTGAATTTAGTCTATTCTCAAGATGATCCAAGTTCGAGTCCTACCGCCCTCGCTTATTTAATATATTTTAGAATAATGTTAGTCTTTTTTATTCATTTTATTTTCCAACATCCAAGTTCAATTTAGTTGACCTCGGTTTATCAAATATATTTTAGAATCAATTAGTTCAAAATTTTAAACTTTTTATTTATTTATTTTTCAATTTAAGTCTGTTTTTATTTATAAAGTTTTATCAAAATCCAAATTTGACTCTTGCAACATCGTACTTTGTAGTTATTTGAAGTAGGCATGGATTTTATTTGAATTCTATTTGTTCCATATTTTAAAAGGAAAAAAGGTGGTCCAATCTGCTCTATGGCCATTTCAATAATTAACAAATAGAAACTCTTGGTTGAGTCATTCTATAGTAATCTAATAACTACATGTACGGAACTCTTTGATGCTTCCAGTGGTCATGAGTAATACACTATCCAACATTTGGAGAACATTAGGTACACTGGTTTCAATGGATGTATCGACATCATTTTTTTTGAAACATCTTGAGTATGAATCATTTAAAGTATTAATTAGTTTACAATTCAATACTTATGGTTACATATGTAACTACAATCGTATAATATTTCATTTAAGGATTTTCTACTTATATATGTGTAATGATTTTAGTCATATTTATATAACATATATGACAACATAAGTAACAAAAAACAAAACCAAATTCTTATTTCATTTCGTACAAGATTGATTACAAAGTTAGGTTATATAACAAATTACATAATTGTCCATAGAACATATCTTATAAAGTTTCAGTCTTCCACTTGTACTCGAGGCAATTATGGATTCACAGCCCAATGCATTATCAGTCGGTTAGCCCAAATTAGACCGAGAATGGGCCTTAGGGAGTGGATATGTATTATTATATTATATTACATCTATTCTATCAACCCGCTTTATCTATTTACTTAATAAACAATTAATCATGTGGCAATTACAGATAATGGATCTTGATTTTTCATGACTTCTTGATTTCATTTGCAATCTCCACTGCATTGTTGATGTCACAATATATTATTGGACACTCAATCGAGGGAATCACTCTTTACCTCACTTATGAATTTGCGCGCGCGCGTGTATATTTTATTACGGCCCTATTGTAGGAGATGTACTCAAGCTATCAGAATTTTCTGCAATTTTATAGCTGGAAACCATTTCCAACATAAGACCTCAGTTAAGGTTGAACTTCAAATTAAAAATTGTTTTCATATAGTCAATATCATCAATGAAGTTTTATGAACATCCTTCACAAGGATTGTACTGTTTCTATAAATAATTCTCAGTGTTTTATAAATACCTGAATATGCTTTAACTTTCGTTTGGTGAAATTCTCAGACTTGATTTATATTTCATCAGATGTATAAGTAAACCTGATTTCATACATAACTTATGCGATGGAACTTACTGCCAACGCATATTGTGATTATCTCATATACCCCATTTCATAAGAACATTTCTTATTTGGAATTTATATTTATATTAAACAACTTTAATATGAGTATTATGCACCGATTTTCAATATATCACATATATGGGACTTTGGCATCAGATCTTTGATGTAGAACAGTCATGCTATTTATTTATTGTTTTAAAAATTATTTAAAGTCATGCTATTTATTTATTGTTTTAAAAATTATTTAATACCTTTTCATCTTTCTTTATTATAAGGACACATTTTATCTGCATTTTGATTCTGTTCAAACATTTTGATTATTTCAGTCAAAGTACAAGTTCCAACATCTAGATGTTAAATTTGAGACTAGAATTAATCTCAGCATCACTGTTCCGGTGGTTAGGCACTCCGGCTTTGATCCAAGAGACCACATGTTCGAATCCTGCATAGTGTATGATTCGAACCACTAAACATATGTTGACTTAGTAAGTTTATTTGTTATGATATATATTACTACATACTACTACATAAAACTTGCAGTACAACTATGAAATACCACATGAATATCCATTTTCAAAAAAAAAATCTTAAATTGATAAGCCTTTTGTCGCTCCCACTGATCTTGAGACATCTTGCATCCGACACACTAACAATCTTCTCTGAATTTTCATTTAGATAAACTTTCATAACGTACACTCGCCAAGTGTGCGTATCCACAAAATGCGATAACTTCAAAAATTATATACATCTGATAAAAAAATAATGCGTATTTATTAGAATGCTTAAGAAAACCTTCAGTTAGCCTAGGGGAATAGGGTAAATATAAGATGATACCGAAAAAAGAATTGATTGCTGAGCCGTATGAGGTAGGAAACTCTTAAGTACGGTTCTAAGGGAAGGAATTGAACCACCTATTCCAATTATGTATGGATGATATGAACTGCCTAAATAAGAATTCTTGAACGGTGAACAATCAGAGCCTATTACTCACTACATCAAAGAATTTTCATTAATGAAACCATGGAAATCCGCATTGAATTGTGGATACATCAATGATAGTAACATTTCTGATTGAAACAAAGATGGTTCATACAATAGAGGTGGAACGAGAGGGGATAGCCAAAAAAATAAAATAGGCACACACAATTTTTTAATATATGAATCATTATATAATGAACTCAATGGTTCCAAGATAAATGAAAAAGTTGGGTTAAGTAAAAAAATGAAGTAATAAAAAAAAATTAATAGTTCGGACTATGTATCAATGGTCAACCTCATTATAAGGTTCCGTAGGAACAATTAGTTATTTCTGTGAGCGAAGTCCTAATGGAATTAAGTATGGTGATCAATAAAATGATTTATCAACTTCAACATTTGAATTGACTAAATCATTTTCTAACTACCTTGCTTAATAAGTCTATAACTTTTCAATTATAACTGTTTGCAACAAATGGATCATATTCCTTGGGATAATACCTCCAACATTATATTTTGTTGGTATAATTGAACTCCATTTTAGACCTCGTCAACATCACGCTAAGTTGCAAAGTGTACACTCTCCACGGCTTGTAAACGAGGGGATTGATGTTTTAGCCACTTTCTCTTATTAAGAAAATCATAATTTTTCTTCGGCATACGAGATTTTCTATTAGACGTTCTAATAAGGTGTGTCCTTATTAGGCTGGATTAATTATGTATTTTCTAAAAACTTATTTCTACCTCATTATTTTGGATTTTATCAAGTTAATTTTCTATAATCAAATTCCTTGGTTAAGAGGTGACATTTTTTGAAATATCATTTTATTTCTCAGTGCGATTGAACAAACTTCCAAAAGCCCGTATAGCTCACATGACAAAGAATCTAACTTTGAGTTTACGCAACTCATTTTATAAATGTATGTCAGAAAGCTTTAACTCAACGTTACTCATGTAAATATGATATTGGAAACTTAGTTCTTGATAATTCAAGATTCAATATATGTATTTTCTTATAAATACACATCCCTTAATAAAGATTTAACTCAACCTTCTCATGTAAATATGAACCCACTAAATATGAGCATGGTCCCACTAAATACGAGCATCACTATTGATCCCACTATATGTATTCAATAAAAAATACATATCCCTTAAAAAAGATTTAACTCAAGCTTTGTTCTAGATAACGCTTACCATGATCCCACTAAATATGGGCATCACTATTGATCATTAGAGACGTATTTCATAACATTATTTATAATCATGTAAAAATAAGACATTCTTCATACTTGATGTAATATATATCTCAATGATTTATAGTGTAGTCTGAAGTTCCAAAATTTATTATACTTAGTATTTAGATGATTATCTATTATCTTTAGCTAACACACCACATAGTCTAGAATACGAATTCTATCAAGACATACCGTCACAATTTATTTTATATCAAATATACAAGATATTCATGTATAAAATAAACCATGTTTACTCTCAATCAAATTGAACATAGTTATTATCTCCCAAATAATATTGGCATCCTTGATATTAATTCTAACTTAGACATGTCCATTAGTAACATCATATGATTCGCTTCCATTGAGTCAGTCACTAGTATAACAATATTGCCTTTCTATCTCATTTTATCTAATTTACAATTAAGATTTCAGAACAAATGTCCAAAAGCTCCGTGAAATAGAAGTCATAAAATACAATCTTTTATAAGGTTATATTATAACTTGAGATCTTATCATGTTCATTTCTTAAGCATCTTCTAATACTTAGTATAATTCCAATCCCGATGTCTCTTCATGAATTTGAGGTGATGTCACTATCTCTTCATCCCAACAGTACCATCGTTACTACTATAACTTTAAAATTCTGTATTCTTTCCTCAAATGTCACACTCTATGAGAAAACCTAACTATGAGATCATTGCCTATTCAATTACTCAATTGATTTCGTTTACCCCAAACAAAATAAGGGGATCAATCTTGTAATTAGTTAATTGGATCAAACCGACACCTTTGTTAATTGGGCATATCTCCAGTTCTTGGTCTAGAATTGTTTCCAATTCAATAAGCATCATGGTACATAATTATATTAAATGTATGATCTTGTACTAAGTTATACTTGCTTTATCCAAATGAACTCGTTTGAATTTCGTACATTACGAGATAATACTTTTCACCATACAACTATTGTATATGATAAGATCAAATATCCATACTGTCATATTATCTATAAAGATCATATCTATATAGTTAATAAAAATTATTAAGCAAGTTAAGTCTTAATTGGACTTAGATTCGAAAATTTAAATGACTATTCATTTGGCTTGTCACTGTAGGCTTTGAAGTGACATATGTCAAGAATTAGTTTTAGATGAATATGTATAGATACATAGATACATGCATATATGTATATATATATATTTCTTTGTTAATATTTAATTTAGTTTACTATGTATAGTTCAATCAATAAAAATTTGATTGATTATATTAATGAAAATCTATCTTAATAGTATATTTTATAATATTACATGTGTTCTTATATTTATTAGATTCATTTATTATGTTCCTTTTAATATGGTTTTAATTAGATTTTATGTAAATCTCTAAACCTTAAGAGAGGTACAGAATCTTTGGTTTCTCTAATGGGTATTAGGACCCACTTATCATGTTGCATCCGACCTTGACTTTGCTCAACAAATCATAGCCCTCATAAGTGGTGGATAACACTTATCATTTGTAACCCCCGTTTGCTTTTTTTTTTGCCCTAATCCCTTAATGACCTTGAATTTGCAGAATAAATCATTAGTGCATTAGTCACCCGACCTATCATTTTACGATAACATAGAGATAAATTACTTACATCTTGAGTTTGCTCAACAAATGCAAGCAATGTCCTTACCCATCTAGAGACATACTAAGTAGTACTACACATAACAGTATCGGCCTGAGATTTCTCAAAATATGTATTCAAGTGATCTACTCGTTATGTAAATGATAAAGGGCAACATTATTAAAATTAATTATTTCAATAATTAAAAGTGATATCGATTTAATAGGTAATATATTCTTGAAGGATACCCTAAATGATGCCAGTGTCTAACACATTAGATATCATTATATATGTACACTACATATGTATTTATCTCAAAATATCTTTATTGGGCTTATTTTTTCAATCACATATACATATTACTTATATGTATATATATGCTTAATTTATTTATAGCTTTTATAATTTTAATCAATTCTTATATTACATATATAAGTTTATATGTATTTTACTTAATTAATTAAACAATTAATTAATTAATTAAAAATTTCACAAATCTTAAATATTAATTCAAAACAATTTTGGATTATTATATAATCATGACATTTATAATTATATATTAATTTACTTATACATATTTATATTTATATTTATATTTATATTTATTATAACATTTATAATCTACACATGCACACACACACATTAACATACACATACACATACACATATGTTAATGTGTGTGTTATATTAAACACTTTAATTTATTTAAATTTCATAAATTTAATATTAACTCAAATTTTTTTTCATTATATAATTATAACAATTATAATTACATGATTTAACTATACACCTACATAAATTGTAACATTTGTAGTGTTACATACACACACACATGCAATAATTACAACTATATAAAATTAAACAAGTTAAATTTATTTCTTTTATAACCATTATAAAAACTTATGACTTAAATTTAACTCTTTAAATTCAAATTATATTTTATAATAATTCAAATATGATATTTGAATTAGCCCAAGGTCCAAAACACTTTTGGGCCAACCTCAAAAACAACAACCATCCATTTGGGTCGGGCTAGAGTTAGGGAGGGTATGAAACTGGTTAGAGCTAGGCCTGTAAACAGATATTTTTAGATACAGATAGTGCCATATTCGTGTCTGTATCCGAAATCATTTTCGAATATCCGATATCCGCATTCGCGGATACGGACGGATATCAGATAATTATCCTATCCGCTAATGATTGATAAATTGAGAAATATAAACAGAAAATTTTGTTTTAGCATAATTTTTTTTCAATCTCATTGCTTAAGAAAGTGTGATAAGTAAAAAAATAGAATAGACGACAACAATCTATCTGGCTTCATCTCAATCAATTCCCTAGCATAAGTCAGTCACTCCCTCCTAACAGTGGCAACATCAAAACAAACCAAATCACTTATCATATTTGCTAACCAATTTATACCAACCAAAGATTGTAGCACTGACGGAATTTTCGTGAATTGGACCTAAATAGGTATGGAGAGTACCTATTCTCTACTAGAGTCAATAGAAGGAGACCACTTCATAATGATGAATGGCTTATTTTCAATGATGATCGGTTCAGCCTCAAGGACATTCTGACGATCATTCAGGCATGAGAACTCAAAAAAGAACAAAGCATTGTCATACCTCATAGTGATTTTCCCATTTATTTTCCATATTTGCATCATGATAGATTTAAATAAGCCAAAAGGAGGAGCTTTGTCCGAAAAGAAATCGACGAGATGATCATTCCAGAAAAGGAAACCGGCCTCAATAACTTCCGATCGCAGAATTAAAACACCGTCAACACAATGAATGCCAAATTTCCTAGGCAAGTAAGTAGCCGCATTGCATGGCTTTTTTGAGAATAGAGATGACCAAGGCATCTTAGCTTCAATACTAGTATGCAATTTGTTGACAACAACATCGGGCAAGGTTGGCAGCACAACATCAGGAAAGGGTAACACATTTGATTCAGCAAGTAGCAGTTCAGCAACATGGACATCATAATTGGCATACAAGTTTACTTGGGAAGAAACGTGGATACTAGCAGCTGATAATGTCTCAACAGAAGTGCATTTAGTTGCAGGGAGAGAAACAGTGGCAGTAAGAGAAGGGAAACTTTCATCAGAAAACAAGTTAGACAAGGCCTGAGAAAGCGTGGTAGGAGATTAGCCAAACGAGGTTCCGGATTTAGTGACTGAAGGCGGATCAAGGAGGTCGAGGCGAGGACGAAACTTGCTGTGGCCTATAAGGAAGACGACACAGGGTAAGGCAACCAAAGACGAAGGAGCGTGCGCATGAAATAGGGACAAGGTGAGGAACGACGAAGATGGAGAAAGACACGGTGCGGAAGAAATGAGGCGAAGAAGGGTTAGAAGGCAGAAGGGGAAAAGAGGCGGATCGATTTCAAAATTAGGACATACTAAAAATTTCGTAGGAGGATATATGTATGGTTTTGTATGCACATATATATAATATCATATGTATAATACACACACACACAAACACATACACCATCATTATTGCAATCATGTTGGTTTAAATATAATTATAATTTAAAACATAATTTCTAATACATATTATATAAATATTTAAAAATAAATGTTTTATTAATTATATAAACACATAATAATTATAATTTAATATTTTAACATATTTTATAACAAAGTCGAAAATACTATAATAATATATATACACAAATCAAAAATACTATATGTATATTTCACGTAATTGTTATAAATATATATTTTAATAATTGGTGTGTTTATATGTATGATCTTGAATTTATTTAATAACATCAAAAATTAAATTCATTTAAAATTATAAATAATTATATTTTAAAATAATTTTATATTAAAATAATTTTTTTAATACACGTATAAGCAAAGCAAAAAATTGATTTTTTTAAACCGAACATATTTAATGATATAAGTATATATAAATCTATATAATAAATATTTCTTTTGTCTAAAGTAATTCTGAATAAATAAATGTATATATGTATGTATGTATAAAATATCTTACATGATATTATATTAAATATATATATATATATATATATATGAGTACTTTGGCATGTGCGATGCATGTGCGCAAGAATAATTAATTTTAAAAAACATCGTTTGTAAGGTTTCTTGCATCTTATACATGACTTTGAAGTATACGTAATGTTGTACGCTTTTACTTATATAAATCAATAAATCAACCGTTTGTCAAAATGCAAATGAGACTAAGTTATTTTAGAAAATAATAAAACAGGGCAAAAAAGTAATAGACTATTATATTAATATCTGGAAAAATGAAACAAATAATTAAATTAGCGCTTCTTGTAATTTGGAACTGGAAAAATTGCATAACCTTCTCTTTTTAAAACTAATCAACCATCATATTGATATATGAAGAATTGTTCTTGTCCGCTACAGTGATATCGTGCTTCCCATGATACCATATTCCTCAAATGTTAATATAAAACTACTTGACGCTAGTGTGTAGATTTTGAGTTTCCTTTAGATTAATATAATTACAACAATTTGCAAGACTTAAATTGATGTAATAATCATTGGAGATTTAGATGGTGATGGAAACTAAGATGGTATTCTCGGTAATTTTACTTTTAAGGATATTGTCTTTGAAATAGGACTTAAGAATGTGTGCATAGATAAATGCGACCAAAGTTGGAAATGAGATTCAAATTGGGTAGTTGTGTCAAAATTTTTGGTTTTTTGTTTCCTAGGTGAAATCATTGTGGTAGAGATACATAAATTATGCGTATCAAATAGCTTGTTCCAATATAAAATTTTGGTGAACAGATGTATGTAAATGGTTTAACTGTAAAGAAATAGATGGTTGCTCACATTAAATATTTCCCAAATCACATAGTAGAACAAATCTCATGTAATAAAATGAAGCAGGCATAAAACAAAAGCTATCATACAGCATAACGTAATATGTTTACATTCATTAATAAAAACAGTTGTTATCCACTTTCAATTTTTTGAGTTTCAATCGTCAACAATGAACATTGATAATTTTTTTCACACTGTAGGCACATTCCAACAACTATATGAATATGAATGGTTTATTTTTACATGCAAACATTTCCACTTACATAATATAAATGTACTGAAGTAAAAATAATCTATCGCTGACATATACACTTAACAAAGAATTTAATAATATGACATAAATATAGCATAACTACATTACACCCTTGCTGGTACCAAATATGAGGCAAACACAGCAAATCCAAAATCATTATCGATTCCAATCACACCTTGCAGAGTTGATGTTGGTTTGAGTAGTTGATCTTGGTTGTTTGTCTACAACAGTTCTGAATGATGGCTGGGATTCTGTTGAAGTGGTATTGATGAAATGGATGGTTTGGTTATTTTAGCTGAATGACATTTTGTGTCTCTTTGTGTTTGAACCCGAGATTGCCAAAATATTTGACCGTAGGATATTCGAGAGGGCTGGTCTTAGAAGTTTTGATACCTAGAGCTAATTACAAAACCAATTCCCTTATATAAAAGCTAAAGCTATTATTGTTCATTAAATCATCAAAATAATTTATGTTGTTTATAAATAATTAGTGAGTTCATCTAACCTTCTTTTTCTAACTCTTTTAGCGTGTCCATATTCTTCTTTTCTTGCATTTCTAAACACTATATAACATTAAGAATATTATACATTACAATAGTCAGGCATATGCAAAATACAGATTGTAAGATTTGAATGTGACCATTCACAGTTAAAGTAGTTTACTCAACGACCAATTCATTGTATGGAGCATAGTACATATTGTACGCTTCAAATATGTATGACAACCCAAAATATGACCCGTAATAATTAATTTATTAATTAATTAAAGAATAAAATAACTTTGTAAGATTATCAGAATCAAGCCACGGAAGTTGCACCATTGTGTCCGTGGTAATTTTATGGTCAATTTCCATATATAGAATGTTAGAATCCGAGTAAATTTGAGCAAAGAACGAAATAATCAAAGAAATGATATATATATATATATATATAGGCAGGTCGACCGGCCGGTCGACCTGGGCATCAAGACGGTCGACCGCCCGGTTGACCCGCCTCTACTAATTTCAAACGAACGAACTTTCGTTCGTTTGAACGTTCCAGAGCCCCTAGCCGACATATTTTGCATCGTTTAAATCGACCTAGTCCCTACGTTTCTGCATCCGATGGCTCCTATTCAGCCTATGACGTGGTTGCATCCTATTCAATCTCCAAATCCAACGGTCCGAGATCCACTTCTACACCTATAAATAGACCCCTAGACCTAACACGTTTTCTCATTCTAGGTTTTCTCCAATTGGGTTCACCTTTCTAGGAAGGACCCTAAATGGAATAATTTTTCCAAAGGAGAAAATCGTTATAAATTAAATTATTTTACAACTCCAAGTGGATCCGGGAAGACCAAAGGAAAAGCTTAGGACCGGAGGTGAGTGATTGTAATTATTTTAAGATTTCTTTAAGTAATTTAGAATAATAGGGTTTCTAATAGTTGTAGTTTTACTACGATTTTTGGAATAGCCTTTTCAGTAGTTTATTTACAGTTTTTAGAATTATTTTCAGTCTATTCCCTTTCAGCTATTCTTTTCAGTAATTTTGGTTTATTTCTGTTAATTATAATTCATTACTGTTAAGCATAGCTTTTTATTTATTTACAGTATTTAAGTTTATTTATTGTTATTTATTTCTTATTTACATCTTTTTCGACGTTTTGGATTTTATGCAAGCGTCTATTCTCTTCATCCCCCTTTTCTTCGCGTATGGATTATAATAAATTAAACGCGAATATGGATTATATAAGTAAGAATATTGAATGAAAAAAATAAGATGTAAATTATAAAGACTGCAATAAATAATGGAATTGAACTGTAATAAATAGTGGAATTGGACTGAAATTATGCCTAATTATAATTAGAATTAGACTAAGTGAAGATAATTGGCATAGTTATAACTTAGAATTATAACTAAATAGAGTAAAAGATGAAAGTAGGACCTGTACCAAATAGCATTCCCTATTAGACAAAAAGGTGAGCCTTGGGCACGCTTATGCTAAGAATGGTAGTAATTGGTCAAATATAAGTCCAAATCCCGAGGGATTTGGATAAGGGGCGCAACTAGATATTGTTTGAATGAAGGGCCAGTATCAACAATATTTCCCCTATAGATTCTATGGATACACGGTGATCTCACATTAGCCTGAAGTGGGATGAGGGGCATGCTTATGCTCGATGTTGAGGTAATAAAATGACCCAATAGTTGGAGCAAAAGGTAGTATGGGCATGGTGGCAGTTACGCGTGCGACTTCCATTCGGGTGCTCAATAATACCTATAAGTTCCAAGCGCTTAGTATGAGTGTCTTTCGTAGACATCATTGCCTTCTATGTAGGGAGCTATATATGTCGTCCGGATCCACAGTAGTTGCTCTGTGCATCTTTCGTAGATACCATTGGCTGCTGTGTGGGGAGTTATATAGCGGCTGGTTCGCAGTATAGTCTATGGAGTAGCAGGCCGATCAAAAAGGGTAGAATTAGGGTCACATCCTAATTACAGGATTAGGAATTCAGCCTAATTAAAGTAGAAATCAAGGACAAGTGCAAGCAATCAAAGTTAACCTATCTTATAAATTAAGCAATATTTAATCGTATTTATTTTCAGTTTATCCCTTTCCTATTTCCTTTATTATCCTTATTTATGCTAAAACTGTTGTAGAGTCTATTACTTTTATCTTGCTTAAAGACTCTAGTAATTACTATCATTCACTAAACTTTTAGTCTGACCCACTCCTCTGTTTTCCTCTTTCCCCCCATAGGCATCAAGGGAGAAGTCAATAGATCGCTGTTGCTTGGCGGATTCTTGGAGGAGTTCTCTACTATGTATTTCTTTTATTTCTGCTTTAGCTCTTTTTGTATACTGGCTTATTATGAGGGATAATATGTACTCTGATTTTGGGACTATGAATTTTTGTTTCATAAGACTTGATGGATTTTGAGATATGTATGTTGTATTTGGTATTTGACTTATTTATGAAGTTATTATGAAGCTTTGTTTTAATTAAGTTATTATTTTAGTTTCCGCTATTTTTACCTATTTTTGTCTAAGTCTCTGTTAGTTTCAGTTATACCTACAACGCACCACGCCTTTTAATGCATTCTTTTGGGTATATTAAGGGGTGTGGGGTGTTTCACTTGGTATCAGAGCCTAAGGTTACAGGATTCCAATTTTTTTTTAAAAGTAATTTTTTTTTTCAAAATAACTTGTTTTAAAAGTATTTTTCAGAAAAGAACTTTTATGAATGATTTTTTTAAGTATAAAAGAAATTTTATAATAATCCCCTCATAAGTCCAGTTCAATTTCCCTTTGACTCTTTCCTAAACTACCTTTTTCTTTTCGTAGAATGGCTGATGCCCCGAACCTTCCCGAGGGCATTCCAGTCCCAGTCTAGTTTCGTAGGTACTTACAAGCCACGACTCCAGAGGTGCACGGGCCTGCACCCAATCCTGCACCAACGGGTGGGAATCCCATCAACCCACCTACTGCCATCAATTTCTATAAGCTTTGTAAAGATTTTGCGAGTTTGGGCGGGAAGACTTTTTCCAGCAAGGAGACTTTTGTGGAGGTGAGAGCATGGCTTAGGGACATAGAGAGGATTTTTGGTCTTTTGGGATTGGATGGTCAACAACGAGTTCAGCTAGCCGCTTGGCAGCTAAAAGAGGAGGCATTTTATTGGTGGTAGGTGATTGAGTTGGAGGAAAGGAATATTACTTGGGATGGATTACGGGAGGAATTCGATAGGAAGTTTCTATCTCAGGCAGAAGAGAGTGTTCAGTTAGAGAGGTTTATCAATTTGAAGCAAGGGAGTTTGTCTGTTAAGGAATACATCAATCAATTCAATGAGCTGTCACGATTTTGTATGGATTTGGTGAACACACAGCATAATAAAGCTATGAAATTTACGAAGGGATTGAATCAAATCCTTCAGGGATTATTGCTGACTCATGTACCGATGGGAGCTACTTATGAGTCTTTGGTCGAGATGGCACTTATGTCGGATACGGTCAAGGAGGGAGAGTCTAAAGAGGAGGTTAAGTCAAAAGGTCCAAAGAAGAAGTGGTGGGAAAAGAATAAGAAGAAGAAAGTTGATGGTCCTCAGAAGCAGATTAAGAAAGGAATAAAGTGCCATGGTTGTGGGAAGGTTGGACATATGGCCAAGGATTGCTGGAAGGAGAAGATGAAGCATAAGTGCTATACTTGCAGGCAGCCCGGTCATATGAGTAGGAGTTGTCCCCAGAGAGCGAGTGCACCAGCTGCACAGATTTAGGCATTAGACACAACACCTTCCGGTAGCATTCCAGATAGAGGTAGGAAAGTCACAATTGAAGATTTGATTTCTATATCTGATTTTCCCATTCGGACTTTATTTGATTCTGGAGCATCATACTCTTTTATCTCTAGCTCTCTAGTAGATTGTTTGCACTTGGATATATCATTAGTAGTAGACCCCATTATTGTTTCAAACCCCATAGGAGGATCGACACACTTATCTATGGTTTGTAGGCGTTTGAAAATCTTTATCCTAGGCGTAGTGTTTGACTGAGACGCCTATGTTTTAGGATTCTCGGGGTATGAGATGATCTTGGGGATGGATTGGATATCCACATATGGAGCTATCTTAGACTGCGAGAGGAGAGTCGTTAGACTTGAGACTTGTAGTGGTAGGACTCTAGAGGTATCTTGCGACCTGCAAGGGTCAGTCATGTTGAGTTTTCTCTATTCCCTCGATTCATCGTCATCAGAGTTGCATTTGGTTACTGTCGTCAGAGATTTTGCAGTCGTCTTTGAGGAGGTTAGGGGACTACCCCCTAAGATGTCTGTTCGCCTCCCCTTCACCATATATAAAAGCCCACGCCTTCGTTCCTTTCTTCCCACTTCTCACTTCATATCTTCTCTTCTCCAGCACTTCTCCAAACCCAAGCTCCTTCCCTCCACCGAATTGCTTCTCCACTTTGTTCCATCATCTTCCAAACGTGTTGCCCCGTCCTTCTTGACTCTAAGCCCCAAGAATCACTCGACCCAACTCTGAATTAACACATAGGTAAGGACTCATACTTCACTTAGGACTTATCGAGCCATACCTTCTCGAACTCAAACCATGCTTGAATCACGTATGCATACGGACCTTCGTGATGAGTGGGAGAAGAAAGAAACATGGCAAGTGAGTGTATAGGGCGAAGATAGTGGAGAGCTTTTTGGCATGGATTTGCGCCGATTCTAGAGGAGCCACGGTGGTTTTAGGAAGGGAGGTCAGTGATTTGTAGAAGGAGATAGTTTGTCGTTTTGAGAGAGTGAGATTCCGTGCTCGTTGAGTAGGGAAACCCGATCGGCAACCCTTGTAGGCTGACCCCCTAAGGGAGAGTCAGATTGGAACACTCCAATAATAGCCGATCGGTAGAGGAGTTTATAAGTCTGGGTTGGTAGGTTGTCTAGGGAGGTCTGGGTCGGTGCCTTGTGAGGAAGTGGATCAGTCACTCAAAAAGAAAGTGGATCGGTCGCAATCAAAGGAGTGGGTCGGTCGGAATTAAATTAGTGGTTCGGTTATTTTAGGTTAGGGGAGCGATCAGCATAGGTTGATTTCAGGAGTCAGGCATAGGGTCGGTACTAAGTGTTGGGATCGGCATTGGCAATCGGGACCATCTCAATTTAATCAGCGCATAGACTATGACTATACACTTCCGCACCTGAACATAAAATAATGGACAATGACAAGGACCAACACATGCAAGCCTTTGGACTTAGTTCGGACTAACAAATCCACAGCTTAAGTAATTCTAAACATGAATCTAGCCTAACTAGTGAAAGTAACAGCTTTCACACTCCATAATGTCAATGCTCGATTCTAAGATTTCTGCCATCGACCATATGATGAACTGCTGGAGACGGTCAGCGATGACGGTTTCCAGGACGATAACTCAAAACTTCATTATGTCACACTTGTCTTTAAAATTTTAAGTTCTCTGTATTCATGTTTGAATCACCGCACTAGTTCACGCACAACACGGGAGAATATATTATTGTTATGTCTAATATCGATTATCTTTCGAGTATAGCTTAAACATGTATTTATTTGCTCCAAGCGTCTTTCCAAAATGTCTAAGAAATCAAGTTCCGCTACTATATCAGAAAAGCCTGGACCAAGTTCACGGCAAGAGGTAGTAGAGACGTCAAGCCCGCCGTTTGCTCCCATTCTAGACATTCCGGTCCTTCCCGCTTAGGTCATAGATCCGGCTCCCGATGCCATAGATGAAGTTGTTACTCTGGATAACCCCATCGATTCACAAGCCTCAAAAATCGGCGAGGCCGCTCTTCATTGATTATGCTCCATTCACGGAATCCCCTTCGAAGATATTTTAGTTCCGTCGGGGCAAGATCGACCCCATCTGCCCCCCAGCCGGATACACCACATGCAACAAATTCATGTGTTGGGCCGGATGCGTGCCACCCTTCAACCCATTTATCCGTGAGGTGTTAAAGTATATAGGGATTGCTCCTACACAACTGCATCCTAATAGCCATACATTCATACACGGTACTTATCTACTCTTCATGAGCATTCTGTTCAGACCTCCAACCCCTGAGGATATCCGCTACATTTATTGCTTCAAGAGACGTGCCGATAGCCCATCTTATATATTCCTCGAACCGTACCCTAAATGCCAAGTTCTAATGGGCGCATGGAACAAGCTCTCCTAATTCAAGCAGGAGTTATTTTACGTACGCCATCCTCCTGGCTTTGCAAGGAGGTTGGAAGGACGTAAGTTTCATTCTTGCCTCACTCTTCATTCTAGGACTCAAGTCTCATCTTTCCTGAAGCTTGAACGTTTTTAATCCTTCCAGGTATTCGCCCACAGCCCGAAGGCACTAGATACGCTGAAGTAGTCACGGACATCCGAGCTACCCCAGTAGAAGAGCGGGACATCAAATTAATAGTTACCGACGAGTTGCTCTCACTATTCGGATTATTAAAAGAGGGTCACATGATTGGCCTTCCGAGTAACACCACGACCGTAAGAACAACTGCCGAAGCGAGTAGAGAACAAGTTGGTCCTTCAGTGCCCCATATCGAAGGGGCTCACAACACTACCGAGGAAGGTGAGATTAAATAAACGGAGGTACCAGTGCCGATTGACAAGAACATAAGCCCCAGACAAGCGCCAGCAGCCGATGCTCCCGCTACCAACCAACCACCGCCTCCTTCAAGAAAGAAAAAGAGTTTAGCATACAAACTGAAAAAGATTAAAGTCGGGGGAATCTCAAAGGTCACAATAACTCCTATTGAGAAAGGATTGTCTTCCTAAAAAATGGAAAGCTCGCTGAAGGGACTCTCCGACTTAACCATTCCTGACGATTTATTGAATTACGACTTCACTAATCCCGGTGCAATGGGGTTTAACTCACTTGCGAGAAGTGGTGAAGGTGTACAACTTCATGATCAGGGAGAGAAAACTCCAATGAGTAAAGCGAAAACTACGGGTCCGTTGGGAGGATGCACTAAGGCACACACGAACACTCGCACTCCATCACGCACTTGCATTCAATTTGTCACGTGACTTCTACTAATTCGTTCTCGTTTAACCTTACATGCAGGTGAAATGGGTCGTTCACATCATTTCGACCATATCTGAGGGTCTTCCATCTTTCACCACTTAGGTCGAGATGTGGGATCTGGTAAACGAAGAGATAGAGATGAAGGCGGAGATAGAGATTATCATTCTAGAGAAACGTCCTCATCTTCCAGAAGGAGAACTCATGGGCACTCTTCGTATCCAAATGAACCTACAAATCCCTCGACGTGTAGTAGAGACAAGTTTGCCCAGTGAGGCTCCCAGTCTGATGTCCCTCATGACCACACTCTGGTTCCTCGAGCACCAAGCAATCTCGTGAACCTCACAAGAAATCAGTGGCTCTGTTAAGGCAGACTCCTCTAATTTTCGCTCAGGATCTGACCACGGCAGATAAATTAGCCGAGCTTAAGGCTACGTTTCCAAAGATCTATTTTGATGGGCTAAAATTCCTCCCCGCCATACATCATATCCCCAGGAATGTCAAAGTAGACGCTCTCGTATGCACGAACGATGTGTATGTTCAACACGAGGCGTTTGCGCATCTGGTCGAAAAAGTTTCAGAGGTCTCTGTTGAGCGTCAATATGAGATCGACCGCCTCAAGCTAGAAGCCGTTCATGACAAAGACATTATAAAGAGCCAGGATGAAGAAATGCTTTCGTACAAGGCCCAACTCGATACTGCAAAGAAAAATGCCAAGGAGACAACCGAGGGAGTCAGCCGCTTAGAGGAAACCCACAAAAAGGAATTAAACGAAGCAGTTCAACGCAGCGACGCTCTAGCTCTGGAAAAATATTCTCTCCAAAAAGAGAAGGACACTCTAGCTCGTCGAGTCAAGGAGTTGGAGGAGCTGCTTTCTAAAGAGAAAGAGGAGAAAGTTGCAGCGTAGGAAGAATCACAAATATATTGTGATGGAATCGTCGAGATAAGGAATTTGAAGTCAGAACTCGATGAGGGACTATCCAAAATTGAAGCACTAAAAGATGCAGCTCGCGAAGAAGGCAAAAAGGCAGCACTCACTGAGGCCGACTCCCGACTTGAGGCAGCAACCGAGGCCAGCAGGGAAGATATTAAATGCTTATTTGACCCGGTTATAGCCGAGTACAATGCAATGAACCTCATGCATCGTGACTTATCTTTCTTGGGCGATGGTTATCTCGAATCGCTAGCTGAAGCATGGGATACTCTTATAGAAATTAAGAAAGTGGAGTTGGGTGTCGAAGAGATTGATGAAGAGACTCTCGTGAGGGAAGTGCTCCGAGGAAATGAGCCTTTGGACTTATCTGCGGCGAAAGCCCTTTTTGGAAGAGATTCTCCGACATCGAAGGAGAAAGAAGATATTGGTGGCCCGTCCAGCACTGAGCCCCAAGTTCCTCCTCCCGTTCAATCGGCTAAGACTTCGTCTCGTGAAACTCCTAAGCAGCATGTTGGTTATGACCCGGAGAAGCCCGGACTTGGCATTCACATCTTATCCCCAATCCCTGAGGGTGATACTCCGAGGACCACCGAAAGTCAATTTGAAGCTGGTATGCAACTTCACCTTCTAAAGTTCAAGAAGTCACCGCTTTTGATAGATAAAGGATGCATTCTAACATCTGCTTTTCATGAATTCATACAGGTCACTCTGGTGCCAAACTGACTCCAAGGAGCGATGTCGTCACGGAGCGGGAAGAAAAAGAAGCTGAGACACCTCATACCAGAGATACCCCTGGTCCTGATGCTCAAGTAATTGGGGGCGCTAGATGAGGATAAACCCGAAGACCCTACACCTGTCGAAGAATATGATGATGTAGAAATCACGAGCGCTTCCAGGCACACTTCCAAGTTTGTGATGTGCACGTAAATGTGCATATTTTTACCACCATATTTAATCTATTTAAATTAAATAAATGATCATATTGGGTATTTTAACTTGTTTAAACCAAAATTCAAATTATTTGAAATTGTCACATATTCATCTTCATATAGGGGCAAAATGGTCATTTTTATGCATTTATTAAATTGTGAAAATTTACTTTGAATTTTCTATGTTGTTTTGTAGGAAATTTGGTGAATTTTACAATTGGTTACATAATGATATATGCATGCATAAGAGTGAAGAGAACAAATGAAGATGGAAATAATTCAAAGTGAAGATAATGGAGGACCCCACCTACCCACCTACCTTAATGTACAAATTAGAGGCTAATGCACATGCTTATGGAATTAATGGCTTTATGTACACTTAAATGAGGATTATTTGAAGCTAATGATTACTTGGCCTCCACACTTCCTAAGAGGGTATTTTGGGCATTCCCCAAAAATATGAATTAGGGTTTAACACATGTATAAAATCCCATTATGTTTCATGTAACCTCCTCTTAGTCTCTCTTTAGTTTAGTTTAGGCTCAAAATAAAAAAGACAAGCTCTCTTTCTCTTTTCATGGCTACTTAGCCATTTTTTATTTCATGTACTTTTCCTCTTTTTTTTATGCAATGTAATTATTGTTTCCTTTTAATTACATGTTCATTTCCTTTCATGCTAGTAGTGTAGATTTTCTTTTATGCAATTAGAATAGTTTTCTTTCATTTAGCTTTTTTTTCATGTTGCAAGCTACATTTTTTAATCAAATGACAAATATGAGAGGCTAAACCCCTTCAATTTAGGGGTAATGAAGCTCTCTAATTATGTAGCTTCAACTATTTGTTAATTCATGCTCTCTTTTTGTGCTTAATGATGATGATAGAAATGGTTTACTAGTTGTTTTTGCTTTGAATTTGATAGCCTATATTGTTGACATCAAATAGGTTATGCTTAAACAATCACTAACACTAATTGCCTCTTCACCAAATTATGATTATGGCAAAAGAAAGTGATTTGAAATTAAAATTTGATGGTCTATATTTCTAATCAATAGTTAATAGGCCATACTTAAAATAGATTTCATTTTCATTTTCATCGTCAAGTTTCATTAAAGTTAGTAAGTGGTTTAGGGGGTGTGTTATAGTTTGATAGCTTATGTTGGCTAATCAATAGCACAAATATGCCATACTTATGATAAGCACATCAATTAAAGCACTAATGACCATAAAAGAGAGATTATGATTTCATATATGTTGAACTACATGATCTAGAGAGTGGATTTATTCTCTAAATTGTCATTTAACTCTTATATTTGCATCTCTTTTCTTTTAGTTAGTTAGTTAAATTTCTAATTCTCTAGCTTAACTTTCACTCGACTTTGGTTTAATTTGATTGAATAGATTTTTAAAATCATCAATTCCCTGCGGATCGATCCGTATTCGCCATGTACTACAAGTGTACGCCGTGCGCTTGCGGATATTTTTATTTCTAAATTCGTTCGGTTATTTTCTAACTCGATAGACATTTAGCCGTCCGAACAAGTTTTTGGCGCCGTTGCCGGGGAATTGTTTTGATTTTAATTTCTATTCTTCGGATTATTTTTGAGTGATTCTTTGTGTGTTTGTGTTTGTTTTGTGTGATAGTTTGCATTTTTTATATAAAAAAAAATTTGTGTTGTGTTATATTTGTTTGCATTTTGGTTGTGTGCTTGTTGTTTGTCTAGTTGTTTTGCATTTGCATTTCTATTGAAAAAATAAACATCACAATTTCAAAAACAAAAGGAGAAATATTTTATTTTCAATTGCAATCTGCATTTTCAGTTTACATTGCACAGTTTACATTTCTCTGATTTTTCTTTTAACATACATTGCCTGCCTGCTATCCATAAAAAAAACTGCCTTGGCATCATACCACACAACTGCTTACATCAACAAAGAACTGCCATATCAAACTGCAGTTGAACCAGCATCACATCCTTCATGCCACTGTGCACATTTTCATCCATCCACTTCTTACCTCCACAAACTTCTGAACTACTATTACCACATTTCATTCTTCAAGTCACCCAAAATCCCCTGCAAATACCACAGCATCCTCCACTGTCAAAACAGTGCTTTAAAAACACCCTCCTCCTCGACATATATTCATCAAACATTACCCACTTCATATCTGCAAACAACACGACTACACCATTCAACCTGCTACCACCTACTTTGCATTCAAAACTTCACGTGCCACTGCCATTCCACCATTTTGTG
Source organism: Allium fistulosum (assembly GCA_030737815.1). NCBI lineage: Eukaryota > Viridiplantae > Streptophyta > Magnoliopsida > Asparagales > Amaryllidaceae > Allium > Allium fistulosum. Next base: position 1,021,017,403 of record CM060908.1, read on the forward strand.
CCACCAGCAACCACTGATCACTCAAACATTTTTTTTCACCACTGTCTTACCATTCACAAACATTTGCCTACAACCCATCCTCAACCACCACTTCAACCAAACCCGCTAACCACTACATACACCATCGACAAACCTCCATCCACTGTCACTTCCCTGTTGCCATTATAACAATCATCTTCCTGACTCAACCATAGTCAAACCCCTTACCATAAATCATTGACATCCACAAACTGTTCCACCAACGTCTCAAAACTGCACCACCCTTCACAACACCTTCATCCACCAACCCAAACTGTACAACATAACAGTTAGCCACCACCATCCCCTTGCCTCCCTAACCACCAACTCAAAGCCACACAACATCCTTCTTGCTCGACGAACGACGCTGCTTGCTTCCCTTTTGTCCCCCAAATCAACATCCACTTACTACATCCTCTGGTCAAAACAGTTCAAATACTTCACCAAAAAAAAACCACATCCGCCTTACTGCAACTGATCATCATTCACCATAAAACTGCCTGTGCCATACTTCAAGCTAGAACGATCAACCATCTATTCCCACTGCAGACAACACTTGCCACCATATCTCCAACACTGTCTTCCCACCATCACACTCATCATTGGACCAGACCTGTCAAAACCAAGGCAACCACTCCATCTCATATTCTTCACCACCCTATCTGTCATACCACTCCACATTTCTGCAACCTACACCACCATATATTCACATTCCTCCACCATAAGCTTCAAGCGCCCCGAAACCAATTGCTTCAACATTCGTGAATCACCTCCAAGCAATACCGTAACCAACCGCTACCTCCAATCTTCCACTCCACCTCAAACAACCTGCTGCTCCTCCAAACTCCCATCGCCATTCCAAATCCAAAGCTGTAAGTCCCAATCGAAACCCACCTCCAACAACTCATCGCGACATCTTCATCAACCTTAAATTGAACCCCTCGACCAACCACTTCCTCAATTCGCCAACAATCGTAGCCTTTAACCCTCAACCCGCCTCCGGCAATCAATCCCTACCACGCTCCTCCTTGCCAATCACCACCAATTCGCAACCTCCGACTTCCACGAACAATTCGCAACCTCCGACTTCGCCCACAACCATCACCGCGAGTTGCACCTATCTCCATAACCAGACCCGCAACCACCTTGACCAGCAATCCCAAATCAACTTCGACTTCCCCGAAATCCGAACCTCAAATCACCATAAAATTGTGACCGAACCCCTCAACCCCATAGTCGCGAATTGGATCGGCAATTAGTAGTAAAGCACCGAAATTGATTCGTGAAATTGATTTTGAGAATTTTGTTGAGAAATTTACTCATTCACGAATGTGAATTTGGTTCCTAATACGTGTTCTCTGATATATTTAGCGTAATTCGTTACTTTTGTTGTTGGGCTGGGTTTTGAGTATTGGATCGGTAGTGTTATTATAATTGTCTTTTAGTTTCTTTGTTTAAAGAAGGTTGAGTTGTTGCTAATTGTTGAAGTGTTTAAAAAAAAGGATAAAACAAATAAGTTTTGTTTGGAAATCTTTTGTTTTGTTTCCTTTGATTTCGGTAGTTTTTGATTTTCCTTTATTTTCTCCTTTGATATAAATAAATTTTTTTAAGTAAAACCTCACTTTTAAGTTTCCGTCCCAAAATAAAACTGTATATATATTTTGTTTTTATTTCAGGTTGCCAAAGCAGAATTGCAAAAGGAGCAGAAGTGCTTGCTAAAATAAATTGCTTGCGTGCTGAGCTTGCCAAAAAAACTGCTTGCTTATTTATATTTTTCTCTTTATTTTCCTTGCATTGTATATATCTATTGTTTTTGTTTGTCTTGCATTGTTGTTTACTTGCATTTAAAAAAATATATTCAGAAAACCAAAATAAACAAACAAAAACAAAATTCATTCGTAGTTGCATTGTTAATACACGTTTATTTTCTGCTTTGCATTTCATCCTAGATTTTGATTAATAATAACCATTAGACATCGATAACTTTTAATTGTATATTGATAAGTTGTCTTCTTTGAACAATTTAATTTCTTGGTGTCTAGGCTACGGCAGAGTAATAACCATTTATAAATATTACGGTGATTCGTAAATATTATAGTGGTTGTTCCTCTGAAGGTACTTAAACCTTCGGCTGCATTGCTACGGTGATTCGTGGTGCACCGATAACCCCTGTCCGTTACCTGGCTGAGAACTATCTTGTTTATCTAAGACAATGTGTGATTATACAATTTTGGGTTAACTTAGGATAAATCATTTGTAATTAACTCTTGCATTTATTTAGTTGCATTAGTTCATGCATATTTAAAAAAAAACAAAAAAAAATTAAAATCCAAAACTAAAAAAATTGTAAACATTCCTTTTCCTTTGAAATTTTTAAATCCTTTTTCTTTGAAATTTCAAAAATTCAAAAAAAAAAATTAAAAAATCAAAATCCAAAAAAATATAAAACCTTTTCAAAAACAAAGAAAAAAATTGAAAAACAAAAAAAAAACAAAACAAAAATCAATTTCCCTTTTGAAAAATAAATTTTATTTGTAAATATTTTTCCTTTATAAAAAAAAACAAAACATTCTTGAAAATGTCCGAGTTTCCCCACTCATTTGAATTTTACAATAGTTGTGAAAATCAATATAATCCATATGATTTCACTCTAAATTCGTATGGATATTTTAACGACAACTTTTGCATAAACGATACAAATTTTGAATCACAAAGTTTTCAAAACGATGACCAACCCTCGAATCTCGAAAATAGCATTTCATCTCTACTTGAAATCTCTACACAACAAAATCAAATGATAAGTGATTTGTGCAATTCTTATTTGTGTAATAACTCGAGTCAAAGATTCCAAAATTTGAATTCAATTGAAAATTCAAACGATTTCGATTATAACCCATGCTAGTTCAATTTCAAACTCCAAAATGAATTTCAAACTCAAAATGAAAATGGAAACAATTTTTCAAATGAATTTGGCAATGGGAATAATCTTCACCACGTTGCAAGTGAAAATTTATGTTCTCAACAAATCCAAATCGAAAATCCTCAAGCTAATAATTATAAATTGGATTTTGTTGAACAAATGAACGAAATTTACAATGATCACATAGATTCGTTGTTTGAAACTTATATGAAACAACGTGAACAACAAAACCAAATCCCAATGTATGACGAGTTAAGTAATAATCCATCTTTTACCCAAATTGACGATTTTCAAATAACAACTTTTGAAATTGAAAATAATAATCTTAATGAAGTTGTTGAAAACACGGTAATTGAGTTGGATTTCAATTCTTTTGAGGGTATGGAACCAAATTTAAAATTCGATCTTCTTTTTCTCGATTTCGAAAATTTGAATACAACAACTTTGGATTTTGAACTTGAGATACGCAATGAAGTTGTTGATAATCCAACAAAGGAAGACGAATTTAACGAACACGATTTCTTTGGACTTTTTGAAAACGAGTTGTCGAATTCTGAAGGGGATGATTTAAATCACCATTTTGATTTTGAATTCAATAATTTTGATGAAGTTTTCAATGATAAATTTGAATTTCAATCAATTATTCTATCAACCCCGAAAATCAACGAAAATAAAACAACTCGTACGGTTTTCAATAAAACGACATTCGTTTTTCCAAATCACATTCAATTCCGAAATCTTTTACGATTTGGTTTTTCGAGCTTAAGCTGTGTCTCGCATATTTGATGAGACGAATGAATCGGTCTTTGGAAGACCGTTTTATTTACGCTTTGACGATATACTTTCTGATCTCGTGTAAATACCGTTAATTTTCATTTAAATAAAGGTCATGTTTTTATTTTTATTTTCTCCTTCCACTTGGGTTGACTGTGGGGACATAGTCAAAACCAAGTGTGGGGGGAGACTCATCATCATTTTTAATTTTTCATGGTTTATTTATTTTTATTTTCTTTCTATAATTTAAAAAAAAATCTCAAAAAAAAGTTAAAAGCATTTTGATTTATTTTTAAAGAAACACTATAGGATAAATATATGGTTTTGGTTTATTAAATTGAAATTTTTAAAAATTTATTCGTCTTAACAAAAATAAAAATGAATTTTGATTACAAATAAAAATGGTTTAACTAGTATATTGGAAGATTCATACGTGATAATTATGAAATATATCCTAATTGAAAATTTTTGTTTTAAAAAGTGGTGAATTTAAAGTAAAGGATATAACATTTTTTTTGTCTTCTAAGTTAAATGATGCTAAGATGATTTTGCGAAACTCTCTCTCTAAAAAAAACAAAAACACAAAAAAAAAATATTTCTTGTATATATGTATATATTTTCTTAATAAACACCTAGAGTCATGTGTTCACACTCGTATGTTCACTCGCCATGCTCTGTACCCTTCTCACGTAAGCCCGAAAGGCAGTGCACCATCGGTATATCTGGCCTCAGTTTTTCTGAGTTAGGTGTATGTATATAAAAATTCTTTTATTAATAACGCCTAAAGTCGATAAGTGTTCACACTTGTGTGTTCACTCGCCACCCTCTGTATTCCCCTCACATCAGTCCGAAAGGCAGTGCATGGGTAATATATCTGGCCTCAGTTTACCTGAGTTAGGCATATGTAAATATCAATAAAATTTTCAAAAGAAAAAATGGAGAGAGTAAGCAATTAAAATCCAAGCAATATTTTAACTTATTTGATTTGACTTGTTATTGAAAAGAAATGAAAATACCACTTTGATAAACTTTGATAATCAACTAAGAATCTATTTCATAGTTACACTTTGTTATCGACTGAAACAACGAGTTAAACTATTGTCTATTGTCATGATAACTTGATTTTTGTTGGAAATTTTGATGAGTAAATGACTTAAAATTTCAAGATAATAACCAAACCTATATTTAATTTATTTGTGTTAATTTAAAAGTAAATTCTTCATCCGTAAATATTTCCAAAACTTGCATTCACATCTTTGTAAATAAATCTTGCATTTTGTAAATATTTTCATCCTACATTTGGATTTTGTGGGTAGTATCCGCTGAGAACCCTCACGAGACAACACTCGTCCTACTGGGGACAGCTGGAGGTTTAACGGCTTGTTGCGTACGCTCAATGCAATCATGCTCCCTACGAAAATGGATTTATCTTAGTTTTTCTTTATTCGAGGACGAATAAAAAGATAAGTGTGGGGGTATTTGATGTGCACGTAAATGTGCATATTTTTACCACCATATTTAATCTATTTAAATTAAATAAATGATCATATTGGGTATTTTAACTTGTTTAAACCAAAATTCAAATTATTTGAAATTGTCACATATTCATCTTCATATAGGGGTAAAATGATCATTTTTATGTATTTATTAAATTCTGAAAATTTACTTTGAATTTTCTATGTTGTTTTGTAGGAAATTTGGTGAATTTTACAAGTGGTTACATGATGATATATGTATGCATAAGAGTGAAGAGAACAAATGAAGATGGAAATAATTCAAAGTGAAGATAATGGAGGACCCCACCTACCCACCTACCTTAATGTACAAATTAGAGGCTAATGCACATGCTTATGGAATTAATGGCTTCATGTACACTTAAATGAGGATTATTTGAAGCTAATGATTACTTGGCCTCTACACTTCCTAAGAGGGTATGTTGGGCATTTCCCAAAAATATGAATTAGGGTTTAACACATGTATAAAATCCTCTTATGTTTCATGTAACCTCCTCTTAGTCTCTCTTTAGTTTAGTTTAGTTTAGGCTCAAAATAAAAAAGACAAGCTCTCTTTCTCTTTTCATGGCTACTTAGCCATTTTTTATTTCATGTACTTTTCCTCTTTTTTTATACAATGTAATTATTGTTTCCTTTTAATTACATGTTCATTTCCTTTCATGCTAGTAGTGTAGATTTTCTTTTATGCAATTAGAATAGTTTTCTTTCATTTAGATTTCATTTTGCTTTCTTTTTTCTTTCAAGTTGCAAGCTACATTTGTTAATCAAATGACAAATATGAGAGGCTAAACCCCTTCAATTTAGGGGTAATGAAGCTCTCTAATTATGTAGCTTCAACTATTTGTTAATTCATGCTCTCTTTTTGTGCTTAATGATGATGATAGAAATGGTTTACTAGTTGTTTTTGCTTTGAATTTGATAGCCTAAATTGTTAACATCAAATAGGTTATGCTTAAACAATCACTAACACTAATTGCCTCTTCATCAAATTATGATTATGGCAAAAGAAAGTGATTTGAAATTAAAATTTGATGGTCTATATTTCTAATCAATAGTTAATAGGCCATACTTAAAATAGATTTCATTTTCATTGTCAAGTTTCATTAAAGTTAGTAAGTGGTTTAAGGGGTGTGTTATAGTTTGATGGCTTATGTTGGCTAATCAATAGCACAAATATGCCATACTTATGATAAGCACATCAATTAAAGCACTAATGACCATAAAAGAGAGATTATGATTTCATATATGTTGAACTACATGATCTAGAGAGTGGATTTATTCTCTAAATTGTCATTTAACTCTTATATTTGCATCTCTTTTCTTTTAGTTAGTTAGTTAATTTTCTAATTCTCTAGCTTAATTTTCACTCGACTTTGGTTTAATTTGATTGAATAGATTTTTAAAATCATCAATTCCCTACGGATCGACCCGTATTCGCCACGTACTATAAGTGTACGCCGTGCGCTTACAGATATTTTTATTTCTAAATTCGTTCGGCTATTTTCTAACTCGATAGACATTTAGCCGTCCGAACAGTTTGGCATGAAGGAGCAACTTGAGGAGGAGTAGAAAGAAAGAATCAAGGTAAAGACAGATCCCAAGGTGGGACCACACACTTGGAAGTCCTCCTCCTCCTTCGGATACCACGTCGCTAGGAAGCAAAGGGTCCAGGAAAAGACGCTTAGCTGAGGAGACTTCGGAGAAGCTGAAAAAGGAAAGAAAACCAAAGAAATAGTCGTTGTCTTGCCATATCTTGTTTAGCTTAAATAAGTTGTTGTTTTCCTTTCCTTTTCTCTTTCTTTTGTTAGTAGTCGTTGTAGATAGACTTGGCCTCCGAACTTTCGGAGAAGTTGCAAGGAAATATTTTTAAGAAGTAAATAAAATTCCGTTCCTTTGCATTTACAGATTTTAATCACATCACTTATAATTTAATCTGAAACTGAAATTCTAGGATTCGTGATTCATTTAAAATCCAGTCCGCTTTTGACGGACTTAGAGTTCTTCTGTCCATATCTTGGAACTTAAGAAATTTCCAAAATCGCTGACATTCTAGTCCCCGCTCCGGGGACTTAAAGATTTTTTTTTATTGTTTATACTCTAGTTCACGCTCTGGGGACTCAGAGTACTCTAATCCACTTTAGGGATTTAGATATTTTTGAAATCATTTATACTCTAGTCCGCGCTCTGGGGAATTAGAGTACTCTAATCCGCACTTTGGAGACTTAGAGATTTTTGAAATCGTTTATACTCTAGTCCGTGCTCGGGGACTCAGAGTACTCTAATCCACACTTTGGGGACTTAGAGATATTAGAAATCGTTTATACTCTAGTCTGCGCTCTAGGGACTCAGAGTACTCTAATCCATGATTTGATTAACAAATGTAGCTAACAACATGAAAGCAAAATGAAAGCAAAATGAAAGCTTAATGAAAAAGAGAGCTAATTAACAAGAATTAAAACTATTCTACTTGCATGGAAAAGAAATCTATACTAACATGAAAGGAAATAAACAAGAGAAGAAAAAAGCATGTATTTAAAATTGCATAAAAAGAAAAAGAAAAATTACATGAAATAAAAATGGCTAATTAGCCATGAAAAGAGAAAGAGAACTTGTCTTTTATTTTGAGCCTAAACTAAACTAAGAGAGACTAAGGAAGAAGAGAGTTACATGAAACATAAGTGGTATTTATACATGTGTTAAACCCTAATTTATATTTTTGGGGAATGCCTAAAATACCTTTGAGAAAGTGTGAAGGCCAAGTAATCATTAGCTTCTACTACTCATTATTTAAGGGGTAAGTTTGGCTCACATCCCTAATAAGTTTCAAAATAAACAAAACATCCTTCACATATAAAACTTATATTTCCGCTCCTTATTTTCAAATTCGCGCAAGCAAAAATACACAAATACCCTTTACGTTTTTAACCATTCAAACGCGTATAACTTTATGTACAAAAACCGGATCAACAAATCGTTTTCACCAAAAAATCACAAATTTTATGATCTTTGAAATGAGATCCATTGTTGATACCAAAAATTCATATTTGTATTAAAGGTGCAATTATTTCAAATATTTGCAGATAATTCAGCAAATTTTAAACGTTTTTGATTTTTTTGCAAATTTACAAAATTTGCAAATAATTGCAGATATTTCTGCAGCTATATGGTATAGTTGCAGAAACATCTGCAACTATTGGGTATAGTTGCAGAAATTTATGCAACTATACGGTATAGTTGCAGAAATATCTGCAACTATTGCATATAGTTGCAGACATTTCTGCAACTATTGCATATAGTTGCAGAAATGCAACTATTGCAAATAGTTGCAGAAATGTCTGCAACTATTGCGTATAGTTGCAGAAATTTCTGCAACTATTGCGCATAGTTGCAGAAATATCTGCAACTATTGTACATAGTTGCAAACATTTCTGCAACTATTGCATATAGTTGCAGAAATGCAACTATTGCAAATAGTTGCAGAAATGTCTGCAACTATTACGTATAGTTGTAGAAATATCTGCAACTATTGCATATAGTTGCAAAAATGCAACTATTGCTAATAGTTGCAGAAATGCAACTATTGCTAATAGTTGCAGAAATGTCTACAACTATTGCGTATAGTTGCAGACATTTCTACAACTATTGCTTGTAGTTGCAGAAATGTCTGCAACTATTGCGTATAGTTGCAGAAATTTCTACAACTATTGCACATATATTTGTAGAAATTTGTTGCGATCATTCATACCTGCAAATATTAAGAATATCATATTTCATAAAAAAATTTGATTTGTCTTTAATTTAATTGCAGTTTTCCATTTAAATCGAAAAATAAGAAGAAGAATCAGCTCAACAGCAAAGCACAAGGGTAATTTGGGAAAAAAATTGGCGGAAAACAGAAACAGGGATGTAGAAACTATATATTTTAGCACAGGGATCCGCTTTGAATTAAGTTTCGTTTTAAGGATGCGTGCCTAATTTTCACTTATTTAAGTGTACATGAAGCCATTAATTCCATAAGCATGTGCATTAGCCTCTAATTTGTACATTAAGGTAGGTGGGTAGGTGGGGTCCTCCATTATCATGCCTTTGAATTATTTCCATCTTCATCCTTTATCTTCACTCTTGTGCATGCATATATCATCATGAAACCACTTGTATATGAATTTAAATTCCTACAAAATAACATAGAAATTTTCATTTAAATTTTAGAAAATTAATATATGCACAAAAATGACAATTTTTCCCTTGGATGAAGATGAATATGTGACGATTTGAAATAATTTGAATTTTGGTTTACATAAGTTAAAATACCCGATATGATCATTTATTTAATTTAAATAGATTAAATATGGTGGTAAAAATATACACATTTACGTGCAAATTAATCCACTTCAGGGATTTAGAGATTTTTGAAATCGTTTATACCCTAGTCCGCGCTCTGGGGACTCGGAGTACTCTAATCCGAACTCTGGGGACTTAGAGATTTTTTAAATCGTTTACACTCTAGTCCACGCTCTGGGGACTCAGAGTACTCTAATCCGCACTCTGGGGACTTAGAGATTTTTGAAATCGTTTACACTCTAGTCCGGGCTCTGGGGACTCAGAGTACTCTAATCCGCACTTTGGGGACTTAGAGATTTTTGAAATCGTTTATACTCTAGTCCGCGCTCTGGGGACTCAGAGTACTCTAATCCACTTCAGGGATTTAGAGATTTTTGAGATTGTTTATACTCTAGTCCATGCTCTGGGGACTCACAGTACTCTCATCCGCACTTTTGGGACTTAGAGATTTTTGAAATCGTTTACACTCTAGTCTGCGCTCTGGGGACTCAGAGTACTCTAATCTGCACTCTTGGGACTTAGAGATTTTACGTATATAGCTGATCAGCTTTTAGTTTTGTGCGTGCATTCATACGCCACACAGATTGATGCAAATCAATTTTGTCATGAAATTATAAAACACGGAACACCAACAGTTCATAAAAAAATAGCTTCAAGCTTTTATTGGTTGTAGAAAATAAAGACAAACTGAATTGTCTTATTACATGTCGGAAACAGAGAACAATAAAAGAAAAATATACTGTAAACAATTGCTACTGAAATGCAAAAGAAATAAACTAAGTATAATAACGGTGCAAATGCTCGCTATTCCATGCTTTATGGAGTGTCACGCCATCAACCGTCGCTAGCTTGAAGGTTCCTTCTCCAAGCCTCCGTTCGATGACATAGGGACCTTCCCATGTGGGATTCATATGTGACGGGACCGAAAAAACTCGCTTCAAAACAAGATCGCCCACATCGAAAGCTCTTGGTCGAACTTTTTCATTATAATATCGGGCGACTCGGTGTCGATATACACAGAGGCCTTTAAATCAGCTTCTTCATACTTCTCATCGACAAAGTCCAACGACTCCAGTAAAAGATCTTGGTTTGTTCTAGGATCATAATGAGTCACCCGGTAGGAAGGAACTTCAAGTTCCACAGGTATAACTTCTTCAATGCCGTATGCCAAGGTGAAAGAAGTATGGCCAGTCGCGGACTTGTGGGTGGTCCTATATGCCCATAGTGCCGTTGGAAGCTCATCCACCCACTTGCCTCTAGCCTTCTCCAAACGTTTTTTCAAGATGGACTTGATTATCTTATTTACGGCTTCAACTTGCCCATTAGCTTTAGGGTGAGCGACTGCTGCAAACCTTTTCTCAATGCAATACTTCCGACAAAACTCTTTGAATTCTCTACTCTCAAATTGAGTTCCATTGTCAGTAATGATAGTCCACGGGAGACCAAAGCAGCATATAATGTTCCGCACAATAAAATTAATGACCTTTTTGGTGGTGATTGTAGCTAGTGGCTCCGCTTCTGCCCATTTGGTGAAGTAATTGACCGCGACAATTACGTATTTTGCACCACCTTTGGAGATTAGCAAGGAGCCAATAATATCGATCCCATACCGCAAACAGCCATAGACTAACCATTTGCGTAAGTTCCATCGGCCGCGCTCTCAGGATCTTCGCGTACTTCTGACATTTGTCACACCTCCTTACATAGTCTACGGCGTCCCGATTCACGGTAGGCCAATAGTATCCATAGTGGAGTATCTTTTTGGCTAGTGTCTGCCCCTCAGTATGGTCGCTACATTCTCTTTCATGGATTTCTCTTAAAAATCATTTTGTTTCGTCATGGGTGATGCACCTAAGCAGGGGAACGGAGAATCCCTTTCGATGCATCATTCCATCTTGCATAATATACCGTGAGGCCTTGTGAACAACTTGAAGTCTCTCGTTCCTTCTCTCAGGCAAGGTCATGTGTAACAAGTATTCTTTGAACGGGGTCATCCATGACTCCCTTCCAGTTTCCGTCTCCGCCACAAGATCAACATCCATCACATTTATGCTTGGGGCATGTAGAGTTTCAATGGAAACCAAACCCATCTGTTGTGCATCACCAGTGCTTGCAAATTTCACCAAGGAATCGGCTTCCCCATTCTGTTCGCGTGGGATATGAGAAATATCAAAGTATTCGAAGTCTGTCAACAATTCTTGGACCCGAGTGAGGTATGGAGCAAGCCTCTACCCCTTTGCCTGGTAGTCTCCTCGGACTTGGTACACCACCAGTTGTGAGTCACAAAAGATTTCAACCGATTTTACTCCAAGTTCTTTGGCAAGCTTCAGTCCAGCGATCGACGCTTCATACTCGGCTTCATTGTTCGTAGCGGGGAAATTAATCTTCAAAGCATAACAAATCGATCGATTCTCGGGAGTTACAAGAACAACACCAGCCCTAGAACAATGGTCGTTGGATGCCCTATCGGTATATAGCTTCCATCGTACAGCGGGAATTGCATCATTTCCATTCGGTTCGTCCTGCATAGTGAACTCTGCAATAAAATCCGCCAACGCTTGTCCCTGGATAGCCCTCTGAGGCAGGTAGGTGATGCCGAGCTGACTAAGCTCAATGTTCCATTTAAGTAACCTTCCAAAAGTCTTTGGTCGTTAGAGCACCTACCATAAAGGTTGATCGGTACAGATACTAACCGGATGTGCCTAGAAATATAGGTGGAGTTTGTGTGATGCGATTACCAAACAGTAAGACAACTTCTCAATCTTGGGATAATTTCTCTCTGCCCCCGTTAAACGCTTACTGACATAGTACACCAGCTTTTGTATTCGGTCCTCCTCATGAATAAAGCCACGCTAACGACGTGCTGGGATACGGCCAAGTAAACATACAACTCCTCATGGTCTACGGGTTTCGATAGAATAGGGGGCCTCTCCAAGTGGCTCACCAGATCTCATAATGCGCCTTCACAATCCGATGTCCATTCGAAATTTCTTTTCCCTTTCCGTATCAAATCAAAGAAGGGAATACATTTGTTGGTTGCTCTGGATATGAATCGACTCAATGCTGCGACCTTCCCATTCAGGCTCTACACTTGCTTTATAGTTTTGGGTGCCCGTATGTCCCGAATAGCTTGAATATTTTCCGGGTTCGCTTCAATCCCTCGTGCGTTGACAATGAAGCCCAAAAAATTCTCCGATGCAATGCCAAAGGAGCATTTCATTGATTGATTTTCATTCCATAAAATCTGAGTATATCAGACATCTCTGCCAAGTCTCGAATGTGGTCGTTTGATTGTCGTGACTTCACGAGCATATCATCCACATAAACTTCCATCGTTCTACCAATCTGATCTTTAAACATCCGATTCACCAATTGCTGATAAGTTGCCCCTACATTCTTCAACCCGAAAGGCATCACTACATAACAGTATAGTCCAACATCTGTGACAAAACCGGTGTACTCCTGATCTGGGATGTGCATCGGGATTTGATTGTATCCCGAATAGGCATCCATAAATGAAAACAACTCGTGCCCTGCTGTCGAGTCGACCAGCTGATCAATTCTGGGCAACGGAAAAATATCCTTAGGGCATGCCTTGTTCATGTCCGAGTAATCAACATAGGTCCTCCACTTCCCATTTTCCTTCCTCACTAGTACGGGGTTGGATATCCATTCAGGATAGAGGGCATCGCGGATGAACCCATTGGCTTTGAGTTTATCCACCTCCTCTTTTAGAGCAGCGGACCTCTCCGAGTCCATGCCTCTCCTCTTTTGTTTCACCGGTACATACTTTGGATCAATGTTCAACATATGACTTGCGATGGCGGGAGAAATCCTACACATATCAGAATGGGTCCAAGCGAAAACATCAAGATTCGCTCGGAGGAAATCAGTAAGATCCCTCATCATCGAGGGGTTGAGCTACGATCCTATCTTCAGTACCCGCGACGGTCATCATGGCTGACCGTGATGTCAATCGTCAGTTCAGCCGGCGCCGCCTTGGCCTCCTTGGGTTCTTCATCGTCATCTCTCGGATCTATGTCTCTATGGATCCGACTGTCTTGCCCAAGCCAAGGCTCAGGCACTACTTGTCAATCTTCAGCAACATGGATGCAGACGGATTTGTCCACACCCTTTCCCTTCTCTCTTTGCTGGGCCTCTCTCAGCTCAGCCACATAACAAGCACGACCATTCGCTTGATCGCCATGCACCACACCAACTCCATTTTCTATCGGAAATTTCAAGGTCAAACACCATGGGGCCAAAGCTGCCCTAAACTCTGCCAGGGCCGGTTGGCCCAGGAAAACATTATACGGGGAATCAACGTCCAAAACAATGAACTATAGAATCCATACCCTCCTACGTTCACCTTCTCCTAGCTCAACTAGAAATTCGACAAAACCCACTACATCTGTAGCTGCACCATTAAAGCCGTGAATGCAGGCTTTAGACGGTTTTAAATCCTTCGCCTCCAACTTCATCTGGTCATAAGCCTTCTTAAAGATAATATTGACAGAACTCCCACAATCAATTAATATTATCCTCACAAGTGCCGGTCCAATCAAAGCTGAGATAACCATTGGGTCAATAGTAGAAGCTTCTACTTAATCTACATCCCTACTTTTGAAAACTATGTCATCCGTCATCATCCGCTGCTGCTTCGCCGGAGTCCCGTCTTCTGTGTTTGAGCAGCATTCGAAGTCCGCATGCTTCAAGGAACTAGCATAACGTTCATTTTCTTGCCAACTCTTGTCTGTAGGATTAGGCCCCCCAATTATCGTGTTTATGACCAGTCTTCCTCCGGTCTGTGCGGGTTCCTCAGGTCGGTGTGAAGCTTGCCTGCGACTGGGGTCAGATGCCCCTTGTCCGGCTTTCTACGGATTCTTAACAAATTGCTGCAACTTCTTCTAGTGAATCAGCTTTTCTATAGCGTCGTGGAGGTGGCTACATTCATCAGTATTGTGCCCATAGGTCTCATGAAACCGACAATATTTCCCGGTCTGTTTTGGTTCCTCAGTCGATTCCTTTGGGCGCAACTTTCGGGACAGAAAAGTATTACAAGTTGATAGGTAAATATTCTCCAAAGAGGTGTTCAGGGGTGTATACTCATTATAGGTCAGGATCCTTGGTTTCCACTTTCCTGCTTCCCTTTTTTATCTGGAATTTCCTCCTCTGGTTCCTTTTGCTTGCTCCGGTTTATTTTGAACATTGACTTGGACCTTACCAGAGCTCTCACCAGATTGCTTCACCGCAATGTTTCTTTGTACCACTTCCTTACTGGGTCCTGGCACACTGCTCCTTCTTGACCACCTGGCCTCTTCCTTTCTCATGAATTGGTTCATCTTTGAATAAAAACTCTCTAGGGTAGTCAGTGGTTTGCCTGCCAGCCAGTTACCAAACTCAGACTCTGGATCCACTCCTCGCATCACAGCTATAAGGATGGCATGGTCATTCGGTTACTAACTTCGGTGGCAGCAACATGGAATCTCTGTAAATAGTCCTTCAACGACTCACCAGGAGCCTGAATCACACTGGATAGTGACATCGCATCTTTTGGGCGTGTAGCATGGATCCTGAACTGCTCCACGAACTTCGTTGCTAGCTCATCAAATCTGGAGATCGACCGGGGGGAAGTCTCGCGAACCACATGGTGGCGATTCTGGACAGAGTTATTGGGAAGCACCTACACTTGGTCGCATCATTCGCCCTGGCCGAGTCCATCATCCACTCATATCTCATTATGTGCTGTCGAGGGTCGGTCTTTCCTTCGTAAGCGGGTACGGTAGGCATGCTAAACTTTCTGAGGTACTCAGCTTGTAGAATGTTATCTGCAAATGGAGTATGGCTCCTCGATACACCCCAATCGTCATTAGTCAAGCCCTGATTCTCCCTCATCAATTGCTTGACCATAGCTGATAAATCCGGAGTTTGAATAGGGGTTGCCAAGTCAGTATTCGTCCTGCGCAATTGCTTCAACTGGTGCCTCCTTGGTTGGCGATCATCTAACTGTGCATCCTGAGGACCCACTTCATTACCATCCTGATGAGGTAGTTGACTAGTCCCCATGCGCGCTCCAGCTCCTAAGTTTCTCATTCCAGGTTGAGCGTGACTCCCCAGGTGTAATTGAGGAGCCATAGTTCTAGTGAAGGAGTCTGGATTATTCCTATTGATTTGTCCTTGGCGACTCGTCATGAATTGCTTTGTTGCTCCAGTTTGTGTCGTTTCAATCCTACGGCTTCTACGCCTGGGGTTTTTATCTGACGAAGCAGAGCTGTCGGATGACGAGTAGGAAGTAGGGCTTCCTCCAGCGTTCTGACGCTGATGCTGAGCGATCTAGGTCATCAGGTTGGCATTTGCTTGAATCTACTCGTTAAGCTATCTCTTGCTTTCCACGAGCTCCCTCATCAGCTCATTGAACTCTTCCACGGTGACAACTTCTGCTTGGTTTGGGATGGTGGCAGGTTTTGCACTTGCATTAGCTTGCTGATTACTTGGTCCTACTTGATGGACACTTGCGGTCTCATTAGCATCGACGTTATGGGAGGTGGATCTGGTGCGTGGCCTTGACATCTTAGAGTTATTGTAGGAACTCTGAGTAGAATCCATGAACACCTGAGAATAAACTTGGATCTCCTTCGGAGGATTTCCTCAATCCAGTCGCAACAAAGTAGATCCTAACAGCCTGAGAATGAACTTTCACAGTGAAAGAACCAAAATGTTAGCACCGAAATTGGTCAGTAACACCCTAGAATAGATTTGTGTAGAGGGATTAATGAAGATGGTAAATTAAAACAAAGGAATAACACAGTAGAATGCAAAAATAACAGCAAAAAACAAGAACACCAGAATTAAAGTGGTTCGGCGTAACTGCCTACATCCACTTTGAATGTAATCTTTATTATTTTTTCAGATACTTGAATATAGATATGATCCGTAAACAAACAGGTTGAATACAAGTTTGAGAAAAAAGAAAATGAGTACAGAAAATGGCAGAGTCTCTCTGGAGTTCTCCCAAAATAGGATCCCTAAAACTGGACCCCTGCCCCTCTATTTATAGACGAAGATAGGATGGACCCCCTGTCCAGGCCCATGACTGAGATAGCTTGACCCATAGCTGGTAAGTTAGGTAGGACGAACCAGGCATGCCGAACCCTTCATGACCGATCCACCTGTTGCCGACCCGGGGTTTCCTTGCAGATGATTTGAAGCAAACTTTCAAGTGACTCGGAGCAGTTAGTGGTGTGACTCGAAGTGAAGAAATGACGACCGCATTGCTCTGTTGTAGACCTGATAACCTTCTAACTTCCTTGAGGTGCATCGACCTCTGTTTTGCCGAATCATTGTGACCGAGCCCAAGTTGCCAATCCACATAAGCCGAACCACTAACAGTCGATCCACATGAACTGACCCCTCCAAGGCTGAACCGCTAAAAGCCGACCCACATGAACTGATTCCTCCGAGGCTGATCATAGCCAACAACATCAAATAGTCCATAGCCGACCCAGCTATACCGACCCACCTTGACCGATCCATCTTGGCCGAACCATCATCTAATACCAAACCACCATGTCCATATTCTAACGCCGAGCCACTCCCAATCCCGATACCTAACAAACATGCCGACATAGGGTTAAGTATACCGAACCACATAAATATGCCGACCCTATCAAGCTACACCGATACCTTATAATTCCAGTCCTCCCTTGAGACCATGGCCTCTGCAACTATCGCCTTATGGTCGGGCCAAGGTGCCGGGTAACACGAACATGTCCATAAGGTCTTGAAACTCCTAGTTCAATCATGATATCATCCAGTTGATCTGGTGCCATTCCTCTCAACACCTCTTGTAAGCTTCTCCTAATAAAATATCCATTCAATACACTTTATGTAACAACCCTACTTTCTACGCTGTAATAATAAATAAACCTATTTAAAATAAAATTGTTTAATTCAATATTTGATAATTAATATTTTGAAATTTATTTTGCTAATTAAATTATATTTAACAAACGATTTAGATTTAATAAATTAAATTAAATTAATAAATTATTTCTAGATAATAATTTATTGTGATTGAATAACTTGTTCTAGTTAAAGTATAAATTTGTGGAATGGTATATGAATCAATTTATATAAATTTATTTCAAGGATTAAAGATTTAAATTCAAATATAAAGGAATGCTAATTAAATTAAATCGGGCCCAGAAAATAATCTCAGCCTAAAAACCCTTACTCTAGAATTCTCTCTTTCCATCGTGTACCAGCCCGAACCCGTATTCCTTTGTTTCGTTTTAACCATATAACCCTAAATATCGTGAGAGAAAGATGGAAAAAAATATGCACGCAATCAAGGATCAATATCGTGATTTGGGCTTGTGCGTCTTAGGGAGGAGCAGCAAGGGAGTCGCGATGGCTGGGGCATTTGAACGTGACTGGAAGCTGGTGCCTAGCAATGGACGCATGTGTGGTCGACGATGACTACTGGTGATAGGTGGCAAAGTTGGATTGTGCTAGCATTTGGGGATTGGTTGTACGTGAATTTTGGTGGAGTGTTTGTGTGTGTTCTGGAATTGGAGGAGCATTTTTTGGCTGGTGTTGGAGACGATGGACGACGTGGCTGATAAGGGCGGCTGCTGGTCGATGTGGTGATAGCAGTGTGACTGAGACGTGAAGGCGAAGGTTAGGACATGGTCATAAGCGATGGTGACAGTGGTGAGGCGGCGATGGACATCAAAGTAGTTGCGGTCATTCTCATTTGAAATTTGGTGAGCATTTCTCACTCACAACTATATTGAACTCCACTCGCAATTTTCATATACATCATTATCCCGATTATTTACATGATTGCTTAAATGAATTGTTTGAATATGCTTGGTTGAATAGTTATGAATAATTATTGAATGGCTAGGATAAATTGTTTGGTTGGGATATTGGATTGAATTGTATATTGAATTAAATTGAATTGTTTGGATGTTATTTTGAAGATTGATAGTTAAGTTTTGTGTTTGATGGATCATCAAAATGCAAAGGAGATGTTTTCCAATTGCATTTTAATGTGTGGTTATTTTTGTATACATGTGTTCATTTTATGGATGATCGGAATTCCATATAATTCAATTCGGGTCGAACAATAAAATTGATTAGTAATTATATGTTAATTTTTGGAGGATTCTACCCAGGAATTCTATTTTTTATGATTTATCGAATACCCCATTTGTGAAATGTTTTCAAAGCTTCAAGAAATTATTTATGGGATTTTAAAAGTTGATTTAAAAAAATGAAAATAGAGATTTTCAAGTATAATTGAGTGTATGAATTTTATAAACGTAAATGAGGATTTTGATTATGTAAATCTGTTTTAAGAATTTAACATTTTATTTATTTGTTCAGAATTAGTTTGTTTGATGATTTTGTATAATTGAAAGATTTAATAATATTTTTGAAAAGAAATCTATTTTGTAAAAATACGTGAAATAAATGAGATTTAAAAGATATTTTCAAAAAGGAACTTTTGGAGTATACGAGCTTATTTTAACATTAAACTGATTTTGAAATATTATTGAATGATTTTAAGAGTATTAAAATATAAACTCCTTTTCGCATATGTTTTAGTAGTATGAAATTGAATTATTGATATTATGAGAAATTTTATTTGATAAGAAGATTTTGAATTATTATTTTACATATAGTTTAAAAAAATATATATTATTTATTTTGTTTTGTAGTTTATAAATTTATTTTGAAGTAGTGTTTTATTATAGAAAATAGAGAAATGAATTTAAAGCAGTATTGAATGATTTTCAATATGACTTATAAGAGAATTTTGCGATTTTTAACATATAGTGAAGGTTTTGAATTACGAATTATGGTTTGAAATATAAAGAATTATTTTTGGGGTTTATAAATTTATCTTAAAGTATTATTTAGTTATAGAAGATTTTGAAACAGTTTCTATAATTATTTTGATTGTAAGTGATTTTGGATGTTTTAGAAAACATGTATAAAAAGGAATTTATAAATAAATTTTCATAATCGAATCTTATATTGGAAAGACATCAATAAAGGATATCCTATTTTGAAAGTGTTTTGGAATGTTTTAAACTATATAATGGAGATTTGGAAATAAATTTATATTTGAATGATTTGATTATTCTTTATTCTGTTTAATGAGAAATCCAAATAAATGGAGTTATAGTACCGTTTGGGATGGAGCATTCGGTAATATTTCTTTGGTGATTCTTTAGACTCGTTATATAGAATATTGAAGGGTGAGTATGATTTGTGAGCACTGAATAAATGAACTAGTAACATGCTGTGGTATGGGACACCGTTGTGTTATTTATTCAATTATTCTTTGCTCATGGATGACACTTATATGGGGGTATATTGTGTGTGTGACTCACTACGGTGAGTATTTATGGAGACTACCTATTAGCCCTATAGTTTATGTACATTATATGTCTGTCTACCTTTGTCCAACTCCCTTTATACTTCTGGAGTAAACCAGATTGACCAGTATTCACCATTGCAGCCTGATCATGGGGTCGCACTCCAGATTCGCAACACCATTATTGTTTAAGATTTTCAATGCATATCATGAGATTAGTAGTTGGTTACCACTTGTGTTGCATAGACCAGCAGTCAGTTACCATATGGGCAAGTGTTGGCAGTTGTGGCCGAAGAGGCTATGCGTTGTCGAGTCTATGGTGGAATATTGTCCTGATACCGAGAGGGGAGAGGTAATGTTAACCGATGACTATAGAAGTCGTGTCATATGGACCACGTGTGGCTCCTGGGGTAGGTAGACGTGCTGTCAGTCTTCTGTCTGGTTCAAGTATATGTGGTATATGTGAATGTATGTGGGTAGTAGATAGACATATACTATGTATGGATGAGATTATACTTGAGATTTTGTCCAGAGTATGATCAACACTGTATCCTTCTCAGGCAGACGACTTACTTATTATTGATTTGTTGTTTCTATCTCTTAGGACCGTTCAGTCGAGAGTTTCGCCTCTCTTAGGACTATGGGTCAAGATATATGATTTTTCACATTGTGACATTATAATGAACTGGCTCAGATCTTTTGTATTGATTTTATTGATTTGATATTGGTGTTTTATAATATGATATTAAGAGAGATAGTGGGCATTGCTTTATTACTGCCCGACTTCACTTGAGGATGTCTCATTACTGATTATTTTGGATTTGATTATGATTTCTAGATATGTATGATTCATCCATTTAAATTGATTCTTTGATTTCCAATGATGTATTTCTATATGGGCGATGACATATTTTGACATTAGAGTTGATTGTTTCATATGACTTTGAGTTATTTGTGAGGCTATGCCTTGACAAATATCTATTTTGTTATATAAATATTTCAGATATACATCTCTATACTTATTTATCCATTTTGACATGCTGGTTGATGATTTGAGTATCCTTGATTGTGATATTATATAGTTATTTCTTGTACAACATTACCCTTCTTTATGATTCTTAATTAGACATAGTCTGACCCATGTGTTATTTTATAATATTCGAGTAAGTCCGAGACATTCCAAATACAAGGACAGTATGACCAGCTTGTGTTTCGGGCTTAGAGGAGGCTAGTACATAGTATAGTGGTTATTATCTTGTATTGTATTGTCTCGTGTATGTATATTCATGTGATGTATATTGGACACACGTTGTATATTTTTGTACTATATATTATCACTACGATTGACTCTATGATCTCTGTTATTTACCATATATTGTGTATTAT
The DNA here is from genome assembly GCA_030737815.1 of Allium fistulosum. Lineage (NCBI taxonomy): Eukaryota > Viridiplantae > Streptophyta > Magnoliopsida > Asparagales > Amaryllidaceae > Allium > Allium fistulosum. The sequence continues at coordinate 1,021,038,743 of CM060908.1, forward strand.
TCTATTTTGGACGCACACACATTTATTGCTTTGTACCGATACTGTGTGTATAGGTGAGTTATATATTTGATGTTTTAATATGTACCAGTGTGAGTCCAAGGGAATAATCACGTGTGTACCACATATAGCTGCATTCTCCGTATTATCTGACAGTATTACTCTGTAATACTGTTGGATAGTATGGGTATAAAGGTGGGGTGTTACACTTTATTGCCCTCGAAATGTATATTTAATCTCAAATGACAGCACTCTCGTCATACCTCATTCCTAAATCCATCAATGTCGGGTATAACCAGTAATATACACCAAGTCATAACTTCCCAAGTAACACTACTCCTAGGCTGGTACATTTCCCCAATACCACTTGCACAATCCTCAAGCGCATCATGTACTTCCTTCTCACTAGAAGATGAGAATGTCACCTACGAACTGGTATAAGTCTCACTTAGCTCCCAGTACTTCACACTATCTCAACAAATCATCCGCCCATCATGCGAATACTATAGCTACTCCTCACTCAAATATACCACTACGAACATACCCTCTCTTGCATATGTCATTATCTTTCACCTCTAGTCCTTCTTGCTCTTTGAGAATCACCTCATCGATGGTATAACACTGGTCACTAGGTCGATATGGAAATCGATCTTTCTACACGGCTATAGTCTGATCACCTCCGGATGTTCCCTCTCTATGGTGACAACTGCTCATGCAGGATCCCAAGCAAATACACCATGCTAACCATAGTTGTACCCTCTCAAGTGTATAGTCTAATTCTAGCCTTCTCTCTCCTCCTGTCCCACTCGCCATATTCAATTCTTTACCGCTCACCATAGCTCTGTATCCCTTCGGCCACTCAATCCCAAATGATGTTGAACTCAAAAAACCTAAACAAAGAAATCGCAAGCAACCAAACATCCATGACTCAACACTCTAAGTCTTGACAAACCACACTAAGTCGGTCTAACCATCACTAAGTTCGAAAAAATTATAGGTCTGTCTACCGTGTCAGGCAACAATCCTAACCTACTCACTAAGTCATTGGAAAATGGGTCTACCGTATCGGTACCAAATAAAACATGTATAGGCATAACATAAATGGGATGTATAGCTCGAATAAAAATGCATTCCCTTTCTCCTTAGTCGGTGGAGCGGTCGACGAAGTAGGGGCTACATCAAATGCATAAGAAGTACGTTCTACCCATCCTTCCTCAGCTTTGGACAATCCTTCTTCAAATGTCCAGCCTTACAATAGATGAAGCACTTCCTTTGTCCACACCTTGGTGCCCAACATTTCTGACCAATCTTATTACAATTAAAACACTTAATTTCCCACTTATCTTTCTTCTATCCATCATCTTCCTGAGGCTGCTTCTTTCTTTTTCATTCCATTTCCTCTTGCCTCCCCCGTTCACTTGCGACTTTGACTCCTCTTTAATGATAGCAACTTCAGCTTTTGATTTCTTCTAAAGGCTCTCTTGCCTCAATGCCCTCTCCACAATGTTCTTAAAAGTCTCATTAATGCAATTGATCATTCTTTCCCTCAGATATACATTCAAGCCAACTATGAACTCCTTGTACTTCTTTAATGGAGTGTCGATGAAGGACAAACTGCACTTCGACAACATGTCGAACTCAACTACATACTCCGAAATAGTCTTCTTCCCTTGCTTCAATTCAGTAAACCTCTTGAAAAATACCAACTTCTGGGCAGTCGATATGAACATCTACTCAAATCGAGCTTTGAACTACTCCCTGATAAACTGATCTTCAGGAGTAGTGACCTTCATAGCATTCCACCATCCCATGGCATGACCTTGAAGTTGTCTTGAGGCTAACTTCCACTTCATTGCATCTTCTAGCTCTAAGTCTTCAAAGATACACTCCCAATTATTCAACCAATCTTGCACTTCCATGGCCGACTTTATTCTAAGAAATAGTTTGCCCTCATGACTACAGTAGTCCTTATTCAGCTTGGCAAAATTGGCTTTGATCGTTTGCACGGGAGCACCAACAGCAACTGGAGCGACACCTTGGGCATTCTATAGCATGTTCCTCATCATCTCTTTGAATATGGCCTACATATCGGTTTAGCTTCCCCGAACCTACTCCCCCTTATTCACTCCTAACTAGCTGTGTTTCTTATATGTCAGCTCATTCTTAAACTCTATAATAAGAATGATCAGTCTCTCATAAAAGAAACTGCATCTATGGTGCTCGAGCATGCAAGCGACTTATATACTATATATTCTACTAATATATAGTTTTAAAAACCAAAATATATAACAATTACGCTCTCTCATACATCGCTCGATCCATTCTAAGGTGTTCCACTTACCTTACCTTTAATAGATCCAAGTACTAACTTAGTTTGATCGCTCAACCTAAGCTCTGATACTAAATACGACAACTGCCCTGCACCTCTAATACCCAATTACCATGTATTGTGCATTGTAACCATATTTGGTCGATGTAGAATGATTGTCAAGAGTGAAATAACTAAAACAATTACAGAACCTATCATATATCTTATATCACGTAGGATAATATATAATAATAATATAGATATAAAACATCCGAGACTATAATATAGCCAACTGAAATATAAATAAGAACATCCAAGCATATCAGGTTCGCATGATTATACAAAACAAAAATAATAGAGTTTTATACATCCTAACTCTCTAAAATAAACTCAAATGTACTGTTTCTAATAATACTAAGTACTAATGTAGTTCCACAGTACTGCACAACAGAATATAAGCGATAGTAAGCTCCAAATACAGATATATAAAAGCATAGCCTCCTGCTCATCCATTGAATAACTCCATGCGCTATCTCAGACCTATTGTCTAGTCTACCCATTTAAGAGTACCCGAGATAATAAGAAGCAAAACATAAAACCTCAAGTTAGATCTATGCAGTTAAAGCGCTCGGCAGATTCAATGCGGCAAAGGTGCAAAAAGTCATAGCGGGGATAGAGCGAGGATATAGTGGGATATAGCGGATGACTCTAAAGTAGCATATAAAAATCGTACTTAATGTTTTTACAAATATATAAATGGTAATTAAATGAAAATTAACATTCAATTGAATTATAATTAATACATAAATAATTTTAAACACAAAAACAAGTGCGAATATACTGTAAATAAATGTAAAACTGTTATATAACATAATTGAATTTAGTAGAATATTAGAGTATTTTCATTTCTGAAAATATATTGAAAATTCAATTAAATAAATTAATTTTATAACTTTTATAATGTATGAATACCATTTTTCAATTTATTTCTTTTGAAGAAGATATAGCGGAAATAGCGGATCATAGCGGGAATAACGGGATATAGCGGAAATAACGGGACTTAAAGCAGAAAGGCTATATTTGGGGCTATATGGAAAAATCGTAGTGGTAGAAACCCACTATGAGATATTACAAGGTTGTAGCGGGGTAATAGCGAGGCATTAACTGCACAGAGTTAGATCACAATCTGGTATGAGGGACAAACAATCTCTAAACACTACAAAAGACGAATATAGTAATAAAGACATAGGGTACCATACCTGACCTGTCCTTGCATCCAATAAGTTAGCACATAACAATGGTTATATGCTATACTATCAACACATGGGTATACTACACTAAGTATAATATGGTTGTCGGATTTTTTAACTAAGAAATATCTATATCATAAAACATCCATGCAATAGTCACACCAATCATACAAAACACAAAGCAAACACACCGATAACTATACTCATGATCTCATATCACCACGTTTATCACCAAGGTCTCACCTCTCTATGCATCGTCACAACCATTCCCAAGGTATTGCATCACCATGACTGTCACCGAAGTCTCACTTCATCGTGATCATCATCGAAGTCCCACTTTTCCACTATCATCATCGAAGCCTCGCTTCACTACAACTCCACCGAAGTCTCACTTCACAACGATCATCTTTGAAGTCTCACTTCACCACGATCATTGCCACGGTCTCTTGGATGCGTGATAACTTGCACAATAACCTCTTAGGCCGACGATATCTCATATCGCAATTGGATTCATTGTTCAATCACATACCTATCTCATAGGTATTGTCCCTATAGGGCAGGCTCGACTATCTTATAGTCCAAGATACACAGGTGAGCATGCTCACATACCCTTAACCTCGCATAATACACATTTAATCCCAAGTTATCAACGATCCCTTTAGCACCAGAATCGACTCAGAGCATCTCATGTCCCATCACATCGCTTTGCCTTGTCAAACGATCCTCCTCGGACTACCCTATTCCCATGTATACCCTTCCCACTAGAAAATTTTGATTAAATGCCTCGAATTATCGTACTAAGCTTAAAAATCATCCCAAGTTTTTTTGAGGTCGACCCCTTCAACCCAAAACATACTCAAGAAAAACTAGAAGTCACCCTAGGTCTGACCCCGAGAACACCTATGCAAAACCTAAAGCAAGCCCTTGAAAACCTGTAGCACCCAAAAATTCCAAGTCCCGTCCGATGTCTTCAAGCGTGGATAGAAGCAGAGTTACCAAAATAAGAAGCGAGCCTCTAAGCAACCACCAGACCTAAATTTAGCACCCGGGCCAAATTTCTTGTTGAGGATCCAAAAAGAAGCAAAGCTACCAAAATTCAAAGCAAGATTCCAAGCAACCACCAGACCAACTTTTCCTGGGTGTTTTTTCATCGAACCAGTGCAATGCAATTCTCCTCCTAACTCGAAGCAAACTGCCCTGTGACACCAATCTGACCCCAAGTTTTTCCCCAAACCATATTTTCTATCCAGTTCTTATCACCGACTGGCTTGACTACAAGCAACCAGCCCACGGACCCAGAGCAAACCACCAGACACCACCAAGCCAATCCCAATCATCGGACTAAATTCCTATAGCACCTTCAACACTTTGATTTCATGCCGATTCCACCGCTACACCCAAAACTTCGACCAATGAGCATGGCCTATGCAATGATATGCCACAAACACTCTAGAGCCGATCCGTCGGAGTCTGATTCTATGTTTCCACTCCTAACTCATTCCAGTAAGCGTTTACAACCATTCAACATTCAAAATAATATCCATACACATGCAAACAACATTCATACATGATAAAATTATACAATCTACATCAATACATTGTAATTCATCTCAAGACATATCAGTAACATAACCTAACATTTATCTAAACAATCATGCATCAAAATAACATGTTTAAATCACTTTAACTTCGTTTTTACTTCAGTTATGGATTCAAAACAGTATAAAAACATATTTTTGTCTTCAAAAATGGATTTAAAAAATGTTAAATTATAAGAACATATATATGGAGTTTAGAGATGATAAATCACTCACCAAGTACTCAAAAATCAATGATCTGCATACAAAACGAGGCAAATCTGAGAATAGATAACAAAGCCCTAAAATTTCTTCATAAAAAATGTTGATTGGAAGTCTTTAGCTATTTAAACCAAAAATGGAACAAACATCTAGAAGTTATATACGAGAATAAAATATGAAGAAATATAGACGAAAATAAGGAAATAACAAGATGCAACCTTTTATAATGGTTTGGCAATGCTTCGCATACGTCCACTTTAATATTTTATTGCTGATTTCTAATTTGGAGGCAGAATCTTAGGACTCGGTACAACTCCAACACTTAAAATTTCAGAAATATGGGTATATAAGAAATAATAGAGTTAGAGCCGAAAGATCCTGAAAAATGAGCCATACCTTTCTATTTATAAAGGTGGAGAGCCTAAAATCTCATCTAAAATATCTCTAAGCCGTTGCACACGAATTTGACCAATTCTCCTAAAATAATAGGCGCTACCTCAACAATATATGGGAGTCGGTACCGATCCCCAAGTGGGAGTCGGTATCGACCCCCAAGTTCACCATTTTTGGTGTTTTTAACTTCTTGCTTCAGATCGTCTTATGGTTAGCTTCGAGATTCCATAGTTGTTTGCACCAATATTGGCTTGTTTCTGAGCCCTAATGATGGAGTTGTGGGAGAACAAAGTTGTAGTTTCTAGTGCTCATGGAGACCAATGGAGAATTGCATTGATTCAACAAAATGACTTTGGAAATAGGGCCTTGGCATCATGATAGGCATGCAGGCAAGAGATGTGGTCCATCCAAGTTTTATTTGGGAGTCGGTACCAATCCCCATATAGGGGTCGGTACCAATCCCCAACTTGAGGGATCCCATGGTTCTGTTGACTTGGGCTATTTTGGTTTTGGTCTTGTGACTCTGTCCATGCTTGGTTTATGGACTCTTAGGCTATCTCTTCGGGCTTTCCGCCTTGATAACTCCAAGTTCTATCTGTCCAGTCTGTCCGGATTCTGCTCGGTCAAAAGGCCGGATAACACTTACCTCCCAAAGTACATGTCATTCCAACGTGATGTGTTTTGAATTGAGACAAGTTTGTATTCCTTTGAAGGACCCCACTCTATGCTCTGAATGATCGCTATCCTTTTCGTGAATTGACTCTATGAATTGTCATGTCCATAATGGTCTGTTGCGACATTCTGCTAAAATCCGGGACTATAAATCTGGAACATGATCCCGTGATCTTCTGTTCTAAGTCTGATGATTTTAGATTGATTCCATCCGTGAGTTCCTCAGATATGAATTTGATTTTACTTTGATTCTAGTCGTCAAGTATTGGATATCTATATGTACACATGCCCACGTGCACGTTCTTGGGTTGAAAGGAGTACACAGAGATGGTCAATCACATGTACATGCTTTAGCATAGTTCTACATATATATGAATATTTACATGTATAAGTTTTTTTTCTCTTTTTTTGAGACTCGGTACCAATCCCTGGTGTGGGAGTCGGTAACGACTGCATACTTGAAAGTTTTCCAAGTTCAGAATCACTTAAATTTGGGGTTAAGATGCTATAAAACTTGTTTCCAATTGATTCACCTCCTTACTTTTACTCCTGTTGATTCGTAACTTCGAGCTCCCTATTAGAAAAACTCAACTGCAACCCATACTTTTCTACGTTCTCAACCACCAGCGACCATCGCCTCCATTTTTAGGTACCGCGCCGACGCCGCCTGAACCCTGTTGAACCGCCAATCTGAAGACCACCGACCCTAAACCTTATTTCACTTGAATTCTAATTCGTCGTTCCTCAAGCCTTAATTTGCATAACTAGGTCGGTCTTTGGGTGAGGACTTGACGATGGAGGCAGATGTGGTTGAACGGAAGTGGGTGAATGGGGGTGCTGACAATGGTGGTTTTGGAGTCGGTGGAGATAGAGGAGGAAGGTGAAATTTCCTTGGTTGTGGGGGTCGGTGAGACTCCCATAAGGAAAATATTTGCCTATTCCAAGTTATACAATCAAACATTGCCTTGCAAACTCATACTGAATTCCTCCTCCATCTCAAAGCATTTCCAAAGCATAGCCACTAACATATAGCTTGTCGGGATGGTCAGCGATGAGGGTCACGTTGAGTGATATTCAAAATCTAAAAAAAAACTACTAAAATGAACCATTGAATAACAACTTCAACTGAGAAGCATTGCACGACACAACAATAAAATCCACTTTAGCATGGGAGGTAAGGTTTGTAGTTAATCCTCTAATGTTGATTATCTGTCGAGTTTTTTATGGAAATGGACCAAAGACATTTCGAATGTCTGGCTGCTCAGGCCATAGGTACATCTACTTTCAAATACGTCGAATCTGACGTAGAGTCAACCCTTGCCACAACATCACAGGTGCAACAAACTACTATCCACCAAGGGAAGAAAATAGAAATTCCATAGGTTGATCAAGAAAATCTTAAGAATACTGAAGTAGAGCAACGGATTTCTAAAAATCTGGTTGAACCGGTAGATGGGCCTTAAATAGATCCAGCACCCAATACTCTTGAGGATGTAGTAATACTGAATGACCCGGTTGATTCTATTCCCTCTAAAATCAATGAAGGATCTCTTTGGAGGATATCCAACAAGTACGGAATTCCAATTGACCGATATTCTGGCGACGTCTCACGTCCAAAGAGTTCACGATCTGTAATGACCCTAATTTTGACTAACATTATTTAGAACATTTAATTAGATAAATTAAATGAAATAATGTAAAGGGTATGAAAATTCAGATTTGGTAATTAAGTTTAGGCCGTGCCTTAGTTAATAACTAATTAGAGAAGTTAAAGGTTATGATAAGAAGGAGGAAAATGATAAGGGAAAAATGAGAATAGCCTTCATTCCTAGCCCTTAAACCCTTCTATCTTCATTTCCTTCATTCATTTTACACACATACAACAAGAAGGAAACTAAAAGATTAAGGAATCAAAGCTAGAATATATTAAGTCTACACCAAATCTCATCTTTCTCATTCAAAACAAGGTGAATAGTGAATATACATCTCTTGTTTTGATTTGTTTTAATTTTAAGTTTAAACCCATTTCTTTTGCAAGTATTATGCCATGTTTTAGTAGTTTGAAGGATTATATGCTTGTTGGTGATTTTCTAGAATTTATATATGAAATTTAATGATATGTTTGAGTTGGAAAACCTATCATATGATACCCAAATGACTTGAGATTTTGGTATGATGTTAGAAATATAATTTTAGAAGTGGGGTTTTAATTTCACAATTTTTCAAGCAAGTATGGATTTTATATGAATTTTTTAAGTAGGGAAATTGGTTAATTTCGGGTTTTAATTATTAAAAAAATAATGAAAATAAGTTTTTGGCTCTGAAATTTTTATACGTCGAAGAGTATAATTAATTTGATTTATTTTGATTTCTGGGAATTTTTCCTTATTGGTTAGGAATGATAAATAAATTGTTTAAGTCAAAAAGGCTTAATTCTTTAAGGACGGTGTTTTATAATAAGGGTTAAAATGTAAAATGTTTTAAGGTTTCAAACTATCATGTGTGGCAGATTTTTGATAAAGAAATTGATAAAGTTTTTATTAGCCAATGAGATTTTAACAAATTATAGAAGTTTGGTGAAAAGAAACAACTTTTTATAGTAATTTTGCAGTTTTTAGAATAATTACAACTTTGCCATGTTGATATTGGCTATGTCGAGCCACAACTCACCACATCTTAGTGTCATTGACACTGAATAAAACAATGCATATGATGTCAATAAGTTTGGCATAAAATAGATTGGTTTTGAACCTCGTCGAGGTCATAGTAACAAAGACAAAGAGGTGGACTCGACATAGGCATGTCGATGTTTATACATGTTGCATTTTACACCAAGAGGCTTGTTGTCGCGTTTTATACTAGAAAGCATGCTGCCGCATATACTATTCAATATTTTGACTCGAAGACCTAGATGGTCATCGAGCCTACACTATGCCGCTTTCAACTTGTTGTCGAGCCTAGCCAGGCTGCTTTTAACTTATCATCGAGTTTACTCTATACCGCTTTTAGTATTGTTACCGAGCTTAGTCAATGCCTTTAACTAGTCTTCAAGCCTAACTCATGTTTTTATAGTCATCGAGCTTAACCCATAATTTATATTTTATACCCTCGATGAGGCATTGATGCCAAATGTTTTATGTGTTGCCGAAGTTCAATATTTATAGTTTTAACACTATGACTTATGAAGTAATAACTTCGATATTATCCCCATATATTTTCAAATAAAAGACTTGGACATGCTTTTGAGCGGACAAGGACCTTTAATAGCAATGACGTCGTCGAGTTTTATAATCATAAAGGTATTACATAGTTTTGGGCTTATAGCTTAAGTTTTGAGAGGGTCGAAGACCCTAATGATTTTGAGTCTCATCAATAACATTTTGTAAAGCATATATCAAGGCATAAGTATTTTGAGTAAAGTAAAGGACTAATGTTTTCCTTGTTTTAGTATGATTTCAAAGGTTAAATCATTTGCAAAGATTTTGTTTTTAAGGAAATATGGCTAGGGTAGTTAACCCAAAATTATACTAAAAGAAATACTTAGAGATTAGAAAACCAGATGGGATTGGTATGGGGTCGCGCCCTATACGTTAACTGGGTTTTTAACCTAGCAGAATTCAACAGGAGTTAGAACATCTAGGCTAAGCCGGAATGACTTGAAACTTGAACAAGGCATCTAAAAGAACAAGCCAATGGAACTTAAGAGAAACAAGACAAAAATCCACTAAGTAGATGGATCGTTGGCGATCCATCATCCATGGATCGCTAGCAATCCAGAAGGAAGCATCATGAGTTGTCAAAGCCTTTTGCATCATGATCTACTACCTCTTCTAAGAATACTTACCAAGTTTCATAGCATTCCAAGCAGCGTAGTTCAAGAAGTAAAGACTCATCTGATTCAAGCTGTTTTGACCAATGCTGCAAACTTATAACGGACCTAGAGAACTCATACAGAGTCAGATCCACTTGAAATTTTGGGAAAACACTTGGATTCTCCAGTGAATTATTATACTTGTGACTTGATGTAACTTAGAAGATTCAATCATACTGTAATCTGGTTCAACTTGTAATAGTAGTCGATTAATAGAAAGTTATAAAGTGGACGTAGGCTTCATTAACAGCCGAACCACTATAAAAATCTTATTGTCTTTTTACTATTTCTACGCTTTTTACATTTATTTTCTATATTATTGCTCTATAAGAACAAGGCTGGTGCTTTCACACTCAATCTAGGGCGTTGATCCATTTTTTGGGATAACATTTTGGTGCATCCGCTGAGAACTCAACTCAGGCTTAGATCTGGCTATTTCTTTGGATCGGATAGGTTCAGAACTTAGATCCTCAATCTCTTCTTAAATGATTTGCTGTTGAGAATCAATGGTGTAACAACCCGAATCTAGTGGGTCCGAATTTTTCGCAAAATGCTAAAATCCAAGTCCACTAAAGCCCGAGTTGGATTTGTGGTATCCTGCAAATAGGCATAGACAAATATATCAGAGCTCAGATAAATATCTCACAGTGGAACTGACTAAAATATAATAGTAAGTAAATACTCACCAATATAAAAACACTTTCTAAACAAGTGCTTCAAAGCTGCAAAGTCTCTGTCATCTACCTAACCTGTAGGATGTAAATCTAGTGTTCTTCAATTTTAGTCCGTATTTGCGAATTCTTTTCTTTACTATTTTATTCGCGTAAAAAGGAATAAAAAGAAGCTAAAATTTATAGGGTAAATTTCAACTTTAAAATAGATGTAAATAACTATAAATTTCTTACCTTTAGGCTTACACCTTTCTCTAACTGTCAAGCCTAATATTAATTAAATATAAGCTCTCTTATACAATTTACAGTTTCGGCATAACTAATTAACATAATTAATTATTGAAATAAATACCGAATAAAATTATTTAACGGGACTCTAATGATAATATATCATAAACGTAAAAGATACATAATTAAATCCACTCACCTGTCGTCCTTAGCTTTAAATTTCTATCTTCTAAAGTTACTACGCCGTTCTACAACTTCTTTTCTTTAATTTGTTGCAATTTACATATTTTTTTTGGATTTATTTGGTGAAGATTTGTGAGAAATAGGAGAAAAGAATGAAGAAAGAAGCCATTGTTTACTGTAAGAGAGGGATTAAGAAAGTGACGGTTGATGGAACGAATTACATTACGTTCTCTTTTATATAGATGCAGCCCACCAATTATCTAATTAATCCTCCACTTAATTGATCCTTCAATTAATTTTTATGTGCAGCAATATACTGCCTATATGTACACATTCAAATCCAGGTCAACTATTATTTCCTTTCCTTATCAATTGATATTTTCTACTGATTACATTACAATCCTAATTAATAGCCCCATTAATAGATTAACATGTCACATTTATTAGTTAATTTCCTTAATTAATATTTTACACATTGTAACGTTTCATTAATTGGCATGTCAATTAATTCCACCATTCAATTAACATATATTTTTAATATGCATATATATTTTTTATCTAGATTTGAATTTGAACATTTATTTGTTACATTTATATGTAAACCTCTTTAAATTGAGGGATCTGATATATATATATATACACACACGTTATATATTAATCTACAATATTAATTCACATATTAATTAATTGCACTTTTTAGCTGATTCTGTTTGCAATGTTAATTATTCCCTTTATTTTTTTTCCTCTTACATCTAATTCTCTTAATAATTTACATTCATTATAGAAATAATAAATTTGTTACTACTTTTATAAATATCCTATGAATTAATTGCAAATGTTTATAATTGATAAAATTTCCATGTTTGCATATGTAATTGTTTCTGACGCTAATATTTCAAACAGCTATAACTTCTCCATTTGAAGTCCATTTAGAAAACATTGTATGTGGAAATTGATCAGAAAATTACCACGAACACAATGGTATAAGTTCCGTGGTCAAATTACAACATTAGCAAAAATTCATTTTTCACTGTTTTCATAGTTATCAATTAAATTTATTTTAATTTAACTGTCAATAAAATGTGTGGTGTTACATTCTCCCACCCTTTAGGAAATTTCGTCCCTGAAATTCGACAAGGGTAAAATTATGTAATTTCTCGCATCAATCACAACCATTTTGTGTATATTCAATTTTGTGACCATCGGTGTTCTTGGGCAAAAGTGTTATTCAATACAAAGTATATGCATATATATGAATTTCTAAGCGGTACCTCCTATATGAATGCTTTTCTTCTTTAAAAATTTATTTTAAAATATGATGCACACATCCTAAATGTACTTGCAATTTCTATATGAATGCAATTTTTTAAAACTCAAAATATTTTTCATCCAATTTTTCCCACACTCCTACTGAATAGGGGTGTAGTTCAATGAATTTTTCATCCAAATTCTACCACACAACTTTTAATATTCGAATTTCAGAAAAATCTAATTTTCCGAATTCGATTTCTTATGTCAGAAAGAAGGTAGAAAATGGAAAAACTTCACATTTCTCCGTTTTAATTTTGCGTACCTCTCTCTCCGTACTTGGAACTTATGCCGCCATCCTATAAAATCTCTATTTTCTTTCCCAAGCACGGTTTACATAAGAAAGATTTTTCTTTTCAACTTTTTCTCAAGCTTAATTTATGGGAAAGATGTATTTTTCTTTTGTAATTCTCATTTATTTCTATTGACGTCTTTGTTGCTTTCTTTAGATCTTACTGTTTTTCTTTTAGTTACCTTACATCTGCTTTTACTCTTCTTTTAATATGGCAACTAAACACAGCTATCATCTAGGGAAGGGAGGTCTAGGACCATGTCTACTCTAACACAGAAAGGTCCTACTCTAGGAATCCAAGTAACTCATATGCTCCTCCTACCGCCTATTACTTGTTACCAACTTACGCTGTATTACTCATGACGAATAAGACTATTCATCTCATCTATTCCATGCTAAAAAAGGAATAACTAAGTCTCATCTGCTGCAATGGATAAGGATTTCAATCTATGCAGTCTCTATCTAAAAAGGCAACTAAGCTTGAGGAAATTCTCTCTTTAGCTTCCATTTTCCCCAACTAAGGTCTACCTATCCCAACCACGTGTGTCTTATCATCTTACTAATATCATTTCACTATTCATCTATAGTCTACACACATGAAGCAACATTTATAGGTTTTCACTAGTGTCCTATACACCTTACGAGAACTTTCATTATTACTACTTGGAGTAATTACTGCTATAGCCTTATACTTTTCTCGTTACACCTAGGAAATGATTCCTATCTACTCCATATTTAAAAGTCTGATTTGGCTTGGTATTTATCATTTTTCTTCAAAAATTAAAACTCATAAATTTCTAAAACATCAAATCCCAAAATTCTTGCCTTTGAAAGTGTTATTTTTAAGTTTTCTGTTAAATTCAAAGGTACTAGGTTACTTAAAATTTTATCTTTTCAAAAACTTATTTACTTTTCCACCAAACCATCTTCTTTAAAACATGTCTTTCTTGTTCTTAAAACATTTTTCTTTTTTCTTGACTTAAAAAAAATGTCCTCACATGTTTTCAAAATATCCTTTTTTCATAGATTCTCAAATTTACTAAAACTGGAGTAGATGAGAATAATTATTCTATCAAAAATCTCTTGACTTTCCTACTCTTCTAATTACTTAACCTTGAAGGAGTTTCTAACTTACTACACTTAATGGTTTTATACCTTAATGTACTGGAATTACTCTCTCTTATGAGAAACCATTAACGCTAAAACTTTCTATGAATTCTTTATAGGAGGATTTCATGTTTATGTGAAATTATAAGGAATTTATTTTATATTTTATCGAAATAGGCTATACAAAATATGGTGCTTTCCATACCTTGTACATCTCTTTCATGTATTCCTTATAACTTGCACAAAACATCTTTATTTATGATTCATAGAATATTATATCATTATTCATTTCATTTCAATTGATTAAGGTATGTTTACTATATATTTACTTACATAAGATATTTCCTACTAAATTCATTAATTTAACATACATTATTTTTCAACAGAACTCATTTTCAAAACTGCTTTATAACTAGAAAATATTTTCATATACTTATTTAAATAATAAGTGTACATACAAACCACTTTAGAAATTATCTTCAAAACTCATTTGGGTCAAAACAGATGTTGCGTAAAACACCGTTACTACAACCCAAAAATACTAATATATGGATTCAATTGAAATAAATATTAATAAATCCCATATGCTATGTAAAAACATTTTCTTTGGGAGTCACCTGCTATAACAATAGTGTCATAGTCTATGCTTCCTTTATTTTTATTGAAAACATCTATTACAACAATATATGTTGTAATCTACGGTTTTGATACTTTACACACTCTAGGTTTTTATATTTAAAATCTTTGTTTACCTACAAAGAAACTAGCAATCTATACATGCTCTATAATTATTCAATAAGAATTTCACTTTTAACAAAATCTACATCATATAAAAACCAATTTAAATTTCATACCACTTATTTTATTCAAAAACCCAATATTTACTTCCTCAAATATATTAACAATTATATTTTTTCAACTTTCAATTCAAAAGTTTCATTTTATTGGGCTAGACATAAAGTGGATTTTCTTCTTACTAAAACCTCTAACTCCTTCCAAAATAAAAACACTCTCCTTACTATCCCTAGAGAATTTCCCTACTTCCTATAACATATAGATACCAATCTTCTCTCAAAACATGGCTTATTTGTACGCTATAAATAGGTAATAATATAGGGGTCAACATATTTGGGTCATCCCAAACCCAACTAGCAAACTATACACAATTATACTTCTAAAAACTTTCCATATGTTAAAATCTATAATTGGGGACTATTTGGATTTTAGTACATAATATATTTATATTTTATTCAGAAATACAATACGTTCATTCACTATCTACCTAGGAATCCTAAACCTAGGCTCTAATATCAAATGTAACAACCCAAATTCCAGTTGGTCCGGATTTTTCGTAAAAATGCTAAAATCCAAGCCCACTAAAGCCCGAGTTGGGTTTTTGGTATACTACAAATAGGCAAAGACAAATATATCAGAGCTTAGATAAATATCTTATAGCGGAACTGATTAAAATATAATAGTAAGTAAATACTCACCAATATAATAACACTTTCTAAACAAGTGTCTCAAAGCTGGAAAGTCTATGCCATCTACTTAACCTGTAGGATGTTATGAGGAGGGTGTCAGAACTAAGTTCTGGTGAATGGACAAATTATACACTTCTGTGACGACTCGGGTTTTGCCCGCTCGAAAATCAACATCCGTACTTCACATTGTACTAGAATGCCGCAGATTCGACCGTTCAAATCCGATTCGCCGGAGCTATAACACAATTAAGTAAATAACACAGCGGAAGAAATGAATAATACATTGATATACAATATCTGATACAACAGAGTGATACAATGAATATCAATATACATCAGAGATATGATACAACAAATAGCAGCGGAAAAGAAAAGATAACAACAGAAATGATAACTCCAAATTGATCTTCGGACAAGAATGAATCCACAACTCCAAGATAAGCAACTCCGATGAATGAACTAGCTCCAGATAATCTACTAAACCTGAATATCTGAAAAGAAACCCAAATCTAGACTGCTCGTGTGGAAAATTATGAGCACCCAGAGTTTAGGAAAGGAACAATAAACTCCGAATCAGTCATGGGACTGGTGTGAGCAACAAAAACAGTTTATCTTTAAACAAACACAAAAGATTTTAAACATTGAAATCCGCAATGCTTTTGGAAAATGAAACTACCATAAGACCTCCCGCCACACACACAATGCAAACACAGAATTGGAGGATATTTCTTCTTATGATAGTCAAACATGCTTACTACGCAAATCAAATCATTGAATTATTATTACTAGTGCATAGTGCAGAAAACATTTCGAAAGTATAATATTAATCTTAGCCAACATACGACCAGTATCGTATGCCTACTATAGCTACTATGTTCAATAGCAGGTTACTGCCACATTCCATGGCAGGTAATACAACTAAAACCGTACAAGTCACGTATTGTTTCTTTGGATTTCCAACAAATGGTCAGGCTAAGGAACTTCCTTCCGCCGCATGGGATCGCCTCTGGCGGGACGTCCCGAGAGACAAACTGCTCTCTGCTAACAAGGCCGGGTTACCCCTGTAACAGGTAACTCACGAATATGCCACCTCCCGGTCCTTTGGGACCTTTATCCGAGCGCTCGATATCCAACATCACACATCATAAAGAAAGTGTATCCACATGAGTAAGTATCTGGGCTCCATACCATGATACCACCCCTTTCCAGAAGGAAATGACATACCCTAAAGGGCGCGACCCTCATAACCTTGCCGCAACGATCCTGTTTCGACCATTTCCGGGTTGTGAGGCCCTGACGAAGTCTCGTCCACAAAGCTACGCTTTTTCAAAAAGCCACGCTTTGGGTCAATAGATGATCAACCTATGATCACAAAGATATAAGATCAAACAAATGATCATATCACAAATGATCAAACACTGATCATCGCACAGCAACACTCAGCATGCCACATTACCAAATTGGGAATATATCGCTGATAAATTTCAACTACATAACCTCTGAGCTCGTACATCTCAGAGAAGGGTGTTAAGCTAAGAGAATAAATTCTCCGCCACCAACAGAAATGTATTTGAAAGAAATCGGCTTTATATCTCAAAGTGTAATGTCAGACATACAATCCATACAAGTCTGTTCCGGGATCGAACAGAACCGAAGGCACTTCTCACGAAGCCCTTGCAAATCCGGATAATTTCCAATCACGTCCGGACTTCCCGTCACTAAGGATGATAAAACCTCTATACCGGGGATCAGCCGATGTAGAGTAACTCGACGGTAATCCTTCCGTTTTCAAAAATATCCGGTCTTCAACACCGGTCTTCAAATGCTATCCATATACGACGTATCACATATTCGGAATGGGTTATATGACACAAAGGTCCTCTCCCGGCTAAACCGAATAGTGAGCGTAATATTCGAAAATCATATGGATATGGGATTTCAATTAAGTCACAACTTAAAAATTCAACTTCTTTTTAAATGGTTTCAATCGATTACCATTTCAAATCTTTTAAACAAAAAAAAGATTTATTTTAAACAACCTTCAACGGTTTAAACAATTTCCACATTTAAATCTTTTAAATAAAAGATTCATTCACAGATTTTCCAAATTAATTTCCATTTCAATTTGATTAACTCGTTAAATCTTTAAATCAAGATTTAACTTATAGCTTTCAAAACAATCCCATTTCAAATGATTTAAACCAATCATTATTTTAAATCTGTTAAAGATAACAGATTCAAATCATAGCTTTTCAAAACAATTCATTCATAACTTGGAAAACCATTTTCACTTCAATATTGAAATTCCTTTAATTAAACTGGAATTTCATTTCTTATCTGAAAGCTTTTATTCTTTTAAAACAACAGTTTCATTTCAGAAAATCTGATTCATTCATACGAGTGGAAATCCTTGGGTTAAATTCAAATTCTCAAAATTATACTTTTAAAGGGTTTAAATTCAGATAAACACATTTATAACATTTTCAATCTTTAGTTTCAAATCATAGGATTCAATTTCCAACTTGAATTCAAATTTAAATCAAATTATTTAAATTTTCAAAACTCGATTAAGTTATTCAAAATAACTTTTATTTTTGAAATTCCATTTCAAATGCTTTTCACTTTAAATCCAAATTTCAAATTTCAAAACCAATTGAAATTAAAATTCCAATTTCAAAAATATCAAATTTAAATTATCTGTGACTTAACCGATTTCCACGTGAAATCCATATTTGTGTGTGTATAAGTGTGGTCCAGGGTTTAACACACAATAGTGCAACATCAATCATCACAGATATATCGATAAGCGGTAAAATCGATAACGCTTATCTTCATTCACAGATTCATAGATAAAATAAATTTATCAGTCACAAAGATTCATCATTACAATTCGATGTGGGTTTCGGATATCCAACTGGAATCCGACTCCCAGTCGCATCGAAATTCAAGTGTCGTTTACGGGTCAAGGGGTTTTACATTCACAAAGTAATATATCATAGAAACAGAAATCACAGATATATATATCACAGGTAAATAAATTACAGATCACAACACAAATTAGGATGTATCACAAAGCATCGTATATCAGGGATATCAAACAATCAAATCATCCAATAGAATCCAAATATCCATAGGTAAGGTCAATTTATTTATCTGATTAAAATAAATCAGATTAGTCACGAATCCTTGTTAATCAACCTCGGTAATTCTACAAATCATTTTGATTAATTATTCTTTAACAATAATTTAATTAACCTCTAATATTAATTAATTAGCCTTAATTAATTAATCACATGAATAAATTATCCTTTAATAAATTGTTCTTTAATCACTTGATAAATCAACTTTAATCATAAATTATCCATCCTTAATTACTTTCATTAAGTAATTGTTCTTAAGTGATATATTACCCTTAAATAAATTATTCGTTAATTACTTGATTGATCAAACTTAAAATTTTAACTAAACATTTTCCTTTTTTCCTTCAAAACTGAACAAGGTTCATTTTCTTAAAGATTTAAATCATGTACATATATTTTTCCTCAAAATCTGCAGTGCTCCAACAACCAAGCCCACACGAAATCCCCCCCGAGTCAAATTAACATCTGCTTCGAGTCATCTCACTCCCTCTCACGTACCCTCTTCTTCCCTTCTTTTATTTCTGGTAAGTATAAATTTTAAAACTTCAGGCAACCATACTTCGCGCTCGAACCCAACCTCAAACCCGAAACATCCAACTCCAAAACTCGAGCACGACTCGAGACCGATACCCACCTCAACACTGACACCATCTCCTCCTGCCGTACACGTGCACGGTGGCACCTCTGACCTCCGGCGAACCTCAATGTCGCAGGCAAGTCCCAAATCACACGCATAATTGAAAATCAAACTCCTATTGCCTCAAAGAATTTCGAATCGAAAATTGGTCTACTGCTCGAAAAACTGCAAAACGATCCCTCAACAAAAACGTTTCGCCACCGCCGCACACACCACTGGAGGCGCTCGAACTTTGGTCAAACTTCGACAACCCATCGAGCAACCCTCCACCAAAATTATACGACACTCGATCGCTCATTGGGGTCGAACTCGACACTCACAGACAAGTGCAAAAATTTGAAGTAAAACCCTAAATTTGATTCGACTTAAATTCCCTTGCATTCGAATTTTTTTTCAATATTTTTCCTGTGTTACTAAATCAACAATCTAGCTTCACCAAAAATTTCAACATCAATAATTGATTAAATCACTAGAAATTTGTAAAGGTGCAGTTTTGGTTCAAATACAAATTTCTCTTGAAATACTGAGCTAAAAATCTTCATTCTGGTTTTAAAAATCATAAATTTCAGTAGGAATCCAAGTTATCAATTTGAATTAGCTTCCTGTAACAATTGGATTTATCAATGTATTGCTTGATTAACTGTAATCAAAACTTTCAGTAAAAAATATTCCACTAACCTGTTTAAAACAATTTTGTTTATCTTAGTTTGTGATTAAGTAACTCGTTTTGTTTCAAACTGTAAGACTGTAAATGGTATGATGAAAAAGTTTTCAAATTTTGAACAACTATTTAACTCTGCAACTCAAACAGAGGAGAACAAGTAGATAAAATTTTCACTAAACAATTCATCTATATACAGAAACATACATATAAACAAAGCTTACTTATTTCAGATCTAAACCATAAAATCCAGATTCATATACTTAAGTAATGATGTTACTCACATGTAAAGATGAAGAACAGAGCTTATTTGAAGAAGAACTGGGAAGCTTTGAACAGAGCCTGTTATTGGAACTGCAGATTTGATTTTCTTCTTTCTTTAAATCTTTGTTTCCTCTGTTTTGTTGAATTAAACTGAATGTTGTTTGAGTTTTAAAATGGTATGACTTCAGATTTACTAAGCTTAAATGAACGAGCTGAAATGAAATGAGTAGTTGATATAGAGGAAGAGTTGTACAGGGTATATATTATTTTGTTTGTACAAACTAAGACAGTAATTTTTTTCTTTGATCAGAGATTTTTGTGTATGGAGGCTGATATGTCTCTCTATTGTACTCGAGACAATAGATTGTGGTGGCTTGCATTAATTGATCTTGTACAAATATATTTATCTTGTGTTCATTTCGGCTGAGCAGATTGTTTTGTGCTTGAGAAGTATGGGGCATTACATGCTTGCATTAATTACTTCTTACTTGCCTGCATACCTATTACAGGCTACATACTTTATTTTATTTTGCACTTTGTTTACTCTTCTATTTGCCTACATACTGCCTTACTCGGCTGAAGATGATGTATGTAGTTTAGAGATGTTTTGTTTGTATTTCATTAGATTGTTTCATACCTGCATGTTTATATTTTGTCTTGCCTACACATTTGAATAAAAGATGTTTATATTTTTACTTTGTTTTATTCCTATTTCTTTTGTTTATTGTACAAAGATATTTTTATTTTCTTTGCTTTGTTCTTATTCTTACTTATTATAATGTTGTTTTAGTTATTTGTATTAATTTTGAATTTGTCTTCATTTATTCATATTTATTTATAACTCAAATGTTATTTTACTTCTATCTTTTTAGTTTAAATATTTATTAACAATTTATTTTTAAATTTATCTTTAAACCATTTATATTAAGATTCAAATTCAAAAATTAATATATATATATATATTCAAAGTTCCCCATATATGCATATATACATATATATTCACATTATTATTAAACCATTTACTTGAATTTTAAATCCAAATCACATATATACAAATCGTTTAAATTCATATGACTTAATATAGATTCTAAGAGAATCGAGGAAACTCGCTTCCATTTATAATAAGTTTTACAATTTTTATTCAAAAATCAATTTAATTATCAATTTAAATTTATAAAAATTCGGGGTCGTTACAGACTTCCCCCCTTAAAAGAATTTCGTCCTCGAAATTTGCACAGGAGACAAAAAGATAGATGAAGAATATTTCATCGAATCAACTGAACATCTATTCTGCATTCGGCTTACCAAATCAGAATATCAATAACAGATACAAGAACGAATCTATTTAACACTTCACAAGATACTCGGGTTATCCAGATCTACGAAATATGTAGTAGCATCGGTCAGTTCGAAGGGATAACTAACCATTCGTAGAATATACTGGGACCCAAAAGAATAGACAGATATATGGATACGATTTCAAAATTTTTAGTTCAGAACTAAAGTATACCTATCAATCATGACAATTAAAGCAACCAATTCATCCAAACAAACAATTTTGGCTCAATTGGAGTTTATGTCCCAAATTAATATATCGAATTTATTCCTGGATCTACCGGAAACTATCGAAGAATTGAGAAAAAATGTTGAACAAAAGAGATTGATACAGAAAAGATTACTTCCTCGTTGTTACAGAGTATTGACCATTTACAGTCGTATTTCCCCTGTCCCCTATCTCATCCTCTTCTTGCACTCACACTCACTATCAGTGGATAGCAAGAGAATTTACTGAGACATTCGAACGGATATCTGAGAATTACTCATTCTAGAGTTTACTTCACTCTATCTCTAATGAGCTACTTAACGTGTTATACTCCTGAGCTAAAGTACAACCTTAGCTCTGATACCACATGTGACGACTCGGGTTTTGCCCGCTCGAAAATCAACATCCGTACTTCACATTGTACTAGAATGTCGCAGATTCGACCGTTCAAATCCGATTCGCCGGAGCTATAACACAATTAAGTAAATAACACAGCGAAAGAAATGAATAATACATTGATATACAATATCTGATACAACAGAGTGATACAATAATATCAATATACATCAGAGATATGATACAACAAATAGCAGCGGAAAAGAAAAGATAACAACAGAAATGATAACTCCAAATTGATCTTCGGACAAGAATGAATCCACAACTCCAAGATAAGCAACTCCGATGAATGAACTAGCTCCAGATAATCCACTAAACCTGAATATCTGAAAAGAAACCCAACTCTAGACTGCTCGTGTGGAAAATTATGAGCACCCAGAGTTTAGGAAAGGAACAATAAACTCCGAATCAGTCATGGGACTGGTGTGAGCAACAAAAACAGTTTATCTTTAAACAAACACAAAAGATTTTAAACATTGAAATCCGCAATGCTTTTGGAAAATGAAACTACCATAAGACCTCCCGCCATACACACAATGCAAACGCAGAATTGGAGGAGATTTCTTCTTATGATAGTCAAACATGCTTACTACGCAAATCAAATCATTGAATTATTATTACTAGTGCATAGTGCAGAAAACATTTCGAAAGTATAATATTAATCTTAGCCAACATACGACCAGTATCGTATGCCTACTATAGCTACTATGTTCAATAGCAGGTTACTGCCACATTCCATGGCAGGTAATACAACTAAAACCGTACAAGTCACGTATTGTTTCTTTGGATTTCCAACAAATGGTCAGGCTAAGGAACTTCCTTCCGCCGCATGGGATCGCCTCTGGCGGGACGTCCCGAGAGACAAACTGCTCTCTGCTAACAAGGCCGGGTTACCCCTGTAACAGGTAACTCACGAATATGCCACCTCCCGGTCCTTTGGGACCTTTATCCGAGCGCTCGATATCCAACATCACACATCATAAAGAAAGTGTATCCACATGAGTAAGTATCTGGGCTCCATACCATGATACCACCCCTTTCCAGAAGGAAATGACATACCCTAAAGGGCGCGACCCTTATAACCTTGCCGCAACAATCCTGTTTCGACCATTTCCGGGTTGTGAGGCCCTGACGAAGTCTCGTCCACAAAGCTACGCTTTTTCAAAAAGCCACGCTTTGGGTCAATAGATGATCAACCTATGATCACAAAGATATAAGATCAAACAAATGATCATATCACAAATGATCAAACACTGATCATCGCACAGCAACACTCAGCATGCCACATTACCAAATTGGGAATATATCGCTGATAAATTTCAACTACATAACCTCTGAGCTCGTACGTCTCAGAGAAGGGTGTTAAGCTAAGAGAATAAATTCTCCGCCACCAACAGAAATGTATTTGAAAGAAATCGGCTTTATATCTCAAAGTGTAATGTCAGACATACAATCCATACAAGTCTGTTCCGGGATCGAACAGAACCGAAGGCACTTCTCACGAAGCCCTTGCAAATCTGGATAATTTCCAATCACGTCCGGACTTCCCGTCACTAAGGATGATAAAACCTCTATACCGGGGATCAGCCGATGTAGAGTAACTCGACGGTAATCCTTCCGTTTTCAAAAATATCCGGTCTTCAACACCGGTCTTCAAATGCTATCCATATACGACGTATCACATATTCGGAATGAGTTATATGACACAAAGGTCCTCTCCCGGCTAAACCGAATAGTGAGCGTAATATTCGAAAATCATATGGATATGGGATTTCAATTAAGTCACAACTTAAAAATTCAACTTCTTTTTAAATGGTTTCAATCGATTACCATTTCAAATCTTTTAAACAAAAAAAAGATTTATTTTAAACAACCTTCAACGGTTTAAACAATTTCCACATTTAAATCTTTTAAATAAAAGATTCATTCACAGATTTTCCAAATTAATTTCCATTTCAATTTGATTAACTCGTTAAATCTTTAAATCAAGATTTAACTTATAGCTTTCAAAACAATCCCATTTCAAATGATTTAAACCAATCATTATTTTAAATCTGTTAAAGATAACAGATTCAAATCATAGCTTTTCAAAACAATTCATTCATAACTTGGAAAACCATTTTCACTTCAATATTGAAATTCCTTTAATTAAACTGGAATTTCATTTCTTATCTGAAAGCTTTTATTCTTTTAAAACAACAGTTTCATTTCAGAAAATCTGATTCATTCATACGAGTGGAAATCCTTGGGTTAAATTCAAATTCTCAAAATTATACTTTTAAAGGGTTTAAATTCAGATAAACACATTTATAACATTTTCAATCTTTAGTTTCAAATCATAGGATTCAATTTCCAACTTGAATTCAAATTTAAATCAAATTATTTAAATTTTCAAAACTCGATTAAGTTATTCAAAATAACTTTTATTTTTGAAATTCCATTTCAAATGCTTTTCACTTTAAATCCAAATTTCAAATTTCAAAACCAATTGAAATTAAAATTCCAATTTCAAAAATATCAAATTTAAATTATCTGTGACTTAACCGATTTCCACGTGAAATCCATATTTGTGTGTGTATAAGTGTGGTCCAGGGTTTAACACACAATAGTGCAACATCAATCATCACAGATATATCGATAAGCGGTAAAATCGATAACGCTTATCTTCATTCACAGATTCATAGATAAAATAAATTTATCAGTCACAAATATTCATCATTACAATTCGATGTGGGTTTCGGATATCCAACTGGAATCCGACTCCCTGTCGCATCGAAATTCAAGTGTCGTTTACGGGTCAAGGGGTTTTACATTCACAAAGTAATATATCACAGAAACAGAAATCACAGATATATATATCACAGGTAAATAAATTACAGATCACAACACAAATTAGGATGTATCACAAAGCATCGTATATCAGGGATATCAAACAATCAAATCATCCAATAGAATCCAAATATCCATAGGTAAGGTCAATTTATTTATCTGATTAAAATAAATCAGATTAGTCACGAATCCTTGTTAATCAACCTCGGTAATTCTACAAATCATTTTGATTAATTATTCTTTAACAATAATTTAATTAACCTCTAATTATTAATTAATTAGCCTTAATTAATTAATCACATGAATAAATTATCCTTTAATAAATTGTTCTTTAATCACTTGATAAATCAACTTTAATCATAAATTATCCATCCTTAATTACTTTCATTAAGTAATTGTTCTTAAGTGATATATTACCCTTAAATAAATTATTCATTAATTACTTGATTGATCAAACTTAAAATTTTAACTAAACATTTTCCTTTTTTCCTTCAAAACTGAACAAGGTTCATTTTCTTAAAGATTTAAATCATGTACATATATTTTTCCTCAAAATCTGCAGTGCTCCAACAACCGAGCCCACACGAAATCCCCCCCGAGTCAAATTAACATCTGCTTCGAGTCATCTCACTCCCTCTCGCGTACCCTCTTCTTCCCTTCTTTTATTTCTGGTAAGTATAAATTTTAAAACTTCAGGCAACCATACTTCGCGCTCGAACCCAACCTCAAACCCGAAACATCCAACTCCAAAACTCGAGCACGACTCGAGACCGATACCCACCTCAACACTGACACCATCTCCTCCTACCGTACACGTGCACGGCGGCACCTCTGACCTCCGGCGAACCTCAATGTCGCAGGCAAGTCCCAAATCACACGCATAATTGAAAATCAAACTCCTATTGCCTCAAAGAATTTCGAATCGAAAATTGGTCTACTGCTCGAAAAACTGCAAAACGATCCCTCAACAAAAATGTTTCGCCACCGCCACACACACCACTGGAGGCGCTCGAACTTTGGTCAAACTTCGACAACCCATCGAGCAACCCTCCACCAAAATTATACGACACTCGATCGCTCATTGGGGTCGAACTCGACACTCACAGACAAGTGCAAAAATTTGAAGTAAAACCCTAAATTTGATTCGACTTAAATTCCCTTGCATTCGAAATTTTTTTCAATATTTTTCCTGTGTTACTAAATCAACAATCTAGCTTCACCAAAAATTTCAACATCAATAATTGATTAAATCACTAGAAATTTGTAAAGGTGCAGTTTTGGTTCAAATACAAATTTCTCTTGAAATACTGAGCTAAAAATCTTCATTCTGGTTTTAAAAATCATAAATTTCAGTAGGAATCCAAGTTATCAATTTGAATTAGCTTCCTGTAACAATTGGATTTATCAATGTATTGCTTGATTAACTGTAATCAAAGCTTTCAGTAAAAAATATTCCACTAACCTGTTTAAAACAATTTTGTTTATCTTAGTTTGTGATTAAGCAACTCGTTTTGTTTCAAACTGTAAGACTGTAAATGGTATGATGAAAAAGTTTTCAAATTTTGAACAACTATTTAACTCTGCAACTCAAACAGAGGAGAACAAGTAGATAAAATTTTCACTAAACAATTCATCTATATACAGAAACATACATATAAACAAAGCTTACTTATTTCAGATCTAAACCATAAAATCCAGATTCATATACTTAAGTAATGATGTTACTCACATGTAAAGATGAAGAACAGAGCTTATTTGAAGAAGAACTGGGAAGCTTTGAACAGAGCCTGTTATTGGAACTGCAGATTTGATTTTCTTCTTTCTTTAAATCTTTGTTTCCTCTGTTTTGTTGAATTAAACTGAATGTTGTTTGAGTTTTAAAATGGTATGACTTCAGATTTACTAAGCTTAAATGAACGAGCTGAAATGAAATGAGTAGTTGATATAGAGGAAGAGTTGTACAGGGTATATATTATTTTGTTTGTACAAACTAAGACAGTAATTTTTTTCTTTGATCAGAGATTTTTGTGTATGGAGGCTGATATGTCTCTCTATTGTACTCGAGACAATAGATTGTGGTGGCTTGCATTAATTGATCTTGTACAAATATATTTATCTTGTGTTCATTTCGGCTGAGCAGATTGTTTTGTGCTTGAGAAGTATGGGGCATTACATGCTTGCATTAATTACTTCTTACTTGCCTGCATACCTATTACAGGCTACATACTTTATTTTATTTTGCACTTTGTTTACTCTTCTATTTGCCTACATACTGCCTTACTCGGCTGAAGATGATGTATGTAGTTTAGAGATGTTTTATTTGTATTTCATTAGATTGTTTCATACCTGCATGTTTATATTTTGTCTTGCCTACACATTTGAATAAAAGATGTTTATATTTTTACTTTGTTTTATTCCTATTTCTTTTGTTTATTGTACAAAGATATTTTTATTTTCTTTGCTTTGTTCTTATTCTTACTTATTATAATGTTGTTTTAGTTATTTGTATTAATTTTGAATTTGTCTTCATTTATTCATATTTATTTATAACTCAAATGTTATTTTACTTCTATCTTTTTAGTTTAAATATTTATTATCAATTTAGTTTTAAATTTATCTTTAAACCATTTATATTAAGATTCAAATTCAAAAATTAATATATATATATATATATATTCAAAGTTCCCTATATATGCATATATACATATATATTCACATTATTATTAAACCATTTACTTGAATTTTAAATCCAAATCACATATATACAAATCG
This sequence comes from Allium fistulosum, assembly GCA_030737815.1. Classification (NCBI taxonomy): domain Eukaryota; kingdom Viridiplantae; phylum Streptophyta; class Magnoliopsida; order Asparagales; family Amaryllidaceae; genus Allium; species Allium fistulosum. Next base: position 1,021,066,548 of record CM060908.1, read on the forward strand.
TTTAAATTCATATGACTTAATATAGATTCTAAGAGAATCGAGGAAACTCGCTTCCATTTATAATAAGTTTTACAATTTTTATTCAAAAATCAATTTAATTATCAATTTAAATTTATAAAAATTCGGGGTCGTTACAACTTCTAAGCTTAATTCTACATATATTGTTTTATTTCCATTTACTGTTATATTAGGTTTATTGGGTTTATAATACTCTCGCCTCTATGCGTGAATCATGCTCATCTAATCCCTAGTAGATTAAAACCTAATAACTGATATATATGTAGCTATATGGCCAATGACCGCATCGGTCCTAGGTACTACCCATAGTACCTTCCATATCCTCCTTGCAAATGACTCCATCATCTTGCTTCTATGGCGTTCTGTGACTACCACTATAAAGGACTGCCTCGTAAGGCCTACAATATAGATGTTCTGTCGATTACTATGAAAACGTAATACTGCGTCTGCACTAGTCTATACTAATGCTCGGACATCCACAATGTACCACCCAGTGCGTACCTTGAGGACTATACGTAATCATTCTGTCTACTCCCTGAATCCCGCTTAACAAAGTCTACCTTGTACGGAACTTAGTCGGGGATTTTCTATTTCTGTAAAGGACTGCCTTGTTAGGCCTACAATACATATATTCTACTTGGTCTGTCCCTTTTCTTATCGTGGCTATGGCCACACGCAGCCATCCCTCAACTAATTGAAAGACCTCTAAAGAGCTAAGTGGCTATGCCCTACTGCAAACAATCTAAACATCCAATTGGCTGCGCCCCTCATCTAATGTTTCGATAGTGAAAGGTTCATTGGATTATTGGTTTAACTCTAGTCTTTCCCGAACTTGCTTCTTGGTTTTGATGCTGGCCCGATATCCGCATGCGATTATCCTATTGGGCCCTGCCCACTAAAAATTACTTGCAAGTACGGGGACATAAGAATATTCTACTCCAAACATCAACCCCTTTTGACTGCCTACAATGGTCCTTCCATGCAAAAAGCATTCAAGGAATACTCTTTTGATGGAACACCTACATACCTGCCTCTGGAGGACTGCTTCGCTATGCCTACCCCAGAGGGCCATTCTAGAGTACCCTCACGTCCCGTTGAAGTCTCGTACTTCCTTCTAGCCTAAAATAACTAAGTTGGGAGTGCTTCTTCTGTGCTGAAATCTATGATGAACTGCTTCGTTAGGCTCTTCATCCTTTGGGCTGCTTCAAACGCCTCTCACACTTTTATCAGACCCTAATTCTAATCTTTTATTTTGCGTTTAGTTTACTTTTCTTATTCTGTTGGCTACTTATTTACCCTAATTGGCATAATCTTGTCCCAGCCTCACCTAACTATTGTGAGACCATCAGTTCCTAACTGAAAGGGAATGCTGTTGGTATGTGCCACTTCTATTATCTTGCTTATTAACTTAATTTAAGTCCTAAGTTTATTAAAATAAGCATCTTCTATTATTTCTGCTCTATTTGCTTATTAACTTAATTTAAGTCTTAAATAAGCCTTTCTGTTCTACTTAATTATAACCTATGTTATAATTTTACTTGTAATTGTCACTTTTATTTTCTTTTATAATATGTACATTATAAATATAATTACAAGCGCCTCTTTTCTATTTTAGTCTGTCTTCTTTTATTATGATATTGAATTCTCTTTAATTATCTTATATTATATGACAATCTTGGCTTGGGACTACGTCCGATTGTCACAAATTTACTTATCATAATAACTGCTTTACTTTTATTCTATTACCTGCACAGTAAATGTAGATCTAGGTACATTTATGTTTATGGCTTCTAGTCTTATCTAATAATTAACTTGATTCCTTCAATTCTTTACTTTATTTTCTTATATTCTAGGAAGTAGTTCTAATCTATTTGATTGGTTACGAAAACTATACTAAAAATCCATTTCCATATTTTAATACTAAATAATGTTATAAACAATAATCCGCAACTGCAAGATATTTCTTTTATTATTTCTTTACTTTTTGGATAGTGCAAAATATAGTGGTTTCTCTATTTTACACTAATTACCTTTTTCTTTCTTTTATTCTTGCAATTATGTTCATCATTATGTTTTAAATATTAAACTATAGAAATGTATACTCTTTTCGAAACCTACCAATAATCTATTACAAACTTCCCTATCAAGTTATTATATTTTCCCTTTTTATATATTTTTCCCTGTTTTAGCATAATTTACTACAAATTCTATCTTTCTCTTTTTATTTCAGCTTTTCTTATTTTACCTCTAATTTCTGTAAATCTAGTGCTCTTCAATTTTAGTTCGTATTTGCGAATTCTTTTCTTTACTATTTTATTCGCGTAAAAAGGAATAAAAAGAAGCTAACATTTACAGGCTAAATTTCAACTTTAAAATAGATGTAAATAACTGTAAATTTCTTACTTTTAGGCTTACGCCTTTCTCTAACTGTCAAGCCTAATATTAATTAAATATAAGCTCTCTTATACAATTTACAATCTCAACATAACTAATTAAAAGAATTAATTACTGAAACAAATACTGAATCACATTACTTAATGGGAATCTAATGATAATATATCATAAACGTAAAAGATATATAATTAAATCCACTCACCTGTCGTCCTTAGCTTTAAATCTCTATCTTCTAAAATTACTACGCTATTCTACAACTTCTCTCCTTTAATTTGTTGCAATTTACACATATTTTATTTGGATTTATTTGGTGAAGATTTGTGAGAAATAGGAGAAAAGAATGAAGAAAGAAGCCATTGTTTACTGTAAGAGAGGGATGAAGAAAGTGACGACTTATGGAACGAATTACTTTATGTTCTCTCTTATATAGATGCAGCCCACCAATTATCTAACTAATCATCCACTTAATTGATCCTTCAATTAATTTTTATGTGCAGCAATATACTGCCTATATGTACACATTTAATTCTAGGTCAACTATTATTTTCTTTCCTTATTAATTGACATTTTCTACTGATTACTTTACAATCCTAATTAATAGTCCCATTAATAGATTAACATGTCACATTTATTAGTTAATTTCATTAATTAATATTTTACACACTGTAACATTTCATTAATTGGCATGTCAATTAATTCCACCATTCAATTAACATATATATTTAATATGCATATATATATATATATATTATCCAGATTTGAATTTGAGCATTTATTTTTTTACATTTATATGTAAACCTCTTTAAATTAAGGGTCTGATATATATATACACATGTTATATATTATTCTCCAATATTAATTCACATATTAATTAATTGCACTTTTTAGCTAATTCTGTTTGCAATGTTAATTATTCCACTTATTTTTTTCCTCTTACATCTAATTCTCTTAATAATTTACATACATTACAAACATAATAAATTTGTTACTACTTTTATAAATATCCTATGAATTAATTGCAAATGTTTATAATTGATAAAATCTCCATGTTTGCATATGTCATTATTTCAAATGCTAAAACTTCAAATGGCTATAACTTCTCCGTTTGAAGTCCATTCAGAAAACATTGTATATGGAAGTTGGTCACAAAATTGCCATGAACACAATGGTATAAGTTCCGCAGTCAAATTCCAACATTAGCAAAAATTCCTTTTTCACTGTTTTCATACTTATCAATTAAATTTATTTTAATTTAACTGTCAATAAAATGTGAGGTGTTACAAATGGCACTAGGAAGAAAGAGAACTACCTTCGGAAGATCCATAGGAGCTACCATTGCTGAAGAAGAAACAAACCCTCAGCCAATTAAAGTCAACAACCCCAACAACCTGCTGTTAGGAGCTAACTTTGGAGATTAAGTTCCAAGATCCTCCATACAGCATGAAGTTGTGACTAAGGGAGAATTAAACAAGATGTTTGATGAAATTAACCAAAAAATGGAAAATAGTTAAAAGGCTGTTATGGAAAAGATTGATGTTCTCTTAGCGCTCCAATCACTAACTACTTCTAGAACGGTGCCTGAAGCCATAGCTGCTACGGAGCAAGAGCATTCTTCTATTTCTTGCTTGAACAGAAGAAAAAGAAGGCAAAAGAAAAAGGAAGTAGTAGGCGGAGCTCCAAGAATCATAACGGAAGAAAACGTTAAGACTCCACCCACTATAAAAGACTTTCTACATATCCAAACTTAGGGGTGAAAACCCTACGCGGAGAATAACAATGGCTCTCTCCGGCTTCGAAGATGACAAACAATTTAAGGAAGACAAATTGGATGAAAATGCTAATGTGCAAAATGTTAGAAGAAGCTCTATAACCCATGCCGCAGCATAGTGCAAAGCAATTGACAAGGAACTGCTACTCAAACGGTAATCTCAGAGGTAGGAGAACAAAGAAGATATGACACAAACCATGATCGATTACAAGGCCAAGCTCTCGTGGTATATTATGACCACTCCTAACTGACCATCTTCCAATCCCATCATGGAGTTCCCATCATCGAATCATAAATGGCCGTCGTCGAAAATCATCAAAACAGTCGTTGAAAAACTTACTTCAGGGTTCAGTCGAAGTCGAACTCGGTTAATTGCATATTTGAATCAAAGCAGATTCTAGAAGTCCTGACTCGAAGTCTAACTCGGGTAATCACCCATTTGACTCAAAGCAAATCCAGGAAATTCTAGCTCGAAATCAAACTCGGGTAAAACCATGATTTTCTCCAAGCAAACATGCAAATGACTCCAAGCACCATTCATCACCAACCCAACACTTCAAATTCTGTGATTCCAAGCGAACCATGTGCTGACTCCAAGCAAATGGCAAATTTTCTCTGGTCGGACTCCAAATAAAATATGACCTATCCATTAACGCCGATAAATCTTCATTTGCCCATAACTCAAACATGCGAACTCCAAATGCCTTGAAATTTGGAATGCAACCTTATGGGGCCTTCCTTATCGTCCTAGATCGATCTCACCTAGTTTGAAATTTTTTGGGGATCATCACTGATCCATGACCCCATCATAAGTGATTTACCATTCAATCGGCATTTCCAATCATTCAAGCATAGAACAATTATGCATATATCATTCTCAAGTATTATAAACAACCATAACTTGAAACGGACCGGACTGACAATGATCAGAGCATCTTCCCCAATCGAAACCCATTCACCGAAGCCGTTTAGCATGTAGAATATCCAAAGAAGTTTATCAGGCCAACTATACCTTCTCGCAACTGTACATCGGATCGAAATTGCTTTTTTATAGGTATGACTAGCATATGGACGAAGCAAGGGCGACAGATGTAGTCTACTGCAAGGCCCTCGGGAATCATTAAAGGATGAATCAACCTACTACCCTGGAAGAATTCTATAGGAAGGCAAACCAGTTCTAGAGACTAGAGGTAGTGCAATTGGCAGAAGGCAAACCCGACAATTTGCCAAAGAACATACCAAACGGTGACGGGCCACAGGACTTTAGGGACCTTTTGCCCAAGCAAGGCCACTAAGACCCAATAGAAAAGCGCCTCGGCTAACTGACGAAATTAAACGAAAGGATGATTATCAAATAACACTCTGGCCAACTAGCTACTAAGGAATGGGGCAGCAACCTAAACCGATGCCTTCTCATCCATCCTTGTCTACTTTCCTTTTCCAAACGAGCCGTACCGAGACACTGGGGCATTGCAGATAGCACGACGAAAGAAATACTTCTATGCCCTTGACCTGTCAGGTCGATCCTCCTTCTGAGAATCGGCGTTGCTCTGGTAGCATCGAGAAGGCTTGTCCAAAGGATCGTCGAACAGACAGATCCAACCCCCTAGTCTCTAGGAACTGATAAAATGAAAGTGTACGTGCAGTACTAAGGATCGTGTAATATGGTATATAAATGCAGAAACTGATAATAGCAGTAAAATAAAAATTAAAGTAAGCACACCAGGAATTTTTATACTGGTTCGAACTTTCCGTTCTACGTCCAGTTCCAGAATACCCTCTAGATTTAAACTAAAACCCTCACTTAACCCGGAGGAATAGGTATACGACACATGAGCAGCCGAACATGAATTTTTCCACCTCAACAGCCGAAGAGGACTTCAACTTAATACAAATAGCTTGTTGACGAATGTGTCTTGAATAACACTGATTGTCTTTTGATAGTACAACTTTCCTATAATCAAATCCTCGAGAGTATATATGTGTGTGAAGATTTAGAAGGAAGATAATCACGTAGAATCGAAGTATATGAATTAAATCAAGGATTCTAGTGATATTAAATAAGAATGAATGCTTTTATTTGCAGAAATAAATAGAGAATAGATTTCAGAATTATAAACAAGAATCGGTTATTGTAGAAGTGAATTGAACATGTTTATATAGTTGTAGAATAGTTACAATCTTTCATGAAGAGTTTCAATCAAAAGTTGTGTCCGTATCTCTTGGATTGAAGAACATTCCTCTTCATGAACAATCGCAACTCTTCAGAAAACTAGCCGTTATGTTCAGGTCGGTTGATCGAGAAAACTGGCCGGTCAGCTGAGTTTCAAAACCGTACACAAAACAATGTATATTTGTGCACTTGACACAGAGTCGGTCGACCGAGGTTTCTGGTCGGTCAGCCGACCTGTTGTCAATTGCACAGTACACACTAATTTATGTATAACTCAATATAAATCAATTTGTGTGTGTGTGTGACTACTTGAGGAATGATTTTAACAATATTCTAAGACTCAATACATTAAAATATTCATACTAATCTCTGGATTGTAGTCTTGTCTCCTTTGTAGTGCATAATATTATTCTCTTTTTGTCGCTTTCGTATAGTATTCTTGTCGTATGATCTCTGAAGCTTGTGTCATGAATCAAAACTCATGAATCAATATTCTCCCCCTTTTTGATTGATGACAATACTTATATGACGAAGTAGTATTTACATATATATTATAATTCTCCCCCCTGAATATATGGCGACTTTTCTGCAAAAAAATTGTTAGCTTTCATATATTTCTCTCCCTTTGTTATCGACAAAAAGGAATACTTACTAGATGTAATATGTAAAAGAAATATGGAACATGTAACATAAGTAAGAAAACATCGAGTTTAAATATTACATACTCAAACCAAATAGGAATATTAATGATGTTTACTTACTACACAACATCTAAAAATAGACATATTGTTCAAAAAAACAGAATACTTGAAATTATGAAATAGCAAGTTGTAAAACAATATGATGCATGTATAGATATTCAAAACATAGCAATAAAAGAAACAAGCATTCATACATTGAATCATCACAAATAAGAGTTTTAAGGTAACACTTACTTTTCTCCCCCTTAATCTGTGCTTGCATTGTTTATTTCTAAAAATTGTGTTAGAGCAATATCTTTCTCCCCTTTGTCATTGACGAAAAGGAGAGTTTATACGATAACAAATATTATATTTCACGTAAGTGTTAACAATATAGAACAAAATAATTACTACTTGTAAGGTATCAGAAAACAATGAACATTTAAAGCATGCGATACCCAAGGTTCTTATAATTTCCTAATTTTTAGGAAACCATACCCATCTGGGTGTGGTTGTACCTTTATAAATATAATTTTCATTATTAACTACCATATCAAAATAATTATTAATGCATTTTTCTCTATTTTTCCAATTAACAGGAACCCAAATACTTAGATAATTTTTATTCATATTTCCCGTTAATGATTTTGTACTTCTAGAGAAATTATAAACATTATTGGTCATAGCAGTTTTTGAATTTCGATGAAAATTTGATTTCGACTTTACTCGAAATTTAGTAGTAGCACTAACATTTTTATTATACATAAAAGCGTATCTAGTGCTATTTCTATGATTATATCCTAAACCATTTTTATTATGTAAAGGTCTAGAACTGATAAAATCATGTTTAAATCATTTTGACCTTTATTAAATTTTGCGACTTCAGTGTTAAGTTTATCAAATTTAGCTTTAAAGTCACACTTATTATTTTCAAAAGAAATATTACTATTATTTAAAATATCAATTTTCTCATTTAATTCAGAATTCTCATTTTTTAACGTACCGTTCTCATTTTTGAGAAGGAAATTTTGAGATTCTAAATTATCTAAAGAGGATTGTAATAAATCATTTTGCCTTTTCAAATAAAAATTTTCTTTTGAAAATTTTTCTCTCTCGTTTTCAAATATGGTGTTTTGTTTATCTAGAAAATCTGTAAGAGCCTCAAAATTACTCTTTAAAACACCAAGTTGATTTTCTAAATCTAACTTCTCATTTTTCAATTTCTCATTTTCAAGTTCAACAGATTTCATCTTTTCTAAAATAATAAAATTATGCTTTGAGATTTTATCGCACAAACTAATTAATTCATTATTACCACTTACTGAAATTTGTAAATCAGAATGTATATTTTTAAAGTCCTCATTGGTCGTTGCTCTAATAGTTTCAGGCTTTTTGCTTGCTGTACTTCGACCGGATCTTTTTCTAGCCATTATTCTATGATGTTGTGACGATCGATAGAATACCAGGCTCTGATACCAAATGAAAGTGTACGTGCAATACTAAGGATCATGTAATATGGTATATAAATGCGGAAACTGATAATAGCAGTAAAATAAAAATTAAAGTAAGCACACCAAGAATTTTTATACTGGTTCGAACTTCCAGTTCTACGTCCAGTTCCAGAATACCCTCTGGATTTAAACTAAACCCCTCACTTAACCCGGAGGAATAGGTATACGACACCTGAGCAGCCGAACATGAATTTTTCCGCCTCAACAGCCGAATAGGACTTCAACTTAATATAAATAGCTTGTTGACGAATGTGTCCTGAATAACACTGATTGTCTTTTGATAGTACACCTTTCCTATAATCAAATCCTCGAGAGTATATATGTGTGTGAAGATTTAGAAGGAAGATAATCACGTAGAATCGAAGTATATGAATTAAATCAAGGATTCTAGTGATATTAAATAAGAATGAATGCTTTTATTTGCAGAAATAAATAGAGAATAGATTTCAGAATTATAAACAAGAATCGGTTATTGTAGAAGTGAATTGAACATGTTTATATAGTTGTAGAATAGTTACAATCTTTCATGAAGAGTTTCAATCAAAAGTTGTGTCCGTATCTCTTGGATTGAAGAACATTCCTCTTGATGAACAATCGCAACTCTTCAGAAAACTAGCCGTTATGTTCAGGTCGGTTGACCGAGAAAACTGGCCGGTCAGCTGAGTTTCAAAACCGTACACAAAACAATGTATATCTGTGCACTTGACACAGAGTCGGTCGATCGAGGTTTTTGGTCGGTCAGCCGACCTGTTGTCAATTTCACAGTACACACTAATTTATGTATAACTCAATATAAATCAATTTGTGTGTGTGTGTGTGTGACTACTTGAGGAATGATTTTAACAATATGCTAAGATTCAATACATTAAAATATTCATAATAATCTCTGGATTGTAGTCTTGTCTCCTTTGTAGTGCATAATATTATTCTCTTTTTGTCGCTTTCATATAGTATTCTTGTCGTATGATCTCTGAAGCTTGTGTCATGAATCAAAACTCATGAATCAATATAAAATTGTGTTCCCACGAGCCGAATCCCAAAAATTCCTCTTGAAGTCGATGAATAATCACTTTAATACCGTGAGGCCGTCAAACACATGACCCAGAACTCTTCTTGGGGTCGATGATTTATCGTTCCAAGGCCGTCTGGTAACTGGAATCCAACCAAAATTTCTCTTGAAGTCGATGAATTATCGCTTTAAGACCGCCGAGCCGTCGGACACACGACCTAAAACTCTTCTTCAAGTCGATGATTAATCGCTCTAGGGCCGCCTGGTCGCTGGACATCCGACCGAAATTCCTCTCTAAATCAATAAATTATCGCTCCAAGGCTATCTGGTCGTCGAACATCCAACCAAAATTCCTCTTGAAGTCGATGAATCATTGCTTTAAGATCGCCGGGCCATCAGACACACGACCTAAAACTCTTCTTGGAGTCGATGAATAATCACTCTATGGCCGTATGGTCATTGGACGTCCGACCAAAATTCCTTTTGGAATAGATAAATTATCGTTCCAAGGCCATTTGGTCGCCGGACATCCGACCATAAAAACTCCTTCACGAACTAAAGCGTCATGAAGGTCCTTGACAAACTAAAGTGTCGTGAAGTCGATCCGATATATAAGCAGTCATCTGATCCAAAAATACTTCACGAACTAAAATATCGCGAAGGGAAACTGGAAGATCAACGGTAATCTCATCCAGAACCGCCTGAAATCAGTGAAGTCATGCTCCGAGGCCACAAATCGACAATCACACCAGTCACTTCGCAAATTAATAGAATCACTTTCAACGACCAATGAGAAAAATGTGCTGAATTCTAGAGCTTCAAAGTCGCTCAAAGAAACTAAGCCAAAACTGAACCAACCTTGTGATCAATCAAATACCGACTCGAATTAAGCCAAGATTCGGCACCTGGGAGAACCAAGTATCTCAAATCCCTAATATATAAGTCTCTAAAGATAGAGGCTTTCCCATGCTTTAATTATCTTGAAGGCACAGTTGCATCCATTGGACTGCGTGCAACCAAACAGGTTGTGGAGAAACCTTGGATACAATTTAAGCGCGCGAACAACCCTGTAGCATGGGGGGGTGCATCACACATACTTGAATAGCTACAAGGGAAGCTAGGACTAATCACACCATAGTTCTGTTATGCCCAATCAAAAATTCTATCATTCTGGAAACTACAGACTTAATGACCTAGCTAGCGTAACAAACAAAATAGAAGCATAATACTTTCTTACTTCTTCCAACTCCTCCTTTACCACCCTTGGTGACCAGTTTCTTTCCCTCTTAGGCTGTATGCCAGTTGAAGACCAATTCTCTTAAAGCAGTTTGGACCAAAAACCGAGAGTCTTTCCTTGAACTCCCACAAACTCTTTCTTCATAACCATCTCTATGCGGTCAGCTGTAGATCTCTCCACCATGGCAACCTTATCTGTTTGGCCGTGCAAATCTTCCCAAAATATGGGAGGATCGTCTAAGCCATGGTTACCCGATTCAAGAACCACTTATATCTTAGAATTGACGAAATTGTGTTCCAGTCAAGTAAAATCGCCGGATTGATGGGAAAACTCGATCCTTACCTTCTAACAACTAGTATCACTCCTCCAGCACCAGGAAGGCCCAAACCATTGTGTGCATTCTATAAGCCGTGCCTAGCTTCTTGAACTGATAAAACCATGTTTAAGCAAATTACCCGCTGAGTCGACGGGGTCAAATCAACTCAAACCGCTGGATCAACGGAACTCGATCCTGTCTCCTTCAAAACCGGTGTCACTCCGGTAGCACCGAGAAGTTCCAAACCATTTCGGATCGACGGGTCATATCGATCCTATAAGTCGCACACTGCCATAAGCCTTGCATCACTTCTTGAGCCATGGAACCACACTCTCGAAGCACAAACTCCTCACGTTACCCAAAGATTGGCAACGTTTAGAAGTTCCAAACCATTTTGGATTGATGGGTCGTATTGATCTCATAAGCCTTGCACTCCCATAAGCCGCACATCACTTCTTGAGTCGTGGAACCATGCTCTTAAAGCATGAACTCCTCACGTTGCCCGAAGATTGGCAACGTCAAGAAGTTCCAAACCGTTTTGGATCGAAGGGTCGTATCGATCCCATATGTCGTGCATTTCATAAGCCGTCCATGCTAAAAAACCGTGCATTTCGTAAGCCGCGCACTCTCAAAAGCCATGCATTTCTTAAATACGCACTCTTAAAAGTCGCACATTTTGTAAGCCTCGCACTCTTAAAAACTAAGCATTTCGTAAGCAGCGCATTTTGTAAGCCGCGCATTTCATAAGCCACGCAAGCACTACTTGATATTGCTTTGGCGTAATCAACGAACCGTAAAAATTTTCAAGTACCGGTGTTGTCCCGACAACACTCGGAAACTTGTCTATTGCAGGATTAACAGGGATAAACTCTCGCTACCTAAAAGAATCGACATTGCTCCAGTAGTGCTGCAAAGTTCACAAACCAAGAAGTCGACAAAGAATTCTGATCTTTGACCAAAGTTAATGTACAAAATGCCTAAATTTAAGACATCCAAGTCATGAGTTCCCAGAGATAGGAGTTGCGATGCACCTTTGACTGGGGGTATTCGGGGAGCCACCTAGAATATCAAGTCTCACATCAATTGTTCAAAATAGTCAACCCTATGGACCGAGGGGCACATAACACATTAATACTTGGTCAGGATAAAAAATCGCTCCAACTTGCAATAAAAGGAGGAACTTACCGTCGGCCAGAGATAGACGACAGAAGACATTTCCAAAATCAAATCATCAATGCACCAGTTTCCAAAGACAGGAGCAAGTGCTCGATTGAGGTCTCAAACCCTAACTTGTAGAAAACCAGCTGTTATCCGAAGATAGACAATGACAAGAAGAGAACGCTCGAAATCAAGCAGCTAAACCATTGATTCCCGAAGATTGGAACCAACGAATAAGGTTAATATCCATAACAATGCTATCAGCCTAGCATAACACATATAACCTGAAATATGCAAGGTTAAGCGTCACAAATTCGAGATAAACACTACCGAACTCTACCGGTGCGTGATCAGAATAGGAATGAGTGCGGCCATACTGGAGGCAATTTGATGACTTGCTCCGCAGCTTCTAATTTTCTAAAAGAACCTAAAATTTGGCACCTAGAAATGAAGGGTTCCATGGGTAGTTGTCAGATCATAACAAAAACCGGTTGGAGGAAATTTGATTTTTCGTCAATAAGAATAACTATGGAATTGGTTAAGCAACAACCTTGCATCTCCAAGGGTAATACTTAACGGTTATAAACAAAGCTAGGCAACAGAAACGCCTGGGATTCCCATCCTTCCAAAACATGGCGTATCCCGAAGTTAAGCAACGTTGAGAAAAACAGCCACATTGGGTTGAAAGGGATCTACTCAACTGTACAGGATCAGATGAATGATTCAATCCTAACCAACATGACTTTAACATTGCCCGAAGACAGGCAGCACTAAGAAAAGACTTCTACAATCCAATCATCGAAGTGCAAGTTTTCAAAGATTGAAACTAGGGTCCACCTGGATTAAAAGCATTGCCAAATCAATAGGGAAAATTGATCCTAACCTCCTGAGTGTTGGTGTTGCCCCGACAACGCTAAGGCCTTTTCTCATTTCCTAAGTACTAGTGTTGCCCCAACAACGTCGAGAAACTTTCTATTTCATAAGTATTGGTGTTCCCCCGGCAATGCCGGGAAACCCTTTATTTTCTAAGTACCGACATTGCCCCGGCAATGCCAGGAAATTTGCTATTCACTATGTACCAGTGTTGCCTTGGCAACGCTAGGGAAACTTTAATCTACAGGTTCGATGAGAAATACTCATCGTTGTAAACCATCTGTGCACTAGCTTCTGGAGATAGAGGTTGGTCCTCAACTAAGATTCTACACTTGTCTTCAAAAAACTACCGTTGTCCAAAAATGGGCAACAATAGAAAGACATATCCTTTCATAGATCGGTCGGATGGTTCGACCTTTCATCATAGGAATCAGCCACTGCACAGGAATAAAGCAGCAACGAAAGGAAATCCCAGGATTGAATTGCTTGTTTTCTAATCTTTAGGGTTGAAAGCTGGTGCACAACCGAATTTCCTGAATTCAACCTGGAAAGAATTTTGATACAGCCAAAAGATAGGCAACCTTGAGGAAATGTTGTTTGGAACCAAGCAGCTAGGTTATCAATTCCCAAAGACAGGAATTGGCGTATGATTAGAACTTCTGTGACAACATCAATTAAGCAAAGTATACACAACTAAGAACATGTAGGGACAATCATGGAAGGTTGGAACTAAAACCATCGGAATTCCTCAATCCTAGAATAGGATTGAGAGCCAGACCAGGGGTAATCAAATCATTTGTCCCAAACTTCTCCATCTCTCACAATCTCCCAAATACAAGCGTTCGAAACAGCTAGTCCCTCGAGTAGGGATAGACGCATATGTACTTGATCGATAGAAATGTTGCAAAGTCCAAACACTAATAACCATAAGGTTAGTTAGATAACGGTTCTGTATCGCAAAACAGAGCATTCTGGCATCAAAATCATCAACAAAGGAAATGAAGGATTTAACATCCAGAAATCAACTGTTGCTTGTAGTCTTGCAATGACGAGAAGGATCGATGACCTACTTAACTAGATATTTTGGTTCCAACTTACAGGAATATGCTATATTCAAAGTTTGGTGATGCTAAGAAGAAAACTCCAGAATGAAACTATCGATACGTCGGCTTTCGAAATCAAAAACAAGAGTTTGATTGAATCTTGAGCCCTACCTTCAGGCATCTCATGCTATTTGAAGATTCACAACATCAAGTAAAAATCCATAGAGTTGAGTGATCCAAGCACGAGTTTCTGGAGATAGAAACTGATATAGGATCAGGGTCTCAACAACGGACTTTGAAGAATTCGCTCTAGCAAAAGATGATGGCGAAGCGTCTTTCCAGCATAAGTACCCAGAATGACATTAGATGATGATGTCAACTTGGAGGAATTCAATTACAGTCTAGAAACAAACATCATTGAAAATCAGAGCTTAGAATCAAGTAGCAAAGTCCCTAGTTCCTGGAGATATGAGTTATCGTGTCAATCAAACTGCGGTAATCGAACGTATTGCCCAGGAGACCTAGTCTCCCGACAACATATAAACTTAGTATTCAGAGAAACCAACCCTATGGACTAGGGCTGATGCACCAACACTTAGTTGAAACAAACTCAATTGAGCATACGTAGGGATTAGCTACAGAATTGGCTAGACCAAGCCACCTTATAGTTCTGAACAAAGATATGAAATAGAATATGCTGAAATGGCCGTAGAAGTATTACTTACATGTATAGAATTAAAGTAAACGAGTACGCTGCACATGAACACAAGAGGTGCAACAGCGAGAAAAAACAATACTCGGAATCGAGCAATTAAACAAATAGTCCCTGGAGACAGAGGCTGGTATGTAGGTTGAATTCCAAAAAATGCAAAGGAAGAATACTCGCAATCGAACAAGTCATGTGCTAGTTTCCGAAGACTGAAACTGTGCCTGATTGGACTGAAACCGTGCCTTGTAATTTAACTGTAATCAATCATCCCAATATGACAGGAATAATAAGCGAAGTCTAAGTTGCGAAGGACCCAGCTTTTAGAGGAATGGAAGTCCCTCCGTCAGACTAAAGATTGGATGATCAGGAAGTCATTATCAACAATAAAACTTGGCATTCAACCATGTCGGGTATGTTTTACTTTAAATAATATCCTCGTATAACCAATTCCCAGAATCCAAAGAAAGTCGGCGTATGTTGACCAGTCGAGTTCTGAGCATTGACCGGGTAGATGTAGTGTGTTATCTACATGAGAAGAGTCCAGTATCCTGAATACTGCTAATAAACAATCTAATGTAGATATCTTGCTTACCTTTGAAAAACAATCCATATCTTCCTTTGAAATTATCTTTTCCACACTTACCCGTTATCGATCAATGATCGACAATGAAGCTGTTGTCCGAAGCGACGCGAGAAGCTTTTCTTTTAAGGATCACTGGAGTACAGAAACGGGAAGAGCGATACGATTGAATCATCCATTATAACCGATTTTGGAATAAATCGTTGCATTAGAATTCAAAACGGTGACATGAACTTAACCAAGTCCTTGAAAAGAAATAGTTAAAGAAAAAGAGCAAGACGTTGCTCGAGAGTGGTGTACAATCGTTCGAGACAAAACTTAGCTTCACCGTTAGTTGAGTTAAAACTATATAGGTCAACTCCCAACCTACGTTGCGCACCCACTTATTGACCTAAACCCTTGTGTAAACTACAGAGCAAAGATTGCATCGTCAATACTAGGAATTGAAATTTAGATCGAAATAAAAAAATGAACAGCTATCATAAGTCAGTCAATTGAAAACAACTTCTTGAGATGGATTCCTGACGATTCACTAAAATTCATAGAATAGTAATCCGAAACTTGTCTTGTTCCAAAGCACACTTTGTTTCCAACGAAAGCATACTCTGGGGGGAGGGGCTAATGTTAACTGGGTTTTTAACCCAGCAGAATTCAACAGGAGTAAGAACATCTAGGCTAAGCCAGAATGACTTGAAATTTGAACAAGGCATCTAAAAGAACAATCCAATGGAACTTAAGAGAAACAAGTCAAAAATCCACTAAGTAGATGGATCACTGGTGATCCATCAACCATGGATCGCTAGCGATCCAAAAGGAAGCATCATGAGTTGTCAAAACCTCTCGCATCATGATCTACTACCTCTTCTAAGAATACTTACCAAGTTTCATAGCATTCCAAGCAGCGAAGTTCAAGAAGTAAAGACTCATCTGATTTAAGCTGTTTTGACCCAAGCTGCTAACTTAAAATGGACCTAAAAACTTATATAAAGATGGATTAACTTGAAATTTTAGGAGAACACTTAGAAGACATAGAAGAAGGCTCATAGAAAAAATAGGATCATTTGGAGGATGTTTGATGGATCGCTATGGACCAAACTAGATGGATCGCTAAGGATCCACGTAAGTTGGGTCCCACAACTTGAAATTTATTGGATAGGTTACACACACCCTAGAGAGAGTACCTGCAAAGTTTCTACTGGTTTCATTAAGTTTTAAGCGAGTTATGGTCAATTATTCTTCGTTGGTTCAGTTTGATCCATCAGGTTCGACCCATAAGGATTGGGCCCCATAACCTATGATTCATAAGGGAGGGTTTCCTACTCATCTACATTGCATCTGTGAAGTTTCATGTGATTTGGTTAAGTATTGAGTGAGTTATTGACGATTCTTCTGGACCAGATGACCCATGAAGATGGATGATCAAACGAACTCCAAATAACTTATATTTGGACAAGGCACTTAAATAGAAGATAGGAAGACAACCAAACTAAGATCACTCAAAAATATGCTAAGTGGATGGATAGCTAGCGATCCATCCTCTATGGATAGCTAGCGATCTATCAAGATAGGTCAGATTGGCCTCAAACTTTCCTAGCTCCTTCGTAGCACTAAGTAAAGGCTTCTGGTAGAAAAATATGCTAAGTTAATGGATAGCTAACGATCCATCCCCTATGGATAGCTAGCGATCCATTACCTATAGATAGCTAGCGATCCATAGAAATGACTCATATTGATTTGAGATTTTTGGTGATGACTTGGCATAACAACTGGACTCTTCTGCACTTGGACTTCAGGCCCAATACTCAATGAATTCCCCTATAAATACCCACCTATCTGCAATATAAAAAGGATCTTCTAGACTAGTTACTGGAACTCTACAGAGATTATTCTTCATTCTTCTCCTTCCACATAATAGTCATCTAGGGTTTCATTGTGATTCTCCAGTGAACTCTTGTACTTGTGACTTGATCTAACTTAGAAGATTCAATCATAATGTAATCTGATTCAACTTGTAACAACGGCCGGTTAATAAAAAGTAATAAAGTGGACGTAGGCTTCATTAACAGCCAAACACTATAAAAATCTTCTTGACTATTTACTATTTCTGTGCTTTTTACATTTATTTTCTATATCATTGCTCTATATGAATAGGTCTGGTGCTTTCACACTCAATCCAAGGTGTTGATCCATTTTTTGGGTTAAAACTATACTTTTGATAGTAGCCCCTAAAATTCTAGTGTTTAAGGCTTTGTCATAGGTAGGACTAAAAGAAGATTACACACAGAAAGGAATGCATAAATTAGAGTAGGTTATTAGTGAGCCTGCAAAACTATTAGGATCAGTTGACCCTAAAAGTATTAAGTTACGGATAGACTGTTCTGTTTTCCTCTAACAATAAGTTTGAGTATTTATTATGTCTGGTAAGCTCGAGTCAGCCATAGGTTTATAGTCAGCCTGATAAAACTTTGATGTTGGGACAGATAATCCACTAATTACCTATTTTGTTATTGTTATATTGTTTATTATAACCAGTTTGTTTATAGGATTTTGATTGCAAAAGATACGCTTTTAAAGGATATTAGTGAGGGGAAAACTTCCGCTAGGCTGAGTGGTCTCACTTAATATCGATAAATCAAAATGCCATATTATTATTCACACCAGGCTTTATGTCTGACTCGAAGTTTATGTTTTCCCCTTAAACTTTTGGATGCCCAAAATTTAATTTGAGTAGGTCGAGAGTTAAGGTTTAGTATGTTATAGTGAATAAAGCATCGGAAGACGTGCTTGAGGCATATCTAGCTATATAAGATTATCTATTTATCTATTCCGCTGTGATTGAATGTTGTGTGCAATGGCAGATGTTATAACTATCTATTTAGTAACTCTAATCATCCAAGGTGGCATCTTCATATGTTGCTTTTGGCGTATTTTGTAATAATTATATTTATCTGGACCCGAGCAACGTTATGGGATTATGTATTGAATATGAAATGCTGATTTGAAATGTAATGAGAAAAGTTGTTTTGAAATTGTGTTTGAAATATTTAATATTCTTATGCTTCTGATATTGGGGATACCATTACATTACCACATTTTTTCATCGAAAATTAATACTATAAATGATCGCAGCATCTGTAGTTGTTAGTTTCGGGCCTCAAAATGGTGGATGTTACAACTTGGTATCAAAGCATCGGTTTATGTATAACTTAAAAGAATTTTGAACTTAAAAAGAGTTTTTAAAACATAATCCAAATGAGTCAGAGAATAAGATTAGGGTTTGGGATAACGCTATAGTAATGTACTTGTATTTGCTATATATGAGTATATGCTTTACCTTTATTCTCCCATCTCTCTTAGACCGTTCTTCCATGTCTTACTAAGGTTCAAATGTAGACTATAGGAAGTAAGATATGGAGGTAGAAAATGGAAGAGTGAATCTCAGCGGAGGAAGCATCACAACAAATGGAAATGCTAGGCCCAATACTAGGAGAAACCTGGGTCGGTAAATAGCTGCAAATGTAGGTGCTAGAACACCGCAGGTGGATATGGGAGCTTTGTATCAGTTTTTTGTCAACATGATGCAAGCAAGAGCTGCTACTGGATTAATAGGTGGAAATGCTGGAGGAGTGAATTAGGAAGCTCTGGTTGTCAATAATTATGTTGTGCTCAGTAGAGACCATGCAAGACTGGGAGGAAAACTATTTATTAGAACGGAAGATGCTATCGAAGTGGAGAACTTATTGCTTCATTGATAGAGGATTTTCACTGATCTTGGACTGAATGACGAATAGAAGAGGAGGTTAGCATCCATGCACTTGCAAGGAGATGCGTTGTACTAGTGGAACAGTGTAATTGTTGAAGTAGCGGAGGAGACTTTGACATAGGCTGAATTTAGGAGAAGGTTCGAGGAAAGGTTCATGTCGGAAATTGCTAAGTCTACCCTGTTGAGGAAGTTTGCTGAGTAAGTGCAAGGAGACATGACTATGCTGAAATATGCTTTGAGGTTTGAGGAATTGTCCTAGTATGGGTATGCTATCGTGGATATAGTAATTAAGAGGAATGAGAAATTCATTCGGGGACTGAGACCTGAGCTTGCTAGGAAAAATTTGCCATATCTCAGAGATCCTTCTGATGTAGTGATTGAGATGGCTTTAAGGAATGAAGAGATGCTTTCTTTCTTTGGTAATAACAAGGCAGTGGAGGCTTAAGGTGGGCAGAATCGGAAGAGGAAGTTTTTCCACAAGAAGGGAGCTCAGATGAGTGGAACTGCCAAGAAAGGAAAATATGAGATTATCTGCTATAAGTGTGATAAGAAAGGGCACTTTGCAAAAAAATGTCGTTTTGGAGATGGAAAGAAGGTGGTAGGAAGGAAGAACATTAAGTGCTTCAACTGCGATCAGATCGGTTATTATAAGAACCAGTGTAAGGAACCAACTAAAGCTGAGAAGGGCAAGGTGTTTGCATTAGAACCAGTTACCTCGAGACCAACAGCTGAGGAGAAAGGAAAAGCTGTGAGAGGAGGTACGCTTTTGATTCATGGTATACCTGTTAGAGTTCTATTTGATATTGGTGCATCACATTCTTCATATATCATTGTTTGGTAGATAAGCTTAACCTAAAACCCTCATACCTAGTTACATCCTTAAGGGTTGTGAACTGCTAGGAGGGTATGCAACTCTTGGGATGAGATGTGACCAGTTAGATTTGAATTATTAGGTGATATATTTTCTTGAAGTTTGCATCTGTTTTGATTTCGTAGGCATCAGAATTATTTTGGGTATGGACTGGTTAAGTAAGTTTGATGCTAGGATATTTTGGCACGATAGGAAAATATAACTAAGACACCCTAGTAGTAGTGACTAAATTATATATTCGGTAGAAAACTGAGTTTTGATGTTTGTGCTTTGTTGGGTGTAATAGTGGAGGATAATAAGTTCAATCGAGTTTTCATCGTTAGAGAATTTGTAGACGTCTTTGAACCGGTGATAGGACTACCGTCGAAATGAGCTATTGATTTTCGGATAGATCTTGTATGAGAAGACTTGTTAGTAGACTGCCAAGTAGGATGACACCTACTGAGTTGAAGGAGTTAAAGGTGCAACTGGTGGATTTGGAAGTGAAAAGTTTTATCTGACCAAGCAGTTCGCCTTCTGGAGTAGCCACATTATTTGTTAAGAGACCGGACGGATCGTTAAGGTTGTGTATCGATTATCGTAAGTTCAACGAGAAGATGATAAAGAATCAATATACTTTACCGAGAATTGATGATCTATTTGACTAGTTGAGTGGAGCCAAATTATTCTCTCAGTTAGATTTAGCAATAGGGTTCCATCAGCTAAGAGTAGCAGAGGATAGTATTTTCTTAATGGCGTTTAGGACAAGTTATGGATCATACAAATGGTTAATAATGCCATTCGGACTAACTAATGCGCCAGCCTTATTTGTAGACTTAATGAATTGGATCTTTCAAGATAATTGGATAGATTTGTGTTGGTGTTCATAGATGACATTTTGATATATTCGAAGGATGAAAGAGACCATGAAGTTCATCTTAGGATAGTGCTTGAGACACCGAGGTAGCATCAGTTAAAAGAGAAGTTTTCAAACTGTCATATTTGGAAGGAGGTGAAGTTTCTTGGTCATGTAGTGTCAGAAAAAGGATTGTCAGTAGATCCAGCTAAGATAGAAGTAGTTAATAATTGGAAGAGACCAGAGATAGTAATCGAGATAAAGAGTTTTCTTGGACTAGCTAGCTATTACCAGCGATTTATTAAGGATTTCTCGCGGATAGCAGCACCGATGACTAAGCTAACAAGGAAAGAAGTAAAGTATGTTTGGACCGATAAACGCAAGGAGGTATTCCAGAAGCTGAAACATTTCTTGACTAATGTGCCAGTGTTAGTTGTTTCGGATGGGAATCAAGATTTGGTAGTGTACACAAATGCATGCATAACTGGATTAGGAGATCTGTTAATGCAGACGGGTAAAGTAACTGCCTACGCTTCTCGACAACTCTGACCACATGTGGTTAGTTATCTGACGCATGACTTAGACTTAGCTACAGTAAATTTTGCACTAAAGGTGTGGAGACATTACCTTTTGGGAGAGAGGTTCGAGTTGTTTATGGACCACAAGTCATTAAGATACTTATTATCTCAGAAAGAGTTGAATATGAGACATCAAAGATGGCTAGAGTTTTTAGCCGCTTATGATTTTAGAATTGAGTATACACCGGGGAAAGGAAATAGAGTAGCAGATGCGCTTAGTAAAAGGTATCAGAATGCAGTGTTAGTAGTGATAGCCGAGTGGAAAGATTTAGAAGCATTGACTACATGCGGTAGGCAATTAAGATCCACGGCAAGTTCGAGTTAGGAAACCGCTATGTTGACATGTTTAGAAGTTCGACCAGTAATGATCAAAAGGATTGCTTCTAAACAAGGAGATGATCCTTACTAGCTGAACAAATCAGAAGGTTAAAGAGTGGAACAGAGATTGATGATTTAAAGGATTTTAGTCTTGACCAAAATGGGTGGTTGAGAAAGAAAGGTTATGTGTTCCGAATATTGGAAACATAAGGAAGGAAGTTCTTAAGGAGTGTCATCAATCAAAGTTCGCCATTCATCCGAGAGGAACTAAGATGTATTAGGATAAAAAGAAGTTTCTTCTAGGAAGGTGTGATGTAGGATGTAGGCTTATGGGTAAAGCAGTGGTTGGACTGTCAGAAGGTAAAAGCCGAACATCAGAAGCCAAGTAGATTGCTTCAGCCTTTAGATATTCCAGTTTGAAAGTGGGATTCTATATCTATGGATTTTATAGATGGGTTGCCAAGGTCGAATATACAAAATGAAAGTATTTGGGTTATAGTGGACAAATTGACCAAGATTGCACATTTTATACCCGTTAAGTCGACTAGAACGGCACCAATCTTAGCTATGTTATTCATGAGGAATGTAGTTAGACTGCATGGAATTCCTAGTATTTTAATAGGTGACAGAGATTCCTTGTTCACTAGTGAGTTCTGGAAGAGTCTACAGGAAGTTTTAGGTACCAAGCTCAAGATGAGTATCGCTTAACATCCACAGACCGATGGGAAAATGGAAAGAGTTAACAAAGTTTTAGAAGATTTGTTAAAAGCTTATGTGCTAGATTTTGGAGGATCATGGGAAGACCATCTACACTTAGTCGTGATTTCATATAACAGCAGTTATCAGACTAGTATAAGGATGGTACCATTTGAAACTTTGTATGGAAGGCCATGCAAATCTCCCGTATGTTGGTTAGAGACCGGAGATAGATTAGTTCTTGGTCCAGATTTAGTGAGAGAAGCCGTGTAATTCGGGCTAGAATGAAAGAAGCTCAATCAAGGCAGAAAAGTTATACAGATAAGAGACGAAAAGACTTAGAGTTCTTAGTCGTAGATTTTGTTCATCAAGGTATCACCGATGAAGTGTGTAATAAGATTAAAGAAGTCAGGGAAGCTGGCACAGAGGTTTGTTAGACCATTTCCTATTATAGGAAGGATCGAAAAACTCGCTTATAGGATAGAGTTATCGAATAGTTTGGTAGGAGTCCATAATGTTTTCCATATTTATCTTCTAAGGAGGTGTGTTTGAGATCCAAAGACTACTATTACTCTGATTATGTTAGAAGACTTAGTAGTGGAACTATACATGACCATGGTTAGACTACCAGTTCGTATAGTGGCTAAAGATGAGAAGAAGCTAAGGAACAAGATAGTCAGATTAGTAAAGGTCCAGTGGAGTGACGACGTCAGAGAGTGTACTTGGAAAACAAAGAGCAGGACTAGAGACACATATTCTTACTTGTTTGATGGTATGCTTTAACTTGTCACCGTGTTTACCCTATCCCCTTTTAATATTATTATTGAGTTTAGTCAATGCCTTTAACTAGTCTTCGAGCCTAATCCATATTTTTATAGTCATCGAGCTTAACCCATAATCTATTTGATACCCTTGATGAGGCATTGATTCCAAATGTTTTATGTCTTGCCGAAGTTCAATATTTATAGTTTTAACGCTACGACTTATGAAGTAATATCTTCGATATTATTTCTATATATTTTCAAATAAAAGACTTCGACATGCTTTTGAGTGGGTAAAGACCTTTAATGGCAATGACGTCGTCAAGTTTTACAATTGTAAACGTATTACATAATTTTGGCCTTATAGCCTGAGTTTTGAGAGGGACGAAGACCCTAATGATTTCGAGTCGCATCAACAACTTTTTGTAAAGTATATATATCATGGCATAAGTACTTTGAGTAAAATAAAGTACCAATGTTTTCCTTGTTTTAAGTATCATTTCAAGGGTTAAATCATTTACAAAGATTTTGTTTTCAAGAAAATATGGATAGGGTAATTAACCCAGAATTATACTAAAAAAATGACTTAGAGATTAGAAAACCAGATATGACTAGTGTGGGGTCGCGCCCTATACTTTAGCTTATAGCCCCTTGCTAATATAAGTCCAAAATTCAAGTATGTAGGGCTTTGTCATGGGTAAGACTAAAATAAGGTTACACACAAAAAGAAATACATAGAGTAGAGTAGGTTATTGGTGAGCCTGCAGAACCATTAGGATCAGTTGACCTTAAAAGCAGTAAGTTATGGATCGACCATCCAGTTTTCCTCTGATAGTAAGTTAGAGTATTTATTATGTCTGGTAGGCCTGGGTCAGCCATATGTTTATAGTTAGCATAATAAAACTATGATGCTGAGACAGATAGTCCATTGATTACATATTCAGTTGGCACACATGTTATTGTTATATTGTTTATTATAACCAATTTGGTTGCTGGATTTTGATTGCAAAAGATATGCTTTTAAAGGATATTAGTGAGGGGGAAACCTGTTCCGGTGTCTCACTTAATATCAATAAATCGAGATGTCATATTATTATTCACACCAAGCTTTATGTCTGACTTGAAGTTTATGTTTTCCCCTTAAATTATTCGGTGCTTAAAATTTAATTTGAGTAGGTTGAGATTTAAAGTTTTCAGCTTAAGTATATTATGACGAATAAAGCATCCAAAGACGTGCAGGCGATAGATCTTGTTATGTAGGAGATTATCTTGTAGTTGAATGTTGTATGTAATGGCAAATGTTATAATGTCTATTTAGTAACTCTAATCATTCAAGGGGATATCTTCATATTTCGCTATTGGCGTATTTTATAATAGTTATATTTATTTGAACCTGGGTAATGTTATGGGATTATGTACTGAATATGAAATGCTGATTTGAATTAAAATGAGAAGAGTTGTTTTGAAATTGCGTTTGAAATATTTCATATTCTTGTACTTCTAATATTATGGATACCATAACATTACCGCATTTTGTCACTGAAAATTAATACTGTAGATGACTGCAGCATCTGTAGCGGTTAGTTTCAGGCCTTAAAATGAGGGATGTTACACGATCCACCAGAACAATATATAGTTTGCAATAGATATATGTGCTTGGCGGGTTGTGTCCCTCCATTTAATCAATTCGTCCCTCGAGTCCTGAGCTTTATGAGACTGGCTCCCACACAGCTACATCCAAACAGCTATGCTCTTCTTCTTAGCACTTATATGGTCTTCTCTGAGCATTTGAATCGAGTGGCCAACGAAGAAGAAATTTGATACATCTATAGCTTTAAGAGCCGCAAAGAAAACCCGTCTCTTACTTACTTGGAGCCAATGAGGGGTTGTAGAATAGATACCGGGGCTTGGAATAAGCTGAGTTATTTTAAGGCTAAATAGTTTTATGTATGCTGTCCACCGGGGTTCGCTCGTAGATGGATCTCTGGACGTAAGTTTTATTTCAAATGCCATTCGTGCATTTGTCTTATAGTCTGCATATTTAATTTACCTTTCTTTATTATACAAATGTTCTGGCGAGACCCAACAGTGGATCACTTTCGGATACCGTTAATATTCTAATGGTAGTCCAAGCCGAGGATAGGTATATAAGAACTCTATTGACAGGCGAGAATCTTCTCACATCTGGTTTATTAGAGTAAGGCCGAAGCACCGACATAGTTTTAGTTGTCGACATTGAGGATGATAGTGATAATAATGATAACAATCCGCCCGTAGGAGACGAAGTAGGTCAAGATTTTCCCCTAGTCCCAAGTCATGGGTCCGGAGTTGACGAAAACATAGAACTATAACGTAAAGGAACCGAGGAACGCAAAATTATTGGAGAAAGTGGTGAGACTAGCTAAGGAAACACTGAAATTGGTCACGGGTCTCATACCAAACAACCCGAAGATGACCCACCGCCTACTCCTAAAAAGAGATTAATTGTGAAAATTCCAAAGAAGCAGACTTCCACTCAGCCTCCACCAGTCAAAAGTGCAGAGTGGACTCCATTTATTCCTTCAACGGGCACATTTGCCGGTTTAGGGTCTATCCCTATGGAGTTTAGCTCTTTCGACGTTGGAAACATCAGCATCGGTGACATCGATTCCCTAATCTTCTTTGAGAAGGACATTATTCCAACCAGTGTAGGAGAGGTTACTCCCATGAGTAAAGCTCCAGTACATGGTCCGTCGGGGGGACATTAGGACACACGCGCACACGTTCACTACACGACACTCGCACTTAACTTGTGTCCTTGCCCGTTTGACCTATCTTATTCCTCTTTGCTTTACAAGTTCGATGGATAAGAGAAAGCATTAATTCCGATCCCTAGAAGAGAATGCATATCATGTTCAACGGTCCCGGTGGAGCTCGTACCATCAAGGAAGTGGTTGAGATTATGACTCAAGCTATCACTCCAGCCACGACAAAGACGACCGGGACATGGGTAGCTATGATAGGGATCATCACTCATGCGATTCAGCTTCTAAGTATCAGCCTAGGTCTAGATCACCTCCCTCTAAAGGTTTAGCCAGGCAACCTAACCAGTACGGTGAAAATCCCCCGGCTAACATTTCTCGAGCTCCTCATCCTACTTCTATTCTTGTACCACCTACAACATTATCCCATTCCAGCCAGTCTTCTGAGCGCAAACGTCATAAAAGCAGCTCCGATACTATCCATTAGAGATCTGGTAAAGGAAGTGCTGTTTCTCTGGCCATTACAAAGGAGCAGCAGGAAGACACTACTGAGCATAAGAATGAATTCCCCAACATTTGCTTTGTTGGAGTTATGTTTTTTCCAAAGTTAAAGAGAATTACCGCTGAGGTCCAACAAAGCACCATGGACTAATGATCGTTGTCCACAATCAATACAATAAATGGACGAAGCTAGCTGAAAAGGTTTCAAAAGTTTCGAGAGACAGTCTACAGGAGATAGAGAACCAAAAACTCATTAAAGCCGAGAATAACAGAATCATAGCCACTCTCGATACCGAGAACTCAAGAAAATCCCAAACTGAAGGGGAGAAGAAGACCGAGGAAGCCATTATAGCACTCGAAGCCTAGAGATCCAACATTTAAATGAAATCGAGCAAGTGCATCATTGGAACCACAGGCTTATGATGGAAAGGGTTGCCGTCAGGAGGAACACGACTGAATTGAAAACCAAGCTCTAGTGCGAGACCAAGGAAAAAGATAAAGAGCAAAAACATGCTCAGGACACATGTGACGAGCTAGTCACTGTCAGAATAGAGAGTAATGAAGCGCTTGAGAAAGCTAGGGACATAAACGCCCTTATAAAAAGAGAGGTCGAACCCATAGTTAAAAGAGAAGTTGAAGCCGTAGAAAACCGGGTAGAAGAGCAGATGATGTAGAGATTTGAGCCACTGATCACTTAATACAATGCCAATGTGCTCAAGTTTCGAAATCTGGAGTGGTTCAAAGTGGAATACCCTTTAATGCTCACCTATGCCTGGGAACGGGTTGTTGAGGAAGAGAAAGAATTTATTAAAAGTGATAAAATTGATACGGAGCTATTGGAAAAGAGATTTTGAAGGGAAATGAGCCCAAAATCCTTCATGACAACTAGCATCTTATTCATCTAGAACTTGATGCAACCACTCAAAAAGAATTAGGCGAAGGTTCCAGCTCTGCGCATCATGATGTTACTGCTGGTCAAAGTCCCAAGACTCAAGCTGATCCTAATTCTACCGTCGATTCCTCTACCGATGTTGGTTATAACCCAGAGAAGCCACAGCTCCAGAAATCCACTGTTCTCTCCCCTATTCCCGAGGGAACTTCCAGCAGCACTACAGCTCATGCGGAAGTTCAAACCAAAGAAGGTATATGTTATCTATTTAATTTCAGTATTGGAAATGATGATATAAGAAATGGCATCTTAAAGGGATTAAGGCTACTGATCCTAAATTGAAAAATAAAACAACATATCTCTTCGAGGGAGTCTCTCCCCACTTTAGCACTCCATCAACAACACATCCCTTCGTAGGCTAGAAACGTGTCTCTCCGCACTTTATCACCAGTTCGACATGGTCTATCTTCATAAATACATTTCATTGCCTCCTTTTACACCACACTGAACTCCTAAAGACGGGTTAGTTATATCACATGCTAGCAAGGTTGGGAAGGACTTCGACCTAAATCACAACACCCATTATCGACACCATACTTAAATGACTTCAAAGGTGTTAAGCATTGATGACAAATCGATATCGAGGAGACACCTTGTCGGCATACTACCAACACCATGACAGCATCCCTTCCTACAAGAATTACGAAGCACATCAAAGGCATTAGAAGCACCATTATTCAATTATCATAACTAAGAAGGCTCATCGATATGCTGCTTTTTGACTATTGAAGCACTTCACCGCTTAAAGGGAATTCCGCGTCCAACCAAAGCGATGTCGATGGTAAGCAACATCGATGTCCTCAAAGACCTTGACACTGCTTGAAGGACATCAATTATAGTATATCAGCCCATGCGAAGACCCTCATGTTGCATACAGCCGGCAATACAGTCCACGGCGCTTTGATGGTACCATTTTTAAACTTGCAACTTTGAGACATTAAAGTGAGGTGATGCCACCTCCTTAAATATTAAAGCGCAAATAACACCGCCGAAGTCGAAGGCCGCCGAAGTCCACCTAATTGAAGATGTTAAATGCAGAGGGGGGGGTCGCCTGCCTCTATAAATATTACCCTAGGGGCGCCATTTTGGGGGCCGATTTTTTATTTCTCTTCTCTCTTCTTAAATTAAAATTTGTAACCCTAAATCAAATTGGAGATAATTCAATTTGACTGTAATCATATTCGAATTGAATGAACATGAACTTATTATTGCATATTGACTTCGATTATGACTTTATTGAACGTTATTGACTTGGACTTGCATAATATGAACTTGTCATGATTAAATCGACATGAACCTAGTTGAAGTGCCATGGATTATGATGAATTTCTATATGCATATCTACATGAACTATGAGCTATGAACTATGGACTTTGAACATAAGGACAAGTGCCTAGCTTAAGGTCATACATAATGCACAATAGCATGACTTCGAGACTTATTTCCTTTGCCTATTGAATATATGGCATAGTAGGGGCCCTTTGGATTATCTTGTCAGAAAGCCAACATGGACTCATATATAGATGACACTTTTAATGGCCTCAGAGAACTTCGAGTATATTAAACAATAGTGACAAAGATGAACTTTTCCTCAAAGGCCATATGTCTTCCATTCTCTAATGATCCCATCATATGATTAGTCCTAAAGTAATAAGTTATACCTTAATAAGTTATACCTTGATGTATCATCATATCAATACGATGTCCTTAGTCACATCGATATAAGGTCCTCGCATATGCACTAATCACATTGGTATGGTCATCTTATTCTTGAATAGGTCTCCGCACATATACTGGACAAGCCGATGAGATTAGCTTATTATGACTCCGTATATATTTAAATCAAGGAATAATTTATTACATTTGGCATCTGAGGTGTTATACCAGTTTTTGATCCAACATTTTTGATGTAAGAAGGAGGGCTCGAACTCCGGCGTTGTTTAACTTCCCTCATAGGCTAATTATGTTTTCTTTTCAGAAATTTCAAAAGCAAAACGAACTAACGTTGTGAACCAGGAAGTTGCGCATACAGAAATTCTAGAGGAAAACATTACCCTAAATTTCAAATTAGGAAATGGTAAACTGGGACAACCGTCTGCATTGGAACAACCAGCAAACAACGAGGCAAAAATTAAAAGCTTGGAACAACAATTAATGGGTATGAAAGGGCTATTAGAAGCGATGCTCGCTTAGAAATCTTTTAAGAATACCAAACTCACAAGTGGAGAAAAGGTAGAATCTCCAAGGAAAAACTTAAATGCTTCCCTGCTTAGAAGTAAAAGCAAAAGCAAGCTTACTAAAGCTATGTAGAAAAAGGAAAATGATAAACAAGCTAGGGCGGACTATCAGTGAAGAATGAAGAAGAAACTTGGAGAGAAGTCTGGGAGTTCGACTTCTGAGGGATATAAACCAAAGATGAGCAATTACCAAAATGATGATTCTTACTTGAGAGAACAAATAGAGAAGGTGGAAAAGGACATGCTCAGCCTTAAGGGGAAGAGGACTTTAGATGATCGGGCTAATGATAATCAAGGAGAGGCACCTTTTACTAATGAGATTATGAGTGAGAAGATATCATCTTATATCAAGATTCCAAGTATTAAATATAGTGGAACCACCGATTCAAACGACCAGCTATTAGCCTTTGAAAGTCAAATGGATCTGTATATTGCATTCGGAGCTATTCGCTACATATTATTTCCAACCATTTTCCAAGGAGCGGCAGCCAGGTGATGCCGGTAATACCGGGACAGGGCTATCTATTCATGGAAGCAATTTTCTTACGATTTCTTAGCATAATTTTGCATCTGCAATGACCCAATCATTGATTACACTGTAGTGGCTAATATCAAGCAAAGACCTGGAGAGCTGCTAGGTGATTATCTCAAGAGATTCAATACGGAAGCTTTGAAGGCAAAGAATATAACTGACAAAGACAAGTTAGTAGCTGTGCATTCGGGGTTAATTGAGCAAACTCCATTTTGGTGAGAGCTTTACATCCACAGGTACAAAAACTTGCAGAACTTCCATTTCCAGGCCGATAAATTTATCTGCATGGATGAAATGTACCATGCTAGGAAGAAGGCTCCAATCAAGAAGGAAACCGAGAAATTGGACAATAGCCGCAATCATAAGAAGCCAAGGTAGGAGGAAGATTTAAATGTTAGTCATATCGCTCTGAATAAGCTACTCTCATATATATATATGCCACTATAAGGGGAAGGATGATTGCCCTATTTCTTATAAAGCCAAAATCGATCCTAAACCAAGAAGGGAAGGAGATTACTATGTGTATCACAAGTCAAATGGACACAGAACGGATGAGTGTAGGGTATTGGCAGGAATAATCCAGCGGATGATCCGCGATGAACGACTGAAGGAATCTATAATGATGGATAGAAGGCTGCCCATTCTGGAAACAACAATCAAAAGCCGCCAAGCAATACTACAAATGTGGTAAAAGATGCTGTTCAACTTGACTTCATTCCACCTCTTAACCGATTAATGTGATTCACGGAGGCCCACACTTGGCTGGAAGCAGCAAAGAGGCTAGAAGCAGATATGTCAGGGAAGCGAAGGAAGGAATTTTCTCTATTCAGGAAGAACCACCACTCAAAAACCCGAGACTTCATATTCAAATGCACACTTTTACGATCACTCCACTAGAACTAAGAGGAATTCACCACCCATGCAATGATCCGCTGATGATTATAGCATAGACCAGACTCTCTGTGGTCTCCAAGATTTTAGTAGACACTGGTAGTGCGGTCAATGTAATCTTTAAGCATGCTTTTGACAAGATGGGGTTTCTGCAGGAGAAACTGGAACCAAGCTTGGAGCTTATCTTTGGATTCAACAACAAGGGGTCAACTCCAGTAGGACAACTGAAGCTTCTTGTACAAATGGGAATTCCACCATGCGGTAGGATCTTTTTTGTTATGGACCAACCATCTTACTATAACGCTTTCTTTGGGAGGCCTGCTCTAGATGAGGTAGATGCCTTTGTGTCACCAAAATACTTGATGGTGAAGTTTCTGATGAAAAAAGGATGTGGAACTATAAGGGGTGAGCAATTCAGTGCTCTAGGGATGTGCTTTGCAACTGTTGAACAAAATGAAGGAAGCTATCTTCCTCGTTATGATTTAGAGGAAAACCAATTAACTAAGGACGATATTAAAAAGCCTTTGAATGACGATTCTTCAAACTCATCACGTAAAGCCATAGCGGAACCTGAAGAAACAACTAGGAATATCTTGAGAAAATTTAATTTCTCCGAGAAGAAGAAGAAAAGAGAAGAAGCAAACTTAGTAAAGGACGAAATAGTGGAAGAAGAGATCGATACTGAGCTAGATTGCAGAAATGAGCAAGAAAAGAATGAAACTGATGGAAGACGTTGAGGAAGTATGAATAGATTTGATAGATAAAATGAAAACGGTTAAGATCGAAAAAGAACTAGATAGTCAAACCAATGAAGAATTAATTCAGTTTCTCCAGTCTAGCAAGGATGTATTTGCTTGGAATCATTCAGACATGGCCGGGATAGAGCCAACCATCATGTATCACGCCTTGAACATATATTCAAACGTCATGCCAGTTCGACCAAAGAAAAGAAAATTCAACAAGGGTCGGTCTACTGCTCTAAAGAAAGAAGTAAAAAAGATGCTTTAGAATGGGTTCATAAGAGAGGTGTTATATCCAAAATGGTTAGCCAACCTAGTGCTAGTTAAGAAGTGCAATGAAAAGTGGAGAACATGTGTTGATTATACTGACTTGAATAAAGCATGCCCGAAGGACTGTTATCCGCTCCCAAGGATAGGCCAGTTGGTTGATGCAAAAAGTGAACATCAACTCTTATCTTTTATGGATGCATATTCAGGTTGTAATGAAATCCCAATGATCAAACCGGATGAAGAACGTACCAGCTTCATAATTTATTGGGGAACCTATTGCTACAAGGTCATGCCCTTCGGCTTAAAGAACACTGGAGCAACTTATCAAAGGTTAGCGAATCGAATGTTTAGGGAACATATAGGCCGCAACATGGAAGTGTATGTAGATGACATGCAGGTTAAGTCTCAAGAAAAAGGTAGTCATCTAAAGGATCTAGAAGAGATGTTCGGCATGTTGCAAAGATACCAAATGAAACTTATCCTACAAAAGTGTTCTTTTAGGATCCATTCTGGCAAGTTCCTAGGATATATCATTAGCACAAGAGGGATTGAAGCCAACCCTGATCAAATTAACGTAATTAGAGACATGGTAGAACCAAAGACAAGCAAAGATGTGATGAGTCTGAATAGAAGAGTGGCAACATTAAACATATTTATTTCTAAGGCCACTGACAAATGCATTCCATTCTTCAATGTTATAAAAAAGAAAAAGAATTTCGAATGGAACGGGGATTGTCAAAAGGCTTTTGAAGAATTGAAAGGTCATCTAGAAAAACCATCAATTCTCTCTAGCCTATTAGACAGGGAAAGTCTTTGTCTTTTATTGGCAGTTTTCGAACATGCCATTAATTCAGTATTGGTAAGAGAAGAAAAGGGGATCCAATTTCCGGTGTATTACACTAGTAAAAGGCTCAAAGATGCAGAAACCAAATATCCAATTATAGAGATGCTAGCATACTGTCTAATGCTTATGGTGCACAAATTGAGAGCCTACTTTTAGGCACACCCAATCAAAGTCCTGACCAATTTTCCACTCAAGCAGGTCTTTAGTAAGGCAAAAGCTTCAGGAAGATTAGTTAAGTGGCTCATTGAGCTTAGCCAATATGATATTAAATTTCTACCACGAGTATCAATTATAGGTTAGGCTCTAGCCAGTTTTATCAATGAATGCACATGATTAATTAAGGAGCAATAAAAAAGGAGAAAGATTTGAACCCTAAATGGAAACTATTTGTAGACGGAGCTTCAAATGAATAAGGAGTCGGGGCTGGATATGTGGTCATAACTCCTGACGGACATAGCCTGTACCATGCAATGAAACTAGGGTTTCCAGCCACCAACAATGTTGTAGAATATGAATCTATGATAGTGGGACTTACCCTAGGCCTTCAATTGAAAATCCCAAGAATTGAAATCTTCAGTGATTCACAGTTGATGGTAAACCAACTAAACCAGAAATATCAGACGAAGGATCCCAAGTAGATGTTATAGGTCAAGTAAATATTGAAGATGCTGACTCAATTCAAAGATTTTTCAATATATCAAATACCTAGAGACAAGAACTATCAAGCCGACTCTTTATCAAAGTTGGCAAGTGCACGAGAAGCGTCAGAAGCTCGAATTGTGCCGATAGGATATTAGGAAAATCCTAGCATTAAGGAAAATAAAAATAACTCAGAAAATGAAGCTTTAGTGCTGACTAGATCTCTGGTTTTAACACATAAAGAGACGGGAGATGAAATTGGAATTCCTTAGAAAGGACTCCCCGTATAGGAACTAATGATCAATACAAGAACAATTGAATGACTCCTATTGTTGAGTATATAACAAAGGAAAAACTACCAGTGGATAAAAAGGAAGCGGGAAGGATAAAGCGCCAAGCCCCAACCTTGATCATCGTAGACGGAATACTCTATGAAAGGGCATATTCACTCCCTTACTTGAGATGTGTTAGTCCAGAAGCAGGGGCCAAGTTGCTCAAGGAAGCCCGCGAAGGATTTTATGGAGACCACTCCAATGGGGTAAAATTGGTTAAGAAAGTCATGAGACAAGGCATCTATTGGCCTCAGATGACTAGTCAAGCCGTCGACTATGTGAGAAGAAGTAATGAGTGCCAAAAATTCTAAAATTCCTCGTTTACCTCCAAGCGAATTACTTTTATATCATGCTCGTGGCCTTTCGATGTATGGGGAATTGATTTAATAGGACCACTACCAGTGTCCAAAGGGGGGGCTAAATACGCAGTGGTAGCCATTGATTATTTTACTAACTGAGTGGAGCTGAACCACTTAGAAATATCACGTCATGAAAGGTTCTCAGATTTGTAACCAAAAATATTATTACTCGATTTGGAATCCTGCATAAGATAATTTCTGACAATGGAACCCAATTCGAAAGTGAAGAGTTCACCCGATTTTGCAACAAAAATGGGATTATTAAAAGCTTTTCATCTGTAGCCCATCTTAAATAAAATGGAGCTGTTGAGGCAGCTAATAAAACCATAAAAACTATTTTAAAGAAACGATTGGACAAAGCAAAAGGGAATTGGGTGGAGAAGCTGCCTCTAGCCCTATGGGTGTATAGAA
Source organism: Allium fistulosum (assembly GCA_030737815.1). Classification (NCBI taxonomy): domain Eukaryota; kingdom Viridiplantae; phylum Streptophyta; class Magnoliopsida; order Asparagales; family Amaryllidaceae; genus Allium; species Allium fistulosum. The sequence goes on from CM060908.1 coordinate 1,021,101,285, forward strand.
CTTCTACTAAGACTATGTGTAACACCTCATATTTTAAGTAACATTATTTAGGATATTTAATTAGTAAATAAAATAAAATAATGTAAGATGATTAATGGATAGGGATTCGATTATAACTAAGGGGTAGCTGTGCCATATAAATGAATAGGTAAATGAAGTAAAATGGACTTAAGTGTTAGGAAATAGGGGAGGGAAAAATAGGAAAGAGGGATTTCCTAATACCCTAAACCCTTAGGGAAAATGAACACACCTTCATTTCATCTAATCACAAATGAAAACATTAAAACCAAGGCCGGCCGCCATTAGCAAAGGAGAAGAAGAGAAAGCTAAAGTTTTCAAGAGGAAAATCAAATCAACTTAATCAAGGTCAAATCTCGCATCTTTAATCACAAAGCTAGTGAATAATGACTACATCTCATTTTTCTATGTTTTCAGTTTTAAGGTGAAACCCGAATTTTTCTTGCATGATTTAACCATGTTTTAGAAGAGCAAAATGTTTATATATGCTTGTTGATGATTTATACATATTTGTATTGATTTTTATGATATGTTTGACATGAAAACCCTATTAAATGACATCCAAATGCCTTGCGAATTTAAATGTAGATCGGAACTAATATTTTAGAGATGGGTTTCAATTTTCTAAATTAATGTGGATTTTTTATAAATTTTCTAGTGAGGAAAATGATTTATTGGGTTATAAATTATTTACAGTGAAATAAATAATTATTTGGGTCTGAAATATATATATGTTAGAAAACATATTGAAAAGGATTTTCTGGAATTTTTATAGAATTTTCCTAAGTGTTTTGAAGAATATATAAAATTATTTAAGATATGAGACTTAAATGTTTTATATATTTAATTAAGGAGAAGGATTTGCAAAATAAAATCATTGTTTAATTATGAAAATATTGGCAGCACTTTTGAAAAAGATATTTAGCAACCAATGAAATTTTGACAAACAATAGCAGGTTAGTTAAAAAGTTTCTCTTTTAAGTTAAAACCAAAACAACATGTTTTTAGCGTGTTCCGCCACTTTCGGCACAGGGGGTTCCGACCCAGACCTTTCGCCACCTATGGTTTCGAAACAAATATGCATGGTATCAAGCTACTTAATACGTAGCGCATTGGATAAAGGCGAGGAGTACTTGGTCGAAACGCTAGGTTCCAAAGGGGTTAGAGTATACCTTGTTTTAAAATAAAAGGTAATGCCTGCTTTGCTTTCGAAAGGTTGGGTTTTGACTCAGTTGGCTTTCGACTGGATCAAATATATTAAAAGGAAAGGTTTCAAATGAGTTGCACTCTTTTATTTTAAGTAATGCTTTAGAAGGGGTCGAAACCCCTAGCTGACGCTTTTTAACCTTTCGAAGTCAATGGTTTCTAAAGGTATTCTTTGTTTTAAAAATTAACCACTTCTCCAATGCTTTTGAAAGGATGGTTTCGACACCATCACTTCTTCACTTAGGAATAGGTTTTGAAAGTAAGGCTTTTGACTTAGATGTTTTAATGACCCTTTTATTCCGATTGAAGTATAACCCAAAGGTTTCGAAAGAGTTGGTTTAAATGGTTTCGAAAGGTGTTTTCCACATGTTTTAAATTGAACCCAAGTGTTTTCGAAAGGTTTGAGTTTCTAAAGGTTTGATGCTTCCGAAAGGTATTTAAAATGGTTTCGTAGGGGTGGTTCCCCAAAGGGTTTCGAAAGAGTCGAAAGGAAGTGTTTCTGATGGTTTTGAAAGGGTTGAAATGGAAGGTTTTCTAAAGGCAACGTTTTAAAGTATTTTAAGGTATGATGTCTAAGGTTTTAAAGCTTTCGAAAAAAGATTTTCAAAGGTTTCAAAAGGGTTTTAAGAATGGTTTCGAAAGGAAGGTTTTGGCCTTTCGGCCTAGATAAATAAAGGGTTTTACTTGGTTTCAAAAGAGATGCTTTCAATGGTTTAGAAAGGGGTACTTTCAAGTGTTTAAATGTTTTCATCAACTAATATTTGAGTAAAGTGTGTGTATATATATAACATGGCAAGGTGATTTTGAGTAGAGCATAGAGTATATGTATTTTCCTTGTGTGAGTTTGATTTAAAGATTTTAAATCAATTTGAGAAAAGGTTTTCAAGGAAAATTTTGGTAATATATCCCTAAGTAAAAATGACTCAAATATTAGAATACCAGACGGGACTGGTATAGGGTCGTGCCTTATACATTAGCTATTGGCCCCAGCTAATTTAGTCCAAAATTCCAGTGTGTAGGGCTTTGTCATAGGTAAGACTAAAATTATGATTACACGCAAAAGGGAATATATATTTGTATACAGATAGGTTATTGGTGAGCCCGCGTTAGGATCAGGTGACCCTGGGAGATGTTAAGTTAGGGACAGACCATACAGAAGAGAAGTATTTAACAAGTAGTTAAGGACAGATCATCCAGAAGAGGAGTGTCTAACACATGTTAGATTATTTTGTTATTTTGTCTGGTAGGCCCGAGTCAGCCACAAGGTTATAATTAGCCAAACAAAACTAAAGTCTTTGAACAGATAGTTCTTTTATTAACTGATATGTATGTTTACATAATGATGATTTACAGTATTTAACCAGTTTTGGTTGCAGGAAATGTTTTGCAAAAGATATGTTTTAAAGAATGTTAGTGAGGGGAAACCCGTTCCGCTAAGCGATGTGGTCTCACTTAACATTAATAACCAGGATGTATATTATTATTCACACCAGGCTTTATGTCTGAATTAAAGTTTATGCTTTCCCCTTATACTCTCGGTTGCTCAAAATTGATTTGAGTAGGCTGAGGGTTGAGGTTCTTTTAGGTTTTACTAAGATAATGAATAAAGCTACCAAAGGCGAGCAGGAGGCTAACGGATAGCTATTTAGGATTTACAGTTCTTTGTTTCGTGTTATTTCCATTGTGTATGTATTAAGTCAAATATGACTATATTACTCTGATCATCCAATGGGGCATCTTCATATGTCGCTCTTGGCGTATTTTGTATTAAGTATTTTTTATCATTGACTGGGAACTGTTTTGTGATTGTGTAATATATGAATATGGAACATGTGTTTTGAAATGTAATGGAAAATTCTATTTTGAAATCTGTGGTTTGTTTCATATTCAAGTGCTTCCGATACTATAGATACCATTAACATAGCCATATTTAGTCGCCAGAAGTTAATACTATAGATGACTGCAGCATTTATAGTGCTTAGCTTTGGGCCTCTAGATAGGGGATGTTACACTACGATAGGACATACTCTGCATTCCCTCGCATATGGATGTGAAACCATGCTTCTAATCGAAGTAGAAGTTCCTTCCCATTAAAGGGTCACATATGCCTTTGATCCAAATCATGAGTTGAAGAAGGAGACCTTAGACCTAATCAATGAATTAAGAGATGAAGCAGCCGTCCGAATAGTTGAGTACCAATGAAGAGTAACCAAAAAATATAATTCAAGAGTAAAAGGATGGATGTTCCAAAAAAGGAATCTAGTGCTCCGATGAGTCATGGAAAATACTAGGAATCCTACGGATGGACCGCTGGGGCCAAAATAGGAAGGACCCTTAATCATGCACAAAGTAGTTCCGCCGGGGACTTATAAACTTTGCCGACCAGATGGAAATGTCATAGCAAGAACATGGAACATCAAACATTTACGACTTTATTTTCCAACATTGGATAAATAATAGGAATTATCAGCTTGGTTACAGAAAGGAGTAGGATTTTCTTAGGGAAAAGGAAAGGCCCCAGCCATCAAAGGGTTAACTGTAAGAGGTCTCAGCCATCAAAGGCCCCAGCCTTCGAAGGCTTGACCACGAGAGGTCCCGACCATCAAATGTCCCAGCCATCAAAGGGTTGACCTCAAAAGGTCCCAACCATCAAAGGCCCCATGTAACATCCCTTATCTAGAGGCCCAAAACTAAGTGCTACATATGCTGCAATCATCTATAGTATTAACTTCCAGCGACTAAATACGGCTATGTTAATGGTATCAATAATATCAAAAGCACTTGAATATGAAACAAAACACAGGTTTAAAAAAAACACAGATTTACTTCATTACATTTCCAAACAAAACTTGTTCCATATTCACGTAACATAACCCAAACGTTTTCCCAGGCACTAAATAAATATAGTTATTACAAATTACGTCGAGATCGGTATATGAAGATACCCCCTTGATTGATCAGAGTCAAATGGTCATATAAGACCTAATACATTATAACACAGCGGAAATTCATCAAACAAAAGTAAAAAGCAGCAATTCCTAAATAGCTATCTGTTGCCTCCTGCATCCTTCGGTAGCTTGTTCATCAAACAACCTAAAAACCTGAAAAGATCCTTAACTCTCAATCTACTCAAATTAGTTTTGAGTACCCAAGAGTTTAAGGGGAAAACATAAACTTCGAGTCAAACATAAAGCCTGGTATGAATAATACTATACATCCCGGTTTAATTATGTTAAGTGAGACCACGCCGCTTAGCGGAACGGGTTTCCCCTCACTAACATTCTTTTAAAACATATCTTTTCAAATTCTTTCATATAACCATATTCTATGCACCTGCATCCACAATGGTTAATCTCGACAAAATAATCATTATGTAATCATACATAAATATCAGGTAATAAAGAACTATCTATTCAAACACAAATAACTTTTAACCTTTGGCTGACTCGGGCCTACCAGATCACATAATCATAATTATTCTAACATCCGTTAGATATTTGTATTTAGGATTGTCTGTCTTTTATTATCTATTTAACGTTTCCCATCAGGACGGTCTGCCTTAAACTATTTGTTAAGCATCTTCCTTCTGGATGGTCTGTCCCTAACTTAATCATCTCCCAAGTTCTCCCGAGCCTAGTGGTTTTCCGGGCTTACCAAAAACCTATCTGTATACAACATATGTTCCTTTCGGTGTGTAATCATAATTTTAGTCTACCTGTGACCAAGCCCTACACACTGGAATTCTGGACAACAATTAGCTGGGGCTACAAGCTAATGTACAGGGCATGACCCCATACTAGTCCCTTCTGGTTTTCTAATATCTGAGTCATTTTTACTTAAGGAATCCCCTCCCATAATTTTCCTTGAAAAAAATTTCAAAATGATTCAAACCTTTAAATCAAACTTCAAACAAGGAAAAGAAATAAGTCTTTATACTTTACTCAAATCATATTACCATGTTAGATATATATCCTTTACTCAAAACGTGGTTGATGAAAACACTTTACCATTTGAAAGAACCTCTTTCCATACTTTGAAATTATCCCATTCGAACTCAATGTTTAAACCTTTCGAAAATCGTCTCTAAAACCTTTCGAATTCATTCAAAACAAACCTATCAGAAGTTATAAGCTTTAGACATCCTTCTTTAAAATCACTTTAAGTCATTGCCTCAGAAAAACCTTCGGAAAACCTTTCCTTCAAAACCTTTCAAAAACCTTTAATAAACCCTTCGAAATAGATCCAGGAATAAACCCATCGAATGCTTAAAACTCTTTAAAACACAAACCTTTCGAAGGTAGATTGGCTTCAACTTTAAAACAATCTGGAAACTTATCTTTTAAAAACTTTCATCTTGATTAAAGCAACCTTTCGAAAATATTCATATAACCTTTCGGGGATATCCAAACAACCTTTCGGAAGCCTTTGGTTATATTTCACAAAATAAGGGTAACCACCTAAGTCGAAAGCTTCCCTCCGAAAGCCTTGGAGAAACGGCTAACTTTAAAAACAGGCGAACCTTTCGAATGGGTCGGAAGGTTTAAAGTAAAACCTTTATAAAATAGTGGAAACTCTTCGGCGACGCTGGAAGGTTTCAAAACAGAGTAATGGTGGTAGCAACTACAACCTCTCGACACATCGGAAGATTTTAAAGTCTTTCTTTAAATAACTTGACCAAGTCAGAAGTGACCAAGCCGAAAGCTCAAGTTCAAAAGCAAAGCAGGCGAAAGCTTTTCACTTATAAAATAATTATATTCCAACCCTTTCGGCTTATATTCAATTCATTACGTACCAATTTCTTGATACCTTATTCATTGAACTTTGACTTTATCGAAAGCTAACCCTTCGACTGAGACGAAAGGTCTGGGGTGGAAGATGTTTAGCCGTATGGATTGAAACATGGAAAAAGTGTGATTTTTGTAACCTTAAAAAGGAAACTTTTCAACTAACCTGCCTTTGTTTGTCAAATTCTCATTGGTCAATAAAATAATTTTCTGAATTTTTGCTGCCGCAATTACCAGAATTTTATAAAACATTTTATTTTGCAAAATGCCCCTTCTCCTTTATAAATATATAAAACATTTAAGTCCCATACCTTAAATAATTTTATATATCCCTCAAATGACTTAGGGAAATTCTGGAAAAATTCTAGAAAATATATTTTAATATATTGCCTAACATATTAAAATCTCAAACCCAAATAATTATTATTTCAGCCGAAAATAATTTAAAACCTAATAAACAATTTCCTTCATTCAAAAATTCATATAAAATCCATATTAAATCAAAAAATTATGAAAATCAAAACCCATATCTAAAATATTATTCCCGACCTATATTTAAAATTTTAAAGTATTCAAATGTCATTAAATAGGGTTTTCATGCTAATCATTATCATAAAACACGAATAAACATTTATAATTCCATCAATAACAAACATATTTATCTTAAAACATCAAACATGGCAATATTATAGCAAAATCATTTCAGATCTAAACAAAAACCGAAAACTAGAAATATTAGGGATGTAGTAATTATTCACCTTGGCTTTTTGAGATTATAAATGAGTTTTAGAGTGTTAAATTAGTTGATTTCTTCTTTCCTCTTGAATCTTAGCTTTCTTCTTCTTGAGATTGGAAATGGTGGCCGACCTTAGCAAGTTTTCGTTTTTATGAAATGAGAGTAGTGAACGTGAATCTCACAAGGGTTTTGGGTATAAGGCTTTGCCATTTCCCAAAATACCCTTCTCATTTCCTAACAAATTTTTTAGTGTTATTTCATTTTAATTACCCCTTCATTATGGCACGGCTACCTCTAACTAATTAAATCTCCATCTATTACTCTTTACATCACTTAATATAATTTAATTAATTAAACGTCTTAAATTAGGTTATAAAATATATGTGGTGTTACACCCTAACCATCAAAGGCTTGAACGTAAGAGGTCCCGGCCATCAAAGGCCTTAAGCTATCAAAGGCTTAACCGTAAGAAGTCCCGGCCATCAAAGGCCTTGAGCCTTTAGTGCCACCATCAAAGGCCTCACTTAAGCGCCTCCTAGATGGAAGTTGGGTAAGCCTTTAGTGTCTACCATTATATGGCCTCACTAAAGCATCGGGAAAGCCTTCAGCACCTGTCATCAAAGGCACTCACTGAAGTACTTCCTAAAGGAAGGTCGGGTAAGCCTTTAGTGCCATCATCAAAGGCCTCACTAAAGCACCAAGAAAGCCTTTAACCCCTCCCTACTTGGCCTGGTTAAAGCGCCTCCCAGACGGAAGATGGAGTAAGTCTTTAGTGCCTTCATCAAAGGCCTCACTAAAACACCAAAATCTTCAAAAGGAAGATCGATCAAACTTAAGACCAAGTAGTGCTCCCAATCAATCAAACTCAAGAGCAAAGTAGTGCTCCCAAATCAATTATCAAGAGCCAAGTAGTGCTCCCAAATCAATTAAGATCAAGAGCCAAGTAGTTCTCCTGAATCAATCAAACTCAAGAGCCAAAGAGTGCTCACAAATCATTCAAAATCAAGAGCCAAGTAGTGCTCTCAAATCATTCAAAAGCAAGAACCAAGTAGTGCTTCGAATCAAATCAAGTTTCCTAAAGGAAGAAAATGATTTTCGGTCTTCTTATATGGATTTCTAGTCTTCTTATATTAAACATAAATGAATTTTTCTTATATGGATTTCTGGTCTTCTTATATTATCGCCATAAATGAATTTTTGGTCTTCTTATATGGATATCTCGTCTTCTTATATTATCACCAGAAATGAATTTTCGGTCTTCTTATATGAATTTCTGATCTTCTTATATTATCGCAAAAAATGGATTTTCGGTCCTCTTATATACAGTTCTGGTCTTCTTATATCATTCTCAAATATGGGTTTCTAGTCTTCTTATATGGATTTCTGGTTTTCTATTATTATTATCATGTGTGGATTTCTGGTCTTCTATCGGATACAAATTTCTGGACTTCTTATTATCATATGTGGACCTTCAGTCTTTTATTACTATTCTCAAACATGGATTTTTGGACTTATATCATCATTACCAAACTTGAATTTATATACATTCAGTTTTGTTTTCAAAAGTTGGATTTATGGCTTCCTACCATTATCTCTGAGACATTGATTTGTGGAAGATGAAGCCAAAATTGGGCAGTAAAATGGAATTCATGGTTTTGCCCGAAAGAGTAAAAGCTTCTCTAATACTAGGGGGCTAAATGTTATCTATATAATTTTAGTATTGGAAATAATGTTATAAACAATGGCATCATAAAGGGAATAAGGCTACCGAGTCCTGAATTGAAGAATAAAGTAACATATCTCTTTAAGGGAGTCTCTCCGCACTTTGTCACTCTATCAATAGAACATCTCTTCGAAGGTTAAAAATGTGTCACTTTGATAGAGTGTCGCATCGCACTTCACCACTTTAGCGTAGTCCATCTTCATTAGTACATTTCATTGCCCTTTTTTACACTGCACTGAACCCTCAAAGACGGGCTAGTCGTATAGAATGCTAGCAAGGTTGGGAAGGACTTCGACCCAAATCACACCACCCATAACCAACACCATACTCAAACGACTTTGAAGGTGTTAAGCATCGATGGAAAATTAATATTGAGGAGACACCTCGTTGGCAGATTACCAACACTACGTCAACATCCCTTCCTATAAGCACTACGAAGCACATTGAAGATATTGGAAGCACCGTTGTTTAATCGTCATAACCCAGTAGGCTCATCGACATGCTTCTCTTCGACCACTTAAGCACATCACCACTCAAAGGAAATCCCGCATTCAACAAAAGCGATGTTGATGGTAAGCACCATCGATGTCCTCAAAGACCTTGACGCTGCTTGAAGAACATCAATGATAGTATCATCAACCTGTGCGAAGACCCTCATATTGCATAGAGGTGGCAACACAATCCACAACGCTTTGATGGTACCCTTTTTAAACAGAAACATCGAGGACATTTGTAACGACCCGTAAATTTAACTAGTTTTAATAACGTTACTAATTGAAATTTTGTGGAATTTTAAATAATAAAATATTGAAATAAAAATTTAATATTTGAAATGCGACTAGTTAAACATAGTAACTGGTAAATTTTCATCCGAAAATATGAAATTTATTTTCGTGTGTAATTTTATTTCAATTTAATCAGTTAGGAATTGATGAAAATAAAATGTTTTCGGAACCTAAATATGTTTACATAGAAAAATTCTAAACCATCTTTTGAGCAAGGCATCATTTTTCGTTTTTCCAAATTCGGACTTCTTTAGCTCCGTCGATCTTTTTTTTTGCGTTTTTCTTGCATTTTCCGCTAGTAGAAAATTCGAATTTTTATAATTCAATCGTACCACTAATATCTATATACCGTTCCGAGCGTCTCGTCGCGCTGATTAAAACAGTATATTCATTTGTGCAAATCGGAGTCCGATGTAAAACGTCGCGTTAATTTAACCGTTCCGGACGGACCGGTTGAACTATTTTCAGCCCATATCCATTTTAAAAAAAAAATAAAAAAAAATTGAAAATGTATTTAGTTGCCGTGCATTCATTAGGGGGTTAGTAGTTGGTAGGTGTGACTTGGAAATGTGAGTGGCTTTTCGTAGTTCAAAGAGAAAATTTGTTAATGAAAATTTATAAAATTTAAGTAAACAAACGTATCATCCCACTTTCATTCACTGTCCATTCACTCCCATTCACTCCCAGATACTAACTCTCCTCCCTCCCTTCTTCTCTTTATTCTCTTCATAGCTTACTGTCAAAAAAAAAAGATGAGAACCTTTCCAGCAAAAAATGCAAACACACCCAACTCCCACCCGTTCCACCCATCAACACGCACGACTACACCGAGCCACCACAACCCAGAGGCCCACTACGCGACTTCACTCACGTGCCGCACCACCATGAGCCACGCCCATCCATCGAACTCCAGCCACCACCATGCGACACCGCCATCCACCGTCCTTCCCCTCCCTTCCAGTCCGCCTCCTCGCCGATCACCACCTCCACTCCACCTCCATTGTTCACGCGCCAACCCATTTTTTTCACTGATCCAAACCCCTGCGCCCTTCTTCCTAGCTCCTTGCCAAGCCCAAGCACACAACCCGAACCATTGTTTCGCTGTCCATCTATTCGGCTTCTTATTTTCCTCCACCCTCCTCAACTTCGTCACCCCTTGCGCACCGACCAGGCACCGTCGCCACCACCCTGTCCCTTGCCTCGCCGCGCCAGCACCCAACCCCGACCTCACGTGTGTGTGGTGCGTGTGCATACCGTGGGCATGTGTTTTAGTAAGTGCGTGCATGTGCTTCTGCAGTGGGTCGTGGCAGTGTTGTTGAATCCTTATGTTTAAGAGATGAATCACTGTTTTATGAGACAAACAGAAATTTAGTGCGTGCACTGGAAAGGAAGATGAGTCATGGTGTATAAAGGAAGGGGTGAATGTCAGAAAGAAAGAAGTCAGTTTGGATTTTAAAAAAAATGTTTACTGTTACCAATAGCCGAGATTTGCATACGCCTTTGTACAACTCATTTTGCTGTCACATATGTATATAAGCTAAAGTATGCGATAGAGTTGTAACCAATTTTTGTTTCCCTGTTGTTGTTGCAGCAACCGACTTAGTGTCTATCGCAGCAGCATCGATCTCTCAGCACTTCGTTCTTTCCTTCGTTATCGGTAAGCGCATTTATATAATTTTATAAATTATATATGAACGCTCATTGAATTAATATCGTCCTTTTTGTCGATATTGCAGTGTCTGTTGTTCGTATCATACCGACTTTATTCGTGCTTCTTTTGCTTCGCCGTCAATTTCTTTAACCACGAAAGGTGAATTAATTTTCACGACTATATTCTTATGCAAGTTTGAATTGATAAATGATTGGCTGTTAATGTTGACATTAGACGTTAAATTGTTAATGTTGTAAGTGATAAATAAATTGAAATTGAAATTGACGTAGGATAGTTAGATTTGGTATATGTTAAATTCGATTCGATGACTTTTGCATAATATGACCTCATTTAAATGTTAGATTAATTGACACGTAGAAATTTGGTTATGTTCACCTTGAACCATGGATTGTACGTTGTAAAATTGATGTAGTTTGAAATTGAACAATAAATATCAAGTGAAGAACCATATAAATATTAGTGTAATAATCTTTAATTTACATGAAATGATATTGTAGATTCTAGAAATAATTATATTAATTTGCACAAACAACAATGTAAATTAATACGATTATTTCGGGATTATTTGAATTAATTATTGGATTGTTATTGATTGTTGTTATTGCTTGTTTATTTACTTTGACACCATCCCAGTTATCACACTGCAAGTTCCCTTTGTTATGCTTTGATTTTTGAATTGAAATGGAATCGGGTTGAAATGATAAATACCCAAATTGAACTTTGACCTAGGATAGAGAATTAAATAAAAATCGATTGGTCAATAATTTGATTTAAAAATAAAATGAAGATTTTATTTGAATAAATAATATGGTTTTGAAACGAAGTTAAAAATTAAATTTTAATGAAAGAAAATGTTAATATTTGATGATCTGAATAAAAATATTAACATAGTAGCTGATGAAAGAACGTTGTTTTAAATTTGGAATTATTAATAATTAAGTTTGAAATTAGTTAATAATTAAGTTTTGAAATTATTTAATAATTAAATAAAATTGAATTCTTTATTAAGTGAAATTGAACTTCTTGAATAAGTGAAATTAAGTTTCTTTATTAATTAAGTTTTGAAATTGTAACTAAGTAAATAAATAAGTGAAATTGAATTTCTCTAACAAGAAATAAAATGTGTTTTATTGAAATTAATGTAAGACTTGAAATGTAAAGAATTTGATTTGATGAATTTAATTTAATGCAATTTGTAAGTTTTGATATAACGGAGTTGAACTTAAATAATTGATTTAATAAATTGGAAGTTAAATAGAAATTGTTTTGAAGGATAAATTTACCTAACGAATATTGAATGAAATCGATAAAGGAACTTAATTTGATTTGAATGTAGATTAAATCATTTTAAATGATTTTGGAATGAAACTTATATACGAATTTAAATGAATATTGGAATGGCTTTAAATAAAAATTGAAATTGTATTATAAGATTTTGAAATGGTAATTTGGAAGTTTTGAAACGTAAATTTTGAAAATTGGTTTGGAAAGACAAATGAAATGTTGGTTTACAAATTTTAACTGAAATTGAATTTGATTGGCTTTTGAAATATATTAAACGACCAATTGGTGAAATAATGACAAAAGTTATTAAAGAGACCGGAATCGGTTAGGGACATACTCACTGTCTAAACCGAAAACCACTTTAATAACTATACGCGGAGTGTGATCCAGAATGAAGTGGTTGGAATGATGTACGTGATGACTGAAGAAAGAGAACGATAATGGATAGCCTTGACACTTGTGTCAAATTGGAAATGACTAAAACAGGAGCCGGGCCGGGCCAAATGGGGTTAGCTACCTCGAGCGAACACACTTTTTCGTAAACTACTCATTACTTGTTGTCGATTGGTGCACCCTTGATTTGGGAGTGATGTTTCGCGATGTTGTGATCGCTGCGGCGATGCGTTCTCACCAGTCCGGATCAGGCAAACGGTAATTTCACTACCTTGGGTTTTGCATTATGTGCCTTGTCATACTTGTATTCCTATATACAGGACCACTACGATTTGTTTTGTGTTATACCTATGGAGTACTCCCTGATATCCCACTAGTTTACGGTGGAGTTTACAGTGCTGTATAGACTATAACGCTTATATAAAATGTGTTAAGGGGGATAATGGTAACGCCTTAACACTATTTTGATACTTTATATTACTGATAGGCATTATCTACTTATCGTACACTACTACATAGTAGATAGTTTAACGGATCCTTAAAGGATGGTTATTCCAACATCCTTTGAGTTACTTGTATTTCAATTTCTATTTCACTTGAGTTGGATTTATTGATATAAGAATGTTAATCCTGACTCGAGTGTTTTGTGTTTTTCTTTACGCTCGGGTCAGACTGAGTGTACCAGTATTCGAGACTCACCTTTGGAGTTGGAGCTTCGCTTGGAGATCCAGCTATCTATCCAACTTTCAGATATTCAGTTGATTCCAGTGATGTATTCTGATATTGTATTTGATTATTGTATTCGAAACATCTGTTGTACCTTATTTAACTCTGATATGTATATAGTAGCTTCATGAACTACTATCTTTGTGTCCGCTGCATTTATTACTCTATGTCTGTGATCTGTGATTATTTTATTTACTGTTTATGCTGAGTTTTGCCAAATTTAAATTAACAATTCGGTATTTTGAATTATTCAAGTCCGACATGTGCGGATGCGAATAGTCTAAAATAGCGGGTTGTTACAGTTGGTATCAGAGCTTTGGCTCTAGGCAAAACTTAGTATATAGGGTAAATGTATTTACAGAATCACTTTCATTCGAGTTAAATCTCTTTCTTTTGACTCGATTCCTTTGAATTTTGGAACATTCCCTGCGGTTCCGAAATTCATTCTTGTCCCTCACTATTCGTATTCTTCTGAATTCTGGAGTATCACATAACTCTACTTCGAATGATCTTTATAATGAGTTGGCGGTCCCGCCAATCTCAAATTGATTTGTAAAGGGGTAAAACTCTTTTACAATAGCATCGATTCACCGGAGATTTATATATCCTCGGTTTAGATGCTGACATCTATGGTTATGCCGAACTCTATCTCTTGAAATCAATGTCGATTTGCCTCGGAATTCTACATTTACCTTATTCTTGAAGTCACGGTTGACCCGGTTAAGGTTGCCCGCGATTTATATAAATTTATCAATCTTTCTACTTTGTTATTAATCATCATATCTTTGTTTCGAACTTATCTTCGAATCATATTTCTCTTTGATTTGAGTCAATCAAATTTGAAACCCTATCCTTATTTTGAATATTCATTCCTATATCGTCGAGCAAAGAAATGTATTTGTAAACTAATATATAACCATTTTAATATATGCTGTGTTGTTTGAGTTGATGTTGATTTGGGTTTCCGATCGATTCGTCTGATCAACGCTATCGATAGGATTTCCAAAACACTTGAGCAGAGCAAGCTGACACAATATTGTTTCCAAATTTGGAAAATAAAATAAAGTTTGTATGATTTTACTATATATATAAGTATAAATTTTCTGAAATTGAACTGTTAACTGAATTGGTTGTCAGAAAGGTAATATTTGATTTTCACTATTTGTTTTGTAAATCATTGATTATTCCAACATAAAAATAAATGGAATTATAAAGGTTGGTTTATAGATTTAATTAGAAATTTAAATGAATTTAAAGTAAGAATTTGAGAATTTAATTTCCTAAAATTTCAAGCTTTGGTTTTTAAATTTTTTAAAATGTATATTATTGAACGTATTTTCAAATAAAAACCGTTTTCAAAGAATTTTAAAATGTTGAAATCAGTGCTCTTCTTTTTGTCGCTGGAAAATAATTTCGGTGATGTCGGCCGCATCATCGACGTTCATTTTCGAGTTTCGAAGTGGAGAGACCATTCTGTAGCTTTGCTACAGTTTTGCTTTGGGAATTAAATTGATTCAAAATTTTAAAGTATGACTTGTTTTAAAATATATATATATTAGTAATTGATTTAGATTTGACTTGAATATATTGTATGTATAGAATTATCTCTAAATTGTTTGAAGTTAATCGAAATTTAATTCTAAAAATTTGGGTAAAAGATGATTTCAATTATAAATGAAACCAAAATTTTGAATTAATATTTAAACTTGAGAGAATTGAAGTAGAAATTCACTTGTATAATACTCGATTACATTCAATATAACTTACCTAAATTGCCTAAAAAGTTAACTATGTAATTGGATAGTATACAATATAAATTGTCTTTATAAATAAAATTTGGGTACGTATAATAAATGTTATACACTTAAAGTTTAATTATAAAATGATTAATAGAGATAAATAGAATGCTAGGTTAGTTGAGAAATAAATGGATTAATAAAATAAATTGTTGTTTGAAATAAATTTTGTAACAAATAATGATAAATTGAAAATAAATCAAGTTAATGAAATTCCTTGAGTTTAAAGTCAATTGTTGAATATAAATTAATTTAAGGGTACTTTTGGCACAAGTCCTTATTAAGTTTCAAAATTTACGAAAAGTCCTTCACTAAATTTCAGTGTAAATTAGGTCCCTGTTTTTTATTCACTATTATTGCAGAGCATGATGCAACATTTCATAAAAGTTGCTGACATTTCCGCAACATTTCTGTACACTGTGAACATAGTGTATGAAAGTTGCTGAAATATCAACACTTATTTATAAAAGTTGCTGATATTTCAGCAACATTTATGTACACTGTGAACACAGTTTATAAAAGTTGCTGAAATATCAGCACTTATTTATAAAAGTTGCTGACATTTCAGCAATAATTTTTCTTTGTTTTTACAATAAAACTTTGACACAGATAGTTGCTGAAATATCAGCACTTATTTATAAAAGTTGCTGACATTTCAGCAATAATTTTTCTTCGTTTTCAGATAACAGGGACCCGCTTTACAATGAAACTTTGACAGGGACCCGCTTTACAATATGAAAGTATGATAGGGATGCCTCCCTAATTTCCACTTAATTTAAATTGAAATTTATATGGTTTAAATTAATTGTTTTATTTTGAAATTCAAGTTTATTTTCTTCTAGTTGTTTCTATTCTCCTACCTCCTTCCTTTTCGAGGACGAAAAGTTTTGAGTGGGGGAGAGTGTAACGACCCGTAAATTTAACTAGTTTTAATAACGTTACTAATTGAAATTTTGTGGAATTTTAAATAATAAAATATTGAAATAAAAATTTAATATTTGAAATGCGTCTAGTTAAACATAGCAACTGGTAAATTTTCATCCGAAAATATGAAAGTTTAATTTCGTGTGTAATTTTATTTCAATTTAATCAGTTAGGAATTGATGAAAATAAAATGTTTTCAGAACCTAAATATTTTTACATAGAAAAATTCTAAACCATCTTCTGAGCAAGGCGTCATTTTTCGTTTTTCCAAATTCGGACTTCTTTAGCTCCGTCGATCTTTTTTTTCTGCGTTTTTCCTGCATTTTCCGCTAGTAGAAAATTCGAATTTTTATAATTCAATCGTACCACTAATATCTATATACCGTTCCGAGCGTCTCGTCGCGCTGATCAAAACAGTATATTCATTTGTGCAAATCGGAGTCCGATGTAAAACGTCGCGTTAATTTAACCGTTCCGGACGGACCGGTTGAACTATTTTCAGCCCATATCCATTTAAAAAAAAATTGAAATGTATTTAGTTGCCGTGCATTCATTAGGGGTTAGTAGTTGGTAGGTGTGACTTGGAAATATGAGTGGCTTTTCGTAGTTCAAAGAGAAAATTTATTAATGAAAATTTATAAAATTTAAGTAAACAAACGTATCATCCCACTTTCATTCACCGTCCATTCACTCCCATTCACTCCCAGATACTAACTCTCCTCCCTCCCTTCTTCTCTTTATTCTCTTCATAGCTTACTGTCAAAAAAAAAGATGAGAACCTTTCTAGCAAAAAATGCAAACACACCCAACTCCCACCCGTTCCACCCATCAACACGCACGATTGCACCGAGCCACCGCAACCCAGCGGCCCACTACGCGACTTCACTCACATGCCGCACCACCATGAGCCACGCCCATCCACCGAACTCCAGCCACCACCATGCGACACCGCCATCCAACGTCCTTCCCCTCCCTTCCAGTCCGCCTCCTCGCCGATCACCACCTCCACTCCACCTCCATTGTTCACGCGCCAACCCATTTTTTTCACTGATCCAAACCCCTGCGCCCTTCTTCCTAGCTCCTTGCCGAGCCCAAGCACACAACCCGAAACATTGTTTCGCTGTCCATCTATTCGGCTTCTTATTTTCCTCCGCCCTCCTGAACTTCGCCACCCCTTGCGCACCGACCAGGCACCGTCGCCACCACCCTGTCCCTTGCCTCGCCGCGCCAGCACCCAACCCCGACCTCACGTGTGTGTGGTGCATGTGCATACCGTGGGCATGTGTTTCAGTAAGTGTGTGCATGTGTTTCTGCAGTGGGTCGTGGGAGTGTTGTTGAATTCTTATGTTTGAGAGATGAATCACTGTTTTATGAGACAAACAGAAATTTAGTGCGTGCGCTGGAAAGGAAGATGAGTCATGGTGTATAAAGGAAGGGGTTAATGTCAGAAAGAAAGAAGTCGGTTTGGGTTTTAAAAAAAATGTTTACTGTTACCAATAGCCGAGATTTGCATACGCCTTTGTACAACTCATTTTGCTGTCACATATGTATATAAGCTAAAGTATGCGATAGAGTTGTAACCAATTTTTGTTTCCCTGTTGTTGTTACAGCAACCGAATAAGTGTCTGTCGCAGCAGCATCGATCTCTCAGCACTTCGTTCTTTCCTTCGTTATCGGTAAGCGCATTTATATAATTTTATAAATTATATATGAACGCTCATTGAATTAATATCGTCCTTTTTGTCGATATTGCAGTGTCTGTTGTTCATATCATACCGACTTTATTCATGCTTCTTTTGCTTCGCCGTCAATTTCTTTAACCACGAAAGGTGAATTAATTTTCACGACTATATTCTTATGCAAGTTTGAATTGATAAATGATTGGCTGTTGATGTTGACATTAGACGTTAAATTGTTAATGTTGTAAGTGATAAATAAATTGAAATTGAAATTGACGTAGGATAGTTAGATTTGGTATATGTTAAATTCGATTCGATGACTTTTGCATAATATGACCTCATTTAAATGTTAGATTAATTGACACGTAGAAATTTGGTTATGTTCACCTTGAACCATGGAATGTACGTTGTAAAATTGATGTAGTTTGAAATTGAACAATAAATATCAAGTGAAGAACCATATAAATATTAGTGTAATAATCTTTAATTTACATGAAATGATAGTGTAGACTCTAGAAATAATTATATTAATTTGCACAAACAACAATGTAAATTAATACGATTATTTCGGGATTATTTGAATTAATTATTGGATTGTTATTGATTGTTGTTATTGCTTGTTTATTTACTTTGACACCATCCCAGTTATCACACTACAAGTTCCCTTTTTTTTTGAAAATGGGTAAACCGCCTCATTAAAAACCTTACTAACTATCGGTGTGATAATTAGTAGGGGAAAAAGAGTGCGGTGCTTTATTGATAACATATCAATATAAGAATTACAACGTTTATGTACATACTGTCTGGAAGAAAAAAATAAACAGGAAAAACAACCCTGTTACAATCGACTCTCCTACGTGGCAGAGAACAGAACACTACAAGTTCCCTTTGTTATGCTTTGATTTTTGAATTGAAATGGAATCGGGTTGAAATGATAAATACCCAAATTGAACTTAGACCTAGGATAGAGAATTAAATAAAAATCGATTGGTCAATAATTTGATTTAAAAATAAAATGAAGATTTTATTTGAATAAATAATATGGTTTTGAAATGTAGTTAGAAATTAAATTTTAATGAAAGAAAATGTTAATATTTGATGATCTGAATCAAAATATTAACATGGTAGCTGATGAAAGAACGTTGTTTTAAATTTGGAATTATTAATAATTAAGTTTGAAATTAGTTAATAATTAAGTTTTGAAATTATTTAATAATTAAATAAAATTGAATTCTTTATTAAGTGAAATTGAACTTCTTGAATAAGTGAAATTAAGTTTCTTTATTAATTAAGTTTTGAAATTGTAACTAAGTAAATAAATAAGTGAAATTGAATTTCTCTAACAAGAAATAAAATGTGTTTTATTGAAATTAATGTAAGACTTGAAATGTAAAGAATTTGATTTGATGAATTTAATTTAATGCAATTTGTAAGTTTTGATATAACGGAGTTGAACTTAAATAATTGATTTAATAAATTGGAAGTTAAATAGAAATTGTTTTGAAGGATAAATTTACCTAACGAATATTGAATGAAATCGATAAAGGAACTTAATTTGATTTGAATGTAGATTAAATCATTTTAAATGATTTTGGAATGAAACTTATATACGAATTTAAATGAATATTGGAATGGCTTTAAATAAAAATTGAAATTGTATTATAAGATTTTGAAATGGTAATTTGGAAGTTTTAAAACGTAAATTTTGAAAATTGGTTTGGAAAGACAAATGAAATGTTGGTTTACAAATTTTAACTGAAATTGAATTTGATTGGCTTTTGAAATATATTAAACGACCAATTGGTGAAATAATGACAAAAGTTATTAAAGAGACCGGAATCGGTTAGGGACATACTCACTGTCTAAATTGAAAACCACTTTAATAACTATACGCGGAGTGTGATCCAGAATGAAGTGGTTGGAATGATGTACGTGATGACTGAAGAAAGAGAACGATAATGGATAGCCTTGACACTTGTGTCAAATTGGAAATGACTAAAACAGGAGCCGTATCGGGCCAAATGGGGTTAGCTACCTCGAGCGAACACACTTTTTCGTAAACTACTCATTACTTGTTGTCGATTGGTGCACCCTTGATTTGGGAGTGATGTTTCGCGATGTTGCGATCGCTGCGGCGATGCGTTCTCACCAGTCCGGATCAGGCAAACAGTAGTTTCACTACCTTGGGTATTGCCTCATGTGCCTTGTCATACTTGTATTCCTATATACGCGAACACTACGATTTGTTTTGTGTTATACCTATGGAGTACTCCCTGATATCCCACTAGTTTACGGTGGAGTTTACAGTGCTGTATAGACTATAACGCTTATATAAAATGTGTTAAGGGGGATAATGGTAACGCCTTAACACTATTTTGATACTTTATATTACTGATAGGCATTATCTACTTATCGTACACTACTACATAGTAGATAGTTTAACGGATCCTTAAAGGATGGTTATTCCAACATCCTTTGAGTTACTTGTATTTCAATTTCTATTTCAATTGAGTTGGATTTATTGATATAAAAATGTTAATCCTGACTCGAGTGTTTTGTATTTTGCTTTACGCTCGGGTCAGACTGAGTGTACCAGTATTCGAGACTCACCTTTGGAGTTGGAGCTTCGCTTGGAGATCCAGCTATCTATCCAGCTTTCAGATATTCAGTTGATTCCAGTGATGTATTCTGATATTGTATTTGATTATTGTATTCGAAACATCTGTTGTACCTTATTTAACTCTGATATGTATATAGTAGCTTCATGAACTACTATCTTTGTTTCCGCTGCATTTATTACTCTGTGTCTGTGATATGTGATTATTTTATTTACTGTATATGCTGAGTTTTGCCAAATTTAAATTAACAATTCGATATTTTGAATTATTCAAGTCCGACATGTGCGGATGCGAATAGTCTAAAATAGCGGGTTGTTACAACATTAAAGTAAGGCATTGTTGCCTCCTGAAATATTAAAGCGCAAATAACTCCGTTAGAGTCAAAGGCAGCTAAAGTGCACCAAATCGAAGACGTTAGATGTGGAGGGGGGGCGCCTGCCCTATCAATACAACCTTAGGGGCACCATTTTGGGGGTTGATTTTTGATTTCTCGATCTCTCTCTCTCTCTCTTCTTAAATTAAAATCATGTAACCCTAAATAAATTGGGGACAATTCAATTGACTGTAATCATATTAGATTGAATGAACATGAACTTAGCCTTGCATATTGACTTCGATTATGAATTTATTGAACATTATTGACTTGGACTTGCATAATATGAACTTGTCATGACCAAATCGACATGAACCTATTTGAAGTGCCTTTGATTATGATGAATTTCTATATGCATATCTATATGAACTATAAGTTATGAGATATGTACTATGGACTTTGAACATAAGGACAAGATGCCTAGCCTAATGTCATACATAATGGATAATAGCATGACTTCGAGACTTATTTTCTTTGCCTATTGAATATATGGCATAACATGGGCCTTTGGATTGACTTATCTGAAGGCCAACATCGACTCATATATAGACGACTCTTATAATGGCCTTAGAGGACTTCAAGTATATTAAACAATAGTGAAAAAGATGAACTTTTACTTAAAGGCCATTTGTCTTCCGTTCTTTAATGATCTTATCATATAATAAGTCCCAAAGTAATAAGTTATACCTTGACATATCATCATATCGATATGATGTCCTCAATCACGTTGATATGAGGTCCTTGCATATGCATTAATCACATCGTTATGGTCAGTCTTTTCTTGACTAGGCCTCCGCACATGTACTGGACAAGTTGATAAGATTAGCTTATTATGACTCCGTATATATTCAAATTAAGGAACAATTTATTACATTTGGCATCCGAGGTGTTATACAATTTTTTGGTCTAATATTATCTCGTTGACTTCTCCTGTTTTATAGAGAGTTGACATGTCGACGTCACTAATCTCTCTCTTTGTATTTCTTTAGCTACGGTCAACTTGCAATTGCTCCGCTTCCTCCTAAGGACTCTCAACCAGGGCAAAAAATATCGGTGATGGATTTCGTAACCATCTCAACTTCGACAACAATTCCCAATGTCCCGGTTGAAGGAATCCCGAACCTTGACGAGCGCATGATAGACGCTTTGTTGAAAGAAGGGAACGATGAGAATCAGACAACTCAAGTTAATGAGGATGTTATTATTACTAGGGTCTCTCAGTCCCAGTTGGGTCCCTCCATGCATGAACTTGAGCAAAAACTTGAGAGTATATCCTCCTTGCCAGTCAAATCAAACATAAGCAAATAGAAGTCTTCCTTCCTCCGTTGTAGGTCGATTGCCTAGGCTAACCATTTTCGCTCTAGCTCAAAGTACTTCAATTGTATTTTTACAAAGTATTCAAGCTTTCGTTCCTCTACCTAGGAGTGCCCATAGTGCACCTATCGGCTCATCGCAAAGCACTCTTGCCAAGGGTAAAGGAGGCGGAGGAAGGGGAGGTAAGAGAGCAAGAGAAAGCTCAAGTGAAGTTTCCCTCGGTGAAAAGAAGAAGAAGCAAAAACCATCGAAGAAGAAATAGTTGCATGCTTGCTTCTTGGTACATACTCTTTTTGATAGTAGTCTATTTGTTGGCCGGGTTTGCATGGGTACGGCCCCAACTTTTATTTTTTGCTTGTGGTGTGGATCGTTTGTACTCAGCTTTTATTCTATTGTAAATAACAAGGGCCATTTGTATTGTGAAATTTTTTCTCATATTTATCTAAGTACTTGAGAAATACGCTTTCCATTCAATGTACTTGTGATCTATTTCTTCTAACGATCTTTCTCCTCAAAATTGTGTTTTTAAGTCCTTATCTGGGACGTTTACGTTCAATCGCACCTAGCTCCAGGTGTCGATTGATGGATCAAAAGTTTGATCCTGCCTTACACCGAGCATGGATCTTCTTTTTTTGCCTACTCCGGGAAAAGTGTTAAGGGTAGAGCGGTCTTGCCACATCCGATTTTATTTATACTCTTGCTCCTAGTTTAGGCATAAGAGTTGGATAAGTGAACGGTCGTGTCACATTCACTTTGATTTATATTCCCACACTCTATCCGAGAGTAAGAGTTGACATACAGATGGGCATATCTTGTCTGGTTTGAGTTTATACTCCTACCCCCAATCTGAAGGCAAGAGTTAGTTTACAAATGATCGTATTCCACCTGGTTTGTGTTTATACTCCTGCCCTCAATCCAAAGGCAAGATTTGGGTTGAGGACGGTCATACCATGTCCGGCTTATGTTTATACTCTTGCTCCTACTTCAGGAATGAGAATTAGGGCGCGGACGATCGTATAATGTCCAACTTATGTTTGTACTCTTGCTCCTACTCCAAGAGAGAGAGTTAGGGTGTGGATGATAGTACAATGTCTAGCTTATGTTTATACTCCCACCCCCAATCCGAAGGTAAGAGTTAGCTGATGTCGATCTTTAGACATCAAGAGGGATTTCATGGGACTGATCATGGACCATAGAAGTTTGATAGGCACCTATCTTTGGGTACCCATGCACCTACACTAATCATATGCAGATTCAATTTGGATCGGTCAAGTCACAACTCTTAAGAAATGGATAGATAGAATTTCTGGCTTGGAAGGCCATTTTATTTGATTAAAGACAGGAAGTGACATTATTTTGTCTTATTATATGGGTTTAGCCAGTTATTTACAAGTTTATTCTCTAAGTGAAATAGCATCGTAGATGCTCACTATTTCACACCCTCGGGAGTGAGATCTCGTCCGTAGTTGCCAGCTTGAAAGTTCCATTTCCAAGATTTTCCTCTATTACGTACAGACTTACCAAACCGGGCCCAAGTTCTTAGGACATGGGAAGATTCATTTGAGGACCAAGGCATCGATTTAAAAGGTACTTTCCTATCATAATATCGAGCAACTTGGTGTTTGTATGCAACTGCTCTCAACTCAGCTTTGGTCCGCCTCTCATCGATCATATCAACAGACCCCAGAAGGAGTTGTTCGTTTGACCATGGATCATAGTGAGTAACCCGATGAGAGGGCACTTCCAGTTTGACCGGGATCATAGCCTCCAACCTATATGCTAAGACGAATGGAGATTTGCTAGTGTCTGACTTATGGGTGGTTTGATAAGCCTAAAGTGTTAATGGGAGTTCGTCGACCCACTTGCTTTTGGCCTTTCCGATCGCTTCTTGAGAATGGACTTGATGATCCTGTTTACAGCTTCTACCTGTCCATTCGCCAGAGGATGTGCCACCACTGCAAATCTCTTCTCTATGCGGTGTCGACAATAGAAATCCTTAAACTCCGTACTATCAAATTGGGTCCCGTTATTGGTAATGATCGCTTGCAAAACTCCAAAATGACAGATGATATTCCGAAAAACAAAGTTGATTACTTTCTTCGATGTAATTACGGCAAAAGGCTCTACATCATCCCATTTAATAAAGTAATGAACCGCCACGATGGCGTACTTCATGCCAACTTTAGATATCGACAATACCTTGATGATATCAATACCCCAAACTACAAACAACTAAGGACTGACCATTTGAGTCATTTCCGTTGGTGAGGCCCTTGGAATTTTAAAAAATCTCTGGCATTTGTCACATCTTCGGAAGCAGTCAGCCGTGTCTCGATTGACAGTTAGCCAAAAATATACGTAACGAATGATCTTCTTCACTAGGGTCTACCCCCCGGTATGGTCACCATATGCCCCTTCATGAACCTTTTTCAGAACTCGTTTGGCCTCTTCGTGAGCGACACACTGTAGCATTGGGACATAGAAACCCTTCCTATACAGTATTCCTTCTTGCATGATATACCTCGAAGCTTGTTGAAGGATTTTTCGTCGTTTATTCCTTCTCTTTGGAAGGATCCCTTTTTGAAAATAATTCTGAATCGGAGTCATCCATAACTCTCCTTCAGGCTCAGTCTCCAAGATTTGATCGATATCCATCTGGTATATGCTCAAAGCTGAAAGTTCTTCCACTGTAACTAGGCCCAAAAGTTGCGCATCTTCAAAACTAGCCAACTTAGCAAGCAAGTTGGATTTGTCATTTTCCTCTTTTGGAATATGAGAGATCGTGTAATATTCAAAGTCATCAAGCAGCTCAAGAAACTGATTTAGATAGGGTGCTAATCTTGCTCCTTTCGCCTAATACTCTTTTTGAACTAGCCAAGAGTCGTAGAAAATGTGTAAAGTCTTTATTCCTAGCTCTTTGGCGATTTTGAGTGTTGCAATCAAGGCTTCATATTCTGCTTTATTGTTTGTTGCCGGAAAATCGAGTTTCAAGGCGTAGCTGATCAGGTATTCTTCGGGAGTGACAAGCATGACTCCAACATTGGAACATCGATCGTTAGATGCACCATCCGTGTACATCTTCCATCCAACTTCTTTTTCTCCATTTCTCTCCGGATGGTCATCTCATGTAGTGAATTCAACCATGAAATCTGCCAAAGCCTAACCTTGGATTGCTCTTTGAGGGTGATAGGTAATATTGTATAGACTCAGTTCATTATTCCACTTCAAAAGTCTTCCAGAAGTCTTAGGTTATTGCAAGACTTATCATTAAGGTTGGTCAGTAAGGACATTGATTAGATGAGCCTGGAAATAGAGACAGAGTTTTCTGGAAGCGATCAACATGTAGTAAACGAGCTTTTCTAGTATCGGATAGTTACTTTCTACTCTTTTTAACCGCTTGCTGATATAGTAGACCGACCATTGGATGAGAGATTCCTTGCATACAAGTGTGACGCTCAGGGCATGCACCGACATGGCCATATATAAGAAAAAATCCTCATCATCTACTGGTTTCGAGAGAATGGGAGGTCTCTCTAAGTGATTCACCAGAGCTTGAAATGCATCTTTGCAGTCTTGGTTCCACTCAAAGTTTCTCTTTCCCTTCTTAATCACCTTGAAGAAAGGGATGCATTTGTCAGTGGCCCTGGAAATGAATCGACTCAGGGCGGCAACCTTCCCCTTCAAGCTTTGGACCTCCTTGATCATCTTTAAGGCTTCGATTTCTCTCAAAGAATTGATCTTCTTCGGATTGGCTTCAATACCATGGGAATTAACAATGAAGCCCAATAATTTCCCTAACGTAACGCCAAAAGCGCATTTCAAGGGATTGAGCTTCATCCTGCATTGTCGAAGGACACCAAACATCTCTACTGAATTATCAACATGGTTTCTCGAGCGTCGTGACTTCACAAGCATGTTGTCCACGTAAACTTCCATCAACCACCCAATCTGGTAATTAAACATCTGATTTAAGTGCCTCTTGTAAGTCGCTCGTCTGTTCTTTAACTAAAGGGTATACCAGATAGCAATAGAGTCCAAGATTGGTAATAAAGCTAGTGGATTCCTAATCTGGGGCGTGCATTGGGATTTGATTGCATCTGGAGTATGCATCCATGATGAAAGTAGCTCGTGTCCAGCAGTTGAGTCCACCAATTGATCTATCCTTGAAAGCGGGAATTTGTCCTTCGGGCATGCCTTATTTAAGTTCGAATAATCGATGCATGTCTTCTGCTTCCCGTCTGCTTTCTTCACCAAAATAGGGCTAGATATCCAATCCGGATATAGAGCATCGCAGATAAAGTCATTGTCCTTTAGCTTATCTGCTTCCTTCTTGAGTGCAGCGGATCTCTCTGGACCCAAGCTACGACATTTCTATTTTACAGGAATGCATTTTGGATTAATGTTTAATGCATGGCTCGATATACTAGGCAATATCCTATACATATCCGAGTGTGTCTAGGCAAACACATCTAGGTTTGCTTGGAGAAAACCAACCAACTCCCTCATCACACTAGTACCGAGCTAAGATCCAACCTTCAGGACTTTACTTGGGTCATCCCTGTTGACTGGAACAACGATTGTTAACTCGGTTGGAGCTGCTCGTTCGCCCTCCGGCTTTTTTTGTCGGTCCATGTCATCATAGAGCTGACTAGTTTGCCATAGCTGAGGTTCAGGCGGTAGTTGCTATGCGTCCAAAGCCTATATGTAGAGGACCCTCACTACACTCTTTCCTTTCTCCTTATGCCTTTCTTCCTTTAGTTCAGGACATGACACTCACGGCCAGCCACCTAATCTCCATGCATGATCCCCTCTCCATTATATGTAGGGAATTTTATAGTTAAATACCAGAGAGCGTTGGCTACTCTAAATTTGGCTTTGGCCGATCAGCCCAAGAATGCGTTATAAGCAAAATAAATATCCAACACAAAAAACGACACGACCCACATTCACCGGCGGTCGCCCCCACCAAGTTCCACTGGTAATTCGATAAATCTTATGACTTTAGTAGCCATCCCATCGAACCCCTGTATATGAGATCTACAAGGATTTAAATCTCCCCTCTCCAACATCATTCGATCGTAAGCTTTTTTGAAAAAAATATTGATTGAACTCTCACATTCAACAAGCACCTTTCGTACAATAGCAGAACCAATCGTGGCTGAGATCATAAGTGAGTCAATTTTTGAAGCCTCCACTCCATCAGCATCCCTGTTCCGATAACAGTATCGTCCGTCATGGTTCGAGATTGTTTTGCCGGAGCTCCATCCTCGATAGCATAACAACTTTCATTCTCAGCATGCTTTAAGGCTCCAATGTATCTATCCATTTCCGCAAAACTCTTATCGACAGGATAAGGCCCACTGATGATTTTATTAATCACTAATCATTTTTCTGGCCGTTTGAATGCATCTGCACCAGGCTTAGCTTGCCTCTGCTGGGAAGACAACCTAGGGGTGCTAGAATTTCCTTGCCCACGATCTTCCGAGGCATTCACCTATTGTTGCAATGTCTTTTGCCTTATTAAATCTTCAATCATGTCACGTAAGTGCCTGCACTCATTAGTATTATGACCATGAGTCTTGTGGAACATATAGAACTTTCCCGACTTCTTTTCCTTCTTAGTCGACTCCCTAGGAATATAGAGGTAAAGAGCCTAAAATCTCATCTAAAATCTCATCTAAAATCTCTCCAAGCCATTTTGCATGAGTTTGACCAATTTTCCCAAAATAATAGGTGCCACCTCAGCAATATCTGGGAGTTGGTACTGATCCCAAAGTGGGAGTCGGCATCGATCCCCAAGTTCACCATTTTTGGTGTCTTCATCTTCTTGCTTCAGATCGTCTTATGGTTAGCTTCGAGATTTCATTGTTTTGTGCACCAATATTAGCTTGTTTTTTAGTCCAAATAATGGAATTGTGGAAGAATAAAGTTGTAGTTTAAAGTGCTCATGAAGATCGATGGAGAATTGCATTGATTCAACAAAAAGACTTTGGAAATAAGGCCTTGGCATCATGATAGGAATGTAGGCAAGAGAGGGGTCTACCTAAGTTGTATTTGGGAGTCGATACCGATTCATGGATAGAAGTTTATACAGATCCTGGGGGTCCCATGGTTCTGTTGACTTGGGCTATTTTAAATTTGGTCTTGTGACTCTGTCTGTGCTTGGTTTCTGGAGTCATAGGCTATATCTCCAGACTTTCTTCCTTGTTAACTCCAAGTTTTATCTATTTAGTCTGTCTGGATTCTACCTGGTCAAAAGGCTAGATAACATTAGCTAATCCCCTTGCTATTCTACCCTTAATCTACGAATTTGGATTGATTTAGAAGAGATTAGAGGTGGTTTTGGCTTAAAAAATGTTTAATGGTGGCTAAGAAGGGCTAGAGAATGTTTTAAATACGTATATATAAGTGTTAGTGGCTGCTAGGTGGCTGCACTTAACCATAATCTAGATTTGGGTTAGTAGGCCTCACAGATCACCCATTAATTACGCACTAATCTACCTAAAATCAGTCAACACTTCAAATAGTCATATCTCCTAAATAGTAAGTCAAAAATATATTATGACCACTCTACTAAAAGGGAAACCATTGTATCTTTCCAATAAAAGTGGTCTCGAACCCTAATTCGGCTCCTATCAGAATATCAAAAGCTATAGCTGTCACAAGTTTTAGGGGTAAAAACGTCCAATCCTAAGGGTCAAAAATGTAAATATTCGATGCTACCCAAAGTTA
Source organism: Allium fistulosum (assembly GCA_030737815.1). Lineage (NCBI taxonomy): Eukaryota > Viridiplantae > Streptophyta > Magnoliopsida > Asparagales > Amaryllidaceae > Allium > Allium fistulosum. The sequence continues at coordinate 1,021,130,048 of CM060908.1, forward strand.
TAAAATCATACAACTCAATTGAATTTAAAAATAATATTTTACGATCCTCCTATGTAAAGTACTAGTTGTTACAGTCCCCCTCATGGCAAATCAGTTTTTGAAGTTGATCCACGTTCTTCTGCTGTGACTTCCCCAAATGTTGGTGCTCGGTAATGTTCTTTGCATTCTACACTGTCCAATCACAGTCTTCTTCTCGTGCACTTTCTGCAGTTTCCCAGCCTAATGAGATGACTGATTACATATATGACCCGATATTGCAACCGCCTATTGATGCACACGCAACCTAGCATATCAATCTTCATGGTCATCCAGGTGCTCAAGGTTCATATGTTTCTTCATTGTAATAGTCCCCAGGCTCAGATGATTCATCCCTTATGCTCCTTAATGATGCACATATTTCCACTCTCTATGCTATCGCTGAAGCTTCTTTCTGTTGCTGCAACCACTGGCTTAGCTTACTATGCATAATGTGATCAAAACTCGGGCCTTTCTATTAAACTCCATTGCATCTTCAATAGATAATTTGTATGCATTGATTGGTGCCCATGCACACCCCTTACATACTTCTCCCATTTCTCTACCTTGCAACCATGTTTTGCATGGCTCTGCACATGACATTATTGTGTCTACTAATTCTCTTTAAACTAATGCCTCTTCAACTCAGGCCTTTCTATTAAACTCCATTGCATCTTCAAAAGATAATTTATATGCGTTGGTTGGTGCCCATGCACACCCCTTACATGCTTCTCCCATTTCTTTGCCTTGCAAGCATGTTGTGCATGGCTCTTCACATGACATTGTTGTGTTTGCTAATTCTCTTCAACTTATTGCATTCTCTCAAGCTAGCATGGTGCCTCAAGCTCAGTTCCTTGCATCATTCTAACCTAATAGAGATCCACCTCAGGCTCATACCACCCCTTTACATGCGTTATGCCATGCCACACATACTCAAATTATAGAGTCTCACACTCAGATATCTTCTTTTGCAAGTGTTCAATCGGTTGCGGTTGCTGAAATGTTTACTATCCCTCTATAAGTTATTGACAATGATTCAGATGGCGAGATCGAAGGCTTCACTAAATTCATTTCAGCAACTGAAAGATCCAGTTGTAGGATTCCCCAAAAGATTTATGATGCATTAGATTTAAATACAACGCTCTAACGTGCAATTATAGTAACAACCAGAATTTATTTGAGAGTGGGATCTCAAAACTATTATCAAGGTTATTAATAAGGAAGCATGGTCATTTGAGATTTTTATTGCCAATCAATTACGAAGTGGAAGGAAGTGTTGGTTTGTTTTTCATCGAATTACCCCGAATCGATTCCGAATTTCGGTTGTGTTGGTAATTTCTCACAAATTGAGAACCCTTCACTTGTAGGTCATGCAATATCTAGTACCTTATTTTCATTAAATTATACCTTGTTTGGTTGTTATTTTCTGCTACTTACCTAGGTAGGAAAGCTCATTTTTGAGTAATAATGCAATTTTCTTTTCTTTTTATTAAGAATTAAAGATAAAATATGATTTTATATGAAATAACTCGATTGATCTAGTGCAAATATTAGACTTCATAGGCTTACAAATATCCAAATTGGGAATTTTTTGAAATATAGTCTTTTCACCCGTTGTTGACCGACCCAGTTCCAACAACGGTATCAGAACCCAAATGGTCTATGCGATCTAATTCACCACTTTAGGGCCAACTAATAAAGCCCACTTGTCCAAGGCTGTCAGAAATAATAGTGTCCTGGCTTGGGGTTGAATAATCTAGTATTCTGCCCTTCCTGGCTACTGGCTTGGCCTAATAGGTGGAGTAGGTCGAAAAGACTAGTCTAATTGTAAAGGCCCAAATTGATTTGGGCCTTGGGAAAATTTTCAAAATCTAACTTGAAAATTTAAAATATATATTTTTAATTTAAAAGTTAAATTTCAAATATAAAATGAAATTTTATAATAGTTACAAAATAGATTTAGATTTTTCAAAATGTTTTGAGAAATAAAATAATTAATTTCAAATTTTAATATATACATTTAATTAATTTGATTAATTAAATAAAATAACATAATTAATTAAATAAAATAACATAATTAATTAAAAGGTTAATTAATTGAACAAACACACGCGCACACACATATACTTATATTGATATATGTATGTAACTATAATTGTTATAGTGATATATTTATCTTCAATATGTTTAAGGTCAATTATATTAAAATTTTGAATTAATTTAAATATTTAGTTAAATAGTTTAATTAAATAAATTAATTTATTAATTAAAATTAATTCAAATTTTAACCAATTAAAATATATATGTATATTGAAATGTATATATAAACAAATTATAAATGCTATAGTTGATTATTTATCTAAAATAGTTTAAGATGAATAATATAAAATTTCATAGATTTTACATAAATTAAATTACTTAAATATGATTTAATTAATAAAACTAAAATTAATTAATTAATAAGAATTAGAATAAGTTAAATATGATTTCATTAACAAGATACATATATACATCATATAAGTTAATTAAATTATAATATTTATAAACAAATTAAACTTTTATAACCATATATGTATAAATAAAATATAAGTAGAACTATGGTAAACCTAAAATAGATTTTTTGAGTAAGTACATACATGTTATACATATATTGTGGTTTCAGACGTATCTGATGTTTGACGAGAGTTATCGTTCTCGTAATACCAACTTAATCATGAACTACAGTGTTGAATGCTTCAATAATTAATTATTAGGAAATTAAAGTAGTATTAAATAGCCTTTAAAAGAATTAATTATATCGCTTGAACTTACATAATGATATAGGTGCACTTTGACTATTTGTTAAAATGTCAACCTTAAGTTATCTATCATCTAATCAAATTGTTGCACCCTTAATTTTTGTTTAATATTATTCAAGGAAGTTAATTAGATAAATTAAATAGAATAATGTAAAGTGGTAAGGAGAATAAGATTTGTTAACTAATTTGGATCAAGCCCTAATTAATCAATTAATAAGATTATTTTAAACATAGAATAGAAAGGAATTAATGAGAGGGCATAAGGGGAATACCTCCTTATTTCATTCCTTGAAAGTTTCCTCTCGTATTCATTCTCATTTCATTTTATAAAACCAAAAAAAATCCTAAAGAAGGAGCCGACCATTACCGAGAGAAAAGAAGAAGGAAGCTAAGGAATTCAAATGGGAAAGCATAGAGGAATTAATCTACATCAAATCTCAATCTCTCTTATCCAATCTAAGATGAATAATAGTTACCATCTCATTTGCTATGTTTTATTTTTAGATTTATGATTGGTTGCCGAATTTGTTGCGATAATATGGCATGTTTGGATTGATAATATCATTATTGGATTAAATGATGATTTGTTGGAATTTTTGAAATGTTCTAATGGGTTTTAAGGCGAAACTTAAGTTTCTGATCTTCTATTGACTTGAAAATTTGAATATGTTATGTAAAAAATTATTTTGAAGATGAGTTTCTAATTTCATAAATCTCCAAGTTTATATGAATATTTTATGAATTTCTAAGAGGGAAATATGTATATTTTTGGTTTTTAATTATTAAAAATAATTAAATTAATATTTTGGTCCTAAAATTTTTTTGTATGTAAGAAGATAGAAATCCAGATTTTTGTGATCTTTAGGGAATTTTCCCTAATGGTATGATTTTCTATGAATTTATTATTCTAGAAAAGCTTTTAAGTAATATTAGTTAATAATAGTAATTATAATGTTTTTGCAAAGTTGAATGAGAAGGTAGAACGCGATCTACCAGTATTTTTGAAAAGAATGTGAAAAGTAATTTTTTATCCACTAATAATTTGATATGGGGAATGTTAACAAGATTTTTTGTTAACATCCCCGATTCTTTGTATAACATTGTTTCATATGGGCTCAACACTGTAGTTGAGTAGATTTACATCTTTCGAATAAAATGACTAGGTCGAAAGGGTTTAAGGCCTTAGTTTTAACCTTAGCCTAAGATGGACGATATCGAAAGGTTTTAAGAAATTGTTTACCCCTTCTATGAAATTGAGCAGAAAGTTAACCAACTCATTAACCATGTCGAAAGGTTGAGGTTCCCTTCAAACCTTACTACTTAGTTGGAATAATAGAATTATTGAACCTTCCGCCCTGGCCGGAGGGTTTAGGAAATCATCTAAAGCTTTCGACCAGGTTGCTATGATTATAACTTCCCCTTTTAGGAGCTGTTTATACAGCTTTTGACCTTGTCACTTCATCTAACTTCATCCATCTCCTTTCAATCTTATCGGAAGGTAGTAGACCTTTTGATGTTGTCGAAAGGAGATGTTACTTTGTTTTACATTTTTCTGATGCTTTCGGCCTCTTGGGTTAATATTCTCTTCGTGAGAACCCTTTGAAAAGAATGTATTATCCTAACATGCTCAGACAAAAATAAGTGCTGATTTAGCATGCTATGGAACCATATTAGAGACTGATCTACAAGTAGCATTTCCCTTTTTATGGCCGGGGCCAAGAAAAGGGAACAAGGCTTGTGAAAATATCTAATGATAGTCCCATGACATATACTCGAAATAAACAAAGAAGATAAGAAATAAATCATATATGATCAGCCGTTAATATTGAATTAACGCCTAATCATGATCATCCCCGAATTCAGAGTTGATCACAAGCCACGATTCTCTTTATGTCCTCATGATGAAGTTCGATACAAAATTCAAGAAACCAATTCCCAATTTGATTTCTAAATTAGGGTTAAAAAGTAGTGAGTGAAAGCAAGAGTAGTTGAATGATAGCAGAATGAAAAGAAAATCGAATCCTAAAACTTGACCCCTTGGGTCCTATTTATTGATGCAGGCGGCCTTCCCTTTGGCTCCATGCCTTCGACAGGGATAAAAGGTCGCCTTTTATATGCAGTTGTAAATCTTTCGACCTTGTCAAAAGGTTTTTCCATTGTACATCATCATGGACCTTTGAATGTTGTCGAAGGGGCTGCATTTCCTAATGCATTCATGAACCTTTCGTCTTTGCTGAAGGGTCTGTCTTTTATATGGTATTGTGAACCCTTTGACCTTGTCGGAAGGTTTCTTCCTTACTTGATTGCCGTCGAGAGCAGTGCTTTTCTCGAATGTTGTCGGAAGGTTGTCATCCATTCTTTGTTGACCTATGAATTCTACCTTTATCATAAACCTTTCGACACTATCGAAAGGTACAAAATATGTGTTCCAACCGGTCTGAAAGGCTTATTATGCTTTCGAAAAGGTCGTTATAGAGTCGCATGCCCTTGCCTTGACTTCTCCATCCTTTTCGGAAGGTAAGAACTCTTTGAATGTTGAGAGATGAAACCCTGTGTCTCCTTAGAAAGGTTTGGGACCGCTACAAACTATTAACCGCATTCCTTCGATTCCTTCGAAAGGTTTAGCGTGAATTTCTTTTCTTTAGCTCTTGTCTTATGATGGATGGTTGCAGAACGACTCTCCTATTTCATCTGGGAGGTGCCTAGCGGTTTTGTATCTATCTACTTTGTCGTGCTTTAGTAGTTCTTTCCTTCATGTATGCGAAAGCCTTGCTCTGAAGTTCTTAAGTGCTCTTCTTTATTAGCGTTGAACTATCCTTTTGACATCATCGAAAGGTGACTTCTCCTACTAATCTTTATCTATGTGGAGGGTTTCCGAAAGGCCTTCTTTATCTTCATTTATATTTTATGGTTAACAAGGAAAGGTTAGTGGAAAATTTTAGATTTAAAAGAAAATTATTCAGTTTTTAACTTAATTATTGAAGTGACATTGTTGGGGGCTCGATACCTCTCTTTAATAGCAACTCGATAACCATAAAAGCTAATGCATGTGATAGATACTCTATATCTATGCAATGGATTTGCTTCCATTAGGATTCAAAATTTAGTGTTTTTGAGGTTCAATGTCCCATGATTTGGTGAAGCTCGACAATCCCATGGTTTATAGACTTAACAACTTTTCTTTATAAGTTCAACATCCTTAACTGTTTAGAGGCTCGACACTCTTAAACATAGACCCTATGTGTTTTAGAAGCTCGGCACCTCATTATTTTAAGAACTCGATACCCCTGTCTTTTAATGACTCAATGGCTTCCTTATAGATACTCGATAACTAAGTTTTATAGGATCGATAGCCATATGTTTTGCAAACAAGATAACTAGCCACATGTTTTGCAAACAAGATAAATATGTTTTAAAGGTTCAATAGCCTATGTTTCTAGAGGCTCGATATTCTTGTTTTGTTAACAAGTATGTTTTAAAAGTTAAAGTTTTTGAGGCTCGGTAGCCTATGTTTCTTAGAGGCTCGATAGCCGTATTTTGTTAACGAGTGTATTTTTTCAAAAGCTAATGTCTTAGAGGCTCGATAGCCCATGTTTCTTAAAAGCTCGATATCCCGGTTTTAATAACAAATGTTTTAAAAGCTATGTATAGATGATAGTGATTTGGCATAAGATTTTGGCTATGTATTTGGGGCTATGTTTTCCTTATTTTAAGAATGATTTAAAGAGATTTATCAATTATAATGATAAATGTTTGAAAAAAATGGAATAGTGTTTTATTCTAATTATATGAATTTGCCAAAGGAAAATATTACTTAAACTTAAGTAATTTTGTTATGTATATGACTATTGATTAAACATAATTAATAGATGATGTTTTATGTTATTGATATCATTTTATCAGTTAAATTTGCTATCATTTGTCATACTCACATTTTCATTACCCAATATTGCATCTTAAGACATAAGAACAGAACTACCAGTTAGGTTGTTCTAGTAGTGCGTATGGTTAGGCTAACCTAATGAGTGAGTAGAATTACATCTAGGAGATCAGATAGATCAACTATGTTAGGATGTATTGAACTGATCAAAAAGACACGACTCATGGATTTAGAACTAGATAAGATTGAGGTGGGACTGGTCTAGGGCTACACCCTATGCTTCAGCCGGTAGCCCCCGATTGGTAAAGGTCCGCGATTCTAGTGCATAGGGTTTGTCAATAGTGAGACTAAAAGATTGTATGCACAGAAAGGAACTCATTGCTCTATATGCTCATAGATTTGTTTGTTTTCTCCTGACCGTATTTTGAGACTTCCTAACCGTATTTGGAGTTTTTGGTACATCTGGTTATTTTTTGGCCCGAGTCTGCCCGATAAGTTGTTAGTTCACTTATGAAAAATAATAGGTTCATAGTGACCCAAGAAAAACGATGATTTGAGACATAGAATCAATTTTATTGGACAGGTAAACTTTGCGAATGCATAACTGTACAATGCCAAACTAGTCACATTTACCCATATTGTATGCATATGATCATATCATGTTTATTTTAACCATTGTGGTTGTAGGGGCATGATTTATGTTTAGATTAACATATTTTGATAAGATACTAGTGAGGGGAAACCCATTCCGTTCTACGGCATAGTCTCGCTAGATATCTATTTTTGATTCGATATGATATTTTATTATTGACACCAGACTTTTTGTCTGACCCGAAGTTTTTGTTTTTTCCCTTAAACTCAGGTACTCATTTGAGTAATTTGAGAGTTGGAATTCAAGTTAAACGAATAAGCTTTCAAAGATGTGTAGGAGGCAAGCTAATATTAGGAGTTATTTCTGCTTTGTTGGTTGAAATTTTAATTTTTTGGATGGATGTAATGATAAGATTTATAACTATCAAGTAGTCAGACTCTGATCATCCAATGGGGCATCTTCATATGTCGCCCTTGGAATATATTTGTAATTATTATATTTTCTCTGAACATAGGATCGATGGGATTATGTAATGAATATGAAAGTTTACTAGTGAAATGTGTTTTGAAAATTTTCATATTATGTGCTCTTGATGTTATTAATACAATTAACTAATCTCATTTTGCCACCGAGAAATAATATTATTGATGACTGCAGCATCTGTAGCGCTTATTTTTGGGCCTCAAAATGGAGGATGCTATGAAATTGGTATCAGAGCATAAGTTTATGTAAAACTTAAAAGATTTTGAAAAAATAATCCAAATAAATCGGAGAATAAGATTAGAATATGGGATAATGCTATAGTAACTTACTTGTTATTTGCTATATATAAGTATGTATTCTATCTCTATGCTCCCCTCTCTCTTAGACCATTCTTCTGTATCTTACAGAGACTTGTGTACAGATTACGAGAAAGCAAGATATAGAAGCAGGAAGTAGAAGAGTGAATCTAGGTAGAGGACGCACCACAACCAATGGAAATGTTCGACCCAATACTAGAAGGAATCCAGGTCGATAAGTAAATGCTAATCCAAATGCAAATGCTAATGTGAGTGTAGGAACCCTACTGTAGATATAAGGGCTATGTATCAGTTCCTTGTGAATATAATGCAAGCTGGAGCAGCGGCTGGTTTGGCTGGAGGAAATGCTGATAATGCTGGTGGTGTTAATCCTAAACTACTCAGAACAATTATTCCAATTTGACCAATCTTGGAGGAAAGCCTTTTCTTGAAATGGAAATTATTATTGAAGTTGAGAATTGGCTGTTGCACTGTAAAAGGTTTATGCTGACTTAGGCTTAAATGATGAGCATAAGAGGATGTTGGCATCTCGACAGTTGCAAGGAGCTGCTTTGTATTGGTGGAACAATGTGAATGTAGGAGTACCGGAGGAGAAATTGACTTGGGGTGAATTTAGGAGGATATTTAAAGACAAGTTTCTATCCGAGGTAGCCAAGTCAACTTTGCTTAGGAAGTTTGCTGAATTGGAGTAGGGAGAGATGTCTGTACTGGAGTATGCAACTAAGTTTGATTAGTTGTCCAAACATGGATACACTACTAATGATACTGTGATAAAAAGGAATGAGAAGTTCATTCGTGGATTAAAGCCAGAAATTACTAGGGCAACTATACTGCATCTTAAAGATCCATGTGATGTGGTGGTGGAGATTGCGTTAAGGAATTTTGACATTTGGAAGTGAAAAGCCTATTGAGACTCATGGTCTCAGGGTAAGAAGAGGAAGTTCTTTAATAAGAAGGGAGCTCAGAAGGGCGGAGCTGTCAAGAAAGGAAAGGCTAATATTGTTTGCTATAAGTGTGATAAGAAATGGCACTTTGCTAATGAGCATGGATTTGGTAATGGAAAGAAGGTTGTGGGAAAGAAGGGAGTGAAGTGTTACAACTGCAACCAGATGGGGCATTACAAGAATGAATGTCCAGAACCAACCAAGGCTGATAAAGGGAAAGTTTTTGTTCTGGAACCATCAGCTTCTGGACCGACCGCAGAAGAGAAAAGAAAGTCTGTGGTGGGGGGTATCTTTTGATTCATGGCATACCTGTTAAAATATTATTTAATACTATCGCATCACATTCTTTTATGTCGCAATGTTTGGTAGATAAGTTAAATCTAGAACCATCATACTTATTACTTTCTCAAGGGTTGCAAATCCAAAGGAGATTATGTAACTCTTGGGATAAGATGTGACAGTTCAGAAATTGAGCTGTTTAGTCATGCATTTACCTGCAATTTACAAGTGTTCGATTTTGTGGGTTTTAGGATTATTTTGGGTATGGATCTATTTAGCAGATATGATGCTAGGATTTTTTGCCAGGATAGAAAGATATCATTATAACACCATAATAACCGTGATCAAATTATATACTCAAATGAAAATTCGAGTTCAGATGTATGTGCTTCATTGAGTGCAAAGGAAGTGGAAGATGTGGTGAATTAGGTTTTCATTGTAAAAGACTATGCAGATGTTTTTAAGCCAGCTGTAGGACTACCACTGAAATGAACTATTGAGTTTTGAATAGATCTTGTACCTAGAGCTGAACCCGTGAGTAGATCGCTTAACAAAATGACACCCACTGAGATAAAAGAGTTAAAGGTGCAGCTAGTGGACATAGAAGGAAAGAATTTTATTAGGCCAAGTAGTTTGCCATGGGAAAGGTCGTAGTATCGTGAAGAAACCGAATGTGTCGTTAAGGATGTGGATTGATTATCATAAGTTTAATAAGAAGAAGATAAAGAATCGATATCCTTTTCCGAGAATAGATGATTTGTTTGATCAGTTGAGTTGAGCCAAGGTGTTTTCCTAATTGGATTTAGTAACAGGGTTCCATCAATTGAGTGTGGCGGAGGACAGCATTCCAATAACAGTGTTTTGAACAACGTATGGTTCGTATGAATAAATAGTCATGCCCTTTGGACTGACCAATGCACCTTCTTACTTTGTGGGTTTTATGAACCATATTTTCTAAGAGCATTTGGACAGATTAATGTTAGTGTTTGTAGATGACATTCTGGTATATTCTAAAAATGAATGAGATGAGATTCATCTTAGAATGTGTCGTTAAGGATGCGTATTGATTATCATAAGTTTAATGAGAAGAAGATAAAGAATCGATATCCTTTTCCGAGAATAGATGATTTGTTTGATCAGTTGAGTGGAGCCAAGGTGTTTTCCTAATTGGATTTAGTAACCGGGTTCCATCAATTGAGTGTGGCAGAGGACAGTATTCCAATAACAGTGTTTTGAACAAGGTATGGTTCGTATGAATAAATAGTCATGCCCTTTAGACTAACCAATGCACCTTCTTACTTTGTGGGTTTTATGAACCAGATTTTCTAAGAGCATTTGGACAGAGTAATGTTAGTGTTTGTAGATGACATTCTGGTATATTCTAAAAATGAATGAGATGAGATTCATCTTAGAATTGTGCTAGAAATATTGAGGCAACATCAACTAAAAGTGAAGTTTTCAAAATGTTATTTTTGGAAAAAAAAAGTGAAGTTCCTTGGTCATGTAGTTTTAGAAAATGGGTTATCAGTAGATCCAGCTAAGATTGAAGCTATTGATAATTAGAAAAGACCTGAGACTGTGACCGAGATAAGAAGTTTTCTAGGGTTAACTGGCTATTACCGAAGATTCATCAAGGATTTCTCTCGTATAGTGGTGCCTATGTCTAATTAACAAGGAAGGACATAAAGTATATTTGGACCGATAAATGTGAAGAAGCATTCTTAAATCTAAAACATTTATTGACTAGTGCGTTCGTGTTAGTTATTCTAGATGGAAATCAAGATTTGGTGGTGTATACTGATGCATATGGAACATGGTTAGGAGATGTGTTAATGCAAAAGGGTAAAATGAATGCCTTCGCTTCTTAACAGCTTCGACCACATGAAGTTAGATATCCAATACATGATTTTGAGCTGGCAGTGGTGATCTTTGCTTTGAAAGTGTATAGACATTATCTTTTGGGAGAACAGTTCGAGTTTTTTATGGATCATAAGTCTTTGAAGTATGTATTCTCTCAGAAGGATTTGAATATGAGACAACAAAGGTGGCTAGAGTTTTTGGCAGCTTATGATTTTGATATCGCGTATACACCAGGGAAGGGAAATAAAGTTGCAAATGCACTTAGCAGAAAACATCAGAATGTTCTGTTAGCTATTTTAGTAGAATGTAAACGTTTAGAGGCATTGACTACTTATGGTGTGCAGTTAAGATTGACGACTAGTTCTAGTTAGAATACTACAATTTGTCATATTTGGAAGTTCGACAAGTAATGATCAAAAGAATTGCTTCTAAGCAGAGAGACGATCCATTACTAGCTGAAAGGATTAAAAGACCTAAAGAGAGAACTAAGATTGATGATTTAAAAGGTTTTAGTCTTGAACATAATGTATGGTTGAGGAAGAGGGACAGTTGTACATTTCAGATGTTTATGACCTAAGGAAGAAAGTTCTTAGAGAGTGTCATCGATCGAAGTTTACTACTTATCCCGAAGGAACTAAAATGTATCAGGATACGAAGAGGAGTTTCTTTGGGAAGGAATGAAAAGAGATGTAGGCTAATAGGGGAAACAATGTTTGAATTGCAAGAAAGTAAAAGCTGAGCGTCAGAAGCCAAGTGGATTGCTTCAACCTTTAGAAGTACCACTTTGAAAACGGGATTCTATATCCGTGGCTTTTATTGATGGGTTTCTAAGGTCGAATAGGGGAAATGAAATCTTTTGGTTCGTGGTAGATAGACTGACCAAGAGTGCACACTTTATTCCCGTTAAGTCGACAAGGATGGTGCCTACTTTGCCAAAGTTTATTATGAAGAATATTATAAAACTTCATGAGATTCCTAGTAGTATAGTCACTGACAGAAATACTTTGTTCAATAGGGAATTCTTGAAGAGTCTACAAGAAGTGTTAGGTACTAAGCTGAATATGAGTACTGCTTACCATCCACAAATAGAAAGGCAAACATAAAAAGTTAAGAAAGTTCTTGAAGATTTTTTAAGGGCTTGTGTACTAGACTTTGGAGGGTCACGGGAAGACCATTTGCACTTAGTCGAGTTTTCCTATAATAATAGTTATCAAACTAGTATAGGAATGGAGCTTTTTGAAGCTCTTTACGGATGGCCGTGCAAATCACCACATCATGTTAGCTAAAGATCGGAGACAAATTGATTCTTGGCCCAGATATGGTGAGAGAAGCTACCGAAAAGGTTGAGTTGATCTGAGCAAGTATAAAGGAAGATCAGTTTAAGCAGAAAAGTTACACAGATAGGAGGCGTAAGGATTTAGAGTTCTCAGCTAGAGACCATGTTTTTATTAAAGTATCACCGATGAAGGGTGTAGTATGGTTTGGAAAGTCAGGAAATTGGCATCGAGATATGTTGATCTGTTTCCTATCATAGAAAGGATCGGGAAACTTACTTATCAGATAGAGTTGCCGAATAGTTTTGTAGGACTCCATAACGTTTTTCATCTTTCTGATCTTAGGTAGTGTGTGCATGATCCAGAGACTACTATTGCACTGACTGAATTGGAAGATTTAATAGTAGAATTGGATATAACTTTTGTTGGACAACCATTTCATGTTGTAGCAAGAGATGAGAAGAAAATAAGGAATAAGACAGTTAAGTTAGTGAAAGTCCAGTGGAGTGACAATAATGAAGATTGTACTTGGGAGATAAAAGACATGGTTAGAGACACTTATCCTGAGTTGTTTTAAGGGTATGTTCTATATTTGTCATGTAAACTTTTTGCTAGCAGGATATGCTAGTATTGTTGTTATGTGTTCATCACATATGTTTACATGATTGTTGTGTTTGTTGTTTTTCTTATCGTAATTTCGAGGATGAAATTCTTTAAGGGAGGAGCCTATAACACCCCTAATTTTTATTTAACATTATTCAGGGAATTTAATTAGATAAATTAAGTAGAATAATGCGAAGTGATAAGGAGAATGAGATTTGTTAACTAATTTGGGTTAGGCCTTAATTAATCAATCAATTAATAAGATTGTTTTAACATAGAATAGAAAGGAATTAATGAAAGGCGCATAAGGGGAATAACTCCTTATTTCATTCCCTAATCCCTTCCTCTCTCATTCATTCCCATTTCATTTTCTAAAACCAAAACAAAACCTAAAGAAGGGGTCAGCCACTACTAAGAGAGTAAGAAGAAGAAAGCTAAGGAATTCAAATGGGAAATCTTAGGGGAATTAATCAACATCAAATCTCAGTCTCTCTTATCCAATCTAAGGTGAATAATACTTATTGCTCATTTGCTATGTTTTATTTTTGGATTTATGATTGGTTTCCAAATTTTTTGTGATAATATGTCATGTTTGGATTGATAATATTATCATTGGATTGAATGATGATTTGTTGATGTTCTGTGGACTTATTCTAATGGGTTTTGAAGGAAAACCCGAGTTTTTGATCTCCTATTGACTTAAAATTTGAATATGTTGTGTAAAACATTATTTTGGAGACGATTTTTCAATTTCCTAATTTTCTAAGTTCATATGAATATATTATGAGTTTCCTAAGTGGGAAATGTGTATATTTTAGGTTTTTAATTATTAAAAATAATTAGATTAATATTTTGGTCCCAAATTTTTTTTATATGGAAGAAGATGGAAATTTGGATTTTTGATGATTTTTTGGGAATTCTCCCTAATGGTGATTTTCTATGAATTTATTATTCTAGAAAAGCATTTAATTAATATTAGTTAATGATAGTAATTATAATGTTTTTGCAAAGTTGAATGAGAAGGTAAAACGTGATCTACTAGTATTTCTAAAAAGAATGTGAAAAAGTATTTTGTTATCCGATAATAATTTAACATAGGACAAGAGTTAGTGGAAAGTTTTAGCTTTAAAAGGAAATTATTCAGTTTTTAACTCAATTACAGAAGTGCCATTGTTAGGGGCTCGATACCTTTATTTCATAGAAACTCGATAACCGTAAAAGCTAATGTATGTGATAGATACCCTATATCTATGTGGTGGATTTGCTTCCATAAGGATTCGACATCTAGTTTTTTGGGGTTTGATATCTCATGATTTGTTGAAGCTCGACAACCCCATGGTTTAGAGACTCAGCAACCTCTTTCCTTTATAACTTCGACATCCTTAAGTTTTTAGAGGCTCGGCACCCTCGAACTTAGCGGCACGACAACCCTATGTGTTTTAGAAGCTCGGTAGCTCATGATTTTAAGAACTCAACACCCCTGTCTTATAGTGACTCAATAGCTTCCTCACAGCTACTCGACAACTAAGTTTTACAGGCTCGATAGCCATATGTTTTGCAAATAGGATAACTATGTTTTATAGGCTCGATAGCTATATGTTTCGCAAAAATGTATCTATGTTTTAGAGGCTCGATAGCCTACATTTCTAGAGACTCGATAGCCTTGTTTCTTTAACAAGTATGTTTAAGTTTTGGATGATGAGCATCCTATGTTTCTTAGAGGCTTGATAGCCTTGTTTGGTTAACAAGTGTATTTTTCGGAAGCTAAAGTCTTAGGGGCTTGATATCCCATGTTTGTTAGAAGCTCATTATTATTCCGCCTTTTGACCAGGCAGTATACAGATAAACTTATCGAGTCAAACTTCAAAGTACTCAAGGAAAGACGCCCAGAGAGATGGCTATGAAGCCCAAAACTCAAGTACAACCAAGATCACAGAGTAAATACAAATCCGTTCCAAAAATTCAAACTAAAAAATCCACCAAGTGGTGGATCGGCACCGATCCAACTTTCTGCATCCAAAGTTTCCCCTACTCCTCTTACTTACTCTACTTGATGCTAGAAGACCATTTCAGAAGTTATTATGTTGATTCCGTGCAATTCTCTATCGATCTCCATAAGCACTCAAAATCAACAACTTCATTCGTCTATAGATCCATATTTTACACCCAGAAACAAGCTATTAAAGATGCAAACAAGATTGGAATCACGAAGCTAACCATGAGTCGCACCTGGGCAAAGAATTCAAAGCGATCCATAAGCCAATGGATCGGTACAGATCCAAGACCATGGATCAGTACCGATCCATAATGTTTGATGATGTGGCAAGCAAATTTTCAAGGGAATTAGTCTACAGCATGGAAATCTATGTGGAGATCTTTTATGTGAGATTTTAGGCTTCATACATCTATAAATAGAAGAGCATGGCTCATTTCTAAGGATCTTTTTTCACTTTTTCTCTCTTACTCCAGTTTCTTGTAATCACTCACGGATTTATACCGATCGTAACAGATTTGTACCGATCCACAAGAACTCCTGCTTGGTATCAGCAATCAAAGCAATAAAAACTGGAAGTGGACATAGGCCGGAGTATGTCAAACCATTATAAATATTGTGTGTTCTATTTCTTACTCGTTTTTCATTTATTTTCTTCACTTTTATTTCTCTATTAAATTTATTGGATGTTTGTGCCATTTATGGTTCAAATATTTTGGTGCTTTCACTGAGAACCACTTGAATTCGCTGATTTGAGACTTGGAAAGATCCAAAATGACAAGACAGTCACTATGAAAGCTATTGTTGGAGGAAAGCAACAAGGGTACAGCCAAGAGACGTCCTCATGAGCCAACACCTTCCATCTACATAACCGAAGATGAGATAGAAACCATGATGAATGGATTGCAGGAAAGGATGATTGCTCGCCAAGAGGAAATGATGGAGGGTTTCTTCAGAAGAATGGGACAAATAGGAACAAACCAGAGCAAACCTCGAGCCGATCATACAGATCAATACCGATCCGTAAGCATGAATCAGTATCGGTCCACGAGAACTCGGAGGCATGATTTATGTTGGCCTAGTAAGAGATGTGTTCGTCCTGCAAGTGATGCAGAGCGTTTGAATGTGAATCAAAATATAGAAGCATGACTAGAAGAGTAGGTGCTAAATTCCCTCCCAGAGTCGGTGGGTAGGCTGAGAACGCAAACTTGGGAGTTCATTTTGATGACAACAACATACTTGTTGAGTTGGTGAGATGAGCTATGAGGGGTGGACTGCCTAACCGGAGCTTGGAGGATGTGAATAGGAGTACATTCACTTCGAATATTCAGTACGCTAGGAATCCGCCTGATTTCAAGCTGCATACGTTGGAGACGTATGATGGAAAGACCGATCCAATAGTTCATTTGATGAGGTACATCCAGCACATGGAAGTGTTGGGTGCATATGAAGAGGTTATGGGATGGTGTTTTCATTTTTACCTGATAGATTTAGCGGCATTATGGTTTAGACAACTGGAGAATGGTTCCATTAGCACATGGGCCGAGTTAGTAAACTTATCCGTGAAATAGTTTCGGGTCCATATCTCACGACCCAAGAATGTAATGACGTTAGCAAGCATGAAGTAGAGAGCTGGAGAGACCCTCGGTTGTTTTTTGACAAGGTTTAATGCGGCAGCTACCGTGGTCGACAAACTAGACCCATCAATGGTTTTGATGGCGGCGGTCTCAGGAATAACCGCTAAGATGGATTTCAAGGTTGCTTTGAAATATAATCCTGCGAGGGATCTTATAGAATTTTATCATGAGGCCGAACGATACCTACGTCAGGAGGATGCTGAAGCCGATCAGGAAGAAGTCAATACCGTGGATGGTAGAGGACCGCCTGGAGAAGGATCCAACAAAGGCAGAGGAAAATGAAAAAGGGATGACACTGTGTAGTTAATGCCCCGCTATTACCCAGCTATAACCCCGCTATATCTCATAGCGGATTTCTGCCGCTACGATTTTTCCATATAGCCCCAAAATATAGCCTTTCCGCTTTAAGCCCCGCTATTTCCGCTATATCTTGTTATTCCCGCTATATTCCGCTATTTCCGCTATATCTTCTTTAATAAAATGAATTGAAAAATTGCATTTATACAGTATCAAAATTATGAAACTAATTTATTTGATTTAATTTTTAATATACTTTCAGAAATGAACATACTCTAATATTCTACTAAATTTAATTATGTTATATATAACAATTTTACGTTTATTTAAAGTATATTCGCACATGTTTTTATTTAAAATTATTTATGTATTAATTATAATTCAATTGAATGATAATTTTTCATTTAATTACCATTTATATATTTGTAAAAACATTAAGTACAAGTTTTATATGCTATTTTAGAGCCATCCACTATATCCCGCTATATCCTCGCTGTATCCCCGCTATGACTTTTTGCACCTCCACCGCTTTGAATCTGCCGAGCGCTTTAACTACACAGGGATGACAACATTAAAGTATCACAGCGATAAAGGAGAGTGCTAAAATCCTCTTCTTACATGAATTTAAATGAAACCCCGGACCAGATTTATCTAGATACCAAGGGACAGATCCCAATCGGAAGCCAGCGAGAAGTGAGCCAACAAACTGTGAAAGGGCGTCTGGAAAATATTGCCTATTCCATGAGCTAGATGAGCATAACATGAATGATTGTAGGCACTAGATTTGATTAAATAACATGTCATAAATAACCAATTGCAACAATATGTGAGAAGTCGAGCCGCGGAAGTTGAACAAAAGCAGCCATCAGAATGGGAATGACCTTGGATAAAGGGCGAGGGTGGTCAACTATTGATAGAGATGGCAGAGAATCAGGTTCGGTTCTCGCACTCTATCTCCCCTTTCAATAAACAATGCAATAACAAAGTCTAGCCACTTACTCGTGTATGAGATCTCAATTGATTCGTAGGTGCACTCTGAGTTGGATGCTAGACTATAATGCTCGGTGAGGCGGCTATCATGATATTTGATTTTATGTTTCTTAATATTTGAATTCGATTTCATTAGATGAATCCCTCATTGTTGAAATGCACTTAAACGTGATGACTGAAATTGATCACTTTAAGCCCCGTTCAGAGAGACAGGACCGTAGTGCAAGAAGTAAGTCCCCTCACCAGAGAATGTATAGATGTGCTTGCTTATCATTGAGTCCCCTCGTGGGAGAGCGAGCGGACCGGGATCAGCAAGGATTCAGAGAGACCAAGGATTTGATTAGCAGCCCGAACGACCGTGGATTTGATTAACGGTCCGAAGAGACCATGGATTTGATTATCAGCCCCGAACGGCCGTGGATTTGATGAACGGTCCGGAGAGACCATAATTCTGATTATCGGCCTCGAAGGGCCATGAATTTGATTAACTGTTCGGAGAGACATGGATTTAATATCGGCCTTGAACGACCATGATATTAATTTATGGTCCGAAGAGACCATGGATTTGACTATCGGCTCCGAATGACCACAAATTCAATTAATGATCTAGAGAGATCGTAGATTTAACTATCGACCCTGAATGGCCTCAGAATTGATTAACGGTTTGGAAAGAATGTCCCGTCAACTTAAACGGTGAATGGTCTGAAGAGATCGTCCCCTTAACTTAAACATTAAACGATAACGAGAGATTGCACATTAAACCGAATATAAAATGATCTGGAGAGATCGAACCTTAGAACATATACAAATTTGATAAAAGGATTTGAACGCCTTGAAATTAGAACGAAACAGATAAATTCCAGCTGAACATGGGACGATTTAGATATGTAATGTAATAACTCTGAATGAAATCAAAATGATGATGATGTATACACTACACTTAGGCAGAGACTAGAGTCTTAGGTTGTAATAGGTTTGGAAAGACCCGTGATTGACAAAAGAGTCCAAAGGAACATGATGATTCACAATGTATTGATCGGCTGATAACTAGAAAATTCAACTGATAATATCCCATCGAATTCAACAGTTGTTCTTGAGCAAAGCAGACCTTCCATTCGCAAAACGTGCTTTGGGGGACAAGTGTTATCCCACCTTTTGACCAGGCGGTATACAGACATACTTGATGAGTGAAACATCAAAGTTATCAATGCAAGATGTCTAGAGAGATGGTTACGAAGCCCGAAACTCAAGTACAATCAAGATCAAAAGGCAAGTACAAATCCAATCCAAAAACCCAAACTCAAAAAATCCACCAAGTGGTGGATCGGTACCGATCCAACTTTCTTCATCACAAGTTGCCCCCACTCCTCTTACTTACTCTACTTGATGCTAGAAGCCCGTTTCATAAGTTATTCTGTTGATTTTATGCAATTCTCCGTCGATCTCCATGAGCACTCAAAATCAGCAACTTCATTCATCCATTGATCCATCGTTTGGACCCAAAAACAAGCTATTAAAGACGCAAACAATATTGGAACCATGAAGCTAACCACGAGTTGCACCTAGGAAAAGAATTCAAAGCGATCCACAAGTCAAAGTTATGGATCGGTACCGATCCAAAACCATGGACCGATACCGATTCGTAATGTTTAATGACATGGCATCCAAATTTTTGGGGAATTAGTTAAGACGTGGAAATCTATGTAGACATCTTTTGGGCGAGATTTTAGGCTTCCTACGTCTACAAATAGAGGTGTAGGGCTTATTTCTAAGGATTTTTTTTCCTCTTACTCTCTTACTCTAATTTCGCGTAATCACTCATGGATTTATACCGATCCATAACGGATTTATACCGATCCATTAGAACTCTTGCATGTAATCAACATTCAAAGCAATATAAACTTGAAGTGGATGTAGGCCGGAGTACGTCGAACCACTATAAATCTTGTATGTTATATTTCTTACTCATTTTTTCATTTATCTTCTTCACTTTTATTTCTCTACTAAATCTATCGGGTGTTTATGCTATTTTTGGGTCAAACACTCGACATCCCGGTTTCAACAGCAAATGTTTTAAAAGCTATGTATAGATGATAGTGCTTTGGCACAAGATTTTGGCTATGTATTAGGGGCTACTTTTTCCTTGTTTTAAGAATGTTTTAAAGAGATTTATCAATTCTGAAGGTAAATATTTTCATGGAAATGGAATGATGTTTTAGCCCAATTTTATATGAATTTTCCAAAGAAAAATATTAATTAAACATAAGTAATTTTATTATATATATGACTATTAATTGAAAATAATTGATGGATGATGTTATATGTTCTTGTTATCATTTGATCAGTTAAATTTTCATATTTTTTATTATTTCTCATATCTACATTTTCTTTACCTAACTGCATCTTAGGACTTAGTAACAGAATTACCAGTTAGGTTGTTCTAGTAGTGGGTATGATCAGACTAGTCAAATTTACCCATACTGCATGCATATGATCATATCATGTTTTATTTTAACCATTATGGTTGCAGGTACATGATTTATATTCAGATTCTCATATTTTGATAAGATACTAGTGAGGGGAAAACCCGTTAAGTTCTACGACATGGTCTCACTAGATATTTGTTTTTGGTTCGAGATGGTATAATATTATTCACATCGGACTTTTTGTCTGATCCAAAGTTTTAGTTTTTCCCCTTAAACTCTCGGGTACTCATTTGTATAATTAGAGAGTAGGGTTTTCAGGCTAAATGAATAAGCTTTCAGAGACGTGCAGGAGACAAGCTAATATTAAGAGTTATTTCTGATGTGTTGGTTGAAATTTTATTTTGTTTGAATGGATGTAATGACAGGATTTATAGCTGTCAAGTAGTTAGACTCTAATTGTCCAAAGGGGAATCTTCGTATGTCGCTCTTGGAATATATTTGTAATTATTATATTTTCTTTGAACAGGTGATCGATGAGATTATGTAATAAATATGAATGTTTATTAATGAAACGTGTTTTAAAAAATTTCATATTCATGTGCTTTTGATGTTATAGATACAATTAACTGATCTCATTTTAACACCAGGAAATAATACTGTCGATGACTGCAACATCAGTAGCACTTATTTTTAGGCCTCAAAATGAGGGGTGTTACACAAATTCAAATAGAATGTAATGTAAAACAGAAGAGAAGTGGAGATATAAGTGTTGAAAAAAGTAAAGGACACAAAAATTACGTTATTCGGATGTTAATGAATCCAATGTCCATGGCTCGATTCTTTCTCTATTGAAGTCTTACTTAGGTCACTTTTTGGACTTTAATGCATAAAGTAGAGTCTTTTCAGTCTAAGGTCAACGAAAATAAAGTTCAATCCTCTTTTTCTGCTCTAGTAGTTCCCATTTTATAGTAAAAATAATACCACATTGATTGCTAATAGCATACCTTGCTTTCTTCCTCCTTTGTTAGATATTGACATGTGTCATCATCTGTTAACTTGTTTGATTATGCAAGCATTGCTGACTTGGACATAGGCGAGAGCATTGGCTTTTGGCAAAAACTTCTGGCTTTTCGGTGGGAACGTTGGATTTGGCTTTTACGTGGGAACTTTGAATTTGGCTTTACGAGGACTCTGAATTTGGCAGGTGAAGCCTATGATTAGCTTTTGGGAAATGTCTTGTGCTTGTTCGCTTTAATTGTTCCAGCTAGTTCGGGTGTTGCGACGCAATCTACATAGGACATAGTAACGCTCGACTTGGTTGTAGTGACAAGTTTTTTAATTTCTTCACCAACTTGCGACGTAGCTTATCTGAAAGTTGGCGACCCAGTTAGTCATCATAATAGTGGTTCAACTCCGTCTTTATAATGCCAGCATAGTTTGACTTTATTGTGATGGAACAGCTTGGCCTTTTATCAATGTAGTGGAGCTTGTTTTGCATGGCAGAGTTGCTTTTTGCTGGGATTTTAATTTGAACTAAGAAGCGCATGCCACTGCGTTTAACTCTGCGAGTTGTATGGTTCCGTTCTAATGTATAAACATTCTGTGTAACTTCCGCTGCTTTGGTATGTTGGCTAACTGTACTTGTTTGAACCTACCCTTAACATATTATAAGAATAACAAAAGGTGTGTGTAACACTTGCCCCCTCCAAGTGTGCTGATGTATATTAGGGTAGACTTGTCACTTTGCACCCACTTTTCTCTCTCTCTCTCTCTATATATATATATATATATATATATATATATATATATATATATATATTATAGATATTATTATCGGTATACTTTCATATTTAACATTTCTGACGCATGGAATGACAAAATTGGTTACATTTTTTGACCATTGTCAAGTAAATCGCTTTGTGATTCAGAAAATCCGCCTTATTTTTTTGAATACATTTTCATAATTCC
Organism: Allium fistulosum; assembly: GCA_030737815.1. Lineage (NCBI taxonomy): Eukaryota > Viridiplantae > Streptophyta > Magnoliopsida > Asparagales > Amaryllidaceae > Allium > Allium fistulosum. The sequence goes on from CM060908.1 coordinate 1,021,152,404, forward strand.
TAATATCTAACAGGTACTATTTTCTAGGCTGTTCAAATATTAAAGTGAGGATTACTTTTGAAACCTATATATTCCAAGCTTTTTCTTTCTCCTTTTCTTTCTCTTTTCCTTTACTTGTTTTTTGAATTGCTTTTACACTTACATTGGCTTCCTCAGGATCTTCCCTCCTTTCTTTCACTAGCTATTCACCGTCTTTTGGAAAATAAATTTTGTCTCTTGCAAGGAAATCTCTTATTTTTCTCTCTTTTTGCTATTTATGTATTTTTTCTATTACTTTTTATTTGGCTTGTATTTGAGACTTCTTCTTCTTCCTCTCCATTTATACACACACAAACACATATGCCTTTGAGTTGTTTGATTACATGCTTATGTTGATTTCTTTCGATCAAGAATCTTCCTCTTTCTATGACTTGATGTCAACTATCTATGATAATAGCCAAGCCGAGTTTATTCTTTTCCACTTTGGAAGTATTTATCGCAATTTCAAGATCCCAACCTCTTCTGGACGCTTATATCTGCCCTTAAAGGGTTATATTTCTTTAACCTCAAAGCACATTAGGCGTGGTTTATATCTACCTCTTTATCCCTTTATTAAAGAGTGGTCGGGCACTACGGGAATTTCTCATATACAACTTTGTCTTATCTCCTGTTATCTCTTGACCTGCAGGTACAGTGTCAAACATCTTAATTCTTCCCCTTTTTGTCATGAGCTTGATTTCCTTTACTTGGTTTATAAAAGCAGTTCCTCAAGTTGTGATGGGTTACATTATATCTAAGTCACGAAATCTCTATATGCTATTTTACCTCGTAAGAACCAAAGATGGCCTAACTAGTTTTTCTATGTTACAAACTTGGATGGTTTCATTCCCTCTTTTCAAGAACCTATTACTACTCTTATTGTTTCTATTCATCCTCCCTCTCTTTTTTATTTACTTACATCATCCTTTTTCTTTAGTTGGTCATCTCGATTTTTGCAAACTAAAAGGGAGTTATTTGTTGCTCGAAGAGAAACTGAACTAACACTTGGTGAGGATGTTCGAAATGGCCTCTATCTTTTTACTTAATCCTTATTGCGCAAATACAACTTTCTGCCTATGCACCATCGTTTCTCACATTCTAACTTTGTTATGTTAAGTTTATATTGCTTACCCCGGTTGATGGTTATTTGCTTATGTTTCGCATACTATTTATTTTTAACTCATAGGGTTGATTAATTTATTGGCTTTTTTACTACGTAGGTACTGTGTCGAGCCTATTCAGCACTTTTGCTAGGAAAAATCACCAGGATAAACAATAATAAAAGGAAGCCCGGTTTTGATCTTACTGTTTCTAATAACATTACCAAAAAGACTAGGCATGACTAAATCCTCTCATCATATGGATGTTTCTCCTATCACAGCTGTTCAAGTGCGGCCTATTTTAACCACTCTTCTCCCTTATTTCCTGTCTTTGCCAGAGCATGGTGCTATCATGGACTTAGCAGAGGAGATGGTGTGCCTAGTTATATATGATCTTATCGCCCTTCCTTCGGCTTCATTGCCTTCTTTCAACCTGCCTATTAGGGAGGTTTTTGCAAGCTACTTTTGCTACATTCCTAAGTAGATTTTTGTGCATTGTGGATTTTATATCCTTTTTTGTTGATCCCTCTTTTTTTTAAGGCCTCGCCATGGCTACAGAGCTTAATAAGAAAATTGAGGCCTCTGAATCTGCGCTAAAAATCCATGTAGATGAAATTTTAGATTCGGAAGCTATGCTTGGTCTGGTTGGGTTTGACTTTGATGCATTCTGAAAAAGGCGGCCTGCCAACAAAAAATGTTAGAGGTGTCTAAGGCAAAGTTCAAGGATATAGGGGAGAAAAGTGAACAAAGGGTGTCCACAGTGGAGAAGAAAGATGAAGAGAAGGTGTCGGCATTGGAGAAGAAATTATCTAACACATTGGAAACTGCTAAAATAATTACTTATAACCCCCTTTACTCAATTTATGCTCAACCAAAGAGGAAATTTTTTGCTGGGTGCCTTGATGATGTTGATGTAGAGGCAAATTTGGACTTTCTTGAATGTTGCCTACATTGCCAAATGCCCGACTTATTGTCGTGCCAAATGGGTTAATGATCGTCAAACAAAGATTGCTTCCTCATCAGTTTATATGCATGATGTCACTCATGATTTTTCTCTAGATCAGGTTGTGACTTTCACATTTCTATCGAATCCTACGCAGACCCCTAGCTCCCCAACTATTTATAATGAAGTAAATTTTTTACTTTTAGAGCAGTCTTTTCATCTTAGGATATCATTTAGCACATGTATTAAACTTCAACAATTTTCATTAATTGTTTTAGATTTAGATGTTTTGAATTTTATAAATGAATTTTAAGCTTTGTATGTAATGTCGTTTCGCTTCTTTTCCATTATATTTTATCCTTCATGGCCTTTATTGCTCGTTTTTAATGAAATTTACACATTCAGGCTTGAACTGCGAAGCAATCTTTGAATGTAAAAAGAAAGTTGTAACCAAATACTATTCAAAGTTCAATGAATTAAAGGCTATATATGAAAAAGGTTAGAATCCAAGAGGAAAGATAAAAAGTAGTCGCTCTCAACTATGCATAAGTTGTTTAGTTCCTTTTCTAAGAAAGCTTAAGGCAGAAGTTTTGGATGATATAAAACATGTGCGACGTGTTGCTATTGAATGCATAAATGACCTTGAAGATCAAGTCTCCTCCTTGGCTTCAAAAATGCATTCTTCAGCTTTGGTTGTTTCACGTCCTAAGCCTGTTGCCTCTAGTTCTACTCCTGCTAACCTAGTTGAGAAACTTCATTGGCAGAAAGTCAAATGTGTTATGGCTAACATAGTAGTGTTGTGTGTAATTGATATTTTCAATCATTTTCTACCTGAGCTTGATTTAATATTTTTATATAATCGTGATGGCTTTGTTTCCACGATGCAGAATGTGGGTAATCCTTGGGCCGGTGCTAACTACAACCGAGATCCCCGGTCATCGATGCACCTCGACGTTCTTTAGTAGTTACGACTGAGATACACCCTTCTTTTGCAGGCTTGATACAAGGGAAAAATCTAAGCGACGACCTATCTTCGCAGCTTAATCTTCTCGTGGGAGGAAGATGTTGTCGGTGGAGAGCTCAAAATCTAACTAGGACTTGAGTGGTTGTATTATATGCATGGTTTTTAAGGTTTATGTACTTGTTTTTGTGATAAATATATATGAAAAATGAACTTATGAGTAAATTTGTAAGGAAGCTTATAAGTTGCATATTTAAACTTTTGAGCATTTCACAAAGCCTTATCTTGTACCCTAGCTTTAGCTTCATGCCCTATCCGTTGCACGTTACAATTTTCTTTTCATAGATTTAGATTTGCAATAAATACCTACTACGTTTAATTAAGTTGTTGCACACTAACATGTTTTCTAAACTTAATTTTTTTGCCTTTTTTTGGTATGCGCTTGGCACGATCTGCTCCATGCATGGTGCAAACTATTTATGAAATATATTCGATTGTGATGTCAAGTCATGTATTTACAACGATTTTTATTCATATGCATGGATTTTTATACTCTGTCAAGCCTAATATTCGTACATCCAGTGTAGTGTTAGCTAAAAAGTCAAGTTATGTGTCTACAACTCAAATTATATGTATAAGTAAATAATATTGACATGCTGATTATTATACTTGTTTGGGCCGTCTAATATCCTTACATCCAGTATATTATTTTATTACCTCTTTATAATTACAACTATGTATATTACATTTTTATCTAGAAAGAAAGTGCTAAACAAAATATTGCTAGAGATATTTCGAATTCCATGCTCTAGGAACGAGATTCCCGTCTGGCCTAGATAGATGGTATGCTCCATTAGCCAGTGTTTTGGCAACAACCAGTGGTCCTCCCAATCTATTCCCAGTGCTCCGCCAGCTGGGTCTTTTGTGTTGGCCATTACTTTCCTCAAGACTAAGTCTCCATTGTGAAATTTTCTTTTTTTTGAGCCATGGGTTATAACCTTTTGTCGTTCTCTACCGATAAGAAACATATCTTACTACTGCTTCATCTCTTCTTTCTTGTATGTAGTCCAACACATTTTTTTGAGGTGTTGATTCTGCTCCATTACATATGGCAATTGCCGGTGCAATGACACATTTACCTGTACTAGGAGCATGGCTTCATAGCCATATGTCAAAGAGAATGGGGTGTGCCCTGTAGATGACCTAGTAGAGGTTCTGTATGCCCATAGGACTAGAGGTAGTTCGTTTGCCTATTTCTCTTTGGCCTTCATAAGCCTTTTCATAAGCAGTTTCTTTATTATCTTATTTGTCGCTTTAACTTAGCTATTTTCTTAAGGATGAGCAACTGAAGAAAAGCTTTTTATTATACCATCTTTCTCGCAAAGGTTGACGAACTCCTTACTTTCAAACTGTGTACCGTTATCAAAAATTATCTTATGTGGAATACCAATACTAGTAAGGATATTTGTAAGTATGAAAGTAAATTCTTTTTTGAAGTTATGGTTGCAAGAGGCTTGGCTTCCATTAACTTTGTAAAGTAATCTATTGCCACCACTGCATATTTTGCCCCCCTTTTGACATTGAAAGCAGCCCTATTAGGTCGATGCCCCACATGTCGAATAACCAAGGGCTGGTCATAGGAGTATGTTTAAGCGACTGTAACCTTGGAAGGCTGGAAAATTGTTGGCATCGATCGCATCTATAGGAAAAATCTTATGCATCATATGGCGCAATCAGCAAATAATAGCCTTACCTTAATATTTTCTTAGCCAGTTTTAACTATCCTAAATGGTCTCCATAATATCATTCATGGCTTTCCCTCATGACTTTTACTCCTTCATCTTCAGTGACATACCTAAGGTATATGGTTGAATACCTCCTTTTGTATAAGACTCCATCAAAGAACGTAAATAGGGACTTTATACCTGATTTTCCATGCCGCATTTTGTTAAAGGTTCCTTCTAGTAAAAATTATTTGATGGGGGTCATCCATGATATCACTTCATCCATCAGCGTTCATGGTGCAATTTGATTATCCTAAGGAGTGCCTGATTCGACCTAATCTGAAACATTCTTATCTATTACATGCTAGGTTGGGCGAAATGCCTTCATTTCCTTGCAACCTTAGTGTTTGCAAGTTTGGCCAAGGAGCCTGTAGAGAAATTTTCTTCTCTAGGAACTTGCTCTATATCAGACTGATCAAATTTAGCTATAGTTCTTAGGTGTAACATCCCTTATCTGGAGGCCCGAAGCTAAGCGCTACAGATGCTGCAATCATCCATCGTATTAACTTTCGATAACCAAATACGGTAATGTTAATAGTATCCATAATATCAGAAGCACTTGAATATGAAATGAAATCATTACAGATTAAAACACTTTTCTGATTAAATTTCAAAACAACATTTAATATCTAAGCTACATAATCCCAAACGTTTCCTAGGTTCAGATCAAGTATAATTATTATATAAATACACCAGGAGCGACATATGAAGATGCCCCCTTGGTTGACCAGAGTACTAAATAGTCATAACAGACTTCATACAACACAGCGGAAATAAAAAAAAAATCTTAAATATAACAAACCATCAACCTCCCGCTCGTCTTCGAAAGCTTTATTCGTCCACCTACTAAAACCTAAAAATCCTCAACCCTCAGCCTACTCAAATCAATTTTGAGCATTCGAGAGTTTAATGGGAAAACATAAACTTCGAGTTAGACATAAAGCCTGCTGTGAATAATAATATACATCTCGGTTAATTGATATTAAGTGAGACCACCCCGCTTAGCGGAACGGGTTTCCCCACACTAATATCCTTTTAAAACATATCTTTTGCAAATCTTAATCCTGCAACCAAAACTGATTAAAACAATAAAGCAATATAATATAAGCATACAAATCAGGTAACAAATGGACTATCTGTCCGAACACTATAGTTTTGTTTGGCTAACTACTAACCTTTGGCTGACTCGGGCCTACCAGACAAAATAAAAAAATAATCTTACTTCTGTTAGATACTCCTATTCTGAATGGTCTGTCCCTAACTTAGTTCTCCCAGAGTCAACTGATCATAATGGTTTTGCGGGCTTACCAGTAACTTATCTTCACTCTGTATATTCCTTTCTATGTGTAACATCATTTTAGTCTTACCTATGACAAAGCCCTACACACTGGAATTTTGGACTTATATTAGCTAGGGGCTACTAACTAAAGTATAGGGCGCGACCCCATACCAGTCTCATATGGTATTCTAATATCTGAGTCATTTTACTTAGGGTCATCTACCCATAAAATTTTCCTTGAAAACATTTTCTCTCAAATTGATTTAAACCTTGAAATCATACTTTAAACAATGAAAATATACTCTATGCTTTACTCAAATCACCATGCCATGTTATATATACTTTATACAAAACTTTGTTGATGAAAACATTTAAAATTTTGAAAGTTCCCCTTTAGAATCCATTAAAAGTACCCCTTTCGAAACCAAGCAACCACTTTGCTTTATAACCTTAGGCCGAAAGGCCAAAACATACCTTTCGAAACCACTCTTAATAAACCTTTCGAAAACATTGAAGAATCTTTCTTTCGAAAGCTTTAAAACCTTAGACATCCTCTTATCAAAACACTATAAACATTGCCTTTCGAAACCATTGAGGAACCACCCCTTTGAAACCTTCATTTAAAACCTTTCGAAAGCATTCAAATATTTTTCTATGAACAAACCTTTCGAAAGCATAGGGTTCAAGTAAAACATGTGGAATAACCTTTCGAAACCATTTAAAACTATTCCTTTCAAAACCATCGGGTTTAACTTTCAATAGAACAAAGGGTCTTAAAACAACAAAGCCGAAAGCATCTTCTGAAAACTATTTCCTAAGTAAAGAAGTGATGGTGTCAAAACCAGCCCTTCGAAAGCATTGGAGAAGCGGCTTTAATTTAAAAACAAGGGGCCCTTTCGAAACCATAGCTTCGAAAGAAAAAAGCCGGCAGCAAGGGGTTTCGACCCCGTCAAAAGCTTCTTTATAAAACAAAAGGCGCAACTTCTTTCGGAGCCATTCCTTAAAACCATTTAACCAAGTTGAAAGCTAACTAAGTCGAAAGCATTCCTTTCGAAAGCAAAGCAGGCGCATTTTCTGTTACTACCAAAAATTCCTTGCGACTTAGTCGAAACCTATTTGAGCAGAGAATAAATAAGAATAAAGGGGAAAAGACTCCAACCAAACCTTTCGACAGAGATAAAGGGATGTTATAGACCTTTTGAAGAAGTCAAAGGGATGCAACAACCAAAGTCCAAAAGCTTCAAAGCCCTTCAAAGGCGTCGAATGAGTCGAAAGCACCCTTCCGCCTTCAGTGACCACCTTTCGAAGCAGGTGAATCCATATGCATAAAGACCTTTCGAAGGAGTCAAAGCAACGTCTTTTGAAGATGATGAAAGACCACTCTTAAAATACACACCAAACCTTTCAAAACCAAAGGTTTCGCCTTCACTCATACCACTCGAAAGCATGTGTTGGCCTGAACAACCCTTTTGAAAGCTACACTAAGCCATTCGAACCGGTCGAAGCCATTGTAAGCCAGGGAGGCTCTGCCTCAAGTCGCAGACAAGAGTTCAAAAGCAACCATCAACATCGACACCATCTGTAACATCCCGTATCTGGAGGCCAAAAGCTAAGCACTACAGATGCTGCAGTCATCTACAGTATTAACTTCTGGTGACAAAATATGGTAATGATAATGGTATCCATAATATCAGAAGCACTTGAATATGAATAAAATCACAGATTTCAAAAACAACATGTTACCGATTACATTTCAAAATAAATTCATATCCAAATTACATAATCCCATATCGTTTCCTAGATAAAGAATAATTATAATCATTACAAAAATACACCAAGAGCGATATATGAAGATGCCCCCTTGGTTTATCATAGCAATATAGTCATATCTGACTTAATATACACAACAGAATCAAATCAAAATGAAACTGCAAATCCTAATTAGCTATCCGTCAACCACCTGCTCGTCTCCGGAAGCTTTATTCGCCAAAAGCCTAAAACCTAAAAACCCTAACCTTTAGTCTACTCAAATCAATATTGAGTACCCGAGAGTTTAAGGGGTAACAAAAACTTCAAGTTAGACATAAAGCCTGGTGTGAATAATTCTGTTACATCTCGGTTTACTGATATTAAGTGAGACCACGCCGCTTAGTGGAACGGGTTTTCCCTCACTAATATCCATTTCAAAACATATGTTTTGCAATCCTTTCCTGCAACCAAACTGGTTAATCAAACTGATTATATCAAAATAGCAATATCCTTTATGCTAATAAATAACTATCTGTCCGTAAAACAGGTAATATGTGAAGTATCTGCCCACAATATAATAGCAAGGTCCGCTATTCTACAAATGGACTATCTGTTCATACAACTAGGCTGGCTGGCTGTAAACTAGACCAACTGTCCGAAATCTAGGCCGACTGCTTGCAAAATGGACTAACTGTCCGAACTATTTTCTTAGGGTTAACTACCCTTTGAATTTTCCTTGAAAACCTTTTCAAAATGATTTAGTCCTTCAAATCTGTAACGACCCGGGTTTTTCCTACACGAAAAACCGGACCATTTGGGTAAAAAGAAGAGGTAGAAGAAGAAAATAAAAGAAAAACAACATCAGAATCTAACCATCGCAGCGAAATAAAATATAATATATCAACAGATCTTTACACAAATCAAAATTATATCTGTTTATACAATACATCAGAATACATCATCAGAGTACATCAACATTCATAACATACAACTAAATACACAGCGGAAAAATAATAACAAGTACGGGAGTACGTATCGACATCCAGCTCGTCTTCTGAGCTCCACATCATCATATCCTGAACCTGTTTATCTCGGTCTGACCCGAGCATCATATAAAACAATACCCGAGTCAGTCTGGAATACCAGCGTGAGAAAATCACACTCAATTGATTATTAAAGTTTCAAACCCTTTGAAAACAAAAGCATCTCGTAAGACCACGCCACAAATAAACATGTCGGGTTTTTACCTTACGATAGCTAAAACACTTTTTATCAAATTCCTCTGATATTATAATAGTGTCTATATACACATACTTATTAAAATAGCTGAAATTGTTACATTATTAAATTCCAGCATACTAGCCACAAAAGTGGGTAATACAAATAAATACCGTACAAGGCACGTAGGAAGAATGGATTTCCAACGAATGACTAGGCACTGGGGTACCACCTGTCACAGTACGTGGCCTAGATCACAGTACCGAGGAGTACGCCCGCTCCCCTGCAACACAAGGCCGGAACCATCCCTTACTGGATGATCCCGAATAAAATCACCCCACGGTTGGGATCAGCAACCGCACCACTAAGCCGAAATAAAAAGGGACATCTAGACAGGGATGACCTTACCCTCCAGTGGGAGCTACCCACGAAGCCTTGCTGCATAACCCCTGATTTTCAGTCATTCCCGGTTGATGAGGTTCGAGGCTAAACGATACCTTTTAGAGAACATATCCCTTAGAATGCCCATCGTCCGCTGACGATGTTTCGCTAGCATTCGTCCATACAAGTCCGTCCTGGGTTTGAACGGAACCGAAGGCACTATTCCTACTACATCCATTTTGGAAATATCCTCAGGATTAGTAGCGACTAGCCCTTGCACTTCACAGCTCCAATCTTCGACTCCGAACACGTTACACGAAACGTACAAACCGGATCGAAGTGGTATTCGAGTCTCCAGACCTAGAATCCTGGTATACGGAAACTCGATCCCGGTCTCTTCGAAACGATCAGCGCATTGGCCAATATTGATAGTCGGTTATTTAACTATCAATTAACATCCACAAGCAACCATCACACAATAAATAATTTCCCACATTATTTATTTGCCCAAATATCTTTCCAAGATATATTTCCAAATTTTCAAAGCTCATTTGAAAACAATTTCAAAACAGTTTCCGCTTACGGAAAACATTTCCCAAATAATTATTTCCACTGAATCACCAAGTACAAAATACTTTTAAATTTAAAATAATTTAAAAACACTTTATTTTAAATATATCTTATAACATTGAAATTTAAACTACTTTAATACTTTATTAAAAATATATACTTTAAAATAAACCACTTTATAAATATAAACTAAATTTCTCCTTTTAAAACATAATAGCAAATCACTTTTATATAATTACTACAATAATATATTTTTGAAAATACTTACTTTAAAAAGTTAAAATAATCAATTTTCTAAAACATGCTTTTTAAAACATATTAAAACTTTTAACTTATATTTAAAACTACCTTGAAAACGTACTTGGCTATCCAGAGAATTACACTTCTCATTTCCATCCTTTAAAAATAAATCAACATTTATTTTAAACCAATTCATATCCCTTTATAAATTCCCACCTTGAATTTATATTTTCTAATATCCACTGATATTTTATTTTACTTTATAAACCCAGTTTATAAATTCCAAAATCTCATTTCTCTTCTAAAATTCCAATTTTAAACAACTAAATCAATTTCCAATTGATTCCCCAATTTACTCTACTTACTTTGAAATAAATTTTCTTTGCTACTTCATTTATTCCAAATACATTAACCTTTAGATTTTTATTCCTTATTACGAGTTAAACCCCTTTTTACCAATATCGATTAAAGATTTCCAAAACTCCTTATTTATTCTTTAATTAGCTTTAATCCTAAATTTCAAAAATAACCTCTTTTTATTCTTCAAATAATATCACTTAAGTATAAAATTTATTATCCCTTGTGAATTCAAAATCCCCTTTTTCATATTTGTTAAAACTCCAAAATCACCTTATTTTTATTTCAATTCGTTATAAATTTTATCCCAATTCCTCGAATTATTTTACTTAAACTTTTATTCCTTTATTTCTTTTCAAAAATTCAATTCCATAGATTTTATAATTTATTATACTGGACAATCCAAATCAACCACATCATCCAATATAAAATCATCACATGATATCAAATATTCAAAACACAGAATATTAAATAATCTAATAATTTTGAGGAATCCAGTTGGATCCCTCCAACCTGTTCCCTGCATCCACAGACGTTAGCACCATATAAAATACCAATTCCACTTCAAAGTGGAATATCGCGGTATATGGGTTTTATAAAATATCATCCGCTATTATGCGGCGCATAGGGTCTCATCCGCTATATAAATGCGGGAATATCAACAACTCCAATATATACATATGCCAATATATATATATTGGTATATACTACTATATATAGTGTGGCACATCAATCAATGCAATCATCCAATCAATTATTTAAATTTAACCATTTAAATTTAAATCTAACTGAGTGAGATTAACTCACCTTTGATTTTGTTAGTAATCCGTTCCCATTCCGGCTAGATTTCTTCAAGATTTAGACCTTGAATAAATATTGATATCATTTAGTTTTAACGAATAAATTAAATTTCCAACAACAAATATTTCTAGCAATTAAAACTATTAAAGTTTATAAATTTTGTTTTTAAAATAAATTGAACGATTCAATATTTAATATACTTTACTTAACTAGCCCTTTAAATTTTAAACAAATAATTTTCCTTTGGAAACCTTTTTGTACTATATAAATTTGATATGTGTATTAAATAAATTAATTACTTTATAAACTTTAAATCTTACATACACATATATTTAAATTCAACAGTGAGTTAAAATATTTACGTATATTGTTATACCTTTTAAATCCTTACAAATGTGTATTAATTTTAAAACAACATTATTATACTGTGAACGGTAAATTCAACAAATAGTTTTTGCTAGTTTAAACTTGAGAAATACTTAAATTAAAATGCTCAAAATTAACTACCTCAGAGAACAGGAAATCAAAATCACGAGACGGCTCCCACGGCGAACTTGATGCCGCTTAACACCTCCAACCAACAGTTCACCTCGCATCCTCCTCTTTCACCTCGAATTCGAGCTCGCCCCCAACGACAATCGAACGAGATCGCCAAACCGCCTTCTTGATGACATCGCCGACGAGTATCATCCCACGCGAGATCGCCCTAGCAGCCTCAACTGATATGATCTCGCTTCCAGGCGAAACCCTAGCTTGCTCGAGAACCGGCTGCGCCTCATCTGGCCTCGCGATGCCCTACGGCGAACGCGACGACCCCACCCTGCTTCGATTGCTCCTCCCCAATCGAACGACATCGCGGCTACTTATTTTTTTGAGAAGGAACGAATTGATTTATATTTTGGGAATCTTAGATTTTAAAAGAATTTTGTTCGAACCGGATAAGAAGAATAACTGAGGATTTACTTTCTTTTATTTCTATTTTTTTCTCTGGCTTTGCTTCGTTCGATCTGCTAAGAATAACTGAAGAGGGGACGCGTGTTCTACCAGTTGAACACGTGTTAAGTTAATATATATATCTACATCTAATTACTTAGGCAAGAAGAGAACGTTGCGAGGAAGGACACATGCACTGAATTTCTATACGTTTATATACCGTATGCTTACACAACAACTCCAAACGCTCCGAAATTTAAAATCCGATAATAATACAATATTATGGATCCAATGGAACTGGTTTCGCTGAATTCCGAGACTGTGCCTCGGACGGCTATTTTTAAATTCAATTTCAACGATATATTTTTAAAACTGAACAAAACTCTTTAAAATTCCATTTTAAAAGTTCTATCATCTTCAGTATTAACAATATAAATTTTCTGAACCTTTGAACTATTTTTAACAGGCTTAAAATCAAGATTCAATATTTTACCCAATCCCGATAATTAAATTTAATAATTAATTATCCAAATAAATACTGTATATTTGAAATTAAAGTTAAAATTTAACCTTCGGATATTTAAAATAAATTAAATATTCACATTTCAAATATACAAAAATTCCGGGTCGTCACATTCCTCCCCCCTTAAAAGAATTTCGTCCCCGAAATTACCAGTTAAGAAGAATGTTTCAATCCCCGTTAACTATTTCCCAAAATCAAACAGTTTTAACAACACCCAAACAATCTTTTATTAATGATACACTAATCATCTTTTAACTTCCCAAACTTATTCATAAGTTCAACCCATACCACCTACTTATCCATTCAAATTTAAATTTGAATTCAAATTTTAACTTATCAAAATTTTCCAAAATTTTTCTAACTCCCTAAATTTCCGAAAAATTTCGCCAGCGTCTCCTTTGCGCGGCTAGCTCGGTACTACTACAAAATGGCTCTACGGCCTCCCAATCTCAAAAAGAAAACAAAAAGCCAAGTGGCTGGATCCAAAACCCAATCAAATTTCATATAGAAATTCAAATACATACCTTTTTGTCGGGCCATTAAATTTTATCTTCTAAATCAAAAATCCCAATTTATCCATTGCTTTTATACACCTGTATATCCTACTAAGCAATAATATTCAATCACAATTCCAAAGTCATTTTATACTTTCCTTTACAAATTTCCAATATTTGTTTTACTTAAGCCCGTACGATGCACATATATCATTCGTACGCAATATCACATTCGATCGCTCAATCGATCACACAATTTCACTTCCGAACTAGTATCGTCCACCCGACTTCCTAGTGCGGACTCAGATCTGGTTCCTTGATCAGAAACCGTCATTCTCCTTGCATAGTCACCAACTATGATAGAGAATTTCAGAATCAATCAACAATCCATATCCAGGCTCGCCGTCGAAAATCGAGTGAAAAATTCCAACTCGGATCGATATATCTATCTCGAAATTCTGTGTTCGACATCTGGATAAAATAGCTATGCGAATAAAATAATATACGTACATCTTACGTATAAATTCCAATTGATTATCAGTTATATCAATTCTCCTTTATTCACATTCCTTTTTGATTGTTATCCCTTTATTCACAACTATCCCATTTCACAACTTCAGTTTGATTACATTCACTTATCCACAATTTTCTCATTTCACAATTTCAAATTTTAATCGTCATTCAATTATTCATCTAGAATAATTTTCCTCAATACCAAATTACTTAAGAATCTCACCCTACTTCTTAAGTTCAATATAAATATTTTACATATTGCTTACACTTATTTTCACTTCACTATTGAAGTTTATTTTCATTACTATTTACTTAGCCTTACAATTTCATTTAATCTCAAATTGGCTTCCGTTTTGAATATTGGATTAGTTTCACTTACTATTTAATTTAAATCTCAAATAACAGTTTATTTACAAACTTTACTTTCTTTAGTTCCTTTGATTTCTCTTGCTTTACATTCATATTTCAAATAGGTTTCAATCATTCAATTTCAATTCCATTTGGTTAGCAAATTTAAATTGCTTGTCGTTAGCGAAAATTTTCAAAGATTTCAAAAAAATTCTAACTCCCAAAATTTACGGAAAATTTTGGCAGAGTCTCCCTTGTACGGAGGGACTTCTGCGATATCGCAGGATGCACAAAAATATATATATACATCGGCCTCAGGCCGGAAATCACAATATATATCAATATAAACAGTTCATATCTCCTATTTTGAATTTTCGCGTAAGCGTACCTTATTATAGCAATTTTTAAGCAAAGCGGTTATTTATTTTAGCAAATGCATAACCCGACCCAGCCAAACGGCCTCTCTGAACCTGTACTTACTCAATTCAAATATGTAAGTGACAAATATACAAGGTTGGTTATCATTTCAATTAATTTCAATAGCTAAACACATGCATTTCATAAGCAACATACACCGAACAGTTCCCAAATGCCATTTTCAAGTTTCGATACTAACTTCAATTACTTACAACCAATACTTAAACTATCAATTTCAATTTTAAGTGATTTACTATTCACTTTTAGTTTACCATTCAATATTAAATTCATTAACCCACTAGTTTCATTCAAACCCTTTTTATTTGTTCACAGTCCATTCATTCTCCTTTGATTAGTCCATTCATTCTCCTTTGATTATCCAACAGGTTCTATTCAAAGCTATTTCATAATCCACTTAAGTTAACACTTAAGCTCATTTTCATTTAATTTGTTTATTCAAATCTTATACCCAATATTTGATTATTATTTTTATACTTCCATTCAATTAAACTCATTACCACATTAATTCAATTAATCATACTATCCAAACTCATATTTAATTTATACATACTCGAACAAAGTTTATTTGCATCCCAAATCATTTTATTTTAATTCAATTCCCTACGGTTTTCAATTCATATTTTTTTCACTTCTAGTCTCAAGTTGAATTTCTATTAACAACTCAAGCTTCACCTTCAAATTCTATTATTAATTTCATTTCTGAATTTTATAAGTCACAAACTCATTTACATCCATACTTCCATCTATTTAAAATAAATTTTATTCACATTTTATCTTTTAACTCAAAATTATACATTTTATTTAGCCAATAAATATTTTTATTATTCCATACACAACTTTAAATAAGATTCCAGAGTTTTAAACAATTTTCCAAAATTTCAAAATCATTTTTGAAATCAACTATATCCAAACCCTTTTCAATTTCAAAACCAAACTCAGTTTTTGCAAACAAACACCAGCCCAAAACATCCAGGTAGCAATTCCTCTTTTGGAAACTCGAAAATGAACACCGATGATGTCGCGATCATCATCGGAATTATTTTCCAGTGACCACTGAGAGTTTAGTGCTTTTATCACTTTTAAAAACATTTCAAATATTTTTAATTTCCAAATCTCTCCATATTCGATTTCAATCAAAAAAAAAATATTTTCAAAATAATGTCACCATTATATTTTCCAAAGCCCTTTGAAAACCATTTTCAAATTCAAAGGAATTTAAACTTCACAAAATTCCAAACTCGAAATCCATCTCGATTTATTTCCAAATATTTCTCTGGAATCCTATTTCAAATTTTGAATCACATTTGTATATGAAGTTTTATTTCAACTTATAAATTACATATATAATTTATTATCATTATCTAACAACCAAACATCCAAATATAACTATAATAATTTATAAAAAATTATTTCTTCATATACAAAAATAATTTGGATAAAATTATTTCATCTACCCATTTTAAAACAATATTGTGTCGAATTGTTCTATTCGAGTGTTTAGAAACCCCTTCGATACAGTTGTCCAGACTGTGCCGACGAAGGTTCATATGCCACTCAATAAATCAACCAACACAATATAAAACCATTTTATATTCACTAACAAATACGCGCTCATATCTATTAGTACACTCAAAATTCCCACCAGAGCCAAGGTTATCGCCAGCCTAAGCTCTGATACCACTGTAACGACCCGGGTTTTTCCTACACGAAAAACCGGACCATTTGGGTAAAAAGAAGAGGTAGAAGAAGAAAATAAAAGAAAAACAACATCAGAATCTAACCATCGCAGCGAAATAAAATATAATATATCAACAGATCTTTACACAAATCAAAATTATATCTGTTTATACAATACATCAGAATACATCATCAGAGTACATCAACATTCATAACATACAACTAAATACACAGCGGAAAAATAATAACAAGTACGGGAGTACGTATCGACATCCAGCTCGTCTTCTGAGCTCCACATCATCATATCCTGAACCTGTTTATCTCGGTCTGACCCGAGCATCATATAAAACAATACCCGAGTCAGTCTGGAATACCAGCGTGAGAAAATCACACTCAATTGATTATTAAAGTTTCAAACCCTTTGAAAACAAAAGCATCTCGTAAGACCACGCCACAAATAAACATGTCGGGTTTTTACCTTACGATAGCTAAAACACTTTTTATCAAATTCCTCTGATATTATAATAGTGTCTATATACACATACTTATTAAAATAGCTGAAATTGTTACATTATTAAATTCCAGCATACTAGCCACAAAAGTGGGTAATACAAATAAATACCGTACAAGGCACGTAGGAAGAATGGATTTCCAACGAATGACTAGGCACTGGGGTACCACCTGTCACAGTACGTGGCCTAGATCACAGTACCGAGGAGTACGCCCGCTCCTCTGCAACACAAGGCCGGAACCATCCCTTACTGGATGATCCCGAATAAAATCACCCCACGGTTGGGATCAGCAACCGCACCACTAAGCCGAAATAAAAAGGGACATCTAGACAGGGATGACCTTACCCTCCAGTGGGAGCTACCCACGAAGCCTTGCTGCATAACCCCTGATTTTCA
The DNA here is from genome assembly GCA_030737815.1 of Allium fistulosum. NCBI lineage: Eukaryota > Viridiplantae > Streptophyta > Magnoliopsida > Asparagales > Amaryllidaceae > Allium > Allium fistulosum. Next base: position 1,021,169,639 of record CM060908.1, read on the forward strand.
GTCATTCCCGGTTGATGAGGTTCGAGGCTAAACGATACCTTTTAGAGAACATATCCCTTAGAATGCCCATCGTCCGCTGACGATGTTTCGCTAGCATTCGTCCATACAAGTCCGTCCTGGGTTTGAACGGAACCGAAGGCACTATTCCTACTACATCCATTTTGGAAATATCCTCAGGATTAGTAGCGACTAGCCCTTGCACTTCACAGCTCCAATCTTCGACTCCGAACACGTTACACGAAACGTACAAACCGGATCGAAGTGGTATTCGAGTCTCCAGACCTAGAATCCTGGTATACGGAAACTCGATCCCGGTCTCTTCGAAACGATCAGCGCATTGGCCAATATTGATAGTCGGTTATTTAACTATCAATTAACATCCACAAGCAACCATCACACAATAAATAATTTCCCACATTATTTATTTGCCCAAATATCTTTCCAAGATATATTTCCAAATTTTCAAAGCTCATTTGAAAACAATTTCAAAACAGTTTCCGCTTACGGAAAACATTTCCCAAATAATTATTTCCACTGAATCACCAAGTACAAAATACTTTTAAATTTAAAATAATTTAAAAACACTTTATTTTAAATATATCTTATAACATTGAAATTTAAACTACTTTAATACTTTATTAAAAATATATACTTTAAAATAAACCACTTTATAAATATAAACTAAATTTCTCCTTTTAAAACATAATAGCAAATCACTTTTATATAATTACTACAATAATATATTTTTGAAAATACTTACTTTAAAAAGTTAAAATAATCAATTTTCTAAAACATGCTTTTTAAAACATATTAAAACTTTTAACTTATATTTAAAACTACCTTGAAAACGTACTTGGCTATCCAGAGAATTACACTTCTCATTTCCATCCTTTAAAAATAAATCAACATTTATTTTAAACCAATTCATATCCCTTTATAAATTCCCACCTTGAATTTATATTTTCTAATATCCACTGATATTTTATTTTACTTTATAAACCCAGTTTATAAATTCCAAAATCTCATTTCTCTTCTAAAATTCCAATTTTAAACAACTAAATCAATTTCCAATTGATTCCCCAATTTACTCTACTTACTTTGAAATAAATTTTCTTTGCTACTTCATTTATTCCAAATACATTAACCTTTAGATTTTTATTCCTTATTACGAGTTAAACCCCTTTTTACCAATATCGATTAAAGATTTCCAAAACTCCTTATTTATTCTTTAATTAGCTTTAATCCTAAATTTCAAAAATAACCTCTTTTTATTCTTCAAATAATATCACTTAAGTATAAAATTTATTATCCCTTGTGAATTCAAAATCCCCTTTTTCATATTTGTTAAAACTCCAAAATCACCTTATTTTTATTTCAATTCGTTATAAATTTTATCCCAATTCCTCGAATTATTTTACTTAAACTTTTATTCCTTTATTTCTTTTCAAAAATTCAATTCCATAGATTTTATAATTTATTATACTGGACAATCCAAATCAACCACATCATCCAATATAAAATCATCACATGATATCAAATATTCAAAACACAGAATATTAAATAATCTAATAATTTTGAGGAATCCAGTTGGATCCCTCCAACCTGTTCCCTGCATCCACAGACGTTAGCACCATATAAAATACCAATTCCACTTCAAAGTGGAATATCGCGGTATATGGGTTTTATAAAATATCATCCGCTATTATGCGGCGCATAGGGTCTCATCCGCTATATAAATGCGGGAATATCAACAACTCCAATATATACATATGCCAATATATATATATTGGTATATACTACTATATATAGTGTGGCACATCAATCAATGCAATCATCCAATCAATTATTTAAATTTAACCATTTAAATTTAAATCTAACTGAGTGAGATTAACTCACCTTTGATTTTGTTAGTAATCCGTTCCCATTCCGGCTAGATTTCTTCAAGATTTAGACCTTGAATAAATATTGATATCATTTAGTTTTAACGAATAAATTAAATTTCCAACAACAAATATTTCTAGCAATTAAAACTATTAAAGTTTATAAATTTTGTTTTTAAAATAAATTGAACGATTCAATATTTAATATACTTTACTTAACTAGCCCTTTAAATTTTAAACAAATAATTTTCCTTTGGAAACCTTTTTGTACTATATAAATTTGATATGTGTATTAAATAAATTAATTACTTTATAAACTTTAAATCTTACATACACATATATTTAAATTCAACAGTGAGTTAAAATATTTACGTATATTGTTATACCTTTTAAATCCTTACAAATGTGTATTAATTTTAAAACAACATTATTATACTGTGAACGGTAAATTCAACAAATAGTTTTTGCTAGTTTAAACTTGAGAAATACTTAAATTAAAATGCTCAAAATTAACTACCTCAGAGAACAGGAAATCAAAATCACGAGACGGCTCCCACGGCGAACTTGATGCCGCTTAACACCTCCAACCAACAGTTCACCTCGCATCCTCCTCTTTCACCTCGAATTCGAGCTCGCCCCCAACGACAATCGAACGAGATCGCCAAACCGCCTTCTTGATGACATCGCCGACGAGTATCATCCCACGCGAGATCGCCCTAGCAGCCTCAACTGATATGATCTCGCTTCCAGGCGAAACCCTAGCTTGCTCGAGAACCGGCTGCGCCTCATCTGGCCTCGCGATGCCCTACGGCGAACGCGACGACCCCACCCTGCTTCGATTGCTCCTCCCCAATCGAACGACATCGCGGCTACTTATTTTTTTGAGAAGGAACGAATTGATTTATATTTTGGGAATCTTAGATTTTAAAAGAATTTTGTTCGAACCGGATAAGAAGAATAACTGAGGATTTACTTTCTTTTATTTCTATTTTTTTCTCTGGCTTTGCTTCGTTCGATCTGCTAAGAATAACTGAAGAGGGGACGCGTGTTCTACCAGTTGAACACGTGTTAAGTTAATATATATATCTACATCTAATTACTTAGGCAAGAAGAGAACGTTGCGAGGAAGGACACATGCACTGAATTTCTATACGTTTATATACCGTATGCTTACACAACAACTCCAAACGCTCCGAAATTTAAAATCCGATAATAATACAATATTATGGATCCAATGGAACTGGTTTCGCTGAATTCCGAGACTGTGCCTCGGACGGCTATTTTTAAATTCAATTTCAACGATATATTTTTAAAACTGAACAAAACTCTTTAAAATTCCATTTTAAAAGTTCTATCATCTTCAGTATTAACAATATAAATTTTCTGAACCTTTGAACTATTTTTAACAGGCTTAAAATCAAGATTCAATATTTTACCCAATCCCGATAATTAAATTTAATAATTAATTATCCAAATAAATACTGTATATTTGAAATTAAAGTTAAAATTTAACCTTCGGATATTTAAAATAAATTAAATATTCACATTTCAAATATACAAAAATTCCGGGTCGTCACAAAATCATATATATATATATATATACAAGGAAAAAATATTTTTAGCCTTACTCTAAGCCATTTTTGCCATGTTATATACACTTTACTCAAAATGATTTGATGAGATTTAATAAGGATTAACTATCCTTCCAAAACAAGTCAAAACCCTTTTTAACTTGAAAATACTTAGGCTACATTGCCTATCTACTATATTCGAAACCTTTGTTTAAAACCGTTAAACAACCCTTTCGAAACAATTGAAGGTAACCCCTTCGAAAATATTGGAAAACCCTTTCGAAAAAATTAAATATTTTCTCTCGAAAATGTAAGGACCCCACCGCTATGCCCAATTTAGCAAAGAACATTACAGGTAATGTAGTCTGCTAATCCATAGAATACGGCTGGTTAAGGGCGATCGAATGTGAATATATCTTTATACTTACACTGACACGTCTTATTTACCTTTTTGAGGATTTGACTGAAATTTAGACATGTATGGTATTAATACAAAGTAATAACACACCGATTAAAAATATTCAGAACAGTATATAATATATATAAATCAGAATCAGAGTCACAGGTTACAGCAGAATAATATACACCATTTTATACATAATAGAAGGTGAGTCTACAAAATATGAGTACTAGACCCACATAAATATATACATCATATCCAAAATCTTGTACCAGGTACAAAGTCACTACTATATAATATAGATGACATAAACTCCTAACTGTCAATATATACAAGTATGAAGTAAACTAACACAATCAAAATAGTCTACTTCAATGCTAGCCCAAAATCCAAAGTCAATGGGTCCCTCTACCTGTAAAGTCTCGGCTTGACCCGAGTATTAAAATAATAAAAGAGTCAGACTATATCTAAATAAAAAGGTGAGATGTTAATATCATAACTATATGACTTAAGATAATAAGTTATATGAAATATGCCGGACAAATAAACAATCATAATAAGGCATAATAATTAAATTCACTACTTTATAATTCCATAAATGACTTAACTCTAAAAGAAGTCATCTCAAAATATGCCTAAAACCCAAAAATTCAAAAAGGCATATCAAACCAATAAATACAGATCTCAAAATTTGACTTAACAATAACCAAATAAGTCATGAATAAAATATGCCTAAAACAAATACTCAAATATGGCATATCTAACAAATCATCATTTCACAAATACATATTAAGTTTCAACAGACCATCATCTCAAATTATGGTGATAACCAATTCAAAATTCCTCAGAGCCATAAATGATACAAATATCCAAACTAAAAATCTTTGAAGAAATAATCATCGATAATGAATAACTAGTGTGAACCCGTGCTTCGCACACAGAATTGTCTAATAAAAATTACATTTTTTGCAAATTTTAGTTAATGATGTGCACGTAAATGTGCTTATATTTACATCCATATTTTATCTATTTTTACTTAAATAAAAGTCATATTTGGGCATTTTAACATGTTTAAAACCAAAATTAAATTATTTCCAAATCATCATATGTTCATCTTCATTCAAGGGCAAAATGGTCATTTTTGCGCATGTGTCAATTTGAGAATTTTTACTTAGACATTTTTTATGATTTTTATGGAAAATTTTGATGCATATGGAAGAGGGATTCATGAAGATATATGCATGCATAAGGGAATACAAAGGAATGAAGAGGAAATAATTCAAGTTCATGATCATGGAGGACCCCACCCACTTACCTAAATCTACAATTAGAAGCTAATGGACAACTAAGTGGAGGTTAAAACTTCATGCACATTAAATGATGGATTAATTAGTGGCTATTGGTTACTTGGTGGCCACACTTCCTAAAGGGCATTTTAGGAAGCACCCTAAAAATTGAATTAGGGTTTTAAGCATGTATAAATAGCCCTCTTATGTACATGTAAAAGATCTTTCTACATTTCATTTTACTTAGGAAATTAAGTAAGCAAATTGTAAGTTCAATGTTACAAGAAATAAAAATGGCTTCCAAGCCTCTTTCTCTTTTCTTTTCTACATGGTTTTCTTTGCTTTTATGTTAATGTTTGCTTTTATGCTCTCTTTCTTTTCAGTTCATAGCTTAGATTTACATTCATGCAATTAGTTTGATTTATTTCATGTAAGTAGTTAATCTCATTTCCTTTGTTTAATATCTCCTTCCTTTTGCTTTCCAATGTTGAAACTTACATGTGTTGATTTGATAACACAAATGAGTAGCTAAACCACTTCGATTTAGGGGTAATGAAGCTCTCAAATATTATGTAATTTCAACATTTCTATGATTTATGGTCTCTTTTATTTGTGCTTCATGAGAGTAGATTTTGATGTAAGTTTATACAAGTGGGTTTGATAGCTTATGTTGCATTTGCAAATGAGCTATTATTATTCAACATAAACACAATTTACATCATCATTTGCTAATTTATTTTTGATTTTGAAAAGAAAGTAAAAACAAAATTTGATGATCTATATTACTAATTACAATAGTAAATAGATCATACTTAAAATGGCTTTTGCTTTAGCTTCATTTTCATGAGAATCTATGAGTGGTTTATTTGTTGCATTATGTTTGAAGGTTTAAGTTATGTTAATTAATAACATAAATAAACCATACTTATGATCAATGCAACAATTATTTCACTTAATATCATAACTAGAGATCATAAATTATTTGTTTGTTGATTTACAAAAATATGAGAGTGGATTTGCCTCTAAATTGTTCTCTAATCTCATAGTATTTTTTTAAATCTCACTTTTATTCTAATTTTAGCTTCATCTTATTTACAATTTGTAGTTAACAATATTCTCTCCACTTTGGTCTAATTTGATTGATTAGAAAATTTTAAAATCTTGAAAATTCCCTACGGATTGACCCGTACTAACTTTTGTACGCCGTGCGCTTGTGGTATAAGTTTAATTTGAACTTTTTTGACGGTTTTCTAATTCGATAGAAATTCCGTCCTTAAACAAGTTTTTGACGCCGTTGGAGGGGAATTAGTTTGATTTTATTTTCTATTCTTTGGATTATTTTTGTTTGATTTTGTGTGTGTTTATTTTGTGTGTATTTGCATTTAGAAAAAAATTATTATGTGTTGTTTGATTTTTGTTTGAGTGTTTGTTTTGTGTGCATTTGAGTTGTGTGAGTGTAGTTGTTCTAGTTGTTTACTTTTTGCATTTTCAATTTAAAAAAAGCATACATCATTTAAAACAAAAACAAAAACATTTTATTTTATTTCTTTTTCGATTTTCATTTCATTTACAATTTCCACTCCACAATTCACATTGCATTTTATTCCCACATTTCTACTCTGTTCTTGTTGCTTTCATTGCTCCTCTGCCATATAAATCTCTCTGCCCACCACAACTCTTCTACTACTGCCTTAAACAATAGCAAAACCAATAGTTCAACCCAACATCATCCTGCACCTTCTAACTGCCTTGCCACCCACATACTACTCTGATCACCCACATACTGACCATCCAGTGCCTTCATTCCCTTCTCCCATCAAACTCCATCACATCATTTCAACATTGTGCATCTTTCTAGCACCCCATTAATTCACTGCAAACTTCTCCAATTGCTGCAAATCAACTAACATCACCTGTGCGAGTTAAACACCATTCACCATAGCCACCACTCGCCAATCCCTACATAGAAGCAAGTGCTACATCACACTCCAACCATATTCAAACACTACCTGCCTTCATACCATCAACTACTACCCCTGCCTCAACGACTACATCCACCATATTCCTCTGTACAGAACCAGTACACACCAAACAGTGCATATCAAAGCTACCACTCCCCTCCAACTAACTCAAACCATTGCATTATCAACTTCATACAACCCTCAGTAAAAACTACAACATCACCCATACTTCTACACTGCCATACTCCTCTCAACTTCAATTTCACCATTCAAACATTCACCAAACCTTCCATCTCCAACTCTGCTGCATAAACATCTCACCGCAATCAGCCACCATACAAATTTCATACATAATCACAGAGCCACCTCTTTGCCTGTATACATCATCACCAAAACTACCTCAGTTTAACCACTTATTTGCCACTACTTCTAACCACTGCTAGACTGTGCACTACAAACAATACAACTTCATCTCCTAAGCCAATCAACTGCCACCAAACAAACAACCTCCCACATTACTGCAACCAATTAGATACCCCTAGTTCTCATATCTACAATCTCTAGTCACTGCCAACATCACACCAAAGCCTACTTCATTTGCCACTTCAAACAATCTGCCATCCAACCTCTACTTCACATTCACCTATCTCTCTGTTCACCCTGCCCATACTTAACACACCCACCGTCAATACTTCATATCAGCACTGTAACCACAAACTTGCCATTCATTCATAAAACTGTCCCTTCACCACCTCCTTGAATAACTCGACCAACCCCACAGCAATCATCGCAACTCCTCCAGAATCTCCAACCACCAAACCAAGCTCCAACCGAAAGCATCTCCTATCCCTAAATCACCACTGCCTTCGAACGAGAATTGTCTCCACCTGAACCGCCATCACAACTCCTACAGAATCTCCAACTGTCGAACCCCAACCGCGAACTCGACTACAAACCCAATCGCCTCGACAACCAGCTCCAGTCACTTTGATTCACCACAATCAAACCAAAATTGCGACCTCCTCCAATCCACAACCAATTGAATCAACCCAATCGAACAGCGAAAAAAATTCGCAGCAAGAAATTTAATCGAATTGGAGTGGAGTTTCAACTGAAAATTGTGTTTTGAAGGGAATTGTGTTTTTGAAGGGAACTGGAAATTTAATTTAAAGATTCGAGTTTATTTTGTATCAGGCAAGTTGTTTATTTGAAAGGAATTGAGAAGTATTTTTGCGTGATAAAGGTGTGGATCAAGAATTGTTAATTGGTCAGGGCTTGTTAGTGGGCTGTCATTTATTTTACTTTGTTCTTCCTTTTTCTTAAAAAAACAAAAAAAAGGGAGGGGAGCCGAGTATCCTTTTTGTTTTCCTTTTCCATTTGTTTGTTTTTATCTTTGAAATAAAAAATTCATTTTCCTATTGTTAAAAAAAACAAATTTCAATTTGTTTTATTTTCATTTGTTTTGTTTGGTTTTCCATTGATACATATAAAAAAAATTGTATATATATCTTGTTTTTATTTTCAGGTTACCCAAGCAGAAAATAAAGAAGAATCGCTTTGCTTTGCTAGCTAAAAAAACGCCGCTAAAAAAATGCTAATAATCTGCACGCTCTGGTATCGTGCTCCTTTTCCCTTGTTTTTATTTGAATTGCATTGTTGGTTGCTTGCATTTGCATAGATTAAAAAAATTTCAAAATCCAAAAACAAAAACAAACTCCATTTTAGTTGCATTGTAAATTCACGTTATAATTTTTTCTTTGCATTCATTTCATCTTATTTTATTTTCTAAGGGAAATACCCCAATTCACATAAGGAGGGGGATTTCATCACCCTTTCCTTAGCCCACAAATCGCATTTCATCGTAGAATTTGACTAATAATAAAGGTTAGACATTCGAATTAAGGGTGTCGCGAGCTCATCTAGGGCTTAATTGTATCTTCAAAATTGTTTTCTTTGAACAATTTTATTTCTTGGTGTCTAGGCTACGGCAGAGTAATAACCATTTATAAATATTACGGTGATTCGTAAATATTATAGCGGTTGTTCCTCTGAAGGTACTTAAACCTTCGATGCATTTCTATGGTGATTCGTGGTGCACCGATAATCCCTGCCCGTTACCTGGCTGAGAAATACTTTTGTTGATTTAAGACAAAGTGTGATTATACAATTTTGGGTTAGGAGCTACTAAGGATAGAAAATTGTAATTAAGTCCTTTGCATTCATTTAGTTGCATTAGTTCATGCATATTTAAAAAAATCAAAAATCCAAAAAAAAATTGTAAATTTTACTTAACTTAGTTTTTAATCCAAAAAAAATCCTTTTAAATCTTTTCCTTTGAAAATTTTCAATCAAAAAAAATATAAAATCTTTTCAAAAAACAAATTTTGAAAATTCAAAAACAAAAACAAAAATCAAATTTTCATTTTCTTAAAACAAAAATTCTTTTGGTAAATATTTGAAAATTTGAAAATTCAAAACAAAAAAAAATTACAAAAACAAAAAACATATAAAAATTTGAAAAGCCAAAAAAAATCAAACTTCTCTTTTGAAAATAAATTTCATTTGGTAAATATTTTTCTTCCTTTAAAAAAAAGAAAAAAAAACAAACAATTTTTTTTACTTCGATTTTTAGATCTTCTTTCATTCTCTAAACTCGATTCTAACTTCTTTCTCTTCTCGACTTTCACTTGTGCATGAGTACTTGGACTCGTGACACAAACAACAAATCGTTGGACTCGCGACTCAACAACTAACCGTTTAACTCGAACAAACGATCCTCCTGAAACGGCGAACAAAAACGGCCCTCGAACTCATATGGATAGAATCTTTCCTGATAGAGTTTCTATTCTATCTTGCATCACGTTACCCGCCCCTACGGGTAACCATTTCGAAATTCACTCGAACCATATTGCCACGCTTCTGGAATTTGGCAATTTCGAGCATGATGACCCCTACATTTTCTTGACTAAATTCGAACAAGTTTGCGCAACCATTAAACTCCAACAACTTTCCGATGACGGAATCAAACTTCGATTAATCCCATTCGCTCTTACGGATTATGCTGCAAAATGGTTGTACAACTTACCATTAAACTCAATTAAAACGTGGGAAGAATTCGTAAAAGCTTTCTTAAAAAAATTCTACCCCTTGAAAAAAACGAGTAGAATTCGAAATTAAATTGTACATTTTCATCAATTCAAGGGAGAACCATTTGGAAAATATTTTGAAAGATTCAAAGAGCTTTTGATAAAATGTCCACACCATAACTTTGAACAATGGACGATTTGCCAAATCTTATACGATGGACTCGAAAACAGCTCACGAACCATGCTCGAATCAATGTGCCAAGGCAACATTCTTGCCCAACATCACGATGATGCTTGGCAATTTCTTGAAAACCTCACCGAAATGTCGTCCCAATGGGAACATTTGAACAAAAAATCAATTTACTCACGATCGAGTACACACTCGATAGGATCTTCTTTTGCTTTGGACGCTAAGATCGACGCAATGATTAAAAAATTCAATAATGTTTTCTCATCGAATCAAATTATGATGCCCCACCTCTTTACTCACACTAGCCAAGGACAGTACTGAGTAATGTCATCGACTAGCACGAAGAATAAGGCTGTTGAGGAGCGACCATCTGTGTAATTGCTTTGTGCGAGTAACGATATGTCAGATAATATAACTTACATTTCATTTCAAGAGGAAATCCGACATATCGAATACAAACTCAAAGTTACCACACAGTGGCTATGTGGACTTCGGAAACAAATATAGAAATAAACATAACACAAATCAGTCATAGATATTCATATCACAAAGGCGGAAACAGATATGAATATATCACATAGAAGTGTACATCAAAGTAGTGGTCAAACTAGATCCATTGCATCACAAAAGAATAGATACAAGTTCTAGACAAAAGAATAAGTATACATCAAGGAGTCTCTATCTCAAATGTATACTAACAAAAACTACTATGCTAAAGTAGTTAGCTAAAAGTCAGGTGAAGGACCCTGATAAGAAGTCAAGCAGAAGCACCTGAAATACCTCGGTCTGACCCGAGTATTATTTAAGAAGAAAATAATAAACGGATCAGTCTAGCTATAAATATCAGATAAAATGAGATAGGATAAGAGATATGACAAAAACGTATGATAACAATAATGCTATACTGCGACAAATATACATCAAATAACAACAAAAATCATACAATATCCCAAATCATCTCAAACATCCAAAAAGAATCGCATTCTTTAAATTATTCACCAAAACACAAATATTGACAAAACATATCAATGCCAATCGCAAAAATTGGTGAAACACAAATCCTAGAAATCATCAACTAGAAATCCAGAAATCACAAAAGGGGGAAGGCCTATCACAAATGGGAGCATGAAAACTCACCAACACGTGTATCACAAACGGAACGATATTCCATGGTCGCTAACCATCAATTTTGAGCCGAAGCTCCACAAACGGCCCGAAGACCATGGGTCGCTACCCCACCAATTTTGAGTTGAAACTCCACGAACGGGGTTTAACCCCCATACAAACAAAGAGACGTCACACATCGCTAGTCTAAATCACAAAATGATCATCATCGATCAATAAAAAGTGTGAATCACACTAAGCTTGTAAATATAAGAGTTTAGCTTCATGTCCCATAACCACTAGCTTAACTTAAATATTTACGAACAAATTGTAGACTTCCACTCGAAAATTGTCACAAGATTTCAATCGAACAAGTCTAAGAATTAACCGACAAAGTAAACGCAAGCGTTTCATACCACTTGTTTTGCTAAGTCTTTTAATTGGATTTCTCGTACGAATGAGGTAAAGGTTTGTATATACTAATAGATTGGAAAATGGTTTTTATAAACGAGATTTGTATTAAAATAGAGTTGGAATCATCTTTGTGAAAGAGTTTGAATATTTACTACTAGTATAGAAACCTTTGTATTTTAAAGTGAAAATCACAGAAATGATTGCAGAAACAATCAATCACCAAAATCCACATTCGACGACGTGAATTAAAACCATAAAAATCGATACCGAATCCATCACAATGGATATTCCCAAAAATCCCGAAAAAGAAGTCATCAACGTCGATAAATGATAACAACAATTCGGATCATCAAAAATCGATTAAAAACCGGAAACCCGCAAGAAACTGCCTAAAATAGGCAAAAAGCAAATTTCACAGATTCAGTCGACTGAACCAGAAGGTCAGTCGACTGATACAAGGCCAGAAACTCTCGGGTTCCTGGTTTAGTCGACTGACCTTCTGGTTCAGTCAACTGATACAAGGTCACGAACATTTGGTTCCAGTTTCAGTCGACTGAACCAGAAGGTCAGTCGACTGATACAGGGCCAGAGAATTCTCTGGTCCGAGATTCAGTCGATTGACCATCTGGTTCAGTCGACTGAATTGTCAAATGCAGTATTTCCAACCTAGCCCCCAAAAGGGGCAAAAATCCTAATCGGGAGCGATCGGACGAGCATCGGAGACTAGGGATTTATGCCAAGCGACAACCCAGCCTCATAGGCTCTTCGATACACCCCAACATCGTGTTCAAACATCAAAGATAGGATTTTTAAAGATTTGACTTCAAAATGCCAAAAATTGGAATATTCATCAAACCAAATCAATTCAAAAGCAAATGGACAAGGATGTTAGGAATTACTACCAAACAACTATCAAAGATATAGACATAGATGTGAGTTCAAAAACTCACCTTTTAACCCAAAACACAAATGAGAAGCTCTAAAGCAAAGAAAAGATCAACTACTCTTCAATTTCAACTCTAGAAGCTCCAATCTAAGATCATAAGCAATATTTCCTAAGTTAGGTTATAGGAAATTTCTGAAATTGGAGAGAAATTGAGATGGAGAAGAAGAAGATGATGCTTACCTAAGCTTCTCTTTGATGTTGGAGCTGAATTTGTATTTCCTAATCAATCTTGGGCTTGGAATTCTAATTTCCTTTCTCTTCCCCCATTTTTACTTTAGCTTGAGTGTTAGGAAATGTTACGAAGGAATGAAGAGGAGTGGAGTGGGAGTTAGGGTATTAGATGGGTTGGCTGTTAGGTTATTGGGCTGAAACCCAAACCCAAAGCCCTAAATGAAAATATCAAAATTTCACTCAACTCCAAACATATCAATGTTTATACTTAAAAAGGTCGCAAACGCCATTTTGGACTCAATGGAAGTGGTCTCGAGTCCTAATTCATCTATTTACAAAAAGTAACATTTCAGACTTTAATCCGACTAACGATGCTATATTTAAATAAAACATTTAAATATACAATCGTAAAATATGCGGGTTGTTACAGACTTCCCTCCTTAAAGAAATTGCGTCCTCGCAATACTTAAGAAAAAGAAATAAAAAGTAACAACCATACAAAGGCATAACAAACACAAAAAGAAGAAATTTTGAAATGAGAAGTTCACCTTAAGGAGCACGAGAGAGTAAGTCTGGATGTGTTCGCTCGATGAATTCTCTAGATTCCCAAGAGCAATCCTTAGGATTTGAGGACCATTGAACTTTCACAAGAGGAACATCTTTATTTCGAAGGCATTTAACCTCCGTAGCAATGATACAAATAGGATGTTGCTCATAAGTCAAATTAGGCGAAACTTTAATTTCTTCAATAAAACCGGGCTCAAGAATAGAATAGGAATCTCGAAGGCATTTGCTTAATTGAGAGATGTGGAATACGTCATGAATAGCAGAAAACTGAGCCGGTAATAAAAGGCGATAAGCCACGGAACCAATGCGTTCGGTGATGGGAAATGGGCCAATATATCGAGGTGCTAATTTTCCCGATCGACTGAAACACACAACACCCTTCATAGGTGAAACACGAATAAACACAAAACCTCCCACAGAAAATTCTAATTTCCTCCTTCGATTATCGGCATAGGATTTTTGTCTACTTTGAGCTTCTTTCATCCTATGACGAATAAGGTCAATCTTTTCTGTGGCATCCCGAATAAAATCTGGACCTAAAACCATCTTCTCACCGGCTTCAAGCCAACACGAAGGAGATCGGCATGGCCTTCCGTAGAGTGCCTCAAAAGGTGCCATACCAATACTAGATTGGAAGCTATTATTATAGGAAAACTTAACAAGAGAAATATGATCTTCCTAACTTCCACCAAAATCAAGAACACATGCACGAAGAAGATCTTCAAGAGTTTGATTCACATGCTCGGTTTGTCCATCGGACTGAGGATGATAAGCAGTGCTAAAATTAAGCTTCGTTCCCAAAGCTTTTTGAAGACCTTTCCAAAATCCACTAGTAAACAACGGATCATGATCGCTAACAATAGAAGTAAGAACTCCATGCAATTTAACAATTTCCTTGACAAAGAGTTTAGCCAAAATAGGTACGGTCCGATTGGACCGAACGGGAAGAAAATGGGCGGATTTTGTAAGTTTACCTACTATCACCCATAGGCTATCATGACCCGAACGAGAATGGGGAAGACCGTCAATAAAGTCCATGGAAATTTGATCCCACTACCATATTGGAATCTCCAAAGGTTGTAATAACCCAGCGGGCCTTTGATGCTCGGCCTTTATGAGTTGGCAAGTCATGCAATGCTTAATAAAGTTAGCAATGGCAGATTTCATTCCATCCCAATAATAAAGTCGCTTCATGTCCGCGTACATTTTACTACTACCGGGATGAATGGTAAATTTAGAACGATGAGAATCTTCTAATATGTCTTTACGAAGATCAATAATATTTGGCACAATAAGTCTACCAAATTTTCGAATACCGCCACGAGCATCAATATCAAAGTCTTTCAAACCTTCAATATCAATTTTATCCCTACAACTTTAGCTAAGAAGAACCAATTCGGGATCATGCTTTTGAGCTTCAAGAATGCGGTCTAAAAGAGAAGGATGAGCCTCAAGGCTACAAAAAACAAGAGATGAACATGAATTGGATTCATGATCTCAAATCTCACAAGTGGATAAAGTCGTGAGATCATTCCATTCGGATATCATCATGGAAACAACCGCTTGTTGCTTACGACTAAGGGCATCGGCAACACGATTTCCCTTTCCGGGAGTATAAAGAATATCAAGATCATAAGATGCAAGGAACTCGAGCCAACGTTGTTGACGCAAATTAAGTTCCTTTTGGGAAAATAAATACTTCAAGGATTTATGATCGGTGTAGAGAACAAATTTCTCTCCCAAAAGATAATGACGCCAAATTCTAAGGGCGAAAACAATAGCCGCGAGCTCTAAATCATGAGTGGCATATCTAGTCTCGGCTGGCTTTAATTGCCTAGAAGCATAAGCAATAACATGTTCCCTTTGCATGAGAACGGCACCAAAACCAACACGACTAGCATCGGTATAAACAATAAAATCTTGGTTCCCATCGGGAATCACAAGAATAGGAGCGTCGGAAAGGAGTTCTTTTAATTTTTGAAAAGCAGTTTCACATTTGTCTGACCAAATGTATTTAACTCCCTTCTTTGTCAAATTAGTAAGAGGTACGGAAATTTTAGAAAAGTCTTTTATGAACCGACGGTAATAGCCCGCCAATCCAAGGAAGCTACGAATTTCCTTCACACTCTTCGGTCTCTTCCAATTTTGAATCGCTTTAATCTTTGAAGGATCCACGGAAATTCCAGATTCAGAAATAATATGCCCCAAGAATTTCACACGAGATTGCCAAAAGTGGCATTTAGAAATTTTTGCTTTCAATTGGTTGCTCCTAAGAGTTTCCAACACAATCCGAAGATGATTTTCATGCTCTTCCTCGGTTTTAAAATAAATAAGAATATCATCTATAAAGATGAGAACAAATCGATCGAGGAAATCTTTGAAAACTCGATTCATAAGGTCAACGAAATAAGCTGGAGCATTCGTTAAACCAAATGGCATAACAAGCCATTCATAAGATCCATAACGAGTACGGAACGATGTCAAAGGAATGCTATCCTCTGCAATACAGAGCTGATGAAAACCGGTTGCTAAGTTTAACTGTGAAAAGACTCTAGCACCACTAAGTTGATCGAATAGATCATCAATCTGAGGTAAGGGATATTTATTCTTAATGGTGAGATCATTAAGCTTGCGGTAGTCAACACTAAGCCTAAGTGTACCATCAGATTTATTCACAAAAATAGCAGAAGCTCCCCATGGAGAGGAACTAGAACGAACAAACTATTTTGCTTCCAATTCGGATAATTTTTTACGCATCTCCTCATTTTCCTTATTGGACATACGATAAGGAGGACGAGTAATAGGTAGAGCTCCAGGGATTAGATTAATTCTGAACTTAATTGCTCGCTTAGGTGGTAATCCTAAAACGGGCTCAAATATGTCGGGAAATTCACGAACAATGTGAATGAGGGAAATGACATCTTCCTCATCATC
This sequence comes from Allium fistulosum, assembly GCA_030737815.1. NCBI lineage: Eukaryota > Viridiplantae > Streptophyta > Magnoliopsida > Asparagales > Amaryllidaceae > Allium > Allium fistulosum. The sequence goes on from CM060908.1 coordinate 1,021,186,149, forward strand.
ATTATCGTCATCATGAGGATTTAAAGAATACAAGGATGCTTCCGAATTGGAACCTGAATCTTTAAGAACAAGAGAAATCTTCTTAACAGATTGAGGATGTCGAAGATATATAGTCCGCTCAGGACATAGGATTTGGGCTTCATAACGGTTAAGCCAATCCATTCCCAAAATCATTCCGAAACCAAGGTAGCGCATAACATGCAAATCGACATGGAAAGAGTAATCATATAAAATAATCTTGGCATGTTTACAAAGTAAACTGAGTGTTGCGGATCCACCAACCGGATTCGCAATTCTCAATGAAGTCATCAAGCCAATAACATTCAAAGACAAAGCATCAACAAGTTCTTTTGATATAAAAGAGTGAGATGCACCCGTATCAAAAAGAACTCGAATAGGAAGATCACGAAATATAATAATGCCATCAAGGATAGAATAAGAAATACCTTGACCACAAGAAGTGTTAGTAGGGGCTTGTACAACATTTAGCTTGCCTTCCTTCTTGCTTTGAAGTTTGGGACATGAAGATATAGTATGACCCGAACTTTTGCAATAGCGACAAGTAGGAGACTTTGGACACTTGTTCGCATAATGGTCCTTAGAACCATAATTGTAACATTCTCCACGACTAGAGGTAGGAGTTTTTGCTACCGAAGTTGCTTGCTTCCCTTTCTTGTTGGGATTAGGCTTGAATTTAAAAGGCCTCTTCTTATTGATGTTTTGTTTGGCCCCCACAACTTCAACATCACTTTCTTTATCGGCCTCTTCGAGTCGAAGAGCGATATCAACAAGCTGATCGAAAGAAACTTATAGTTTCAGAAGTAATGGCTTTTTGAGGTTCTTATTCAACCCATAGACAAATCTCTGATTTTTCTTCAATGGGGTATTAATATACTCGACCCCATATTTAGATAGAGATTCGAAAGATGCGACGTAATCCGTCACAGAAGATTCACCTTGAACAAGGTCAATGAAGCGTCGAGCTAGAGATACGTTTTCAGCTTTCGGCACAAATTTTAACTCGAACCTTTCCCGGAATTGCTCCCAAGTAAGATCCGCTTCAATAATTTCAGAAATCAAAAGCTCATACCAATCTAATGCTCTTTCTTGGAGCATGCTAGAAGCCACTTGGACTCGATGTAGATCAATAAGATTCATGCGGGAAAAGATGCGATCGCATGTTCTAAGCCAAGCTTGGACTTCTATAATGCTCCCGGAACCCTTGAAAGGCTTTCCACCCAAGCTGGTGTAATCACTGCACAAGCGTGCAAACCCAGATTTAGGATGAGTAGGCTCTGGAATGGGTCCGATAGCTTGAGCATTTTTCACAAGATCTAGAAGTTGCTGAGCAGACATAAATACTCCGTCCTGAGGAGTAGCACTGGATTGACTGGCGCTGGGATGGCCTGGTCTAACCATTTCTCTTCCTTAAGAAAGAAAGAAAAGAGGAAAAAGGTCATTCACAGAATGAATTTCAAATAAACTTGATTGATAAATCAAGGCATCATAAAAAGAAATAAGATAGAACGGTACGAAGACTCGAATTAAATCCTATGGCACGATTACTAAGAAAGACTTAGGACAATGATCCTTGCTAGATTATTCTACATTGTTCCGAAGTTTGGCTCTGATACCAAGCTGTGACGCCCCACCTCTATACTCACACTAGCCAAGGACACTACTAAGTAATGCCGTCGACTAGCACGAAGAATAAGGCTGTTGAGGAGCGACCATCTGTGTAATTGCTTTGTGCGAGTACTGATATGTCAGATAATATAACTTACATTTCATTTCAAGAGGAAATGCGACATATCGAATACAAACTCAAAGCTACCACACAGTGGCTATGTGGACTTTGGAAACAAATATAGAAATAAACATAACACAAATCAGTCACAGATATTCATATCACAAAGGCGGAAACAGATATGAATATATCACATAGAAGTGTACATCAAAGTAGTGGTCAAACTAGATCCACTGCATCACAAAAGAATAGATACAAGTGCTAGACAAAAGAATATGTATACATCAAGGAGTCTCTATCTCAAATGTATACTAACAAAAACTACTATGCTAAAGTAGTTAGCCAAAAGTCAAGTAAAGGACCCTAATAAGAAGTCAAGCAGGAGCACTTGAAATACCTCAGTCTGACTAGAGTATTATTTGAGAAGATAATAATAAACGGATCAGTCTAGCTATAAATATCAGATAAAATGAGATAGGATAAGAGATATGACAAAAACGTATGATAACAATAATGCCATACTGCGACAAGCATACATCAACTAACAACAAAAATCATACAATATCCCAAATCATCTCAAACATCCAAAAAGAATCGCATTCTTTAAATTATTCACCAAAACACAAATATTGACAAAACATATCAATGCCAATCGCAAAAATTGGCGAAACACAAATTCTAGAAATTATCAACTAGAAATCCAGAAATCACAAAAGGGGGAAGGCCTATCACAAACGGGAGCATGAAAACTCACCAACACGTATATCACAAACGGAACGCTATTCCATGGTCGCTAACCATCAATTTTGAGCCGAAGCTCCACAAACGGCCCGAAGACCATGGGTCGCTACCCCACCAATTTTGAGTTGAAACTCCACGAACGGGGTTTAACCCCCACACAAACAAAGAGACGTCACACATCGCTAGTCTAAATCACAAAATGATCATCATCGATCAATAAAAAGTATGAATCACACTAAGCTAGTAAATATAAGAGTTTAGCTTCATGTCCCATAACCACTAGCTTAACTTAAATATTTACGAACAAATTGAAGATTTCCACTCAAAAATTGTCACAAGATTTCAATCGAACAAGTCTAAGAATTAACCGACAAAGTAAACGCAAGTGTTTCATACCACTTGTTTTGCTAAGTCTTTTAATTGGATTTCTCGTACGAATGAGGTAATGGTTTGTATATACTAATAGATTGGAAAACGGTTTTTATAAACGAGATTTGTTTTAAAAATAGAGTTGGAATCATCTTTGTGAAAGAGTTTGAATATTTAGTACTAGTATACAAACCTTTGTATTTTAAAGTGACAAATCACAGAAATGATTGGAGAAACAATCAATCACCAAAATCCACATTCAACGACGTGAATTAAAACCATAAAAATCGATAATGAATCCATCAAAATGAATATTCCCAAAAATCCTGAAAAAGAAGTCATCAAAGTCGATAAATGATAACAACAATTCGTATCATCAAAAATCGATTAAAAACCGGAAACCCGCATGAAACTGCCTAAAATAGGCAAAAACCAAATTTCACAGATTCAATCGACTGAACCAGAAAGTCATTCGACTGATACAAGGCCAGAAACTCTTGGGTTTCTGGTTCAGTAGACTGATACAAGGCCAGGAACATTTGGTTCCCTGTTTCAATCGACTGAACCAGAAGGTCAGTCGACTGATACAGGGCCAGAGAATTCTCTGGTCCCAGATTCAGTCGACTGACCATCTGGTTCAGTCGACTGAATTGTCAAATGCAGTATTTCCAGCCTAGCCCCCAATAGGGGCAAAAATCTTAATCGGGAGCGATCAGACGAGCATCGGAGACTAGGGATTTATGCCAAGCGACAACCCAGCCTCATAGGCTCTTCGATACACCCCAACATCGTGTTCAAACATCAAAGATAGAATTTTTAAAGATTTGACTTCAAAACGCCAAAAATTGGAATATTCATCAAACCAATTCAATTCAAAAGCAAATGGACAAGGATGTTAGGAATTACTACCAAACAACTATCAAAGATATAGACATAGATGTGAGTTCAAAAACTCACCTTTTAACCCAAAACACAAATGAGAAGCTCTAAAGCAAAGAAAAGATCAACTACTCTTCAATTTCAACTCTAGAAGCTCCAATCTAAGATCATAAGCAATATTTCCTAAGTTAGGTTATAGGAAATTTCTAAAATTGGAGAGAAATTGAGATGGAGAAGAAGAAGAGGATGCTTACATAAGCTTCTCTTTGATGTTGGAGCTAGAATTTGTATTTCCTAATCAATCTAGGGCTTGTAATTCTAATTTCCTTTCTCTTCCCCCATTTTTACTTTAGATTGAGCGTTAGAAAATGTTATAAAGGAATGAAGAGGAGTGGAGTGGGAGTTAGGGTATTATATGGGTTGGTTGTTAGGTTATTGGGCTGAAACCCAAACCCAAAGCCCTAAATGAAAATATCAAAATTTCACTCAACTCCAAACATATCAATGTTTATACTTAAAAAGGTTGCAAACACCATTTTGGACTCAATGGAAGTGGTCTCGAGTCCTAATTCGTCTGTATATAAAAAGTAACATTTCAGACTTTAATCCGACTAACGATGCTATATGTAAATAAAACATTTAAATATACAATCGTAAAATATGCGGGTTGTTATACAAATGAACCAAGTTTCCCAACTGATGTGCTATAAATGCAATGATACTAATTATATAGCCGATCAGTGCCCCAATTCTATCGAACAAATCAATGCTTTCAATAAAGCCAAAAACGACCCGTTTTCTCCAACATACAATCCTGGTTGGAGAAATCATTCGAATTTTGCTTGGAACCAAAACAATCCCAACACGAATATGGTTCGTCCCACTTTTCAAGCATTTCCAAATAATGCTTCGAATCCTCCCTTTCAACCCAACCATTTTCAACCAAACTTTGCGGGTCCATCTCATAATCAATCGCAACAATCAAATTTTCAACCAAATTCTGCTCATCCTCCTAAAGACGATAAACGTTTAAGTTCACTTGAGAAAACTCTTGAAACGTTGTCTAAAGCAACTACTCAAAGCCTTCAATCAAACAGCAATTTGCAAAATTTATTGACCTCGTATATGCAAAACACAAACCAATCGATTGCAAAACTTGAAATGCAAATGAGTCAATTAGCCACGTCTGTAAGTGAATGCGAGCGTGGAACATTTCCAACCAGCCCCTTCCAAATCCCAGAAATCAAAATGCAAATTCAAATCAAGCCCATGTTGTTCAAGATAGCAACGTCACCCAATTGAATGCTATCACAACTTTACGTGCCGGTAAACAAATCGATAATCAAATCGTCAATCCAAATGATTTACCGGAAACTTCTCTCGACACTTCTAAAGCTTCATACAAATCAGAAAAGAACGTGGAGCCAAACGTTGAATCAAATGCCAATCAAAATTCTTCTTCTACTTGAGTAGACTCGCCTACCGAGTATCGTGTTCTATTTCCACATCGCCTCCGACCAAAGAAACACTCGAACCAATTGGAAAAGAAGTTGGAAATTTTTAAATAAGTGAAAGTAAACAATTCACTTCTTGACATCGTTCAGCAAGTCCCCACTTACACGAAATTTCTTAAGGACTTATGTACCCAAAAGCGACACACTCAAGTGCCCAAAAAAGTCTTCTTAGCCGCCAGTTTGAGTGAAGTCTTGTCCCAATCTATGCCCGTAAAATACAAAGATCCTGGTTGCCCTACGATTTCATGTACAATTGGAGAGAAGACAATTAACAAATGTTTGATAGACTTAGGCACGAGTGTCAACTTGATTCCATACTCTGTGTACGAACAATTAGGCTTAGGTGAGCTCAAACCCACAAAAGTTAAGCTTCAATTCGCCGATCGTTCCATTATGAAGCCCGTGGGAGAAATCGAAGACGTGCTCATTCGAGTAGGGCAATTCATATTCCCCATTGATTTTATCATTCTCAAAACACAACCCGTGACAAATCCTGCGAGTCAAATTCCATTGATTTCAGGCCGACCTTTCTTAGCCACCTCAAATGCCTTAATCAATTGTCGTAATTGATCGATGAAAATCTCTTTTGGAAACATGACTTTAGATCTTAACATTTTCAATCCTGAATGCTAACCGAATGAACCTCGCGACCAAACCTTGGAAGTTAATGCCATTCATGAAAACTATGAAAACAAGACGATTGACCTTAATGATGAACGCGAGGCCGAGTACGAAAAATTGTTTCACGAAATTTCCAACGAGATTGAATACACTCTTCCTTTTAAATCGCTTCCAGTTGAGTCCGAATCTCAACCCAATTCTTTGATCGAAAAACTCCCGAAGTTGGACCTCAAACCATTTCCCGATCACCTTAAGTACACATACTTAGGTGATAACGAAACGTTGCCCGTCATAATTTCCACAACTCTCCCTCTTGATCAGGAAACATCCTTACTTTCTGTTCTCTCGAAAAATAGAGAAGCAATTGGGTGGTCCATTACCGATATTAAGGGAATTAGCCCTGCTATTTTTCAACATCGCATCCATTTAATCGACGATGCCAAGCCTGTTCGTGACGCGCAACGAAGGCTTAATCCAAAAAAAAAAGATGCGGTGCATGATGAAATTCTTAAACTTCTCGACAACGGAATCATTTACCCAATCTCTGTTAGTTCATGGGTTAGCCCAATTCATGTTGTACCGAAAAAGTCTGGGCTAACCGTTGTCAAGAACGATTCAAACGAACTTATTCCAACTCGTACTCAAACGAGTTGGCGTGTTTGCATTGACTATCGAAAACTAAATGCCGCAACACGTATGGATCACTTCCCTCTTCCATTTATCGACCAAATGCTCGAACGTTTAGTCGACCACGAATTCTACTGCTTCCTTGATGGTTATTCTAGCTATAACCAAATTCCAATCACTCCCGAAGATCAAGAGAAAACGACTTTCACGTGTCCATTCGGTACCTTTGCTAATCGACGTATGCCATTTGGACTTTGCAACGCTCCTGCTACTTTCCAACGATGCATTGTTGGCATTTTTTCCGACATGATTGAACGCTTTCTAGAAGTTTTTATGGACGATTTCTCTATCTTTGGCAATTCTTTTTCCCTATGTTTACATCATCTCGAGTTGGTTCTAAATCGATGTAAAGAAAAACATTTGACTTTGAATTGGGAAAAATGCCACTTTATGGTCAAACAAGTCATAGTCCTTGGACATATCATCTCAAATAAACGCATTGAGGTAGATAAAGCGAAAATCGGCGTAATTGCAAACCTACCCATTTCCAAATCTGTTAAGGACATTCGATCATTTCTAGGACACGCTGGCTTTTACCGACGCTTTGTGAAAACTTTAGCAAAATCACTCGTCCTTTGATGACTCTTCTCGGAAAAGACGTTCCATTCGATTTCAACTCTGAGTGTATCTCTTCTTTTGAACGTCTCAAAAACGAACTCATTTCTTCTCCAATCATTTGCACACCCAATTGGGGTCTTCCTTTCGAAATAATGTTTGACGCTTCTAACTTTGCGGTTGGTGCTGTCTTAGGACAACGCATCAACAAAATCCTTCATGTCATTTACTATGCGAGTATGACTTTGAACGACGCTCAACTCAACTACACAACAACCGAAAAAGAGCTTCTAGCTGTCGTTTTTGCGCTCGAAAAGTTTCGACCTTACTTGATAGGTTCACACATTACTGTGTACATGGACCACTCTATGCTTCGATATCACTTCGCTAAAAAGGATGCTAAATCCCGTTTGATTCGTTGGATCCTTTTACTTCAAGAATTTTACCTTACAACTAAAGACAAAAAAGGACCCGATAACGTCATAGCCAATCACTTGTCCCGTCTTCCGAACGCACCATCTTCTTTGCCAATCAATGAAAACTTCCCCGATGAACAACTCCTTTCAATTTCTATCGATCCATGGTACACTGATATAGTGAACTACTTAGTCACTGAAGAAACTCCCTCATCTTGGTCCAAACAAGACAAATACAAATTCATGTCCCAAGTGAAATATTTCTATTGGGACGATCCATACTTGTTCAAATATTGTCCTGACCAAATCATCCGACGTTGCATTACGGATAATGAGATAAGGAGTGTTCTTTCGTTTTGCCACGATCAAGCATGCGGTGGACATTCTGGTCCTCGAAAAACTATGGAAAAGGTGCTTTAGTGTGGTTTCTATTGGCCTTCTCTTTTCAAAGACTCGTTCGAATTTTGAAAAACTTGCGATCAATGTCAAATGATTGGACGAATTTCTCGACTAAATATGATGCCTCTAAACCCCATTCTTACGATCGAAATCTTTGATGTTTGGGGTATCGACTTTATGGGACCTTTTCCCAATTCTTTTGGAAACTTGTATACCCTTCTCGCTGTCGATTATGTCTCAAAATGGGTTGAAGCCGTTCCTTGCAAAACCAGCGATCATAGTGAAATTTCTTAAAGAAAACATATTTTCAAGGTTCGGCACACCTCGCATAATAATCAGTGATAACTAGACCTATTTTTGCAATTGGTCTTTTGAAACATTAATGAAGAAATACTCGATAACCCACAAGTTATCACTCCGTATCATCCTCAGACTTGTGGCCAAGTTGAAGTTTCAAATCGACAAATAAAACAAATCTTGGAAAAAACTGTTAACAAAAATCAAAAAGATTGGTCTCAGAAATTGACCGACGCGCTTTGGGCTTACCGTACTTCTTTTAAAACTAACCTTGGAATATCCCCATTTCATTTAGTTTACGGTAAAGCTTGCCATTTACTCGTGGAAATCGAACACAAAGCGTTGTGGGCGATAAAGAACTTAAACTTTGATCTTGAGAAAGCTGACAAAAACCGAAAACTACAACTCAACGAACTATAAGAACATAGGAATGGCGTGTATGAAAACGAGAAAATTTACAAAGAAAGAACCAAAGTTTTTCATGACAAGTCAATCCTAAGGAAAACGTTTTCGCCTAACCAGAAAGTTCTTTTATATGACTCAAGACCTCATTTATTCCCTGGGAAACTTAAATCAAGATGGACCAGACCATTTGTGGTACGAACTATTTTTCCACATGGTGCCGTAGAAATAGAAAACCCTAGGGATGGATCGATTTACAAAGTCAACGGTCATCGTTTGAAACCTTTCTTGGAATTTCCAAGTAACCAAGAGGAGGAGCTCGTGATTCTTCATGAGCCAAGCTACGTCTAGTCAGAATGTTAACCCTCTTTTGTAAATATGTACATATTTTTCCCCGTTACACTCATTATATCGTGCATTTACTTTGGGGACACAGTAAAAAAATTAAGTGTGGGGGGAATCTCATTTTCATTTTTTTTAAGTTTCATGGCATTTTTGAATTTTCATTTTCTTTTATCTAAAAAAAAATCTAAAAATTTTTAAACCTCAAAAACATTTTCTTTTTTAGCATTTTGATTTATTTTTGAAGAAACACTACAGGATAAGTATAAGTTTTGGGTAATAAATTGAAATTTTTGAAAATTTATTTGTCTTAACAAAAATAAAAATCAAGTTTGATTACAAATAACAACGGTTTAACTAGTATATAGGAAGATTCATATGTGTTAATTATGAAGTATATTCTAATTGAAAATCTTTGTTTAAAAAAGTGGTAAAATTAAAGTAAAGGATATAACAATTTTATCTTCTAAGTTAAATGGTGCTAAGATGATTTTGCAAAACTCTCTCTTTCTTAAAAAAAAGAATTTTTTTTATATATATGTATATATTTTTAACACCTAGAGTCATGTGTTCACACTCGTGTATTCACTCGCCATGCTCTGTACCATTCTCACGTAAGCCCGAAAGTCAGTGCACGATCGGTATATCTAGCCTCAGTTTATCTGAGTTAGGTGTATGTATATAAAAGTTCTTTTTAATAACGCCTATAGTCGATAAGTGTTCACACTTGTGTGTTCACTCGCCACGCTCTGTATTCCCCTCACATCAGTCCGCAAGGCAGTGCATGGGTAATATATCTGGCCTCAGTTTACCTGAGTTAGGCATATATTAATACTGTTAATATCAATAAAATTTTCAAATAAGAGAGAGTAAGCAATTGAAATCCAAGCACCATTATAACTTGTTCGATTTGACTTGTTATTGGAAAAAAATGAAAATACCACTTTGATAAACTTTGATAATCAACTAAGGATCTATTTCATAGTTACACTGTATTATCGACCGAAACAAGGAGTTAAACTATAGCCCATTTGTTTCGATAACTTCGTTTTTATTGGAAATTTTGACGAGTAAATGACTTAAATTTTCAAGATAATGACCAAAACTTATATTTAACTTATTTGTGTCTATTTAAAAGTAAACCTTTCATTTGTAAATATTTTCAAAAACTTGCATTCATCCCATTGTGAATAAATCTTGCACTTTGTAAATATTTTCACTTTGCATTTGGATTTTGTGGATAGTATCTGCTAAAAAACCTCATGAGACAACACTCGTCCTACTGGGGACTCCCAGAGGTTTAACGGCTTGTTTCATACGCCCAATGCAATCGTGCTCCTTACGAAAACGGATTATCTTAGTTTTCCTTTATTCGAGGACAAATAAAAAGATAAGTGTGGGGGTATTTGATGTGCACGTAAATGTGCATATATTTACATTCATATTTTATCTATTTTTATTTAAATAAAAGTCATATTTGGGCATTTTAACATGTTTAAAACCAAAATTTAATTATTTCAAATCATCATAAATTCATCTTCATTTAGGGGGAAATGGTCATTTTTGTGCATGTGTCAATTTGAGAATTTTTACTTGGACATTTTTTGTTATTTTTATAGGAAATTTTGATGCATATGGAAGAGGGATTCATGAAGATATATGCATGCACAAGGAAATACAAATGAATGAAGAGGAAATAATTCAAGTTCATGGTCATGGAGGACCCCACCCACTTACCTAAATCTACAATTAGAAGCTAATGGACAACTAAGTGGAGGTTAAAGTTTCATGCAAGTTAAATGATGGATTAAATAGTGGCTAATGGTTACTAGGTGGCCACACTTCCTAAAGGGCATTTTAGGAAGTACCCTAAAAATTGAATTAGGGTTTTATGCATGTATAAATAGCCCTCTTATGTACATGTAAAGGATCTTTCTACCTTTCATTTTACTTAGGAAATTAAGCAAGCAAATTGTAAGCTCAATGTTACATGAAATAAAAATGGCTTCCAAGCCTCTTTCTATTTTCTTTTCTACATGTTTTTCTTTGCTTTTATGTTAATGTTTACCTCTATGCTCTCTTTCTTTTCATGTTCATAGCTTAGATTTACATTCATGTAATTAGTTTGATGTTATTTCATGCAAGTAGTTAATCTCATTTCCTTTGTTTAATTTCTCATTCTTTTTGCTTTCCAATGTTGAAACTTACTTGTGTTGATTTGATAACACAAATGAGTAGCTAAACCCCTTCAATTTAGGGGTAATGAAGCTCTCAAATATTATGTAATTTCAACATTTCTATGATTTATGGTCTCTTTTATTTGTGTTTCATGAGAGTAGATTTTGATGTAAGTTTATACAAGTGGGTTTAATAGCTTATGTTTCATTTGCAAATGAGCTATTCTTATTCAACATAAACACAATTTACATCATCATTTGCTAATTGATTTTTGATTTTGAATAGAAAATAAAAACAAAATTTGATGATCTATATTACTAATTACAATAGTAAATAGATCATACTTAAAATGGCTTTTGCTTTGGTTTCATTTTCATGAGAATCTATGAGTGGTTTATTTGTTGCATTATAGTTTGATGGTTTAAGTTATGTTAATTAATAACATAAATAAACCATACTTATGATCAATGCAACAATTATTTCACTTAATATCATAACTAGATATCATAGATCATAAATTATTTGTTTGTTGATTTACAAAAATATGAAAGTGGATTTGCCTTTAAATTATTCTCTAATCTCATAGTTTTTTTAAATCTCACTTTTATTCTAATTTTAGCTTCATCTTGTTTACAATTTGTAGTTAACAATCCTCTCTCCACTTTGGTCTAATTTGATTGATTAGAAAATTTTAAAATTTTAAAAATTCCCTGTAGATCGACCCGTACTCGCCACGTACTAACTTTTGTACTCTGTGCGCTTGCGGTATAAATTTAATTTGAAATTTTTCAACGGTTTTCTAATTCGATAGAAATTCCATCGTTAAACAGTTAATCAAATATCCTCAATGAAAAAATTTAGCTAACATGTCCAAATAAAATTGTATTTGAATTAAATAGACGTGAAGCATGAAACACATAATATATAAATAACCCATTCATTCTATCAACCGCATCCAGATTAAGGTACATTTCAAACTGGAGATAGGTAGACATAGTAAAAAAATATATTGTACACAGCAAACAAAGACATAAAGAGATAATTTTTATCATCTATTTCATACGGTCATGTGAAATGTGTACCACATGAATCAGCTATGGGAAAAATTGATTATTCAGTTCTCCAATTTTATTGCTCTGTATAGACAACTTGTACAGAAAGTAGTTTTAGGAACTTAAAAATCCATTTATTCAGTTCTCCACTCTTATTACTTTGCAGCATTCGGCATTCCTTGGTACAGGTACACAATGATACTCAGGAAAAATTGTTTTTTTAGAGGGATTGAACATTTGACCATTTGATGCAATAATGAAGCTTCTGCTTTTCAATATATTAACCTGTAGACAAATATAAACTATAAGAAACGATTTAGTGGATAAACATATAAGCCTTGGTTGCTTCGGCACCGTAGCCGGTGGTAAATTGCTGGCCACACACTATCTGGTTGGCGGTTGACCGCTGATCGCACTGTAAAAAAATCATTCGACGGTAACCCGCCGAACGCAATGCCCCAAGCACAAATGGCTTTTGAAATATATACAACACAAATCCATGTACCACAGAAAGATGACTATACCAAGTTATACAAATATCACTAAAACGGTATATGTATTTCCAAAGGAACACAAAAACGTATCATGTACGAATTACTATAAAGCGAATGTTTACCAACTTGAAAAGTATTAGCTATGAATATCAATCAATATATCTGGCCAACATTATCATTTATATAATTTTGGTTTTTATATGGAACCCACATATTGATTTTGTTTAACCATTTACCTTGAGCGTCATTTTCTAGTTTTCTAAGCTACATAAATAGTGAATTTTTGAGTGGGAATAGTAGTTCATAATTATATTGATTTAACTTTTATGCATAATATTTGTATATTGTACAAATGGAGAGCAATCAAAAATAAATATCAACCATATTAAATATTATTGAAATACACTTCGAATCCCGATGTTATCACTTACCCTAGAAAGAAATCGCACAAATTTATAGCAAAGAAATATATGGATACCATGTACTTGATGAGTTCGGAAATTTTATGGTAACAGTTATGCTACCAAAATTCGTAAAATAGCATCATTATATGTTATTAGATATTCATTAGAAAAAAAACTACTTCACGATGAAAACAAAATGGAAGCAAAGCCCAAGGAAATAGTTCACGCTTTGGCAATTTTAAGGATCCCACTTCTGTTTGGTAGGTATGAACTCATTAGTTTTCTTATAAATAGAATTGTCTATAACATATATAATAATCAATCATTCAAGTTACAAATAACTATAACATATATACAGCTTTTTTTTTCAAAAAAGTTCTTCCTATAAAAGTTAACATCCTAAAGGTTGATAAAACAATAAAAAAGAGTCTATGAAAATATTAAGAGCATCCTTATGTATTATGGTTACCACATAATGGACTAAATTATGGTGCCAATAAATAGAGTTAAGTATGTTTAGACATGTTATATGTTAAATAGATACCACCAACATAATCCCCTGACGTATGCATTATGTAACTTTGACGCAACTATTTGCCTTCCTCTAGATAATCATTTAAATATATTACTAACATAAGGTTGAGCATAGAATCATTGTTCCAACCTTAAGCATAAACTACTGAAATGGTACCTTATTTCACATATGGAATACACAGATACTTAGATTTAAGGGATACCGGTTTGAACAAGTTGGTAACTTGTATTGAACCACCAATAGTTCTGGTAATTACTTACTAATCTGCAAAGATAAACTTTTTTAGCAGCTATGATGTTAAGTCCACCTATGCTTTTTCCAAACAAACATTGCTTTGAGATCTATCTCGGATCAGTGGCTTGGAGAAACTATGTCAAACTATGTGTTTGACCATGTGGCACCAACGTAACTTTTTGTACCTCATCAGGCCTAGAAGTTAAAGTTTTACCATGAATATATTGTGGTTAAATTAACTATGGTACTATGATTAAATGCTTCTATATATGTATTCATCTCATACCTACAAATTGCATACCCCAACTTTACGGTAAGCAAGTAAGATTTTATTTTACCATTAGTCAAAAATTTTCCTTCTATTTCTACTTCAATTCTATCAGTTGAGTTGTCTACCATTTTGAAGAAATGGAAGTTTAACCCTTCCACCTAACCAATATTGTTGCCTCATTCATAAATTTGCAAGGTCTAATTCAATAAATATAAGTGTCTTCATGATTATGACATCAAGAGAGACATCACATTTGAATCCCTTGTTATTTGGAAGACACTGTCAAAATTTACATGCAGCCATATACCATAAACATCAACACTTGCCTAAATAAATGCTTTATCTAGACAACTATGTAATTAAGAACTGTATAGATAGTAAGTTGAAACACTGTTCATTATAGTGTTAAAAATATGGATAGTTAAGTGGAAATATCATTGAATTGAAGATTTCATGTACCATTCGAATGCATATGATCTTAAGCTTTAGCCATAACTCCCAATAAGTTCTTCACCTTTCCAAGAATGGCCACATTAACATTAGAAGAAGAAAAAGCTCGCAGAACAAAAGAGTTAGAAAAACCAAATTTTGATGTGGTTTTAATTGGATAATTTATAATAAAGGATAGACAAAATGGCAAAGAAGTAGTTAAATATATACTCTAAGCATGTCAGATATTATTTCAGATGACTAATGATGAAACAACTATAAGAGCGGTTCTATTACACATACACGATCAATCTATTACCACTGATCAAATCATTTAACCTTTATTTATACTGAATGTTTAATTTTAGTCAGAAAGTAACCTGATTACTGCCTTGCTATAGATGTAGACTTTAGGTGCCTAAGCTTAAAAGTTAAAGACTACAAAAATCAAAATAAGCTTAAAAAATTACATTAATAGTCTCAACAGTGCAACAACAGATAAATTGACATGCATGAAACCTAAATAATCATTAACAATCAAATGCCCACAAATGTCATGTTACACTTTGCATGACACGAAAACGCCAAGAACCTTAGGGAATTTGAAATACCTTTTCCACATTTTATAGGAAAATCTAAACTTTGAAATGCAGAACACATATTTTACCACGGTATCCAAACAAAACTTTCTAAAAAAGGCAAACAATCAAATCCAGTATCTCCATCTTGATAAATTTCTCAAACAATAATTATTATGCAACGCAAGCACGTATAAAAGCTCCTTATAAAGTTTTTGAAATTAGTATTTCTATATAGTTTGGATTAAAAAAATTAAAAAATATAAAGAAAAAAATTGTAAATTTTTGTCGGAGTAGGGTTCCGAAGTTGTAATCTTATTTACGTTCCAACATTTTAATTAGAAAATAAATGGTAATTTTTGTTTTTTGTGGGATTCGAACTCTTAACATTTGTTTCCTTATAAGGGTATTTTTGAAACTTCGCGATCGGACCAAGAGATCGCATATGTTTGCATATAAGGGTGTTTTTGGAACTTCGCGATCAGACGAAATAATTGCGTTTCTATTTCAATTATTAATAAAGATAGGGAAACAAACTTTATTGATGTTAATTTTTGATCGTGAACAGAAGTACAAATATAACATGGATATCACGTATTAGTCAAATATATAATACGACAAACTATCGTATATATTGTAACCTTTATTTTTTATTTTTTCACCGCATTCTAAATACTATATAAGTAAGAAAAAACATTGGATGGTATAAGATATCAATGAATTGCATCATTGTTTAATTTATTTTGTTGAATTAAAATAGAATAGTGCATCTGGTACATGCTAATAAGAAAGCTAACATTCATGCACTATTATTTCCTTCTGAAAAAAGGAAAAGATGAAAAAAGAACAAAACATATTGTTTTGAAATTTTGGAGAGGAAGATAGTGTGTTTTGGAGTTTACAGTTTCACATTTAACACTTTGTCATTTCAAAGCTATATACACACCTAGGAACCCAACGAATAAATGATACATGCAGCGTTAGCTACATGGGGTGGTATTAAGAAGCTCAAACTTACATCTAATTTATAAGTTGATCAAACAATTATATTCCCAAAGTCATTACATGCATGTATTGATATTGTTAGCATGAGAAAATTAAAAGTCATTCATTGATGTTGACCTTTGCCTTATGCTCTCAATGATACGACTGAAAAAAGAAAGCATTATAGAATAAAGAGATACATTTTTATATTTTTATGTAAGTTTATTTTCACTGTCAATTTCATTATATATTTTTTTTCCAACTGGTAATAAGATACAACCAAAACAATTTCTTAAGTTAAGAAGATACAAAAATCATAGTACATATGTGCAGACAAAAAAAATTGAAAAATTATTATTCAAAACCAAAGTACTGCAAGCTGCCAGGTTGTAATGAACACTTACGAGAATATCTAGTTGCATAAACATAGAAAATCATAATATACAAATTCGGGTAAATTTTGTGGTTGGCGAAGAATAATTTACTTTTAGCGAAAATGTTTATTTAACATTTCAATGCAAAAGCAGTCACGTTATAGTTTTAGCATTCATGTTAAATTCAAACATGTCAAAAACAGTAGTAGTGCCAATAATATATAGACTAAATTACACAATACAGCGAAGGGATCACAGTGGTTGTGCTAACAGACTGTGAAAGCATGGTGTAGTTTTTATATAACAACCTCAAATGTGAAAAACGAATAATGTTCGGAAAGTATTATCCTATCATCAAAATTATCTATGATACTAACTGGATAAATCTATAAAATAATCAATATATCAAATGTCCTAGCAGCATAGTTGAAGGAGACCATGTACTTTAGGGGTATGTAAAGAAACTTACTGTGAAGTAGGTAGCTCAATCTAAAAGGAAATTCACTTGGTTTGCAAATATTAGACAACTGATTAGATTATCATATTAACCTGTAAACCAAAGTAAATGAAAGAAAATGTATTCAAAACAACACTTATTCTGCTAAAAGCGAGTTGAAAAGATCTTTTCTAAAGAACCAAACTTTAGAAATTCACATTTTCAAATCGAATAACTCGATCCAAATTATATAAACTAATACCTATTGGTTTTAGTTCATAGTAAAAGCAATAGATTTAGGAGGGATGGCTTTCTGTTTGGAGTTTAGTTATTTTATAAAGGTTGGGAATAACACTTATGTTGCATTGAGTGTACCATTATTTAGGTTGCTCCATAACACATCTCGATTGGAACTGAAATTTCCTAGAATATTATTTGCTCGTTGCATATTTTGCCATCATTAGCAATAAACACTCTTAAAACTGAATGTTCCCATGGTTATATAATATGTGTAGGTAAGGTCATGTATACAATAAAACTTCCATTTTTAATGTAATTTTTTACACATCCCTTATGATTTAACATAACTAAACTCTACAACTTTTGAGTTTCTTGCGTAGATTTTAGTTCATTTTATATCGATCCCCTTATTTATCGTTTATTTTTTCAGTAGGTGGATAGTATTGAAGTCCATCTTATGCTATAGTGTTGTGTGAGAGTTCCTTAACTAACCTGATGGCTAAATTTTGTCCACAATGTAAGTAGTAGAACTCAAGGCTAACCTTAAGTCAATATGGTTCATCTCTTTCTTATTGTTGAATTGGTTAATTTAACCACTTCACGGGTATTAAAAGGTGATGTATCAAAAAGTGATCTTAGGAATTGTATATGTAAGAAATATTACAAAATTAAAATCTAAGACCATATGTCTATGCTAACTCTAAGTGGAATAGAATGCAACAAAATGGTTCAGATTTTTCATTGGTGCATTACAAAAGGAATCATGTTTAAATTATCCATGATACTTACTCATACGCCGACAGTTGTGCCACATTGGAATGATATGCAATGTTCATATCTTAGGTGCTCTTTTAAAAGGGAAAACACCTGCACCAAGATCCAAAAGTAATTCAAATGTAATTATGGCTATAGAACTTATAAGAATTCAAAATTTTAGGTAAAGCATCACGATAGTTCCATATAACTAAGTACATTATCTTTCGATAACGGTTGTCCCATTTAGCTTCAAAAATAAATTAATTTAGGTTTAAGAGTTGTCATATCATGTTAAAGACCTAATTAAAGCCTCACCACCCGTAACATCATTTGACTGTTAGATCATCGAGTAAGAAAATGTTATTGTTAGATCATTTTCTATAAACCCTTTAATTGCATAATATCCATTCCTTTTATATGGATTAGGAAGCATAACAATCTTCATATTCGTACGTAAGCTCTAATCATAACAAGAAAATGGATATGTTGTTTCTATTACTTATTTGTTTAAGGCATTAGTCCCCAAAAATGACCTAGCATCAAATATAAAGGAAAGGAAAACAAAGTTGTTGTGCATGAATAAACATTACTCTAAAATACAGCAAAGTTACGGACGATAAAATAAGCAAGAATTTGAAGTTTAAATTACTTTTTCGATGTTATCTAAATCTACCTTATTAGCTTGAAATTATTTTCCCAGCAGTCATAACAATGGGAATAGATGCAGAGACATTATTAAATGCATTGCTACTTCAAAATATTAAGTCTTCATATGAAGAAAGTTAAGATCAAGTATGACCATAAAGTGATGATTTACGCAATTCAAGTCTAAACTCATAAAGTTAGTGCATATCAAAACTAAGCAACTTATTAAAATGATTAAACCGATTATAACCAATAAATATTTCAGACTTGTTGATATCTAACAACCCCTAAATATACTACTCACCTATCTAATTATGATTTACATAATTCAAGTCTAAACTCATAAAGTTAGTGCATACCAGAACCAATCAAATTAATAAAATGGTTAAGTCGATTACCAATAAATATTTCAGATTTGTTGATGTCTAACAACCCTTAAATGTACTACTCACCTATCTAAATTTGTGCTTACGAAGTACATATGACCAATAGCAATGCCTAAAACTCATGCTAAATGAAAGGGGTGGTTGAAATATCAGGTAGATAGAAATTGGGGGAAAATATAGTTCAAGTACACAAAGTTTCAATACATAAAAAATTGAATCGTGAAAACCAACAAATTAGGATTTTTACCCAAAGTAGGATGGACGATTGGGCAACAAAGGTAGAGCGTAGTCGGCTCAACAAACAAAAACACCAGGCTGCCTATCGAATGCAGTTGATGCAAGGGCACTACAGCCAAAGGAAGTTACAATGGAAAAAGGAGGCTAAATCATCACAACAAACGCGAGCAGTGGTGAGTGGAGAAACCTGACGATAAGAATTTGAAATCCGATAATAATACACTATTACGGATCCAATGGAACTGGTTTCGTCGAATTCTGAGACTGTGCCCCGGATCGCTATTTTAACACGTCGATTAAATCAACGATTTCAAAAATTGGCGAAATCGCTTGAAATCCCAGTTTTAAAAACTTATAAGTGTAACAACCCGAGTTTTTCTAACACGAAAAACCGGACCATTTTAGTTAAGAAGAAGAGGTAGAAGAAGAAAAATAGAAAACAACAGCAGAATCTCACATACGCAGCGGAATAAAATATAATATATATCAACAGATCTTTACACAAATCAAACTGTATCTGTATATATATATACATCCAAATACATCATCAGAGTACATCACATCAATATCATATAACTGAATACACAGCGGAAAAATAATAGCAAGTACGAGAGTACGTATCGTCATCCAGCGCGTCTCCTGTTCTAGTTCAAATATAATTTATATCAACATTAGAAATCGTTTCGGTTCATATTCAACTCAAATTTTAATTATTCACCATTCCCGTATTACAATAAATCGCTATATTTGAAATTTAAATTCGTTCTATAATTTCAACCAAAATCTTCATATTCAAAAATCAATTTATATTCCAAATCCAATATTTAAAACCATTTAAATATTCAAAATCAAACGATGGAAAATTCAGGTCGTTACACCCGACCTTGTAGGCCTGATTAGGTAGGTCAGATTTTAGTGGGTATTGTGACCGAAATGCAACCCAAGCCCGTCAATCTGGAATAAGGTTTGGAACTTCTAACATCAGCTTGGGTTTGCTGGTTCCGCTTCTAATTGCCAAACTTAATCAATGGATCCATTAGATTTATAAATCGTTAACTTTTTTCAATTATTAAATGAGTCCACTTCATTGACTTTGGCTTATAGGTTGTTCATTTTTTATACTAGAGCAACTTATACTGCTAAACATTTGAACCTTTTTATGACACATTCTTATCATGCATCATCTATACAAATGTTCAGTTCTTTTGAGAACTTTTAAGCACTTCAAATTTACATTTTAAATCAACATTTAAAATAAATATTTTAACCTTTCTCATTAAAGTATGAATTGAAATTATAAAAAATACTGTGAAAACTATCCATGTTATTATATCCACCAAAAATTAGTTCAGTTTGAACCTTTTTAATATTATTAAACTGGTTAATGAGGGAATTAAGTAATGTGGATGTGGGGACACATGCTATATATGTGTGTGTATGTGTATGGTTAGATGTATTTATATAAAATATTTCCACTGAAATCCGTCCTTATTTGAAAACCTATTTGGATTCAATCGCCAAAATTATGAGTTGCAATGTCCCATATTTAATTTTAATTTTTAAGTATGTTATCTTTTATATATTGATTAAGTATGGGAATATATTCCAGTTCTAGTAACCGCAGTTTCAACTAGTTTATTGGTACAATGGAAGTATCATCATATTATACTATAAAGTACAACCATAATTGATTAAACATGCTCAATATCACATAGTTTCAATATATTTGACGGATTTTTGAATCACGAAGTAAATATACCAAGATTTGAATACAAATGATAAAATTTGTTTTTCCCAAAAACGATACCATATGTGGGAAAGCATTACTCATTAATGTACTTAAAAATAAAAGAAATTCAATTGAAATACCTATAATAAGATGTATGCATATGAGATTGCTTGATAATACAAACAACAGTATATGTTAAACAACACGTTTGAGGTATTGAGGCAATGAATAACAAAACCAAATAAGAACGTGGCCACTAGATTTCTTTAAATATGTTCCACTGGTTGCATATAATTTTAGTGGATCATTTCTTTCAACAAATATCTCACAACATATGTTACTTTAAGGTTTTTTGTGCATTCTAACTCTCATATTTTCTATCACCGCATAACAAAAGTAAGTGACATGCATTGAACATTGTTTAGTACAATAATGCATATTAAATTCCTCATAATTTGAATCAGTGATGTCTTAACCTTCTAACGAATATCATTGCACACATCGGCTTTTGTTGTCTTCATGGAAACATAAAAAATAAACGATATGCACATGTATAAAGAGATGAATACTTTGTATTAAAACCAATCTTCTACCTCAGATTTCTTTATTCCAAACTCCAACTTTGGCCTTTATATGATTTTCATGGACTTTAATTAGATACCAATCATGTCACTAATTTTATCTAGAATTAGTAGCAAAAATTGGAAAGTAACTCATGAATTTACCTTAAATTAGAATTTTCAGTTAAATCCAACAATTCTAAATAATCAATTCATATGCATAGCTAATCATGCTCACAAACAATATAATATTATTTGTCTTGTAAATGTTTAATGCATAGAAAATTTTGATAAAAGTGGAAGAGAAGAGACCTTAAAATAATATTTAATTATGTCTGGTAGACTATGCATTTGTAACTGACATGGTTTTATGCAGAATAACTAACAAAGGAAATCCCTACGAATTTCTAGTAGATAATCAATAGCAATTAGTACATAACCCCATAAGTCTATTAATATATAAAAATAAAGAGTAGGACAAAACCATGACTTGATGATAAGTGAGCAGAGTAGAAAGATAGCGGGTACTATGAGACAGTAGAAAAAATGAAAATTAACCTCAAAACCGAACAATTTTCGAATAGGATTGACCATCCTCATTTGTTATTTCTTGGGTTTACTGCTTTAACGGTAAACCAAACAATTTGGGTTTACTATAATTTTTTAAAAATTAATGTCAAAAGTATAGCTTGGGAAAACAAATTTGACGTCATCTTGGTTGTGTCAGAAAATCTCATGAATGGTAAACCACATAAATTACTTAAAAACTAAAATTTGAGGTTCAATATTATGAACATTCACACTCATTACATGCTCATTATCATCAATACTATCAGCAGAACGTTTGATTCTAAGGCGCCAAGACAATTGTATAAAGTCAAATAACCTGCAACCGACAGCAGGAAAGAAAGCCTCATCTATATTATACTCATTACATCTTCACCATCATCAATACTATCAGTAGATAAGTTGCATAAAGTGAAATAAGTTGTAACAACAGCAGGAAAGAAGGTCTGATAGCTAATAAATATGTAACTACCTTAAACAAAGTCAGAGGAGATTACTATTTGGCACCGCCAGGATGTGGAAGATCGAAAGCGTCGTTATGGTGGGCGTAGCTATCAACCAATGCATGGACCTCATTTGAAGTCGAAGAAATCCTCTAATCAGCGACTATTAAATCAGGAAGATCGCGACCGCTACCTCCATAGACGCAATTGAATTTAGGGACAGAGGAAAAAAAGCTCAAGACAGAGAGAACGGGTGAAGGAATATGGGACGGTTCATTTTCAGAATACACGTGTCAAGATCTCGATCAATCTGAATGAGAAATAAAGGGTGAGAAATGTAGTAGGCTTGAGATTTAAGTATATAGGTGTAAAATTTTGATTTTTTTTAAAATTATATGTTTTGGAAATTTTGAAATTATAAGTTAAGTTTTGAAATGTAAATTATAAAATTTTACTTATAACTTTATTATTTTTAAAATATATAAAATAAGACTAAAATAGATTTAATTTAATAATAAGATTTAATTTAATAAAAAATTAATTTACATAATATATATATATATAATTTGTTTCTAAATATTTATTTAAATTTATATTAATAAAATAAAAAAGATAATATAAAAAATAAAAGAAAACAAATAACAAAAAAAAAATATATTAAAAAAATAAAATATAATAATAAATATAAAAAGAAAAAAAGAAAATATAAAATGAATGTAATATAGATAAAAAAATGTAAAAAATAAAAAATAAAAAGAAAGAAAATAAACAAATCTCAAAACCTTGAAAAAAAATCTATGGACCAACGTAGTTATTCAAATTTAACAAAAAAATTGGCTATAATTATACCTTTTAGTGCATAATGTAGAGGAATAAATTGTAACTATAATTATACCTTTTAGTGCATAAATTATCTCTGTTAACAAAATAATTTGTTTACTTGGCTACGTATTCATTTGTTTCCTAAACTATTCATGATCTTATTAATATAGAAAATAACTAAATGAAAGATATATTAGGATACTAAATGTTTTTTTCTTTTTAAGTTGTCTTCTTGGTAAACATATCTATTATAGTATTAAGTGGTGCTATTTTAGTTCACAAAAATAAATTTGAATTAAAAAATATACTGCCAAGAACTCGATCTTAATAAAGCATCATTTATACATAAGGTATGTCATGTTTTATTATGACCTTAATTTTGATATTCTCAATTATTTAGATTTATTAATTTCTATATATGGATATTGCAAATTTGTTACTACATATAACTACATTAAATATATTATCAACATTTAGTTTCATTTCAGAAAGATTGTGCTACCATACTATTGATGTGGATTTATTTGTTTATTTATGGACATCATAGACTTTTCCTTGGAATCTAACTATGTATACTAACAATTTTTTTCAGTTCATTTCTTTTAGTTGTTTCACCTGCCAATTGAGGAGACCGGTACAAAACCATATAATTATTATTTTTGAGAAAAATGTGTGATCCTTTATAAATAAAGGAGAGAACACATACAACTATATATAAAACAATGATAAGGTGTTGCCAACATGCCTGGCAGGTAATAAAAAAAACTAACTGCTAGAAACAGAAAACTTAGATACCCCTAAGATGAGTTCCGGCAAAGCCACCACCCATCTCACCTTGATATCAAGTCCGGCATGGCCACCCCTCGATATCAAAGTGTTAGAAGTACCTAAAATACTAAAGAGAAAACCAGAAATAAGGAAGCATAATGCATCTGGATCAAAAGGACTGGATAGCCAACTAATCTGAAGAGAAAATGAATGTGATGAATGTGATGAAGACTGGAAGGTCCGCACTGAAGTCACTCTATGCTAGAACCATAAGGAATCCTAATGAGAAGACTCTACACTGAAGGAATCACTATAATCCGAAAGGCAGCAAACTGAAGACAAGAAAACCTGCAATAAGAGACTGACCCCCAATGGCCCATACCTGAGCGTGGAAGAAAACTGAGAAAAAGAATTAGAATGATACATATATATGTATATTTTAATAATTAATATACATATATATGTATAAAGAAGAAAGACAATAGAAACAAAATAGGACTATTAAAACCATATCTAAAGAAAAAAGAACTCTTATAAACAAATACAATAAAGACAAAATAATCGAGATAAAAAACAGAGCAGAAAATAAAATTATTATGTACTTTCAATCATGAGTACATTATAATTATTAGTTGGGTCATCATATAAATTTGAAAAAATACTAATACTATTATTACTAACATTGAATATATTATTATTTTTAAAAGAATTAATATTATATCTAACCTTATTAAGATATCCTTTAAACTGATTAATTTTAGCTAATTTATATTTGGGATTAGAAATCCAATTAAAACAAAATGAAGAAATTGAAAAAATCAATTTATTAAAATGACTACAATTATTATTAAAAATTCTTTGATTTCTTTCAAACCAAATATACCAACTAATAATAATAAATAAAGAATCAAGTAGAACCTAATATGCTTTTTGAACCTAAATCTAAAATCATTCCAGTAAAAATCACAATTCGAGATTTTAGTTATTATGTTAAAATTAAAAATTTTAAGAGTATTATTTAGAATGTAATAAGCATCCAAACAATCAAAGTATAAATGCGTGGTATCTTCAAGATGCAAGTTGCAAAAATGACAATTATTATCAATTTGAATGTTTTTTCTCTTTAAAAGTTCTATTGTATTAAGTTTTCTATGCATAATTAACCACATGTGAATTTTAGATTTAGAAGGAGCATTAGATTTCCAGATAAATCTAAATGAGTTATTTAAAGTACCTGAAAAATTAATAAATCTATAAAAAGACTTAGAGGTATATTTCTTACTCTTATTCCATTCCCAATTAATAATATCATTATCATTATCAATATTATAAAGATTTAGTCTAGCATAAAGAAGATTAAGCTGCCTAAGAGTAGAACCAATTAAAATACTATTAAAACCAAAATTCCAAGGAGGTTCTTCCTCAGATGAATAAACATCTCTAACTAAAGCAAACTTAAAATTACAAATTTCATAAAGCTCTTTAAATTCCAATTTGAGAGGTAAAACCAAAATCCATCGATCATGCCAAAAAGAAGTACCATTGCCAGAATGAACAATTATATTAATACCTAAGTTAAAAATCTCATGGCATTTCATAATATTTTTCCAAAAAATAGAAATATTATGAGTAATTGGGGAAGCAAATAAGTTGTTATTCCCATTATAATAATTTTTAGAAATGATCTCTTTCCAAGTGTTATTATCATGTACGTCTCTAAACTTCCAAAGCCATTTACCTAGTAAGGCCAAGTTCATATTACGCAAGTTAATAACACCTAATCCACCTTCCTTTTTAGCTTTACACACCATTTCCCAATCAACTAAACATTTTATACTATTATTAGGATTTTCCCCACTACATAAGAAATCTCTTCTGATTTTATCAATGACCCAATCTGGAAATAGATGCATGGACATCCAGTATATCGGTAGGGCTGATAAAACTGAATTAATTAAGACTAATCTACCTGCCCTAGATAAAAGTCTACTATTCCAATTAGAGATCTTATTTTTGATTTTATCAATGATAATAAGCCAATCCTCATGTTTAAGTTTGGTGGGTCTAATCACAAATCCTAAATAGTCAAAAGAAATTTTCATAGTTTTGCAATTTAAAGTGTTAGCAACTAAGTTTTCAACCTTATCTAAGTCATTTAAAACTAAAACTGAACTTTTGTCAAAATTAATTTTTAATCCTGAGAAAAGTTCAAAACTGTATAAAATAAACTTTAAGGTAATGATGTGTCTAGGTAAATGAGAGGAAAATAACAAGGTATCATCGACGAATTGGAGAACCGAAATACCATTGCGTGTAAAGTAATTACCAACATTTCCAAGGATGCCCTTTTCCATAGCTCTTTTAATAATCTTCGTAAAAACATCTGCAGCTAAATTAAAAATTAAAGGCGATAAAGGGTCCCCTTGTCTTAATCCTCTCTTAGATTGAATCTTATTTCCTAAAATACCATTAACCATAATACTAGAGTTTCCAGTTCAAAGCAAATTCTTAATCCAATTAATCCATCTAATATTAAAACCTCTAGCATGAAAAATGTCAACTAAAAAATCCCAATCTACCGAATCAAATGCTTTAGCAAAATCAAGTTTTAAAATTGCACAAGTAATGTTATTCTTACAACAGTGGTTAATAAATTCTTGAACAGTTGCCACACCTTCAGTGATATTTCTTCCTTTGATGAAGGCTGATTGACAACAATCCACTAACTCATTCATCCTAGTACTAAGTCTGTTGGCTAGAACTTTAGAAATAATCTTAAGTGAACTATTAATTAAAGATATAGGTCTAAAGTCCTTTAAAAATTTGGCTCCTACTTTTTTATGTAATAAAATAACATTTGCGTAGTTGAATCTCCCTAATTCTAAATTACAATTATAAAAGTCATTAAAAATATTGACTAATTCTAATTTTAAAATATCCCAAAAAGTTTTATAAAATAAAATTGGAAACCCATCAGGACCCGGGAATTTATCACTTGGTAAGTCATTAATAGCTTTTTTAATTTCAACTTCGGAAAATGGATTATCTAACTCTGATAAGTCAACTACAGAGTCAGATGGATACAGATCTTTCCAATTAACATTAATTCTATGATTGTTTCTTTTACCAAAAATATCTTTATAATAGTCTGTAAATGCCTTGTTAAGATCTCTTTGATCAAAAAGTTCTACATTATTAACAATAATAGAATTAATAGTATTACTACATTTTCTACCATTGGCAATGTTATGAAAAAATTTAGTGTTATTATCCCCTTCATTGATCCATTGAATTCTAGATCTCTGCTTCCACATTACCTCCTCCTTTTCTAAAATTGAATTAAGTTCATCTTTTAAGTTGGCAAGAACATTACGTTCACCTATATTTAGATGTCTAGATTCTTCTATCTTATTAATTTTAAGCATCTCATTAATAATGTTATCTTTTTTAATTTTAATATTACCAAAAACATTCTTATTCCAATTTTTAAGAAAAATTCTAAGCTCCCTAAGTTTTAAAACAAAGGATTTAGCTGAATTATCCTTATTTCTAATATTATGATAATTCAAAGAAATCCACTTACCCTTAATTAGATTCTCAAAGTTAGAATCCAAAAGCCACATCTTTTCAAATTTAAAATAATTAATAATAACTCTATGGTGATCACAGGTGAGAATAATAGGACAATGGTCAGAGTACGTGTAGGGAAGACCAGTAACTCTACAGATAGGGAATTTATCTTCAATCTCATCGCTAACAAAAAATTTATCAAGAAGAGCCATAGATGGAGATTCCCTAGCGTTACTCCAAGTAAACTCTCTATTAGAAAGGGGAATCTCAATCAAGTTTGAATTAACAATAAAATGGTCGAATTCCTCCATGGCAGAATAATCCCCTTCCCTGGGAGACCGCTCTCCTAAGAAACGCATAACATTGAAATCACCCCCCAAAATCCAAGAACCCGAAGATAAAGCTCTAAATTCTAGGCATTCGTCCCATAAAATTTTCCTATTAATTTTAGAATTAGGCCCATATACATTAGAAATATTTAAAAAAGAATTATCAGAAAGATTAATAAGAATAATATGGATAGAATGTTGTTTAGTAATACATTGAAGCAATCTGAAATATTTATCACACCACCCAATCATTAAACCCCCTGATGAACCCACTGAAGGAAGAAAAACCCAATCTCTAAAATGAAAACCACCTAATCTTCTAAAAAAATGCATGTCAGGTGAGTTAATTTTAGTTTCTTGAAGAAGAGCAATGTCTATAGAAAAGTCCTTAAAAAACGCTCTAACCTTATCACATTTATTTAAATCATTTAGACCTCTAATATTCCAACTAGAAATCCTCATAAACTAACAGAACTAGCCCTCTCTAATTCCGTATGCCTAATAAAATCCCTATCCAACTCTATATCCGTAAAAATGAAAGAAGTATCACGAGAAAGCTGACTAAACTCAGCTGAAGTAAGGCTGCCTAATGCATAAGTAGAGTATGTGCTACCCAAACAAAAACTCATACCTGAGCCTGGATTCGTAGTGCCATGTGCGGCACTCGATCCAGGTAACTCACCAATAGAATGAGGCAAGTAGTTACGAAGCCTAGCACTTCGACGAACGGATCCACTCGAAGCTACTACTTTCTTATTCTTGTCTCTCTTCAGCGATGGAACCAAATCCTTCACTGGAATAATACTAGTAACCGATTCAGCAATCAATGGGGTACCACTATCACCATACTTGATCTCTGAATCAAACCCAACTAAACTAGCTACAAAAAAACCCAATGTAAGCTGATCCGTGCTTGCATTTTTCAAAGAGAAAATGCCTGGAACTGTTTTAGAGAAAAGTAATCTATCGCCAGTTCTGATCTCAGGCAATACTTCATATTGTAATCAATTATTGTCTCTGCTAATTTTTACAGAGGATGCACATGAACTGGTGTGCATATCCATTGTGCACGAGTGGCAAACAGCTGGAGACATTTCCAAGTCAAATCGGATCACCGGCATTTTATCAAAGGAAACGAACGACTCTTCTTCAATATAGTCTTCAACCACCAAAGAGCCATCAAGCAATTCCAATAATTCATCATTGATCAAGCCACTATCTGAAAAAGCTATAGACTTACCCATAATATTGATGTTTTCATCTTTATCCGAAATTGAGGAGCTGCCCGATAGAAAATCATCGTGTTTTACAGAATTGATAACCAAATCGAAAGATGAAATCTCACTAAACTTTAGAGAATTAAAAACAGAGTCCAAACCATTTGCTTTGAACTTTGAGGAAGCCACAAAACTTTTTAATCCAAACTTCAATTGATCCACATGAATGTTACTCCCTAAATCTAATGAGTCTTCAACCAAAAAATCAAAAACAACATCACCTAAATCATCAGACCAATCCATCGATGCAATTCCCGAATAGCTACAGTCGAGAGAACTAACCACTCTACTACTATCAGTAATAAAAAGACAATCTCCCGATTTATTCGAATGAACTGGAATAAAATGCTCTGTGGACTGAGATTTATCATTATCATCAACAAGAGAATCTAGCGAAAAACCCGCTTCAGTACTCGAAGAAACACAGTCAAATTTGTTGGATATAGAAATCTCGAATTTGTTTTGGACACACTGTTTTAATGAACGCTTATTTCTTCGAGCAAAAGAATGACAATGATCTTCAACTAGATCACATACTTTCGAAGAAGACATGTAACAAGACTGATCCAAACAAGAATATACAGCGAGATCAAGAAGAATATGATCAAAACCCAAATCATTATCGACGATAGAAATAGAAGAACTCAATTCGACTGGGAAGACTTCAGTGGAGACAGATTTATCAATCAATGAATCTGAATGACCAACAAATTCTGGTAAACCATGAGAACTATCAATGGACCCTTTGCCATAGTTTGGCTCATTGATAATGTCAAAGTGGTAAAAAAGATCATCGAGATATCTTAAACCTAAATCTTTTTTGGGCCAGAGAAGATCGATTAGCAAACCTCTTAACATCAGATATTTCAGGACAAAATGAAAACCATGATTGACTAGAAAAGGAGAATAACTACCCTGCTCTTTGGAATCGCTGAGAACCTTATCTTCTCCAATAGCAGGTTTACCAAAATATAATTCTGGGTTCCCAAATCTATCATAATATCCCTTACCAATGTTCGGCTCATTAATGTTATTGAAATGATAAAGCAATTCGTCCAAATATTTCAACTCCACATATTTCTTATCCCAGAGATAATCGAGGAGAACTCCTTTCAGCAACAAGAATTTCAGGACGAACTGGAAGCCATGATTTGTCAGATCCGATTTATCGCTCCTATCAGTCGCACAAGCATAGCTCTTATGCCCAAAATTGCCGCAAGAGAAACATCGGATAGGATCCCGACATTTATTTGCAAAATGATTTACATCGCCGCATCTGAAACAGATTTTCTTACCCTTTTTAAAGTCAATCCATTTCATCTTGGTTTTACGATACCCTTCTTGAGCTAATGATTGGTTCTTAACAGCTTGAGCAAAAGAATAAGGTAGAGAACTACAATTGGGCAGAGAGCTAGATGCTAGTGGCGAATTGAAATACGATCGATGATCTTGAGAGGAAGAAAAAAGCTTCGGCCAATCTTCTTGCGAAAAGAAAGAAGAATTCGACCAATTTTCTTGAATAGACGCCATGTTTTCAGAAAAAATACCAATTTAAATTCTTTAAACAATTCATTTAAAAAAAACTATATAATTAATTGAAACCATATAATTAATTGATGATGAGGAAAGTAACTTATATGCATCAAGTGAAGAAATGGGTATGAAACGATGCAACTAATTGATGATGGGAATGGATCTTCTACGCATCAAGGGATCAAATGGCTACTTTCGGGTAAACCAATTTTTAAGTTACTTTTTAGTTGCAATATTAGGTCATATCAGCTGAAGCTTGATTTTCTCCTTATGCTCACTAAATTTGCATATTTATTGCTTTCGATTTTCATGGTACTTAAAGCACCTGTAACATGTCAGTAATATTCATTCACTATCAATATAACCTGTCTTTAATCATACATTATATTTTAAATTTTGGAGTATTAGCAAAGAAAATATCAATTGTAAAGTAGTTAGTAAATGTGGTTACCAATACATTTTGATTTTGACTAACATATCTCCAACTCAAACACTTTTATAGCTTAAAAATATAAATAATATGTGAAAATATATTTTGATTAAAAGATTCATTTCTTTCAATAAATCACAAATATGTGTATATATGTAGCTAGGCCTTATATTTAATGGAATGAAGTAACCAAAAAATGAAAGATTGAATGATGAACTTTATTTATTGAATGATGTACATCAGTTGATTTTGTTCCCAGTTCAGTTTACCATTGTTTTTGGAATTAATATCACATCAATTCTTTGATTTAATTGCAGCTAGCCATTCAAACTTTTTTTGCACTAACAGTAGTAGATTATACTTGAAGTATACAAAATTTTAGTTGGTAATTTGTACCCACGTTTTAACATTAACTTGCAGCAGATATTGCGACCGATGTGGAAAGCTCGTATGAAAATCAAAACACTGCATTCATTGAAACTAAAGGGGGGTACAGATTCGAAGTTAACTTCACGATAATAGTAGAGAACGGTAGACAAATCAAAATAATGGCCAAGTTGAACGAGTAAGGTAGCATTGCTCCATTCATAATTAGTTTGTCATTGTTCGACATGAACACTGACAGAAACAAGGATGTAGACATTAATGTGGTGGATTCCATTACCATGGATGCATAAATGCAACGCGAGGTTGTCATTGTCTTTAGTGCGTGGACTTTAGTGATGTATAGGTAGAGCTACATGAATGCAACAACTTATACTGTTAGTAAACTATGATAACACTATTATAAAATACATTGAAGTCTGTGGTATTTTTAAAAGATAATTAAAGGATGTGCATCCATGTATATTTTACAGTAACAATGAATTCTCTGTGTATAGTTTTCACACACATTCGCAAAGCATCTAAATTGTTAATGTTTTGGCCTACCTCACAAATATCTGGATGGTTTTATATTTTTCTCGTTGTGTTTGTTGCTATTTCAATCGAATACATCCATGTGTAAGTGCATTCTATCCAAAATCAATATCTATTTTGCAACAGAAGGAATATGCTCATCATTTTCTTAGCACACATGAAGCTTACGTGGTAGCACTAGGTATTCACAGGCATGTATATTGTTTTCTGTAATGTGGGTAATGTGAGACAACACTGAGGAGTTGATTTTCATTTCAATTTTATTCGATCATCTTTAATTCAATTTTTTTAGTACCAATGAACTAATTAAAGACGGGAGAGCTTTATTATGAGCTTGGTTTTTAGCATTTAGTTTTAAAAAAGTTATGGTATTAACACTATTGTAGGAGGTTAGATTTTCTTTACTGCTTTTTGATGGTTTTAGATGTGTTATTTGTTGCCTTATTGATCTTAGATGTTTTCATTCTTATTGAGTTTATTGTGCCTTTGATATTTCCTTATAAGCAATTACCTTCTAATCGCAATAAATTTGCACTACGACCAAATATATTAGTCAATAATTAATTTGACAAGTATAAAGATGCAACAATGAGTGAATTATCATTTGACTACTAATTGCTTTTTGATTCATGTCACAAATAGATACCTTTTATTTTTGAAATTTTAAACGAAAACCGTGTGCAAAGCACGGGTTCGCACTAGTTAGACAATATTTATGGCCAACTAATTAAATTTATCTATCAGATGAGTGTCTAAAAACGTAGTGTCTAGGCTCGGGGTTGAATAATCAAATATTCTCCGCTCCTTGTCTTCCAATTTTGCCCAGTGCATGGAGTAAGTCCAAAAGGTGGGCCCAGATGTAAGGTCCAAAGTCATGTGGGCCTTAGGCTAGTTTACAAAATTTTGTTTTAAAATTTAAACTAAATTTTAATTTTATATGCTAATTTCAAAATATAAAATGAAATTTTATAAAAGTAACAAAATATTTTTCAAAATGGGTTTAAAAATAAATCTAATATTTTTGTAGATTATTTAATATTTAATTAATTAGATTAAGTAAATAAATTACTAACTAAAGGTTAATTATTTAAAATGGACATATATAATGATATATGTATATATATTTACCTTAAATTTTTTAAGGTGAATTATAAATAAATTTTTTTGAATTTCTGAAAAATATTTAACTAAATGAATAATTTGTTTGATAAGTTAATTAAATAAATGTTAATTGATGTAAACATATACATATATAGTGGTATATGTATATAATTAAAACTGATATAGCCATATATTTATTTTAAATTTCTTGAAGATGAATAATGTTAAATTTTCGATTTAATTTTGATTTTTTAGTTAAATTGTTTAATTTAATAAAATAATTTATCAATAAATTAATTAATTAAAAGTATAATTAATTGATTTATCGCATGTACTATTATATATATAAACAAACTATAAATGTTATATGGGGTTATTTATCTTAAATAGTTTAAAACGAATAATATGAAATTTCTAAAATTTTAATTAAATTGGTTAAATAACTAATGTTGAAAAATTAATTAAATATGATTTAATTAATACAAATTAAAATTAATTAAATATAATTTAATTCATAAAGATACATGTATATATTATATAATTAAATTATAACAGTTATAAATAAATTAAATTTATACGACTATATATGTATAAAATAATGAAAGTGGAATTGAAATAAACCCAAAATAGGTTGGCATGTATACCATGATTTTAGATGCGTCCGACACTTGAATCACAAGGATATTTAATAAGAAATACATTATTCCTCAAATCTATATCACTCAATGTGTGTATGTGTGTTAAAGATTATGAATCCTTAATATATGTATTTGTCCTCTACTATTCATATATTAATAATTACGTGCATACGCACTAGTTGTTGAGAAAACACAAGCTAGTGCCATTATGTGTAGTACTATTAATATATTGCTTAGATATAGTAAGATACATGCATGTATTTGTTGAGAAAACTCAAGATATATGCATTATACTTAGGCAGTTGCAAGATGAAAAGTAAGAGTGAATAATCTCTCTTGATTTGTTGAGCAAACTCAAGATCGAGGTCAAGATTAGGGCAAAGATCATGCCTCAAATATTATGTCTATGATATGAGGTTATTAGATCTTATCGGTAGATATTATAGGAGTAGAAAAGAAAGAAAAAAAAGATTCTCTTTAAAAAGGTTACACTATTTTTGTAAAGGCTTGTAGTCGTTGCTTACTACATTTAGTAACGGCTAAGGGCTGTGGCTACAAATAAGTTGGCAACAACCACAAACCATTGCGAAATTCTTGTATAGCAATGGCTATAAGCCACTGAAAATTGTAAATTCAAATTAGCCTCTCTCCTCATAATCTCTCCTCTAATCCTAGCATATTCTCACCACCATTATATAAAGAAAACACCAACGATACAGATGGGGATGGGTTTACAATTGTCAGAAATCAAAAAAATGTTTCAGCCCCAATAATCAATGCTCGAAAAAATTCTGTCCAATATTACAATAAGAGTACATCTCAGATTTATCAAGAAAAGACTAACAGCTTTTAGCAAAAGAAGCAATAGATGTCAGAGGTCTTCTTTTTCATATCAAGAAAGCGCTTTTGGATTTCAAAAGAGAAGCAATTTTGGCCAGAGACCTACTTCTTCTCAATATAATGCTGCAAATATTGGTTTCCAAAAGCTACTCCTTTGAAAAAGCCTTCTACCTAGGTAGATATGCTTAAAAGTGGGGGGCTGAATTCAGATTTTGACCTAGAATATGTTGCTCTTTTAAATCTGAATAATAAAAGGACGATAGTGGTGAAGGAGGCTGTCAGTAGAAGAATAGAGATTAAGTGGAATAAATCAGTTCACATTGTACCTTTGGCAATCGACCAGCTTATCATTATTTCAAAGCATTTATTGCAAGAACTTGGAACCCAATAGGTAATTTTGAAATAAATGCAAGAAATAATGGGTTCTTTATTATTAGATTTTCAAACCATATTGATTGCGATAAAACTGTAAATGGGGGGGGACATATTTCATCAGTGGAAAATTGATATCTTAAAAAATGGACAAAAAAGTGAAATTGGACAAAGATTTGTCGTCTACAATCCATATATGGATTAGGCGTCCTGAATTGAATTTAAAATTATGGGATATGGAAGCCTTTAGTGTAATAGTTAGTATTGTAGGCATGCCTTTTAAAACTAGATGAGCCTGCTAAAAAGGAAACTCATTTGAAGTATGCTAGAATTTTAGTTGAAATCAGTGATGATGCAGAGTTACCTAAAGAAGCAGTCATTGGTATACATCATGGAGAAATCATCACTCAAAAAATCGAGTATGAATGGATTACCCCAAGTTGTAAAACTTGTAAGTGCTTTTGGCATAATCTTGAAAATGCACGGTTAAGAAAGTTTGGTAAGAAAAACAAAATCAAGACTCAAGAATTCATGATACAGTTGAAGAAACAGATTGTAACAATGTACATAGTGAAAATAACGAAGGGAATACAAATAAATCTTCAAAGGAAAATTCAAATGAAAATGCTTCAAATAACAAGAAGAGCAGTTCTGAATCTCAAGTGTATAACTCTGAAATTCATAACAAAATATTCAAAGAATCGTGGAAAGGGGATAGTCATAATAATGCTTCAAATCAGAATATACGAGAATTGAATAATGAAGTTGATTTAGAAATGCTTTCTAAAGAAAACACAGAGATTCATAATGGCCAAACACTCAAATTCCATGAACCATTGGTTCAAATTCATGTAGATGCAGACACTTTGAAACAAGCCATTGAAAATCCTATTTCTTATGAGAAAAACCATTCAGTCTCAAATAATGGTAGCATGAAACTTGAAAACAATACTTTTAAAGAATCTGTTCATAATACTTCTCGGAAAAAACCTAAAAAATTTACAACATCAAGTACAGAAGATCAAGAATAACTTCTGATTGAAGTAGCAAAAACGCTTTCAAGTTCACTACCTCCAGCAAAAACAAGGAAAAAAGAAAAGAAACGTAGAATAAAAAATATCAACAAAATAATTTCCAACAAGAAGGATGTTGCTACTTCCTCAAGCAATGGTGATTCAATTACAGAGGATGAGTTCAAAAGTAAATACATTATGAAAAATCCATATTAGAGTTCAAGCTCAATGTGCAAGACAAAGCATCATGTAAAAAAGGTATATAAATAGATATCCTTTATAATATCCTTTTATCTATATTAAATGTCGATTATTGCTTGGAATATTAGAGTACTTAATCCCCAGAAAGGAAATCTGATTTGGTTCATTTTTTGAATATGTATAGTCCTATAATTATTGGTTTACTTGAACGAAAATCAGATGATGGCAAAATTGAATTTTATCATAAATGTTCTCTGAATAATTGGAATATCATAAACAACAATGCCATAGGAGGCAATAGTAGAATTAAAATTTTATGGGATTCTAAAATCTGGGACTTAAAACATTATTATTTAAGTTTCTAATTTATTCACTAAGTGAAAATAAGGGGGGTTTACTTGTTAAAATTACCTTTATTTATACATCTAACAGTGAAATAGATAGAATTTCTCTTTGGGATCAATTAAATAAATTAAATGATAAAATACATAATCCATGGATTTTGATAGGGGATTTTAACACAGTTATCCATGCTTTTGAGAAAAGTGGTGGCAATCCAATTCCAGTTTAAAATTGGAAATAACCAATAACTTTATTTTAAAAATTGGTTTAGTTGAGCCTACAATATATGGTAATAAATTCACTTGGAAGTCAGGTGAATGTAAAAATATTCATTGTAAGCTTGATAGAATCCTTTTAAATCAAAAATTTCTTAGGCAGTTTTCAAATTTCAAATGCAACACTCTTCCTCAAGCCTCTAGTGATCATACCCCCATGGAAATCTGTTTTTCTAAAAATAATTCAAATATAAAAAATATCTCCTTTCAAATTTATCAATGGACGGGTCCATGAAAATTAATATAAAGAAATTATTAAAATCGGTTTTGCTGACCAATTTCAGGACACTGCCCAGTTTAAATTCAGTAAAATTCTCTAAAACATCAAAGGAAATTTGAAAAACTTGAATAAAAATAGACCGAAATTAGAAATCAATCAAATTAGAGCAGAATGTGAGTGTTTGCAGAATAATATTGATAATGATAGCTCAGACCCTCTTATTGTAAATAAAATTTTTAAATCTTAGAGTAATTTAATTAATGCTCTTTATATTTAAACTATCAATATGGAACAGAAAGCTATGGTTGACTAGCTAACCATGGATGAATCTAACAAATTTTGTTATGCCAAAATGTCCAATAGAAGGCACAAAAATGACATAGGAAAATTAATAGACAATAATGGTTCAGTTGTTAATGAAACTCTAAAATTGAGTCTAAAGCCATAAGTTATTTTAATTCACTATACAACTCAGACTCCTGTGTAAAGAATTTTTCCACTATTAATACTAAATATTTACTTCACCCAAATAGTCAAGAGATTTTACTGGCTTATGTAAGCTTGGAAGAAATAAGGAACATTATATTTAATGCAAACAATGATTAAAGTCCGTACCACATGGTTTCGGGGCTAAATTTTATAAAACCCATTAGGAAGAAATCAAATTTAAAACCTAGATGTAGTAAATGAATTTTTTGAAACTAGTAAAATTCTTAAGAATTAAAACCATACATTAATCACATTAGTGCCAAAAGTCAAAATCCCTATAGATCTAGGGGACCATAGACCTATAGCATGTTGTAACTTCGTATATAAAATAATAGCTATAGTTCTTTGTAATAGAATCAAAGTTTTTCTGAAATTTATTATTTTTGAGACCTAAAGTGCCTTCATCCTTGGTAGATTAATAGCAAAGAATTATTTACTAGCATTTGAAATGATTAGAAATTTTAATCAAGGTTGTAAAAATAAAATGTGCATTAAGGTTGACTTGCACAAAGCTTTTGATATAATAAATAGACATTTTATATTGCATATAACGAATCAGTTGAGTTTTGATGAAAACTTTTGCAATCTGATAAGAGAATGTGTTGATAATTACCTATGCTTTAGAATCTTCCTAAAATAAATTAATAATTACCCATGCTTTTGGTAGGTGCACCCTTCTCCTTTTCTGCCTCCTTATTGTCCATATTGGCCATGTGTAGCATCACCATCTCCGCCAACATCTCTTATGTGGCACCAATGGGTACTTGGGTCAACAACATTTCTCTTAACGAAGAATTTATGCCCTTCACGAACTTCATAGTCTTTTTTATAGGTGTATCTGTCAAACTCATCCCAAATTTAACCAACTCTGTGAACA
This sequence comes from Allium fistulosum, assembly GCA_030737815.1. NCBI lineage: Eukaryota > Viridiplantae > Streptophyta > Magnoliopsida > Asparagales > Amaryllidaceae > Allium > Allium fistulosum. The sequence continues at coordinate 1,021,224,665 of CM060908.1, forward strand.
TAGCTATGTACTCCTTAAGAGTGGGGTCTCCTTGCCTAAGCTGAATGAATTTATCCAGTTGTAGAGTGCCTACTTTTGCCCTAGACATAAACCTTATCTCAAATTGATTCTTGAATTCCTCCCATGAGAAAATCCTTCCAGCATTTTCCTCAGTCACCAAGTGCCACCATTCTAAAGCTTCTCCTTTAAGGTGCCAAAATGGAATTCTCCTCTTTAGCTGATCTTCCCAACTAAGCTCTCTAAATATCAACTCGTAGTCAATAACCTATGCTTTAGTTTCCAAATATCCTTCGGTTCCAGAGCATGTCTTCCCTCCCATATTAATAAAGTCCTTACATAGCTTAGGAAAGTCACTAGGACAGGGTGCTGCATCGGCAGTTGGGGCAGTAAGTGCCATCGGTGCAAGTGGAGGAATAGGAAATTGATCAAAAGTCTTAAGATATTGGCTAAACCATTCGGGCATTCCTTGAATGGGAGGTCTTCCATGGGCAGGGATCCCATTTTCGAAAAAAGATTGATCATTAGCCATATTAACTATCTGTAGGTTAAATCTTTAGTGAAATTTCGTAAGATAGTATTATATGATGAAAGAAAAAAAGGTTGCCTAGTGTGTGCACGTATGTTCAAAGAAATATGGGGTTGTGTGTGTATGTGTATAGTAAGAAATTTTGAAAATCCTTTTTCAAAAACCTTTTCAAAATTAACAAGCACGTAATTCATACGTATAGTTTTCATGTTGATCAGTAACCTAGGCTTTGATAGTAAATATAACAGCCTACCTCGGAACAGGCCTAAATTTGGGATGAGCTTTATTGATACACCTATGAAAAAAACCATAAAGTTCGTGAAGGGCCTAAATTCATGGCTGAGAGAAATGTTGTTGACCCAAGTATCCATTGGTGCCACGTATTAGATGTTGGTGGAGATGGCGATGCTACAGATGGCCAACGTGGGCGATAAGGAGGCAGAAAAGGAGAAGGCTACATGTGACGACCGCCCATGACCCCTGCACCGAATCTAGAGATTGAGCGCTGTAAAGTGTGCCAGGCGACCATGGACGATTGTCAAGGTAAGATTTAAAACAACAGAATCTATCGTATTACTCACAGCGCATGGACAAAATACAATAGAACATATGTATAGTGAAGCTTTACAGAACAAAATGACATCATATAAAACTCCATAATAGTTGAATACAAGCATCCACATAGTCAATACATCCAGCCTCACTACATATCTCTCAGAGAATACAAAACAGCGGAATATCCAGTACATATAATAAGAAGATAATATGCAACCCTCCAGCTCGTCTTCGATATCAGCATCGTGAGAAGAGATCAGCACCTGTCACCTGCTACCTAGTCTGCCCGTCCCAAAAATGGACGAACAGCCCAAGGCAATAAGAATTAAAACATAAAGCCTTGAGTCAGACAACAGTCTTAGTGAGCAGTAAATTAACTAACAACATACCAAAAGAGCATAAAGGAAAAGGAATAGGAATACAACCCTCTCACTCCAACCTCATTCTACAGTGATAGCCCCCAGACACACACTAAGCAGAAGTAAACATAGCAGAGCATACAATTTAAAGTAAAGCTACTATCACTCGAGTCAAGGGCGATGTTTTCCAAGTACCAAGGCCTAAATCAGATAAGCACCCAGAAAATACCGCTCTTGAGTCCGAATGACAATACAACCAAACATCCATGACTCTGGCTATCACTGTTATCGTTGCTTCGATATCACCGTTAATTGAATGACCGGCACATTCTTTCAGCCGTCCGTCAAGGGCTAATGGAAACCCCGGTTCTAGACATAACTCCCGCACGTCGTCGCAGCCCGTGCCTAGGACTATCGAATCTGCCCAGAGTACTCGACCATCAACAGTTGGCCGTTGGGACTATCGAATCTGCCCAAACGTACTCTTGCTTAGAGCATGCTAGAACCTTCAACAACGATGCTATCCAAGCCTCCTAGTCATCCTCCTCGACGACTATTCTCATATCCATTCATTATCCTCAACTCGAATCATATCACCGAGTTATCAACATGCTTGGAATGATCCCGTCTGGATTAGACCAAGTCTTCATCACATGATTGCCTCACTTCATTACATCCTCGCAAAGCCTCATCTCCACATCACATCATCAAATCTATGCATAAGAGCTTCATCATCCCGCTACATATGCCACGAGCAGCTTTTCCAATTCAAGAGCCTTTCCCTTAGCTTTTGAATCATCTTCGATCTAAATCTAATCATCAATCATCTAGTTCATAACAATCAATCAAATCAAACATCAATCCAAGCAATCAAGCATTCTAAAATGACCTAAGTAGACAATTATAACAATAAATGGCATTTTCGTAATTAAAGAGTTGAAAGTCCAATAAGCATGAAAACATGGATTATATCTCTACAAACTTGATGAATGAACTTGCATAGGTTAACATATGATAAAATGGATGTAACATCATCATGAACAATGGATCTATATGGATCTACACTTAGGATGAAGAAAATGCATGGAAATCACTATTTTAACACCAAATCGAGCCAACAATCCGATATACTCCTTTGGATCCGTGTGAGAGATAATCACCACTCACCAAATCACCTAAACAAACCCAAATCAACACGCTTCGGATCTGGACAGCGAAGGATGAAGCTTGATCTATCACGAATCCGCTTCAAACGAAGAAATCTCTCTTGAAAAGATGAAGATCTTCAATCTAAGCTCTTGAATCTTCAATCTTGATCTTCGATTTGGATGGATGGAAGCACTAGATTAGAGTGGAGAAAAGAAGTGAAGAAGTGTAGAAGTCGAGCTCTCAAAATGGCAGCACTTCGTCGCTTCAAAATCCGGATCCCAAAAATGAAGAGAAGCTCTCCTATTTATAGAAGAAAATACCCTAAGTCGTAACTCGGCTATCTCCTTAAGTCGCTGCCGACTTAACACTATGCCGACCTACGACCTAAAGCTTTGCCATCCTACGACTTAACCAGAAGCATCTGCGACCTAACAACTGCTATCTCCTAAGTCGGTCACGACTTATAGCATGCGCGCCTACGACTCAACAAAACCGGGTTAAACTCTTAAGTCGTCTACGACTTAACTGGGTTACGACTCAACACGCACGCGTCTTACTTGGTCAGACGACTCAACTACTAAGTCGTCTACGACTCATCAGACCAATCCTTAACACGGCATCGACTTAACAAATAACTGGTCAGACGACTCAACTAGGCTTACGACTTACGACTTAGTAAGTATACGACTCATCCCTCAACTCGTCCAGTCCTTAAGTCGACCACTACCTTAACTCGTCAGCCGACTTAACACTTAACTCAAAACCTTAAGTCGTCTACAAAATCATAAGTCGGTCACTTCCTTAGGTTGTCTATCCCTTAACTCGGCAACGACTTACAACCTACGACTTAATACTTGCCGAGTTAACTTCGACCTACTAACTTAGCCCAGCTATGACTTATCTCCTTAGGTCGTCGCCGACTCACCCCTTAAGTCCTTAACTCGCCCAGACTCATCACTAACTCGTCCAGAACTCATAAGTCGGCTACGACTTAGGACTTAACCAAAATTCTTCCCAAAATCTGAAACAACCTAAAATGTTGAAAATTCCAGATTTGAACGAATTTTTCGATCCGTAAAAATACGGGTCGTTACACTACACCTACCCAAAAGCAAGGAGGATCCAAGAAGGGAAACTTTTGGGCTAAAACGAAGTTGAAGGGGAAGTTTAAGAAGGATGGTAAGGTGTGCAAGCAATGCCATAAGAAAGGTCATGAAGCTAAAGAATGTAAGGTGAGTCTGATGAAGGAAGCTTTTAAAGGAAAGTGCTTTAATTGCCATGAGGAAGGGCTTCTCAAGAATTAATGCCCTAAATTGGCAAAAGAAGGATTAAGTGACAAGCTTATGCTATTGAAGCCGTCCCTATTTCTAGTAGGCCAGCGAGAGATGAAGGAAAGGCAACATTAGAAGGTATAACTCTTATTTCTAGGGTTATAATTCGTACCCTATTTAGGGCATTGCGTTCCTTTACAGCTAGGATTGCAGTAAACTTATTAAACCTTCAAAATCGGATTGTCACCAGTCCAGTAGTGGTCTCTAATCTTATTGGGGTTCAATACATTTCTCTTTAATTTGCAAAGACCTAGTGTTGGATATGTGCGACGTTGATTTCATATATAATGCGTATGTTTTAAATTTTGAGGGGTATGGGCTTATCTTGGGTATGAATTGGTTAGCATATTATGGAGCAATTCTTGATTGTGATAGGAGGGCTGTATGATTAAGAAGTTGTGGAGGCCGTGACCTAGAAATTCTCTCCGTATATGCCAAGATTTAGTTGAGTTAAGCCACTTATACTTACTAAGTCCACCTATTGTTGTAGAACCATCATCCGTACCCGCAGTTTGTGAATTTCCTGATGTCTTTGAGGAAGTCTCGGGTCTCCCACCCCTTAGGGAGATCGAGTTTCAAATAGGTTTAGAGAAGGACGTAAGGCCAGTCGCCTTAGATACCAAAATGTTGCAAATATCCTAAATCAAAAGAAGGTAGATACCCAAATAATCTCAAAGCCACCAAGGCCAAAAAATTCCTCTCGGTCACCAATCAGATCTCTCTCTCCCACATACCTTACCTACCAAAAAACAACTTTCCATGAAAATCAACATAAGACTCTCACATCAGCGTTGAGCCATGAAGCAGATATGAGTTCCTAAATCCAGTTATCCCTTCAACACACTAAACTCCTTATCACCAAAGTTTCAAAACTGGAATGTTCTTCTCTCTCAACATAATCTCCTCCATCTTTATCTCCATATTGCACAAAATCTCCTTTTCCATCAAAATGAGTAATAACATAATTACCACCGGATCTACCGCTCTTTCTAGAAACCATTAATGCAAAAATTTAAATAAACCGCCTTGCTCTGATACCAATCTGCTGAGCAAAATCTACTGCTCTGATACCAATCTGTTGTGTAAAAATTGCACAAATGTGGAAAAACAATAAACAAGATCTAGATTTGCCAATTTGAACATCACTCAAACTTCAAATAAATAGTAAATAACTATAAAGAAGAAAAAGAGACGCACAATAATTATACTGGTTCCACTATCATCAAGATAGTGTACGTACAATCCAAAGAAGAGAGATTTTTTTACACATGAGAGAGTTACAAAATAAGAGTTTACATACCAATGCCCTAAATTAGGGTTAGCAAGAAGAGACACTCTATAAGGGGATCGCTGGCTGAATGCCATGATGGGTTTACAATGAAGTCTACCCTCAATATATAGCCAGTGCAAATTCATAAGGGTCACCGATTAAATTACAATATATGGTAAGAAGATAATGGAAGCAATTTACAATGGCAACAAATGGTGCAAACATAGCAAGTAATTCACTCATTCCTTTAATTAGCAAAAATGGAAATAAATAATCCCAAAGCAATACGTATACTAAGAAAGAAATAATAAGCATATCATTTTGCATATATTTTATTCCATAATGTGTGCATATATTTATTTCCTTGTTATCTCATGCAAATGCAATCCAATAATTTATGCATTTTCATATTAAAAATAAAGAACAAATGTGATTACTTTCCTTGTTACCATTACTCCTCGATGGTCCGAACGACCTCCCCTCTCTTTCATAGTAAAGAACACATAATCTTCTTCAAAATGACATATAATTTGAATCGTAAAATCTCAACAGTTTGAACAAAGTTGGTATAAAATGTTTGATAAGTTTGACTTGCATGAAAATACTTGGTTGGCTGAATTATATAAGGAAAAACATTATTAGGTACCATGTTTTGTGACAACAAAGTTCTGGGTTGGAATGTCCACTACACAAAGAAGTGGAAGTATTAATGCTTTTTTGATGGATACATTAATGCTAAAACTACTTTAAAGCAATTTGTTGAGTAATATGGTCAGAAAGCAAAAATAGAGAAGGAATGAAAAGCGAATTTCAAGTCATTTTCAAAAATATTCGATGTGCGACTATAAATGAAATAGAGAAACAATTTCAAACTGTACGCTTAAGAAATTTAGAGAATTTCAAGTAGAATTAGTGGCCAAGTTGTATTGTGAATAGCTGAAAGTAGAGAAAGTTGCACCGGTATAGAGTTTGACATATAAGAAGATATAGTAATTGAAATAGAGAACTAATGCGATTAAAAGTCCTTTTTGAAAAAGATAAATGTGAAGTTAGTTGTAGTTGTCGTAAGTTTGATTGTAGAGGTATACTTTGTAGGCATGCACTTCTTGTGTTAAAAATAATATGACGATGGTCCCCAAAAAATATATTTTAGATAGATGGAGAAAAGATCTATTGAGGTCTCATACAAGGATCCAAATCAATTATGATGGTGCACAAGTAACTACTGAATAATGTCGATATAATAAGATGTGAAATGAATCTTCAAAAGTAGCAGACTTAGCTGCAGAGGATGAACAAGCTTTTAGTCATGTCATGGAGTGGATAGAAAACAACAAATCTAATTTGTATTCAAAAGGTACAACAAGCCACATAAATTATCAAGAGATGCAACCAAATAGTGTACTACTGCAATTGGGGAATGTCCAAATGTGCATGATTCAATACGTAATAAAATGAAAGGGCGTAGTCGCACAAATAGATTCAAGTCCCCATTGGAAAAGAAGTCAAAGAAAAATGGCCTAAAGACTTCAACAAGTAGGAATACACAGGTGAGGCCAAAAGAGTACGCATTGATGTTTTTTTATCACTATAAAACTTGAATAATAACTTCGCAGCTTCGCATATTCATGTTTCTTGTATATTTGGATTAGCCTTTGAGATTTGTTACCATGGGAGTAAAATGATGCATTATTGAATGATTCTTTAATCAAAGTAATTATCCTTGTATATTGGGAGATGCAAATAGTTACAAGACTGAACATGTGAACAATAAACTTTATTTTAGTTATAGTAGAAAATTATATCTTTCCTTTCAGTAATCATAATTGTTGTTTACACATAGAAGGATAAAATTGTCAGTAGCTATTTTAATTGTTCACAAAATTCTTACAGAGGCTTCCGAGCCCTTGAAATGCAACTCAGTAATAATATAATAGTATAGATAATGGTAATCATCTATTAGTTTAATATAGTGATACGAAATCTTCCGAAAGAGACCCGCTACATAGAAAGGAAGCCATCCGAAAGAGACTGCAGATTAGGGACACCGCTCAAAGAAAAGAGCAGTCGTGTACCTAATCTGCCCTATGCAATTTTACCTTCCGAAAGAGGTAAATATAGTCTAACTGTATAAAACAAAATAAACCGATAGGTTGTAGTATCTATAGACTACGATTCATGTAAAAATCTGCCTTCCGAAAGAAACAGCCATATTTACACCATAATAGATCTTCCGAAAGAGATATGCCTACCCAAATCTAAAAATGTATCGATTTTCAAATCAATAAAAAATTAGTTATCTTCTCTCTGGGATCTATCGGCTTGAAATCCGAACACCCTAAGATAATACAACTCTAAGTGTTAATTACTGTTACCCCAGTAATCACAAGAATTTAACTAACTGTCCCATACCAAATAGTAAATTCAAGTATTTATTAAACGCTAGTAATTTCCACTTAAACTCTATTTAACAAATTATAATAATAATCGAATGAATTGTACAAAGTGTCCCATACCACCCGACAATTCAATCGTTTATTAAAATTCTTTATTTCATAGAAAATCACGAAATTCATCAGAAATCCAATTCAAACTTGAGTAAAATAGCCAAAAGCTAATTACAATAAAAGCCAACAATAGTTTATAAGTTGAAAGTAATTAATATAATTTTATCATTTAGAAAATGATTTCTAAAATATTTTATATATAATTCACTTTTAAACTTCTCACCTTTGTAAATCCATAATAAATAAATTAAAAGAGTTTTAAATTAGTTTTTATATATACCAAGATATAATTTTCCCAAAATCACTTTTGAAATCCAATAACTCATATATATATATATATATATATATATATAAAGAAAACAGTTTCAAAGTTTTAAGTCTTAAAATAAAATTACTTTATTACGTCTTTGAACCAAAACAATATTTAAATAATTGATAATTCAGTTTATTTCAAACCTATATATATATATATATATATAATATTACTTCATAAACACTTTAAAACCATAAACTATTTGTAAACTTAAAAATCTTAGTTAAATTTAATTTAAAACAAAGCTTTACTTTTCATAGTTGATAACTTACTTTATTTTGAAAATCTATTTAAATACACACACACACACACACAATGAAAGATAAAATTTTCCAAAGGCTTTTAAACTCTTTCTAAAATCATTTAAACAGCTTTTATAGCGAATTTTTTTTTTGAAATTGAATTTATTACTTTCATAACCACTTTTCTAAAATAATAGCATATTTTATTCTTTCCCTCTAAAACATTTCCATAATTATATGCTTAAAATAGTAAATTTAAAAAAATTATAATAAAATATCGGTCATTTTTAAAAGCTTTGAATAAAGTTTTTCCTTTTTCTTTTAAGAATTAAGCTACGATTATAATATAATTTAATTATATTTTATTAATTAAATTCCAATCAGGATCAAAATGGATAAATCTCATTTTAAGAATCTTTTAGAAACATTTAAACAATTCAAACAATAAATTCATCAAAATTCAATATTTAGAGCCAACAACACTCTATAAAATGTCATTCCAAATATGAAATTATTTATCGATCCGAGTTGCTTTCCGGCAAACTCTGATCACACGATAATGTACAACTATCGTCATACTATAAAATTTTAAATTCACAAATGGATAGAATTACGTTTGTAAATTTTACACTATCGATCCTTAAACAAATTCAGTTCATCACATCCGCTTAATTATCAACCTAAATATATGGCGTACAATACAATTCAGAGCATGCAATTGAAATTTCAACCATTCAAAATATAGATTTATCACATAATCAATCAGCAAGGGCATGCAAATGAAATCTATAGATGTATAGAGATAGAATTGTGAGTTAAGAATAACTCACCTAAGACGATGTTTGAATTTTTCGTAAATCAGCAACCTTATGAACAACCAATCCCTTTCAATATGCTCCTTCTCGTCGCAGCCTCGCGCTTGCCATATCGACTGTTCTCGTTGCCCGAAGTCACACCTACCCACATCAATTAACAATAATAACCTCGAGCGAAGCTACTCCTCCCACTGCCATGACGTTGCACCTACTGCCAGGCCGCACGCCCTAACGTACGTCGCTCCTGCCTCCTTCGCCATCGACCTGGCTATAAGCCTCCATGTTCAGACCTGATGCTACTGCAAGCTCCAACCTCGCCGTGTGCCCCTGATCGTCGTTGCCTACCCTACACGCACGGCCTCCGACTCGATGTCGCCTATCCCAACTCGCGGTTTGATTAAGAGTTTTTCTTCTTCTTTTGTTCGATTTCCAGAAGTGAGATGAAGGGGAGTATATGATTTGGGGATAAGGGCATGGTATAAGAGAGAACGGGTTTGAGTTTTCAAATTGGGCTTGGGCTTTATTATTTTCATATATATATTTCCATTCTTCTTTTACTTCTCTTTATTTTTAAATAAGTTTCAATTTAATTCAAACTGTTTTAACTTTCATTTTACGAAATATAAACTTCGACAACTATACAGTTTCATTCAATCTAATATTGTTCAATTATATGTGATTCACTATATTGACATAAATAGATTTATTCTTATTCGCCGACTTATTGATTTAAATAAATATCAATTTAAAACTTCTTTTCTAGTCAATTATATATATAATTATTACTTGTAGTTAAAAATATTTTATATTCATTAACACCTATTATTTGAATGAAAATATATTATCTAAAATGAATTTATTAACTAACTCAATTTTTCTATAATAAAATCCTTTATTAAATATATTTTATTTAATAATAATTTGATTTCAAAAATAAAATTATCAATTTGAATTCAAACACTTCTATTCTAATTCAGTTCATATGATATTACGAGTTTGAAAACAGGGTTATTACAGACCTCCCCTTATGAAAATTTCATCCTCGCAATTTCTTATAGGAAGATGTCAAAAACACATGTTACCATTAACTCTCTTCGAATTTTACTATTAAGTTGAAACTGGATCAAAATCTTAAGTGGTTAATATTAGAATCAAACTTATCGTATGTTATAAATTTAAATGGATTCATTTATTAATTTCTGTTTCTTCGCATACTAAACTTATCGTATCGTACGGAGAGCCGTTTGCAGTTTCACAATTATAATATATAACATATACATCGACCAGACGGTCGGAAACACAATATAAATCAATATTTTTATCATTTCTGTATTTAATCCGAAAGCGTACCTTTATTTAGCGTTTTAAGCATTTTTGCTTAACTTTTGTATGCATATAAGCGAGCATGCATCCAAAAACTTTGCACAACATCTTCATTTACCTATGCTTAACTCAAATTAGACATATAAGCCTCATATATCTAAAATTTAATAATATGACATTGGAAGTTGCTGAAATGAAGTCTAGAATGCTAATTTAGTTTCTTAAACCTTAAAATATTACAGCTTTATGAAAATTTAAGTTAATTAGTTGTACATGCCCTCTTCTAAGTAAGAATGAATTATAATCTATAATAGTAAAAGTATTACTTTTGGTTGGAAACAATTGCAAACCATTGAAGAACTAACATCATAGCAAAGACGTACAAATGACGTACAAGTATCATAATAGAAATTTTTGTAATGCCCCGTCCCTTAACTAAATAAAGGTCAAGTGAAATCATTTAACCAAACAATTTGCAAACTAAAGACAATAGCATAGTTATAATTTTTACCATGATATCAATATTTCTACAGTCATTATTTCTTATGATTTTTTCCCTTTTGTTCTATTGCATGTTACAGCAGCAGTTTTTATTTTATTTATTTATTATTATTATTTTTTGGATAAAACTTAAACAAATAATAAGCATAACTATCAAAAGCAGCTGTTGACATAACAACAATGGTAATGTAGTGAGAAGCTCTAGTTTTATGGAACTCGAATATGCTGACCTCAGACTTAGGGATAAGTACGGACATCCTGAGGTAGATATATTTTAAACCGATTCTTAGGTCAGATGTTGTTGTATGATTGATTATTTTTGGAATATTTGAACAGATTGGTCATGTTCATATACGGCAGCATGTTAATTCACTTAGCTCTTCTTCCAATGTAAGCTATTGTCGATGTTTGATTATTCTGGGTTTTGGAGCAAGTATTTTATTGTCACTGATAAAAAGAAGAAGGATTTTACAGCTATGTTGCTTGATTAAATTACATTGTAAATATACTAATTGATTGAGTTCAAGTTCTTGCTAAATTCGATAACTTGAAAATAAAATAGTTCAAAAACTGTTTGACTACTAGTTTCCAGATTCTAAACTTTCTAGTGGTAAAGAAAAATATAGAAGCAGGAATATTAAGTTTATGTAGGTTTTGTTTAGATAAATAAGTATATATTCCCTTGTAACTCTAACTGTTTAACATCAAAGCAAAATAGATTTGGTTAATATACATAGTGAGTTGCCGATATAAGTATGTATATCACTCTCACCCTTGGCTTGTCTTGGGAGATTTCAACACCTGTTATAGTTTTAATGACAAATTTGGTGGCGCTCCTCTTTCTCCCAGAGATCTTGATCCCCTTAATCTAGCTGTTTTTGACTCTGAGTTAATTTTAGTGAATAAATCATGAGCCAAGTACTCTTGGAATAATAGAAGTAGAAGTGGTGTTCGAATTTTTACTACTATTGACCATGCTTTTTGCAATTTTCAATCTCTTATTCAATGGCCAACTCTCTCTGTCTTCCTTCCTCAACCGATTCTGTCTGACCACTCCCCCCTCATATTGACACTTGGGAACCATTTAAGAAGGGAAAAGAGAAGTTTTAAATTTTTTAATGCCTGGGTTAAACATGACCACTTTCTGGTTTTAGTTTCCCAAGTTAATTCTGAATTTTCATGTTTTGGTAACCCAATGTTCAAGTTTTGCAGGAAACTAAAGTGTATCAAGCAAGCAATCAAGCAGTGGGCATCATCAACTTTTGGCAATGGTGGCCTACTGTCTTCTACATTAAAACAACAATTGAAGATAAAGCAAGAGTACATGATGGAACATCCACTTGATATTCAAGCAGCTGATGAAGAAAGCAATTTATTTATGGAGGTTAATAAAGCGCTTAGCATGGAAGCAAACATGAAGAGGCAACAATTGCATAAAAGATGGATTGCTGAAGGTGACAAAAATACAAAGTTTTATCATGATTCTCTTAAAGTAAAACAAGCAAGAGAAAATATTTATAGTATAACTGATGAGAGAGGAACCATGTACACTACTCCTGACACAGTTGATCAAGCTTTTATTCAATATTTCTCTAATCAATTTAGAAATCCTGATGGCTTTCTACCTGATCTGGACTTAATATCAAATATTGCTCTCCCTTGCATTTCAACACAGGAAGCTTCATCTCTATTAAACCCTGTCACTGATGAGGAAATCAAGAATATCCTATTCTCCATGAACAAGCAATCATCTGGAGGCCCTGATGGGTTAAATGTTGTATTTTTCATCTCCACAGGAGTATCCTTGGTAAAGAATTTTGTCAAGCTATACACAATTTTTTTAACAAATGCAAGCTTCTTGGAGAAATCAACAGCACCAATATTGCTCTTATCCCCAAGGTATCTCCTGCTTCAAGTGTTACTTCTTATAGGCCCATTTCTTGCTGTAATGTTGTCTACAAGTGTATCTCAAAAATTCTAGCTACTAGGTTGGTTTCTGTGCTCCCAACTATTGTTTCTACCAACCAGTCTGCTTTTTTACCTAATAGAGACATTATTGATAATGTTCTTCTAGCTCAGGAACTTCTCAAAGGTTATGGTAGAAGCAATGTCCCTCCTGCAGCTGCACTTAAATTAGATATTTCAAAGGCATATGATTCAATACATTAGGAATCTATTGTCAGGATAATGGCTGTTATGGGATTTCCAAAAACATCTGTCTCCTGGATATATGTATGTATATCCACTCCATCATACTCAGTTGTTATTAATGGTAGACCTGTTGGCTGTTTTAGGGGAAGTAAAAGTATACGTCAGGGGGACCCGTTATCTTCTTACATATTTTTGATGGTTATGGAAGTGTTAACCGTTATTCTCAGAACTAGTTACAACAATAAGATCATTAAGTATCACCCAAAGTGCTCACATCTTCATATTACATCTATCATGTTTGCTGATGATGTAATGTTGTTCACTAAACCTGAGTTACCTTCATTGATTGGTATTAAGCATGCTCTGCAGGCATTCAACAGAATGACAGGCCTAATAATAAATCAGGACAAATCATCTATGCTTGTTGCTGGAGTAAGTCAAAGTCTTGCTGATGATCTTCATCAACAGTCTAGTTTCTCTTGCATGGCAAATGATATGAAGTACCTTGGCCTACCATTGATTTCTAAAAGAATAACCAACGCTGACTGTTTACCTCTTTACCATAAAATAACATCTGTTATGTCTGCTTGGGATAGTAGGAACTTGACACAAAGTGGTAGGCTCGTGCTCATAAAATCTGCTGTCTTTTCTTCTATTGTTTACTGGGCTCGTACTCTCATCCTCCCAGTTAAATTATTGCATCTTGTTAGGTCTGCAATGAACAGATTCTTTTGGACAGGTAGTATTCACAACAAAAAATTAGTGCCATGTTCATTTTCAAAATTTGAGGCTCCTTTGAGATTGGGTGGGCTAGGAGTTTTTGATGTCAGGAAGTGGAACATTGCAGCTATTAGTAAACAGTTTGATGCCCTCATTAATAAAAGATGTAGTTTATGGGTTGACTGAATGTGGCATTACAACATTAAGAACAGACATTTCTGGACTTTGGTTACCCCACAACACTGTAGTTGGAATTGGAGAAGCTTACTGAAGTATAGAGAAGTCTTCCACCCAATGATACAATACCCTGTCACTGCAAGAGCAGATGTAAGTTTTTGGCATGATCCATGGGTAAGTAATGGCCAAATCTTGTCTAAAATGTGTACTTACTCCCAGATTATTCAAACTGGAATCCATAATGAAGCTGTTGCTACTGACTATTTATATGATAGCAAAATCCAGTTACCTTACTGCAGCAATCAAGTTATTAAGCAAATTTGGTGTGATATACAACAAAAAACCTTCAGTGATTTTCCAAATGACGTAGTGTTATGGCACATGAAGGCTCATTCTGTCAAAGAAGTATACAAATATCTTACTAATATTGTTCCCCTGCCTGCATCAAAATGGTATGAAGTTTTATGGTCAAAGGAATCTGTGCCTAAGGATAATTTAATGATGTGGAAAGTGTTAAACAGTGCTTTGCTTACCAGAAGCTTACTTCATAAGTATGGGTTAGCATGTACTACTCAGTGTTTGTTCTGTGAGCTGCATGAAGAAACTACTGAGCACTTTTTTGATTGTCCTGCCTTGTTTCACTTGTTGGATAAGATTGGCAGGTTAACAAGTATTAATATATCTGGTACTACATCTACCATTATATGGAGTATTATATACAAAGCAACTAGGTGGAGAACTGAGCAAGGCAGAGTGTTGGCTGTGAGCTTAAAAGCTTACATGACAGTTATATGGAGTGAGAGAAATACCATAGTTTTTGAAAATGTAAGAAGGAATGATGATGTGCTCTGGAATGAAGTCAAGGCTCGTACTTATAGACAATTGAAGAACAGTGAATGTATCTTCCCACAAGCTTTGGTTAGTGTTTGGGCTTGAGATTGTTGTTTTTTCATTGTTTTTTTTCTTCTTGTTTTCCTCTTTTCTGTTTATCCCTGTAGTTCCTTATTTATTGTTTGCAATAAATCTGGTAGGGGTCCAGTTAACCCCGCTGGCTTTGCCAAAAAAAAAAGAAAGAAAATATTGTATTAATAGCAAGTGGGGATTGCATGAAAACTTGACTTGCTATTTTTGGTATGTTAGGGGTCATTTAGATTAAAAGATAGCTTGAGTTTGCGCTATCTTTAAACAACGACGAAAATTTTGGCGGTCCAATTCTACATTTCCCTCCTCCTTATTCATGTGTCGCCAAACATTCCTTCTTTTCACTTCACTTCCAAATTCCAAAATAACCTCTTCACTGACGAATCACCTCTCCACTCACGAATCCTCTTCAATCGCGAATCCCTCCTCACTTTGAAAGCTCGATTCCGCAACCCACTCTATTCTTCAAAGCTCGTCGTGCGGTTCCTCAATGAAGCAGATTCCTCCATGAGGCTGAAACGCGAATCTCAACGAAGGTGAAGCGTGATTCTTCAAGGCAGCTTAAGTACGATTCTGCAACGAAGCTCGATTCCTCAACCAAGCTCGATTTCTCAAC
This sequence comes from Allium fistulosum, assembly GCA_030737815.1. NCBI lineage: Eukaryota > Viridiplantae > Streptophyta > Magnoliopsida > Asparagales > Amaryllidaceae > Allium > Allium fistulosum. The sequence goes on from CM060908.1 coordinate 1,021,240,141, forward strand.
TAAGCTGAAGCACAATTTCAACTTCGGAACTTGACTTTAGGTATATTTTTCAATTTCTGTTTTTTTAATTGTGCGTTTAATGCTTGGATTAAAGTTTTTCTGAATGGTTTTGGAAATTTTGGTGAAGAGAGTATTATTTATAAGTTCCGAAATAATGTTGTTTAGTTGATTATTCTCTTTTCTATTAACTACATATATGAGTCATGTTCGAGTATGTTTATATTCATTACCTGCTATTACGTTGGATAATGTGAATCTTTGATACATCCTTAAATATGTTTATTATGTCGAGTTGTTTTTCACTGGCTTAGTATGACTGTCTACAAATTAGTTTTCTTTTGAAGCAAATGCTTGAAATTGGTACCCTAGTTTTTCTTATACAAACAACACTACACGTTTGCTCTTTCCAAAGTAAGTGAAATTTGTAAAAGAAGGAGAAGTGCACTTTATTTTTGGGCTCCTTAGCAATTACAATTGTTAACTACTGTAAATCTGTAATGTTGTATACTTGTCATCCTTTTAAGCTTTTTTGTGCCTAAGAAAACTGCACACCTAAAAGAACCTTTCAATTGATATGATATATAGTTTAAATAATAACATCATAGGTTTTAAAAAATGCGGTGACAATAAAGTTTAAATAAATACTGGGGTAAGGATAACTAAAAATGCATTGGCCTATTTTATATTATTCAATGGATATTTACACTACAACAAACTGGGGCTTCAATAGCGTTTGAAAAACGCTATGTTACCTTACTATAGCGTTTCAGAGAACGCTAGGGAACGACATGCTATGGTAGACCTTAAACTTTAAATAGCGGGAGCAAAAACACTATGAAAAATTATTTTTCTATAGCATTTGTGCAATGCTATTACGATAAAACGCTGTAACATTTCTATAGCGTTTTATAGCATTTGTTACGTAACATTTCTATAGCGTGTAAGAGGTTGTTTTCTATAGCGTTTGATATATGACAGCGTTTATGAAACGCTATTGAACATAATATCAATTTACAAAAAAAAATTGCTGTTGTTTTAGCTTTTCCACCTATAGTATTCATTTACCCACTTCTTCTTTGCATATAAATATAACAGATTTTCATAGACAAAAAATATGTAAATTAAAGCACAATATTTCATTGTTCAAACAACTTTTCCCATATCCATACATGATGTTTCATACATATTTACATAGATGCACCCGACACACTTCCGATTATTTATGAAAGAGGGCTTTTTGGGATGTATCATGACTGGTGTGAATCTCATAGCACATATCCAAGGGCTTATGGTCTTTTGCATGCTGATCGTCTTTTCTCAAACCTGAAGAAAAGGTAAACAAAGTAAAATTTGATGTTTACAAAAGTTAGAAATTTTCTGCCTTGTCCAGTAGTGTTTTGACAAGTTGAAAAAACAAATTTGCAGTTGTGAGATTTTACCAACTGTAGTCAAGGTAGATAGAATAGTTTGGCCAGGAGGAAAGATGATAGTCCGCGATGAATATGAAGTTGTAAGCGAAGTGGAGAATCTGTTGAAGTCTTTGCACTGGAAAATTCGACTGACATTTTCTAAAGATAATGAAGGCATCCTTTGTGCTGAAAAAATAGTATGGCGACCTGAAGAGTATGCACTTTCATCTTAGGAAAAAATAAGGAAATTAATTTGTTTTTATTTTAGTTCTATATTTCAGAAAAAGAATAGTACGAGTCATTCCTATTACATTTTTTTCTTTATAGATTCTTTAAGTTGCAGAATTGCTCTCCTTTTGAAAAGATAATTCATTATACTTTGTACTAAAGATGATATATATATGTACCGTGATGCATATTCTTATTAAATACCTTGGTTTTTAATGCTTCCAGTTGATCTTTTGATCCATTTGGCTTGCCTGTAATTACTTCTAGTAGAATGAGGCCAAGCTGATACACATCGTCCTTTTCGCCATTTTCCATATTTGGATAACTAAAAAAATGAAACACTGATACCTTATTATACTGCTAATTATTGAACAAATGATTGTTTTGGAAGTGTGGAAAAGAATTTACCTTCCATTGTCATTGTTGTCTAGTTTTCCAAATGGGCTTTCTGAACCAGCCTGAAAACATTCAAGTTTTGAATATACTTTCAAATGGGTTGAAAATCTTGAATCTAAGTGTTGTGCTTACCTTCTTGTTCTTGTTGTTCAGTATTACCAGTAGATTGTAGTTGCTGATTTTGGCTGTAAGAGTTTGATCAACCAATATATTCTCAATTCGAAGATCATTACCAAAAATGCCTGGAACTGTAACTGTATGTAAAAATTGTAGTCCTCTTGCAACTCCTATGACTGCCGATACTCTCTGTGGCCATTTCAGCATCTCTCTCTTCCTCCAATCTGAAATTATACACACACACATGAGTATCTAGCACCAGAGTGTATTAAACTACTAATAGAGCATTTAATCTGATATTTTTGAACACAATACCAGTAAGATGGCTCCTTAAATTTCCATTAGAAACATGCTCAGCAACTATGAAGATGGTGTCATTGGCAAAGCCATTATGATCTTGACCATTGGGAATGCATCCATTTTATGTACCATGATAACATATGTGTTATGACCACAACTATTACTATTTTGTGATGAACGAAGATAAATGAAAAGTTTACTTGACTATGCCATCATCCAAATCAGCAACTTAAATATCGAGAAAGTGTACCCATCTAGAAGCAACCCACTTAACCAACTGCATCTGCCTCTGTTCACTGCAGACTTTAGCAAAGTAAAGAAAGAACTGCACCAAGTAAACAATGTGATACTTCTTGAGCATTTGCATTGAAGAAATGAACACCATGTGAATTATGAGCTAAATAAATGTTAGCCTCATCAGTTGGCATGGACAGACATGAACCAAGATGAGAATGGACATTCTAAATGATAACAGCCTTATCCAAGACAAATGTCATAAAAGAAATCTGACAAATCATAAATAATTTAAGCAGCAAATAAAGCACAGCTGGCATGCTATTTATAGAGTATAAATATATAATATAACTGCATATACTATTTGTAGTTTGACAGATGATTAATATTAATCGATTATTATAACTGAGTTATGAATCTCTTGGATCACTTCTGCTCTAACAATGCAGGGTTAACCAAATTACGTGAAACCATTAGATTAAAGATATTATTTTTCAGTTTTGTTAGTGTAATTGTGCTGCATTGAACATCAAAATACTTCAATGCTCCTCCCTCGTGTGACATGTTCAGATATTTATAAAGATTACTGTTTTTATTTTTACGATTTGCATTTAAGTTTATTTGTAAATTAGGGCGATGGATAGAATTCAATGCGTCAACATATGGTATGTAACATGAATCTGTTCAATCAATTTCCTAACAGATACATGTTTTTATGCATATTTAATTACCATAACTTATGCACCGCCACAACTAGAACAAGAAAATCAAATATAAATTTAACTATATGCATACCATTGAGAGAATCAGAGATAATCCAATAGTTCTCTAAGGACCCACGAATCTGCATCTCAGTTGCTATAAGATTCGGAAAATCATAATATTGTCAGAAAATTACATGCATAAGAAATCATTAAATAATTCAAATTAGTTATATAATCCTTAAAAGGCATTTAATACAATATAATCAATATCCTTAAAATTTTAATTTGACTTGAAACTGTTTGAGACTGTCCAAACTAACATCTATCTGTAGAAAAACTCAAAGAAGAATAGGCTGGAACTAAGATATCATTTATTTGATAACAAATGCAAAGATCAACAGCTTAAATTCAGCAGCATCAGGTGAACGTACATTTGCTTACATAGAAACATGCAGTATGCACAAATAATATTTTATCAAATAAATAGACAATTATTAAATAGCAAAACATATGATGTTTAAGTGCTACTTAATTACGGTGCAGCCGGGCCCGGCCCAAGCCCAAGGCTGGCAAGGCATTACTCTAGGGCAACGAAACAGAAGGGGCAACAAAATTCTTATCGCCTTCTAATTTTTGGGCTGCTCATCCTTCAATCGACATGGCGACTTCAATTTTGCTTCTTGAACCAACGCAATAAAAAGTTATTAATCCTTCTACCAGCCTACGCTGCTACCTCCCATCAACGGCGTATTGTTGCTGCTGGCCTCCTACCTTGCTCTAATTTTGACTTCCTTTTACGCTGCTGCCCCAATGAGCTAAGTGCTAAGTGCTTTATTAGTGAGTAATTGAAATGTAAGTCTTTTTTATTAACAATTTATAATTTTTAGTTACATAATTTGTTAAAATGTGATGAAAATCAAAACTGTAAACCCATTAATTCAATTGATGTATGGTGTTTATTTATGTTTTACAATTTGTTTGGCGTATGAATTTGAAATTGCATTGAATCGTCCATGATCAATGTTAATGTTTGTGAGTGGTTATGAATTATCGAATATATTGACTTACTGCTAGATCTCATTAGGGAGAATACTAACTATTAATTAGTGATGCATTCATTTTCATTGTGAATCAGTGTTATGTTAATTAATTTCATAGCAAATTATTCTCCGTTATTAATCAGTATGCACATAATTGCTTTAATTAGTCACTGCGGGTTCATGCATTCAGGAGGTTTTGATTGGAAAAAAAGAAAAGAAAAACAAGTTGATGCCTAATAATTACTAATAGCTAATTTGGATAATACTTGGTTAGTGATGATACTTATTTTTTGTTAATAGTTAATTTTGCTTTTGCTAATGAAATGCTTGTCGTTACTTTACCAGCATTTTTTAAAGTTAATTTTTTCTCTTGTTAATGCTTGTTATTTGTACCCTGGTTATGTTTTATATAACTATTGTAATTTTTTTAGAAAAGAAACCGGGGCAACAAAATTAAAAAAAAATCTTATCAGGCTTAGGCAACCGAAGCCATCGGGCCGGCCCTGGTTGCAGCTGGAGGCTCTTGTAATGCAGGAACTGGTGTATCAAGAGTAGAAGAGCTTGTTGAAGGGGTCTATACATAAGAACTTTTGTGATCAAACTATACGGTAAGAGGAAATTTTACATAACTTTACCGACTGCTATATGCTATGCCATGAGGCCATTGTTAGACTAATATCTTATAGGAAATGTAACTGAATGCACATTAGTCAATTTTGAACTGGTGGAGAAACTGAATTTCGGATCTTGTTGACTGATTCAGCTATCTATTTGAATTATATAATCAACATTTAATGACTAATGGTTAAATTTTAATACGTTCATTCCCAAAGAGTTAACAGGTTATCATGTTCAATATGTCTACCCAAAGGCATGATTTAAAATATAAGAGCATACAGTTTTTAATTTCTCATTTCCCATTTCTCATTAAACATTAGTAGCAAATATATTTGTTTGAACTCAACAATTTAACCCCAAAAAACATGCATTAAACAGTAATAAAAAAGCACATATATACCGGAGTTGCAGGTAAAACCTTGGGGGCAGAAACTCTGCTTGCTGAGGCCTAGTCTAAGGAGTATGAGTGGATGTCAAACAGACATACCAGATTTAAAAAAACTAAGAATTGTACTTTGAGCATTAGAAGCAAAGAATGAACACACAAAACCATCAAATAGTAAAGGAGCACATATAGCTGACTTATGGGTGAAACTTTGGAGGTAGAAGTTCCGCTTTCTAAGGCCTTAGTCTAAAGAGTATGAGTGATGCGTAAATCAAATCAGATATACCAGATAATTTTTTTTAAAAATATATGTTTTGAGTTTCATTAGAAGAAAAGGATTTAATGCATAATTTGCCAACATGGAAGGGACTGAAAAAGTACTAAAAATGATCCATGATTAAAATCCAATCAAGAATATGACTCAAGGAAAATGACAAACCCCGATCATTTGGGAAAAAAACAAGATGAACATGAGAGGGACTAAGAGGGACATGGCCAGCCCTAGGTTAAGGCGAGCAAGCCAATTGCTAGGGCAATCCGCACAATGACAAGCTCCTAATAGCTTAACAATATAGAGTTGTCTTGCATTTGAGTCTAATCTGACAGTTTGTAGCAAAACTGCAATATATCCACACTGATTCCTTCATTATTCTTAATAACTAATTATATTACTGCAAGTGGGAGAAAATAATCCATTGCTAATCAAACAGAAATCATTCGGCATCAAATAGAAAAATAATCACATTTGACATCTATTCAACAAACAGTTTCTGAAATTGATTCAGAATAAATTGTTTTGTGCTTTGAATTATTAGTAAGAGATTTATGGTTGAAGGCATGAAAATATATATATTCGGAATTGATTAGAATGTAGTGTTATGTCAGCAGCACATTTTATAAAAAAAATGTACTATATAAATATCATCAACATAAATCTATCATTATCACAATCAAATACTCACCTAAATTCATCTCATTTTCTTTACATCATAATGAAATGGGATTAAATAAATTACCTCAAAATCACGACTATTCAGTTAGGCTGAAAAAGGGATAAAAGTATCACCACGACATAATTAAGGGTTCTAATAACCTGTAAACATGTGTCAGGAGATGGTAATGAATAGATTAAGAATCATAAGAAGTTAAAAAATATATAATAAATGATGCAGTACCTTTCACGGCGTTTCAAATTGGAGGGCATGGTTTTAGCGTTCTGGGTAGTTGAAATGGTGGCGACATGTTTAGGGGTTACGATCGACTGTAGCAGAGAGATTACGGCACCAATACCTAGGGATTGGGATCCACTATTGATTACGATGGTTAGGATTTTGGGATTTAGGGCTTCGAGTTTAAGGATTTCATGATTTAGGGATTTTGGTTCGCTGTGGGTTTCCTGGAGGCGACGAAGTGAAAATAGGAAAGGGGTGAGGTTGTGATGGACGCAATTTTTTCTTCCTGCACAAAATAATTGTTTCCCGCCCTTTAGTTGGATAGCGTTGAATACTCGTATTTGTTAGTGCATAGGGTTGAATACTCTTCATTCCATAGCATTGAGAGGAGGAAAAACAGAAACGCTATGTGTTGGCGCTATCAAAAGCCCTGATTTTTGTAGTGTTATTTACATTGAAAATCTAAATTTTATGAATAAATGATTTTAAAATCCCTAGAAAAATGCGACAAACTCCATGATGATTTGGTTCGAACTAAATGTGTCTGTGGAGTAACTTTAACTGATTGGATCGATATGTTGATTACTGTTAAGTCATAAACGTTATAATAATCTAAATGAAAAACAGTATAATCCCCAAGTTATTATTCTAATTACCAAGAGGAAATGCCATCTCTTTGCCTCCTAGTTATAGAAACCAGTTTATTGAAATAGATAGTTGATGAGATATGATTTATGTGGAATTAAAAGATATAAGTGTCTGTTGTAAAATATGAATGTTTGCATTTGAACTTAAGAAACTTTTATAAACTTTCACTACAATGAACTAGTATTTTCTGAACATAATTAATTAGTGCCAACATATTGTCAAATTTGAAGCCCAAACTCAGTCACATATGGTCTCCAAGTTCGTGGAATCAACCAACTACATACGAAATATGGGTAAGAGATTGAGAGAAAAGACATTCAGGCAAATTATGCATTTATTAATATATCACAGACTAGGACAAACACATATTATACACATGATTTTCATCAAAGAAGTTATCTAGCAATGTAATCAGTGATTTTTAAGTTATCAGATGTCAAAACTTGATCACACATTATTTTTCTTCTTTTGTTTAACACTTTAGAATATTCTTTAGTCTAAAAGTTTTTGCTGAAATTTAATAGGGCCAAGTCATGGTGTACACATTGAGAGGATTTTTTTCTTTCGAAAAGGTCATAGTTTAAGACCTTAACAGTCCTCGAGAGATAGATAAAATTTTGCATGATTTCAATGTCATTATCAAAGATTTTACTCATTAACAATATGTTGAAAAACTTGCTTAACATGCTATTGTCTTCGAACAAGTTATTAAATTTGCAAAAGTGTACCATATTTTTGTAACTTAAGTAGTAAATATTTTGATTATAAGTAGAGAAAAGGAAAACGAATATGACTACCGAAAGTTTAGTTCTATTGCTCCTAACTTTGGACCGGTGTGTTGGGTTCAAGTTTGTTGATGGGGAAGTTTTTGGTTTAATATTTACATTAATATAACCTCATGTGTCCCTTACGTATGAATTTCAATATTTACTTTAATTTTAACTTAGCTTTTAGGATGTTCATTATAAAAACAAAATGAAATTGTATTCCAAACAAAAACTTATGAAAAGTTAAATTCTTTCTTTTGTATAAACATTCAAGTTTTATTTGCAGACAATACTGACTAATTTCAGAATTGTTCAAATTCATTTTTTTAGAATTTTACGTTAAAATATAAAATACGTTGAATTTCAAAATTAGAAATAAATATTAACATTTACTCAAACTTTAAAAATCCATGAAATGCTTGACTAAAAATAGTAAAATAATGACAAACTACGAATATATGGGTTGAAGTGATTTTTTAATTTTCCATCTTGCTTAGTGTAAACGTCAAAATAAATTATGCAAGATATTAAAATTTTAAATATTTACTTATTAAAATTTAACAAGGTCAATTAACCACAAACTGTTTTTAAAAAGAAAACAATTGTTCAAGAATATAGAGATTTCAATAAGTTCAGTACCAGATAAAAATGTAAAATTAAAAAAATTAAGAATTATAGAGATTTCAATAAGCTCTATTATTTTTTGTTTTATTATCAGTGGCTTGTATACAAATATATTTATCACTGTAATTTTGTATGTTATCCAACATTGTTTATTGTTCCAGGCCATCCAACATTTTTTTTGTCAATTTTAACTTGGTATACAATCAAGATTATAAGATCCTAGAATTGCATATGGATGTGGATATTATACTATATCATTGACATGCATTTTTGTTTCAGTTATCTATTTCTTGTTTTTAGGCCTTAAGTATTTGTATTAGTTGAGTTAAAGTGTAATGGCATTTCAGTTTTCTTTTAATGAAAAGCTTGTTTTGTGGGTAATGGACTACATTGTACACCTTGTGACGACGGTCATTGTTCAATAAATAGCTACTAACAATAGCAGGCCTATATGTATTTGACGTTCTCACTGAATATAGTTCACATATGTTCTTAGGTTATTATGTGAACAATAAATTAATAATTGCATATCTGAGGAAAAAAAGGAAAAAATGAAATAATTCACCCGATACTTTTCTGTACAACATAATACGCCTGAAAAATACATTTTAAGCCACAAATGCAGCTTTACAATGTTTAATTTCTAGAGTGCATTGGTCTATTAAGAAATTAACTAATACTCACTCATTCTTGCATCTATTGAACAAAGTAGTATAGGTACAGGGCCAACTTCAAGCATATAACATATTATTCAAGGTAATAGTATAAGTATTTCATATAGCAAACTTCAAGTTTAATTCAATACATTTTTCTTCTTACCAATCCAAAAGTATATCATAAAGTTCAATATAGCGCATATATGTTATATTCAATACATTTTCAAATACGCTGCTTATATTACATAGAGACATTGATTCAATGAAAAATAACATTTATTTATTACATATATGCTATATATACCTATTATCCAACAAAGACACTTGCACAGCTAAAGCAAAATAATCCAAGTCATGCTCTCCTGTGAAGTTGTGAACATTAACTAACTTTGACATGTTTTAGCCACACCACTATAGCTAGTTAGTATTTTAGCTACAGAGTTACTTAGGATGTCTGAAGATTATCATATAATTTGATGCTTTTAGATGCCATATTGATACTAACAGAGTGGCTCTTGTAAGTCTCAAAAAGCATGTAAAGTAAATATATATACCTTTCAGTTTCTATAGGCATGACTAAAATCTAGAGAAAATCAAAGTTGTCAAGGCGCGTCTATGCGCCAGAAAGGCATAGGCGCATGTGCCGTGCCTTTTCTGGTGTAGAGGCGCCTCTGCTACTGAAGGCGCACAAAAAGCATGCTAACCGAGCTTTTTTAGGAATCAACGAGGTGCAACAAAGCGCACCGTGATTTCAGGCCTTGTCAGGATTTGTATATTAGTAGAAAATACGGATTAAAATGATAACTGAACTATTTTTTGGATTAATTGCAGGCTGAACAATGGTTGCCAAAATATTCTACAATCTTGAAGTTGACTTTCAAAGTTGGGCAAAAATGGTGAGCTTCTTACATTTTTTTCCTCAAATCTTTTAAATGCCTGTAATTAATTTATTGTCTACAAAGTGTATGTTGATCTATTAATATTAATATAAGGTATACATGTGCTTCTACTATACAACTCGTCCACGTTTGCAATATAGATTTATGCTCTTTATTTAGTTTGAATTCAAGTTTGAATGTTTGAAGAATTTCAGTTCCAATACCTTGAAGTTCTTTCCATTGAGACATCTTCTTTAAATTGGCTACTAAAAAGATTTCACAAATGATTTTTGACATTATCCACTGCCAAATTTATCATGGTGGTACTATGTTTCATATTTGTATTCTGCATATCAAATAGGAAATTAATTTGAATTCTATTTGATTCACTCAATATATGACTAATTATTACATAGTTACTTGTACAAAGAGGGAGATTTGGTTCATCTGCTCCACATTTCTCATTATTTCTTGCATTTTCAGTTTATAAATCATGCAAAAAAAAGCAAAGAGACTCGACTAATATTGATGAACAAATTGAATTTGATTACTGCATATATCAACCATCAATCATGAATTATTGATTCATTATCCTATACAGTAAACAAAGAAATGAAGAAGACATTGTGAAGGAGACATGCATCAAATTGATAAATATGATTCAACTAATATTGATGACCATATATATTTTTTACTATGTTTTGCTTATATACATGTTAGTATGGCTGCATTTTTTATAACTGTGTTTCTTCCTCAAGAGTTATATTGAATGTTTTTAGTAAATAATTTACTTGTTTTATATGATCAAAAACCTTAAAATGACAGTTTGGACTTAAATAAATAAACAAATAAAGGAGATGTCTTGCTTGTTATATATATTCACATTTTATAATATAAGGACCATGTTCATTTCTTGCCTCTAAACAAAAACAATGTTTATTTCTTTTATCCATGGTGCTTTTTAGCCTATAGTTGTATGGACTTTCTAGTGTGGTTTGCACAAAATTGTTCCTTTTAAACCTTAAATTGATGTACTATTTTGAAATACAGGATGACAATCTTGTGACCGTGTACCGAAAGATCCATCAAGGCGACTTCAATGCATTTCATCTAATTTCTCTTTCACAAAGCTTCGACCTTTCTCCTCTATTCTAAGCCGACTCAAAAGGAGAAGATATAAGGTTTGCAACTGAGGAACCAGCTAGTGGCATAATATCGATATTAGAAGGAGTGGCTGCTGGGGCAGAAGGAAAGGTTAAGGTGGCCAAAAGCTCGAGTGTTGGAGTTAGACTAGAGAGCAATGAGGCAAGGGGTAGAATGGGAAAATTGTCCATGGCTGCTGATATATTCTCAATTGCACCATCTGTTTTAGTTGTAGAGGTCAGAAAAGGAGGAGATACACTAGAGTTTACGAGTTTTTGCAGTAATGTACTAAGGCCAGCGCAGAAGCATATTGTGTGGACTGCTGCTTCTGATAGCAAGCAAACAGCTGCTGCATAGCACATAGATTGAAAGGTATGGATATGAATTATTACTGTCATTGGATGCATTTTGAAACTGCTGTTGTTTAATTGTACAATGATTGAATAGGATAATTCTGTTTCTATTGATTTTGCCCCTATTTTCTTTTTCTGAATGATTTTTGTTTAGTTATTTGTTGCATATGTTAGAAGGAAAATGTGGAATGTGATGAAAATTTTCATTTGGATCCCCACAAGAGCTGCTGAGAACTCTAATTCGAAAATGGTACATTACTAGTCTCGGCCTCTTCCACAATGTGGCACTGTTGCTACATTAATTGTCCTGGTTGGAAGTTAGAACACACTTTCAAAGTCTTTATTGACGCTCGCTGGTTGTGCTAATTCAAAAAGGGACTGTAGATCTTTGCACACAAAATCTACACTCAAGATGTTGCTTGAATTTTCGTTCATTAGAGATTTGAATTGCATCTTAGAATTTATTTTATGCCTCTAATTTTCCATTTAATAAAATATTAAAATCGAAAGTTTATATTGGTCTGGCAATTCAGCTGATCCAACATGAACATGTACTTTTTTGTGTGTGGACAACTCTTTCCCAACAGATTATATGTGAGTTACTATTTTGATTTCAATAAAAGGCTTTTTGTTCAATTTTAAGCTATTTTCATTTCATTTGTATATATTTTAAATACCGGGGTGCATTTCTTTGACACTTCAAGTGGTTTGACATTATTCATAATGTTATATTTTATATGTATTGCAGGTTAAATAGATAACACAAATATAAATATTCCTAACAACACTAAATTCATACTGGATTTGCTACGAAATTCCAAGAAAGCGGAAGTGCAGGTAACTGCATGATTGATTTTGTTTTAACATTTATTAGTTATCATAACAATGGGTATGATGTTGATGTTGCAGGGTGAGAAGATAAGAAGGCATGGTGATTGGTTTGTGATTGATTGTTTGGTTTGTGAAGTATTGTGTGGTTCAGTTTGCTGGATTCGAGAGATGGTCGGGGTGACGAACTGTGTCTGGTTGTTGGTGGTGAAGTGATGAAATGTTGAGGTGTTTGGGTTGATACAGTGAGGTTTTGAAGCAGTGGATGGAGTGGAATGCAAAATAGAACTGAGAAAACATGAAACTTTGTGAAAAAAATAGAGTTGGAGTTTGTGTTGCAATTCAGGTTGACAATGGAAAGGAGAGGCTTGAGTGTTTGGGATTGTGGTTGGATGGTGATGTTTGTTGGCTGTAGGAGATATAGGTGCTGGTGGTTGAGTAGTTTTTGAATAGAGAATGGTTTTGATCGAAGCAGGTGATGGTTGTAGCAGTCTGAAGTGGTGGGTGAAGTTGAAGTCTGAAGCAGGTGATGGTTTTGACCAAAATAACCATAAGTAAAAATAGAAACATATTACTGAAGTAATATTTCGTTATGGTTCAAACAAACATTTCTTCCGATCCTGTTTTGTATTGCTTGTTAGGAGAGTCATATTATTCTTCTATTTGCATGATCAAAATTTTGATTTTGATTTTTCTTTCTTTTTTCGACTAAAGTATTCTCAGCTCATATACTAGTTCATTTAGTAGGCTGAGTTCATGAGCTCAATCAGCTCATATACAGTCCTTATCTTTTTTTGTTATGAAAAATTATATAACTTGCGGATGATGTTTAGGTTGAAAAATAACCTATGTGCTTCGTTTTGACAGGTGTTGTTTGATGATACCGGGGTTACTACAAGTTGCAAGGGAGGAAAAATTATTTTGCTGCATTCATTCTCTTTCAAATCGGTCTAAAGCTTGGATTAATGTATTTTATATTGACGTATATCTTTGATTTTAGTATGTATCGTTTTGGTTAGCTACGGTTGTTATTGTTTTTTTTGAGATCACAAATATTTAATGTTTGAAACTTTGTTTACGAAATATTATGGATATATATATATATATATATATATATATATATATATATATTGTGGTTTGGCTTATGTCTCCATTTGATTACGGACATCACAATGTGATAATTGTGTTTTTTTGAAATTTTATAATATATTGTAGAATTGTAAATTGTAAGCTGGAATGTATGTAGCAGCAATGATAAAAACTTATAGCGTTTTAACTGTGCTATGGAAAGATGGTTTTTCCCAGTTTTAATATACTACAGCATTATGATAGTGCTATAAACAGTTTTCATAGCAAATAAACAATGCTATAAAAGACAGCTAAACGCTATAAAAAGTAGTTGTATTTATGCATACAATTTACGACTGTAGCCCAAAATGCTGTTGAATTCTGTTTTGTATAGCATTTTTGGATGCTATTGTATATTTCATATGTATGGCAACTTATTGTTATATAGCATTCATAAAAACGCTATAGTTTTACTTCATAGCGATTTTTCAAGGCTATTACAAATCATGTTTATAGCACTTTTAAACCGCTATGAAAAGTCCTTGTCCATAGCGTCTCTTATAGCGTTTTTTATGTTGCTATTATAGGTCACTGACCTATAACAACATGTTAATATACAGCGTACCAAAACACGCTATAGTAGCCTATAATAGCGTTTTTTCAACGCTATTAAAGGGTGTTTTTGTTGTAGTGTATGGAATTTACTAATTTACTACTGCTTTGAAATATTAAAGGATATATTTGTTCCCTTTAGAAACCTATTGCAACACCACATTGGAGAGAAATATTCTAGGATTGCACACTATGACTAATGGTAACAAGTTAAAGAATAATAACTGAAATCAAATCGACGACCTTATGGAAAATTTTGATAACATTTCTCATTACTCCATCTAAAGCATTACTAAAACTGGGAATAAGAACTTTAAATTCATGAGACCTGTCTTAAAGGAATAAAAACCCAAAAGTTATGGAGATAAAGAAAGAAAATAGATTAGATAAGAGTTATATTATAGTTATGAACTAGAAATGTATGGATTGGCAAAACATGTATAATTATTTAGTCTCACCTCATCTTCGAAACATCTTTCTCAAAATATACTTATATTTTTCCTTTGATAATATTATTTCTTCTAAAATAATAATTCCTCTTCAAAATATATTTATATATTCTTCTAAAAATTCAAAATTCAACCCATATACTCCTTTATAATCTCAATTTTTTTTAAGATCCTTGCTCCTACACTGCAGTAACCTGCCCTTTTTTCCCATTTCTATATCTCTTGCTTATTGTATTTATTAGTGTACAATTTTACCTGTTTGTTTGCATTCTGAAGTTTCTTTCTTCTTCCTTTTTCTTTCTTGAAGTATAACCTGAGATTGGACACAAAAGCAAATTAACTTTCAGAAGATACTAATATTTTATATAAAAGCAAATTATTTGTGCTTTTTAACATTGATAAGTGGAACATGTTTTATTAATTTTTAATTTTTCTTTACTTGGAAGGCAGTGTTACATGCTCTATCATTATCATTGTATTTATAAGGATTGCTATCATTTGAATATTCAAGGAAAGAAACCTTACTCACTTAATGGTGTTTAAGAAAAACAAAACAATTTCACACACACAACAATGCCTATTCAGTTATGGGACCATGATGATTGCTTGATTACACTCAAAAGCCTTGTGATTTTGTTCCATGTCACTTGAAAAACTGAACATGATAAATATAAGTAGTAATTTTAATAATCCACTATAGAGCTAGAAGCTAGTAGCATTTATTGAACAAGTCAAATATGCATACACTATGGTAATCACTTGGATAACATCAAAGTAAACTTGGTATTGAAAAAATCCTGGAACATTTTGGCTTTGTATTTATGTAATTCCACTTTCAAAAGTTCAAATTTTTAGAAGTTACATAAAATAAATTATTATTAGAAACATCACTAATTTTTTTTATATTTTTTATATTCTTATTTAGATATAAGTCTTCCCCTTTTTTTCCTATCATTATTATTTTGCAAAACCATGCTTAAGAAAAATATTTACCCATCAAATCCAAGTGTCCATTATTCAATCCCTTATTGCACTCATAATTGAATTATAGTTTCCTCTCTAACTTCACTTAAATTGAAAATACATATAAATAAGTTTTATATCACTTTACACTTTATTCAAATATAAATTCTAACATTCATTCCAACCACAATATGATATGCACAATCATCTAAAATATCACACAAAATTACTATATCATGTAATATAAATTTTACAATTTTTAGATAATATATAATCATCCAAAATTTTACAAATATCGATTCTAATTTTACTAAAAATATCCTTTTCAAGTAATTCTCTAGTTTTCCAAATAATGCGCACTCATTTAAATTTTTTTCTCAAAATACTATAGGATATCTCTTTACGGAATATAACCTATATACTCCCATAAAACATTATTTACCTCCATAATAATTTTCTCATACTGTCGACTTTATTATGTATAATATTTAGCTTATTTCATAATTTTATTTTCTCTTAAAAAATATTATACACTCACTAAATATTATTACTTAAAACATTTTATAACCAAAACACCATGTTTGAATGTCTCATACTAGTGTTTAGGAACCCCTATCGATAACGTTGATCAGGCGCATCGACCAGAATTCTTAAATCAATCAACATGCAATTTAACTCAATAATAAATTTCTATATGATATACATATATCTCTTAATAATTTGTGCCTTTATAAAATATTTGCTTGTCTATGATAAACATAATTAAGTTCCAAATATATGTATATCCATTATCAAAAGATTTTAATTTAAATAGACGTTTGCTTTTATTAAAATTCTTTCTATCAATCTTAATGTTATCATAAAAGTAATAGTTTACTTATAACAACTCTATAGCACAACATTCATCAATACATACCTTGAGCAAACATTAAATTTTTAATTCATCTTATCATTGATTTAGTCACACATATGAATTAACACTTCATTTTATATATAAATTTAAATTTCCAACATTTATTGCGATAACTACACACCGTAAGTTGTTATTGTTACTATTGAGCGGGTTCTAACTCTCAATTTTGATTCCTACTAAATATTAATTTTGCATAATCATTTACAATTTTAAAACAATCAAGCATCCATCAACCAATCATTTTTTTTTTCAATTCAAAATTTTATTAGATACTTATTATTTATCTTCTATACTTTATAACTATTAATTGGTTAGACAATTTTATTATTACCCAGCGATTCTATTTTGTAGAAACCGCTGGCTTTTATTAATGATTGGATTCATCCAGATTCAAATAGGATTATAAATTCCTAAAGCGATAATGTCTTATTTAATTGCACATTTTAGACTGAGCATAAACAAAAATAAACATTGATGCAAACAACATACATTTCAATCAAATAAACATTTATATCGGAACAAATAAATTAATATGCTCAGCGACAATAGTCCACCTATTTTCACTGCACAACTCTGATCATTAACAAATGCATACATTACAATTTAATTCTAAGTCATCTATTATTTATAATATCCATTAAATCTCAATCTTTACAGAAGTGAGTTCCAATTTTTAGAATCAATTTCATAACAAAAATCTTATAAACTACTTCAAAATTTTCTATAAATAGGTCCTGATGATTATTCCCAATAGTCATTTATATTCCTATTCCTAATAGTTAATTAAATTACTAACTACTACGCACCTAAGGGACGGGACTCTAGGTCATCTAGGTCTATATCTCGACTCTGTGCAATCTATATTCTATAATGTTCTGAATCCAGCTCTGATACCAAGCTGTAACGACCCCACCGCTATGCCCAGTTTAGCAAAGAACATTACAAGTAATGTAGTCTGCTAATCCGGAGAATACGGCTGGTTAAGGGCGATCGAATGTGAATATATCTTTATACTAACACTAACACGTCTTATTTACCTTTTTGAGGATCTGAAATGAAATTTAGACGTGTACGGTATTAATACAAAGTAATAAACACACCGATTAAAAATATTCAGAATAGTATATAATATAGATAAATCAGAATCAGAGTCACAGATCACAGCGGAATAATATACATCATTTTATACATAATAGAAGGCAAGTCAACAAAATATGAGTACTAGACCCACATAAATATATACATCATTGTTAGGAAATCAATTCTATGGTTTCGATGATAACAACTATACAATGGAAATCGAATGTACATATATCTACATTTACAGATAGTTGATAGAGTAACGTCACCAAAGAGACTAAAGCAACACTCAAGACAAGAATCAAAAGACGTCAAATCAGAAAAGATTGAAGAGAAATGGGACATGCACAAGATAAAGCAACATGCACACTTTCAGACATTTTCAGACGTCTGAGAGCACAAGCCAGACATCTGAATGATTCCTCTGGTTCATAATTCAAAAGCAACCAGACGTCTGGTTACCAACATCAGACGTCTGAATGATTCCTCTGGTTCATAATTCAGAAGCAACCAGACGTCTGGTTACCAACATCAGACGTCTGAAAAGTATCCATGCTTATAACAGATATGAAGACCAGACGTCTGAGGTAACTTTCCAGACGTCTGATTCAAGACTCGACTGTGCATATTCAAAGCTCAACTGTCACATTCGAAAAGACACATCTACTTCTCTTTGTCGTAACTCTTCATCATCATCAGAAGCGACTTTACGAAGTTTACAACAGATGCAACTATACAAGAAAACTCTTCATCACTATAAATAACATCAGGAATTCAAGAGAACATAAGAACTTGACTTACTTACTCTCTTATCTCTTGTACTCTGTTTATTCCTGATCTACAAGCAATCAACTACCTGTAATCAACTCTTCCATATATATAGAACTCCTCATTCAGATATTCTCTAGATAAATATATATAACCTATTCCTCCGGGTTAAGCGAGGGTTAGTTGAAAGGAAATTCCGAAGAGGAGCTTCGGGACTGGACGTAGGACGGGAGGTCCGAACCAGTATAAAATACCGGTGTGATTAGTTTTATTTACTTTGTTACTATACTTTATAGTATTATATTATATAGTTAACTGTCTATACTTGCATATAATCTAGACGATCCACTCATATAGACTTTCAATTGGTATCAGAGCAAGATTCGTTTAGAAAAACAGTAACACGTTTTTTAAATCATTATAATATGGCAAGTATTTTTCAAGAAGGACAATCCACAGCACGACCCCCACTTTTTAATGGATCTAATTATTCATATTGGTCTACACGTATGAGAATTTTTATGGAAGCTAATGGTTTAGAAATTTGGTCAGCCACTCAAGATAAATATGAAGCTCCAACTACTGCTATGAACACATGGATCGATGCACAAAAAACCTTAGCATCAAATAATGCTAAAGCTATGAATGTCCTGTTTTGCTCACTTGATAAAAATGAATTTTCACATGTCTTGTTATGCACTACTGCATTTGATATTTGGCGTACCTTACAAATCACACATGAAGGTACAACAAAGGTCAAACAAACTAAAATTTCAATTTTGCAAAATCAATTTTCATCATTTAAAATGAAACAAAATGAAACTATAGTAGACATGTATTCAAGATTTCAAACTATTCAACATGATCTTATGGCTTTAGGAGTTAAGTTTACTGATTTTGATTTAGTTTCACGAATACTCAACTCTTTAACACCTGATTGGGAAAGAAAAGTATTAGCTATTGAAGAAGCTAATGATCTCTCTACTCTCAAAGTTGAAGAGTTGGTAGGAAATTTGATGTCCTATGAAGCTATTTGCAGGCACGTAAAGAATTAAATTCAGAGACGAAGAACATAGCATTTCCATCAATAAAGAATGATGTCTCAGATTTAGATGAAAATGAGATAGTATTCATTGCCAAAAACTATAATAGATTCAAGAAATTTAGAAAGATGACCAAGTTTCAAAAAGAAGGAAAAACCAATTCAACAAATCTATCTCAAATCAAGTGCTATGAATATGATCAATACAGACACATGAAGAAGGATTGCCCAAAACTTAACAATGATAAAAAGAAGAGCAAATTTGAAAAACTCAAAAAGAAGAAAGCTTTCAAGGTAACGTGGGATGACTCCGAGTCTTCATCTTCAGAAAGTGATAGTGATAGCGATGGAGAACAAGCTAATGTGTGTTTTATGGCACAAAAAGATGAGGTATGTCCAGAACTTAACTATGAAGAATTACTTGAACTTAGCATAGAATTAGATGATAAATTTAGACAAATAAAAAAATTGAACAAAGAATATATAGTAAAAGTAAATAGATTAGAAATTGAAGTAGGAATGTTGAAAGATAAAAAACTATTTTAGAAGAAGAACTTGAAATATCTCAAGAAAAATTAAAAGATAATGTGATAGAAAGTGAGAACATTACTCTAGAAAAAGAAAATTTGCTAAAAGAAAATGTTGATTTTAAAAAGGATATTGAATTATTGAAAACAGAAAATAGAGAATTAAATGAAAAATTAGATAGAATTACCAATAATGTGTCAAAATTCAACAAAGGAAAACAAGATTTGGAAAATCTTATCAAAGCTTCAAAACCATCAAGTAATAGAAATGGAATAGGATTTGAAAAATGTTCTAAACAAAAAGAAAATAATGCTAAAAATATTAGCTATATAAAAACTAGAAGTTTATCTAAACAAAAATTGAATACCAAAAATATGAAAATTTGGGTTCCTAAAACAAATAATAAATTGATTAGACAAAAGTATATCAATAATTACTTAGAAAATATAGTTTATAATAAGAATTATATTTATAAAGGTATCAAATCATCTTGGATATGGTTACCTCCCTCTAACAATTAGGACCCTAATCAAATATGTGGGTACCAATTAAAATATTTTTTATCTTACAGGTACCCAAAATAAAAAATAAGGAGAAATGGATACTAGATAGTGGATGCTCCAAACATATGACTGGAAATTCAAAAATATTATCGAATATAACATACATCGATGGTGGAACGGTAACATTTGGGGACAATTCAAAGGGATTTGTCATAGGCATTGGAGAAGTCATCAACTCTGGTATATCTAACTCTCCTGTTATTACAAATGTTTTACTAGTAGAAAATTTAAAACACAACTTATTAAGCTTTAGTCAATTATGTGATAAAGGTTTTCAAATAAATTTTGAAAAAGATAGATGTAATATTTTAGATAATAACAAACAACTCATTTTTGAAGGTTTTAGAAACAAAAATATTTATATATTAAACATGAATATTAATAAAGATTCAAGCTTATGCTTAAATGCCAAACATGATGATCCATGGTTATGGCATAAACGATTTTGTCATATTAATTTTAAGAACATTAATAAGTTAGCTAAATATGAGTTAGTAAGAGGGTTACCTAAAATGAGTTACAAAGTAGAAAATTTATGCGATGATTGTCAAATTTGTAAATTAAAGAAAAGCTCTTTTAAATCTAAAAATAATATTTCTACAAAACAACCGTTAGAATTATTACATTTAGATTTATTTGGCCCAACACAAGTAAGATCTATTAATCATAACAAATATGTTTTTGTAATAGTCGATGATTTCTCAAGATATACATGGACTTTATTTCTAAAACATAAAAGCGATACTTTTGGTATGTTTAAAATATTTGCAAAACGGATTAAAACTCAAATGAATTTAAAAATTAAAAATATTAGAAGCGATCATGGAGGAGAATTCGAAAACGATCTTTTTTCAAATTTTTGCAATAAAAAGGGAATAACTCATAATTTTTCTTTTCCTCACCCCAACAAAATTGTGTCGTAGAAAGAAAAAATCGTACATTACAAGAATGCGCACGAACATTATTAAATAGTAGTGGATTACCAAAACACTTTTGGGCCAAAGCTATTGCTACATCCTGTTATGTATTGAATCGAGTAACTATTCGCCCAATGACTAAACAAACTTGTTTTGAAATATTTTTTGGTAAAAAACCTAAAGTATCATACTTTAAAACGTTTGGCTCAAAATGTTTTATATTAAATACAAAAGACAAATTAGGAAAATTTGATCCAAAAGCCGATGAAGGTATCTTTGTTGGATATTCAGATCGTAGCAAGGCATATAGAATCTTTAATAAAAAGAATAATACTATAGAAGAGAGTCTACATGTCTCGTTTGACGAAAATCCTTTCAAACAACAAACTAATGATGAAGAAGAAATTATTCTACCAACAAACTCAACAAATTCTATTAATAATGAAGCCAATATACAAAATAACACTATTTTATCATCTCCTAGGATCCTTAAAGATCATCCAATAGATAATATTATTGGAGATCTTAATTCAAGAGTTACTAGAAATCAACTAAATCAAATAAGCCATATAGCGTTTGTATCAAACTTTGAACCAAAGAATTATAAAGAAGCCTCGAATGATAATTTTTGGATAATGGCTATGCAAGAGGAACTACATCAATTTGAACGTAATAATGTATGGGAATTAGTACCAAGACCTAAAGATCAATCAGTAATAGGAACAAAATGGGTATTTAAAAACAAGGCGGACGAAAATGGAAATATTATTAGAAATAAAGCACGACTAGTTGCTCAGGGTTACAATCAAGAAGAAGGCATAGACTATGATGAAACTTTTGCACCGGTTGCAAGATTAGAAGCCATTCATACTTTACTCTCCTTTGCAACTCATAACAATTTTAAACTATTTCAAATGGATGTCAAAAGTGCCTTTTTGAATGGTTTTATCAAAGAAAATGTATATGTTGAACAACCACCTCTTTTTGTTCATGAGAATTATCCCGATCATGTTTTTAAATTACATAAAGCACTATATGGATTAAAACAAGCACCTCGTGCATGGTAC
This sequence comes from Allium fistulosum, assembly GCA_030737815.1. Taxonomy (NCBI): domain Eukaryota; kingdom Viridiplantae; phylum Streptophyta; class Magnoliopsida; order Asparagales; family Amaryllidaceae; genus Allium; species Allium fistulosum. The sequence goes on from CM060908.1 coordinate 1,021,262,611, forward strand.
GAACGTCTTAAAAATCACCTAATAACATCTGGTTTCCATATAGGAAAAATAGATACAACTTTATTTATAAAAAGAGAAGACGACGATATTTTAGTTGTACAAATTTATGTTGATGATATCATCTTTGGCTCGACCAATGAAAAACTATGTAATGATTTTTCAAATATTATGACAAATGAATTTGAAATGTCACACATGGGAGAATTAAATTTTTTCTTAGGATTACAAATAAAACAACTAGAAAATGGAATTTTTATTCATCAAGAAAAATATTGTAACGATTTATTACATCGATTTAAAATGGATAAAACTTCAAGCAAACCAACACCAATGAGTACCACTATTCACTTAGAAAAAGATGAAAATGGAAAAGATTTTGATGAAAGGGTATATCGAAGTATGATTGGTTCTTTACTGTATTTAACAGCTAGTCGACCAGATATTATGATGAGTGTATGTCTTTGTGCCCGATTTCAAGCCAAACCAAAAGAATCTCATCTACGGTCTGTTAAGCGCATTTTACGCTATTTATCTAGTACTAAAGATTATGGTTTGTTTTATTCTAAAGGATCACCTTTTGAACTTGTTTCATATAGCGATGCGGATTTTGGTGGTTGTAGAACAGACCGTAAGAGTACTAGTGGAACTTGTCATTTTATCGGACAATCGTTAGTTTCGTGGTTTAGTAAAAAGCAAAATTGTGTTTCTTTATCTACTTGTGAAGCTGAATACATCTCTGCAGCTCTAGCATGTGCACAAGTAATATACATGCAACAAACACTAATGGATTTTGGTAAAATCATAAAAAATTCTCCAATATATTGTGACAACACAAGTGCTATAAATTTGTCAAAAAATCCTGTAAATCACTCACGCACAAAACATATAGATATTCGACATCATTTCTTACGAGACCATGTTGAAAAAGGAACTGTATCTTTAGAATATGTAAGCACCGAAAATCAAGTAGCCGACATATTTACAAAACCATTGAACGAACAAACTTTCATAAAACTCAGACGAAGTTTAGGAATTTGTTCACTTCAAGATCTTGTCTAAGCTTTGATATCTCCCTCATATATCTCCAGCTTTAATGAAAATTTCTTTTTGACTTGAACTTTTATGTATTCTTTTTGATAATGTCAAAGGGGGAGAAATATATATATAATCTTATGAACAAAACTAAGCACATATTCAGGGGGATATTTGAAATATATATATAAGTACATTGAATAGTTGTCATCATCAAAAAGGGGGAGATTGTTAGGAAATCAATTCTATGGTTTCGATGATAACAACTATACAATGGAAATCGAATGTACATATATCTACATTTACAGATAGTTGATAGAGTAACGTCACCAAAGAGACTAAAGCAACACTCAAGACAAGAATCAAAAGACGTCAAATCAGAAAAGATTGAAGAGAAATGGGACATGCACAAGATAAAGCAACATGCACACTTTCAGACATTTTCAGACCTCTGAGAGCACAAGCCAGACGTCTGAATGATTCCTCTAGTTCATAATTCAGAAGCAACCAGACGTCTGGTTACCAACATCAGACGTCTGAATGATTCCTCTGGTTCATAATTCAGAAGCAACCAGACGTCTGGTTACCAACATCAGACGTCTGAAAAGTATCCAGGCTTATAACAGATATGAAGACCAGACGTCTGAGGTAACTTTCCAGACGTCTGATTCAAGACTCGACTGTGCATATTCAAAGCTCAACTGTCACATTCGAAAAGTCACATCTACTTCTCTTTGTCGCAACTCTTCATCATCATCAGAAGCGACTTTACGAAGATTACAACAGATGCAACTATACAAGAAAACTCTTCATCACTATAAATAACATCAGGAATTCAAGAGAACATAAGAACTTGACTTACTTACTCTCTTATCTCTTGTACTCTGTTTATTCCTGATCTATAAGCAATCAACTACCTGTAATCAACTCTTCCATATATATAGAACTCCTCATTCAGATATTCTCTAGATAAATATATATTGGAAGCACTCTTGTACTCAATAGTCAACATCCGTGTTACGGAACACATTCTTGACAAAGAAACTCTTCTATTGTAAACCTGTTCCTCCGGGTTAAGCGAGGGTTAGTTGAAAGGAAATTCCGAAGAGGTGCTTCGGGACTGGACGTAGGACGGGAGGTCCGAACCAGTATAAAATACCGGTGTGATTAGTTTTATTTACTTTGTTACTATACTTTATAGTATTATATTATATAGTTAACTGTCTATACTTGCATATAATCTAGACGATCCACTCATATAGACTTTCAATTGGTATCAGAGCAAGATTCGTTTAGAAAAACAGTAACACGTTTTTTAAATCATTATAATATGGCAAGTATTTTTCAAGAAGGACAATCCACAACACGACCCCCACTTTTTAATGGATCTAATTATTCATATTGGTCTACACATATGACAATTTTTATGGAAGCTAATGGTTTAGAAATTTGGTCAGCCACTCAAGATAAATATGAAGCTCCAACTACTGCTATGAACACATGGACCGATGCACAAAAAACCTTAGCATCAAACAATGCTAAAAATATGAATGTCCTGTTTTGCTCACTTGACAAAAATGAATTTTCATGTGTCATGTTATGCACTACTGCATTTGATATTTGGCGTACCTTACAAATCTCACATGAAGGTACAACAAAGGTCAAACAAACTAAAATTTCAATTTTGCAAAATCAATTTTCATCATTTAAAATGAAACAAAATGAAACTATAGTAGACATGTATTCAAGATTTCAAACTATTCAACATGATCTTATGGCTTTAGGAGTTAAGTTACTGATTTTGATTTAGTTTCACGAATACTCAACTCTTTAACACCTGATTGGGAAAGAAAAGTATTAGCTATTGAAGAAGCTAATGATCTCTCTACTCTCAAAGTTGAAGAGTTGGTAGGAAATTTGATGTCCTATGAAGCTAATTTGCAGGCACGTAAAGAATTAAATTCAGAGACGAAGAACATAGCATTTCCATCAATAAAGAATGATGACTCAGATTTAGATGTAAATGAGATAGTATTTATTGCCAAAAACTATAATAGATTCAAGAAATTTAGAAAGATGACCAAGTTTCAAAAAGAAGGAAAAACCAATTCAACAAATCTATCTCAAATCAAGTGCTATGAATGTGATCAATACGGACACATGAAGAAGGATTGCCCAAAACTTAAAAATGATAAAAAGAAGAGAAAATTTGAAAAACTCAAAAAGAAGAAAGCTTTCAAGGTAACGTGGGATGACTCCGAGTCTTCATCTTCAGAAAGTGATAGTGATAGCGATGGAGAACAAGCTAATGTGTGTTTTATGGCACAAAAAGATGAGGTATGTCCAGAACTTAACTATGAAGAATTACTTGAACTTAGCATAGAATTAGATGATAAATTTAGACAAATAAAAAAATTGAACAAAGAATATATAGTAAAAGTAAATCGATTAGAAATTGAAGTAGGAATGTTGAAAGATAAAAAAAACTATTTACTCTCTTATCTTTTGTACTCTGTTTATTCCTGATCTACAAGCAATCAACTACCTGTAATCAACTCTTCCATATATATAGAACTCCTCATTCAGATATTCTCTAGATAAATATATATTGGAAGCACTCTTGTACTCAATAGTCAACATCCGTGTTACGGAACACATTCTTGACAAAGAAACTCTTCTATTGTAAACCTGTTCCTCCGGGTTAAGCGAGGGTTAGTTGAAAGGAAATTCCGAAGAGGAGCTTCGGGACTGGATGTAGGACGGGAGGTCCGAACCAGTATAAAATACCGGTGTGATTAGTTTTATTTACTTTGTTACTATACTTTATACTATTATATTATATAGTTAACTGTCTATACTTGCATATAATCTAGACGATCCACTCATATAGACTTTCAATCATATCCAAAATCTTGTATCAGGTACAAAGTCACTACTATATAATATAGATGACATAAACTCCTAACTGTCAATATATACAAATATAAAGTAAACTAACACTATCAAAATAGTCTACTTCAATGCTAGCCCAAAATCCAAAATCAATAGGTCCCTGTACCTTTAAAGTCTCGGCCTGACCCGAGTATTAAAATAATAAACAAGTCATACTATATCTAAATAAAAAGGTGAGATGTTAATATCATAACTATATGACTTAAAATAATAAGTCATATGAAATATGCCGGACAAACAAACAATCATAATGAGGCATATTAATTAAATTCACTACTTTATAATTCCATAAATGACTTAACTCTAAAATAAGTCATCTCAAAATATGCCTAAAACCCAAAATTTCAAAAAGGCATATCAAACCAATAAATACAGATCTCAAAATTTTTAATTAACAATAACCAAATAAGTCATGAATGAAATATGACCAAAACAAATACTCAAATAAGGCATATCTAACAAATCACCATTTCATAAATACATATCAAGTCTCAATAGACTATCATCTCAAATTATGGTGATAACCAATTCAAATTTCCTCAGAGCCATAAAGGATACATAAAATCCATAATAAAAATCTTTTAAGAAATAATCATAAATAATGAAATAATAATGGTAATCATCTATCCGTTTAATACAGTGACACAAAATCTTCGAAAAGAGACCCGCTACATAGAAAGGAAGCCTTCCAAAAGAGACTGCAGATTAGGGACACCGCTCAAAGAAACAAGCAGCAATGTACCTAATACATCCTATGCAAATGTATCTTCCGAAAGAGGTAAACATAGTCTAAATGTATAAAACAAAATAAACCGACAGGTTGAAAGTGGCAGAGTCTCCCCAGTGTTCTCGAAAAAAGGTCCTTATCACTCTGCCCCTGCCCCTCTATTTATAGACGAAGATGGGTTGGACTTCCCTCTTGGGCCTAGGAGTGAGATACCTCGGCCCGTGGCGAGTGACTTCTGTATGCCGAGCAAAAAATGCCGAATGACCTTGCTATGCTTTGTGAGGAGAAATGCCGAGCGAGGCTTCATGCCGAACGGGGCTGAAATGCCGAATAAGGCTGGAATGCCGAACGGGGCTGGAATGCCGAATGAGGCTGGAATGCCGAACGAGGCATGAGTGCCGAACGAGGCTGGAATGCCGAACGAGGCTAGAATGCCGAACGAGGTAGGAATGCCGAACTAGGCTGGAATGCCGAACGAGGCTGGAATGCCGAACGATATTGAATGCCAAGCGAGGTTCATGTCGAACGACTCTGCTATGCCGACCGGGGCTCTATGCCAAGCGATACTGAATGCCGAGCGAGGTTCATGCCGAACGACTCTGCTATGCCGACCGGGGCTCTATGCCGAGTGATACTGAATGCCGAGCGAGGTTCATGCCGAACGACTCTGCTATGCCGATCGGGGCTCTATGCCGAGCGAGGCCTGGATGCCGAACGGTACCCCCAATGCCGAACGATGCTTATGCTGTGCCTCTAGTTACTTGGTCAAACCTCCATGTAACACTTGCCCCCCAAAGTGCATCATGTGGATGAACATGATGCGCTTTGAATCACGTGTCCTCCGTGTTTTGCTTCGAGTCCTTATTCTGAATGCCGATCGATGCATTGACATACTAATGCCGAACGACATACAAATGCCGATCGACATACTAATGCCGATCGACATACAAATGCTGAACGATATTGATGCCGAGCGGGGGAGGTGCTTTGACCGGTTCTACCGGTCGCTGTCCCTTCGACTTCTCATCTCTCTATATAAGGCGATACTTCTTTTCTTTTTCTTTTTTACTTTTACCTCCACACTACAGAACTTACGAACTTGTCTCTTCCCAAACTATTGTCAACACCTCAACAACTCCTTTCGTCCCTGAGTTCACTTGGTTACTCCTCGATTGCCTTCAACAGCAAGCCCGAGTAGATCTCTATTCCAATTCGAGCACTCCAACAGACCTCGCCCACTTCTACTAGGTACTAACCCTTCATTCGCTTGACTCTCCCTAATTAGGGACTTAAGACAAAACTTGAACCCATGCCCTTCCTTTAACCCACAAACAATGATAGTCATGTAGATTAGGAAGGTAGATTCGAGGTTTATAGAAGCCTTAGGATTAGGTGGAGTGGAGGATGGAAGACTTGTCGATGTGGCTTGGCATGACTTCCTCATGCCGAACAACATTGGAGAAGAAGCACTGGAGTGAAGTTGTAGTTAGGTTCAGCGTGCCGAGTGATGTGGCTCGGCACGACCACGGCTCGACATGATTCTTTTATGCCGAACGATTTTAGTGGGAGTGCAGGTGAAAAGTGGAGGCGGGTAGAATGCCGAACGAGGCGGCTTGGCATATCTTGGTGGATAACTCGTCCGTGCCGAGCGGTAGGGAGGATGTGTTGAGGGAAAGTTGGTGCTAGGAAAAATGCCGAGCGAAGCGGCTCGGCATGATTTCGGTTTGGCATGACTAGACGAATGACGAACGGTGAAGTGGATAGTTGGAAGAGCGTTGGTGTTAAAGGTAGAATGCCAAGTGATGCGGCTCGGCATGAGTGTGGTTCGGCATGACTCCCTTATGCCGAACGGTGGAGAGGATAGATGGGAGAGTGGAGTGCCGAACGACGCGGCCCGGCATGATTGCGGTTCGGCATGTCTTGCCGCATGCCGAACGGTAATGATGGATGGTAGGAGAGTTGTGCACAACAGCAACACTAGTCGAACCTAATGCACAGTTGACTTAACTCATTTCATGCCTGAACATATGATAGTGAACAAGGACAAACTTAAACAACAAAGCATATCGAACAATCTAGACTGATAACTCTCGTGTTTAGACAACTGAAAACTTGAACTTAACTTGCTTAACAGTTAAGAACCTTTCATATGCAGCGTCGATGTCGAGTTCAAAATATAAACCGTCTTACGACAAGCTTTTGTAAACGGTCAGCGATGACGGTCTTCGAAGACGACAATTCAAAGCTTAAACTTATTTCATCAATCCAGCGTCTTTTCACTGCTTGGCACTTACATATGAATGATCGCACTAGTTCACACACCACACGGGAGGAATATTTATGTTGTTAAGTCTAATGTTGAATTGTTTTTCAAGTATAGTTCAAACAGGTGCTTTGTCAGGTTCAATCTTCATCAGAGATGTATAGGAAATCTAGCTCTTCTATGATCTCGAATAGACCCGGGCCATCCTCTCGACAAGAAGTTATAGGAACCTCAAACCCGTCAACTACCGCTGCTCAAGACTTACTGAGCCTTGCGATGGCTCTGTCGACTTGGCTCCCGACGCTCTGGAGGCAGCAATTTTCTTAGACGATCTAATTGATTCACAAGCCTCAAAGATTAATGAAAGTACAGTCCGTCAGATATGCTCTGCCCATGGAATCCCCTTCGACGACGTGTTAGTTCCATCGGGGCATGATCGTCCGCACTTGCCCCTAGTCGGATATACAGCCTGCAACATGTTCATGTGCTGGGTCGGCAGCGTGCCGCCATTCAATTCCTTTCTTCGCGACGTGCTACAATATATCGAGATTACCCCCTTACAATTACATCAAAATATCCATGCATTCATATACGGGACTTGCATCCTCTTCATGAGTGTCCTTTTCAGGCTTTCGACTTCCGGCGATATTCGTTATATCTATCGCTTAAAGAGACGGTCAGATAGCCCATCTTTTATATTCCTCGAGCCACATAGTAAATACCAAATCCTGACTAGGGCATGGATCAAATTTGCTCAGTACAAGCAAGAGTGGTTCTACGTGCGTTGTCCTCCCGGTTTCGCCAGGAGATGGGTAGAAGGAAGTAAGTTCATTTTCTGGATCAACACTTGAATTTGGCGAAATTTGCATCTTTTTTGACTCTTTATCCACTTTTTCAGGTATCAACCCACGTCCCGAAGGCTCCGGGTACTCTGAAGCTATCGAAACTATTTGAGCCCTCCCTGTAGAAGATCGAGACATCAGATCTCTCATTTCAAATGAGTTGCTTATGAAGTTCGGGCTGCTGGCGGAAGGTCGCCGAATAAGCCTCCCCCAAGGTGTCACTCTAACCAAACCTGCTTCGGGCAAAGGGAAAAAGCAGGCTGGGTCTTCAGCACGTAACACCCCTGACATGCCAGAGGAGGGAGAAATTAGTGACGGCAAGACGCCCGAAGTACCGGGTGAAAATGTTAGTCCCACTCGGGACCCGATAGTCGAGGTTCACGACATTGAGATGTCACCTTCCCCTTCCAAGGGAAAGAAGAAATTGACCTATAAGTTGAGGAAGAAGACGGTGGGTGGAACCTCTAAGGTCACCCTTACTCCAGTAGAAAAAGAGCCTTCTTCTGAACACTTAGAGAGTTCGTTGAAAGGCTTGTCAGACCTCACTATTCCCGATGATTTGCTCAACTATGGCTTCGATGATCCAGAAGCTCTTAAACTTCATTCGCCCGCGAGAGGCGATACAGGCGCTCGGGCCCAAGTCCAGGCAAAAAAAACTCCTATTAGTAAAGATAAAGAAACCGGTCAGTTGGGGGGAACACTAGGACACACACGGACACGTGCACTTCACCCTGCACTTCAATTTTAGCCATCACCCTGTTCTTTTCTAACCTATCGTTATTCTCATTCTATGCAGGTGACATGGGACGCACTCACAGACTCGATCGTCTTCGCGACTCATCCATTTTTCATCATTCAGGCCGGGATTCAGGCACTGGCAAGCGCCGAGATAGAGACGACTCTGTAGACCGAGACTATCGCCCCCGAGAATCGACTTATCGAAGGAAATCATACAGCCAGTCTTCATATTCCCGCGATCTTCCTTCTCAATCAGAGCAAGGCAGAGAGAAGTCTACCCAGAAGGGGTCCCAATCTGATGTCCCCTGTGATTAACACTCTGGTTCATCTAGCACACGGTAGTCTCGGGAACATCGTAAGAAAATGGAACTTTCAAATCCATCTCCCCCTGTTCCCGCAACTGATCTGATGATATCGGAGAAGCTGGCCGAGCTTAAAGTTAAATTCCCCAAAATCTGCTTTGATGGTCTGAAGTTCCTCCCTACGATCCATCACATTCCGGGGCATGTCAAAAAGAGCGCCATCGCTTGCAACAACAACGTTTATGTTCAACATGACGCGTTTGTCCATCTAGTTGAAAAAGTCTCGGAAGTCTCTGTTGAGCGTCAACACGAAATAGACCGCCTGAAGCTTGAAGCCATTTTTGATAAAGACATTATCAAAACTTAGGATGAAGATCTCTCTTCATACAATTCCCAACTCGAGGCTGCCCAACAAAGCGCTAAAGATACTGCGGAGGCCGTCACTCGTCTGGAGATAACTCATAAGAAGGAAATTGACGAAGCGGTCCAACGCTGCGGGGCCCTGGCTTTAGAAAAGGACTCTATTAAAAAAGAAAGGGATGCATTCGCCCTGCAGGTCAAAGAGTATAAAGAACTGCTCTCTAAGGAGAAGGAAGAGAAGATAGCTGCTCAGGAGGAGTCCCAATGATACTGCAATGAGATTGTTGCTACGCGACTCTTGAAGGCAAAGCTCGATGATGAGCCCTCTAAGGTTGGGATGTTGGAGGATGAAGCCCGTGAAGAGGGCAAGAGAATAGCATCCACGGAGATTAACTCTTGCCTTGAGGCGGCTATAGAGGCTGGCAGAGAGGAGATCAAGTGCATGTTCGACCCGCTGATAGCTGAATACAACGCCCGTGTCCTCATGCATCGGGACTTGACTTTTCTTGGCGAGGGCTACCTCGAATCTCTATCCGAGGCATGGGAAACTTTGATAAAGATTAGGAAGGTGGAATCGGGTACCGAGGAGGTTGACGAGGATGCTTTATTAAAAGAGTTTCTCAGGGGGAATGAGCCTTCAGACTTGTCTGCCGCAATGGCTCTTTTCGGCAAAGGCTCTTCTCCATCAAAGGAGAAATATGACATGGTTGGTCCGTCTGGAACCGAGTCTTCAGCTCCTCCTCCTACTCAATCGGCTGATCGGCCAGTACTTGATCCATTCGAGCAACACGCTGGTTATGACCCAGAAGACCCTGGCCTCGGCATTCATGTGTTATCTCCCATTCTATAGGGTGAGACTCCTCGGACGGTCGAAAACCAGCAACAAACCGGTATATAACTCTTCTTCTTAAAGTTCAAAGAACTGTCGTTTTTGGCGAGAGGCTGTTGTATTCTAACGTTCGTCTCTTGTGGTTTTTCGCAGGCCATTTTGATCCTAATCCAACTCCAAGGAGTGATGACGCCAAGGAGGAAAAGGGGAAAGCGAGTGAGGCTACCCACGCGGGAGTGACCCCTGGTCCTGATGCTCAGGTGATTGAGGCGCTCGACGAGGATAAGTCCGAAACTTTGTCCCCCGTCGAAGAAAGTTATGAAATTGAGATTACCGGCGCTTCTGACCATACCTCAGGGCTGAGCATGAAGGAGCGTTTTGAGGAAGAGAGGAAAAAGAAAGTGGAGATCAAGGTCGAGTCTCAAGTAGTAGAACTTGACGACCCGTTGAACATGCCTCTAAAAGTCATTCTTCCTGGCAGAACCAAATCACTGGATGTTCCTCCTCCCACTCCTGACACCGTTTCTCTAGCGAGCAAAACGTCCAAGAGAAAACGCATGGGGGAGGAGTCGTCTAAGAAAACGAAGGAGGAAAAGAAGCCAAAGAAATCAAAGAAGTAGCCACTACACTCGTTCAACGAGAGTTAGCTTAGATCATGTAATTATTTTTATTTATTTATTTTCTTAGTCAATGTAGATAGACTTTTGACTCCGAGTTTTAGAGGAGTGGTAGTAGAACCCCATTTTGGATTAATAAATAAAGTTTAGTTTCTTTGTCTTTCTAATGACTTTTGTTTTTTCAGCTTTCTATATAACTGTGGTCGAAACCCAAACTATCGTGAGTTATATAAACCCCCAATCCATTTTCATATAACTCGGAAATTCGTTGGGGTTGTACATCCTTTATTCCACACTTCAGGTACTTAGAATATTTTTTAGTCTGTACTCTGGGGACTTGTTGCCTTCAAGTCATTTGTACTCTTGTCCGCATTATGGGGACTTAGAGATTTTTAGTCATTTATACTCTGGTCCTCCCTCTTGGGACTCGGAGTACTCCAGTCCGCACACAGGCGACTTGGAGATTTAAGTCGTTTATACTCTAGTCCGCACTCCGGGGACTCAGAGTACTCCAGTCCGCACTCAGGGGACTTGGAGATTTAAGTCGTTTATACTCTAGTCCGCACTCTTGGGACTCAGAGTACTCCAGTCCGCACTCAGGGGACTTGGAGATTTAAGTCGTTTATACTCTAGCCCGCACTCTGGGGACTCAGAGTACTCCAGTCCACACTCAGGGGACTTGGAGATTTAAGTCATTTATACTCTAGTCCCCACTTCGGGGACTCAGAGTACTCCAGTCCGCACTCAGGGGACTTGGAGATTTAAGTCGTTTATACTCTAGTCCGCACTCTTGGGACTCAGAGTACTCCAGTCCGCACTCAGGGGACTTAGAGATTTAAGTCAATTATACTCTAGTCCGCACTCCGGGGACTCAGAGTACTCCAGTCCGCACTCAGGGGACTTGGAGATTTAAGTCGTTTATACTCTAGCCCGCACTCTGGGGACTCAGAGTACTCCAGTCCGCACTCAGGGGACTTGGAGGAGATTTAAGTCGTTTATACTCTAGCCCGGACTCTGGGGACTCAGAATACTCCAGTCCGCACTCAAGGGACTTGGAGATTTAAGTCGTTTATACTCTAGCCCACACTCTGGGGACTCAGAGTACTCCAGTCCGCACTTAGGGGACTTGGAGATTTAAGTCGTTTATGCGCGTTCGTACGTCAGACAGAATAATGTAACTCTATTTGTTTTGCCATCAGATTATAAGGCACAGAAACATCTGTAATTCATGGAAAAGATGGCTTCAAGCCTTTATTAGTGAAAACAAACTAAATCGTCCGATTACATGCCTAAAAAGAAACTAAGAATCAATGGAACAAAAAAATACGGGAAATAATTTCATCTAAAACACGAAAGAAACAGGCTAAATATAATAACGTCGCAAATGCTCACTATTCCATGCTCGGGGGAGTGTCATGCCATCACGGTTGCTAGCTTGAAAGTTCCCTCTCCAAGCTTCCGTTCAACGACGTATGGACCTTCCCAATTGGGATTCATACGTGATGGTACCCGAAAAACTCGTTTCAAAACGAGTTCACCCACATCAAAGATTCTCGGGCGGACTTTTTCGTTATAATATCGCTTAACTCGGTGCCTATATGCTGCCGCCCTTAACGCAGCCTCTTCACAATTTCATCAACGAAGTCCAGTGATTCCGACAAGAGATCTTGATTCGTCATAGGATCATAATGTGTCACCCGATGTGATGGAAATTCAAGCTCCACGGGTATAACAGCCTCCGTGCCTTATGCCAATGCGAATGGAGTGTGGCCAGTCGCGGACTTGTGGGTAGTTCTATAAGCCCATAGCGCTGTTGGAAGTTCATCTACCCATTTGCCTCCAGCCTTTTCCAAACGCTTCTTCAATATGGACTAAATTATTTTGTTCACGGCCTCAACTTGTCCATTAGTCTTCGGATGAGCAACTGTGGCGAATTTTTTCTCAATGTCGTACTTTAAACAGAAATCTTTGAATTCCCTACTTTCGAACTGAGTTCCGTTGTCTGTAATGATGGTTCGCGATTGGCCAAAGTGGAATATAATGTTCCGCAAAACGAAATTAATGACCTTCTTGGAGGTGATTGTGGCTAAAGGCTCTGCCTCGGCCCATTTGGTGAAGTAGTCGACTGCAACTATTGCATATTTTGCACCACCTTTGGATATAGGCAAAGAACCGACTATGTCGATTCCCCAGATTGCAAACGGCTAGGGACTAACCATTTGTGTGAGTTCCGTCGGCGGAGCTTTCGGGATTTTCGTGTATCTTTGACACTTATCACATTTTCTTACATAATCTGCAGCATCCCGATTCACAGTTGGCCAATAGTATCCGTAGCGAAGGATCTTTTTTGCTAATGTCTGCCCCCTAGTATGGTCGCCACATTTTCCTTCGTGAACTTCCTTCAAGACCCGCTTTGTCTCATCATGGGCAATGCATCGTAGTAAGGGGACTGAGAACCCCCTCCGATACATTACTCCACCCTGCATCACATATCGCGCGGCTTTGCGAATGACCTGTCGTCTTTCGCTTCTTCTTTCGGGCAAAGTCCCGTTTTGCAGGTATTGTTTGAATGGGGTTATCCATGACTTCTTCTCGATTTCCGTTTCCAACACGAAATCGACCTTCATCACATCTATGCTTGGAGCATGTAAGGTTTCGACGGGAACTAATCCCATTTGTTGTGCATCGCCGGTACTTGCGAATTTGGCCAGCGAGTCGGCTTCCTTGTTCTGTTCATGCGGGACATGCGAAATGTCATAATGTTCAAAGTTCACCAATAGTTCCTGAACCAGAGCAAGGTACGGGGCAAGCTTTTGTCCCCTTGCTTGGTAATCTCCTCGCACTTGGTACACCACCAACTATGAGTCACAAAAGATTTCAACTGATTTTACCCCGAGTTCTCCAATAAGCTTTAAACCAGCAATCAATGCTTCATATTCTGCTTCATTATTTGTAGCCGGGAAATTGAACTTCAAGGCATAACAAATCGATCGATTTTCTAGAGTCACAAGAACTACACCAGCCCCAGAGCAACGGTCGTTTGACGCCTCATTGGTGTACAATTTCCATCGAATGGGGGGAATGACACTGTGACTATCTGGTTCGTCTGATACAGTAAACTCAGCGATGAAGTCTGCTAATGCTTGCCCTTATATGGCTCTTCGTGGCAGGTAGGTAATATCGAACTGACTTAACTCGATATTCCATTTTAACATCCTTCCAGAAGTTTCTGGTCGTTGGAGTACCTGTCGCAATGGCTGATCGGTATAAATACTGACTGAGTGTGCTTGAAAGTATGGACGCAGCTTACGTGATGCAATCACCAAGCAATAGGCCAATTTATCAATTTTAGGATAATTTCTTTCTGGCCTCGTTAAACGTTTGCTAACGTAATACACCAGCTTTTGAACTCGGTCCTCCTCGCAGACCAAAGCCGCACTTATAACATGTGGGGATACGGCTAAGTATACGTACAACATTTCATGGTTTACTGGTTTTGACAGCACTGGAGGATTTTCTAAATGCCTCACCAGAGCTCGGAATGCTTCGTCACAGTTGGATGTCCATTCAATATTCCTCTTTCCTTTCTTTATTATATCGAAGAAGGGAATACACTTGTCTGTGGCTCTGAATATGAATCGACTCAGCGCAGCCACTTTTCCATTCAAGCTTTGTACCTGTTTTATAGTCCTAGGAACTTGTATGTCTCGAATAGCTTGAATATTTTACGGGTTAGCTTCGATTCCCCGGGCATTAACAATGAATCCCAAAAACTTCCCCGATGCAACGCCGAAGGAACACTTCAGAGGGTTGATCTTCATCCCATAGTATCTGAGTATGCCAAACATCTCTGCTAAGTCTCTAATGTGGTCGTTTGACTATCGTGACTTCACGAGCATGTCATCCACATAGACTTCCATCGTTCTATCGATCTGGTCTTTAAACATTCGATTCACCAAACGCTGGTAAGTCGCTCCTGCATTTTTCAATCCGAAAGGCATCACTACATAGCAATATAGCCCAACGTCTGTGACGAAACTGGTGTGTTCCTAGTCCGGAATGTGCATCAGGATCTGATTGTATCCCGAGTACGCATCCACGAATGACAATAACTCGTGTTTTGCAGTGGAGTCAACCAACTGATCAATTCTAGGTAATGGGAAACTGTCCTTGGGACATGCTTTGTTTAAATCAGAGTAATCTATGCAAGTTCTCCACTTCCCATTTGCTTTTCTCACTAGCATGGGGTTTGACACCCATTCAGGGTAGAGGGCGTCGCGGACGAACCCATTGGCTTTGAGCTTGTCCACCTCCTCTCTGAGAGCAGCGGACCTCTCCGGGTCCATTCCTCTCATTTTTTGTTTAACTGGGACGTACCTCGTGTATATGTTCAACATATGACTCGTAATAGCGGGAGAAATCCCGCACATGTCGGAATGTGTCCTAGTGAAAACATCGAGATTCGCTCGAAGGAAATCACTAAGGTCCTCGGTCATCGAGGGGCTGAGTTGTGATCCAATCTTCAGTACTCGCGACGGATCGTCTCGGCTGACTGAAATGTCAATCGTCAGTTCAGCCGGTGCTGCTTTTTCTTCCCTGGGTTCCTCATCATCATCTCTCGGATCTATGTCTCTATAGATCCGAGGATGTTGCCCGAGCCAGGGCTCGGGCATTACTTGTCAATTATCAGTATTCTGAATGCGGACGAAGTTGTCCACAACCTTTCCTTTCTCCCTCCGCTGAGCCTCTCGAAGCTCAGCCACATAACATGCACGACCGGTCGCTTGGTCGCCATGCACAACACCTACTCCTTTGTCAGTCGGAAATTTTAAAGTCAAACACCACTGGGCCAATGCTTCCCTGAATTCAGCCAGGGCCGGTCGACCCAGAAATACATTGTATGGAGAATCTACATCCAAGACTATGAAGGGTAAGGATCCGTACCCTCCTACGTTCACCTTGTCCCAGTTCAACTGGTAACTCAACATACCCTACCGCATCAGTCGATGCACCGTTAAAGCCATGAATACGAGCTTTAGACGGCTTTAAATCCTCATCTTCATTTTGTCGTATGCCTTTTTGAAGATGATGTTAACAGAACTTCCACAATCAATCAAAATTCTATTCACTAGTGCTGGCCCGATAGTCGCGGATATGACCATCGGGTCAACGGTAGGAGCCTCCACTTGGTCGGCATCTCGACTCCTGAATACTATATCATCTGTCATTGTCCACTGCTGCTTAGCTGGGGACCCGTCCTTAGTATTTGAACAACACTCAAAATCTGCATGCCTCAGGGAGTTGGCGTATCATTCCATTTCCTGCCAATTCTTATCTGCAGGATGAGGTCCGCCAACTATCGTGTTTATGACCAGTCTACCCACGGTTCGAGCAGGCTCCTTAGGGTGACGTGGAGCTGGTGCGTGACCAGGATTGGACGTTCCCTGTCCACCCTCTTGAGAACTCTTTACAAACTCCTGCAACTTTTTCTGTCTAATTAACTTTTCTATAGCGTCATGTACGTGCCTACACTCTTCAGTATTGTGCCCATAAGTCTCATGGAAGCGGCAATACTTCCTAGTCCGCTTTTGCTCCTCGGTTGACTCCTTTGGGCGCGACTTTCGGTATTGAAGTCGATAGGTAAATATTCTCAAGAGATGCATTTAGTGGGGTGTATTCGTTGTAGGTTGGAATTCTCGGCTTCCATTTCCCTGCTTCTCTTTTTTTCGCCTAATTTCCTCCTCCGGACTCCTTGGGTTGCCCGGGCTTATTCTGGACATTGACCTGAACTTTCCCCGAGTTGTCTCCGGATTGCTTTACAGCGATGTTGGTTTTCACGGTCTCTTGAACAGGCCCTAGTGCCTTATCTCACCTTGTCCATCTGGCTTCCTCCCTTCTTATGAATTGATGAGCCTTTGAGTAAAAACGCTCTAGCGTAGTTGGAGGTTTTCCCGCTAACCAATCTCCAAACTCTGAATCCAGATCCACACCTCGCATCATGGCCATAAGAATTGCGTGATCATTAGGATTGCTAACTTCAGTAGCCGCAACATGGAATCTCTGTAAATACTCCTTCAACGACTCCCCTGGAGCTTGGATTACACTTGATAAAGACATTATGTCCTTTGGACGAGTAGCATGTATTCTGAACTGTTCTATAAATTTCGTTGCCAACTCCTCGAAACTGGATACGGACCGCGGAGGAAGTCGGGTGAACCACAAGGTAGCGATCCCAGATAGGGTTTTCGAGAAGCATCTACACTTGGTTGCATCATTCGCTCTAGCTGAATCCATCATCCATTCATATCTCATCACATGCTGTCGGGGATCAGTCTTTCCTTCGTAGGCCGGGATAGTTGGCATGCTAAACTTCCTGCGGTACTCGGTCTATAGAACAGTGTTTGTGAATGGAGTATGACTCTTGGATATCCCCAATCTTCATTGGTCAGGCCCTGATTTTCTCTCATCAGTTGTCTGACCATAACCGATAGGTCTGGGGTTTGTATGGAAAATGGAATGTTGGAGTCTGTTCTACGGGATTGGTCAGGTTGATGCCTCCTCTGCTGGCGACCTGCCAAACGTGTATCTTGAGGTTCAGCATCATTGGCGTCTTGGTGAGCCAGGCGTCCAGCTTCTACACGCTCTCCAGATCCTAAGTTTCCTGTTCCTGCTTGGTTGCGGTCTTTGAGGTGTAAGTGATCCCTAGTTGATGATCAGGAGTACTTGCCTGCGTAGTTTCAGTCTTGCGGCATCTACGCCTGGGAAGTTCATCGGACGAATTCGAGCTATCAGATGAAGAGTAAGGAGCTGGACTACCCCCAGCATTCTGATGCTGTTGTTGAGTGAGCTGAGCCATAAGGTTGGCGTTAGCTTGAATCTGTTTTCCAAGTTGTCTCCTGCTTTCCATGAGTTCTCTCATCAAATCGTTGAACTCTGTTCTGGTGACAACTTCCATTTGATTTTAGGTGGTAGTTCCTGCACCCGGATTTGCTTGCTGATTGCTAGGTCCGATTTGTTGTACGCTAGCGGTCTCGTTGACGTCCGCATTATGAGAGCCTGATCTGGTACGTGGTCTTCCCATAGTGGAGTTATTGATAAGAACTCCGAGTAGAATCAACTGACGTCTTTTGAATGACTTGGATCTACTTCGGGAAATTTATTCAATCCAGTAGCTACAAAGCAGATCCTTGTGGCCTGAGAATTCGATTCTCAGTGAAAGCACCAAAGTGTTAGCACCAAAATTGGTCACTAACCCCCTTTAGAAAGATTATGTAGAGAGATTAATGAAGAAGATAAATTAGAACTGAAAAATAGTGTAATTCAATGCCAAAAGAACAAAAAAAAACGAGAACACCAGATTTATAGTGGTTCGGCGTAACTTCCTATGTCCACTTTGAGTTTTGATCTTTATTGCTTTCCCAAGTAGTTGAATACAGATACAATCCGTATATTAATGACTTAAATACAAGTTTGAACTGAAAATTATAAGTCTTGAAAGTGGCAGAGTCTCCCAGTGTTCTCAAAAAAGGTCCTTTTCACTTTGCCCCTGCCCCTCTATTTATAGACGAAGATGGGTTGGACTTCCCTCTTTGGCCTAGGAGAAAGATACCTTGGCCCGTGGCGAGTAAAAATGCCGAATGACCTTGCTATGCTTTATGAGGAGAAATGCCGAGCGAGGCTTCATGCCGAATGGGGCTGGAATGCCGAACGGGGCAGGAATGCCGAACGGGGCTGGAATGTCGAACGAGGCATGAGTGCCGAATGAGGCTGGAATGCCGAACGAGGCTGGAATGCCGAATGATACTGAATGCCGAGCGAGGTTCATGCCGAACGACTCTGCTATGCCGACCAGGGCTCTATGCCGAGCGATACTGAATGCCGAGTGAGGTTCATGCTGAACGACTCTAATATGCCGACCAGGGCTCTATGCTGAGCGATACTGAATGCCAAGCGAGGTTCATGCCGAACGACTCTGCTATGCCGACCGGGGCTCTATGCCGAGCGAGGCCTGGATGCCGAACGGTACCCCCAATGCCGAACGGTGCTTATGCTGTGCCACTAGTTACTTGGTCAAACCTCCATGTAACATATATATATATATATATAATATTACTTCATAAACACTTTAAAACCATAAACTATTTGTAAACTTAAAAATCTTAGTTAAATTTAATTTAAAACAAAGCTTTAATTTTCATAGTTGATAACTTACTTTATTTTGAAAATTTATTTAAATATATATATATATATACACAAATAAAGATATAATTTTCCAAAGGCTTTCAAACTCTTTCTAAAATCATTTAAACAGCTTTTATAGCGAAAATTTATTGAAATTGAATTTATCACTTTCATAACCACTTTTCTAAAATAATACAATATTTTATTCTTTTCCTCTAAAACATTTCCATAATTATATACTTAAAATGGTAAATTAAGAAAAAATATAGTTAAATATCGTTCATTTTTAAAAGCTTTGAATAAAGTTTATTTTTTCTTTTAAGAATTAAGCTACGATTATAATATAATTTAATTATATTTTATAAATTAAATTCCAATCAGGATCAAAATGGATAAATCTCATTTTAAGAATCTTTTAGAAACATTTAAACAATTCAAACAATAAATTCATCAAAATTTAATATTTAGAACCAACAACGCTCTTTAAAAATGTCATTCCAAATATGAAATTATTTATCGATCCGAGTTGCTTCCGAGAAATTCCGATCAAACGATAATGTACAACTATCATTATACTATAAAATTTCAAATTCACAAACGGACAGAATTACATTTGTAAATTTTACACTATCGATCCTTAAACAAATTCATTTCATCACATCCGCTTAATTATCAACCCAAATATATGGCGTACAATACAATTCAGAGCATGCAATTGAAATTTGAACCATTCAAAATATAGATTTATCGCATAATCAATCAGCAAGAGCATGCAAATTAAATCTATAGATGTATAGAGATAGAATTGTGAGTTAAGAATAACTCAACTAAGACGATGTTTGAATTCCGCCTAAATCAGCAACCCTATGAACAGCCAATCCCTTTCAATATGCTCATTCTCGTCGTTGCCTCACACTTTCCATGTCGACTCTTTTCATTGCCCGATGTTGCTCATACCCACTTCCATTGACAATAATAACCTCGAGCGAAGCTACTCCTCCCACTACCATGAGGTTGCACCTGCTGCTAGGCCGTATGCCTTAACGTGAGTCGCTCTTGCTCCCTTCACCGTCGACCTGGCTACAAGCCTCCACGTTCACACCTAATGCCACCACAAGCTCCAACCTCGTCGTGTGCCCCAGATCGTCGTCGCCACCCCTACACACGCGACCTCCGACTCTACATCACCCATCCTAACTCACGATTTGATTAGATGTTTTTTTCTTTTGTTCGATTTCCAGAAGTGAGATGAATGGGAGTATACGATTTAGGGATAAGGGCATGGTATAAGAGAGAACGGGTTTGAATTTTCAAATTGGGCTTGGGCTCTATTGTTTTCACATATATATATATATATTTCCATTCTTCCTTACTTTCCTTTTATTTTTAAATAAGTTTCAATTTAATTCAAATTGTTCTAAACTTTCATTTTGCGAAATATAAACTTTGAAAACTATACAATTTCATTCAATCCAATAATGTTCAATTATTTGTGATTATTCACTACATTGATATAAATAGATTTATACTTATTCGCCGACTTATTGATTTAAATAAATATCAATTTAAAACTTCTTTTCTATTTCAATTATATATTATTATTATTATTTGAAGTTAAAAATATTTTATATTCATTAACACCTTTTATTTGAATAAAAATATATTATCTAAAATGAAATTTATTAAATAATTCAATTTTTCTATAACAAAATCCTTGATAAATAGATTTTATTTAATAATAATTTGATTTCAAAAATTAAAACTATCAATTCGAATTCAAACACTTCTATTCCAATTCAGTTCATATGATATTACGAGTTTGAAAACAGGGTTGTTACTGAAAATATTGGAAAAACCTTTCCTTTCTTTTCTCCGAAAGCTACAAAATATCAAACATCCCCCTTTAAAACCTTTTAAATATTGCCTTTCGAAAACATAGGAAAAACTTTCCTTCCAATCCTTTCGAAACCCTGGGGAACTACTCCTTTCGAAACCATTCATTAAAACCTTTCGAAACAGTCAAAACTCAATCCTTTCGAAAGTACTTTGGGTTCAATTTAAAACATGTGGAAACCTTTCGAAACCATTCAAAAATTTACCCCTTCAAAACCTTTGAAAAATGTCTCGGTAAAAACCATTTGGATTCTACCTTCAAGTAGAGCAAAAGGATCAAAAACCCATTAAAGTCGAAAGCATCTGTTTCGAAACCATTTAAAACTATCTCTTTTGAAACCAATTTGGGTTTTACTTAAATCATAGAAAAAGGGTCTTAAAAACATTTAAGTCGAAAGCATCTACTTCAAAACCATTTCCTAAATAATGAAGTGATGGTGTCGAAACCATCCCTTCGAAAGCATTGGAGAGGTGACCAGGTTTTTAGAAAACAATACAACCCTTTCCAAACCATCAGGGTCGAAAGGTATAAAGGCGGCAGCAAAAAGGTTTCGACTTAGTCGAAAGCAATTATTTAAAAACAGAGACGCAACCCAATCGAAACCATTTCCTTTAAATAATCTGACCTGGTCGAAAGTTACTTTGTCGAAAGCCATTTAGTCGAAAGCAAGCAGGCGTATTTCTTTAATTTAAAAACAAAGGACTGCCTCAACCCCTTCGAAACCCCTGGTTTCAACTACCTACCTTCCACCCACATCCAATTCACTATGTACCAGTAAACTAATACCATGTGCATTGGTTTCTACTGTGTTTGAAGCGAAGACGAGGAGGCGGAACCTGGTGCCGACGATGTCGAAATAGTGAAAAACTTGTAGCAAATAGTTCTTTTCACCTAACCTGCCTTACGTGTCTAATTGTGATTGGTTGCCTCTTTCTTTACCAATAAAAAGTACTACACTTTGTCAAAAGTGCTGCCGACTTTCCGGATTTATAATTTAAATCATTTTACAAAAAGCACCTTCTCCTCTTTTAATTATATGAAACATTTAAGTCCCATGCCTTATAATTTTATATAACCCTTAAAACACTCAGGAATAATCTACAAAAATTCCAGAAAATCTATTTTAATATTTTTTCCAACATATAAAAATTTTAGATCCCAAACTTTTGTTATTTAACCGAAAATAATTATTATCCCAAATTAGCAGGTTTTTACTAGAAAATTCATATAAATTCCACATAATTCTAGAAAATTCTAAAAATTGAAACCCATCTCCAAAATAATATTTAGGATCTTCATAATAATTCGCAAGGCATTTAGATGTCATTTTATAAGGTTTTCACCTTAAAACATATCATAAAATAAATATGAATATACGTAAATCATCAACATGTATATATAATCATTCCATCATTCAAAATCATGGCAAATCAATGCCAAATATTCGGCAATCGTCTAAAAACAAAAAACACAATCAAAAATGAGATGTAAACATTATTCACCTTAGCTTTAGAGATAAAAGAGATTGAGATGTGAATAGATTTTATTTGAATTAGCCTCTCCCTAGCTTTTCTTCTTCTCTTCCTTGTTAATGGTGGCTGGCCTCTTGTTTTTAAAAATTTCAAAATGAAATGAACGAGTATTCTAATACATGGCAAAGGTTTGGAGGACATAGGAATGGCCTCATTCTTATTTTACCCCTCCTTTATTTCAGTTTAACTCTTACTTTAATTCATTGTTAAATTGCATGGCTACACCATAATTAAATCAAATCTCAATCCCCTAATCAACACATTATTTTACTTAGTTTATCTATTTAAATATTCTAAATAATGTTACCAAAAATATAGGGTGTTACAGACTCCCCTCCTTAAAGAATTTCATCCTCGAAATTACGATAAGGTACACAACAAATCAAATAAGAAGGTAAAACATACCATCAAAAAAGTCATGATAAGTATCTCTAATCCTGCTTTTGATCTCTCAAGTACAGTCTCTGTCATCGTCGCTCCAGTGGACTTTGACTAATCTGACTGTCTTGGTTCTAAGCCTCTTCTCATCTCTTGCAATTATGCGAACTGGATTACTTATTATAGTCAAATCTGGTTCTACCACTAAATCATCTAGCACAGTCGGTGCAATGGTAGTCTCTGGGTCTTAACACACTTCCTGAGATGAGAAACATGAAAAACATCATGGACTCCTGCAAAATTGCTCAGTTACTCAACTCTATATGCGAGTTTCCCGATCCTCTCAACAATAGGAAAAGGTCCAATGAATCTCGGTGCTAACTTCCCTAATTTTCCAAACCTAATCACACCGTTCATCGGTGACACTTTGACGAAAACCTGATCTCCAACTAAGAACTCTAGATCTTTCCATCTCTTGTCTGCATAACTCTTCTACGTAGACTGAGCCTCCTTTATTCTAGCCCGAATTACCTCAATCTTTTCTGCAACTTCTCTGACTAAATCTGGATCAAGAACTAACCTATCCCTAGTCTCTAGCCAACATAAGGGAGATTTGCATGGCCTTTCATACAAAGCTTCAAACGGTGCCATCCCAATACTAGTCTGATAACTGTTGTTATACGAAAACTCGACTAAATGCAGATGGTCATCCCATGATCCCCCGAAATCTAATACACAAGCTCTTAACAAATCTTCCAAGATTTTGTTAACTCTTTCTGTCTGCCCATCTGCTTACGAATGGTAAGCGGTACTCAACTTGAGCTTGGTTCCCAAAACTTCCTGCAAACTCTTCCAGAACTCGCTAGTGAACAGTGGATCTCTATCACTAACTATGCTACTAGGAATTCCATGCAGCCTAACCACATTCTTCATAAACAACTTTGCTAAAACAGGTGCCGTTCTGGTGGACCTAACTGGAATGAAATGGGCACTCTTGGTCAATCTATCCACTATGACCCATATACTATCATTTCCTCTGTTCGACCTTGGCAACCCGTCAATAAAATCCATGGAAACTGAATTCCATTCCACACTGGAATATCTAACGACTGAAGCAACCCACTTGGTTTCTGGTGTTCGGTCTTTTCCTGTTGGCAAATCATGCACTGCTTCACACACAACCCAATATCCTGCTTCATACCTTCCCAAAAGAAACTCCTCTTCATATCCTTATACATCTTAGTACCTCTTGGGTGAATAGAGAATTCGAACGATGGCATTCCTCTAAGACTTCTTTCCTTATGTTCCCTACACTCGGAATACATAATCTTCCTTTCTTTCTCAACCACCCATTCTGGTCAAGACTGAAATCTTTCAAGTCACCACTTTTAGTTCCTTTCTTATCTTCCTGATCCGTTCGGCTAACACTGGATCCTCTTCCTGCTTAGAAGCAATCCTCTCGATCATTACTGGTGGAACTTCCAAACAAGATAATACAACTGTATCTCCACTAGACCCAGCCCCGGATCTCCACTGCACTCTGCAATCTGCTAATGCTTCTAAATCCTTCCACTCAACAATCATTGTCAATACTGCATTCTGATGTTTCTTGCTAAGTGCATCCGCAACTTTGTTGCCTTTCCCCGATGTGTACTCAATTCCAAAATCATAAGTGTCAAAAACTCTAACCACCTTTGCTGTCTCATGTTCAACTCCTTCTGAGAAAACAAATACTTCAGCGATTTATGATCTGTATATAACTTAAACCTTTCTCCCAAAAGGTAATGTCTCCACACCTTCAAAGCAAAAATAACTGCAGCCAACTCTAAATCATGTGTCGGATATCTGACCTCATGCGGTCTAAGCTGTCTAGAAGCGTAGGCAATCACTTTACCCCTCTGCATCAGCACAGCTCCTAATCCTGTTCCACACGCATCGGTGTAAACCGCAAAATCCCGATTCCCTTCTAGACAACTAACACCGGTGCATGGGTCAATAAGTGTTTCAAACTCTGGAATGGTTCCTCACACTTATCAGTCCACACAATCTTCACATCCTTTCTAGTTAGCTTGGTCATTGGTGCCGCTATCCATGAAAAATCCTTAATGAACCTTCGATAATAACCAACCAACCCGAGGAAACTCTTTATCCCCGTCACTGTCTCGGGTCTCTTCCAACTATTCACTGCTTCAATCTTTGTCAGATCCACTGATAACCCTTCTTCTGAGACTACATGACCAAGAAACTTCACTTCTTTCTTCCAAAAATGACACTTCGAGAACTTCGCCTTCAGTTGATGCTGTCTTAGCATCTCAAGCACCACTCTAAGATGAACCTCATGCTCTCTTTCATCCTTAGAGTATATCAAGATATCATCTACGAAAACCAATACGAACCTATCCAAGTGCTCTTGGAAAACCCGGTTCATCAAATCCACAAAGAAAGCTGGAGCATTAGTCAGTCCGAATGGCATAACTAACCATTCGTACAACCCATATCTGGTCCTAAACGCCGTCAAAGGTATACTATCCTATGCTACCCTGAGCTGATGGAAACCTGTCTCTAAATCCAACTGCGAGAATACCTTGGCTCCACTCAACTGGTTGAACAAATCATCAATCCTCGGCAATGGATATCGATTCTTTATCGTCCTCTCATTCAACTTACGATAATCAATACATAGCCTTAACGATCCATCCGGCTTTTTAGCAAACACTACAGCTCCTACCCAAGGCGAACTACTCGGCCAGATAAAACTCTTGCATTCTTAATACACCAACTATACCTTTAACTCCCTCATCTCTATAGGGGTCATCCTGCTTGGCGGTCTACTCACTGGTTCTACTCCGGAACCAAATCTATCTGAAACTCAATGGCTCGTTTCAGTGGAAATCCAACTGTAGGTTCAAAAACATCTGCGAACTCTCTAACCACGAGTACTCGACTCAACTCATCATCCATTTCCATAGCACCCAACAAAGCATACATTTCACCGCAAGAACCTTCTATGGTATAAACTATCCGATCACTACAATTTGGGTGCCTAAGATATATTTTCCTATCCTGGCAAAATATCCTAGCATCGTACTCACTTAACCAATCCATCCCAAGAATAATCCCAAACCCCACTAAATCAAACACATTCAAACTGCAAACAAAAGTATGACCTAACAGGTCAAACTCTAACTGGTCACTTCTCAACCCTAGAGTTGCATACCCTCCTATTGGATTCGCAACCCGTCAGGAAGTTACTAAATAAGTGGGTTCTAGGTTAAGCTTATCTATCAAACATCTAGATATAAAAGAATGCTATGCGCCCATATCAAATAGAACGCTACCAGACATACCACGAATCTGAAGCGTACCTCCCAAAACTGCTTTGCCCTTCTCTTGAGCGGTTGGCTTAGAAGCAGCAGGCTCCAATGCATATAGCTTGTCCTTTCCATCCTTAGCAGGATCGTTGCACTAGCTCTTATAATACCGATCTAGTCATAGTTGAAGCACCGGACACCCTTCTTTCCAGCTACCTCCTTTGCCTTCCCAACACGACACTCATTAACAAAGTGTTATCCCGCCTTTTGGCAAGGCCGGGACACCAAGGAACCGACTAGAGAACAGGGATAGCTCGCCATGGATATCGCTGAATTTTTTCCGAGTCCAGATTGAGCTACAATTGATAGGACATGACAAGCAAGATCATAGAAGTCAGCATCTCAAGTTTCAGGTCAATCCGGGTTCATACGCTCAGGATATGAACGATTCAAATTGAAGGGAAAAGCCCAGATTTCGTATCCATCGCTCTGGGTGGTGTCGTATCCATCACCGAAGCTCTAATTCGAGTCGATCAGGATTCGTATCGATCAACTTCGAATCCATCGAAGTACCCAGGTTCGACTCGGTTTCATTCGAATCCATCGAGCTCGTATCGATGGACTTCGTACACATCAGCAGTTGAAGCGCTTCGTATCCATCAGCCAACGTCTGTTTCGCATCCATCGGATCTCCTTCATTCGAACCCATCGAGTTCGCATCGATATAGACTCGTATCCATCAACAGGTGACGTGTATCGCAACCATCAGTCGACGACCACTTCATATTCAACGAGTCAATAAACTAGGATGACGTGCCATTCATCGAAGCAAACGAGGCGAGATCCATGGAATCGAAACGGTCAATGCAGAGTGAATACTGGATCGAAACGAAATGCGCGCGCCACATCATCTCAGAAGCACGTGCAACAATCGATGCGGGGGGGATCGAATCGAAGCCATGGAGACGAACCAAACAGCCTTCGAGGAATCTCACTTCGTATCGACCATATCTCGAGATCCACTGATCCAAATACAACGAAATTTTCAGGATTGCTTGCGTACACACCGAGGAACGTCTCCACCAAATTTAAGATCATTTGGACATCATCTTGATCGATACGAAATGACTTCGTATCGATCACAGATCGACTTGAAACTTTCTGAGGTTGGTTGCGCGGGCCCACCCACGTGCCAGAAAAAGTCTCCCGAGATTTGAGCGTGATCTTAGCCTCCTACGCCTATAAATAGAGCCCAGAGTCAACAGAAAAAGGATCTTTTGATTCTGAAGCATCCAGACTCTGCCGGATTAAGATTTGCATCCTACCTTTGCTGTTAACTCCGAATTCTAATCTGTAATCCGCTGTTGTTTGCTGTAATCGCTTGTACTCATTGAAAGAGAATCAATAAAATCATCAAAACTTCATAGTGGACGTAGGAGTTACGCCGAACCACTCTAAATTGCTTGTCTGTGCATTTTACATTTCTGTTTGTTGGAGTTTTTGTTAGATAACCTCTGTTTTACATTTACAATCTTCACATTATCTCTTCAAATAACTCCCGAAGAGTGTTGTGCCCATTTTTGGTACAAACACTTTGGTTCTTTCACTGAGAGTTAACTGCGTTTTTTCTCCTGCTCTATGGATCTACTACCGTCGTTGGATTGCAAAAATCTAAGGAGAAGATCCAGATTTGTCCATAAGTGGTTCCTTCTATTCTATTCAGATTGCTCCAGATCTAAGAGGAACTTCATTCGAATCGATCAAGATTTCGTACCCTCTTCGAACCCATCTGGACCGGGTGTTCGTATCCATAAGCATAGCCTCACTTCGAATCCATTGTCTTCGTATCGATCAGAGACACAAGTCCCTCGCATCCATCTACTTCGTATCCATCAGGATGCGCTACTTCGTATCCATCCATCTGCCTCCAATTCGTTTCGATACTCAACTGCAATTCCAATCGATCCAACTGCGCCCTATTTGTGTCGATCAACAGATACCACTTTCATATCGATCTAGCCATGCGCATTTCGTATCGATGCTAGTAGAGCTAATTCTCTAGATGGATACGAACAGGGTGGATTCGAACAAGAACGATACGAAGGACTTTTTCAGGTTGCTTGATGGATACGAACAAGGGTGGAACGATACGAAATTTAAAAAAAAATTTCGGGGGAAACCCCCCGAACCCTAGCCGCAGCGCAGGGCACCCGCATAGTGAATTCAATCACCAATTTAGTGAAGGAACATTCCATCCGTGCTTCTAATTGTTCCATGACTGAACAAGACATAAGAGATCACAACAGCAAATGTTGAGTTGCTATCAAGGAATGGGTGGAATGCTACTTCCTACAATTGACCAGCTTTTAAACTCCTGAATTGACAACTATGGTACGATGGCTAATATGACGACTGCCCTACAATGTCAACTCTGCCAACTCAAAACCTAGCTGGTCACTTCTGAACCATCTTCAAATGCCCGCATCTTAATCATTCCACGTCCACATGACTAAAAGCATGCCATACAACCTCAAGAGGACTTCCTTAATACCCTATATAGGTCTCCTATCTGGATGAAAGTTTGGGATAAACACCAATCTATTAGCCCATTTTAACCAACTCGCCGTCCAATCGGCATTACCAACCACTCAAACGTTGGGCAATCATGCATACATCATTCACCAGTGTTACAAGACCCCTTGGCAATAAAATGGACTTGATCATAATGTCGATTGGAGAATTTTTCCCAGTCAAGACCTATCCGTTGAAACCATCCTACGTGCAGAACTTCCAATGAAAATTCAACATGTTAACTATGTCGGTTTACTATGGAAATACGACCCCCGACACTACCAAGGGTGACGAGTGCCATCAAACGCAGATGTCTTCCCTCATTCCTCAGAGAAGACCGTCGATCACGGTTAGACTTTAACAAGAGAACTGGTGGATCGCCGCCGACAATTACACCAACATGTCTAGGCCATTTTTGAGTTGATGAATCAGATGAAGGATCAACATAGCAAGATAAGGAGGGGACCTACTCCATACTCTAGATCGAAAAAATCCTCTTCTCTAAATGGCTACCGTGAACGCCAACGCCATAAGGCTTCTCCGGGAAGGATAGCTCCGACGATATGAGCAAACCCCATAAAACGAAGGACCGGGAACATCCGACCCTTATCGGTCAAGGACTTTGATCAAATTGAACCATTTGCGTTAGACTTCCAACTGAGAAGGGCTGGAATGAAATGCAATAGCGAGCATACGACGCTGCCTCACTTATCAATGAGATTTGATCTGATCTCTTTTGAATTATTTCTAATTCAATTTCATTTACATTGCGAAATATGACCTACTTGAATTAAACTACTTGCAAATGATGCAGGTAACCGAGTACTTAAGATTAGGTGAAAAACAACCTCCGCAGACCATGATCAAATCATTGAGGTATCCTCGTGATGAGCATGATTCGACCACTCATCGGCTACTATATGCCCCTGACTGGGGGCAAGGCATCAAAGCGAAAGAGACCGACAAGGTCAGGACTTTAGTACAAAGTGGATGCAATCGACCATCCACTGATCCGCCTATGCAATTTAATTAGGAGATGAAAGAAAGACTTGGAGTTATATGTCCCAACAATGCCTTCTCCATCTCGTACTTGAAGCTTGCCAAAATACTTATGCTTCTTCTGATGCCCGATGAAATCAGAATCACATCAAGGGTGGACGTGATGTCACCATCCATGCATCCAGTCCTACATTAGACATTTGGGATTATTTGAGGGAACAAATGTTTAAAGGTCCAACCCTCAATTTAAAGTCATCAACGACTGACTGTCTACTCACTAACCATCATGAGCTGTCATTTCAACTCTCTTCCTTAGCTCGATCGAAAGAATGCAAAGTATAAATTGGATGTTACTCGACTGTCTGCTCTCCACTTCTTGCACCCGACTTAAGGGAAAATATACAACTCAAAGTGGATGTAGTTCGACCATCCTTTCCTATGCTCGAGCACAAAGCTTGCCAGAACACTAATATTACTCCTTAGGCTTAGAAAAAGTGGAATTCAAACGAACATGGACATGATCCAACCGTCTATACTCTAAATCTCATCCTTCGTTGAGGGGCCTATAAGTGGAAGTCAATCGGGATCCCAACGATCACTCGCTAAGTGAAACCCGAGCTCGGGGGCAAGCCATCGTAACAGGTCGGAAAAGGGTTGATACTCGACAACCCTCCACCTAACTCTGTACTCCCAAAGTGCGAGGCGGAGTATAAACATTCCTTGACTCCGTACTCCCAGAGTGCGAGGCGGAGTATAAACATTCCTTAACTCCGTACTCCCAGAGCGCGAGACGGAGTATAAACATTCCTCAACTCCGTACTCCCAGAGTGCGAGACGGAGTATAAACATTAATCAACTCCGTACTCCCAGAGTGCAAGACGGAGTATAAACATTCCTTAACTCCGTACTCCCAGAGTGCGAGACGGAGTATAAACATTAATCAACTCCGTACTCTCAGAGTGCGAAGCGGAGTATAAACAATCAACTCCGTATTCCCAGAGTGCGAAGCGGAGTATAAACAATCAACTCCGTATTCCCAGAGTGCCAAGCGGAGTATAAACAATCAACTCCGTATTCCCAGAGTGCGAAGCGGAGTATAAACAATCAACTCCGTATTCCCAGAGTGCGAAACAGAGTATAAACATTCAACTCCGTATTCCCAGAGTGCGAAGCGGAGTATAAACATTAAAATCCGTTTTCCCAGCATGCGAAGCGGAGTATAAACATTCAACTCCGTATTCCCAGAGTGCGAAACGGAGCATAAATAGCCAACTCCGTTTTCCCAGCGTGCGAAGCGAAGTATAAACAGTCCACTTCGAACTCCCGAAGCGCGAGCCAGAGTGTGAACGCTAACTCAAATTCCCCAGGATATGAGTCGAAGTAGTACCGTCAATTTTAAAGTTCCCAGAACGTGAACAACCGTTCATGAGATGACTTGTATCCCCAGAGTGTGGATGACATTATTCATAAGGAAGTAAGTATAGCCCGCTCGTTCGATCCTCACTCCTTGCGATCCCATGCCGATCATCATAACTTAACCCCAGAACTAGGGGCAGGTTCAAGTGTTAATCACTACCCGAAACCGCATAATGTTTAAATCTGATTCAGACTCCGTTCACAACTCAAGTCCGAGATTTTCGAACTTGGTAGACAAAACAAGCTATGCTTGAACGTTAACATAATGCAAGTACACCGGACCGAAGTTCGAACACTGCAGTATTCAAGCGTAAAAAGAATATAAGTTGAAAAAAGAAGACAAAATTTTATTTCAACTAAATCAAAAGCAATGGTTCATACACGAGCGTTTCCAAAATATTCCTACTAGCAGGGGCCGAACCCGCATCTAAACACGGCCTACAAAGAAAAAAGAAAAATAACAAAATCCCTGACTGCCAAAAGAGAAAAATATGCCTAAAATGGGTATGTCTAATCTTTCTGCTTCCTCAGCTTTGTAACGACCCGCCATTTTGGACCATTCGCATCCATTATAAGTGTATAGGTAAACACTCATGCCGGAGTTGAATTGCTCAAAATACCGCGTTGTTAATTTAAATTTGGCAAAACTGAACATATACAGTAAATAAATAATCACAGATCACAGACACAGAGTAATAAGTGCAGCGGAAATAAAAGAGATAGTAGTTCATGAAGCTACTATACGAATATATAAAATACATCAGAGTTTACAACAGAAGAGTAATACGATACATCAGAGTTAAACCATATACAACGGAAGAGTAACACGATACATCAGATACAAATCAGAATGCATCACTGGAATCATCAGATACTGAAAGCAGAATAGATGGCTGGATCTTCAAGCAAAGCTCCAACTCCAAAGGTGAGTCTCGAATACTGGTACACTCAGTCTGACCCGAGCGTAAAGCAAAACACAAGACACTCGAGTCAGGATTAACATTCTTATATTAAGAAATCCAACTCAAGTGAAATAGCAATTGAAATACAAGTAACTCAAAGGATGTTTGGAATAACCATCCTTTAAGGATCCGTTAAACTATCTACTAGGTAGTAGTGTACGCTAAGTAGATAATGTCTATCAGTAATATAAAGATATCAAAATAGTGTTAAGTCATGGCCCATTCCACCCTTAACACATTTTTATTCCCAAAAGCATATACAAGACCGTAGTTTCCCTAAAACCGGAAGTCACCAGAGGGAAATCCATATACTAAAGGTACAAATCAAAATCGTAGTGGTCGCGCATAAATGGAATACAAGTATGACAAGGCACATGAGGCAATACCCAAGGTAGTGATACTACCGTTCGCCTGATCCGGACTGGTGAGAACGCAACGCCGCAACGCCCGCAACACTGTGAAACAACACTCCCAAAATCAAGGGTGCACCAATCGACAACAAGTAACGAATAGTTCGAAGAAGTGTGTCCACTTGAGGTAGCTAATCCTCCATTGGCCCGACACAGCTCCTGTTTTAGTCATTTCCAATTTGACACAAGTGTCAAGACTATCCATTATCGTTCTCTTTCTTCAGTCATCACGTACATCATTCCAACCACTTCATTCTGGATCATCACTCCTCGTATAGTTATTAAAGTGGTTTTCGGTTTAGATAGAGAGTATATCCATAACCGATTTCGGTCTCTTTAATAACTTTCGAAATTATTTCACCGATTGGTCGTTTATTTATTTCAAAACCAAATCAATTTCAATTTCAAATAGAATTCGTAAATCAACATTTCATTTGTCTTTCTAAACCAATTTCCAAAATATCACATTTTCATTTCTTGTTAAAGAAATTCAATTTCACTTATTTACTTTCTTAAATAATTTTCCAAAAAGTTAAATAAAGAAAACTCAATTTCAATTATTTACGAAGTAAAATTCACTTATTCAAAAATTCAAATTTTCTTATTAAAGAATTTCAATTCAATTTAATCATTAAATAATTTAATCTTATTTAAGTATTAAATAATTCAAAACTTAATTATTAAATAATTTCAAAGTTTAATAATTTCAACTTAATTCAATTTCAAACTTAATTATTAAATCATTTCAAAATAACACAATCATTTCTCAAATTAAAGAACATTCTTTCATCAATTACATTGTTAATATATTGTTTCAGATTTTAAATATTAACATTTTCCTTTCACTAAAATTCAAATTTAAACTTCATTTCAAAACCATATTATTTATTCAAATAAAATCTTTGTTTTATTTTAAATCAAATTATTGACCAATCGGGTTTTAATTTAATTTCCTATCCTAGGTCAAAGTTCAATTTGGGTATTTATCATTTCAACCCGATTCCAATTCAATTCAAAATCAAAGCATAGTAAAGGGAACTTGCAGTGTGATAACTGGGATGGTGTCAAAGTAAATAAACAAGCAATAACAACAATCAATAACAACAAACAAATAATCAATTCAAATAATCCCGAAATAACAGTATTAATTCGCATTGTTATTTGTACGAATTAATATAATTATTTCTAGAATCTACACTATCATTTCATGTAGATTAAAGATTATTACATTACGGTTTTTTTTACTTGTCATTCAATTTCAATTTTAACACTACAACAATTAATCAAATATACATTCAATGGTTCAAAGTGTAATGATCACTATTCTACATGTCAATCAATTTAACAATTAAAAAGGGTCATATTTACTAATCAAATTTAACATATAAATCAGTTTTAAAAATTTGTTAACTATCATATATCCATTTCAATTCTGCATACTATTAATCACTTAACATTAACAAATTAACATCCAATATAAACATCGAACAATCAATCAATTATCAGCCAAACTAGATTATCATTTCATAATTTAATAACAGATAATGGTGTCAGATGTCACATGTGAACTGATACAGGTAATAGCATATATAACAGTGTAATTAACTAACATCAGTATATTTCAATTTGTCGTTTCAATTGAAATCAGATTTAATAAATAAAAGAACGTTAATCGTGAGTGAGTGCTCACCTTTCGAGGTTTGAGATGGACGAGAATGGGAAGAATCGCGAATCCAAGCACGAATTTCAGAGTAAAGTACGAAGGATATGCGTTCGACGAACAAGCTGATAAATCAGAATTGATAAATGAATCAGAACCAGCCAGATATATACAGAAATATTTGTTATTTTATTAAAATCAATACTTTAATTTAAGACAAAATTAGAATAAAATATATATCTATATATAGTAAAAATAAAACACATATTAATAATAATAAAAATCAATTTGGTCCAAAACCATTAAAATTCATGTACACATATAAAAGCAACAGACCTTGAATAAACTTACAAAACCACTATACATGCTACCTATATGAATAACTATATATAATTTGTAAAATACCCTATCATACATATTTTGAAAGTAAAGTATGTAATGCTGCAATATATAACTATACACTACGCATTATTACACGCACACGTAACCATACAACTACCGTGTAAATATTATGACTAATATTTTATGCATTCTAAACTGACACCTAATAAAGTAAAGTAAGAGCAGACGCGCAATTGTATTCAGACTACTATTATAATGCAAGTTGTTGTATGAATGCATACATTTTATTTGGTTAATTTTTAGAAACAAATAGCTGAGTTAAAATATACATAATCACTTATATATTTAAAATCAATGTTTTCTATGTAAATCAATACATAGGTCAGATGCAAACAGATATACCATAAATCTCGTAATATGTATATATTTTTATGCGCACATGTTCAAATATTAGTATGAATAGCTTACAAATGTTTTATATACAAATATCTGCATAACTACAAATACTAACACGCTAGAGAATATGCAAACACAATAGAAAATTTCAGCTAATATAAAATATGCAGACTATATATAATATATGCAACAGTGTATACATGCTGTTAAATAAATATACATGCAAGGGGACTCATTTATACAAAGTAATATATATAGACTTATACAACTAAAAAAACAAAACAAACATTATTACTATAATATTTTTATGTATATGTATCACGACAGCCATTGCAAATCTTTGAAAATAATAGGTATACAACTTACATGCATTAATATAACAACCGGTAGCTTTGAGCTAAAACAAATATATATACGGTTAAACCAAACACATATCTCAGATCTTCATTTATATATAGATATAAGGTGCAAACCAAACAATATCATTCATACAAACAGTAAAACATATATATTACTGAAATTGTACGACAGTACAACCTCTATATGTTTATATATACAATAAAACACCTATATATGAATTCAACATGCATTTTATATAATAACTACTGTATTGTATATATACACTAAAGTAGAAAAAGTATAAACAATATACTTACATATAAACGCACGCACAGGGGAGGGTAGCCTTCATAGGCGAGGCCGAGGTGGTTGGATTGTTGATGGTCGGAGACGGATGGAAGGAATAATGGTGGTGGCGAGAAGACATGGGGAAAACAGTGGGGTCATCTGATGTGTTGAGGAGAAGAGGAAGTCGTACGGCGTAGGAAAGCATGGA
The DNA here is from genome assembly GCA_030737815.1 of Allium fistulosum. Taxonomy (NCBI): domain Eukaryota; kingdom Viridiplantae; phylum Streptophyta; class Magnoliopsida; order Asparagales; family Amaryllidaceae; genus Allium; species Allium fistulosum. The sequence goes on from CM060908.1 coordinate 1,021,298,160, forward strand.
GTGGCCGCACGTGGTTGGGGCTGGGTTGCTGTGGGCGTAGAGAAGTTGTGGGCCGGAGGGCTGACGTGGCGGGGAAGATGGATGGGGCGGGTCTGGGTGTCAGGTCGGCATGGGTGGCTTCGGGTTTGTCAAGTGGAGATGCAAGGGATGAGGTCGAGAAGAAACATTAGTGGCGAGTGGAGAGCAGGTGGTGTGCTGCGTGTGTGAAGGCGGAGTTGGTGGCGAAGTCGGGTTCGGTGATGGTGGAGGTGAAGTTGCTGCGTGGAAGAGTTTGGAGGAGTTTGATGGGTTGTTGTCACGGCCATGGAGTGGGTGGCTCGCATGGAGGGAAGGGAAGTGATGCGGTCAGGGTGAAGCGGCTGGCGAATGGAAGGGAGAGGAGCAAATATAAAAGGGGAAGTGTAAACAGTTTTTAGAAATATACATACTTTCTTTCTTTCCAGAGAAATAAGTTAGAAAAAGGTAAGAGAAACGAAAGTGAAAAGACAAACCGAGATATAAATTGAACTATGGGAACATAAAAAGTCAGAAGTAAATAACTCGGATATTAATTGGTGATGACGATTGGGGCTATACTACGGGTAGGGGAATGGTCATAAGGAACAGAAGGCACCAAACGAACGCCAGTACTTTATCGTTCTTCACGGGCTCTATTTCGTACCTGACTCCGAAGCCCAGAAGTGAATATACCGAAAGAATCAGCACGACGCGACAATCAAAACGGTATATAGATATTAGTGGTACGACTGAATTTATAAAATTCAAAATTTTCTATTGGCGGAAAATGCAAGAAAAATGCTGAAAAATAAGATCGACGGAGCCAAAGATGTCCGAATTTAGAAAAACGACAAACTAACATCTTGCTCAGAAGATGGTTTAGAATTTTTCTATGTAAAAATATTTAGGTTTCGGAAACATTTTATTTTCATTGCTTTTTAACTGATTAAATTGAAGTGAATTTACGCGCGAAATAAACTTTCATATTTTCGGACGAAAATTTACCAGTTGCTATGTTTAACTAAACGCATACCAAATATCAAATTTTTATCGTTTAAAATTTCACAAAATTTCAACTAATTACGTTATTAAAACAGTTGGAAATTTACGGGTCGTTACAAGCTTCTTCTTCCTCGAGGAGCTACTGGGGCCACCAGTGATCTTTCGTTTAGAGCCTTTCTCCTTAGGCGGGCTCCCCTCGGATGAAGGTATGATGTCGACATCATCCTCCGAGCTGGATTCTGCGGGAATGCTTCCCGCAAGAGGAGTTGGAGGAACGGAATCCGCCGCCGGAGGCGGGACTGACGCACTAGTATCAGTGAGCGTTCCCCCGGGAGATACAATCATAAGGGGAGTAGGACACTGCGCTACTACTCCACCATCCGCGCTGCCACCATGCGTAGCTGGCGCCATCTCAGCATTAATCTCGGCCAACATCCTTGCTTCTCGCTGCGCTCTAGCCTCACAATGTGCTGAAGTGGCCTGAGTTGGAATATCAGAAGTAGACGAGAATCCGCCCAGGCTGAATGGTAGATCTGCAAAGGGATCACTCTGTCGGCCAAGGAGCTCATTTATCATCTGTTCATCGAAAGAAAGTGAGCTCCCCTGTGTTACTTCCACCGGCACCATTGTCACAACGGAGGTCGCTTCAGAGACAATGGCTTCCGGCGCTTGGCATGACTCCTGGGCTACGAGAGGCGCAGCTGGTACTACTTCGATCACTGATTAGAGAAAAGAAACGGTTGTTAGTATACGCCTCTACTCAAATTCTTCGGTCCAAATAAACAAGAGATCAGTTCAGAGTACCTTCCTCGGTTTGGCTCGGGGTTATCTGGACGATCTCAGAGGGATGCTCCCTAATAGGAGAAAGACGTGGCTGGTCTGGATCATATGCCGGTACAGGCTGGGAATCGATCATCGGAGTTGGCTTAGATTGAGATGACACGCTTATCTCAGAACTCGTAATATGGTGCTCAGCACCAGAGCTTTCTCCGACTTCTTGAGACTGGGCACCAAGCCTTTCCTTCTCATGAGAAATCATGGAGTCATGGAGAACTTTCTTTTCGTCATCATTAAGAATGCGGTTCTCCAGCTCGAATTCATCGATGGTTTCATCGGGATGCCCAGACTTCTCCTCCTCAACCAGCGTATTCCAAGCGTTGTAGAGGTGTGTTGGATAGTCATCGAGCCATGTCAGATCTCGATGCCTTAGCACATTGGCATTGTAAGTGACAAGTAGCTCTTCTACCTCAGCCACAATCCTGGCCTCCGCCTGCCGTACCTTCTCATCAACCCCAGCTTCAGCTTCGCAGGCTTGTTTCATAGCCGCTTCCTTCTCCTTCTGAAGCGCCACCGCCTGATCACAAGCCTCCTGTGCGGAGACATTGGCCGCATCCTTCTCCTTCGCCATTTCGGAGAACTTTGATTTCAGCTCATTCAACTCCTTAAGAGCGGCGTCCCTCTCGGCGGTAATGGTGGTGTTCCTATGGCCCATGTCTTCGATGGCAGTATAGTACTCTTTTTTCATCCTGGCCATGGTGGAGTTTGCTTCGTCAACCTTTTTCAAGGCCCCCATTTCAGATTTGCGGGAGGACTCAGCCTCAGCGTTGAGCGCTTTCATGATTTGGTCATTTTGACCAAACTCCTTCTCAAGCTTCTCGATGACGACACCCCGATCGAATGCCACTTTGGATGCTTTCCTCGCGGCCCGTGCCCACTCCCTGTACTGGAAAAATATGTCCGCAACATAATCATGGATAGTGTTTTCAGCGGTTGGCGGAATTCTCCTCAAGTGCGGAGGGAAGACATAACCGTCAAAGCAGATGTCGGGAAATTCTTTCCTCATCTGTGCCAGTTTAAGCGCTCCTTCGCTGGTCACATCAGTCGTGACCGGTGCAGTAGCTGAAGAGGTGGCTATTTCAGTCCTACGCGGAGGATCGGGCCTCGGAGCTTGAGAAGGTGGCCTAGGCCGTGAAATTTCAGGAAGACGAGCAACTGCTACCGTAGGAGGTGCGGAAGTCCTGGGAGGAGGAGAGCGAGATCGGGATCGGTGAACGTATCCCCTGTCTCTGTCAGACCTCTCCTGACCAGAGTGTCCTGAGTCATAATCCCTCTCGCCCTCTCTCCTACGTGGCTCATGATAACGGCGCTTGTTGCGCAAGCTGCCAAGCACAGAACTTTGTCCAGACATCGTACCTGAAAAGCAAACCATGGAAAATCAGTAGCCGTTTACAATATGTTGTTTACGGTTAGGAAACTATGTTGTGTCGTGAAGAGTGTTTGGATGTGTAACCCCCCGGACCAACCAGAAATGTCGATCGCACTAGCGGAAAGAGGCCCGCTAACATCGAAGGTATGTCGCAGTTCATCCGATTCAACGTCATGTTGCTCGGGCTCGATGTCCGGGATTGGAAGGTCAGCGAGCCCTTCGAATTGATTTTCAGCTTGCGGGGAGGTTGCCTCCGAAATTCGGACTCCTGAAAGGGGGTGGTGTAAAACCACAGACTTCCGCCACCCGGATTTAGGCTGTTTTGAGGCCACTGCTTTGCCTTTTCTTTTTTCGTCGGAATCCGGGGATGCATTAGCAGGTCCGACCAACGGTTCCTCGTCGGTACGAGTTCTTTCAGAATCGGGTTCCTCAATTATTACGACCCTGGGTTTGTTCCGCTTGACTTGTTCTTTGGAGACAGTCTTTAATGCGCCATCGAGCCTTATGCTCTGCCTCCGCCCAATCAACCCAAGGATCCTGAGGTTCCGGTCCGTCAACAAAAGTTCGATGTTCCTTTCTTCACTAGGAATTTCTTGAAGAACCCGGACTATCTCCTTATAGTAGCTACCTTCAGGTCGCTGGATTATTGCTGAAAGAAAAGGAGTAGAGGATATGAGTTTAATTTCATTTGAAAATTGACCTGTCGACTACTTAGGAAAAAGACAATACTCACGTCTAAACAGCCATCTTCTGGCAAACCCTGGAGGACATCGGACATAGAACCACTCCGACTTGAAGTAACTCAGCCTAGTCCACGACCCCGTGACCACTTGGCAGTTTCTCACAGACTCCAAGAATGTAAAAGATAGGCTGTTCGACTTTTGAAGTTGAACAGGTATCTTATCTCGGTCAGAAGGGGAGGTCGGTAAAGGTATTCCATAAAGGCGATGAACAAGCCATTGAGGGAAGCATATCCATTTGGATGTAACTGAGACGGAGCGATATCCAGGTAAGCCAACACTTCTCTTATATAATCGTTGAACGGAGGAAGTGTACCGGCTGCGCATGCGTGTCGATTAAAAGTAGTATACCCCTCCGGGGGATTGTGTGGTCTATCGTCCGGTCCAGGCAACATTACGTCGTCCAACGATAAGCCATGCCTTAAGCATATTCTCCCTAGCATATCTTCAGAGATATTGGACGGGACAAAGTCAGGTGGACTGTTAATGAAGGACGCATCAGGCAACTCATCCGGAGATGGACCAATAGCTTCGGCCTCGATGTCCGGAATCTCAAGTCTGGAAGGGGTTATATTCTGAGTTTCTTGTTGCCGCGGACTTGATGGTTCCATAACTAGCTAACTCATGAGAAATCATCATTAGACGGAAAAACAGCCCGTGCATTCCCCAGTGTAAAGTGTATGAATGTGTTGTGCAGTGCAAATGTTGTGCATGACTTGAGCAAATTCTGAAGAATTAAAGAAAACATGAAAACGACGAAACTCTGGAAGTCAGACCGGCAATGACCGTCATCGCTGACCGTCACGACCGCGCCTTCCAAAGACTGTCGTTCAATTCAGATTAGAAGTTTGTTACACTTTGCTGAGGTACGGTTCCATCTACGAGCTTCAAAAGGGCAATCAGATGTGCAGTGTTATGATCAAGTTCGATTATGCAATGCGGAAGCTCGTAGGAATCGAGTGTGTAGTTTAATTATCAAATCCAGATATGCAGGAATGAAGTTCGTCGAAGTCATGTTTTCAAGTGCTTAGGATTTCGTATCCATCAAAGGAGGATTTCGAATCGATGCCAAGCGTTATGTTTCGAATCGACCATTGGCAGTCTGGTTCGTATCGATCACAATATATGTGCTTCCGTATCGATCGTTGGGGATCTGGTTCGTATCGATCGCAATAGGTGCGCTTTCGTATCGATCGTTGGGGATCTGGTTTGTATCGATAACGCTCGAGTCAATACTTTTTACATCGATCGCAGGGGCAGACTTCGTATCGATCCAAAAGCTAAGGACTTCAGAGTAGTCATTGATTTGTTGTCAGCCACTTCATGTCGATACGACCCATCTCCACGACCTTCGATACGAAACCACTTCATTTCCATAACCATCGATACAAAATCGCATCGTCTCCACATTAAGTCTCATCTTAATCGATACGAACCCCAGGAAGAATACCATTGATTTGATCAATTCGAACATGACTCCCACGTCGATTCGAAATCGCCTCTTCCACTCTTTCTTCTCCAACCTGCCTGAAAACGCCATGGCCATCATATCTTTGAGCCAGATCTGGTTTTACCAGTCGCCAGAAGAGAAGATTGGTGGAGAAAGAATGGATCCATAGCAACCTTATCATTTGGATTCGCAGTTGCTTACCTAGAGATTGAGATTCGAAGATCTAAAAAGGTAGGTTTGATCGAGTCGAAAGTACGGAGCTGTTATCTCTGTCTGAGTCGATTGCAAGGGTTTAAGAGCAACAGTAAAGGTGAAAAGTAAAAATGTGAAAATAAGCCAAGTCTCAGGTATTTATATGAAGCCTGGAGGCGAACTGGGTCGATTCGTCTCCCAGTCAACGTAATCGGTCGCAAGCGGTCAAGCGATGGGTCTGTGCAAACGCACTCTTCGAATCCATCAGGCTGTGTATTCATCAAGGCGCAATATTCACCAGATGCCATCGATTCGATACATCCGTTTTGTGAACCATCGATTCACAACAGGTCAGGTTTATCGATACAAACTCGATACTCATGTCTGTTAAAATACATCGATGCGAAAAGTTATCTCGTATCCATCGAAGGACATCGATGCGAAGCAGAATTCACCACAAGTTGCGATCCTCGAATGCGAATCAAAACTTCGTATCCATCAATGACGCCCCGCATCGATTCGAAGGAATACATCCTGACTTCTTACCATGGCGCCATGAGAGAATCATTGCGAAATTCAACAACGACCTAAAACTAACGACGAGTTGCGAGCTTGCGACTTTTCAAAGCACGTCATATTTTCACAAGACGTACTTTGGGGGGAAAATGTTATCCCGCCTTTTGGCAAGGCCAGGACACCAAGGAACCGACTAGAGAACAGGGATAGCTCGCTATGGATATCGCTGAATTTTGTCCGAGTCCAGATTGAGCTACAATTGATAGGACATGACAAGCAAGATCATAGAAGTCAGCATCTCAAGTTTCAGGTCAATCCGGGTTCATACGCTCAGGATATGAACGATTCAAATTGAAGGGAAAAGCCCAGATTTCGTATCCATCGCTCTGGGTGGTGTCGTATCCATCACCGAAGCTCTAATTCGAGTCGATCAGGATTCATATTGATCAACTTCGAATCCATCGAAGTACCCAGGTTCGACTCGGTTTCATTCGAATCCATCGAGCTCGTATCGATGGACTTCGTACACATCAGCAGTTGAAGCGCTTCGTATCCATCAGCCAACGTCTGTTTCGCATCCATCGGATCTCCTTCATTCGAATCCATCGAGTTCGCATCGATATAGACTCGTATCCATCAATAGGTGACGTGTATCGCAACCATCAGTCGATGACCACTTCATATTCAACGAGTCAATAAACTGGGATGACGTGCCATTCATCGAAGCAAACGAGGCGAGATCCATGGAATCGAAACGGTCAATGCGGAGTGAATACTGGATCAAAACGAAATGCGCGCGCCACATCATCTCAAAAGCACGTGCAACGATCGATGCAGGGGGGGGGGGATCGAATCGAAGCCATGGAGACGAACCAAACAGCCTTCGAGGAATCTCACTTCGTATCGACCATATCTCGAGATCCACTGATCCAATACAATGAAATTTTCAGGATTGCTACACACTGAGGAACGTCTCCACCAAATTTAAGCTCATTTGGACATCATCTTGATCGATACGAAATGACTTTGTATCGATCACAGATCGACTTGAAACTTTCTGAGGTTGGTTGCGCGGGCCCACCCACGTGCCAGAAAATGTCTCCCGAGATTTGAGCGCGACCTTAGCCTCCTACGCCTATAAATAGAGCCCAGAGCCAACAGAAAAAGGATCTTTTGATTCTGAAGCGTCCAGACTCTGCCGGATTAACATTTGCATCCTACCTTTGCTGTTAACTTTGAATTCTAATCTGTAATCCGCTGTTGTTTGCTGTAATCGCTTGTACTCATTGAAAGAGAATCAATAAAATCATCAAAACTTCATAGTGGACGTAGGCGTTACGCCGAACCACTCTAAATTGCTTGTCTGTGCATTTTACATTTCTGTTTGTTGGAGTTTTTGTTAGATAACCTATGTTTTACATTTACAATCTTCACATTATCTCTTCAAATAACTCCCGAAGAGTGTTGTGCCCATTTTTGGTACAAACACAAAGTGCCCCTTCTTGTCGCACTTGAAGCAAACAATCTCAGACTTACCCTTCTTAGCTGCTCCACCCTTCTGAGCACTTTTCTTAGGAAAGAACTTCCTCTTCTGATTCTGCCCAACCAAGAATTCTTTAGCTTTACTCTTCTCTAGAAATCAAGAATCTCCTCATGCCTTAAGGCCATCTCCACAACAAAGTCAGAAGGATCTCTAACATGAGGTAACGTGGCCCTAGCTAACTCAAGCTTCAACCCCCTGATAAACTTCTCATTCCTCTTCATGACTATATCCACCAAAGCATACCCATATCGGGCCAACTCCTCGAACTTTCACCCATACTCCAGAACTGACATCTCCCCCTGCTCTAACTCAACAAACTTCATGATCAGAGCTGACTATGCCATTGCAGACATAAACCTCTCTTAGAACCTCCCATTGAAATATGCCCATGACAAATTCTCCTTGTCCACACTAGGTGCCACACTGTTCCACCAAAACAATACAGCTCCATGAAGCTGTCTGGATGCCAACCTCCTCTTCTGCTCATCATTGAACCCCAAATCTGCTAAAATCCTTTCGCAGTGCAACAACCAATTTTCCACTTCTATAGCATCCTCCGTCCCCAGAAAAGGCTTCCCTCCAAGCTTAGCGTAATCCCAGCTCAACTTAGCACAATGGTTAACTACTGGAACTTCTGGAATTTCTACCCCTGCAGCATCTCCTCCTACCATTCCAGTTACAGCTCTAGCTTGCATCATATTCACAAGAGACTGATACATAGCCCCCATGTCTACTTGCGGGACTCCAGCACCTACATTCTCTGCTTGTGCCTGACCTTGGGTCCTCCTTGTACGAGGACTGGCCTTTCCTTCAGTGTCCTCCCCTCTTGGGTTAACTCTTCCTCTTCTACCTTCCATATCTGTGCTCAAACCTTATGAGATACATAAAAAAAACCTAACAAGGATAGGACACTAGAGATAAAGCGTATACTTATATATAGCAAATACAAGTACGTTACTATAGCATTATCCCATACCCCAATTTACTCTAATTCCTTAGGATTATGTTTTAAAAATCATTTTTTTAGTTTAAAGTTTTTCATAAACTATGCTCTAATAGCAAGTTGTAACATCCCGTATCTGGAGGCCAAAAGCTAAGCGCTACAGATGCTGCAGTCATCCATAGTATTAACTTTTGGTGATAAAATACAGTAATGATAATGGTATCAATAATATCAGAAGCACTTGAATATGAATAAAATCACAGATTTCAAAAATCAACATGTTACTGATAACATTTCAAAAAAAATTCATATCCAAATTACATAATCCCATATTGTTTCCCGGGTAAAGATTAATTGTAATCATTACAAAAATACACCAAGAGCGACATATGACGATGCCTGTGACGCCCCACCTTGAGACCCACATTAACAAAGAGCATTACAGAGTAATACTGTCTGTTAATGCAGAGAATAGGGCTGGTTAGCGGCGACCATTAATAGCTTTGTCTTAAAGATGTATTGAATACGTCGATTGGGTGCTCTAAATTTTTTTTCATTTACCTTTCTCAAGTGGATCGACATACTCAATATATGCTTAATAAAAAACTACGGTGGCTAACGGATCTATCAGAACAAAATATAATAACTAATACAATAGATCATAAAACATCAGTCAAACACACACACACACACAAATATATATATATACATATACATAGATACATCATAGTACACTACATAGTGATACAAAAGAAGTGGTACACAAACCATAATAAATACATTAAGTCAAAACGAATAAGTACAAATCAGAGTTTACAAAATGACCACAGGACTATGCAAAAGGTGGCTAGCAGATAATCCAATGCGGAAGTAGCATAGTGGTAATCTACAACAATAACTAACCTGAAATAACTCGGTCTGACCCGAGTACATAAAAATACACAGGTCAGTCTAGCTTAAAATAGATTGATTAGCATATAATATGTGAAATATAGGAATAAGTGATAACATATCTTCTCAAAAGAGAAGAAGCAACATCTAGCATATGCCAACTACTAAATATGAGATAATATCACTAAAATACTTCATATAGAAGCCTCTCGAAAGAGGCATATTCAACAACAATATCAAACAATCACAAATATTTGCCTCATATCATCGGCATGCACAAAAATCCAATATAACGGTTTTCATAAACCATATCTCCTATATAGGAGATCACAAGTCTTAAAATCCGCTAAAGAATGGCAATCACAATAATTCCTAAATAGGAAATCACAAATCTCAGAAATCTCATACCTCATGGAACTCAATTAAGAGTTCAAAAATCAGAAATGAAACTACCCTATACGTATAAATTCTCATATAGTTCTAAGCTATAAAATATATTAAACAGTTATCTAAAAATGGTGAAATCATAAATAAAACTCATAACTTAGAAAATTACCCTGATTGGATCCAAATCCTCGATTGTAAGCCGAAATTATGTCGTACATGCAAACCTCGTGTCCTGTCCTAATATATGTATATGGTACCTATCTCGTGATGACTCGAAGGTCATAAATTCCTCATGGTGACGGAAGTCACAAATGCCTCGTGATGACCCGAAGGTCTAGTACTGCAATAACTCATGAATGTATTACAAACTCTCAGAGAGTAACCCGAAAAGTGGTAACTGTGCGTCCCATACCACACGTTCTCACTTAACAATTTACTAACTCTAAGTCAATGCCAAACTAGAAAACAAAATCATTTAAATCACAAATCTAAAAAATATGCCAAAAGATGGCAATCACAAATAACTCATGGAACTCGATTAAAAGTTCAAAACTCCAAAATGCAATCACCATGAAGTAAACAAAATGATAGCACTCAGGCTATATAAATAACCCAATAGGGGCAACCATGGAGAAAACATTCACAAATCATCTAGATTCTAGAAATCAACGTAAAGAAATATAGAAAAGCAACAATGTTAAAAATAGGACCCAACAGCCCAAACATGTAATAACAACCCGAAGGTCCATAGCTTCAAACGAACAAGTCCAGAATTAACCGAAAAAGTAAACGCATGTGTCCCATACCACATGTTTTACTAAATCGTTTAATTCTCTTTCGCATACGTTCAAAGAGTGCAAAAATAGTGTATTTAATATAGAAAATAATTTGTTTTGAGAAAACTAGTTTTAAAACAATTTTTGAAAACCTTTTGCAAATTTTTGGCTTTGAAATTCTCTTTATTATATAGAATATAAAATTTTATAGCTTTTAAATATAACTATAAATACTATAAAATATTTAATTTGAAAGCCATTTTATGATAAAAACATTTCGAAATTGTTTTAGAAAACTCGTGCTCAAAAACAAAAGAAATCATTGAAAACACTGAAAATCAGCATATGAACCCATCTCAAAAACTCGTCAATCCGGAGTACGGATCAACCAAAAATATTGGCTTACCTATTGATAGTTTAGAGCCCTTCAAAACATCTCAAAATATCACCAAAAACTGATTGCAAAAGTCTCTATATCAAGAAGCAAAACACAACAGAACAAAGGAAACAAGGCAGGAAAAACACAGTGTAAAGGTCGACCTTTAAATGGCATAGGTCGACCTATGTAGTGCCTGGGTCGACCCTAAGGTCGACCCCTATAGGTGCTTGGTCGACCTTTGAGTCGTGAATTCTACAGGCAAAAACTGCCTTCTCCGGTTCATTTTCTGAGCAACGAATTCAAGCAGTTACAAAATGATTCAGAGCATGATACTTGACATGCACAAACAACAACACTCAAACAACAATCCGGAGAAATTCCGGCATGATTTCATGACAAGAACGGATATATATAAGCACAAAAAGAAGGAAACAACATTATACACTTGAAAATTTTCAAAGCTTCTTATTTAAATTAATTTAAGCTCATTACTCTTTATTTAGAGTAAATAAAATTTGAGTTGTTCCAGCCTCAAATTCTACCATAAAAATACTATAGTTTGGAGCATATTTTTACACACTAATAATCAATTAGGTTACACTCACAGAATATGAAGTATTACATTTGACCATTAAGGGGAAACAAATCATTTCTTCTATTCCTGACCTACTGCAAAGAACTCAGGTTTTGACACAGCAGAAAGTAAAATCTGATAACACTTATAAAATGAAAGTTATTCTACTAAGTCTAAGCTTTCCAGCAATATAATGATCATCAAATCGGTCTAACGGTTTGAAAGTTATTCTAAAATTTCTTTCAGCTTAAATCTTAGAATTTTATAATAGGACAGAGATGTCCATCTACTTTCAAACCCATTTTAGACTGAAAAAATGCAAAATCTTTCAAAGTGTTAAAATGAAAATTTATAACTTACTGAAAGCACTTTCATTTACAAAAAGATTGAGCCCATTTGGAGTTATAAATCTCAATTTATTGCTGTTTTAGTACAGCACTTTTCCAAATAAAATTTCATCTTTTAAAATCAATTTAAAATTTGAAATTCCCAAACCATTCTAATTCCAAACTACATTTTCTAAACAAACCTATTATACTAAATCATTTATTACATGATCTTCTATTCCGAAAAGCTAAGACATTCAAAATTATGATTAACTTTATGTAATCATCTTAAAAGAAATAATTCACTATTTGGAAATATTTTCATCACTTTACAAAATCAAGCTTTTCAAACAATTAATTTTAGAAAACTCATTTTGAAATAGATAACTAATATCTTCCATTATCAAGAGATAATTTTCCATTTAAAATAAATTTTTGGATTACATATAAGTCTTAAAATTGTTTTCAAAATTTAAAATGATTGCATCTCATGACTTATTCATTTATTATACCTTGCACTTCTTAATATAGCATTTCTTTATTTTTCTTTTAAGATAGAGTTTTAAATCTTACTACCTATCATTTTTCAAACAACCAATTATCAAAATAAATGTTATAGTCATCCTTTATAACTCTTTACTAAAATATTCAATTGATATTTTAATTTTCTAACCAATGTATTTTCTAATCTTGAACACATCATTTTATTAATCAATGCATCACCTTATATTTTCTTCCAATTAAGACATCTCCTTAATTAGATTATTTACTCTAATTACTCAAATTACCATATTCAATTTCACAAATTTCAAATAATATATTGTCATTGCCTCGTCATTGATTTATAGTGAATGACACCATCAATTTGCTGCAGAGTTGACCAAAGGATCAAAACTGCCTTGCTAATTATCCAAAAACCACCATGATTCAATGGTTGCACTTGACATTTAGAATAAAAAATAATACTCAATCCCATACTAATTTATTTTCAAAACTTTACTTATTACAACTCAATTTACTATGTCTGACTGTCTCATCATAGTGTTTAGGAAATTCCTATCGATAAAGTTAATCGGGCGCATCGACCAGAATTCTTAAAGCACTCAATGGACAATCCAACACAAAATAATTTTCTATATGATAAACATGCCTCTTATATAATTTCTACAAAAATATTCTTTACCGGTCTTAATAAACTAAATCCAATTATACTTTTAAGTATATCTTATTAGAAAGATTTGAAATTTAAATCGATGCTTACACTCATCATCAATGAATACAAGGACAAACTCATCGAGATATTCCCAGAATACTCAATTCATAAGTTCGATGAAATAAGCTGGAGCGTTCATCAAACCGAACGGCATAACGAGCCACTCATAAGAATCATAACGAGTGCGGAATGCGGTAAGAGGAACGCGATCCTCCGTAACTCGTAGCTGATGAAAACCGGTGGTAAGGTCAAGCTGAGAAAAGACCCTAGCACCTCTCAATTGATCGAACATGTCGTCGATCCTTGGCAATGGATAATTGTTCTTAGTAGTTAACTCGTTAAGCTTGCAGTAATCAATGCGAAGCCTAAGAGTACCATCAGATTTCTTAACAAAGACGACCACGGCACCCAACGGTGAAGAACTGGACTGAATTAATTGCTTGGCTTCAAACTCCAGAAATTACTTTTGAGTTCTTCATTTTTCTTAGTGAACATCCTCGTGGGAGGATGACTAACACGCTAGGCACCGGGAATAAGATTAACACGGAACTCAATTACGCGCTTGGGTGGTAAATCCAAAACGGACTCAAATACACCAGCAAAATCACAAACAACTGGAATTCGAGATACATCATCACCATCTCGAGACTCTGTGATAACCCTGATTTTTGTGAATAATTTCATAAGTTAATTTAGTTTATAATTGTTTAAAAATCACATTGAAAAGATAGGAATGGGAAATTGAATTGCAGGTACATGGTTTAAAACATGTACATGTGCACAAGACAGTGTACACATGTACACGAATTTCTGTGTAATAAAATTTAGCAGAAATCAATAAATAAATTAAAATAACTGATTTAGAAATACATATGCATAAAGATAAAATTTTGTCTTTAAATAAAATATAGTACAAAGAAAATAAGAGCTAGGCTGAAATAAACTTAAAATTATTTAAAGAAAGAAAGAAAAATAAAAGACTTAGGTATACATAGGTTATACATGTATACAGTCAACCAATTTCTGGAAGAAAACAGAAGTTGCATGGAAGTGGCATGAGTCCCTAAACAAGCACTTTATCTATTTCCAATAATTTTGTTTAATTAAGAAAAATAAGAAGTCATGCATATGATATGACCGGGGAAAATTAAAAGGGAGAAGCTGATTTCTGAAAAGGAAGACAAGGACCACATACCCTTTTATTTTCTTGAATCAAACTAGAGGCAGGCTATGTTTTGTATGGGGTAGAACTGACATTGGGTAATTCCATAAACCCTAGTAACAGCCAAGATTTATATAAAAGGCCTAGTATAGTGAGACCATACACATTTTGTTCTTCATTAACCTAGAAAAAAAAAATACAAGACATAAACCAGAGAAAAATAGGAGAAGGCAGAAGACTAAAAAGGGGTTCATAAGGCATAGGAAGAAGAATGATTAAGGTGAGTAACCTCACTGAAAACTTTGGCATTAAGTCCTGAGTATTGAGGCAGCCTATTTGAACTAATCATTCACTTTCTTTTACAAGTTATGTTTTGTGATTGGATGACTTTGGTTTGTTAATGATTTGTTTAAGTGTAAAACCTCTCTCTGATTTACCCAGAAAAATAAGAGTCATGGATTCATGGTTTAAAATGTTTGTCTGTGATATGGGTTAACTTTGAGATGGAGTGATTTCTTTTATAAGTTTTCTTTATATACTTGTTTATAAAAATCTCCGGATTCATGTGGTAGATATATGGTCTGAAGATAGAAAGAAATATGGGGCTGTAACATTGTGTTGTTGCTTATGTCTCATATTAATTAAAACAAAAGAGAATGTAGAAGTGCAATGTTGTACATGTGCTGAGCTTCTATGTTTTATGAACTACCCAAATCAAATTATACTTGTGGTTTAGCCAGATCATGAATCTGATTGAACCAGAGGTAAGAGAAAAAAAATATATCTAGTAAATTACTCAGGACCATATGCTTACATCTGGATCCAGTGAAACCCATAGGCAAAATAATGTGCTAAGAAGTCACATCCATTTTTCATGATTAAATGTTGTTTCTGAAAATATAACTTACCAAACTCTGGATGAATACATGTTGATTGCATTGTTTATATTTCTTTGATTAAAAAAAAGTGAGATGCAGAAGGGATTAGCACAGTTATGAAAAGGAGATGACACTTAGTAATTTAACTAAGGACTTGGGATCTTAGGGCTACCAAAATATAGCTTGGCAAGGGGAACATTGCAAGCTCACACATGGTATGTTTATACCCAGGGGCCTGAGTGTGCTGGGTTAACAGAGAGATGCCCCAGGCAGTGTGTGTTTAAAAAAAAAGGAAGTAGCTAAAGACCCTATTACATTTGATAGTGAACTTTAGAAATAAGTTCAGGAGAGGCTTGGGTAAAATCCCTGATGGCCAGTAAAATTATAAAAAGGGGCATGATGACTAAATTGATGATTGCATTGGTTGTTTTAAGATGTCTTATTGATGAATCTTATGATTGTTTTCTATGAACTAAATCACTTTGATATATATAATCTGTTTAACACTGATATGAATGCACATGCCTCACAAAAACATGCACACAGAAGATACTGAGCTTCTTATTCATGCAAAGTACTGGAATACAAATAGAATTGAATAAGATCATGTTTTCAGTTAGATTATTCACACCAGACAAATAGTCTGACCCTTTTGTGTTTATGCACCATTGGGTGTCTCATATTCTTATGGGGCAGCTCATGGTGATTTTGCAGGAAAGTAGGAATTGCTTTGATCAGGCTTTGGATGTTTAACTGCTTAAGGAATGGGATGCTATATTTAAAGATTTGTTGAAGTTAAATTAGATGTTTGGGCTGAATTATGTTAAGCTACTTTGTTTAAATTTACTTAGAAAACTATTGTGTTGTTGAAACTAGTGTTCTGCAAGTCTTGAATCCATATATGTACCAGCTGAAGCTTATATGTTTTTATTTTGCAAAAGTGTTTTGCTAAAGAAGTAGCATTCCTAAATCTCAATAACAGTTAGTTTAAATGGTTGAAAACCTGAGATTGAAAGAATTTGTGGTTTGTATGTATATCTAAAGAACTGACATAAGAAAACCCATGTTTAAGTCAAAAATAAAATCTGATAGAAAGGGTTTGAGTTGCTTTGAAAAGAAAACAAAATAGCATGTATTTTGTTACAAAATAGAGAAAACCTAAATAGGGCTAACATAGCCATTTTTCTTGAGCATGGGTTCAGCCAGCAACCAAGGGTTTTAAATTAAATTTTCAGATCTGTTTCATAACCCAAAGTATAGGACAAACTCAGACAATTATGTTAACAAGAAAGATAAGGCACCTGAATTGCCCACTGACACACACATGCACAGAAACATGCACACACACATGCACAAGTAAAAGCATAGTTTATCCAGTAATAAAATTAGGGGAATTTATGTAAAATGATAAGTCTTGAGACATAAGACCAATAGTCAAGCATTAACCCAAGTTATTTGGAAAGATCTAGTTTTGAGAAATACAGTTGCTATGTAGAGAGTATTTCCTTTAAGTAATACTCAAACAGATTTCTACTTTCAAATTTCTGTACTCTGATTTAAGTAGAAAATGACTTATATATCTTCACATATATAAGTTCAAGATAAAATGAGTAAACCAATATTTTTATATTGACAGAAAGGTCCTGGATAGAAGAAAATTGGAATTAAACATTTTCTTGATTAAATGACCACTGAATATAAAAAAAAATTAAGTGGGTCATTTCAGACTCAATAGCAAATAAAGATGCTTCAGAATCACCATCAACATTCCGAAGAACAAGAAATAGCAGATCGGCCAAATTAGGATGCCTAAGATATAGGATCCTTTCAGAACATAGGATTCGGGCTTGATAACAAGCAAGTTAATCCATCCCTAAAATCATCTCAAACCCAAGATAATGAATAACGTGCAGATTCGCACGAAAAGAAAAACTACAAAGATCAACTTTAATATTCTCACACAACATGCGAAGTGTTGCGGATCCCCCAATAGGATTCACAATCCTCAAAGATGTAACAAGATAAGAAACATCTAATGGTTTAGCATCAACAAGCTCCTTCGATATGAATGAGTAACAAGCACCCGTATCGAAGAGAACTTAGTACAAAACAATTCACGATAAGGATTATTCATAGGGTAAGATATCATTAATTTAGTTATGGAATACCACGGATATAAAATGTATTCCTAACTATTATCTACCCCAAAGGACTCGAAAGGTTTAGGACATGATGATTAATGAATATTTAACACTTATACTGTACTTTGATGTACCGTAATATATGTTCTATTCTGTGTTTATCAAACTTTGTTCTGAACTCAGCTCTGATACCAAGATGTGATGCCCCACCCCGAGACCCACATTAACAAAGAGCATTATAGAGTAATACTGTATGTTAATGTGGAGAATAGGGCCGATTAAGAGCGACCATCCATAGCTATGTCTTAAACATGTATTGAATACGTCGATTGGGTGCTCTAATTTTTTTTTTCATTTATCTTTCTCAAGTGGATCAACATACTCAATATAGGCTTAATACAAAACTATGGTGGCAAACGGATCTATCAAAACATAATATAATAACAAATACAATAGATCACAGAGCAGTAGTCAAACACATATATATATATACACACAGATACATCATAGTACACCACATAGTGGTACAACAGAAGTGGTACATAAACCACAATAAATACATCAAGTCAAAATGAACAAGTACAAATTAGAGTTTACAAAATGACCATAAGACTATGCAAAAGGTGGCTAGCAGATAATCCAATACGGAAGCAGCATTGTGGTAATCTACAGCAATGACTAACCTGAAATAACTCGGTCTGACCCGAGTACATAAAAATTAAACGGTTCAGTCTAGCTTAAAATAGATTGATTAGCATATAATAGGTGAAATATAGGAATAATTGATAACATCTCTTCTCAAAAGAGAAGAAGCAACATCTAGCATATGTCAACTACTAAGTATGAGATAATATCACAAAAGTACTTCATATAGAAGTTTCTCGAAAGAGGCATATTCAACACCAATATCAAACAATCACAAATATTTGCCTCATATCATCGGTAAGTACAAAAATCCAATATAATGGTTTTCATAAACCATATTTCCTATGTAGGAGATCACAAGTCTTAAAATCAGCCAAAGAATGGCAATCACAATAATTTCTAAATAGGAAATCACAAATCTCAAAAATCTCATAGCTCATGGAACACAATTAAGAGTTCAAAAATCATAAATGAAATTACCATATAGGTATAAATTCTCATATAGCTCTAAGCTATAAAATATATAAAACAGTCAGCTAAAAATGGCAAAATAATAAATAAAACTCATAACTCAGAAAATTACCCGGATTGGATCCAAATCCCCGATGACAAGCGGAAGCTATGCCGCATGTGCAAACCTCGTGTCCAGTACTAATATATGTATAAGGTACCTATCCCGTGATGACCCGAAGGTCATCAATGCCTCGTGGTGACCGAAGTCACAAATGCCTCGTGGTGACCGAAGTCACAAATGCTTCGTGATGACCCGAAGGTCTAGTGCTGCAATAACTCATTAATGTGTCACAAACTCTCAGAGAGTAACCCGAAAAGTGGTAATTGTGCGTCCAATACCACACGTTCTCACTAAACGGTTTACTAACTTTAAGTCAATGCCACACTAGAAAACAAAATCATTTAAATCACAAATTTCAGAAATACGCCAAAAGATGGAAATCACAAATAACTCATGGAACCCGATTAAGAGTTCAAAATTCCAAAATGTAATCACCATGAAGTAAACAACATGATAGCGCTCAGGCTATATAAATAACCCAATAGGGGCAACCATGGTGAAAACATTCACAAATCATCTAGATTCTAGAAATCAACATAAAGAAATCTAGAAAAGCAACAATGTAAAGAATATGACCCAACCGTCCAAACAGGAAATAACAACCCAAAGGTCCATAGCTTCAAACGAACAAGTCCGAAATTAACCGAAAAAGTAAAAGCATGTGTCCTATACCACATGTTATACTAAATCGTTTAATTCTCTTTCTCATACGTTCGAAGAGTGCAAAAATAGTGTATGTTATATAGAAAATATTTTGTTTTGAGAAAACTAGTTTTAAAACAATTTTTGAAAATGATTTGCAATTTTTTGGCTTTGAAATTCTCTTTATGATAAAGAGTATAAAATTTTAATAGCTTTTAAAAATAGTTATAAATACTATAAAATATTTAATTTGAAAGCCATTTTATGATAAAAACATTTAAATTGTTTTAGAAAACTCGTGCTAAAAAACAAAAGAAATCATTGAAAACACTAAAAATCAGCATATGTACCTGTCTCAAAAACTCGTCAATCCGGAGTACGGATCAACCAAAAATATTGGCTTACCTATTGATAGATTAGAGCCCTTCAAAACATCTCAAAGTATCACCAAAAACCGATTTCAAAAGTCTCTGGATCAAGAAGCAAAACACAACAGAACAAAGGAAACAAGGCAAGAAAAACACAGTGCACAGGTCGACCTTTAAATGGCATAGTCGACCCTAAGGTCGACCTATATAATGCCTGGGTCGACCCTAAGGTCGACCCCTATAGGTGCTTGGTCGACCAGTGAGTCGTGAATTCTACAGGCAAAAACTGCCTTCTCCGATTCAATTTTTGAGCAACGAATTCAAGTAGTTACAAAATGATTCAGGGCATGAAACTTGACATGCACAAACAACAACACTCAAACAACAATCCGAAGAAATTCCGACATGATTTCATGACAAGAATGGATAGATATAAGCACAAAAAGAAGGAGTCTAAAACTTATTTTCGCTGTAAACTTTCAACAACAACTTTTGTTTACAGTAAGCAACAAATTCAACCAATTTCAACATACAACTTGTTCAAAGCTAGAGTTTGTGAGTTTTAACTCACCTTAGAACAATTTTTGAGCGATTTTGAGTTGCAAGATGTCGACTTTCTGGTGCAAAGGAGCTTTACTGACCTGTAACTGAGAAGAGAAAGACATGCAGCAAAGGAAAAGTAAATTACAGACAACATCTTTCTCAAAATAGAAAATTGATGAAATGATTTATGATTTTGGTTTTGATTACCTGTTATTACTTTGATTTGCTATTTCCCTTTTAATTTCCCCCTTGATTTTGCTTAATTTAGATGGTAGTTTTGAAAATTAAGAGAGAGCAGCCATGGTTTTCTTTTTCAGGAAGGAGGAGAGAAAATGAGTACTGTACGTACTCTTTTCTCACAACTAGAAAGAAGAATTTAGTTATTGGGTTTGGGCACAAAACCACCCAATAAACCAATATAACAATACTTAGTCTAAAATAAACTAAGTAAATTCATATTTCCACTTAATTTACACATATTTCACAAATTCAACTTATATTTACATGTTTCCAACTTTTATAAAATCAAATTAACACGTTTTATGTTTAACAAAATGTTTTACAATACATAAAAGATATTTTTAGCCATAAAAATAAATTTCTATTATTAAAATCTTATTTTTACTTAAATACTACAATTCACACTATTAATTACATAAAACACTATTTTATTCACAATTTATTACCAACCAATCCCATCTCAATTCTATTTTATTACTCAAAATCCATTGTTTATTTAAAATAAACAATTTTAACAAATTTACATCTCCAATTTATTTTATTTCTCCAATATTAAATTATAACCACCGTTATAATTTAATATCATAGGTAATCACCAAAATTAGGGTTGTTACAATACCTCCTTGGTTGATCAAAGCAATATAGTCATATAAGACTTGATATACACAGCAGAATAAAAACAAAATGAAACTGCAAATCCTAATTAGTTATCCGTCAGCCACCTGCTCGTCTCCAGAAGCTTTATTCGCCAAAAGACAAAAACCTGAAAACCCTAACCCTCAGCCTACTCAAATCAATTTTGAGTAGCCAAGAGTTTAAGGGGAAACAAAAACTTTGACTCAGACATAAAGCCTGGTGGGAATAATTCTGTTACATCTCGGTTTACTGATATTAAGTGAGACCATGCCGCTTAGAGGAACAGGTTTCCCCTCACTAATATCCATTTAAAAACATATATTTTGCAATCCTTTCTTGCAACCAAACTAGTTAATCAAACTGATTATATCAAAATAGCAATAACCTTTATGCTAATAAATGGACTATATGTTCGTAAAACAAGTAATATGTAAACTATGCCTACAAAATAATAGCAAGGTCCATTATGCTACAAATGAACTATCTGTTCATACAACTGGGCTGACTACCCGCAAACTGGACTAACTGTCTGAAATCTAGGCTGACTAGGTGCAAAATGGACTAACTGTTCGAACTATTTTCTTAGGGTTAACTACCCTTTAAATTTTCCTTGAAAACCTTTTCAAAATTATTTAGTCCTTCAAATAATATATATATACAAGGAAAATATATTTTAGCCTTACTCTAAGCCATTTTTGCCATCTTATATTCATTTTACTCAAAATGATGTTGATGAGATTTAATAAGGATTAACTATCCTTCTAAAATAAGTCAAAACTCTTTTTAACTTGAAAACACTTAGGCTACATTTCCTATCGACTACATTCGAAACTTTTGTTTAAAACCGTTAAACAACCCTTTCGAAACCATTGTAGGTAACACCTTCGAAACCATTGTAAAACCCTTTCGAAACCATTGGAAAACCCTTTCGAAACCATTAAATATTTCCTTTCGAAAATATTGGAAAAACCTTTCCTTTCTTTTCTCCGAAAGCTTCAAAATATCAGACATCCCCCTTTAAAACCTTTTAAATATTGCCTTTTGAAAAAAATAGCAAAAAACCTTCCTTTCAATCCTTTAGAAACCCTGGGGAACTACCCCTGTCGAAACCATTCATTAAAACTTTTCGAAACAGTCAAAACTCAATCCTTTCGAAAGCACTTTGGGTTCAATTTAAAACACGTGGAAACCTTTTGAGACCATTCAAAAATTTACCCCTTCGAAACCTTTGAAAAACGTCTTGGTCCAAACCATTTGGATTCTGCCTTTAAGTAGAACAAAAGGATCAAAAACCCATTAAAGTCTAAAGCATCTGTTTTGAAACCATTTAAAACTATCTCTTTCGAAACCAATTTTGGTTTTACTTCAATCATAGAAAAAGGGGCTTAAAAACATTTAAGTCGAAAGCATCTGCTTCGAAACCATTTCCTAAGTAATGAAGCGATGGTGTCGAAACCATCCCTTCGAAAGCACTGGAGAGGTGGCCAGGTTTTTAGAAAACAATACAACCCTTTCGAAACCATCTGGATCGAAAGGTAAAAAAGCGACAACAAAAGGTTTCGACTTAGTCGAAAGAAATTATTCAAAAACAAAGGCTCAACCCAATCAAAACCATTTCCTTTAAATCATTTTACCTTGTCGAAATCCACTTTGTCGAAAGCAAGCAGGCGTATTTCTTTAATTTAAAAACAAAGGACTGCCTCAACCCCTTTGAAACCCCTGGTTTCGACTCCCTACCTTCCGCCTACATCCAATTCACTACGTACCAGTAAACTGATACCATGTGCATTGGTTTCGACTGTGTTGGTAGCAAAGATGAGGCGGTGGAACCTGGTGCCGACGGTGTCGAAACAGTGAAAAACATGTAGCAAATAGTTCTTTTCACCTAACCTATCTTATGTGTCTAATTGTGATTGGTTGCCTCTTTCTTTACCAATAAAAAGTACTACACTTTGTCCAAAGTGCTGCCGACTTTCTAGATTTTATAATTTAAATCATTTTCCAAAAAGCCCCTTCTCCTCTTTTAATTATATGAAACATTTAAGTCCCATAGCTTAAATAATTTTATATAACCCTTAAAACACTCAGGAAAAATCTACAAAAATTCCAAAAAATCTATTTTAATATGTTTTCCAACATATAAATTTTTTAGATCCCAATCTTTTATTATTTAACCGAAAATAATTATTAACCCAAATTAGCAATTTTTTTACTAGAAAATTCATATAAATTCCACATAATTCTAGGAAATTCTAAAAATTGAAACCCATCTCCAAAATAATATTTAGGATCTTCATAATAATTCACAAGGCATTTGGATGTCATTATATAAGGCTTTCACCTTAAAACATATCATAAAATAAATATGAATATACATAAATCATCAACATGTATATATAATCATTCCATCATTCAAAATCATGGCAAATCAATGCAAAATATTCAGCAATCATTTAAACACCGAAAACACAATAAAAAATGAGAGGTAAACATTATTCACCTTAGCTTTAGAGATTGAGATGTGAATAGATTTGATTTGAATTAGCTTCTCCCTAGCTTCTCTTCCTCTCTTCCTTGTTAATGGTGGCTGGCATCTTGTTTTTAAAATTTTCAAAATGAAATGAACGAGTATTCTAGTACACGACCAAGGTTTGGAGGATATAGGAATGGCCTCTTTCCTATTTTACCCCTCCTCTATTTCAATTTAACTCTTATTTTAATTCATTGTTAAATGGCACAACTACACCTTAATTAAATCAAATCTCAATCCCCTAATCAACAGCATCGACACCGTCAACATCCCAACATCTTCGAAACCACTAGATAAAGCCTATCGACAGAGTCGAAAGCTTTGACCAGGCAGCAAAGAAAAGCGCAACCATTCCTTTCGACCAACGCAAAAGCATAGTAGTAGTAACACGGTAGCCACCTTTCGACCAGGTCGAAGGTATTAGGATCGAAAGGTGCCGACCCGCATCTATAAATAAGACCCAAGGGTTCTGGTTTTGGGGGCCGAATTTATTCATTCTAAACTGCTACTTTTTGAATACAAAGAGCTGTAAAACCCTAATTTGTAAATCGAATTAGGAAAATTGATTAATAAAGTCTTCTTTGAGTGGATAAAGTGGAGTCTTCAATTTTTCTAATTACTTTACTATTTCTCAAGCTTTTATCGGGTTTGACTTTGTGACGGGTATCGACTGAATCGAAGTGTCTCTTTCGACTAGGTCGAAACCCATATATTTCCAAGTAATTCAAGTTAATGATACTAGGCCACCTTTTTCAAGCCTTCTCCTTTCGATCAGGTCGAAACCCCAAGCCAACTCACGTTGGCCTTTAACTCCCAACCCAAGCCAAGGCAATTAAAGGTTATTACTTTTGATGAGGTCGAAACCCAACCGTGATCCACTTAAACCTTAAGAAACCCAAACCTAACAAGGTGCCTAAGGATCCAGATTTCTACAAGGTCGAAACCTCATTCTCAGATTCAAGATCAAAGCCCTAACCACTTAATAATAAAATCCTTCGAAGGGATCGAAATCCACTAAAGGTAAACACTATCAAAAGGTTTCTAAAGAGATCCAACTGGATATCTCAACTGCTTCGAAAGGAGAGCTTTCAAAGGGAAAACCAAATTATCTCAACAAGGTCAAAAAGTTGACTAGGAGAGGAACCTACCGTTTCGAATGGATCGAAAGGTCAATTTGAGCAAATCTTTACTTAAGCAAACTGTTCAAAAGGGTATCAAAGTCAACACCCACATTTCATTCCCTTCAACTCATCTAAAAGTAACCATAAGGAAAAGCCATTGTCCTTAAATTCTACTTTGGGATGCGGACAAGATTTCTTGCTAACATTTTCTTTTAAAACAAAACAAAGCTTCGACCCCTTCGGAACCCCATGTTTCGACTACATACCTTTCGCCTATGTCCAATTCGCTGCATACAAAGTCTTTGATACCATGTGCATTGGTTATGATGGTGATGGAGGTGGAAGTACTTTGTCGAAAGCTGGGTGCCGAAAGTGGCGAAACAGGTAAAGTAAGGTAAAACTACATTTTAACTTTAAAAAGTAATTATTTTCAACTAACCTGCCTTATCTGTCAACAAATGATTGGTTGCAAATTTGTTTTCCAAATTCTTTTTTTTAAAGTACTGCTAAAATTTCAGAAGTAACAATTTAAAATATTTACAAAATACCCCTTCTCCTTTTGTAAATATACAAAACATTTAAGTCCCATACATTAAATAATTTTATATACCTATTAAAACACTTAGGAAAAATTTATAAAAATTCCCATAAATTATTTTAAATATGTTTTCTAATATATATTAATTTCTGACCCGAAACATACATATATTAGCCGTAATTAATTTTAAACCCAAATAACCATTTTCTTCACTAGAAAATTAATATTAAATCCACATTAATTCAGAAAATTATGAAAATTGAAACCCATCTCTAAAATATCATTTCTGATCATATAATAAAATCACAAGGCAATTAGATGTCATTTAATAGGGTTTTCACATTAAAACATATCATAAATCTATATGAATTAGCATACATCATCAACAAACATATATATCCAATTTAACAATAAAAACATGGAAAACCCTTGCAAAATAGATCGGATTTAATCTAAAACCGAAAAAAAATTAAAAACATGAGACGTAGTCATTATTCATCTTAGCTTTGTGATTAAGGAGTTGAGATTTGATCTTGATTTAAGTTGATTAAGCTTCCACCTCTTATCTTCTTTTGTTTTCCCTTAATGGTGGCCGGCCTCTCTTTCTTATGTTTTAATTTGTGAACCTGTAAAATGAACGAGAGAATGGTTATGGTTCAAGGGTTTAGGGTATAAGAATAATACTTATTCCTATATTATCCTTGTCTATTTGCCTAACGTATTTTGTTTCATCTTCCCTTAGTTCATTTGTTTAATGGGCACGGCTACCCCTTATTTACACAACCCTCAATCCCTTATTCTTTTTACATTATTTCATTTAATTTTACTAATTAAATGTCCTAAATAATGTTGCTAAAAATTAGGGGAGTTACAGACTACCCTCCTTAAAGAATTTTGTCCTCGAAATTACGATAAGGTACTCAACAAATCAATCAAAAATGTAAAACATACCATCAAACAAATCCGGATAAGCATCTCTAATCCTGCTATCAGTCTCCCAAGTATAGTCTCTCTCATCGTCGCTCCACTAGACTTTAACTAATCTGACTATCTTGTTCCTTAGCCTCTTCTCATCTCTCGCGACTATACGAACTGCCTTTCTAGCTATAGTCAAATTCGACTCTACTACTAAGTCCTCTAACATAGTCGTGCTATAGTACTCTCTAGATCTCGAATACACTTTCTTAGATGAGAAACATGAAAAACATTGTTGACTCCTGCCAAACTGTTCGGTAACTCAACTTTTAATGCGAGTTTCCTAATCCTCTCTATAATTGGAAACGGTCCAACAAATCTCGGTGCCAATTTCCCCGACCTTCTGGATCTGATTACACCTTTCACTGGTGATACCTTAATGAAAACATGGTCTCCAACAGAGAACTCTAAGTCTTTCCATCTTCTATCAGCATAACTCTTCTGCCTAGACCGAGCTTCCTTCATCCTAGCCCGAATCAACTCAATCTTCTCTGCAGCTTTTCTAACTAAATCTAGAACCAGGAACCAACCTATCACCGGCCTCGAACCAACAAATGAAAGATTTGCATAGCCTTCCATACAAAGCTTCAAACGGTGCCATCCCTATACTAGCCTGGTAACTGTTGTTATACGAAAACTCGACTAAGTGTAGATGGTCTTCCCATGATTCCCAAAATCTAGCACGCAAGCTCTTAACAAATCTTCCAAGACTTTGTTAACTCTTTCCATTTGCCCATCAGTCTGTGGATGGTAAGCGTTACTCATCTTGAGCTTGGTTCCTAAAATTTCCTATAGACTCTTCCAAAACTCGCTAGTGAATAATGAATCTCTATCACTTACTATACTAATAGGAATTCCATGAAGTCTAACTATATTCTTCATAAACAACTTAGTTAAAACAGGTGCCATCCTAGTTGACTTAACTGGAATGAAATGGGCACTCTTAGTTAACCTGTCTACTACGACCCGTATACTTTCATTTCCTCTATTAGATCTTTGCAATCCGTCTATAAAATCCATAGAAATAGAATCCCACTTCCATACTGGAATATCTAAAGGCTGAAGTAACCCACTTGGTTTCTGATGTTCGGCCTTTACTTGTTGGCAATTCTGACACTACTTCACCCATAAGCCTACATCCTTCTTCATTACTTCCTAGAAAAAACACCTCTTCATGTCCTGATACATTTTAGTTCCTTCCAGATGAATAGTGAACTTCGAACGATGACATTCCTTCAAAACTTCCTTCCTAATGTCTCCCGCATTCGGAACACAAAATCTTCCTTTCTTTCTCAACCACCATTCTGATCAAGACTAAAATCCTTTAGGTCATCACTCTTGATTCCATCCTTTAACTTCCTGATCCGTTCAACTAAAACTGGATCCTCCCTCTGTTTAGAAGCAATCTTTTCGATCATCACCAGTCGAACTTCTAGACATGACAACATAGCAATCTCCTACTAGATCTAGCTCCAGATCTCCACTGTACTCTATATGTCATCAACGCTGCCAAATCTCTCCACTCAACTATCATTGCCAACACTGCATTCTGATGTTTTCTACTAAGTGCATCTGCAACCTTATTGCCCTTTCCCGGTGTGTATTCAATACCAAAATCATAAGCGGCTATAAACACCAACCACCTCTACTGTCTCATACTCAGCTCCTTCTGAGAGAATAAATACTTCAATGACTTATGATCCGTATATAACTCAAATCTTTCTTCCAAAAGGTAATGCCTCCACACCTTCAGTGCAAAAACCACTGAGCCCATTCCAAATCATGCATTGGGTATCTCACCTCATGCGGTCTAAGCTGTCGAGAAGCATAGGCAATCACTTTACCTATTTGCATTAACACAGCTCCTAACCAGTTCCACAAGCATTTGTATATACTACTAAGTCCTGATTCCCTTCCGAAACAACTAACACAGGCGCAATAGTCAATAAGTGTTTCAAGCTTCGGAATGCTTCCTCACACTTATCTGTCCACACATACTTCATATATTTTCGTGTTAGCTTGGTCATTGGTGCTGCTATCTGTGAAAAATCCTTAATAAACCTCTGATAGTACCCAGCTAATCCAAGAAACACTTTATCTCAGTCACTGTCTCGGGTCTCTTCCAATTATTCACTGCATCGATCTTAGTCAGATTTATAGACAACCCTTTCTCTGAGACTACATGACCAAGAAACTTCACTACCTTCATCCAGAAATGACACTTCGAAAACTTCGCCCTCAATTGATGCTGCCTCAATGTCTCAAGCACCACTCTAAGATGAACTTCATGCTCCTTTTCATCCTTAGAGTATATCAAAATATCATCTATAAATACCAACACGAACCTATCCAAGTGCTCTTGGAAAACTCGGTTCATTAAATCCACAAAGAATGTTGGCGCATTAGTTAGTCCAAACGGCATCACTAACCATTCGTACGATCCATATCTAGTTCTAAACGTTGTCAAAGGAACACTATCCTCTGCTACTCTAAGCTGATGGAAACCTGTTGCTAAATCCAACTGAAAAAATACCTTGGCTCCACTCAACTGAACGAACAAATCGTCAATTCTAGGCAATGGGTATCGATTCTTTATTGTCTTCTCATTCAACTTACAATAATCGATACATAACCTTAACGATCCGTCTGGCTTTTTAGTAAACACTGAGGCTGCTCCCTAAAGTGAACTACTGGGCCTAATAAAATTCTTGCCTTCCAAATCCACCCACTGCACCTTCAACTCACTCATCTCGGTAGGTGTCATTCTGCTTGGAGGTCTACTTACTGGTTCTGCTCCAAGTAATAAATCTATCTGAAACTTAATGGCTCATTCCGGTGGCAATCCTACTACGAGTTCAAAAACATCCATGAATTCTCTAATCACGTAAACTCTATTTAACTCGTCTTCTACCTCCACAACACCCAACAAAGCATTCACCTCACAACTAGGGTTTTCTACGGTGTATATAATCTGATCACTACAGTCAGGGTGTCTATGCGATATTTTCCTATCATGGCAAAATATCCTATCATCGTACTTACTTAACCAACATACCCAAAATAATTTCAAGAATTATGAAATCAAACACATGCAAACTGCTAACAAAGGTATGACCTAGCAAATCAAACTCTAGGCGGTCACACTTCATCCCAAGTGTCGCATACCCTCCTATCGGACTTGGAACCCTTAAGGAAGTAACTGAATATGAGGGTCCTAGGTTATGCTTATCTACTAAACAATGAGATACAAAAGAATGCGATGTACCAGTATCAAACATAACGCTAACTGACATACCATGAATTAGAAGCGTACCTCCCAACACAGCTTTTTCTTTTTTCTCGGCTGTTGGCCTCGAGGTAGCTGGCTCCAATGCATATACTTTGCCCTTAACATCCTTAGCAGCTTCCTTGCATTGGTTCTCACAATGTCCAATTTGATCGCAGTTGAAGCACTTGATATTCTTCTTCCTGCCCACCTTCTTTCCCTCTCCAGAATGACATTCATTAGCAAAATGCCCTTTCTTTTCACACTTAAAGAAGACAATCTCCGACTTTCCTTTCTCTGCAGCTCCCCCCTTCTGAGCTCCTTTCTTATGGAAGAACTTCCTTTTCCGACTCTGCCCCACCTGGACTTCCTTTGCCTTATTTCTCTCCAGAAAAGCAAGCATGTCCTCTTTCCTCAAAGCCATTTCCACTACATCACATGGATCCATGATATGCGGTAACATTGCCCTAGCAAGCTCAGGCTTTAACCCTCTGATGAACTTCTTATTCCTTTTAATCACGTATCCACCATAGCATAGCCATACCTTGCTAGCTCCTCGAACCTCGTCGCGTACTCAAGCACAGTCATGTCTCCCTGCTCCAGTTCAACAAACTATCCGAGCATCGAAGACTTAGCAATTTCCAACAAAAACCTCTCTCCAAACCTCCTCTTAAAATTAGCCCATGTCATTGTCTCCTCATTAACTCCAACAGTAACACTGTTCCACCAATACAATGCTGCTCCTTATAGTGAATATCCTCTTTTGCTCATCATTGAGCCCTAAGTCAGCGAAAATCCTCTCACAATGAAGCAACCAATTCTCTACTTCGATTGCGTCTTCAGTTCTGATCAATGGCTTTCCTCTCAACCGAGCGTAATCCCTACTCAGAATAACATAATTGTTGACCATCAGAGCTTCTTGATTTCCTCCTCTAACTACTCTAGCAACAACTCCTGCTTGCATCATGTTGACAAAGAACTGATACATTGCTCCCATGTTAACTCACGGGACTCCAGCACCCACATTTCCATCTTGTGCCTGACCTTCTCGTATTTGGTCTGGCATTTCCATTTGTAGTGGCGCTTCCCCCTCCAAGGTTAACTCTTCCACTTCTAGCATCCATATCTGTATTCGAGCCTCATAAGATACAGAAGAATAGTCTAAGAGAGATGGGAGAATAGAGATAAAGCGTATACTTATATATAGCAAATACAAGTACACTATTATAGCTTTATCCCATACCCCGATCTTACCTATAATTCCTTAGGATTATGTTTTCAAAAAAGTTTTTAGTTTAAAGTTTTTCATAAACCTATACTCTGATACCAAGTTGTAACATCCCCTATCTGGAGGCCCGAAGCTAAGCGCTACAGATGTTGCAGTCATCCATAGTATTAACTTCCGGTGACCAAATACGGTAATATTAATGGTATCCATAATATCAGAATCACTTGAATATGAAATAAAATCATTACAGATTAAAACACTTTTCTGATTACATTTCAAAACAACATTTCATATCCAAGCTACATAATCCCAAACGTTTTCTAAGTTCGGATCAAATATAATTATTACATAAATACGCCAAGAGCGACAAAAAGATGCCTCCTTGATTCACCAGAGTACTAAATAGTCATAACAGACTTAATACAACAGAACGGAAATAAAACATCATAATTCCTAAATATAGCTAGCTATCAGCCTCCTGCTCGACTTCGGAAGCTTTATTCGTCCACCTACTAAAACCTAAAAATCCTCAACCCTCAACCTACTCAAATCAATTATTAGCACCCGAGAGGTTAAGGGGAAAACATAAACTTCGAGTCAGACATAAAGCCTGGTTTGAACAAAACTATACATCTCGGTTATTTGATATTAAATGAGACCATGTCGCTTAGCAGAACGGGTTTCCCCTCACTAATATCCTTTTAGAACATATCTTTTGAAAATCTTAATCCTGCAACCAAAACTGGTTAAAACAATAAAGCAATATCATATAAACATATAAATCAGGTAACAAATGGACTATTTGTCCGAACACTATAGTTTTGTTTGGCTAACTATTAACCTTTGGCTGACTCGGGCCAACCAGACAAAATAAACAGATAATCTAACTTCTGTTAGATACTCCTGTTTTGGACAGTCTGTCACTAACTTAGTTCTTCTAAGGTCAACTGGTCCTAATGGTTTTTTGGGCTCACCAATAACCTATCCTCACTCTGTATATTCCTTTCTGTGTCTAACATCATTTTAGTCTTACCTGTGACAAAGCCCTACACACTGGAATTTTGGACTTATATTAGCTAGGGGCTACTAACTAAAGTATAGGGCGCGACCCCATACCAGTCCCATCTGGTATTCTAATATCTGAGTCATTTTACTTAGGGTCATCTACCTATAAAATTTTCCTTGAAAACATTTTCTCTCAAATTGATTTAAACCTTGAAATCATACTTTAAACAAGGAAAATATACTCTATGCTTTACCCAAATCACCATGCCATGTTATATATAATTTACACAAAACTTTGTTGATGAAAACATTTAAACTTTTGAAAGTACCCCTTTCGAATCCATTAAAAGTACCCCTTTCGAAATCAAGCAACCACTTTGCTTTATACCTTAGGCCGAAAGGCCAAAACATACCTTTCGAAACCACTCTTAATAAACCTTTCGAAAACATTGAAGAACCTTTCTTTCGAAAGCTTTAAAACCTTATACATCCTCTTATCAAAAAACTATAAACATTGCCTTTTGAAAACATTGGGACCTTCCATTTAAAACCTTTCGAAATCATTAGGGAACCACCCCTTCGAAACCTTCATTTAAAACCTTTCGAAAGCATTCAAATATTTTTTTATGAACAAACCTTTCGAAAGCATAGGGTTCAAGTAAAACATGTGGAAAACCTTTCGAAACCATTTAAAACTATTCCTTTCGAAACCAACGGGTTTAACTTTCAATAGAACAAAGGGTCTTAAAACAACTAATTTGAAAGCATTCTTCAGAAAACTATTTCCTAAGTAAAGAAGTGATGGTGTTGAAACCAGCCCTTCAAAAGCATTGGAGAAGCGGCTTTAATTTAAAAACAAGGGGCCCTTTCGAAACCATAGCTTCGAAAGAAAAAAGCCGGCAGCAAGGGGTTTCGACCCCGTCAAAAGCTTCTTTATAAAACAAAAGACGCAACTTATTTCAGAGCCATTCCTTAAAACCATTTAACCTAGTTGAAAGCTAACTAAGTCGAAAGCATTCCTTTCTAAAGCAAAGCAGGTGCATTTTATTTTAAAACAAAGCAAAGCTCCGACCCCTTCGGAACCCCATGTTTCGTCTACATAACTTTCGCCTCTGTCCAATTCACTGCGTACCAAGTCTTTGATATCATACGCATTGGTTTCGATGGTGATGGAGGCGGAAGTACTTGGTCGAAGGCTGGGTGCCTGAAGTGGCGAAACATGTAAAGTAAGGTAAAACTGTATTTTTACTTTAAAATGTAATTCTTTTCAACTAACCCTCCTTATTTGTCAACAAATGATTGGTTGCTAATTTCTTTTCCAAATTCTTTTTCTTAAAAGTCTTGCCAAACTTTCAGAAGTAATAATTTAAAACATTTACAAAATACCCCTTCTCCTTTTATAAATATATAAAACATTTAAGTCCCATACCTTAAATAATTTATATATCTATTAAAACACTTAGGAAAAATCTATAAAAATTCCTATAAATCATTTTTAATATGTTTTCTAACATATATTAATTTCCGACCCAAAACATACATATATTAGCCGTAATTAATTTTAAACCCAAATAACCATTTTCTTCACTAGAAAATTAATATTAAATCCACATTAATTCAGAAAATTATGAAAATTGAATCACATCCCTAAAATATCATTTTTAATCATATACTAAAATTGCAAAGCATTTGGATGTCATTTAATAGGGTTTTCACGTTAAAACATATCATAAAATTTACATGAATTAGCATACATCATCAACAAACATATATATCCAATTTAACAATAAAAAACATGGAAAAACCTTGCAAAATAGATCGGATTTAATCTAAAACCGAAAACAATTAAAAACACGAGATGTATTCATTATTCACCTTAGCTTTGTGATTAAGGAGTTGAGATTTGATCTTGATTTAAGTTGATTAAGCTTCCTCCTCTTATCTTCTCTTGTTTTCCCTTAATGGTGGTCGGCCTCTCTTTCTTATGTTCTAATTTATGAACTTGTAAAATGAATGTGAGAATGGTTATGGTTCAAGGATTTAGGGTCTAAGAATAATACTTATTCCTATATTACCCTTGTCTATTTGCCTAACTTATTTTATTTCATCTTCCCTTAGTTCACTTGTTTAATGGGCATGACTACCCCTTATTTACACAACCCTTAATCGCTTAAACATTTTACATTATTTCATTTAATTTTACTAATTAAATGTCCTAAATAATGTTGTTAAAAATTAGGGGTGTTACATTAGGATAACTCCAATACTTTACTAAGGTGGACTTATTAGTTTGTTAATTGCCATACACTTAATTTACAACAAGGTGGGAATCACTATGCTTTATAATATGTGTTACTTTCATTTCCTATGCCATTTTGAGCCCAACAATGAGTGCTTCATATTCTGCCACATTATTTGTTGCTTTGAATCCAAGTTGAACTACATTGTACAATTTCTATCGATCTAGAGTAATGCATATATACCCAATGCCTACTTTGTTTTCATTTGATGCTCTTTCCACATATAACTGCCAAAACGATGAAGGTTCTATTGTCTCCTCATTTTGTTATTCTATTGGTGTAGTACATTCCACTATGAAATCAGCTAAGACCTGACCTTTGGTCGCATTTCATGGGCGGTAGGATATATCGTATTGGCTTAGCTCAATGGTCCATTATAATAGACGGCCTGAGGTCTCCGGCTTCTACGTTGTTTGCTTAAGGTGTCCATCTATTTATACTTTAATAGGATGCGCTTGGAGATAGGGTACCGGTTTTTGAGCCGTGAGTTGTATATTGTAGGTCAGCTTTTAGGAATAATGCTATTCTACTCCAAACATGTGTCAGTTAGGCAATATATTGGTTTGTACACTCCTTCATCTTCTTGAACAATGGTTGCATTGATAGCTTGATTAGTTACAACTAAATATAAAAACATATCCTCATCTGGGGTTGGTTTTGACAATATAGGTAGGTATTCTAAATGGGCCTTCAATGTTTGGAATGCAGCATTTATTCTTCTATCCATTCCATGCTTCGACCATCTTAGTTTGATCCAAAAATTGGATACACTAGTCCATAGCTTTCGAAATAGAACTGCTTAAGACAACAACCTTCCCATTCAAACTCATTATATCCTTGGATTTTTTTGGAATCTTCATTTATTAATAGCATCAATTTTCTCGAGGTTTTCTTCTATTCCACTTGCGCCTACTATATAATCTAGTATCTTTCCTGACTGAATTACAAAGGTGCATTTTAATGAGTTTAACCTCATGTCTTATAACCTTAATGTTGCGAAGGTCTCCTCTAGGTCATGCATATGGCTGGAGGCCTCCTTTGACTATATAAACACATCATCAATGTAAATTTTGATGCTTTTACTAATCTACTTTGAAGATATCATGTTAACTAACCTTTGATACGTCACCCTAGCATTCTTTAGTCCAAATGGCATGAACTTTTAGTAGTACAAACTTTGGCCTATAATTAAACTTGCATTCTCCCGATCTGGTTCAAACATAGCTATTTGATTTTAACTCGAATAAGCATCCATGAACGTGAGCAGTTCATAGTTGCTTGTTGCAATAACTAATTGTCCATTCCTGGGTAAGGGAAAGCTATCCTTGGGACAATATTTATTGAGGTTGGTGAAGTCTGTGCAAGTTCTTCATTTCCCAATAGGCTATTTTACTAAAATTTGGTTTGCTATCCAATTTAGGTAATATACTCCTCGGATGAATCCATTTTCTTTCAGTTTTTTTAACTTCTCCATGCAAAGTGTTGTATTTTTCTTAATCCAAGGTGTGTCACTTTTGCTTCATAGGTTGGGCATCTAGGTTAATGTTAAAGGCATGAATAATTATGGCTGGACTAGTGCCAATCATATTTGAATGTATCCAAGTGAATACTTCAGTGGACTTCTTCAAGAAACTCATCAATTCCGAGCATAATTCCTTACTTATGTTCTTTCCGATTTTCATTTTTTTATAGGGTCTGGAGGATCTAATTGAACATCTTCTAAATCATTTACCGGTTTATGTTTTTTTTCGTTCATCCCTAATCTAGGATCTACTTCATCCTCTATTTCATTTGGTTTAGACGAAAGAATGCTTTCTTCACTTTGAGCAGTGTAATACTATGCATATATTGAATCATACTCATCTGTTTCTATCATGTGTGGATACTCTCTTTTTTTCTTCCTTGCAAATATTATAATCATAAGTTGACCTATTTCAATATCTACCTTGATACTGGGTACCGGTGCAGTTCCTTGAATTGGCTTGCTATTTATTATATTTCCATTTTACAAAAATTAAAGGAGTCGATAGTATAGTTCTAAATTATTTTATTGCTAGGATTCACAGATTAATTGTATAATTCCTTCGCTAATTTTGTTCTTCTCTCACACTTTGAATGCCAGCTAGGGTGTGGAACTTCATAAGTAGATCATTTTGAGGAATAACTGCCTTTAGATCTATCAATGTTGGTCTTCCCATAAATGCACTATATGAGGACAGTTAGTCTATTATTAAGAAGCTTGCATAAAAAAACCTATGCATTGGAGTAGTTACAACTGTGACAAGAAGTCTTACCATCCTAGTAGGTGTGTTGTTGTCTTGTTGAAACCATAGATCAGTTCTGGGCTGGGCTTAAGCCTTTCAGCTTGATGTTTCATCCCGTTGTATGCTGAATTAAAAATAATATTTACCGAGCTTTCTAGATCTATGAAGAATTTTTTCGTTGTGTAGTTAGAGGTCTGCATAGTTTTCGACCTTTGGATCATGTTGTGAGAAAGCGATTCCTACGAGTCCTTGGAAGTAAACGTGATTTTCGAAGTGGACTTTTGCTTGATGTGATATAAAGTTCTATGCATAATCCGGGTTTTTTAAACGTATCTTTCCTAGACTTTCTTGCTTATTCCTACAAGGTGAGGCCCCCTATGAATAAAAGTGATAAGGGTACTTGGCTTTCCCGCTAGATTTTCATGTGAATCTAGTAACTAGTTTGGCATAGGGGTTAGTGCATTATCTTTTTGAGAAGTACATAAGTAACATTTTTTTATTAGCCTCTCAATTTTATTCTTCAAATGATGGTAGTCGTCGGTATGATGGTCGTTTACTCTATGAAACTTACAGTGAGCACCACCCTCATTTTGTTCAGGCGTCTTTCCTCTGTTTAAGACGTTATAAGACATTTCAGCCTAGCTTATCTCATAAATCTATCTGGAAGTATGAATTTAGGGGGTTTTTGTGGTAAAGTCAAACCCCCTTTATCTTTTAGCAGGGTGGTTATAACTGTCTGCCCATGTTTCTTTTAATTCTACATGAAAATAGTTATTTCATTTGAGATGCCTTCAGCTTCTCTAGCTTCTTTTGTCCAGATATACCTGCTAGCTCTCTCATAGAAAGGCTTTCATGCTTCTTTATGGTTTTCTACTATACTTATCCCCATATTGGCATTTTCTTAATCCCAACATGTGCTGTCATGATTAAGGCCTCTTCACTCATTACCCTAATCCTTATAGCTTTGGGCTTGGAACGTTTGATGAAACTTTGCAGGTTTCCATTATCCCTTTGTTTAACATAGGAAAAATTGTTAGGATTTGGTGAGACTTCCCTCCTTGAGTTGAACTGCCTATGGAAGTCGGCTGAGAGCTATGCCCACGAATGAATTTCTCTAGTTGTATATATTTGGAACCAATTGGAAGCTGCTCCAGCTAGATATACTAGGGAAAGCTTACATCATGCTAATCTTCTTACTTTCAATATATCCATGTAATACTGAAATATGCAGATGCAATCATTTGGGTTGGATGATCAATTACACTTTTCAATCGCATGATCCTTGAAGCTATTAAGGAAGTCTACCTTATTTATTGCTTCACTAATTGGAGAAGGGTTCTCCTACCTTCCCTGCTTGGTTATTTTTCTAACATAATCATGCTAGCTTCTCTATGTGGGATTTTAACTATAATACCTCCTCATCTTTGTCACTTATTCATGATGAGCCTCCTTTGCAAACAGAGGTGGCTTCATCACTATTCTGTGCTGGTTGCTTGATGCGCTTTCTCAGTTGTAGCAGATTGATTTTTATTGGACTGGTTTTATAAGGTTTGTTTTTTGATTTTTCCTTAAGTCTATAATACCATCCTCATCATTCTCGTGAATGAGATTATCATGTTTGATTGCCTCTTATGCAGTTTGCACAGTGGGTAAACACTGGCAGTGAGCCATAAGACTAGCGGAGCAGGTTGGCTTGGGTGGTGAATGGTGGACTAGTAGTTTTTCAATTCCAGACAATCTTTCATTGATCTAGTTTTCAAATGTTTTGAGGGATTCAAGTATGGGGTCAGCACTATTTTTCTTTGGTGGCCCATCAATTTGGATGAGGAGGTGTTGCGTTTGTTACTGGTCTTTGCAACTAAGTGGTCGGCTTCTATAGTGGGAGGGGTTAAAGAATTTGTAAATTACATTTTTTAGGGAAGAGATGTTTTTAGATATAGGTAAAGTCCAAGAAAAAGGAAATTTCAATAGGTCCATGCCCTCCTTCTAGAGCAAAATGTTGATGAGATTTTATGTTATCGTAACACCAGCTTAGATGCGAAGTAACTATGGTGTTGAATGTTTCCGTAAGCAAGAATTAGAAAATTTAAGTAGTTTTAAAATTGCCTTTAAAAGAAGTAATTATGTCGTTTGAGCTTATACAATTATGTAGGTGCTTAATACAATTTATTACATGGTAACTTTGATTAGTCTATTAATCTAATCAAATTCAAACAGAATCTGGTACAAAACAAAAGAAAAGCAGAGAAATAAATGCTTGAAAAAGTAAGGGACACAAAGGTTTACATTTTGGATATTAATGAATCCCATGTCCATGGGTTAATTCTTTCCTTCTTTAAGTCTTTCTTAGTACACTTTTTTAATTTTAATGACGGAGAATACAATCTTTTCAGTCTAGAGAAATTAAAGTTCAATCCTCCTTTTCTGCTATAGTACCTCTCCTTTTAGAGTAAAAATAATGTCACATGGACTGTTGGCTCGCATTGCTCCTCGGCTATTAGATCTTGACATGTGCCATTCATCCATGAGCTTGTTTGATTGTGCATGGATTATTGACTGGACATAGGCAATAGCATTGACTTTTGATGGGAGCCTTGAATTTGGCTTTTAGGCAAAAACTTTGTATATGGCTATCAGGCGGGGGTTTTGAATTTGGCATGTGAAGTCTGAGGTTGGATTTTAGGTAATGTATTATGGTTGTTTGCTTTAGTTGTCCCAGTGTAGTTAGAGTATTGCGGCGTGCTCTATATGGGATGTAGTAATGCCCGACTTGTTGTAGTAGCAAGCTTTTTTGGTTCCTTTAGCAACTTGGTGGGGGCAGCTTGTCTAAAAGTTGGTAGCTAGTTAGTTTTCATAATGGTGGTTCAACTCCGTCTTTATAATGTCGGCGTAGTTTGATATTATTGTGATGGTATAGCTTGCCTTTTATCAATGTCGTTCAACTTGTTTTGCATGGCATAGTTATTCCTTTCCATGCTTTTACTTTGAACTAAGAAGCGCAGGCCATTGCATTTAACTTTGCGGGTTGTGCAGTTCCTTTTTGATGCATAAATGACCTATGTAACTTCCCCGTTTCTTTGGTCTATAGGCTAATTATACTCATTTGAACCTGCGCTTAACACATTATGAGAACAACAAAAAGTGCGTGTAATTTTCAACTTTTGAATCACGAGAGTATTTCATAAGAAATACATTATTCCTTAAATCGATATCACTCAAAATGCGTGTGTGTGTGAGTATATACATATATCAAAGATTATGAATCTTTAGTAAATAAAATTCTCCTCTGCCATTTATATATTAATAGATTACATGCATACTCTTTCTTGTTGAGTAATCTCAAGCTAGGGATCCTATGTGTAATACTATCAATATATTGACTATACGAGGTAAGATACATGTATGTATTTGTTGAGAAAACTCAAGGTACATGCATTATACTTAGGTCATCGCAAAATGGTAAGTTTGAGTGAATAATATCTTTTGATTTTTTAAAGAAACTCAAGGTCGAGATGAGATTAGGAGAAAGCCACAAGTTAGGAGTTGTATATAATCCATCGCTTATGGGCCTATGATTTTAACTCAAGGTCAAAATCTTAAGACAAGCAAGTCTTAACACTCACTTGAGGAATCAAAATATTTCTATATTCCTCTTAGGGTTTTAAGAAATATAAAAATCTAGCGAGAGCCTTATTAGAAAGATGAATGATAACATTCAACTATTTTAATATTGTAAGTATGTATGCTATATAAAGTAAAATTGATCTACTATGATAAACTGATGCAACTAATATAATTGATAAAAAATTATCTGTTATAAGATACAAATGAATTGAATTAAGGTTGACATGGAAATATAAAATATACTTACGAATAAATCTTCTGGCATGTTAACAATTCAGACTCATCCAAAAGCCACAACCACTAAGACATTTGTGCCTCGGTTGTTTAGTTTTTTGTTAAAGACTATGTATTATCTTCTATGAGTTTTGAACTCTTAAGAAAAAACAATCATATGGATATTTGATTCATATTTGATCACATTTAAATGTTATAATGTGAACAGTTATGATTCGTAAAGTATGAAACCTCGACTAAATTAGTTCATTCGAAATTAACAAGAAAACCATGATGTTAGATAATGTATTCAATACGAAATTTTATTATGTTAAATGTAGCACTAGACCGAAATCTATAAGATGGACCTATGAATTCGATCGCTGAAGTTTCAATTTTATCATTATCCATGAAGTGAAAATTATATGATATACTTAAAAAGGAAAATGAATGTCCGAGAGTAGATGTCGGCTTAATTGGGATAAAGGGAGTGAATGGTCACCTCTAGTTCTTAGAGAGACATCAGAAAAATGAATTGTATAAATACTAAGAGATACTTAATATGGAATGAGAAATCTAATTTCTATTGCAAACATATTTTCATATGTAAATTCTTTTTATGAAAAATATTTCTTTGTGTTCAAGATATTTGATCTGATACTCTCGACTGTAAACTAGTCACAGTGGACCAAATAAATCCCATAATAAGTGGTTGAATGAAGCTTCATATTTCACATGCCATTATAGTAGTGGCAGAAATAGTGATAGCATACCATTTAACACTTATTAGTGCATGCGTCATGCTACTAAAGATTGTCTTCTTAAATACACCAAGTATTATTCATGAAATAATAATTGTTTTTCGATAGTGACTAAAAAAATAGATACAGTTTTATTTAATTATGAATGTTTTATTGTTCATTATAAGACAAATCACCCAATCAGTGGGAGCAACAAAAGAGTTTGAGAGCTCTTCAGATTGATACATATAGATGTATGCAGTAAAAGGTCTAATGATACCAAAATGGGCACTTACTTTGTTAAAATTTTCAAATGAATTATCAAAGACATGAACATGTATATTTGATACACAAGTAGTGTGTCTATGATAAGTTCGTTGAATATAAAAGTAGAAATATGACATGGAAAGGAAATAAAAGAATTTTGATTCAATCGAATGTATTGGATAAGTTTCCAAAAGTATTTAAAAATGAATAAGATTCAATCTCAAAATCACTCCTCCCTATAATACAGAATGAGTGAGGTTGAGTTAACCTCTTTTTGTAATGACATGCACTTAATAGTAAGTATATAGATTGAATTTAATTTTATCTAAAGTATAGATTAATAGATCAAAGAAGATAAGATTTAATAAAATCCTATATATCCTAGATTAAGGAGGTGATAGGTTATGTGAGTCGAGAGTATGCACATAATGACCACCCCAAAGGAGTTAGGGACCGACCAATATTGATTGAATAATTTATGTTATGATAAGTTTCATAAACCCAAAACTAAATCAATTTTATACATATATAATGGTACTTCATAAAATGTTTTTGAATGTTTGTTCAGTTGTATTGAGAAACAATATCTGTATAAAAAATGCCAACTTCATGTTGAAGAAATTTATTTTAGAAATTACTGATAGTAAAATGGATTAGTATATGATACAGTGATAAAACATATTACGAAGGTTGAAATGAAATTGACCAAGCCTAAACAAACACAAAACATTAGAATTCTCATACAGTAAAGAGAAAATATGAAATTCTTATCAATGTCGAGAAAAAAATTCCTCAGTTGTTAATAAGCCATTAAGAGCATTGACTCTTCCATATGGCATGATGCGCAAATCTGAAATAGATTCCAAGTACATTATCAAAATAATATTTTAATGGTTACCCCTGAAGGGATATGATTCATCGGCCTAAAATTTGTCTTCGAGAACAAGACCAATGTGGTTGGAATATAGTAAAGTAACATTGATAAGAGTAATATCCTAAATTTCAGTTAGTGAGACTAACATATCAGATTCATTGTTCAACCTTATGTTATTTTAGATTTTACTCGCAAATTTATCGCTGTGTATCGGTTTAATTTATGGGACTTATATGTTGAAATAGAAATTCTAAATAATGATCTAGAATAAACAGTTTGCATATAACCGCCAAAATGTCTTGAAATCAGTGGGAGTGATAATTCAGTTTATGAGTATTGGATATGATCCAAGAACCGATTTGATAGTATCGCTCGATAAGCATTAGAATTGAGAAAATATTTTGATAAGAAATAAAATGGTTTAAATTTTAGTTAAGTGCGTAGGAAGCATGTGTCTATATGAAAGAACATTAAAGGTAATAAGATATTTTTAAACCATAAATAAACAACAAAATTCTACTGATTGATAATGATATACCTATATTAGAGTCAGTTGGTTTGGCTATTTAATACTCGATATTGGATTTGAAAATTATATATATATTTATAATCCATATAAAAGGATATTGAGAATGTCCCAAATAATATATATAGACATCATATTAAAATGTTTAATATGGAGCATGTAAGATGGATTCCTTATGCATTGGAAATAGGAATTATCATACATGTTATATTATCTACAATATTACATTTCACTTTTGTATTTGATACATAAAACAAGTACCAAATCTGAATTAAGATCACCAAATTATGGTTTAGAGTATTCTCGAGTATTTATGAAATACTAGAGAATTGTTTATAGAAACAACAAACTCCTTATGAAGGAGTATTCAGACTCTTAACTTTAGTAGTGATATCGAGTATAGTATGTCAATCCTAGATTCATGACTAATCTTAGTCAAGAAGCTTTAATTTGGAAAT
Source organism: Allium fistulosum (assembly GCA_030737815.1). Taxonomy (NCBI): domain Eukaryota; kingdom Viridiplantae; phylum Streptophyta; class Magnoliopsida; order Asparagales; family Amaryllidaceae; genus Allium; species Allium fistulosum. Next base: position 1,021,341,052 of record CM060908.1, read on the forward strand.
ATTCCAAACAAGAGCTTGTGGCTAATTCAACCAATAAGCTATGTACATCGCCTTGAATAAGCGTAATAATAAAAGCAATGTACATATATAAATGGATTTTTTTACAACTGAGCTAGGAGTGATTCCAAATGTTGAGAATTTTAAGATTTTTTTATATGATAATAATGTCGTGATGCATTTCGCAAAAGAACCTAGAGCTCGCTAGAAGTTGAGAAACATTCTCTAAAAAGTTCCATAGGATAAAGGCAGTTTATTAACATCGAGATAGTTGATTGACAAAGTAGATAAGCATGACCATTCAATAAGGGACTAACTCGATCATATTTTAGAAAATTGATCGATATGTTAGGATTAAGATTTCATAATTGACCCCGAATGAAAGTGGGAGTTTGAGAGAGTTAAGGGTATGCCCTAGGGGCAATTATGTAATTTTTTACATACATCTAACTTTATAATCATATTGTTTGTAATAAAGTTATTTGAGTTCTATTATATACCTTGTTATATAGTGATATAATTAATTAATTAATTTAAAGTATATTAAATAGAAAATCTTTAAATGATATGATATACGATAATAATTACAAGGAGTTGTAATCATGAGAAAATTATCATAAAATAAAATTACATATTATTTTAAATATTCCTAGTCAAGATGTTTTGATAAAGGATATTAATATATCAATTTAGACCAGAGTACGCAACGTTGTCCAAATATTGGGCAGTGTATTACCCATGATTGCAAGGGGCACTAAGGAGTATGTATTGATAGTTATTGGATAACTATGAAATGACTCATCCGAGAGTTTCTCATTAGTTAATAAAAACTGGATTATATAGGAAATCTTAAAGTGACGATATTACATAATTCTCTTGAATCGCGAATACTGTTGAGCTTTAATGTGGATACTACACTTTGATTATTGTTAAATCATGACATGACCACTATTAAGCGAGTATAGATGGTTCCAATTTGAAGCATTGGATATAAAACATTATTCAATAGATAATTTTAGTGAAAATTAGGCCCGCGTCCCTTAAATCAAATTTAATAGACCAAAACTCCTTCCGTTTTGAACTTGTAAATCCGGTCCCTATTATATTTTTACAATATTTTGTTTCCCTAATTACCCTCGTTTATTTTATGTCAACTATTATCGTGTGATTGTATTGGCGATCAAGATTTGAAATCTTCGTAGGGAAATCAGATTTAATTCGATCTACTGTTCGATTTTTTTTTTGCGATTCATTATGGCTTCATCATCTTGCAGGTAAACGCTTGATTTAATTTTCAATTGACTTTGTATTATTGTTTTTTGCAATTTTTTGATAATTTAGCAATGTTTTTTTGTATAATTATGCATAGTAAGTATAAGTTCTGTTAAGTAATTCGAATAATATGATGTTTTTTTGCAAAGAAATTTTATTTTTAATCTTGTATGTAAATGCAGAGTTGTATGCAGTTAAGTAAAATAACTGCATACACTGCTACAATTATTGTAAGTAATTGTGTTCATGGCTGTATTTATCCAAATCTTTAGTTATCAAATAACTGTGTATTTTTCAACAGTTATCAAGAATTATTGTAGAATTTTATGTGTGTTGATAATAAGAAGTCTGATCTTATTCGTTGCAGTGTGATTGTATATGTTGTATTTTGATTTGTTAATAATGGCAGGTTTCCTGCAATTACTGTAAATGATTTGAAGTTTTTTAATGGATTAAGAGGTTCAATTTTTGTATTATTATCTAAGTAATTGCAGACTTCTCTATAGTTATATTAAATAAGTGCAGAAATGGCTTCAAGTATTGTAAATAAATTGTAGATTATAAATTAGTGCAAAATTTGATGAGTGTTCATTGAAGTGGTTAAATGTATCATATATGCTCTTTTATCAGCAAATATTTTCAGTTGAAAATGTAAGAATTTTTTAAGTAAATATTTGCTTATTTTTATGGAGAGGTTTTGAACGTTTAAAGATAGCGCTGCAATTATTCTTAAAAATTACAGAAATTTTTGACAATATTGATGTTTTTTGTTAAAAGTTTTTAAATATTATCAATGATTTTCAGTGAGAAATGTAATAATGTATGTTGGAGTTTCAAGAGTTTTTTGAATTGAAATAATTGCATACATGTGTTGAAGAATGTAAATTGTTTTAAGTGAATAATTGCTAATAAGTAAGCAATTATTCAAAATAATTGCATTTTTTTGTAATTATTCAAAATAATTGTAACATTTAAGTACATTTCTTAACTACATATGTTGTTTGCAGTTAAAGATTTCATTTGTTAATTGTAGTTTTTAACCGCATATCATATATGCAGTTATAAAATACACTTTAATGGTTCAATTTTAACTGCATTTCAATTATGCAGTTAAAAATTTATGGGTTTTTTAACTGCATATTTGATGAGTGTTCATTGAAGTGGTTAAATGTATCATATATGCTCTTTTATCAGCAAATATTTACAGTTGAAAATGTAAGAATTTTTTAAGTAAATATTTGCTTATTTTTATAGAGAGATTTTGAATGTTTGTAGATAACGCTGCAATTATTCTTAAAAATTGCAGAAATTTTTGACAATATTGATGTTTTTTTGTTAAAAGTTTTTAAATATTATTAATTTTTTTCAATGAGAAATGTAATAACGTATGTTGCAGTTTCAATAGTTTTTTGAATTGAAATAATTGCATACATGTGTTGAAGAATGTAAATTGTTTTAAGTGAATAATTGCTAATAAGTAATCAATTATTCAAAATAATTCAATTTTTACGTTAATTATTCAAAATAATTGCAGCATTTAAGTACATTTCTTAACTACATATGTTGTTTGCAGTTAAAGATTTCATCTATTAATTGCAGTTTTTAACTACATATCATATATGTAGTTATAAAATACACTTTAGTGGTTCAATTTTAACTACATTTCAATTATGCAGTTAAAAATTTATGGGTTTTTAACTGCATATTTGATGAGTGTTCATTGAAGTGGTTAAATGTATCATATATGTTCTTTTATCGGCAAATATTTTCAATTGAAAAAGTAAGAATTTTTTAAGTAAATATTTGCTTATTTTTATCGAGAGATTTTGAATGTTGGTAGATAACGCTGCAATTATCCTTAAAAATTGTAGAAAATTTTGACAATATTGATGATTTTTTGTTAAAAGTCTTTAAATATTATCAATGTTTTCAGTGAGAAATGTAATAATGTATGTTGAAGTTTCAAGAGTTTTTTGAATTGAAATAAATGCATACATGTGTTGAAGAATGTAAATTGTTTTAAGTGAATAATTGCTAATAAGTAATCAATTATTCAAAATAATTCAATTTTTACGTTAATTATTCAAAATAATTGCAGCATTTAAGTACATTTCTTAACTACATATGTTGTTTGCAGTTAAAGATTTCATCTATTAATTGCAGTTTTTAACTACATATCATATATGTAGTTATAAAATACACTTTAGTGGTTCAATTTTAACTACATTTCAATTATGCAGTTAAAAATTTATGGGTTTTTAACTGCATATTTGATGAGTGTTCATTGAAGTGGTTAAATGTATCATATATGCTCTTTTATCAGCAAATATTTACAGTTGAAAATGTAATAATTTTTTAAGTAAATATTTGCTTATTTTTATGGAGAGAGTTTGAATGTTTGTAGATAACGCTGCAATTATTCTTAAAAATTGCAGAAATTTTTGACAATATTGATGTTTTTTTGTTAAAAGTCTTTAAATATTATCAATGTTTTTTAGTGAGGAATGTTAAGTGTATTTCAGTTATACGGATATAAGTTAATGAAATTCTTTACATAATTGCGGACATACATACAATTATTTCAGGATATTTCCAGACATGTTTGTAATTTTAGGAGTAACTGCGATTTTAATTTAAAATAATTGCAGAGTCATATGCAATTATCTAGAATTCTTGTAGACTTTTATGCAGTTATTCTAGTCATCTTTGTCTTTGACACTTTATTGATTGTGATCATTATCAGCATGATTGTCATGATCTTTCTTTTTACTATTATCTTTTTTCTTGAATAATTATTTTGCCCTTCTCAATATCTTCATTATTTTCTTCATTTTTTTCCCTCACCATCATTTTTGTTTTCCAATACTTCATATTTTTCAGCTTCATCACTATTACTATTTCAAATTCTTCATGATTTTGATTTATAGACAAAACTTGTCCAGCAAATTTCAGTTCTAGTTTGAGAACTCGAGTTTGGAAACTAATACATACAAGGTGTGAACATGTATCATTTAACTAGTGCTTAAAAGGTTGAGATTGTGAAACAAGCTACCCACGCTTGATTATGATTTTGATTTATAGACAAAACTTGCCCAGCTAATTTCAATTCTAGTTTGAGAACTCGAGTTTGGAAACTAATACATACAAGGTGTGAACATGTATCATTTAACTAGTGCTTGAAAGTTTGAGATTGTGGAACAAGCTTCCCACGCTTGATCTTTTTACTTCTATATGTGTCTTTAGTTTTTCCTCTCTTTTCCGAAATTTGGCTACGGCTATTCTATGGGCTTCGTTTTCCTTCTCAATTTGTACCATTAGCTCCTCTATGATAGCTTTTTTTTCTTCAATTTGCTCCACGATTTGTTTAATTTAGACATTGAATTTTCTAAAAGCTTGTTTGACATCTAAGGAATTAACACTTGATAACCATATAAGTAGACCCGAAGATAAAAAAATAGATTGTCGAGAACTAGTAATTACAAAGCTATCAAGGTTGCATTCATTTTAGTTTGAGTACTGAAGGAACAATACATAAAAATTACCATCAATATTCAAACTTAAAAGGATTGTCAACCAAACAAGAAAACATAGAATATAATTGTAGACAGACATTGAAGAAAATATGAAGATATGACTTTTTATTAAAGAACAATATATAGAGTAAAGAAGAATAGAAAGAAGAATATATAAACATACAAAAAAAATCAACCGTAGATGTAGCTGGTCAAATTATATAAGTTTGGTCAAAATATGGAATTGAAAACTGAGTCGATCACATGAATACTGGACATTTTTGTCTGTTTATTACAAATAAATAAGGATGTAACTACTTTTTATGAGTTAATCACATGCACTTTTGACCTTCACTTTTACTACAATGAATTATCCTTTAAAACATAATTTCTTAAAATTCTGTAAGTATCAAGATTTTCGTTCTCCTTAAAATTCTGTAATAAGTTCTATATTTTTAGTAAAAAATATTATAATATATGTTGGAGTTGCAATAGTTTTTTGAATTGAAATTAATGTAGACATGCATTGAAGAATACAAATGGTTTTAAGTGAATAATAGCTCATAAGTAAACAATTATTCAAAATAATTGTTGTGTTTTCTGTAATTATTCTTAATAGTAGTAGAGAAATATGCAAATATTGAAAATTTTCAAATTTGTAGAACAATTTACTGTTAAAAAAGGTAGCTGTTAAATGTAATTTTTAATTGCATGTAATGACGTGGTATTTCGAACCATTCGCATCCACGCATGTCAAATTGAATTGCTCAAAACAACAGATTGTTAATTTTATATTTGGCAAAACTCGGCATATACAGTAAATAAATCAATCACAGAATCACAGACACAGAGTAATATAACAATAAGCAGTGGAAAAGATAAATAGTAGTTCATGAAGCTACTATATAAACAACAGAGTTTGAAATAAAATAAAACAGAATATCTCAAATATAATGTAGTCTCAAGTACAAACAAATGACAAGTCTGAACAAAACAACTGGATAGTTGAAAGCTGAATAGATACAGATGGATCTCCAAGTGAAGCACCAACAACAAAAGGTGAGTCTCAAATGTTGTGACACTCAGTCTGACCCGAGCGTAAAGCAAAACACAAAATACTCGAGTCAAGATTAACATTCTTATATTAATAAATTCAACTCAAGTGAAATATCAACTGAAATACAAGTAACTTAAAGGATGTTTGGGATTTCCATCCTCTAAGGATCCGTGGAACTATCTACTATGTAGTAATATACGCTATTATAATATGTCTATAGTAAAGTAAACTATTAAAATAGCGTTAAGGCGTTACCCATATCCCCCTTTACACATTTTCTATAATGTCGTAGTCTATACAGATACTGTAAACTCCACTCGCAAGTGGGCTATCAGGGAGCACTCCATAGGTACGACACAAAACAAACTCGAAGAAGCCGCGATAGGGCATGCGACAAGGCACTCAAGGCAATGCCAGGGTAGATATACCGTTTGCGTATCCGGACTGGTGGTAATGCATAGCAGCTACTACCGCGTACCTCATGACACACTCCCAAACCAAAGGGTGCACCTAATCAAATCACAAAAGCAATAGAATGGTATCGAAGAAATGTGTCCGATCGGAGGAATGACCTCACTTGGCCCGGCATGGATCCTGTTTTAGCCGCATCAAGCTGACCCACGGGAGTTAGGGCTATGTAAATACCATACAGAATCGTCACCAAACCATCCTACTTCATTCTGGAATCTCCACTACGTACACAGTTGTTAAAGTTGTTTCGATATTGGCAGAGAGTATGACAATATCCGATCCCGGTCTCTTTAACAACCAAATGTTATTATAACACCGTGGTCATTTCATTTCAAACAGTTCATGATTCATATCAAAATATCATATCATTTCAAACCATATCAATTTGGTATCAATATACACTTTAAATCATATTCATTTCCAAAATCGTAACACTTTCAAAATTATCACTCTTTTGAAATCGTAACGCCTTTGAAATCATAACATTAGGAAATTATAACACTTTAGAAATCATAGCACTTTTGAAATCATAACATTTTGGGAATCATAAAACTTTGGACTTAAACTGTTTAGATATTGAAAATAGTATATGTATATTAAAGTAGTTATAAATTAAAATGGTTTATATATTAAAGTAATTTATATATTAAAATAGTTTATATATATTAAAATACTTTATATAATAAAGTAGTTTCCTCCAATTTCACAAATCGTTTAAATCAGCTTAAATCCCAAAATTCAATTTGAATCAATTCCAGTTTAACCATTTCAATTTAAAGTTCAAAGATTCAAGTTTAAATATTCAAACATTTACAATATAAATTTCATTTATATTTCAACATTAGCTTTAAATTTATTCAAATTGGAAAGTATTCACTTAATCCTTTCAATAACAATTTATTAAAATCCTAATTTATATATTTAAATCAATATTAAATATTCAATCTCAATTTTATTTAAAATTTTGAATATTCATTTAATCACTTTTTATCAAATCAAGTTATAAATTATATTTTTTCAAAATCTCAAAACTAATAAGTTTAAATCAATTCTTTATTAAATTCAATTATTAACCAATCCAAGTCAACATAAATTTATCTTCCCAACCTTTATTATTAAAGTTATAAATCCATTTTAAAATATTAATATAACTTTTAAGTAAATATTTTAAAACATATTATATACTAATTAAATTAAATTTTATTAAATTAATCTTATTATATATATTTTTAAGAAAATAAAATTATAAGAAAAATCTTAAAATTTATAATTTCAAAACTAACTTATTAATTTAAAATTCTAAAACATATAATTTTTAAAATCTACAATTCAGACATATATAAAAAAAATTATATTTTAAAATCAATATTTATTTAAAACCATACATCTCCTTTCAAAACTTTGGAAATCATTTCAAAATATAGACCAACAGTGTCCGTATATAATTTTCTATCCTATGGTCAAGTGATACGGGTATTTATTATTTCAATCCGCAATTTAAATATTTACGGGTATATATCATTTCAACCCGCAATCCTAAATTCAATTCAATGAAAATCGCTTGGGTTTATCATTTCAGCCCATAATGATTTTCTCCTATTCTACAAAATCGTTCGGGTATGTATCATTTCAACCCATAGGGAATTCTAAACTAACAGGGAACTTGTAGAGTGAGAATATATATGTTAATAATAATATTAACAACAAGAATATATCATCGGTAACAAATTTAAATATATAATACAGGATATGGTGTCATATCACAGGTGAACAGATACAAATAATGGCATATCAAACATAGCAATTATAAAATTAACAGTTCAATTTAGCATCATATTTCAATTGTCGTTTCAAGTGAAATCAAATTTAATAAATATAAGAACGCTAATCGTGAGTGATTGCTCACCTTTTGAGGCTAGAGATGAACGAGAATGAGATGAGTTACGAATCGAAGCACGAATTCCAAAGTAAAGCAAGATTGGCACGAATTTGACGAACAACGCTGATAAATTGGAAATCAAGAACCACAAATCAGTTTGATATCCCAGAACGAAATGTACATGATATTATTATTCTAATAAAATCAAAATTTTGATTTAAGAGAAATATTAAAAATAAATATAATTCAAAATCATTATACTTAAAACTCAAATATTAAAATCAAAGTATATATAAATTATATCTTAAACCAATACCTGAAATCAATATTTTAAACTTATAAAATAAAACCCATACTTTAAAACCTATAACACGTATTATATTCGAAACAAAACGATACATACAGACATATAACTATCATAACTTGCACAGTATAAACAGCCTTTATATATATATTTATACATATATATACACAATTTAAAAGTCACAGTATAAACAGTATATATACACAATTTAAAAGTCGCGGTATACTGTAGCATACATATATAGTAAACTTATATAAATAATATAGCTTGTATATATAGCATGAAATAAACTACTTATATAAACCTTATATATATACAAAACTTATATATATATACGTGAAATTCAAAATTAACATAAATAACATATTATATAAATAAACTGCTATATTATACATATATATTCACTTTAAAATAAATATTATTATAAATATATAAAATCTTAAAATCAATATTACTGTAACATATATATATATAAAGTACGATCGCCATTATACAAAAAATTTTGAAAACATATATATATATATATATATATATATATAAATGTACTGTATTGCCATTATTATTATCATAACCTACATAACATATAAATATTAGCGGTTGCAAAATCTAATATAAAATATTACTATAAATTTGTTGACATTTAAACATATCATCTTATGGCAAAGTAGGCTTCAGTTTAACAAATATGCTAGCTACAGATATACTTATACTATATATACCTTTAAACACACAGATATATATATATATATATATATAAACCTTTGCTTTCAGCCATACAAAAAAACAAATATATGCATATACGACTACAAAGCACATATACTAACAGTAATATATATAAACTTTTTATATATAAAAGAACATATATATATATAGGAAGGGCCGAACTTGTTCGCCAGAGTTTCTAGGTTTGGTGGCTTGGGTGGAAGGTGGAAGGCGGAGGCTGCTCGGCAGTTGGACGTGGGTCGATTCATGGTGGAGGCGCAGTAGGCCAAAGTGTGGGTTCGGCTTGCCGTGGCATTCGCGGAGGCAGGGCGGAGGTCAGGTGTTTGAGTCACGGCCAGTGGTGGGGAGGCTGTGCTTGGCTTCGGTGAAAGGTGGCAGTCAATGGAGGTTTTCATTTTGCAGGTTGTGGATGATGCAAATAGGAGATGGTCGCGGGTTTGGCAACTCGCATGGAGGCTTCGGTCATAGCTTCGGGAGGAGGGTGGCTTTGGATGCGGGAAAGGCTTTGGGATGGTGGTCGGAGGGAAGAAGGCCGAGCTGGGTGGAAAGAGTAGTGGGATGAAGGAGAAGATGGGGAGGAGAAGAAAGGAGAATGGAGATAGCAGGGGAAAGGCCTACAGGCAACAAACATATCTTTAGTATAATACATAAATTTTTCAAAGGAAATGAACAAACTGATAAGTAGAATGAGGGAAGGAAGAGGAAACGTGTAGGCCGATGAGTGAAATAAATATATAACGTTATAATATAAATTTATAAAGCAAGAACAGTAACGGAATGAAGAGACCCGAAATGAATACACAGACAATTAATAAATTGAATTGATGGGATGACAACTGTTGCCAGTTGTATTGCAGAAATCATAAATGCTAATGGATGTTTGCGTTATACCGTTGGCAATAGAAAAGATAAATGATTCAAAAACTCGAATACGGAACTGATGCGACAAATCAAAACACACCAATGAATATACTATGGAGATCAGCACGACGAGATGAATAGAATTGTACACAGATATGAATGGTACGACCATCCAATAAAAAGTCGATATTTGGTACCAAAAATGCTGCTAAAACTCCGAGAATAAGATAAATGGGGCAATAGCAGTCCAAATTTGACGAAACGAAATATGACGTCTCACTCAGAAGATGATTTACAAATTTATTATATAAAAATATTCAGGTTTGAGGAATATTTTATTATCATCAAATATTAACTGATTTAAATTGAAATAAAACTACACAATAAAATATACTTCCATATTTCCTGATGAAAATTTACCATTTGCTATGTTTAAATAGACGTATTTCAAAAATCAATTTTTTATTTCCAAATTCAATTATTTAAAATTTCACAAAATTCAGTTTAATTACGTTATTAAACAGTTAAAATTTACGGGTTGTTATATTGCATATCACGTATGTAGTTAAAAAATGCATTTAAATGGTGAAATTTTTTGTTGCATTTTACTTATGGAGTCAGAATTTCATAAGATTTTTATCATAATTGCAGAGATACATTCTATTATTCGGAATAAATGCATATATTTTTGCAATTATTATGAATAGTTGCATACATCTTTTCAATTATCAGGAATAATTGCATTTTTAATTGCATTTTACTTATAAAGTTATAGATTGCACCATTTAAATGCATTTTTCAACTGCATATTTGATATGCAGTTTAAAAATATAGCTGTTTAATGCAATTTTTAACTGCATTATAGAAATGCAGTTATAATTGTTTTACCATAATGAAGTTAAAAAATATATTTATACAGTCTGTTTGAAATGCAGTCATAACTGCATTGTCTGTAATATGTATAAAATATAATTAAATACCAACTACAATAGAACAACAATTATGAACTATAGTTAATAGTAGAAGATTTGATTCCATGTGGCGCATTGTGATTTTAACTGTTCAATATTGATTTGCATATAATTGCAGTGTTGTTCGCAATTATTGTAAATGATTGAAGATTTCTCTACAATCATTGTGAATAATTATAGTTGATTTCCCCATTATATATGATTGTATTTTTTATTTTTATTTTTATTTTAAGGGAATTGTCTATTATTTTGTTTTTGTACCAATGTTTTAATATTTTATTTTACAGTATTGCTGGCAAGAATGTTGTTCTAGTGCTATTGAAGTTTGGACACAATAGCTTTTCTTTACGTGTTCATTTTGATAATTCAGTTGTTATGCTGAGAAAAGCTATTTGTGAAAAATGGTCTGATTTAAGTTTACAGAAATTTGACTTATATCATATTAGAGATGGTATGAGAAGGAATATTGAAACTAATTCTGATCTTCACTCTATCTTGTTATTGTCCGCTCATAATCACGAGGATTACTTAGTTATTTTTATTGACGTAGTTCTCACTGGTTCTTCAGCAAACAATGTTGAAAGTATTAGATCAGATGCTGTTAGTTGTAATAGTGATTCATCAATTGGTATCACCGGTGATTCTAATATTCAATTTAGGCAGTCATTGAGAAATAATTCCAATCGATCTATTTTTATGGGTGTTGGTCAACAGTTTGCAGGTGGTGCTACTGAATTTAGGCTTCATTTGATGATATATAGTATTAAGAATGGGTACAAACTTAATTTGATAAAGAATGACAGGGAAAGAGTTACTGCTGTTTGTTCTCGATCTAAATGTGGCTTTAGGATACATGCTTCTCTTAAGTTTAATCTTCCTGGGTATTTTGTTATAAAGAGATTTCAACCTAAGCATTCTTGTGGTGCTGGAATTTCAGATATAAATGATCCTTCTGTTAGTAGTGAATTGATTAAATTGTTGGTTTATGACCATATTCAAGCAAATCCATTGATGAAGACCAAGGACATTATTAATCTTTTTCAAACTGAGTATAGTATTATTTTGCTTATAGTGGGAAAAGGTTGGCTTTAGAGGATTTACATGGCAGTGATATGATGTCTTATCATCATTTGAAGTCTATTTGTGATTCTGTTCTTGAAACTAATCTTGGTAGTAAAGTTGTTTTGGAACAAAACTATAGTACTCGTCAATTTGAGAGAGCTTTCGTCGGTTTTGAAGCTTGTGCTTATGGTTTTCAATTTTGTCGGCCATTAGTATTTGTTGATGCTACTTTTATGAAGGGAAGAGCTCATGGTGGTTTAATGGCTGCTGCTGGTAAAAATGGTAATGAAGGTATGTTTTTTGCTTTAAGTGTATTATTTATGTGTATTATTATGTGTAGTTATTCTAATTTATTGCTGATATGTGTGCATTTAGTTTAAAATTTGCTATTTTATTTCAATTCAAAAAACTCATTCTGCTCCAACATATATATTTACATTTTTTGTTGCAAAATTTGATAATATTTGCACAAATTTTAGAAAAATTCTCTATATTTTCAGAGTAAATAATTGCGGCAATAACTGCAAATATTCAGAATCTTTGCATAGAAATAAAATATATTTTTTGAAAAATTCTTACATTTTTATATGTACAACTTGATGTTTTACAACAAACGTTGACAATATTTGAAATGATTTATACAAGTATTTTCTATATTTGCAGACATTTCTGCAAATATTGAGAATAATTGCAGGAAAAACTACAATATTTACAATTATATACTTTCCTACAAATATTGACAATATTTGCAGTATTTATGCAACTATTCTTAATTTTTTCAGATTTATTTTGCAAATATCACTTATGTAGTAAAAAATTTATGAGATTCTAATTATAATTGCAGAAATAAATGCCTTTATTCAAAATAGTTGCATATCAGAATTGTATACATACATGCAATTATTCAGAATAGATGCATACATCTTTATAATTATTTGATATTTGATATGCAATTATAAATTGCATCATGTAAGTGCATTTTTAAACTGCATATTAGATATGCAGTTAATAAATACATCATATCATTTATGTAATTTTTAACTGCATATCACATGTTCAGTTAAATAATGCTCTTAGATCGTCTAATTTTTGTTTGCATTTCATTCATGCAATTGGAAAATTATTTGATTCTTATGAAATGTTGATAGAGAGTTGTTGATTTTCAAAACTGCATATGTGTTATGTTGTTTAAAATTTCATGAAATACTTAACCGCGTATACCATATGCAGTTAGAAAATACATCGTAAAAAATGCACTTAGATGATGCAATATTTGCAGTTTGTATGTAATTATTTTAAGTAAATACAGACAAGGTTGTATTGATTGTAAATAAACGTATATTATAAATTGTTTTATATTATTTTGTACTTGTTGACAATTATTTCTTTTTTACTCTAAGCAATAATTTTTTTTTTATTTTTTTTATCACGTTTCTTCCCTATAGCTATTGCAATTGTTTCCGGAGAAGATGAAAATAATTGGATTTGGTATTGTGAACAGGTTAAAGACTTTTTGAAAGATGATCTTAGAAATTTTGTTTTCAACTCTGACCATCATCCTAGTTTTCTTGTTGCTGTTCCAAAAGTGTTTCTCAATTCAGCTCATGGTTCCTGTTTCTATCATTTGAGCAATAATTTGAAAGTTACTTTAAAGTCTGAATTTTCCAAATGTAAAAAGAGATATTTGATAGATTTATTTGCACGTGTTGCTTATGCTTCTAATTTGGATGATTTCAATATATCATTGAGAACTTTTAAGGATGTTGGTGTTCATACTGTTGCAAATTTTTTGAATGGAATTCATTTTGAAAAGTTTGCTAATGTATTTTTTCCTCAATGTCGTTACGGTGAAATGTCATCTAATTGCTCTAAGAGTTTTAACAAATGGATTTTGGAAGAAAGACATTTACCATCACTACTTATTTGGATAAAATTAGAGTCATGTTAATGAAGCTTATGTGTGAACGTCGAGAACTTGCTGATGGTTGGAATAGTATTTTATGTCCAGTGAATGAGACTCGGCTAAGAAATCTTCATTTGGAGGGATCTAGATGGTTTGTTATTAGATCTAGTGAACATATATTTGAAGTTCGTTCACAAGTTCATCAAGTTGTTGACTTATATAAACGGGTTTGTTCTTGTAATATGTGGCAAATCTATGGCTTTCCTTGTGCTCATGCTGTTAAATGTATCTTGAGTTGTGAAGAGCTGAATGTGTATGATTACATTGAAGATTATTACAAATTGGTGTATTTTCGATCAGCTTATTCTCATCCAATCAATCCAATTATAAACTTAATGAAGGAAAATGTCTTGCTTGAAGATGTCGATATACCACCACCTAAAGGTAGAAGAATGCCCGGTCGTCCATCTGCTTGTAATGGAGTTGCGAAGGAAGCTTCAGACTCATGGGTTGAGAACGGGAGTTAAACTCTATGAGGTCGAATCTCCCGTTGTTCCTCAGTAGCTCAGTGGTAGAGCGGTCGGCTGTTAACCAATTGGTCGTAGGTTCGAATCCTACTTGGGGAGATTTGATTGATTCTTAATTTCTTTAGAATTAAATCTGCTGGTGAAATTAAAAAGACAATTAGATGCAGTTTATGCAAGAAGTTGGATCACAATAAAAGGACTTGTCCTTTGAAACAGATGTAGCAATTTTGTTTTGTTTTTAATGTAATAATTAAACACAAAATTTTAGTATTATAAATGCAGAATATTTTACAATTATTCAGTATTATTGCTGTTATATATGCATGTTTTCTTGAATGATTGTATGTTGTTTGTTTTCTGCTAGGCTGATGTATTATTATGAAGTTTACATTAATAATTTAGCAATAATATATGTTATTTGCCGACTTATGTGCTGTTTTTATAAACTATTATGTGTATTAGTTACAAGAATTAAAGCAGACAACTACCAAGTTCTTAGAATAATATCAGAAATGTCTGCAGTTATTTTTTGTAACGCCCCACCTCTATGCTCATAATAACAAAGAGTATTAAAGTAAATACTGTCTATTATTACGAAGAATAAGGCTGGATAGGAGCGACCATCCGTAATTGGCCTTACACTAATATTGGTTATCTCGATAGGAGTGGTACATACTTTTTATTTTTCTTCTATTATTTGTTTACTCCCATCGACACACCCAATACTAGTATAAAACGAACTACGACGGTTCATTATAGTTTAGGACATTAGATATAACAATAACACAGATAATATAGATGCGGAACACAGATAAAAACAAAAGTCTCATATATATATAACTGATGTCAGTTAATACATAGTTGACACGATACGAATGATACAACTACAACTGTCGACTCTAGAAGTTATATATACAAGTACATTATCGACTAATATACATGAATACATATCGTTCTATACAATGACACGACTACTACAAAATGACACTGACAACTTCAGAAGATGTGAAAAGTCTTCAAATCCTGAACAGCAACTCAAAGAAGAAAATCTACAACCTGAAATAACTCGGGTCTGACCCGAGTATTACATTCGAAAGAAAATAATACACGGGTCAGTCTAATTCAAACTCAGTTATTAATGCACAGGAGCAATAATAATCAATATCAAATAGATGACAGTCACAGAAATCTCGTATATCCAACTTCTCGATAAGAGAAACGGATAACGGCAAATATAACACTAACGGTGTTAAACAACAACTCAGCAAATCCAAATCAACTTTCGGTGTGGCTGCAGTACACGCACGCGTGTACTGCCTCGCCACTACCACGATGAAATCCACGAAAGCTCAAGGAAAATTACAACAAACACAAGGTCAGACCCGAGCATTTAAGCTGGGTTCAACTCAAAGTACAAAAACAATTACAAAGCAAAGGAAGAATCAAATCTCCATGTTACTGTTCCAACAATCAAGACATCATATATGCAACTGAGTTCGAAACAACAGAGCTAATTATGCAAACAGAAGTAGCAACAGTGGATGGTTAAACAGTGAGCACATACTTGAATGAACAAGTGCAGATAGAAGGTAGTCTGGCAATGGGTACACAGGGTATATGAGTCCGAAGACCGCAATACTACAACTCAACATCTAACAATCGTGCCTACTTACAACATGAGTAACCATTTTCAACCAAGTGAATAACCTGCATATATGATGACATCCAAGTAGTATATACATGGAGTGCAGTTGAACAGGGTCAACTACATGAAACTGGAAATGCAAACACCATATATGATCAAAGTGCAGATGTGAATTTCAACCCACTACTAGAGTAACAGGTACAACCTGCAACAGCAAGTGGTAACCCAGAGTATACAGGGACTACAAGCTAACTAAGAGAAACTTCAAAAAGTATTAGACCCGAAACAGAGGCAAGTACACCAAATCCAAGTTTTATAAGCACTAAACAATGCAGTAGAAACATGCGCACCTATATAAAGATATGCAAGGACCAATACATATGTACTCAGGTAGGCTGCAAACTGGAAATGCAATGATGGATCAAAGAACCCAAGTTTTTATGCAATCGAACAATGCAGTAAATTCAGATACACTTATATAAATGTCTGAGCCGAGAAATCTAATCCAAGCCAAAGCCTGAAAGCAGCAGTATAAGGCCGCGTACCAACAAAATCAAGTTACTGAAATGCAACTCAATATAACAACATAGCAGTGTGGATGAAACAGTCAATCAAAGACCACAAAGAAAATACAATGCAGACCAACCAAAGAACCCAGTGTCAACAATGTTTAAAGCTGCAGACATACAAAGGTTCATATATACAACCAACACAAAAACTACAGACACCAAACAGTAGAGACCAACAATGCTACTGGATGATCAAACATAGCTCAATGCAACACTCCAATGAACACAACAGATGCAAACCATGATAAGCTCAAACACAACATCAGTGAACAACAAATAATGGTAGCAGTTTCAAATAATGAAGCATGCAATAGTCGATAGTGCACATGTATGCACAAGAACCAAGGGCAGAGGTAATATTAATGTACGGGTCGACTAGTTCAAACTACTGCAATTACAAGTGATCTAGCATCAAGTCAGGTGATGTTTAAAATCAAGTCAAAGCAGTTCCAAAATAAAGATATACAGACGAGTTCAAAAATTCACAACCGTGATGAACTAATGGCCGAGTATTAGTGAATTGATCAGACTCAACACCAAAAATGACCGAGAATGTAACCAAATGAACAAGGAAGCCAAAGCCAAGGAATTCAAGTCAAAGCGAGAAATTCACAAGATCAAAACCGTGGTCATGCCGAAGTCAACAAGTGACATGGGTACGAATGGGTAACAGTTTAAATATCATCAACATAAGTGTCGAGGCCGACATTAACAAGTCAGGTCCAAGGTGAAAACACATCTAAGTAAATTCCTTTTTTTTTTCAAAGACACTGAAAAGGAGCACGAAACCAAAGTCATGGCGAACAAAAAGTCGAACAGTACAAACCGCCCGTATCCAACTAAAGCAACAGGGTATCCAAAGCAACAGTCACAACAATGTCAAAAGTGCTACAAAAAGGCAGTAAACAATATTGCCAAGATCAAACAAAACAACACTGTCAAACGCAGATCAAAACCCATCAAAGCCATGTAAATTAATTCACAAAATCGCATATTTATGAGCTTAAATTAGATGTGAGAATTAAAAATTTCTCACCTTTGATTTGAAAAGCACGAGCCCGAAGAATCGAGCGAAGACAGAGGCGAATTCAATCGAGCAGCCGAAGTCTTCGCTTCCCCCTTCAGATCGTCGTAGCACGCATTCCAATCTCGATCGAGCGAATGAAACGACGCCTTGAATAGCCCTGATTGAGGTGAAAGAACAAGCGAGACGCATGCCCTAATTTTTTTTCAGAGAGACGAAAAGGGAAACGAGCGCCACCATTTTCGTTCTTCCGTTCGATTGTTTAATTTTTAGGGTTTCTTTTTTTTTTAGAATCAATAAGGGAACCGGGTCGAATACTTATCATGGCATCCAAATAAACAAGTGCCACTTCAATTTTTGAAGTCCACTAATGTTCAACAATTTAATAAAGAATTTTAACCCAATCTTTTTATTAAAGAGTTAGACAAACCGAAAAAAGAATTTCCATCGATTCAAAATTGCAACAGTAATTAACAACCGGTTTAATCGTCATGTTAACGATAATTACTTGTTGTAAAACTCCGGGTTGTTACAGACTCCCCTCCTTATAAAAATTGCGTCCACGCAATCATAGGGAATAAATGGATAAAAGGTAACAACCAAAAGATCATGGCAATGTCGAATGTATAAGCAAAGCAAGTGTCAGCGGGGAAGTGTTAGATAAGAGTTAAAAGGTTCGACTGCTTCAAATCAAACGAATCAACATCGTGGGAATCAGGGATCAAAATCAGACGACTAACAAAAGCAAGAACAGTCGAGTTCCAGCAACTAAAAGAGAAGGAAAAACAGAGCCGAAATCCCATACAGAGCACGAATTGAATGTGAGTAAATCAAATTTCTCAAATCAACAAATATTCGATTATCACAAGCGATAATCAAATTTCTCAAATCAACAAATATTTAATTATCTAAAGCGATAATCAAATTTTAAATCAACAACTATTTAATTATCTCAGACGATAATTAAATCTCAAATCAATAAATATTTAATTATCTCAAGCGATAATTAAATCTCAGAACAGCAATTATTTAATTATCAAAGACGATAATTAAATCTCAAATCATCAAATATTTAATTATCTAAAGCGATAATCAAATTTTAAATCAACAACTATTTAATTATCTCAGACGATAATTAAATCTCAAATCAATAAATATTTAATTATCTCAAGCGATAATTAAATCTCAGAACAGCAATTATTTAATTATCAAAGACGATAATTAAATCTCAAATCATCAAATATTTAATTATCAAAGACGATAATTAAATCTCAAAGCAACAAATATTTAATTATCTCAGGCGATAATTAAATCTCAAATCAATAAATATTTAATTATCTCAAGCGATAATTAAATCTCAGAACAGCAATTATTTAATTATCAAAGACGATAATTAAATCTCAAATCATCAAATATTTAATTATCAAAGACGATAATTAAATCTCAAAGCAACAAATATTTAATTATCTCAGGCGATAATTAAATCTCAAATCAATAAATATTTAATTATCTCAAGCGATAATTAAATCTCAAACCATCAAATATTTAATTATCTCAGGCGATAATTAAATCTCAAAGCAACAAATATTTAATTATCTCAGGCGATAATTAAATCTCAAATCAACAAATATCTAATTATCTCAGGTGATAATTAGAAACAACAAATATCTGATTATCAAAAACGATAATTAGAACTCATATCAACAAATATCTAATTATCACAAGCGATAATTAGAAACAACAAATATCTGATTATCAAAAACGATAATCAGAACTCATATCAACAAATATCTAATTATCACAAGCGATAATTAGAAACAACAAATATCTGATTATCAAAAACGATAATCAGAACTCATATCAACAAATATCTAATTATCACAAGCGATAATTAGAAACAACAAATATCTGATTATCAAAAACGATAATCAGAACTCATATCAACAAATATCTAATTATCACAAGCGATAATTAGAAACAACAAATATCTGATTATCAAAAACGATAATCAGAACTCATATCAACAAATATCTAATTATCACAAGCGATAATTAGAAAAAACAAATATCTGATTATCAAAACGATAATCAGAACTCATATCAACAAATATCTAATTATCACAAGCGATAATTAGAAACAACAAATATCTGATTATCAAAAACGATAATCAGAACTCATATCAACAAATATCTAATTATCACAAGCGATAATTAGAAACAACAAATATCTGATTATCAAAACGATAATCAGAACTCATATCAACAAATATCTAATTATCACAAGCGATAATTAGAAACAACAAATATCTGATTATCAAAAACGATAATCAGAACTCATATCAACAAATATCTAATTATCACAAGCGATAATTAGAAACAACAAATATCTGATTATCAAAAACGATAATCAGAACTCATATCAACAAATATCTAATTATCACAAGCGATAATTAGAAACAACAAATATCTGATTATCAAAACGATAATCAGAACTCATATCAACAAATATCTAATTATCACAAGCGATAATTAGAAACAACAAATATCTGATTATCAAAACGATAATCAGAACTCATATCAACAAATATCTAATTATCACAAGCGATAATTAGAAACAACAAATATCTGATTATCAAAAACGATAATCAGAACTCATATCAACAAATATCTAATTATCACAAGCGATAATTAGAAACAACAAATATCTGATTATCAAAAACGATAATCAGAACTCATATCAACAAATATCCAATTACCTGCAGATAATTGGAAGCAACAAATATCTAGAAATCAATTAAGAAGACTAGAAAATCAACATGAAAGCTTGGATCGATCCCATCAGATGGCGAGTTTTTAATTCGCCGCACGTGCAACAACATATGGCCGAAGCCTACCAAGTACTCAACATAATTTTGGCGCCCATCAGATTGACCCGGAGGTCCGCAGAGTGACCCGAAGGTCCGCAGAGTGGCCCGAAAGCCCAACAAATGACCCGAAGGTCCAACATATGACCCGAAGGTCCAACATAGTGGCTCGAAAGCACACGAAAGCATCAAATATTTCAATTAACGAGTCCGGAATTAACCGAAATAGCAAACGCACATGTCCCATACCACGTGTTTTACTAAATCGTTTGATTCTCTTCATCGTTTCCTTGAAAGTGTAAAGTTCATCAAAATCATCAAAACAACAGATATTCAATTAACGAGTCCGGAATTAACCGAAATAGTAAAAGTGTGGTTCCATACTCCGCACTTTTGCTAAATCGTTTAAATCTCTTCATCGTTTCCTTGAAAGTGCAAAATCGTGTATTTTGTAAAAATACACTTTACATTCTCAAACGGACAAGTCCGGAATTAAGCGAATCAGTAAAAGAAAGGGGTCATAGTCCTCGATTTTGCTGAAACGTTTAAATCGCTTCCTCATTCTTTTGAAAGCGCAAACTGTTAAAATTTCCGAAAACAATTTTATTTATTTTGTAAAAATAACAATTCACATTCTCAACTGGACAAGTCCGGAGTTAAGCGAATCAGTAAAAGAAAGGGGTCATAATCCTCGATTTTGCTGAATCGTTTAAGTCACTTTCTCATTCTTTTGAAAACG
This sequence comes from Allium fistulosum, assembly GCA_030737815.1. NCBI lineage: Eukaryota > Viridiplantae > Streptophyta > Magnoliopsida > Asparagales > Amaryllidaceae > Allium > Allium fistulosum. Next base: position 1,021,362,431 of record CM060908.1, read on the forward strand.
CAACTGTTAAAAATTTATAAAACAATTTTCATTTTTAAAACGATTTTCCAATCACGTGATTAAAACAGCAAATCAGTAACAATTTCGGTAAGGAAATCGTACTTCTCAAAATACCGTAAAAACGGTTACAAATCAGCATTGCGGAATAACCGCTTGAAAATCCACTTTTAAAATTTGACGGTTACTGAAGTCAAAGCGACAGTAGTTTTAAAACGTCAAAATCACATCAAAACAATCTACATCAAAATGTAATATCAGTGAATTCTCATTCATCAAAATGCCACAAAACACTGTGCTTCAAAATATAGCATTGGTGTAAAATCCCGTTATAAAATAACGGCAACAAAATACGTTTCATAACCAAGCATCGGTTCAACGTAAAATAAATGCAATAACGTGCAATTCAAATTTTTGCACGTACTACAAAATAAACAAAGAAATCATTCGAAGGTGTCTTCAATGAAGATAATTCAAAACAGTAAAAATCTAATCAATATATGATTAGTACAAAAGAAAGTCAGCGGAAATTTCAACAAAAATCACATAACTGTAATTTCTTCGAATCCTCAATTCGGATTCGAAATTCTCAAAGAAACAAAATAATTACAGCTATGTAAACAACAAACGAAATTCATATCAATTTCGTATTTTGATTTTTAAATCAAAAAGATTATCAGTTGTACTCAGCGAAGACAGTTTCACTGTTTCCGCTGCGCACTCTGATAAACAGAATACAAATCAATCAAATCATCAGAACACAATTTCACTATTATTTTTAAATAAAGTTATTTAAAAATTTCATCCAAATTTCAAAACTTTAGTTTTGACTCAAGCACAAATAAAACATCGACCAATAGTTGTAACATATGTTCCATCCGAGTTAAGTTTTATATTATGTCCATAAACCCCAAGCTCTGATACCAACTGTAACGCCCCACCTCTATGCTCATAATAACAAAGAGTATTAAAGTAAATACTGTCTATTATTACGAAGAATAAGGCTGGATAGGAGCGACCATCCGTAATTGGCCTTACACTAATATTGGTTATCTCGATAGGAGTGGTACATACTTTTTATTTTTCTTCTATTATTTGTTTACTCCCATCGACACACCCAATACTAGTATAAAACGAACTACGACGGTTCATTATAGTTAGGACATTAGATATAACAATAACACAGATAATATAGATGCGGAACACAGATAAAAACAAAAGTCTCATATATATATAACTGATGTCAGTTAATACATAGTTGACACGATACGAATGATACAACTACAACTGTCGACTCTAGAAGTTATATATACAAGTACATTATCGACTAATATACATGAATACATATCGTTCTATACAATGACACGACTACTACAAAATGACACTGACAACTTCAGAAGATGTGAAAAGTCTTCAAATCCTGAACAGCAACTCAAAGAAGAAAATCTACAACCTGAAATAACTCGGGTCTGACCCGAGTATTACATTCGAAAGAAAATAATAGATGGGTCAGTCTAATTCAAACTCAGTTATTAATGCACAGGAGCAATAATAATCAATATCAAATAGATGACAGTCACAGAAATCTCGTATATCCAACTTCTCGATAAGAGAAACGGATAACGGCAAATATAACACTAACGGTGTTAAACAACAACTCAGCAAATCCAAATCAACTTTCGGTGTGGCTGCAGTACACGCACGCGTGTACTGCCTCGCCACTACCACGATGAAATCCACGAAAGCTCAAGGAAAATTACAACAAACACAAGGTCAGACCCGAGCATTTAAGCTGGGTTCAACTCAAAGTACAAAAACAATTACAAAGCAAAGGAAGAATCAAATCTCCATGTTACTATTCCAACAATCAAGACATCATATATGCAACTGAGTTCGAAACAACAGAGCTAATTATGCAAACAGAAGTAGCAACAGTGGATGGTTAAACAGTGAGCACATACTTGAATGAACAAGTGCAGATAGAAGGTAGTCTGGCAATGGGTACACAGGGTATATGAGTCCGAAGACCGCAATACTACAACTCAACATCTAACAATCGTGCCTACTTACAACATGAGTAACCATTTTCAACCAAGTGAATAACCTGCATATACGATGACATCCAAGTAGTATATACATGGAGTGCAGTTGAACAGGGTCAACTACATGAAACTGGAAATGCAAACACCATATATGATCAAAGTGCAGATGTGAATTTCAACCCACTACTAGAGTAACAGGTACAACCTGCAACAGCAAGTGGTAACCCAGAGTATACAGGGACTACAAGCTAACTAAGAGAAACTTCAAAAAGTATCAGACCCGAAACAGAGGCAAGTACACCAAATCCAAGTTTTATAAGCACTAAACAATGCAGTAGAAACATGCGCACCTATATAAAGATATGCAAGGACCAATACATATGTACTCAGGTAGGCTGCAAACTGGAAATGCAATGATGGATCAAAGAACCCAAGTTTTTATGCAATCGAACAATGCAGTAAATTCAGATACACTTATATAAATGTCTGAGCCGAGAAATCTAATCCAAGCCAAAGCCTGAAAGCAGCAGTATAAGGCCGCGTACCAACAAAATCAAGTTACTGAAATGCAACTCAATATAACAACATAGCAGTGTGGATGAAACAGTCAATCAAAGACCACAAAGAAAATACAATGCAGACCAACCAAAGAACCCAGTGTCAACAATGTTTAAAGCTGCAGACATACAAAGGTTCATATATACAACCAACACAAAAACTACAGACACCAAACAGTAGAGACCAACAATGCTACTGGATGATCAAACATAGCTCAATGCAACACTCCAATGAACACAACAGATGCAAACCATGATAAGCTCAAACACAACATCAGTGAACAACAAATAATGGTAGCAGTTTCAAATAATGAAGCATGCAATAGTCGATAGTGCACATGTATGCACAAGAACCAAGGGCAGAGGTAATATTAATGTACGGGTCGACTAGTTCAAACTACTGCAATTACAAGTGATCTAGCATCAAGTCAGGTGATGTTTAAAATCAAGTCAAAGCAGTTCCAAAATAAAGATATACAGACGAGTTCAAAAATTCACAACCGTGATGAACTAATGGCCGAGTATTAGTGAATTGATCAGACTCAACACCAAAAATGACCGAGAATGTAACCAAATGAACAAGGAAGCCAAAGCCAAGGAATTCAAGTCAAAGCGAGAAATTCACAAGATCAAAACCGTGGTCATGCCGAAGTCAACAAGTGACATGGGTACGAATGGGTAACAGTTTAAATATCATCAACATAAGTGTCGAGGCCGACATTAACAAGTCAGGTCCAAGGTGAAAACACATCTAAGTAAATTCCTTTTTTTTTTCAAAGACACTGAAAAGGAGCACGAAACCAAAGTCATGGCGAACAAAAAGTCGAACAGTACAAACCGCCCGTATCCAACTAAAGCAACAGGGTATCCAAAGCAACAGTCACAACAATGTCAAAAGTGCTACAAAAAGGCAGTAAACAATATTGCCAAGATCAAACAAAACAACACTGTCAAACGCAGATCAAAACCCATCAAAGCCATGTAAATTAATTCACAAAATCGCATATTTATGAGCTTAAATTAGATGTGAGAATTAAAAATTTCTCACCTTTGATTTGAAAAGCACGAGCCCGAAGAATCGAGCGAAGACAGAGGCGAATTCAATCGAGCAGCCGAAGTCTTCGCTTCCCCTTCAGATCGTCGTAGCACGCATTCCAATCTCGATCGAGCGAATGAAACGACGCCTTGAATAGCCCTGATTGAGGTGAAAGAACAAGCGAGACGCATGCCCTAATTTTTTTTCAGAGAGACGAAAAGGGAAACGAGCGCCACCATTTTCGTTCTTCCGTTCGATTGTTTAATTTTTAGGGTTTCTTTTTTTTTTTTTAGAATCAATAAGGGAACCGGGTCGAATACTTATCATGGCATCCAAATAAACAAGTGCCACTTCAATTTTTGAAGTCCACTAATGTTCAACAATTTAATAAAGAATTTTAACCCAATCTTTTTATTAAAGAGTTAGACAAACCGAAAAAAGAATTTCCATCGATTCAAAATTGCAACAGTAATTAACAACCGGTTTAATCGTCATGTTAACGATAATTACTTGTTGTAAAACTCCGGGTTGTTACATTTTTGATACAACTTTTTTTTGTCAATTTAGTCTGTGTGACGTAAATTTTCTTATTTACCCTCGTTTTTTGCCTGCACATATAAACTTTCTCGTTTATGTAATACGAATAGTCTTTTTTCAGCTTGTTTTCTTTTAAACGTAAAGCCCGTTTTAAACCCTAGGAATTTCCACTCAATCTCGTTTATCAGCGATTTGTAATTTCAAGTATTGAAATGAAAATTAAATTCGAAATAAAGGTGACAAGGGATAAGGGTGCTGAGGCTATAGGTGAAATTGAGAGTTCTCAGCATAGTGTTTCGAAATGTAAGATTAAAAAATATGATGAAAAAACAGAAGAAGGTTCTTTGTTCTGTGCGCGGCATGGAAAACTTTTCGATTCTAAGAAGGTATGTTTGTTTTGCAATTATTTAACTGCATTTTGGTTATGCAGTCATGGTTATTGTTTTTCATGGTTGACGGCATTATGGTTAGACATTTATGGTTCGTAATAGTTTATATAGTTATTGTTATGCAGTTATGTTTATTATTAGTTTATGCAGTTATAGTTATGTGATTGTGTTAATTATGTTGTTGTGCAGTTGTGCTTTTGTATATGTGTTTGCTGACTTTGAAATCAAAATATGTCATACGTATTCAAAGATTTAATATATATTTCATATGCAATTAAAAAAATCTATCTAAATGGTGCAATATTTAACTACATAAATGAAATAAAGTTAAAAAATTCATTTAAATGGTGCAATTTAACGTCGATCTATATGGTGCAATATTTAAATGCATAAGTGAAATGCATTTAAAAATTACACTTATTAATGCAATTATTTAACTGCATTGTGGTTATGCAGTCATGGTTATTGTTATTCGTGTTTGAGTGCATTATGGTTACACAGTTATGGTTTGTAATAGTTATGAAGTTATTGTTACGCACTTATGTTTAATGTTAGTTTATGCAGTTATAGTTATGTGATTCCTTTAATGATTATAGAAAAATTGAAATTGGATGAGCGAAATTTTAAAATGCAATGATTCATTATTGTATGGCATATAATTTAAAGACAAATTTATGTATGCCAAATATTTTAATGTGCATTGCTGTTAATATTTAACTGCGTTATTATAGTAAATATTATAAGTGTATTAGTTTTGAGTGTTGTATAAAGTTATGAGGGGTACTAATTGGTTTATTGTTTTATTTTATAGGAAGCATCCAAGAAAGTTGTTCAGAGATCTGTTGTTGGAAGATTCTGAACATGGCATACATTATAAAGAAGATGCGCATCAAGATTCTGTTGAAAGAATTGAAGAAATTAAAAAAGAAAGTTTTAAAACAAAACAAGCTTATGGATGTAGTTTGAATCCTCTTCTAGATGTTTTCAATCATTTCAAAAAAAATAGAAGTAAAAATGACCAGTTATTAGATTTTGTTAAAAAATCTTTTTTTTTTGGAATTTTGTAGAAGGTTTTTGTAACGACCGAGTGATTTTCGACCCTCGAAAATCGACACAAATACGACCATTTTATTACATGCCGAGCAATCGAATGCTGGAAAACACGATAGTTAGGGGAAAAGAAAAGAAGAGGTAGAAGAAAAGAGAAAACAACAACACAAAATCTCACAATCGCAGCGGAACAATATATAATAAATAATAACATGTCTTTATACAAAAAGAACTATAACTGTTATTTATACATATCATCATCAAAGTACAACAAATCAACAACTCAATACTGGACAGTTATAATAACTATAACAACCTGCATATTTTTACGATTATATATTTAAATGTTTTATTTAAATATAGCATCGTTAATTATGTTAAAGTCTGAAATGTGACTTTTTGTAAATAGTCGAATCCGGACTCGAGACCACTTTCATTGAGTTCAAATTGACGTTTACAACTTGTTTAAGTATAAACATTGTTGTGTTTGGAGTTGATTAGGATTTTGGTATTTTCATTTGGGCTTTGGGTTGTGTTCTAGCCCATTAACCTAACAAGATAACCCAAACCCTTCTGCCAAATACCCCAACTCCTCTCCTCTTCTTTCATTCCATTCACAATTTCCTAACACTCCAAGCTAATGGAAAAAAATAGGGGAAAAGAAGGGAAATTAAAATTCCTAAGCCCTAGCTTTTCTTGGGAATTTAAATTCAAGTTATAAATCAAAGAGAAGCTTAGGTAAGCATCCTCTTCATCTTCCCCATCTCAATCTCTCTTAAATTTTTAGAATTCCCTATAACCTAACTTAGGAAATATTTGCATGTGATACTAGATTTGGAGATTCGAGAGGTGTAGTTGAAGAGGAGTTGATCTTAGCTTGTTTTAGAGCTTATCTTTTCTATTTTGAGTTTAAAGGTGAGTTTTTGAACTCACATCTATGTCTATAGCTTTGATTTTATTAGGTATGAATTCCTAACATCTATTTTTTATTCAATTGCTTTTGAATTGAATTGGTTTGGTGAATTTTCCTAATTTTGGTATTTAGAAGTCAAAATTCATGAAAACCCTAGAATGAGTATTTAGACATGCTGTTTTGGGTGTATCGAAGAGCCTTTAGCGCTGGGTTGTCGCTTGGCATAAATCCATAGTCGCAGTTGCTCATACAATCGCTTCCTAATCCGAGAAGTTGTGTAGGTTTGCCCACTTGTGGGCTTTGCAAATTCTATCCCGCTACAGGCGACATACGTCTGTGGCTTCAGGTAAAATATTTCCAAAAGCAAGGGACAGACGTATGGGGTTTATCCATAGACGTCTGTGAGTTCTGATACGAAAATTCCAAAGACTCAGCACAGATGTCTGTGAAAACCCACAGACGCACTTTCTGGAACTTGTCTTATTTTTATGTGGATTTCCGATATATCGATTTTTGATGATCCGTATAGTTATTGTCAACCAAAATCAACTTTGATGATTTCTTTTTTGGATTTTTGGTGTTTCCATTTAATGGATTTGATATTGATTTCCATGGCTTTGATATCGATTTCTATGGCTTTGATTCACATTATCGAAATGTGGATTTTTGTGATAGATTGTTATTACAATCGTTTTTATGTTTTGTCACTTTTAAATATAAAGGTTTTATACTAGTAGTAAATACTAAAACTCTTTCACAAAAATGATTTCAACACTACTTTTAATACAAAGCTCGATTTTAAAACTGTTTTCCAATCTATTAGTATATACAAACCTTTACCTCATTCGAATGAGAAATCCAATTAAACGACTAAGCAAAACAAGTGGTATGAAATGCTTGCGTTTACTTCGTCGGTTAATTCTTAGACTTGTTCGATTGAAATCTCATGACAATTTTCGAGTGGGAATCTACAATTTGTTCGTAAATATTTAAGTTAAGCCAGTGGTTATGGGACATGAAGCTAAACTCATTTATTTACTAGCTTAGTGTAATTTACACTTATTGATCAATGATGATCATTTTGTGATTTAAACTTGCGATGTGCAATGTCTCTTTGTCCGCGTGGGGGACTATACCCCGTTCTATGGAGCTTCGACTCATTTTTATGGGGTAGCGACCCATGGTCTTTTGACCGTTTGTGGAGCTTTGGCTCATTTGTTTACCAGGGGGACTATACCCTGTTCTGTGGAGCTTTGGCTCATTTTTATGGGTTAGCGACCCATGGGACAGCGTCCCGTTTGTGATACACGTGTTGGTGAGTTTTCATGTTCCCGTTTGTGATAAGCCTCCCCCTTTGTGTTTTCTGGATTTTTAAATATTGATTCGTGGAATTTGTGTTTCACCAACTTTTTGTGATTTGCATTGATAAGCTTTATCAATATTTGTGATTTGGTGAATAATGTTAAAGAATATGATATTCTTTTTGGTTATTTGAGAAAACTTGAGATATTGTATTATTTTTATTGTTATCATATATATTTGTCATATCTCTTATCCTATCTCATCTTAAATGATAATTATAGCTAGACTGGTTCGTTTATTATTTTTCTTCTTAAATAATACTCGGGTCAGACCGAGGTGTTTCAGTTGCTTCCACTCGACTTCTTAGAAGGGACTAGCTTCTGACTTTTGGCTAACTACTTTAGCTTAGTAGTTTTATCTTTCATGTATACAAGATAGAGACTCTTTGATGTATACATATTCTTTTGTGTAGCACATGTACCTATTCTTTTGTTATGTAGTGGATCTTGTATGACCACTACTATGATGTTCACTTCTTTGTGTTATATTCATATTTGTTTCCGCCTTAGTGATATGAACATCTGTGCCTGATTTTATGTTATGATTATTTTGTATTATTTCCGAAGGGCATTTAGCCACTGTGTAGTAGCTTTGAGTTTGGATTGGATATGTCAGATTTCCTCTTGAAATGAAATGTGTGCCATACCATCTGACATATTGGTACTCGCTCAAATCAATTATACAGTTGGTCGCTCCTCAACAGCCTTATTCTTCGTACTAGTCGACGACATTACCCCGTAGTGTCCTTGGTTAGTGTGAGTACAGAGATGGGGTCTCGCAGCTTGGTATCAGAGCCAAACTTTGGAACAATATAGGATATTATGACGAGGATCATTGTCCTAAGTCTCTCTTAGGAATCGTGCCTTAGGATTTAATTCGAGTCTTCGGATTCGTCATGTCCTATCTTATTTTATGATGCCTTGTTTTATCAATCAAGCTTATTTGAATTCATTCTTAGAATAACCTTTTTCCTCTTCTTTCTTTTTGTTTAACAAGAGAAATGGTTAGAGCAGGCCATCCTAGCACTGGTCGATCCAGTGATCCTCCTCAAGATGGCATATTCATGTCTGCTCAACAGCTTTTGGATCTTGTAAAGAATGCCCAAGCTGCCGGTCCCATTCCTGAGCCTACTCATCCTAAATCTGGGTTTGCACGCTTGTGCAGTGATTACACCAATTTGGGTGGAAAGCCATTCAAAGGTTTCGAAAGCGTTATAGAAGTGCAAGCTTGGCTTAGAACATGCGACCACATCTTTTCTCGCATGAATCTTTTGGATTTACATCGAGTCCAAGTGGCTTCTAGCATGCTCCAGGAGAGAGCATTAGGTTTGTAAGAGCTTTTGATTATTGAAATTGTAGAAGCGGATCTTACTTGGGAGCAATTCCGAGAAAAGTTTGTACCTGAAGCAGAAAAGGTAACTTTAGTTCGACGCTTCATTGATCTTATTCAGGGTGAATCTTCTGTGACGGATTATGTTGCATCCTTTGAATCCCTCTCTAAATATGGGGTCAAGTATATTAATACCCCTTTGAAGAAGAATCAAAGGTTTATCTATGGTTTGAATAAGAACCTCAAAAAGGCTTTACTTCTGAAACTAGAAGTTCCTTTCGATCAGCTTGTAGATATCGCTTTTTCGACTTGAAGAGGCCAATAAAGAAAGTGATGTTGATGTTGGGGGTGCCAGGAAGAACTTCAACAACAACAATAAAAGGCACCCTGATAATAAGTTCAAGAGCCCAAATCCCAACAAGAAAGGGAAGCAAGCAACTTAGGTAGCGAAGACTCCTACCCCTGGTCGTGGAGAATGCTACAATTATGGTTCTAAGGACTAGTATGCAAATAAGTGTCTAATGTCCCTTACTTGCCGCTATTGCAAAAGTTCGGGTCATCCTATATCTTTATGTTCCAAACTTCAAAACAAGAAATAGGGAAACCTGAATTTTTTGAAAGCTCCTAGTAACCCTTCTCTTGGTCAAGGTATTTCTCATTATGTCCTTGATGGCATTATTATGTTTCGTGATCATACTATTCGAATTCTTTTTGATACGGGTGCATCTCACTCTTTTATATCAAAAGAACTTGTGGATACTTCGTCTTTAAATGTTATGGGCTTGATGACTTCATTGAAAATTGCAAGTCCGGTTTGTGGATCCGCAATACTCAGTTTATTTTGTAAGGATGTTGAGATTATTCTATGTGATTATGCTTTCCGTGCCGACTTGCATGTTATGCGTTATTTAGGTTTCGAAATGATATTGGGAATGGATTGGCTTAATCGTTATGAAGCCCACATCCTATGTCCCGAGAGGACTATCCCTCTTCGACATCCCCAATCTGTTAAGCAGATTTCTCGTTCTTAATGATTCCGATTCTGATTCAGTGGCATCCTTATATTCTCTAAACCTACATGACGACGACAATGATGATGAGGAAGATGTTATTTCCCTTATTCACGTTGTTCGTGAATTTTCCGACATCTTTGAGCCTGTTTTAGGACTACCACTTAAGCGAGCAATTGAGTTTAGAATTAATCTAATCCCTAGAGCTCTACCTATCACTCGTCCTCCTTATCGTATGTCCAATAAGGAAAATGTGGAGATGCGTAAACAATTATTCGAATTGGAAGCAAAACAGTTTATTCGATCTAGTTCCTCTCCTTGGGGAGCTTCAGCTATCTTTGTGAAGAAATCTGATGGTACACTTAGGCTTTGCATTGACTACCGCAAGCTTAATGATCTTACCATTAAGAATAAATATCCCTTACCTCGGATTGATGATCTATTCGATCAACTTTGCGGTGCTAGAGTCTTTTCACAGTTAAACTTAGCAACCAGATTTCATCATCTTCGAATTGCGGAGGACAGTATTCCTTTGACATCATACCGTCCTCGATATGGATCTTATGAATGGCTTGTCATGCCATTTGGTTTAATGAATGCTCCAGCTTATTTCATTGACCTTATGAATCAAATTTTCAAAAACTTCCTTGATCGATTTGTTCTTATCTTTATCGATGATGTTCTTGTTTATCCTAAAACTGAGGAAGAGCATGAAAAACATCTTCGAATTGTGTTGGAAACACTTAGGAGAAATCAACTGGAAGCAAAATTTTCTAAGTGCCATTTTTGGAAATCTCGTGTGAAATATTTAGGACATATTATTTCTGAATCTGGAATTTCCGTAGATCCTTCAAAAATTGAGGCGATTCAAAACTGAAAGAGACCAGAGAGTGTAACGGAAATTCGTAGTTTTCTTCGATTGTCGGGCTATTACCGTCGATTCATAAAAGACTTTTCTAAAATTTCCTTACCTCTGACTAGTTTGACAAAAAAGGGAGTCAAGTACATTTGGTCAGACAAATATGAAGCTGCTTTTTAGAAATTAAAAGAACTCCTTTCCGATGCTCCTACTCTCGTGATTCCCGAAGGAAACCAAGACTTGATTGTTTACACCGATGCTAGTCATATTGGTTTGGGAGCCATTCTCATGCAAAGGGAACGTGTTATCGCTTATGCTTCTAGGCAGTTAAAGCCTACCGAGACTAGATATGCACTCATGATTTAGAGCTTGCGACCATAGTTTTCGCTCTTAGAATTTGGCGTCATTATCTTTTGGGAGAGAAATTTGTTCTCTACACCGATCATAAATCTTTAAAGTATTTATTCTCTCAAAAGGAACTTAATTTGCATCAACAACGTTGGCTCAAATTCCTTGCATCTTATGATCTTGATTTTCTTTATACTCCCAGAAAGGGAAATCGTGTTGCCGATGCCCTTAGTCATAAGCAACAAGCGGTTGTTTCCATGATGATATCTGAATGGAATGATCTCGAGACTTTATCCACTTGTGAGATTCAAGATCGTGAATCCGATTCATGTTTATCTCTTATTTTATGTAGCCTTGAGGCTTATCCTTCTCTTTTAGACCGCATCCTTGAAGCTCAAAAGCACGACTCGGAATTGGCTCATCTTAGCCAAAGTTGTAGAGATAACAATAATATTAATGGTTTGAAAGACTATGAAATCGATGCTCGTGGAGGCGTTTGAAAATTTGGTAGACTTATTGTGCCAAATATTAGTAGTCTTCGTAAAGCCATTTTAGAAGATTGTCATCGTTCTAAATTTACCATTCATCCCGGTAGTAGTAAAATGTATGCGAACATGAAGTGACTTTATTATTGGGATGGAATGAAATCCGATATTTCTAACTTTATTAAGCGTTGCATGACTTGCCAACTTGTAAAGGCCGAGCATCAGAGGCCCGGTGGGTTATTGCAACCTTTAGACATTCCCGTTTGGAAGTGGGATCAAGTTTCCATGGATTTATTGACGGTCTTCCCCGTTCTCATTCAAGCCATGACAGTTTATGGGTGATTGTAGATAGACTTACAAAATCTGCCCATTTTCTTCCCGTTCGGTCCAACCGAACTGTACCTCTTTTGGCTAAACTCTATGTTAAATAAATTGTTAAATTACATGGAGTTCCTACTTCTATTGTTAGCAATCATAATCCATTATTTACTAGTTGATTTTGGATAGGTCTTCAAAACGCTTTGTGAATGAACTTAATTTTAGCATCGCTTATCATCCTCAATTCGATGGACAAATGGAGCGTGTGAATCAAACTCTTAAAGACCTCCTTCGTGCATGTGTTCTTGATTTTGGTGGAAGTTGGGAAGATCATATTTCCCTTGTTGAGTTTTCTTACAATAACAGCTTCCAATCTAGTATTGGTATGTCAGCTTTCGAGGCACTCTACGGAAGTCCATGCCGATCTCCTTCGTGTTGGCTTGGAATCGGTGAGAAGCTGGTTTTAGGTCCAGATTATATTCATGATGCCATAGAAAAGATTGACCTTATTCATCATAGGATGAAAGAAGCTCGGAGTAGACAAAAATCCTATGCCGATAACCGAAGAAGGAATTTGGACTTTTCTGTGGGAGATTTGGTATTCATTCATGTTTCACCTATGAAGGGTGCAGTGCGTTTCAGTTGATCGGGAAAATTAGCACCTTGATATATTGGCCGTTTTCCATCACCGAACGCATTGGTCCCGTGGCTTATCGCCTTTCGCTACCAGCTCAATTTTCCTCTATTCATGACGTATTTCCCGTTTCTCAGCTACGGAATTTCCTTAGAGATTCCGATTCTATTCTTGAGCCTAGTGTTATTTAAGAAATTGAGGTTTTACCTACTTTGACTTATGAGCAACATCTTATTCACATCATTGCTACGGAGGTTAAACGCCTTCGTAATAAAGACGTTCTGCTTGTGAAAGTTCAATGGTTCGCAAATCCTAAGGATTGTTCTTGGGAATCCAGAGAATTCATCGAACGAACACATCCTGATTTACTCTCTCATGCTCCTTAAGGTGAAATTCTCATTTTAAACTTCCTTTTTGTGTGTTATGTCACAAAATGGTTGTTACTCCTTATTTCCTTCTTAAGTATTGCTAGGATGCAATTTCTTTAAGGAGGGGAGTCTGTAACAACCCGCATATTTTTACGATTATACATTTAAATGTTTTATTTAAATATAGCATCGTTAATTATGTTAAAGTCTGAAATGTGACTTTTTGTTAACAATCGAATTCGGACTTGAGACAACTTTCATTGAGTTCAAATCGTCGTTTATAACTTGTTTAGTTTAAACATTGTTGTGTTTGGAGTTGATTAGGATTTTGGTATTTTCATTTGGGCTTTGGGTTGTGTTCTAGCCCATTAACCCAACAAGATGACCCTAACCCTTCTACCAAATACCCTAACTCCTCTCCTCTTCTTTCATTCCATTCATAATTTCCTAACACTCCAAGCTAAAGGAAAAAAATAGGGGAAAAGAAGGGGAATTAAAATTCCTAAGCCCTAGCTTTTCTTAGGAATTCAAATTCAAGTTATAAATCAAAGTGAAGCTTAGGTAAGCATCCTTTTCATCTTCTCCATCTCAATCTCTCTTCAATTTTCAGAATTTCCTATAACCTAAGTTAGGAAATCTTTGCATGTGATACTAGATTTGGAGATTCTAGAGGTGTAGTTGAAGAGGAGTTGATCTTAGCTTGTTTTAAAGCTTATCTTTTCTATTTTGAGTTTAAAGGCGAGTTCATGAACTCACATCTATGTCTATAGCTTTGATTGTTGTTAGGTATGAATTCCTAACATCTATTTCTTATTCAATTGCTTTTGAATTGAATTGGTTTGGTGAATTTTCCTAATTTTGGTATTTAGAAGTCAAAATTTATGAAAACTCTAGAATGGGTATTTAGACATGTTGTTTTGGGTGCATTAAAGAGCCTTTAGCGCTGGGTTGTCGCTTGGCATAAATCCCTAGTCGCAGTTGCTCATACAATCACTTCCGAATCCTAGAAGTTGTGTAGGTTTGCCCACTTGTGGGCTTTGCAAATTCTGTCCGGCTATAGGCGACAGACGTCTGTTGATTATCCACAGACGTCTGTGGCTTCAAGTAAAATATTTCCAGAAGCAGTGGAAAGACGTTTGGGGTTTATCCACAGACGTCTGTGAGTTCTGGAATGGAAATTCCAGAGACTCAGCATAGACGTCTGTGAAAACCCACAGACGTCTGTGGCTGTCACTTTCTGGAAATTGGCTTATTTTTATGTGGATTTCTGATATATCGATTTTTGATGATCCGTATAGTTATTGTCAACCAAAATCAACTTTGATGATTTCTTTTCTAGATTTTTGGTGTTTCCATTTGATGGATTTGTTATCGATTTCCATGGCTTTGATTCACATTATCGAAATGTGGATTTTTGTGACATATTGTTTTTACAATCGTTTCTATGATTTGTCACTTTTAAATACAAAGGTTTATACTAGTAGTAAATACTAAAACTCTTTCACAAAAATGATTTCAATACTACTTTTAATACAAAGCTCGATTTTAAAACTATTTTCAAATCTATTAGTATATACAAACCTTTACCTCATTCGAATGAGAAATCCAATTAAACGACTTAGCAAAACAAGTGGTATGAAACGCTTGCGTTTATTTCGTCGGTTATTTCTTGGACTTGTTTGATTGAAATCTCGTTACAATTTTCGAGTGGGAATCTACAACTTGTTCATAAATATTTAAGTTAAGCCAGTGGTTATGGGACATGAAGCTAAACTCATTTATTTGCTAGCTTAGTGTAATTTACACTTATTGATCAATGATGATCATTTTGTGATTTAGACTTGCGATGTGCAATGTCTCATTGTCCGCGTGGGGGACTATACCCCGTTCTGTGGAGCTTCAGCTTAATTTTAAGGGGTAGCGACCCATGGTCTTTTGAACGTTTGTGGAGCTTCGGCTCATTTGTCCGCAATGAGGGACTATACCCTGTTCTGTGGAGCTTCGGCTCATTTTTATGGGTTAGCGACCCATGGGATAGCGTCCCGTTTGTGATACACGTGTTGGTGAGTTTGTGATAGGCCTCCCTCCTTTGTGTTTACTGGATTTTTGGAAATTGTGTTTCACCAATTTTTTGTGATTTGCATTGATAAGCTTTATTAGTATTTGTGATTTGGTGAATAAAATTAAAGAATATGATAATCTTTTTGGGTGTTTTAGAAAACTTGAGATATTGTATGATTTTTATTGTTATCATATATATTTCTCATATCTCTTATCCTATCCCATCTTACATGATAATTATAGCTACACTGATCCATTTATTATTTTTCTTCTTAAATAATACTCGGGTCAGACCGAGGTATTTCAGGTGCTTCCACTTGACTTCTTAACAGGGACTAGCTTCTGACTTTTGGGTAACTACTTTAGCTTAGTAGTTTTATCTTTCATGTATACGAGATATAGACTCTTTGATGTATACATATTCTTTTGTGTAGTACATGTACATATTCTTTTGTTATGTAGTGGAGCTTGTATGACCAATACTATGATGTTCACTTCTTTGTGTTATATTCATATTTGTATCCGCCTTAGTGATATGAATATATGTGCCTGATTTTATGTTATGATTATTTTATATTGTTTCCGAATGGCATTTAGCCACTATGTAGTAGCTTTGAGTTTAGATTGGATATGTCAGATTTCCTCTTGTAATGAAATACATATCAATTATACAGTTGGTCGCCCCTCAACAGCCTTATTCTTCGTACTAGTCGATGGCATTACCCTGTAGTGTCCTTGGATAGTGTGAGTATAGAGGTGGAGCGTCATAATAACTTGTAGGATCTAGATTAACCCTAGAGGGGGGTGAATAGGGTTATAGCAAATTTTCTTGAATTTAAACAAACTGCAGAGAAGTAAATATGCTGTAAAGTAAATCACACACAAAATTTACCCAGCTTCGGCAACCCCTGCCTACTGCTGCATTCCCAGATTTCTATTAGAATTAAACAGTCTCCCGCTTACAAACACTCTAACAGACTCGCAAACCCTGCTACCGCCTATAGAGTTTTGCAAACTCGCAAACCCTGCTACCGCCTATAGATTTTTGCAAACTCGCAAACCCTGCTTACTGAACTAATCCTAACTAGACAATCTGACACAACCTAAATCCTAGGTGGTGTTCTACCAAGATTTGATTTGAAAAGTACAGACTTAAAAAAAACAAGAGCAAAAATAAATAAAAACTTGAGTACAAAATTTTTTGCCCTTAAAACAAAATAACCCGACCCGAAACAAAAAAATGCGGCCACTTCCCTCTTTCGTTCGTTCCTTTTAGCTCTGTAATTAGGGCTTGAATAAAATTGAAGATGCCGACTTTATTTAGCACGATCGAATGATGATTTCGTTCTTGCTTGATCGATCGATGCTTTCTTCTCTTTGCTTTCACGGCTGCTTCAATTTGCTTGTTCGTTGCTTATGAAATTAGGGCTTTGGCTTGGTTGCTTTGAGCTTGATCGAAGTCGACTTCTCTGGTATGTTATTCGATCCTTTAGTTATCTGGATTGATTACTTGAATTCGATTGCTTGATTGTCGATGATGATTGTGGCTTTATATAGGATACAAAATCCTTGACTTTCGTCGTATAATATTTATTTGAATTTTTCAACTGATTTTGCTTGGCTGCTTGATTTTCTTTGATTGCTTGAGATTGATTCTGACTTCTTCAATTTTGTATATACACGTATATTTCTTTCTTGCTCTTCACGGTGTTGAATTTGAATCATACACCACGTCTTTGACCTGTTCATATGCGTATATTTTTGATTACTTGGTTTCCACGGCATTGATTTTGAATTTGTAATTTCTTGATGACCACGGTTTCGAATTCTCTGGTATTTAAATTTATGTTGACTTCGGCTTTGACTTTGTGTAGTGATTTCATGACTTCGGCCATCACCATTGCTTTGATCTTTGTTGTAACTGGACTTGAACTTGTAGTCTTCATTGTGTACTTGAGTCTGCATTTACATTTGGTACATCTCGCAGTTTCAATCACTTGAGTATGTTGTAGTCTTCATTGCACTTGATTGTGATGTTATGATTGACTTCATTAAACTTTAACTTTGCATTTGCTTTGAGACTTTTTGCATACAGTTGCATTGTTTCATTTAGTCTTCATGTACATGCTATGTCTGATCGAGTTCATTGTTGTTTTGTTGTTATGTTGACATAGTGTACATATATTCATGTACATTTGCCTTATTCCCATATTGACCCTCTGGCCTCTGAGTTGTTTGTTGATTTAGCTTGGTCGTCACTTTGTACTCTGGTTCTTCGAGCTTGCTAGTGAGTTGCATTTGTGAACACTGATTCATTGAAGTGCATTGCCTTTATATGATCTGCACTTGCATACTGCTGTTGCCTTGTTCTCTGATTTGATTTGAGCATGTTGCAGTGTTCATTCATGTTGTATTTGCCTTTGTTTTTGTGCACAACATATTGAACTGGTCTGTTGGCACTGGTTGATGTATATGCACAGTTTCACTTTGTGTTGGTATCCAGCTTGTCTTTTGGCTCGACTTGAGCATTGCTAGGTTGCATATCCAGCTGAGTCTATGTTGTGCATGATTGCTTTTGTTGACTGTGCACACGAGTTGGTGAGGCAGTGCACACGTGTACACGTGTGTATTGCAGCTACTCATGATTACCTATCCCTGATAAGAATACTGATATGCACAGATATTACACAATCAAAAATGATGACAATAACCCATATATCTGAGACACCAATAAAAACAAATTTATATTTTTGCAAATTTAAATTTGTTTATTTTTAGATTACTGCTGTAGTTGCTAATTATACAGGTACATAGGAGACAGGACAAGAACTGGAGCTGGAAAATGCAGATAGATGCAGATGTGCAGACAGAGTGAAAAACTAAGTGTTGAGTGTTGTAGTGAAAAAAAAATATGAATGTGAAATGTATGAAACCGGTGTATGTATATAGAGAGAGCTGAAAACTTTGTACTGTATAAGTGTTGAAATAAAATATTATGTTGAATAAAAATACTGATTGAATTATATAAATTTTGTGCAATAGTATTATTATTCAATATGAATATTTATTCCTATATGTGTATAGTACAATCTGCAAACACATATATAAATTGATATATATTTGTTATCATCAAACAAAAAATCACATCAAACAATCTCCCCCTTTTGATGATGACAAACATATATATTAAAGATTTTGAAATTCTAATAAATGTGTTTGAGCATGAAATATTTAGCTCCCCCATATGAATGCTCCCCCTACAACTGAGACCACTCCCTATTCAGAAGAATTAGAAAATTACGGAAGAATAAAAGAACTAAAGAAAAATAACTAACAACATATAACAAATTTGTTGAAGTATTCCAAAAATATTTACTTCCTTATCAAAATCTTGTTTTTCTCTCCCTTTTGTTATCATCAAAAGACTGACAAAACTAATGGAACAGTAGTGGAAAAGAAATTTTTTTTTAAATAAAAAAACAAATGCAAAACAAAGAAAAATCATAATATATCATAACGAGGTAACAATTTCCACATTGTAGAGAATGAATCGATAATTCGGTTTTTATATAATGAGAAGAGAGAAATTTTAAAAATAATTTGACATTTAAGCACAAAAATAAGCACTTACTAACCACGCATAACCATAAGGACTTTTAAATGGGATTAGCAGTTACTTATTAGTCTAAGCATCCGGACTTATAAGTGAGACCAGAAAAATACTTAGCTATCATACTCCATCCATGCATAACCATAAGGACTTTTAAATGAGAATGGAATGATGATAAAAATAATTCACTCACATGCTCCATCCATGCATAACCATAAGGACTTTTAAATGAGAATGGATGCATGAGATTTTTTTTTAAAGTTTTAAAAGAAATCACTCTTCTCATTTTACAAAACCATTATGAATGATAGAAAGATGGTAGTGATAGAAATGATCGTGGAATAAGTTACCTAGTTAATTATATTATGATTTTTTTTTTAATTTTGAAAAGAATAAAACAAAACATATTTTTACTACTGAATACCATATTCGAATCAATCTTTGAATAATATCCAAAACTGGTTTGAATCCTAGAAATTGAAGTTGAAAATAAATATCCAAGAATATTTCAACCAAAAAATGGAAAATGATTAGTCAATTTCTATAATCCCCAAATCCAAACGTAATCTGGAAAATCTGTCTTCGGGGAGGGGTTTTGTGAAAATATCAGCAAGTTGAATCTCAGTTGAAATATGTTCAATGCAAATGTCTTCCTTAGCAATGTGATCTCTAAGAAAGTGGTGTCTCACATCAATGTGTTTTGTGCGTGAATGATGAACAGGATTATTTGACAAGTCTATTGCACTTTTACTATCACATTTTAATGGAACTTGTTTATAAACTAAGCCAAAATCAGGAAGAGTTTGCATCATCCATAAAATTTGAGCACAACAACTTCCTAAAGCAATATATTCTGCTTTAGTGGTGGATAATGCAACACAATTTTGTTTTCGACTTGACCATGAAACTAATGAATGTCCTAGCATGAAACATATCCCACTAGTGCTTTTCCTGTCAACTAATGAACGAGCATAATCAGCATCAGAATAACCAACTAAATCAAAATTTTCACAAGAAGGGTACCATAGTCCAAATTTGTGTGTGTGTGAAAGATATCTCAAAATTCGTTTAGAGGCTTTCAAATGAGATTCTTTAGGATTAGATTGAAAACGTGCACACAAACACACAGAAAACATAATATCAGGTCTAGAAGTAGTAAGATAGAGAAGTGAACCAATTATCCCTCGATATTTCTTCTGATTAACAACAACTCCTTTCTCGTCTTTGTCCAACTTTGTTGATGGGCTCATAGGAGTTCTCAATGGTTTGGAGTTCTCAACTCCAAATTTCTTCAACAGTTCCAACACATACTTGGATTGTGAAATGAAAATATCATCACTTCTTTGCTTGATTTGAAATCGAAGAAAATATTTCAATTCTCCAACCAAGCTCATCTTGAATTTAGCCTGCATGACTTGTTCAAATTTCTCGCACAAGAGTTCATTAGTAGCACCAATAATGATATCATCCACATAAATCTGAACAATCAAAAAATCACTTCCTTTATGTAATAGAAACAGTGTCGTGTCAGCACTTCCCTTTTTAAAGCCATTTTCCAAAAGATATGTACAAAGGCAGTCATACCAAGCTCTAGGAGCTTGCTTAAGACCATATAATGCTTTTTCTAGTTTATACACATGATTTGGAAAATCATGATTTTCAAAACCGGGGGGTTGTTCAACAAAAACTTCTTCTTTCAAATCACCATTTAGAAAGGCACTTTTTACATCCATTTGTTTAAGTTTGAAACCCTTATAACATGCAAAACTTAGCAAAATTCTGATGGCTTCTAACCTAGCAACTGGAGCAAATGTTTCATCAAAATCTATGCCTTCTATTTGGTTATATCCTTTTGCGACCAACCTAGCTTTGTTTCTAATTACATTTCCTGATTCATCAAGTTTATTTTTGAACACCCATTTAGTTCCAACAATTGGATAGTCATTAGGCCTAGGAACTAATTTCCAAACTTTATTTCTCTTAAATTGATTAAGTTCATCTTGCATTGCTAAAACCCAACTTTCATCATTAAGAGCCATTTCAACAGAATCAGGTTCAATCTCAGAAATAAAACCACTGTGACAACAAAACGCACACAAATTTTTATCAAATGAAGAGCGAGTGTGTATACCTTCCGTAGGATCACCTATAACCAATTCAGGAGGATGATTGGATTTGAACTTCAATCTATCAGCATCAACAGTCCTACTTTCAGCTTTCTCACTAGATGTCCCTTCTTCAATGCCTTCATGATCTACCCCATCGTCAACCGCCTTTTCAGTCGTCCTTTCCAGGTCAGATTCATCGAATTTCACATTGATTGATTCAACAATTGTTTTTGTTCGTTTGTTGTATATCCTGTAAGCCTTGCTCCTTGTTGAATAGCCCATGAAAATTCCCTCATCAGCCTTTGATTCGAATTTTCCAAGTTGATCACCTGTGTTAAGAATGAAACAAGGACATCCAAATACACGAAAATAAGAAATGTTAGGTTTCCTTTCATGCCACAATTCATAAGACGTTTTGCCAAGTATTGGTCTAATCATTACTCTATTCATTACATAGCATGAAGTATTCACTACCTCTGCCCAAAAGGTTAGAGGTAGTTTATACTCACTCAACATGGATCTAGCCAATTCTTGCAATGTACGATTTTTCCTTTCAACCACCCCATTTTGTTGAGGTGTTCGTGGACCAGAAAATTCATGTTTTAAACCATTTTCTTCAAAAAAGCTATCAAATTCTCCTCCATGATCACTTCTCAAAGTTTTAATTGAAACTCCTTTTTCATTTTGAACAAGTTTTGCAAATTTTGAAAAATAATCAAAAGATTCAGACTTTTTGGCTAAGAAATAAACCCATGTAAATCTAGAATAATCATCAACCAATACATAACAATAACGTTTTCCATTCAAGCTTGCAATTTCATTTGGTCCAAATAAGTCCATGTGAATTAATTCAAGGACCCTTGATGTGCTAACAATGTTTTTAGGGCGAAATGATGATCGACTAAGCTTGCCCAAGGAACATGCTTTACACACTTTATTATTTTTAAATTTCTGATGCGGTAACCCTCTGACTAATTCTTTCGTTTCAAGTTTTTTTAAGAGGCCCATGCTAGCATGTCCAAGTCTCCTATGCCATAAAGATGCCTCTTCGTCAGTGGCTACCAAACATCTAGAAAGATTTAGATTATCAAATGAAAGCGTGTAAACATTTCCTTTTCTTTTGCCCATAAAAACAATGTTATTAGAAGATTTATCAATGATTTTGCAAGTATCACTATCAAAAACCACATTCATACCTTTGTCACATAGTTGGCTAATAGAAATGAGATTGTGATGCAAATTATCGACGTATAAAACATTAGTCAAGGAAAAAGTACCGTTACCTACTTCACCTTTACTAATAATCTTACACTTGCTATTGTCTCCCATGATCACATTTCCACCTTTAAAATTCTCTAGGCTAAGGAACTTCGATCTGTCACCTGTCATATGTCTATAACAACCTGAATCTAGAAACCATTCTTGTTGCACCTTAGCCCGCCAACAAACCTACATAGAGAGAGAGGAAGATGACCTAGAGAAACTCTTAGGTCCAATGATATTAGTGACTGAAGCATTGTGAATAAACAATCCCTTTGGAACCCAAACTTGTTTTGTCCTTTCATTCTTGTTCCAATAGACATGAAATTTGTTTGTAGAATTCTTAGGAACCCAAACTTGTATAAATTTTGTGTTCTTGTTCCTATGACTATAATTTTCAGCACGATGTCCAATTATTCCACATCTAGCAAAGACACTCTTACCATTTGCACTATCATCAACTTGTGTTTTCCCAAAGCCTAGTCCTTTTCTGTTGTTAGCAAAAAGTTGATTTCCCAATAACATGTTGAATGATTTTTCTCCTCTTGAAAAGTTATTCAGAGTTTTCTCAAGATTTTGGACTTTGGTTTTTAGTGTTGTGTTTTCAGTCACAAGTGAGGTGCATCTATTTATAAAATCCTTTTTCCTAGTGTCAATGGTTTCCTTAAGACTCAAGTTTTCTTTTTCAAGATTCTCAAAGCTATTCTTAAGTTTTGATAATTCTGAATCTAAAATTTTACATTTTTTACGGTCTAGGTTTTGAATATTTTCAAGTTCAGTTTTTAACCTAGAATTTTCATGGACAAGTTCTCTCCTATCAGATTTCAGTTTTTCAATTTTAGATTCAAGAGTATCAATTGTTTTAGTAAGATCACAACACATCAAAACAAGTTCTTTATAAGAATAGTCACTTACCTCACTAGATTCCTCTGAGCTTGCTTCTGAATATGATTTTGCCATAAGACACAAATTAGCCTCCTCTGAGCTATTATTCGAAACTTCCTCTCCTTCTTCATCATCCAAAGTTGCTGCAAAGGCTTTCTTCTTCTTTTTCTTTCCTTTGTTGTTTTGAGAAGTGGGCATTTTTGTTTGAAGTGGCCAGGCTTCTTGCAGTTAAAGCAAGTCAATTCATTATCGGAATTGTCAGAATCTTTTGACCTACTTGTTTTCTTCTTGCGTGGCCCAAATCTTGACCATTTTCTAAGATTATTGACAGCCATTGCAAGCTCTTCAATTGGATCTTCTTCTTCTTCATCGCTCTCTTCTTTGCTCTTTAAGGCAATCGTCTTCTTCTTTGATTCGGAGTTGTTGCGTTCCTCCTTTGTTTTTAGTTCAAGCTCATATGTCATCAAGTTGCCGATCAACTCATCCATGCTTAGTTTACTCAGATCTTTCGATTCTTGTATTGTCGTGACTTTTGCCTCAAAGCTCATCGGTAAGACTCGTAGCACCTTCCTCACAAGCTCTATCTCAGTGAATACCTTCCCAAGCGCTCTAGCATTGTACACCAAAGTTGAAAAGCGTCCAAACATGTCCTTTATGCTCTCGCCTTTGTCCATCACAAAGTTCTCGTATTCATTGCTGAATAGGGCTAGACGAGACTCCTTGACTTGAGAAGTTCCTTCATGTGTCACCTCCAAGGTATGCCAAATTTCCTACGCAGTTTTACAATGAGAAATTCTATTAAATTCATTCTTATCAAGAGCACAGATCAAAGCATTCATGGCTTTAGCATTTGTAGTTTTTAATTTCTTATCGTTAGCGTCCCACCTATCCTTAGGTTTAGGAATATCAGTATCACCAACAATTATAGTGGGAGATTAATAGCCAGTTTCAATAATGTCACAAACATCATAATCAACAGAACTAAGATAAATACCCATCCTAACTTTCCAATAAGCATAATCATTCCCATTAAACATGGGTGGCCTAGCAATAGATTGCCCCTCAGAAAAAGCATTATTTGGTGGATTCATGACTCTAGAGTTAAAGAAAAATACCGGGCTCGGACACCACTTGTAGGATCTAGATTAACCCTAGGGGGGGTGAATAGGGTTATAGCAAATTTTCTCGAATTTAAACAAACTGCAGAGAAGTAAATATGCTGTAAAGTAAATCACATACAAAATTTACCCAGCTTCGACAACCCCTGCCTACTGCTGCATTCCCAGATTTCTATTAGAATAAAACAGTCTCCCGCTTACAAACACTCTAACAGACTCGCAAACCCTGCTACCGCCTATGGAGTTTTGCAAACTCGCAAACCCTGCTACCGCCTATAGAGTTTTGCAAACTCGCAAACCCTGCTTACTGAACTAATCCTAACTAGACAATCTGACACAACCTAAATCCTAGGTGGTGTTCTACCAAGATTTGATTTGAAAAGTACAGACTTAAAAAAAACCAAGAGCAAAACTAAATAAAAACTTGAGTATAAAATTTTTTTCCCTTAAAACAAAACAACCCGACCCAAAACAAAAAAATACGGCCACTTCCCTCTTTCGTTCGTTCCTTTTAGCTCTGTAATTAGGGCTTGAATAAAACTGAAGATGCCGACTTTATTTAGCACGATCGAATGATGATTTCGTTCTTGCTTGATCGATCGATGCTTTCTTCTCTTTGCTTTCACGGCTGCTTCAATTTGCTTGTTCGTTGCTTATGAAATTAGGGCTTTGGCTTGGTTGCTTTGAGCTTGATCGAAGTCGACTTCTCTGGTATGTTATTCGATCCTTTAGTTATCTGGATTGATTACTTGAATTCGATTGCTTGATTGTCGATGATGATTGTGGCTTTATATAGGATACAAAATCCTTGATTTTCGTCGTATAATATTTATTTGAATTTGTCAACTGATTTTGCTTGGCCGCTTGATTTTCTTTGATTTCTTGAGATTGATTCTGACTTCTTCAATTTTGTATATACACGTATATTTCTTTCTTTCTCTTCACGGTGTTGAATTTGAATCGTACACCACGTCTTTGACCTGTTCATATGCGTATATTTTTGATTACTTGGTTTCCATGGCATTGATTTTGAATTTGTAATTTCTTGATGACCACGGTTTTGAATTCTCTGGTATTTAAATTTATGTTGACTTCGGCTTTGACTTTGTGTAGTGATTTCATGACTTCGGCCATCACCATTGCTTTGATCTTTGTTGTAACTGGACTTGAACTTTTAGTCTTCGTTGTGTACTTGAGTCTGCATTTGCATTTGGTACATCTCGCAGTTTCAATCACTTGAGTATGTTGTAGTCTTCATTGCACTTGATTGTGATGTTGTGATTGACTTCATTAAACTTTAACTTTGCATTTGCTTTGAGACTTTTTGCATACAGTTGCATTGTTTCATTTAGTCTTCATGTACATGCTATGTCTGATCGAGTTCATTGCTGTTTTGTTGTTATGTTGACATAGTGTACATTTGCCTTGTTGCCATATTGATCCCTCTGGCCTTTGAGTTGTTTGTTGATTTAGCTTGGTCGACACTTTGTACTCTGGTTCTTCGAGCTTGCTAGTGAGTTGCATTTGTGAACACTGATTCATTGAAGTGCATTGCCTTTATATGATCTGCACTTGCATACTGTTGCTGCCTTGTTCTCTGATTTGATTTGAGCATGTTGCAGCGTTCATTCATGTTGTATTTGCCTTTGTTTTTGTGCACAACATATTGAACTGGTCTGTTGGCACTGGTTGATGTATATGCACAGTTTCACTTTGTGTTGGTATCCAGCTTGTCTTTTGGCTCGACTTGAGCATTGTCAGGTTGCATATCCAGCTGAGTCTATGTTGTGCATGATTGCTTTTGTTGACTGTGCACATGAGTTGGCGAGGCAGTGCACACGTGTACACGTGTGTATTGCAGCTACTCATGATTACCTGTCCCTGATAAGAATACTGATATGCACTGATATTACACAATCAAAAATGATGACAATAACCCATATATCTGAGACACCAATAAAAACAAATTTATATTTTTGCAAATTTAAATTTGTTTATTTTCAGATTACTGCTGTAGTTGCTAATTATACAAGTACACAGGAGACAGGACAAGAACTGGAGCTGGACAATGCAGATAGATGCAGATGTGCAGACAGAGTGAAAAACTAAGTGTTGAGTGTTGTAGTGAGAAAAAATATGAATGTGAAATGTATGAAACCGGTGTATGTATATAGAGAGAGCTGAAAACTTTGTACTGTATAAGTGTTGAAATAAAATATTATGTTGAATAAAAATACTGATTGAATTATATAAATTCTGTGCAATAGTATTATTATTCAATATGAATATTTATTCCTATATGTGTATAGTACAATCTGCAAACACATATATAAATTGATATATGTTTGTTATCATCAAACAAAAAATCACATCAAACATAACTGTCCTCACAGATGCTGATTGTGCAGTCTATAATACACAGTGGAATATATATCAAGTATGTGTAATACGGCTTTGTCATCTAGCTCTTCTCCTGAGCCCCATAGCATCCTAACCTGAATCTGTAATACTCGGTCTGACCCGAGCATTATAATAAAATAACACCCGAGTCAGTCTGGAAAACCAGTGTGAGAAAACACTCTCAATTTGGACTTATTAAAGTTATCAAATCCTTTGAAAAACAAAGGTACCTCGTAAGACCACGTCACACATAAACACGACGGGTTTTTACCTTACGATAACCAAAACATTTTATGTCAAAATCATCTGATATTATAATAGTGTCTAAGTACAAGTACTTATTCAAATAGCCGAAATTGTTACATTATTAAATTCCATCATACTAGGCTCTACAACCAAAACCGTAAAGGTACGTATTGGAGAATGGATTCTATACAATGACTAGGCACTGGGGTACCACCTATCACGGTACACATCTAGAAAAATGTACCGAGGACCTTGCTGGGATCCCTTACAACACAAGACCGGTTATACCTCTAACCTGGATAGTACCGAATATGTTACCACCCCGGCTGTTCCCACCCTTATCGAGAGCTCTTTTTCCATGCACCATCGTATTCATAATTTATAATATATCCGAGGGTATCTAGAAAGGTGACAACATACCCTAATTGGGTGCGACCCACTTAGCCTTGCTGCATCTCCCCTGATTTTTAGTCATTTCGGTTGATGAGGTTATGATTACCTTTTTAAGGAATTTTCACGTAGAATGCTCATTGTCCTCCAATGAAAATGTACCGATAGCATTCATCCATACAAGTCTGTTCTGGGTCTGAACGAAACCGAAGGCACTATTCCTACTACACCCATTTTGGAATCATCTTGGGATGAGTAGCGATTAGCCCTTGCACTTCAATACTCCATCTTCGATTTCATGCTCTTGTCTTCACTTCGAAAACGTATTCATTGGATCGAAGTGGTTTTCGGATAACTTATCCGCTCCTAGTCTCTTCGAAAATAACGTTCGATATTTCCGGTAAACTCAACCCCGGTTCTTTAGGAAATAAAGAGATGAAAATAAGATCGAAGATCATCTCCTAACCATTAGTGGATGGATTTCCTTATAATCGTCCTAGAAGAACGAAACAAGTTTATACATACAATATAGCACCTTTTGACGGTAACTGTACCATATAATCCCCGTGTTTCTCCTAGATATTTCCAAAGTTATGTTTTTGGTCCAGATTTGATAGTCGGTTATTTAACTATCAAACAAACAATCATTCAACCAAAGATTTCATTTCCACTGAAATCACTAAGTCTTATTTAATTTAAATTTCAGATAACTTAAATCTCTTTATTCAAAAGTATATACTTATCTTACCGAATTTAGTATATTCACAAACCATTCTTTTCAAAAATATTTAAAAACTTTTTAAAATAGATATGGAAAGCATCACTGCGGTATCAACTATGGATCCGCAGCTCAATGATTACGTCTCTATCCCAGAGAAATCCAAACTTAACTGTAGGCACTCTCTGCCTCCCGATTTCTCCATGAAAGTATACCATTACTTTTCGAAAACTTTATTTAATAATTAAATATATTTTTAAAACAATTAAAATAATTACATAACTTTGAAACAATAATTAATTCTGATTTATTAATGAAATTCTATTGATTTACAAGACTTGTCTATAAAACTTATAATTCATTTTGACAATTTAAAAATATTTAAATAACTAATTTTTTGAAATATTTTTAAACACCTTTAAATTACCTAGTTTAATAATTAATAATCCTCTTTTTAAAACAACTCAACTTCTCGATAAAAATATATTTTTCAATTCCAATATAACCAATCTAATATTTATAGACCTCTCTCCATTTATCACCAATCGACTTACTCCCCAATTTCATAAATCCCTTTTTCACATTTCCAAAAGTAAAATCTATCATTTCTTTTAAACCAATTTAGCCATCTCATTATAAATTCTTACCGTGAATTTATATCCTCAAATTTATCAAATGATAATCATTTCACTTTATTTATAAACATTGTTTATAAATCCCATAGTCCCATTTCCAGTTTACAACAGTTTTCACATTACTTAAATCCATTATAAATCGATTTCTGAATTAAATTCCATTTATACATCAATTTCTTAAATAACCCAAACTATATTCCAAAACCAACCAAATCTCGATTCTACTTCCATTTTGTAATTTAGAAATCTTATTTAAGATCCAGTATAACCAATTTTATATTTATTTCCAAATTCCCTTTTATTCTCCAACCTTTTTAAAAAATCGAGATTTTTAAAACCATTTTTATTTAAAAAAGTATCACCCAAGAATTATTATTTAAAACCCTTTATATACATTACTCCAAAATCTTTATTTACAATATCCCGAAATAGTTAAGTACCAATTTAAAGTCAAACCATTTATTTTATCCAAATAAATTTCTTTTAATTAATCCAAAATCCCCTTTTAATTTCTTTTCAAAATCAAATATATATTTATGGTATTTTAAAATACCAAAATCTAGATCAATGCTACCATAGCATCAATAAATTTAAGTCACACTATAATCTATCACAAATTATTAAAACATATCATACATCACTATATATGAAATTAAATTCAACATTTTTGAGGAATCCAGTTGGATCCCTCCAACCTGTTTCCCTGTAACCACAGATGTTAATATAACATAAAAATACCAATCCCGCTTCGAGGTGGGATATCGCGGTAGTATAGGGTCATCCGCTATTATGCAAGGCGTATAGGGTCTCATCCACTAAAATTATGCAGGAATATCAATCCAATTACTAATATATATACTACTATATATATAATAACATCCAACTGATAATAATTATCAAATTCAACCAGGCATCCACTATTTAATTTGAACTATTTAAAATTAAACTAGTTATCCAAAAAAAATGAGTAGGATTAACTCACATTTATTTTCTGCTGTCATTTTGACGTTCTGGTTTCGATTTAATTCGAATGCGTTTGAATTTATCTGAAATTTCTACAAGCTCCAAATTCAACCAAACCGATTACATAGCAAAGATGTCCTTGATACGAACCCAACGTGATCGACCGCGGTGGATTTGGATCTAAAACGAGTGTGATATGCATTTTATACTAATTGGAATTTTCTAAAACAATTTATATATAACTTGACTATTAATTAAACCCATACCAAAACATTACCCAGCTACTTAAAGCCCGGCCCGCATCCTTCCCTTCTTTTTTTATTTTTTTATTTTTTTATTTATTTGGCCCAAAGCCCAACGTGCCTAACTGCTCCAACCTTTCTTCCCCCTTCTCCTTTGTTTATTTTCCCACTCGCCTGTAACCATTCGTGCACGTCCATATATCAATGACACCACGAACCACCACACCGTTCGATAATCTAAAACCATACCCTTGTCGCTCGCCTCCTCCTCTACCTCTCCATACCATTCACTTCGAGTTCGGCACCATCAGGCAAAACACGACAAACTCAGACCTCCCCAAGCCATATGCCCATGTTGCGACCTCCCAAACACAACCGCACTCCACCAAAACGCACGCCTAGCTGTTATTAGATACGAGAAAATCGAATCAAGGCTCCGTTGCTCGAATTGAAGGCCAAAACTCCTTAAAACGCTAACCTTAGTCTACTGTGGCAGTTCGTCTTCACTGTCGATCCCAACAAAAAGGCAGCCGCACCATATAATACACCTACCAGGTTGAAGAGGACGATGAAAGTGGAATTTAAAAACTAGTTTCATGATTTTTAGTAGAGAAATGATCAAGATATGATTTTTTTTCAAGCTTCATTTGACTATTTCTTTCATTGTTATACTTGCGTGCGTTATTTTAAAATGAAGGAGACGTGATGTTAGCGTGTTGATGGCCATCTATAGTGTTTGGAAGTGAGATAAAGAAGCTGATGTGAAAATATAGTCAAGTCAATCAAATGTATATATTATTTAAATTTTCAAAACGTCTCGATTGCGTAACTTAAAATTTCGAACCCTTATCAAGGCATGTCGCTAGGCGTTTATAATGTTATAATCTTATTTCGAACGCAATGGAAAAGGTTTCAAGTCCTAATTCGATCATATGGAGAAGATAGCTTTTTGAACCCAATTATTATATTGAATTTTCGATATTAATTTCAATGCGTTTATATTCTGTACAACCAACGATAATTCTAAATGCTACGAAATTTGAAATCCGATAATAATACACTATTACGGATCCAATGGAACGGGTTTCGTCAAATTCTGAGAATGTGCCTTAAAAAGCTATTTTTACTCGTCAAATTATACGAGTTATTTTTAAAATTGAGTATATCGCTTTCTAAATCCAATTTAAAAATTTATTTACCTTCATTATTAATAATATAAATTTTATAAGCCTTTACATTATTTTTATCTACCTTAAAACTCAAGATTCAATGTTTTAACCAATCTTCAATTATTAAATTATCCAATAAATCATTATTTTGAAATTCAAGTTAAAAATTAACATTTAAATATTAAAAACCAACTAAATATTCCAATTTCAAATAACCAAAATTCTGGGTCGTTACATTTTTTGGAAATCAATATGATTATGGTGGTAGAAAATTTAGTGATGACATTGATCAAATTATTGATTACTATGAAGACGATGGTTTGTTTGATTTCAAAGTTCAGAAAGTATTATTGCTACAAGGTGACATATCAGATATTTTTTGCTTGAACAATGAAGGTTTGGTGGTTTATAAATATGTTTATTTTATTTTTTATATTAATTTATATAATGATGTTTATCTTTTTTTTATAGGGTCACATATTTATCCTTTGTAAGAGAAAGTTAGAGTTGAGAAATTTTCTATTGCTACTATGTCTTTTATGTAGACACATAACATACCAAAGAAGGGCTTCATTGGGAAGTTCATTTATCAGGCTCTTATAAGTCTTATAAATAAATAAAAAGACTACTATTAATGATGCTTTAGATTTTTTTTAGGCTTATAGTTATGTATATGTTTGGGACATTTTTCTTTGCCAATAGCACAAATTGTGTTCATAATAACCTTGTTCCTCTTATAATGGACTTTGAAAGATTTAACAATCAGTGTTAGGCTCAAGCTATTCATTTTAAACTCATTGAGCAGTTGAACAAATATAAGAATGATCCAAGGAAAATGCAAGCTTGTTCAATTGCTTTATTGGTAATATTTTTGTTTTATTGTAAAGTTTTGTTCTACATTTGTAAATGTTGTTTCTAATTTTTTTTGTTTTTTTCTTCAGTACTGGTTTTGCAATAAATTTGATGTAGTTAAACCTAAGCCAGGTTGTTGTGAAGGTCCTCCATTGGCTAACAGTGGGATTTGGTTGATATTCATAATGCATTTTGTGCTAAAATTGTTGTGGGGAAAATTGATAAGGTATGAATGAAGTTCTTAATATGTTCTTTTATATATAATGTTTTATTAAAATTATTGTTATATGTATTAAATAATAGATATACAGTTCTTTGTGTATGCTTTTAAGTTCATTTGAATTTAAATTTGTATTTTGTCTATATGCTGATGTTTTTTATTTATATGCATATCTGCATTTTAGAAAATATGGTTTTTATGGTATTTTTTGAAGCTTATACCTTCAGGAGAAAGATTAAAGATTATCAAATGAAGATGTAGATACAGGTTTGGATAATTTGCAAAAAAATAGTATTTCTGAAGAAAATCAAGTCATTCAAGGAACTAAAAAAGAGAAGGAAGAAGTTGAAAAGGTATTCATTACATTATTAGATAATTAAATTTGACAAGAGTAGTAGATTTTAACAAATGACAATTTTGCATTTTGTTGTCTTGATATAATTTTTTGGACGTTTAAGTAAAGATACAAATAATTAAATTTAACTGCATAAGTTGTTCGCGGTTAAAAATTTCATTCAAGCAGTGAAAAAATTTAACTGCATAACTGAAATGCAAATAAAAATTGAACATATTATAACAGTTATATAACTGCATTTGATTATGCAGTTATGGTTATAAATTTCATTCTTATTTTGTTTTGATATGCAATTGTGTTTGTTATAACTGATTTGTTGTTCATATTTGATTTCATTTTGGTTACACAGTTCAGGTTTGTAATAGTGAATGTTGTTATATATTTATGTTTATTATTAGTTTATGCAGTTGTGGTCATGTGGTTATAGTTATGCAGTTGTGATAATTATGTGGTTGTGCAGTTGTGTTTTTGTATTTATGTTCACATATTTTGAAAAATGAATATGTTTCATGCATTTAAAGATTTAGTTCATATCACATATGCAGTTAAAATATCAATCCATATGATGCAATATTTAACTGCATAAGTGAAATGCAGTTAAAAAATTCATTGAAATGGTACAATATTTTAACTGCATAACTGAAATGCAGTTAAAAGTTGCACTTATTAGTGTAATTATTTTACTGCGTTTAGGTTATGTAGTCATGCTTACAAATAATTTTTGATAGTTACATTTAGCTTTTATGCATTTAATTGTAGTAGCAATATTTTTTGTTTAAATTGTATTTTATAATTTTTTGTCTAATGGTTTAATTTCAATTTTTGCAGGTCGGGTGTTCCTATGAAGAAACTTTGAAAGAAAGAGATTTTCTAAAGAATGAGATTTTAAATATTAACAAGAAGAATGATGAGCTTGAAAATGTTTAGTTAGTGTTATTTTAGATTTTTTAGTAATTGAAATAATATATATTAATATGTTGTTTTTTTTTTGTAGAAAATTGTTTTTCAAAATGAAGATTTTACAAGAGAGAGTTATATTTAGGATGGAGAAAGATGTTTTGGAAAGACAACTAGAAAATTTGAGGAAAATAAATGAATATTTGACAAAAAAAAAATTCTATTTTCTAGCAAAATAAAGGATCGACTACAGATATTGCTAATTCCAAAGCTCTGAAAAAGAATTTTGATATATAAGTTTTGAAAGTAAAAGAAAATCTTGATGAAGAAATTTAAAAGTTGAAAATGGAAAATGAAAGGAAAAAAATAGAAAATGAAAAATCGAAGAATTGGAAAAGGAATTGGAGTTATAGATCATTGATCTTAAAAATGAAAATGAACAGAAGAAGAATCTACAAGAAGAATATGAAAATAGAATCAAGATTCTTGTTGATGAAAAAGATTTGTTGAAAAAACAATTGGAAACCATGAAATATAATATTATGACACCTCCAACTTATAGTTTTGGTTTGTCTGATATTCATGCAGATTCTATTTATGAAATTCAGAATGTTGTTTCTAATGTTGGAGATGATCAAAATGATGGTAAAAATGAAAAAAAATGAATTTAAGAAGAAATAGAAAAGCAAAATAACTAATAGAGAATCTCTTGTTAAGAAGGTAAAATTGGTAAATAGGAAAAGGAAATTAAGCCTAATTATGTATATGATGATAAAAATAAGAAAATTGAGAAGAAGAGAATTGCAAAAAGGAAGAAAGTGGTTGAGAATAAAGTTCTTGAAATTATTGAAAATTCTGACCAAAGTATTTTTGACAAATTATCACAGGAGTCATTTGTAAAGAATGTTTTAGTTCAACGTTTGCCTGAAGATATGAAGAAAGTTGTTCAAACTTATTTGTATTTGGCTTGTTACACGTAAGTTCATTTTTATTGATCTAAAAAATACAGTATTGGATGCATTTTAATTATAAAATTATCTATATTAATCTAAATGTTATTTGTAGGGAAACTATTTGGCACAGTGATGGCTTTGATATTTTGATTGATGGAAAATTAGTGACGGAATTGCTTGATGGCAATCAATATATAGATTCTAATGTGAGTTGTTTTTAAAAGTTATTTTTCTAGTATATTTGAGTATATATTTTTATTTTTTGTTAGATTATTGATTGGTATGGAAGACATTTATCTGATTTATACAGTGGACATATTTTTTTTTTGAACTTATGCTATAGTATGTTTATTTTTTTAATTTGTTTTGTTTCTTTATTATAAATGATGATATTAATATCTTATATATACACACATATTCTTTTTTTATTTGCAGTATGGTATTCTACATGATGACATGGGTTATACGAAGAAATATTTTGAAGATGTCATTGATCAAATTAATAATTCAATTGAAATTCTTAGTTTATTTTTTCCAGTTTTCAATTCTGGTCATTATACATTGTTGGTTTATGATAATATTGCTGGAATATGGTTTTTCTTTAATTCATTAAAAGGACCAGTTCAGGGAATTCATGAAGAAGCAACAAAGAAAATTGTAAGTTTTTGTTGTAATTAAATTTATATATTTGTTGGTTTAGTGTACTTCGGTTAAATGTGTCAAAATATAAATAAATATAGTGTACATAGGTGCTTATTCATTAACATTGTTTGTTTTTTTTCTTAGAAATCTTTTTGTGACTCTGCAATGAAGAAGAAGGCAAAAGAAAAGAAAATTTTGTTTGTACCAAAAAAACCAACAGTTATTAAGTTTATAAAATGTCCTCAACATAAAATAGGTAATAATTTTTTATATATATTTATTTACTTATTGAATTTTAGTTAATGTTTATTTTGTTTTTTTTAATGCAATTATGATTGTGCTTTGTATGTTATGAGGTTCATGGCTCAGTTAATAGAGTTTGGAAAAGTTAAGGAAGAAATAGAAGCATAAAATATTTGTTTAGGTAGAAGTAAAATTTTGTATTGGTTACTTTGTGATCCTCCAAGAAGTTGGAGCATTACAAAAATTAGTAGTGAGTTGAAATTATAATTTTATGTGAATATATATATATATATATTGACACAAGTTGTTTATTTGTAATACTGATGCAATGTTGATAAAAGATGCACATGATAAGGAGATTATATATCAGTAATGGCTTGAATTTATGTTTTTATGTTGAATTTGTGATTTTATGATTTTATGCAGTCATGTTAGTAATAGTCAACTAGATATTTAGTTGTGTAATATTTAACTACATATTGGTTATAAATTTACGATTTTATGCAGTCTTATTAATAATGTTTTATGAATTTATGCATTTATGTTATGCAATGTTGTTAATAATGTTTAATGAATTTATGATTTTATGCCAAATCTATTCAGTTAAATTATTTTTAAATTTTTCTTAAAATTCTGCAAATATTCTTTAATATTTGAAGTAAAAATTGTAATAATATGACTTGGAAGTGGAAAATGTTTTTGAATTGATACAATTGTATACATACATTGAACAATATAAATGACATTATGTGAATAATTGAGAAAGATTAAAAATTATTGCAGTTTTTTCTGCAACTTTTCAAGATATTTGCTGAAAAATCGAAAAATGTTGAAAATTTTTAGATAACTTAGTACAATTTTTTTTAAATTTTGCAGTAAAGTATTTCATTATAGAAATAAAATGTAAGAATTTTTTTAGCAAAAAATACTCCTTTATATGCAGAGATTTTGAATATTTGCAGTTATTGCAGCAATTATATTTAAAAACTGCAGAATTCTCTACAAATATTGAGAATTTTATTTAAGTTCTGCAAATATGATGAATATTTGTAATAAAAAACGTAATAATATATTATCGAGCCATACATTGAAGGATATAGATTGTTTTAAGTGAATAATTGAAAGCACTTATTGAAATGGATTTATTTATACAATTGCTGAACAACAAACAATTGTTCAGTATAATTGCAGACATACATGCAATTATTCAGTATAATTGCAGACATCTTTCCAATTATCGTGAATAATTACATAAATCTGTGATATTATTAGAAGTAAATCTATACATATTTGCAATTATTATTAATAATTTTATTCTTAACTGTATTTCACTTATGAATGTATTGCTTCGTTTGAGTGTATTTGTTAACTGCATATGTGGAATGCAGTTAAAAATGACAGTTTTTAAATACAATTATTAACTGCATATAAGATATGCAGATAAAAAATGCATTTAGTTGGTGCAATTTTTAACTGCATATATCATATGCAGCTAAAAAAATGCATTTAGTTGGTGCAATTTTTAAGTGCGTTTCACTTATGCATTTAGTCGGTGCAATTTTTATCTACATTTCACATATGCCACAATAATTTAACAAAAAACACAGAATCATGCTTAACTGCAGTTAATAAAATCTAAAAATATCAAGATATTGTTATAGCAATGTAAAACCTGAATAATACAAGTTTTTATTATACATTATTTAAGAATGATTCAACAATATTCTCAGAATCATGTTTGACTTCAATCATGGTCTTGTTATAGTTATGTACAATCTGGATAATGCAATCATTACTTGTTGAAAATGCCATAATGATTCTTATGTGTGAACTTTTAAGTTGGATATCACCATACTTTAGAACAAATAAATCTCCAACCATCATAGTGTCGAATGGACGAAAAGATTACGTTTTACTTTAATCTTTCATTTGAAATCAGAGACAAGAGCATTGAATTTTATCTTTTAACTCATCGTCTTCATCTCTTAAGTGCAGCAACTATCATGTTGGCACTCATTTTAGTTTGAGTACCGATGGAATAATTTGTAAAAATCACCTTCAGTACTCAAACTAAAAAGGATTGCCAAGAAGATAAGAAAAAATAAAATAAAATTGTAAATAGCCATTGAATAAATACTAAAGATATGATTTTTCATTAAAGAAGAAGATGTAGCAAAGAAGAAGGAAAGATAGAATATATAGACACAGAAAAAAAATCTCAACCGTAGATATAACTAGTCAAGGAATATAACTTTGGTCAAGATTTTGGACTAAAAGCTGAAAGAATCACTTGAATACTAGATGTTTTTGTCCTTTTATAACAAACAAACAAAGATATATCTTCTTATTATAACTCATGAATGGCATGAAAGCTGAATTATTCATAAAATGCAATTAAAGTTTTTTAGGTCTTATTCATTCCCCAAAATTCTAAGGCTGTACTTTTAAAATGCAGTTAAAATTCATACAACAATGAACTATAAATAAAATACAACTAATATAATTAAAATAAATTTTATTCTGAATTATTAGCTTATTAAAAGTGTTTAATTTTTTAATTGCATCTGCAATATGCACATGAAAATCTAATGAATTTTGAACTATAATATTTTAGAACATGCATGAATTGTGAATTTTGTATTAAGGTTTAGAACATGATGTAGTTGTTTATAAGTGAAATGCATGAGTTGTACATAAGTGAAATGCATGAATTGTGACTTTTTAACTAAATAAGTGAAATGCATTTAAAAATGCGGTTGTTTAAAGTAATTGCAAACATGTATGCAACTATTCATAATAATTGCATATATGTCTGCAACTTTTCAATATATTTGCATATAACTGAAAATTATTAACATATTTGCATATAAATGAGCAAATATTTGCTTAACATTTTTTGCATTTTTATTTCCAAAATTCAACACTATTTTTGCAGTATTCTATGCATTTATTTTCAATATTTGCAGATATGACTGCAAAAATTGTACTACAGTGTTGATTTACAATATTTACAGATTTTTCTGCAAATATTTATTATAGCCGCATATATGGCAGCAATTATTGCATATAATTGCATAAAAGGGTACAATTATTTAAAACTTATACTAAATTGTAGCAATATATGTCTGCAATTGTTTTAATAAAAAAACTTTTATAGCTCCAACATATATTTTTACCGAGTTTTGTGCAATTATTAACAATAATTGTCGCAATAACTAAAAATAGTCAACAGATTTGCATATAAATGAGCAAATATTTATTTAAAAAAAATGCATATTTGCATATTTGTAATTCTTAACAATAATTTTTAACTACGTAAGATGTAACATCCCGGTATTTTCAACCATTCGCATCCACACATGTTGGACTTGAATGGCTCAAAATATCAGATTGTTAATTTATATTTGGCAAAACTCAACATATACAGTAAATAAAATAATCATAGAATCACAGACACAGAGTAATATAACAATAAGCAGCGGAAACAAATGAATAGTAGTTCATGAAGCTACCATATATATATAACAGAATTAAACAAGACACAACAGAAGTCTCGAATACAATAATCAATACAAAATCTAAATATATCAGTGGAGTAAACTGAATAACTGAAAGCTGGATAGATAGATGGATCTCCAATCGAAGCTCCAACTCCAAAGGTGAGTCTCAAATGCTGTGACACTCAGTCTGACCCGAGCGTAAAGCAAAAAACAAAACACTCGAGTCATGATTAACATTCTTATATCAATAAATCCAACTCAAGTGAATTATCAACTGAAATACTAGTAACTTAAAGGATGCTTGGGATACTCATCCTCTAAGGATCCGTGGAACTATCCACTATATAGAAATATAAGCTATTAACAACCAACCGTCATTATAACCCGTGGTCATTTCAAAATAATTTATACTTCAAAACCCAAAATATCATTTCCACTTCAAATATATCTATTTCCAAATTATAGCACTTTCAAAGTTATAACCCTTTCGAAACCAAAACGTTTTGAAATCATAATGCTTTGGAAAACCATAACTTTGAAATCATAAATTCCACCACTTAAACAGTTTAGATATTAATAATAGTATATAAAATAAAATAGTTTATAATAAAGATTTAGTATATTAAAATAGTTTATATTAAAAAAATGTTTTATTTTAAAATAGTATATATATATAAAAATAATTTATAAAGTAAAATATTTATAATTTCCTCAAATTTCACAAATTGATTCAAATCAACTTGAATTCCAAATTCAAATTTAATTCAATCTCAATCCATCAATTTCAATTCAACTCAGTTTCTAAATAAACCGTTTCAAATTATATCGATTTCAAATACAGATTTGAACCACAAAATAAACCATTTAAATTTCAATATATTTCAAAGCTTTAAATATTCAACATTTTCAAACCTAAATTTAACAATTTCATATAGATCTTTATTTAACTTCATTATTATTTAGTCTTGAAATATTCACTTAATAAATTCAATATCATTTAAATAACCTTAAATTACATTTTACTAAATATTTCCTTCAATTTATTTAAACGTGAAATATTCATTAAATTACATAAAACAAAATCAAGTTATAAAATCATATCTTTAAATCTCAAATTCAATAAGTTTCAAATCGATTTAATTAATTAAAATTCTTAATTAAATACAATTTCAAATAAATTTCAAATTTATCTTCCCAACCTTAACTTATAAAATCATTATAAAAAATCTATTTTTAAACTAAAATTTTAAATAAATACTTAAACATATCATATATTAATTAAATAAAACTTTATTAAATTAAAGCTTATTATTAAATCTACTTTATATTAAAACTTATTTATATATAAACTATTTTTAATATTAAATGAAACCATATATATTTCCTTTCAAAACCATAGAAATCATTTTCAAAATATTTATATATAGACCAACGGTGTCTGTATATAATTTTCTATCCTATGGTCAAGGGATACGGATATTTATCATTCAATTCGCAATTTAAATATATACGGGTATATATAATTTCAACCCGCAATCCCTAATTCAATTCAAATGGAGATCGCTTGGGTTTATCATTTCAACACATAACTATTTTCTCCTATTCTACAGATCGTTCGGGTATGTATCATTTCAACCCATAGGGAATTTTATACTAACAGGGAACTTGTAGAGTGATAACAGATATGATAAAAATATAACAGGCATATATCATCAATATAAATAACAAAAAACCGGTGCCAGATGTCACAGGTGAACATATACATATAATAGCATATATATAGCAATGTAAATAACTAACAGCAGCATATTTCAATTGACGTTTCAATTGAAATCAAATTTAATAAATATAAGAACGTTAATCGTGAGTGATTGCTCACCTTTCGAGGCTAGAGGATACAGAAGACGACATGGATACGCACACTGATACGAACATGAGCAAATCAAAAAATGCTGCGACCACTTGGGCATTGGCGAGACAAGAGTAAGGCATGATAACTGGATTGATGAAGATAAATGGTATAAGTGAACACATACACACATATATAACTTCGTACATATATAAAAATCATATTCTAAATCCAAACACATATTAAATTAAATATATATATTTTAGAATTATTGTTTCAAATTAAAACACATATACAAAATCAAACATATATATATATTATATTTTTGAAATAAATATATATATATATACTTATAAAATGCAAAATACTTACATATATATTTTTCTATATATTACATAAACAATTATGTATATAATATATACAATACTTCTTTAACGATATAATTGTACTGTAATCTATAGAGAAGGCTGCATAAGTCTATACTATGCTTAAAAAATATCAATATATATAACTACATATATTATATTACTAACATATATTACAGTACATGGATCATTTTCTAAACTATATATATTATTTTTATACAAATACAATTTACATACTTCCTATATATCACTGTAATATATAGTTTAAGAATATATACAAATGAAAAGATATATGCAGACTTGAAAACTGGCAAAAGGCAAATATGTATGCAATTTAGATATAGGTATACATTTCAACAAAACATGTAACAGGAACACTACAAGGTATATATATACTTCTATACCCAGAATTCATACACATATATTTAACTTGAATCAAGAATAGCTTACATTCAATATTTTAAAACAATAGATGATAGAAAAGTCACTGTTAACATTCTTATGATTTGAAAATCTGTACATATTTTATTACAAAAGCCATTACTATTGTACTGAAAAACAAAGTACGATACATATTTCATTCAAATCTTTACAGCCTGTGTAACAACCCGCATATTTTACGATGGTGTATTTAAATATTTTATTTAAATATAGCGTCGTTAATCGGATTAAAGTACGAAAAGCTACGTTTTGCAAACGGTCGAATTAGGACTCAGGACCACTTCCATTGAGTCCAAAATGGCGTTTGCGACTTTTTTGAGTATAAGCTTCGATAGGTTTGGAGTAAGTTGAATTTTGCTATTTTCTATTGGGCTTTGGATTTGGGTTTCACCCCAACT
Source organism: Allium fistulosum (assembly GCA_030737815.1). Lineage (NCBI taxonomy): Eukaryota > Viridiplantae > Streptophyta > Magnoliopsida > Asparagales > Amaryllidaceae > Allium > Allium fistulosum. Next base: position 1,021,404,185 of record CM060908.1, read on the forward strand.
TACTCTATAACCTAGTTCAGCCCCTCTCCTCTCCTCTTCACTTCATTTCTATTTTCTTAAACAGTCAAGCAACTGAAAATGGGGGAAGAGAATAGGAATTAGAAATTCCAAGCCCTAGTTCCTCTTGCAAACTCAATCCTTGCTCCAGATTCAAGGTGAAGCTTTGGTAAGCGTCCTCTTCATCTTCTCCATCTCATTTCCTCTTCAATTTCAAAAAATTCCTAAACCCTAATTTAGGAAATACTTGTTTTAATCTTAGATTGAAGCTTGTAGAGTTTAAGTGAAGAGTGATTGATCTTTTCCTTGTGTTTGAGCTTCTTATCTTTGTTTTTGAGTTAAAAAGGTGAGTTTTGAACTCACATCTACTTCTCTTGATATCATTGATGTTAGGTATGAATCCCTAACACTTATTCATGTTCATTTGCTTTTGGTTTCAATTGATTTGGTGAACATTTCAATTTTTGGGTGTTATGAAGTCTAAAACTCTAAAAATCTTAGCTTTGATCTTTGATCATGTTTTTGGAGGTGTATTGAAGAGCCAATAGGGCTGGGTTGTCGATTGGCATAAACCCCTAGTGCCATCGCTCGTCCGATGCAAATTGGAAGCGTTTGCTCTTCATTTGGATAGGCTGAAAAACAGTCTCAGTGCTAGTCAGTCGACTGGCCTCTATAGTCAGTCGACTAGCTGTAGCAAATGAGAGTACCTGGGACTGTCTGTAGAAACTGGAAGTCTCTGTTTTCTGCAGTCAGTCGAATGGCCTCTGTAGTCAGTCGACTGACTACAGGAAATGAAATTTTCGGTTTTCTGGATCAGTCGACTGGCCTCTGTAGTCAGTCGACTGACCTGCTTGATTTTGCCTATTTTTGCCTATTTTGCTTGGTTTCCAATTCCAATCGATTCGTGTCGATTCCAATTAGTTTTTATTGCATATTTGACTTTGATGATTCCTTTTTGATTTCATACAAGGGATTTTATAAAATGATATTTTCAAATTATATTAAAAGCTCGTTTCTCCAATTTATAATTTCTATTTAAAACACACACACACAATCTTGCAATTCGAGCGAAGAGGGAGGAGAATTAAATGATTAGATAAAACGCGTGCTATGAACACGTGTGTTCATCTTTTCAGTTAATTCATAATCTATTCGTTTGACCGTTTTGACCTTTGGGTCTGGTTTACCGATGAAATGAGGTGAACTTTGTACTGCTTTGAGTGTGAAATTGACTAACGGTTAGTAAACCGTTTAGTGCGAACGTGTGGTATAGGACTCACGTTAACATTTTTCGGGTTCCTTTCTGAGAGTTATGACACATTCCGCCAGTTAGTGATGTCCAGTACTGGGCCTTCGGACCTTCGCCACTACGGTCTGTTTCCCTATAGTATCACTTTTGGAGTTGGTCCATCATCACCGCTCGAGTGGTATTGGGTTTGTTGCCTTTGGGTATGTTGCCTTCGGGCTTGTACCTTCGGGTTTGTGCCTTCGGGTTTGTCGCCCTATAGTATCGCTTTTGGAGTTGGTCATTCGTCACCGCTCGAGTGATACTGGGTTTGTTGCCTTCGGGTTTTTGGATCCTTGTTATACAGTACTGAGCTCGAGCATCTTTTATTTCTTTGACAATTATATTTCCCTAGAGTATCGTCTTTCGGGGTAGGTTCCTTGAACCACACAATATACAATGATTACCTTATGGAAACTTGTGTTACCGTTATTGGTATTTGTCATTTGCCGTTTGGCTTGTTTTGGGATATGTATGTCCTTGGTTTATTTGAGTTGCCTATGATATGAGGCTTGTTATGATTCATCTTATGTTAGATGATTTGGTTATCTCCTTTGGAGATTATTGTGGTACTTTATGATCTTGTATGTTCATTATCATTTAGTTTATCTAACTGATTTGTTTAGCAAGACTGACCCGTGTATTTTATACTCGGGTCAGGCCGAGATGTTTCAGGTTAGGTGCTTTGGACTTAGCCTATTTTGCTTTCGCATGGACTATTCTGCTAGCTCCTTTTTGTTATAGCTTTTTGTGTAGTCCTTTTTGTTTGTAACTCTGATATGTATTCTATTGACTCGTCTATATATTGTGGTTTGCTTTACCACTTGACATGTATCATTTTGTAAACTCTGTGACGTATCTGTATATGTGTAAATGTATGTGATGATCTACTGTTCTGTGATGTGAATTACATTTGAGTTGTTATATTTTATTCTGATAGATCCTTTAGCCACTTATGGCTTTGTATTAAGTATTTATTGGAGATGTTGATCCACTTGAGTAAGAAGTGGCAATTTTCGGTGTATTCAATAGATAATTAAGACAAGGTTATAGATGGTCGCTCCTATCCAGCTCTATTCTCCGCATTAGTAGACGGTGTTACCTAGTAATACTCTTTGTTAATGTGGGTCTCGAAGTGGGGCGTTATAGCTTGGTATCAGAGCTGAGTTCAGAACAAAATATGATAAACATAGAACAGAGACACATATTACGATACATCAAAGGGTAGTACGAATGTTATGAATCTTTGTATCATCGTGCCTTTATTCTTTCCGTGCCTTGGGTAGATAGAATTTTTGGGAATATGTCTAGGAATGCATTTTATTCCGTAGTATTCCATATTTGAATTAATGATATCTACCTTGTGAATAATCTTTATCTTATCTTATCTTTCAGCTAATGACCGGAAGAGGCAGAGGACGACGCACGGATGTTGGGCAATCCAGTGGCTAGCATCCGGACGGTGTTTATATGTCTATCGATCAGTTTTTGGAGTTATTTAGGAGCACTCAGCCTCCAGCTCCTATTCGTGCATCTCCTCCATGCAAGTCTGCCTTTGCACGCCTGTGCAATGATTTTTCTCATCTTGGTGGAAAGCCATTCAAAGGCTCCGAGTCCGTTCTTGAGGTCCAAGCTTGGATTCGCACATGCGAGCGTATCTTTTCTCGTATGGATCTTTCTGACCCTGATCGAGTTCTTGTAACTTCTACCTTATTGCAAGAGTGTGCCCTTGATTGGCACGAACTTCTTATAGCCAAACTTGATGAGTCTGTTCTTTCTTGGACTCAGTTTCGGGAACGATTCGAACTTAAATTCGTTCCTGAATCTGATAAAGTTTTATTAGCCCATCGCTTCCTTGAGTTGAAGAAAGGGAAGTCTTCCGTTTCTGAATATGTTGCATCATTCGAGGCCTTATCTAAGTATGGTCTTGAATTCATTATCACTCCTTATAAGAAGAATATGAAGTTTGTCTCTAGTCTTAAGAAATATCTTAAGAAGTCCTTAATGCTCCAGCTTAAGCTTTCTTTTGAGGAGTTGGTTGATTCGGCACTTCATCTCAAAGCCATCGAGAAGGAGTGTGATAGTGGTGATGATGTTGAGGTTCGCAAGAACCCCAATAAGAAGAAGTTTCCATTTCATAAGCAAGGATTTCTTCCTTCCAAGAAGAAGAAGCTTATTGAGTCTGGTTCTTACAATCAATCTATTGGAACACCTTCCATTCGGAAGTGTTTCAACTGTGGTTCTCCTGACCATATGATTCGAGCTTGTCCTATGCCTCTCTTCTATCGTTATTTTAAAAAGGAAGGTCATCATGTTTCCTCCTGCCCTACTGTTCCTAATGCCAAGTCTGGCAAGCTTTATTTTGCTAAGGCTTCTGGAGGTCCTTCTCAGCCCAGAGGTATATCTCCATCTATTTTGGAAGGTTCTATTTTATTTCATGACCATAGTATTCGAGTTCTTTTCGATACGGGTGCTTCGCATTCTTTCGTACAGAAAAAGCTCGTCGATGATTTGTCTTTGGATGTTTCTTGTATGGTTACTTCGTTGAGGATCGCGAATCCTATTGGGGGATCCGCAACCCTTAGCATGCTTTGTGATGATGTTGAGATTGTTTTATGTGGCTTTTCTTTTCGTGCGAATCTGCACTTTATTTCTTATTTGGATTTTGATATGATTTTGGGTATGGACTGGCTAGTGAGATACGATGCCAGGATTATTTGTTCTGAAAGAATTTTATATCTTCGACATCCGGATTCGTCTACTCAGCTATCACTTGTTCTTCGAAATGTGGATAATTCCGAAATGGCTTTATATTCTCTTGACTCACAAGATGATGATGATATATCTCGTATTCCTATTGTTTGTGACTTCTCTGATGTTTTTGAGCCGGTTTCGGGTTTACCACCCAAGCGGGCGATCGAGTTCCGCATTGATCTCATTCTAGGCGCGCAGCCAGTTGGGCGTCCTCCCCCGAGGATGTCTACAAAAGAAAATGAGGAACTCAAGAAGCAGCTGTTAGAGCTTGAGTCCAAGCAATTGATTCAGTCCAGTTTTTCACCGTGGGGTACCGCGGTCGTCTTTGTGAAGAAGTCCGATGGAATCTTAGGCTTCGCATCGATTATCGCAATCTTAACGAGTTTACCATCAAGAATAGGTATCCTTTGTCGAGGATCGATGATATATTCGATCTATTAAGTGGCGCTAAGGTCTTCTCTCAGCTTGACCTTGCCACTGGTTTTCATCAGCTTCGAGTCGCGGAAGATAGCATACCTCTTACAGCTTTCCGCACTCGATATGGTTCTTTCGAGTGGCTCATTATGCCGTTCGGTTTGACGAATGCCCCCGCTTTCTTTGTTGATCTTATGAATCGGGTATTCCGGGAATATTACGATAAGTTCGTCCTTGTGTTCATTGACAACATTCTTGTTTATTCTAAGTCTGAAGCCGAGCATGCTAATCACTTGAGAATTCTCTTGAGTACTCTTCGTCACCATCAGCTTAAGGCCAAATTCTTCAAGTGCCATTTTTGGGAGAATAAGGTTAAGTTCTTAGGCCATGGTGTATCTTCCGACAGCATTTCGGTCGATCCCTCAAAGATTGAAGCCATCCAGAATTGGAAGAGGCCTGAGAATGTTCATGAGATTCGTAGTTTCCTTGGATTGGCGGGTTATTACCGTCGGTTCATTAAGGATTTTTCCCATGTTGTGCTTCCTCTCACCAGCCTTACTCGGAAAGGCATTCGTTACATTTGGTCCGATAAGTGTGAAGCTTCCTTTCAGACATTAAAGGAACTTCTCACTAATGCTCCTATTCTTGTCGTTCCCGAGGGGAATCATGATCTTGTTGTCTACACCGATGCTTGTGGTAGTGGTCCTGGTGTCGTGCTTATGCAGAAGGATCGGGTAGTTGCTTATGCTTCTAGGCAACTGCGTCCGAACGAAGTTCGCTATGCCACTCATGATTTTGAGCTAGCCGCCATTGTCTTCACCTTGAAGATTTGGGGACACTGTTTATTAGGCGAGCGCTTCATTCTCTATACCGATCATAAATCCTTGAAGTATTTGTTCACTCAGAAGGAACTCAATATGAGGCAACAACGTTGGCTCGAGTTTCTTGCCTCATATGACTTTGATATCCAATATACCCCTGGTAAGGGTAATCGTGTTGCTGATGCACTTAGTCGTAGACATTCCGCTGTCGTTTCTATGATGCTTGACGAATGGGATATTCTTGAGACTCTATCTTTTTTTATATTCGTGATCGAGCTCCATCCTCTGATTCTCCGGTAGCATTATTCAGTTTGGAAGCTCAGCCCTCTTTATTGGATCATATTGCCCATGCTCAGCGGCGTGATCCTGATCTTGTGCATCTTATTCAACTTTGTGAGACTGATCCCCATGATGAAGCGTTGCGGGATTTCAGCATTGATCTTCATGGGTGTCTTCGCAAGAAGAACCGTCTTGTTGTGCCTTCTGATTCTGCACTTAGGCATGACATTCTGGATGACTGTCATCGTTCTAAGTATACCATTCATCCTGGCAGTAGCAAGATGTATGCCGATATGCATCGCCTTTATTATTGGGAAGGCATGAAGCGCGATGTGGCGAGTTATGTGAGTAATTGCATGACTTGTCAACGTATTAAAGCCGAACATCAGCGCCCTTCTGGTCTCCTTCAGCCTCTAGAGATTCCATTGTGGAAATGGGATCAGATTTCGATGGATTTCATTGATGGCCTACCTCGTACGAGATCGGGCCATTCTAGCATTTGGGTTATTGTTGATCGCCTCACTAAATCAGCTCATTTTGTTCCTATTAAATCTAATATGACTGCTTCTCTTTTGGCTAAGTTATATATCAAGGAAATCGTGAGACTTCACGGTGTTCCTAGTTTGATTGTGAGTGACCGTGATCCTTTATTCACCAGTCATTTCTGGCAGAGTCTTCAGCAAGCTGTGGGAACAAAGCTTAATTTCAGCACATCTTATCATCCATAGTCTGATGGACAGACTGAACGGGTGAATCGTATCTTGGAGGATCTTCTCCGTATTTGTATTCTTGATTTCGGAGGTAGTTGGGAGGATCATCTACCCCTTGTAGAGTTCTCCTACAATAATAGTTTTCAGTCCAGTATCGGTATGGCTCCTTTTTATGCCTTATACGGAAGGCCATGTCGATCACCTTCATGTTGGTTGGAATCTGGGGAGAAGCTTATTCTTGGCCCCGATTTTGTTCATGATTCTTCTGAGAAGATTCTTCTTATTCGTCAGAGAATGAAAGAGGCACAGAGCCGCCAGAAATCCTACGCGGACAACCGTAGGAAGCCTGTCGAGTTCTCGGTTGATGATCTTGTCTTTATTCGTGTTTCTCCTTTGAAAGGGGTTATGCGCTTTAGTGTGATGGGGAAATTGGCTCCTCGCTTTGTAGGACCATTTCCTATTACATAAGGAGAAAGCTTATAGAGTTTCACTTCCAGCTCATCTATCTGGAGTTCACAACGTGTTTCACGTCTCTCAGCTTCGGAAGTGTCTTCGAGAATCAGATTCTGTTATCGACTCTTCTGATTTGCAAGGTCTTGAGATCTCACCAGATTTATCTATTGTACAGCAGCCTATTCGCGTACTTGCTACGGAGGTGAGACACCTTCGAAACAAGGACGTGCCGCTCATTAAAGTTCAATGGTCCGCTAATCCCAATGACTGTACTTGGGAAACCAGAGAGTTTATCGAGCGATCCTATCCGGGTTTTCTATCTTTGCTTTGCAATGGTGAGAATATCTTTTTATCTCAAGCTTATTTTCTTTTCTTTTTGGGTGATGTAAGTATGTAGTTGTTACAAATTCTTCTCTAAGAATTGCGCGGACGCAATTTTGTTAAGAAGGGAAGATCTGTAACAACCCGCATATTTTACGATGGTGTATTTAAATATTTTATTTAAATATAGAGTCGTTAATCGGATTAAAGTCCAAAAAGCTACTTTTTGCAAATGGTCGAATTAGGACTCGGGACCACTTCCATTGAGTCCAAAATGGCGTTTGTGACTTTTTTGAGTATATGCTTCGATAGGTTTGGAGTAAGTTGAATTTTGCTATTTTCTATTGGGCTTTGGGTTTGGGTTTCACCCCAACTCAGTCTTTAACCTAGTTAAGCCCCTCTCCTCTCCTCTTTACTTCATGTCTATTTTCTTAAACACTCAAGCAACTAAAAATGGGGGAAGAGAATAGGAATTAGAAATTCCAAGCCCTAGTTCCTCTTGCAAACTCAATTCTTGCTCCAAATTCAAGGTGAAGCTTTGGTAAGCGTCCTCTTCATCTTCTCCATCTCATTTCCTCTTCAATTTCAGAAAATTCCTAAACCCTAATTTAGGAAATACTTGTTTTAATCTTAGATTGAAGCTTGTAGTGTTTAAGTGAAGAGTGATTGATCTTTTCCTTGTGTTTGAGCTTCTTATCTTTGTTTTTGAGTTAAAAAGGTGAGTTTTGAACTCACATCTACTTCTCTTGATATCATTGATGTTAGCTATGAATTCCTAACACTTATTCATGTTCATTTGCTTTTGGTTTGAATTTATTTGGTGAATATTTCAATTTTTGGGTGTTTTGAAGTCTAAAACTCTAAAAATCTTAGCTTTGATGTTTGATCATGTTTTTGGAGGTGTATTGAAGAGCCAATAGGGCTGGGTTGTCGATTGGCATAAACCCCTAGCGCCCATTGCTCGTCCGATGCAAATTGGAAGCGTTTGCTCTTCATTTGGATAGGCTGAAAAACAGTCTCAGTGCCAGTCAGTCGACTGGCCTCTGTAGTCAGTCGACTGGTTGTAGCAAACGAGAGTACCTGGGACTGTCTGCAGAAACTGGACGTCTCTGTTTTCTACGGTTAGTCGACTGTCCTCTGTAGGCAGTCGACTGACTGCAGGAAATAAAATTTTCGGGTTTCTGGATCAGTCGACTGGCCTCTGCAGTCAGTCGACTGACCTGCTTGATTTTGCCTATTTTTGCCTATTTTGCTTGGTTTCCAATTCCAATCGATTCGTGTCGATTCAATTAGTTTTTATTGCATATTTGACTTTGATGATTCCTTTTTGATTTCATACACGGGTTTTTATAAAATGATCTTTTCAAATTATATTAAAAGTTCGTTTCTCCAATTTATAATTTCTATTTAAAACATACACACACAATCTTGCACTTCGAGCGAAGAGGGAGGAGAATTAAATGATTAGATAAAATGCATGCTATGAACATGTGTGTTCATCTTTTCAGTTAATTATTAATCTATTCGTTTGACCAGTTTAACCTTTGGGTCTGGTTTACCGATGAAATGAGGTGAACTTTGTACAGCTTTGAGTGTGAAATTGACTAACAGTTAGTAAACCGTTTAGTGCGAACGTGTGGTATGGGACTCGCGTTAACATTTTTCAGGTTCCTTTCTGAGAGTTGTGACACATTCCGCCAGTTAGTGGTGTCCAGTACTGGGCCTTCGGACCTTCGCCACTACGGTTTGTCGTCCTATAGTATCACTTTTGGAGTTGGTCCATCGTCACCGCTCGAGTGGTATTGGGTTTGTTTCCTTCGGGTATGTTGCCTTCGGGCTTGTACCTTCGGGTTTATGCCTTCGGGTTTGTCGCCCTATAGTATCGCTTTTGGAGTTGGTCATTCGTCACTGCTCGAGTGATACTGGGTTTGTTGCCTTCGGGTTTGTGGATCCTTGTTATACAGTACTGAGCTCGAGAATCTTTTGTTTCTTTGACAATTATATTTCCCTAGAGTATCGTCTTTCGGGGTAGGTTCCTTGAACCACACAATATACAATGATTACCTTGTGGAAACTTGTGTTACCATTATTGGTATTTGTCATTTGCCGTTTGGCTTGTTTTGGGATATGTATGTCCTTGGTTTATTTGAGTTGCCTATGATTTGAGGCTTGTTATGATTCATCTTATGTTAGATGATTTGGTTATCTCCTTTGGAGATTATTGTGGTACTTTATGATCTTGTATGTTCATTATCATTTAGTTTATCTAACTGATTTGTTTAGCAAGACTGACCCGTGTATTTTATACTCGGGTCAGACCGAGATGTTTCAGGTTAGGTGCTTTGGACTTAGCCTATTTTGCTTCCGCATGGACTATTCTACCAGCTCCTTTTTGTTATAGCTTTTTGTGTAGTCCTTTTTGTCTGTAACTCTGATATGTATTCTATTGACTCTTCTGTATATTGTGGTTTGCTTTACCACTTGACATGTATCATTTTGTAAACTCTGTGATGTATCTGTATATGTGTAAATGTATGTGATGATCTACTGTTCTGTGATGTGAATTACATTTGAGTTGTTATATTTTATCATGATAGATCCTTTAGCCACCTATGGCTTTGTATTAAGTATTTATTGGAGATGTCGATCCACTTGATTAAGAAGTGGCAATTGTCGGCGTATTCAATAGATAATTAAGACAAGGTTATAGATGGTCGCTCCTATCCAGCTCTATTCTTCGCATTAGTAGACGGTGTTACCTAGTAATACTCTTCGTTAATTTGGATCTCGGAGTGGGGCGTTACAGCCTGTATTTATAACTAGACTGACATAAGTACATCTTGCATAACACATATATATAAACTGATTTATAAACTAATATAAACTTACATACTATATATATACAGCCAATATATGCTTTAAACCTACATATACAAAACTAACCCATATTTAAAATAGTATGTGCATACTGTAACTTTTATAACCTATACAAATATCTAGAAATCTACCTACTCATATATAACTTGCATAACCAACAGATTATAAAATATAAACTTATATATAAACTATTATACACATTCTACTATATATACGTATACAATAAACCAGAAAAAATAAGAATAATAACAAAACAACATATGTATATATAAGCAATGTATAGATCATATTTTAAAACTACACTTAACATGATATTTATCAAACAATGTATATATAAACAAACAAAACCTATATATATATAATTGATATTCATAACTACATGTTATATAACTTTCAGTAATTAATCGTAAAAACATATATACGTATCAAACTAAACTATTTATAAACTAATATATTATAAACAACAACCCTTAAACATGCATGTATATAGTACTATGATAATGTAAACTAGACTATGCATATTAATATACATACTATATTATATACAACTTATAATATATATATATAAGTAAATTGGAAAGACTGTATAATATATACAAACAACTTTTATAATATATATATATATATATAAGTCAGATTGTAACCAATATATGCAGAACCTATATTTAAAAGCAACAAAGTACATATATAATCGAACAGATTTAAGACTTATATAAACTAATATAAGATAACATATAATATATTTAAAGTCAATATTCAATATAAGGAAACAAAGACTACTTACATAAATGCGGTATAAGGCAACACAGACTATTTAAAGCCAATAGTAAAATGTCTGGAAGAGAGGAAGGAGTGGCACGAGAGGGAGTGGGGAAGATGAAGCTGGAGCTTGGGCTGCATGCGGCCATGGAAACAACGGTTGGGGTTGCTGGCTACTGTGGAGGATGGCTCGGCCTTGGGTACGGTTTTCGTGGTGAAGACGTAGAGAAGGAGGGGAGAAGGCCGAGAGCCATGCAGAGAAAGGAGAAGCTACTTGTTTTTCACAGATATATAAAGCAAATGAAAATGGTCGCGAGGAAGGCGAAAAGGGTGGAGAAGATTTATAGAGTAGGCACAAATAGGGACAGTTCATCAAATAAGGGGTGCAAACGTTTTTTTTATAAAATTGTATGTATAATTTTTTTTCTTACGGTTTAAATATTAAAGGGCAAAGACCGATAACAGAGGAAAACAAACCAATATGAATAGTGGGAATGGGAAAATCAAAAGGTTGAATTCAGTGATAATAAATGCTAATGACTATTGGAATTTACGGTGGTTAAGTGAATGTAAACAGAATATCAAAAGCTTCGCAATGGTGCCGATACGGTTATTGTTTTTTGCGGATTCCGCTATGTACCAGGCTTCAAAACACAGAATTGAATATACCGCAGAGATCAGCATGGCGAGACGATCAAAACGGTATATAAATATCAGTGGTACGATCATCCTATCAAAAGTTGATATCGGTACCGAAAATGCTGCTAGTTTGCCAGAAATAAGATAAAAGGAGCAATAACAGTCCAAATTTGAAGAAACGAAATATGACGTCTCACTCAGAAGATGATTTACAAATTTATTGTATAAAAATATTCAAGTTTGGAAAATATCTTATTATCATCAAATTTAACTGATTGAAATTGAAACAAAATTACACAATAAAATAAACTTCTACATTATCTGATAAAAATTTACCATTTGCTATGTTTAAGTGGATGTATTCCAAATATCAAATTTTTATTCCCAAACTCAAATATTTAAAATTTCTCAAAATTCAGTTAAATATATTATTAAAACAAATAAAATTTTACGGGTCGTTACACTCTCCCCCACTCAAAACTTTTCATCCCCGAAAAGGAACGAGTTAAGAGAACAGAAACAACCAGAAGAAAATAGATTGAAAACAAAATAAAACAATTAATTTAAAACCATACAGATTTCAATTTAAATTAATTTATATTCAACAATTTGGTTAAATCCATTTTTAGTAAATCAATAAATAGTCATTCAATTCAAATTTTTTTAGTTCAAACTGTCAATTCAAATCATATAAATTTCTTTTAGTTTTCAAATTGATTTCCATTCAATTATTTCATGTTTTAAATATTTATTAAAAATTTTGGCTTCATTTTATAATTGAAACCATCCTTTAAGCTAAAATTTAAGAATTTAAATTTCTGATTCGCTTCAAACAATTTAGAGATAAATATATCCATATATATCAAATCAAATATATATAATCATGTACTTATATATATTATACATCAAGTCATACTTAAGAATTCAAATCAATTTAATTTCCAAAACAAAAGTGTAACAAAGCTACAGAATGGTCTCTCCACTCTGAAACTCGAAAATGAATGTTGATGATGCGACCGCCATCACCGAAATTATTTTCCAATAAAAGAGAAGAGTACTGATTTAAACATTTTAAAATTTTTTGAAAACCATTTCTATTCGAAAATATTTTAAATAATATACCCTTTAGAACTTTAAAACCAAAGTTTGGAATCATCGGAAATTTAAATTCTCAAATTCTTAATTTATATTCATTTAAATTTCAAACCAATTTATAAACCATGTTGTACATAAATAAGCAGTATTAAAAACATTTTAAAGTATTTAGAAAAAAAATGTTCAAAATATCCTTTATATAATACTTTATCAAAATATTTTTATAACTCGATGTCTTAACAGGTTTATCCTCGTTCTTGCAGACTCTGGCCATGCGTTGATCAGACGCAAGGCTAGAATTCTCCAAGTACTTAGTAGACCTATTTCAACACCCAGTGAAAATACTTCAAAATAGGTATGAGAAGTACCGCTCAAAATCCAATGTCAAATAATGATAATATGATAGCAGTGGCCTGCTGCTGATCCAGTATTTACGCAATGGGCACAAAACTTTTCGAAAGATATTTCCACCTTCCGGATTCCAGAAAAATATCGTAGCCATTTCGTAAACAAGGGACCATCGACCCCTGCTGCAGTGGTACGCTGCTGATTCAATGATTTACGCAATGGATGCACTTCCTTCCCGGAAGATCCATAAACAACATATCCCAAGATCAAAAGCGCCTCCATTGGGTAAACTAAAGAACCATCTACCCTGAAAAAAAATCATGGAACTCATGAGTTTAAGTCCGGACAACCATATTAGTTTGAATCCATTTCTGAATTCACCCAAGTCCATTAGGGTTTATTGATCGAATCCATTCCTGGATTCCCCAAGTCCATCTATGTAACAACCCGGGGTTTTAAAATAGTTGATTATCGTCAAATGACGATTTAATTGGTTAAACAACTACAATTCGAATTTTTATTCAAGTTGACATTCGTTTATATAAATAGTGATTGAAGTTTCTATATCGAGTGGAAATACTTTTGATAAAAATTGTTAAGTGTTAGTGGGCCTTTAAAGCTAGCCCATGCTTTATTTTATTTCACTGCCTTATTATCAAACGAAAACCTGGTCTTCCCTCTTTCTTATTTTTCGTTCGAAATCAAAAGAGAAAAGAAAGTGGAGGCGGCTAGGTTATTCGTTCTCGTCTTCCCAAATTAGGGCTTGAAGCTGTAATGCGATTCTTCGTTCGTCTTCAAGGAATTAGGGCTTGTATTCGAAGATCCCGACTTTATACTGGTCGATCGAATTTGATTTCGAACTTTGATACTTTGTCAATCGATTGGTTCTTTGTTTCGCACTCGGCTGTTCCTCGATTGAGATCGAATTCGTTACCTGACTTCGTCTGGAGGTATTGGGGTTTTTATTGTCGAAGACGTCAGCATCGCTTTCCTCGATCAAAAGAAAATCGCGAGTAGCTTCTATCCATCGTCTTCTCATTGTCCACTTCGGCCGCTTCTAGCTGGTCGAGTTCGTCTCCGCTTCGAACAAGGTGAGTAATATCTCACATCTAATTCATTTTCAGTTTGATTTTGTTTTCGATGATCGATGATTTTTCTGACTTCGACTTGAACTGCTTGGTTTACCCGACTGTGATAGTGGTTTAGCTCCGGATTGAATTTGTTCGATTTTTGACTTGTTCGATTTGATAAAACATGGCATTGGTTTCGAACTTGTGATTTTTCCTAGTTATTAACTTGCGACTCGGTTTGGTTATTCCGTGAAGTTCTATTTGTATTCGTGGCCAGTGAAAATCTTTGACCTTGGCTTTGATGGTTGACCCACGGTTATGAGTTGTTCTGACCATTTGGAGCTAATTTGTTGTGCTCATTTGTTTTGAGATGTTCGTTTTCAGGAATAATTACTGTTCGTTTTGGGTTTGACAGTTTTATGTTCGTTCGTGACCACCACGATTTTGATTCTTGACGGCTTTAGTAACTTGAATTGTTCGAACTTATTTTGGTTGACTTCGACTTTAACATGATCACTGTCTATTGCTTATGCTTTGCTGATTTGGGTCATAGTGAGTTTTATCTCCTGTAGCATTGATTTCAATAACTGCAACTTGACTGGGTTGGGCTTCTGGCTTAACTCTGATTTTCGAAATGTAAATTATTTGTGACTTATGACTTTGCTTGAACTGGTAACAATTTTAAGGTTAGGCTCCTTTGAATTGAAACCACAGTTTCATTTTCTCTGTAGCATACTGTGGCCCCATATAAGTGTGTAGTCTGATACATCTTGTAGCATTCGTACCTTTTGCTTTGTTGGTCGAATTTGTTTTGGACATGGTCATTTTAAACTTGACCTTGTTCGAAGGCTTGCTGGTGTAGCGTACTTCAAGTTAGAATTTGTACATACAGGGTGCACTGCATATCAGTTCATTAATGTAAGTGGTCTTTGCTTCCATTTACATGTGTGGTCAGGCCTGTCCTATATAAGAAGCAGTGATGTTTTTCCTTGTAGTCTTCATTGCTCTGTCCTCTTCTTGGTAGTCTGATACTCTTGCGTTGATTTCGGTCTGCATTTTGGTCTGTTCCACTATTGCATTCAAATTATCATATCTGCACTTTGAACTTGGATAAACTGGAACTTGATGGTTAGACTTCACTTGATCATATATGTTGCCCTCATGTTCATGAACATTAGTTCTTGCTTCACTTTGGAAATTTCAGTTTTAATACTGTATACTGCTTAGTCGTATATGCAGTTTTCTTTTTTATTGCTATGCTACAGTTATATTACCTTATCTTTGAGCTCTTGATTGTCATGTTGAATCTGAGAATTTTGAGTATTGACTGCGGTCATGGCTTGTTCGATATCACAGTTTTGATCGGTAGCGTGAACTTGTTCACTGCTACCTTTTCGCTTGAGTTACTTGATTTTGGTTGGTTGGTTCTTGATTATTTCAAGTTGATTTGTGAAATTTTACAATGAGTTGAATCCGGTCTCAAAGACCCGGGTTTGACCCTGTACACGAATGTAAACTTTCGGGGTACATTCGTGTGTAATTCGTTTCTCTTGATTTGAGTTAGCGCCTGTTGATTGTGGGATATTTATGTTGACTACTACAGTTTTGATTTCTGTTAGTTTTCACCATCGTGATGATTTCACGTACTGTGTGGCGAGGCAGTGCACGCGAGCGTGTACTGCAGCCACACAGAAATTTGATGTATTTGATCATTTTGAGATTGTTGATTTGTTGATTTACACTACTTAGTGTTATATCTGCCGTTATCCGATTCTCGTATCGAGAGTTGGATATACGAGATTTCTGTGACTGTCGTCTATTTGACTATCTGATTATTATTGCTACCATGCACTAATAACTGAGTTTGAATTAGACTGACCCGTGTATTATTTTCTTTTGAATTTAATACTCGGGTCAGACCCGAGTTATTTCAGGTTGTAGATTTCCTTCTTTGAGTTGATGTTCGGGATTTGAAGACTTATCACATCTTCTGAAGTTGTCAGTGTCATTTTGTAGTAGTCGTGTCATTGTATAGAACGATATGTATTCAAGTATATTAGTTGATAATGTACTTGTATATATAACTTCTAGAGTCGACAGTTGTAGTTGTATCATATGTATCGTGTCAACTATATTGTAACTGACATCGGTTATATATATATGAGATTTTTGTTAATCTGTGTTCCGCATTTATATTATCTGTGTTATTGTTATATCTAATGTCCTAAACTACTATGAACTATCGTAGTTTGTTTTATACTGATAATTGGGTGTGTCGATGGGAGTAAATAAATAATAGATGAAAAATAAAAAGTATATAACACTCCTATCGAGATAACCAATAGTAGTGTAAGGCCAACTACGGATGGTCGCTCCTATCCAGCCTTATTCTTCGTAATAATAGACAGTATTTCTTTTAATACTCTTTGTTATTATGAGCATAGAGGTGGGGCGTCACAATCTGGGTCGAAGCATATCATACTATACTTCTTCGCGGAGGGTACTTCCCCATACCTCTTACTTCAAAATATAATATACCATATACAGTACCCTTTCAAATCATAGTTCCAAATATCGCACTTATATTAATTCCATTATATATAAGATTTCATTTTCAGACAAAGTACTTTTTAAAATCAATAATCTTGAATATATCAAATCATTCTTATATAAATTCCATTATATATAAGGTTTATCTCTCCAAATCAAATACCTTCCAAAATCAACAGTTTTGAAAATCACCTTATACTTATATAAAGTCCATCTTATTCAAGAATAAAAAATTTTCCAAAATCAATTTCACTGTATGAAACGCCATACGAGATTCAAAATTAGAGGAGTCTTAATCGAAGAGAACTCAAATAACAAAAACAGACTCGGTAGGAAGATATGATAATTAAATTACAAACGAGGAAGATGGATAGCCTTATATTAATCGTGGGTGACCATAACCGGGTCAACCATGACTTCAAGAATAAGATCGATGCAGAATTCTAAGGCAAATCGGCATTCGATCGCAAGAGATAGAATTCAGGCATAGCAAAAGATAGCAGCATCTAAACCGAGGATACAGAAATCTCCAGTGGATCAATGCCCATTTTAAAGGAGTTTCACCCCTTTACAAATCATTCTAAGATTGGCGGGACCGCCGATTCATTATAGAGATCAACAAGAGTGGAGTTATGGGATACTCCAAAATCAAAAGAACAAGAATAGGAAGACAAATATGGATTCTAGAATAAAAGGGGAGTCCCGGAATTCAAAAGAGATCCGAATCAAAGAGGAAGAGATTCAAGCTCGAACACAAAACACTCGAGTCAGGATTAACATTCTTATATCAATAAATCTAACTCAAGTGAAATATCAACTGAAATACAAGTAACTTAAAGGATGTTTGGTATACTCATCCTCTAAGGATCTGTGGAACTATCCGCTATATAGAAATATACGCTGTAAACAACCAACCGTCATTATAACACCATGGTCATTTCAAAATAATTTATACTTCAAAACCCAAAATATCATTTCCACTTCAAATATATCTATTTCCAAATTATAGCACTTTCAAAGTTATAACCCTTTCGAAACCAAAACGTTTTGAAATCATAATGCTTTGGAAAACCATAACTTTGAAATCATAACTTCCACCACTTAAACAGTTTAGATATTAATAATAGTATATAAAATAAAATAGTTTATAATAAAAATTTAGTATATTAAAATAGTTTATATTAAAAAAATTTTTTTATTAAAATAGTATATATATATAAATAATTTATAAAGTAAAATATTTATAATTTCCTCAAATTTCACAAATCGATTCAAATCAACTTGAATTCCAAATTAAAATTTAATTCAATCTCAATCCATCAATTTCAATTCAACTCAGTTTCTAAATAAACCGTTTCAAATTATATTGATTTCAAATATAGATTTGAACCACAAATTAAACTATTTAAATTTCAATATATTTCAAAGCTTTAAATATTCAACATTTTCAAACCTAAATTTAACAATTTCATATAGATCTTGATTTAACTTCATTATTATTTAGTCTTGAAATATTCACTTAATAAATTCAATATCATTTAAATAACTTTAAATTACATTTTACTAAATATTTCTTTAAATTTATTTAAACATGAAATATTCATTAAATTACTTAAATCAAAATCAAGTTATAAAATCATATCTTTAAATCCCAAATTCAATAAGTTTCAAATCGATTTAATTAAATAAAATTCTTAATTAAATACAATTTCAAATAAATTTCAAATTTATCTTCCCACCTTAACTTATAAAATCATTATAAAAAATCTATTTTCAAACTAAAATTTTAAATAAATACTTAAACATATCATATATTAATTAAATAAAACTTTATTAAATTAAAGCTTATTATTAAATCTACTTTATATTAAAACTTATTTATATATAAACTATTTTAAATATTAAATGAAACCATATATATTTCCTTTCAAAACCATAGAAATCATTTTCAAAATATTTATATATAGACCAACGGTGTCTGTATATAATTTTCTATCCTATGGTCAAGTGATACAGATATTTATCATTCAATCCGCAATTTAAATATATATGGGTATATATAATTTCAACCCGCAATCCCAAATTCAATTCAAATGGAGATCGCTTGGGTTTATCATTTCAACCCATAACGATTTTCTCCTATTCTACAGATCGTTCGGGTATGTATCATTTCAACCCATAGGGAATTTTATACTAACAGGGACCTTGCAGATTGATAACAGATATGATAAAAATATAAGAGGCATATATCATCAATATAAATAACAGAAAACCAGTGTCAGATGTCACAGGTGAACAGATATAGATAATAGCATATATATATAGCAATGTAAATAACTAACAACAACATATTTCAATTGACGTTTCAATTGAAATCAAATTTAATAAATATAAGAACGTTAATCGTGAGTGATTGCTCACCTTTCGAGGCTAGAGGATAAAGAAGATGACATGGATACGCACACTTATACGAACATGAGCAAATTAAAAAAATGCTGCGACCACTTGGGCATTGGCGAGACAAGAGTAAGGCACGATGACTGGATTGATGAAGATAAATGGTATAAGTGAACACACACACACATATATATAAATAACTTCCTACATATATAAAAATCATATTCTAAATCAAAATACATATTAAATTAAATATATATATTTCAGAATTATTGTTTCAAATTAAAACACATATACAAAATCAAACATATATATATTATATTTTTGAAATAAATAAATATATATATATATATATACTTATAAAATGCAAAATACTTACATATATATTTTTCTATATATTACATAAACAATTATGTATATAATATATACAATACTCCTTTAACGATATAATTGTACTGTAATCTATAGAGAAGGCTGCAAAAGTCTATACTATGCTTAAAAAAATCAATATATATAACTACATATAATATATTACTAACATATAATACAGTACATGGATCATTTTCTAAACTATATATATTATTTTTATACAAATTTAATTTACATACTTCCTATATATCACTGTAATATATAGTTTAAGAATATATACAAATGAAAATATATATGCAGACTTGAAAACTGGAAAAAGGCAAATATGTATGCAATTTAGATATAGGTATACATTTCAACAAAACATGTAACATGAAAACTACAAGGTATATATATACTTCTATACCCAGAATTCATACACATATATTTAACTTGAATCAAGAACAGCATACATTCAATATTTTAAAACAATAGATGATAGAAAAGGCACTGTTAACATTCTTATGATTTGAAAATCTATACATATTTTATTACAAAAGCCATTACTATTGTACTCAAAAATCAAAGTACGATACATATTTCATTCAAATCTTTACAGCCTGTATTTATAACTAGACTGACATAAGTACATCTTGCATAACACATATATATAAACTGATTTATAAACTAATATAAACTTACATACTATATATATACAGCCAATATATGCTTTAAACCTACATATACAAAACTAACCCATATTTAAAATAGTATGTGCATACTGTAACTTTTATAACCTATACAAATATCTAGAAATCTACCTACTCATATATAACTTGCATAACCAACACATTATAAAATGTAAACTTATATATAAACTATTATACACATTCTACTATATATATGTATACAATACAACAGAAAAAATAAGAATAATAACAAAACAACATATGTATATATAAGCAATGTATAGATCATATTTTAAAACTACACTAAACACGATATTTATTAAACAATGTATATATAAACAAACAAAACCTATATATATATAACCGATATTCATAACTACAGGTTATATAACTTTCAGTTCTAATCGTAAAAACATATATACGTATCAAACTAAACTATTTATAAACTAATATATTATAAACAACAACCCTTAAACATGCATGTATATAGTACTATGATAATGTAAACCAGACTATGCATATTAATATACATACTAGATTATATACAACTTATAATATATATAAGTAAATTGGAAAGACTGTATAATATATACAAACAACTTTTATAATATATATATAAGTCAGATTGTAACCAATATATGCAGAACCTATATTTAAAAGCAACAAAGTATATATATAGTCGAACAGATTTAAGACTTATATAAACTAATATAAGCTAACATATAATATATTTAAACTCAATATTCAATATAAGGAAACACAGACTACTTACATAAATGAGGTATAAGGCAACACAGACTATTTAAATCCAATAGGAAAATGTCTAGAAGAGAGGAAGGAGTGGCATGAGAGGGTAGTGGGGTAGATGAGGCTGGAGCTTGGGCTGCATGCGGCCTTGGAAACGGCAGTTGGGGTTGCTGGCCACTGTGGAGGATGGCTCGGCCTTGGGTACGGTTTTCGTGGTGAAGACGTAGAGAAGGAGGGGAGAAGGCCAAGAGCCATGCAGAGAAAGGAGAAGCTACTTGTTTTTTATAGATATAAAGCAAATGAAAATGTTCAGGTGGAAGGTGAAAAGGGTGGAGGTGGTTTATAGAGTAGGCACGAATAGGGACAGTTCATCAAATAAGGGGTGCAAACGTTTTTTTTAAATTGTACGTATAAATTTTTTTCTTACGATTTAAATATTAAAGAGCAAAGTCCGATAATAGAGGAAAACAAACCAATATGAATAGTGGGAATGGGAAAATCAAAAGGTTGAATTCAATGATAATAAATGCTAATGACTATTGGAATTTACGGTGGTTAAGTGAATGTAAACAGAATACAAAAGCTTCACAATGGTGCCGATACGGTTACCGTTTTTTGCAGATTCCGCTACGTACCAGGCTTTAAAACACAGAATTGAATATACCGCAGAGATTAGTACGAAGAGATGATCAAAACGGTATATAGATATCAGTGGTACGTTCATCCTATCAAAAGTCGATATCGGTACCGAAAATGCTGCTAGTTTGCCAAAAGATAAAAGGAGCAATAGCAATCCAAATTTGAAGAAACGAAATATGACGTCTCACTCAGAAGATGATTTACAAATTTATTGTATAAAAATATTCAAGTTTGAAAAATATCATATTATCATCAAATTTAACTGATTTAAATTGAAACAAAATTACACAATAAAATAAACTTCTATATTATCTGATAAAAATTTACCATTTTCTATGTTTAGGTGGACATATTCCAAATATCAAATTTTTATTCCCAAACTCAAATATTTAAAATTTCTCAAAATTTAGTTAAATATATTATTAAAACAAATAAAATTTTACGGGTCGTTACATAAGATATATGCAGTTAAAAATAATGCAATTCATAACTTCATATGAGACTTATGAATTTTTAACTGCATAGTGAATTACACTTCAAAAATTTTGGTTATCATATTAAACCATTAGCAACCAACGTAGTTAATAACATATACATTTGTTAAATTTTTGATTAACAACATACTTACAAAACAAGTGAGATAAAAAAACATCATTCTTATTTGTTGGCATCTGATAATAGAAATTGGTGTATAAGATTGTCTTCCATGCTCCAGCTGCGCGGTCTACATAACAGAATTTGATATGCGATTTCAGCTCTTTGTATTATCATAGCTTCAACGGTGTAAATGCTATTATGCTTGTTTACATCCTTGTTTTCACTTCTAGTTTTCATCATATTCATTACAAACATTCCGCAATCAATCCTACAATAATTGTTAATTGTAGATTATATTCATCTTGGTTTGAAAAATTGCAGTTAGATAAGTAAATGTTTCAAACTTATTTGTTATTGTGTACTTACGATTCACTTCTTGTTGTGGGATGATTGGAAATGTAAGTAATTTTGAAGTTTTGTGATTTTTCTTTTTAAATTTTTTTTAAGCAAGGATGTTACATAATTTCTCTGCAGATAAATAAAATATTTTATTAGACTAATTAATATATTATTTTCTTCAATATATTAATATTTTTTCAATTTACTTACCACTTTTCTTGCTAATATTGCATGTGCACCTTCTGTTCATGGCTTCATTGAATCATAATGTTGCCACTGTCTACTTTCTTTTATAAATTCCAAAAGACTGAAATGTAAGTCTACATGAATTGGAAAGAACATTTTTTCACAGTTTGGCCAAAAATTATGTATGATCTTATCAACTAGAATTGTTGCGTTTGATTTTGAGTCGGAATATGTGGTACTCTGCAGTAATACATGTGAGCACATTCAATTTACAAATTTTTTAAAAAAATCATGATAAGTTTAGAACCATACCGCAGCATAAACTTTGAAGAACAAATTTCTTGGATTATTGTGTGCCAATTGATTTCCATACCAGTCTATGACCTACAATAATAGTTATTTTATTAAATAATAATATATTTGTAAATGTTTGGGAATAAATACATATTAATATGTAAATATTATGTTGAATTGCTAATTTATCAGCAAATATTATGGATAATAGCAAATCTGTTTGTAATTATTTGGGTAGAAATAATAATAATTCTGAATATGAAATATTTTGAAGTTTTAATATCTGACCATCAATGAATCTTTCTAATACTAATTCACCAAGAATAGTTCCAGTTATTGTAATATCTTTGTCCCAATTGTAGTATGCAGAATTGTTGTTTAATTGTTCAGAAATGAATACTCAGACAATACAGGAAATATAAACGTTATTTGTTGAAATGTCTGGATTATTAGGTATATTTTCATAAAATACTACAATTATTTAAATAATTATATATATTTTGTATTATGTTATAAAATTATTCTTACCTGAGGTCATTGCTTTTGAAAAAAACTATTACTTGAACTTTCTCTTCACTCAGTAATAGGATTTACGGATATCGTTTGATATCCAATTTTGCACTAGTAGGCAACTCGCATGATTTTGATTGTGATTCAAAATCATCTACTATTATTGATTGAATTTGTTTTCCTTTCTTCTCCCTTGACAATTCTTGCATGTTCTTCCGTAGCATTTATTATAGCTTCAGCAGTTGCATTAGTGCCAGCAACATCAACATGATCTTTGTTTCTTTCAGTTGTTTGATCTGAAAAAAAAATTAAAATAAATTTTTTTAATGTTTTCAAAATAATTATACGAACATTTGCTGTTAACATTCATTCGGTAGGAAAATTCCAGAGTATGCAACAATTATTGATATTAAATGCAAATTTAACCGCAATAATTTTGACAAAGTGCTTTTTTTAACTATGTAATTGTTATGCAGTCTTAAAATTCAGCAGTACACTACCAATATTTCTAAAGAAGGTCATTAGTTTTTAACTGCATATGTAAAATGCAGTTAAAATTTGCATTTAACAGCTGCAATATTAACTGCATACGATATATGTTTTAACTACATACGTGAAATGCACTTTAAAATTTGCATAATTCAAGTATGTGTTTTAACTTCATATGTTATATGTAGTTAAAAATTGCACTTAACAGATGCTATTTTTTTACTGCATAACAGATATGCAGTTAAAAATGGTGCAATTCATAACTGCGTAAACGAAATGCAGTTAAAAATGCAGTTGTTCATAAATAATTGCAAACATGTATGCAACTATTCATAATAAATGCGTATGTGAAATGCACTTAAAATTTTCATCATTTAACTGTATGTTTTAACTGCATATTTCATATGCAGTTAAAATTTGCATGTAACAGCTATAGTATTAAGCTGCATATCAGATATGCATTTAAAAATTATACAATTTACAACTTCATAAGTGAAATGCATTTAAAAATGCATTTGTTCATAGTAATTGCAAAGATGTATACAACTATTTATAATAATTGCATATATGTCTGCAACTTTTCAATAAAATTGTATATAACTGAAAATAATCAACATATATGCATATAAATGAGCAAATATTTAATGAAATGTTTTTGAATTTTTTTCTGTATAATTAAATGCTTCACTGAAATGTCAACAATATTTTTGTAGTATTTTATACATTTATTTTCAATATTTGCAGATTTGACCGCAAAAATTGTATCACAATGCTGATTTTCAATATTTGTAGATTTGTCTGCAGTATTTTTTGTCACATATTATGAATAATTGCAGATTTTTCAATGAACAAATTTTAATATGTTTTATTTCAAAGTTATTAATAATTCGAAAATTTACCTTCAACGACATCTTTATTTTTTACAATTTGCGTTTCTTTTTCAGCATGCTTTTCATCCTCATTTAAATTGTCATTATCATTATTTTTCTTCTCTTCCACTTCTCTTTCTTCTTTTTTTGTGCACCATCAACATAATCATCAACATCATGATCATCATCATCATCAACATTTCCTTCTTTCTTATTACTATTATTTTTTCCATCATCAAAATGGTCATCTTCATTTCTTTCTTTCTTCTCACTATTATCATCAATAAGATCAACATCATAAACATTATCATCATCATCTTTCTTCTCAATATTATCATCAATATGATCATCATCATCTTCATTAGTCTCCTCACCATCACTATCTTTAATATTTTCATCAGTCTTTTTATTTTCTTGTTCATCTAAATTTTTCTTTGCCAATATTTCACATTGTCAGCATCGGTCTCCTTACCATCACTGTCTTCAATATTTTCATCAGTCTCTTCATTTTCTACTTCTTTAGTAGAATTTTCGTATTTCAACATTTCATTTTCAGATAAATCATTTTTAGAATCGGTAGAAGTTGATTCTGGTTGATATTTGCTAAGTTGTTTTCTTAATTGCACGTTCTCACTTTGAAGTCTTATGTTGTCTGTTTCAAGTCTTTGTGTCATTTCTTTATACCGTTCTTCTCTTTCTTTGTATATTTTTTTCATACTCTCTGTCTTTATCTATGGCATCTTTTAAGAAGTCAATTTGTTTTGCTTGATCATCCTGGGAAAAAGAATTTAGGACAAATTACATAAGTAGATTTACATATGTGTTATGAACATAAATGTTTTTAACTAAAATAATTGCATGATTGATATAATTGCGGACATAACTGAAATATTTGTAGTTTTTTCAGCAATTATTGTCAAAAATTGGAGAAAATTTTGCATATATTGAAAATAGCTGTATAAAATATTGAAAATTTTGTGAATATTTACAGGAAAAACATGTAGTTGTACATGTTTAAATGAAAGAATTTTTTCAGAAAATATTTGGTCATTTTTTGCAAACATTTTTAATAATTGCAGTTAATGCTGCAATTTATTCTTCATAATTGCAGAAAATTCTAAGATCTGACTTTTTTAAAATATTTTGCAGTTTAGTTTGTAAATAAAATAGTAATAATTGAAAAATATGCAATTATTCCAAATATTTGTATATTTCTTTTCAAGTACTATTGATAATAGAAAATTTTACATATGTTTGTAATTGTTGAGGATAATATATTTTAGAGTTGAAATATTATTAAAATGTTGCAGATTCTAGTGAAATAATTTGTACCCTTATAGATTTGTATTTCATTGTCAGAATTGTGATTGGTTTCAGCTGTGTAAGGTTCCATTATTCAACTAGTGGATATGAGCTGTCGTACATAGCTTTCGGTCTCCCCAACACATATGTTTTCTCACAAATCCACCATTGAATATAAAATAATTAATATTAGACAAAACATATATAAATAATTGTAAAAGCGATAAATTTACAGTTCAAATATAATACCAAAAGTAGAGTCACACAAGCTGTGATTTTTCTTGGCTTTTCAACATACTTTTCAATTTGATCCATAAGATGTTTGTGTATTGTCTTTGGCCATGATATCATTGACATTTTTTGTTGCATATGCAATAAGGAACCAAATTTGATGATACACTTGAGTTAGAATTTGATACAAGGAATGTTGCAGTCAAATGTAGGAAGAGACGTTTTGCTGTATCTTCTTTATCTTGTTCAGTGGTTCCTCTAATTGTAGAAAATATTGGTTGTTCAATCTTTTTCTGTTGACACTAGCATCATCTTTAAAATGTCTATCCATAAAAGAATTGAATTCAGAATCACTTTTTTCTTTTATTTTGATTTGGCCTTAAACTTCGACAATTTGACCTTCTATTTGAGCACCAAGCATTTGTGCTATATCATCTTCTAACAATTTAATTTTTAGATCTCCAAACTGAAAATACTTGAAATTCTTTTTGTAATTTCTAATAATTATACCAATAGTTGTAGAATTTTTTCGGACTTCTTTAGTTAAAATCATTTCATCATAAATCATTTTTATGAACCTATAGAGAGGTAATCTTCTTAGATACTCATTGTGCGATTTGTTCAACAAATTTTCCTTCTTAATCCTTATTATATCTCAAGGAAAGGTTACAAACTATTCCTATAAGTTTCTTCTTTGGTAAAACTTTTTTGTAGATTAGCTCCTTTTTGTTTTTTTGTTTTTGCATCAATTTTTTCTTCAGTAAGTTCTCCAGCAACAATTATGGATTTTTTTGGGGAAACCCTATGTTCTTTTTCTATTGCCATCTCAGCTTTTCTCTATAAAAAATATACAAACAGAAATTATATAATTTTTATAATAATTGCATTTTCTATGTAATTATTTTATATAATTGCATACAAAGGTGAAAAAACTTAAGTATGTGCATACAAATATGCAATTATTTGAAACTAATACTATTGTAATTAAAAAATGTATTTTAGTATAGATTTTAACTACATTTTTCATTAATTTTTAACTATGTAATACATATGTAATCTTAAAATGCAGCAGTTCAGTACCAAGATTTTTTAAAGATCTTTTTAGTTTTTAACTGCATATGTAAAATGCAGTTAAAATTTGCATTTAACAGCTATATTTATTAACTGCATATCAAATATGCAGTTAAAAAACACATTTAATAGTTGCAATTTTTAATTGCATAACATGTATGAAGTTAAAAATAATACAATTAATAACTTTATATTAGATATGCATGCAAGTATAATAAGAATCTTACGAATTTTTAACTGCATAAGTGAAATGCACTTCAAAATTTGCATGATTCAAGTGTATATTTTAACTGCATATGTTATATGCAGTTAAAAATTGCATTTAACATGTGCTATTTTTCACTACGTAATAGATATGTAGTTAAAAATGGTGCAATTTATAACTTGTAACGACCCACATTTTTGACCGTTCAAGTCGACAATAATCCACACATGTCCAACTCAAACCGTTCAAAAAGGCAGATGGTTATTGGGGTTAAATAAGAAAAGGAGAGAAAGAACAGAAGCAAACTCAGAATCTTACAGCGGAAGGAACAAGATATAATAATAAAATAACAGTTCATGAAGCTGTTAAATAAATAAATTTGATTATTATTATACATCATAAATCAGAGTTACATACATATCAGAGATAATACAACAATGCAGCGGAAAAATAATACAGTAGCAGAATACAAATGATGTAATACCAAACTCCGTCTTCGTCCTCCAGAATAGATCTTCAACCTTATCTGAAATGCTCAGGCTGACCCGAGCGTAATGAAAAGACAAAACACTCGAGTCAGGACTAAAATATCTCATGTAAGTCAAATCGAATAAGAAATATGAGTGTGACGGCGTCAGAGATGTTTACGGGGTTTGACATCTCCTATCCAGTGTCAACGTGAGTGCAATAACTTAAGAGGTGTTACGGGATTTTCCATCTCTTAAGGATCCGTTAAACTATCTACTATGTAGTACAATACGCTATATATGTAATGTCTATCAAGTAAAATAAATATTTTTCATAGTGTTAAGGCTTTACATTGATCCCCCTTAACACATATTTTTTTTAAGCCCCAGTGTACAGTTTGCATATAACACACCAGTAAACCGTCGGTGGATAGTGACGCGCCGTGATACACTAACACTAAATCAAAATCGTAGTGGTCGCGCATAAGGTTAAAAGTATGACAAGGCACGTGAGGCAATGCCCAAGGTAGGATACTACCGTTTCGCGTCTCCGGCTGGTGGTAACGCATCGCTGCTACGATCGCCCACCGCATCACATCACTCCCAAATCAAGGGTGATCACCAATCGACAACAAAGTAGATATAGTATACGAAGGAGTGTGAATGCTAGAGGCAGCTAACCTCACTGGCACGGGTATGGCTCCTGTTTTAGTCATTTCAAATTTGACATAAGTGTCAAGGCATCCATTAACGTTCTCTTACTTCAAATCAGCAACGTACATCAAAACCATCCACTTCATTCTGGATCAACACTCCGCGTGTATTAGTTATTAAAGTGGTTTTCGGTATCGACAGAGAGTATATCCATATCCGATCCCGGTCTCTTTAATAACTACGTATTATTACACCGGTGGCTCTTTTACATTTCAAATCGATTCATAATTGATATAAAATATCATATTCGCTTCAAAATCAAATCCATTCAAATATCATCATATCTACTCAAAGTATACAATTTCATTTCAAAAATCATTTTCGCCTCAATATCTCATTTCGATTTCAAAATCATTTTTCGCCTCAATATCTCATTTCGATTTCAAAAATCAATTTCAAATACATATTCGAACCATAAAATAACAAATTCACTTCCAATATATTTCGAAATTTTAAATATTTCACATTTCAAAACAGTTCATATATTTATATAAGATTCGCTTTAAAACCATTTCGTATTCAAATTAGAATATACTTCAAATTACACATCCGTATTAAGTAGTTTACTTAATTTCTGGAACAATTCCAATTCAATAAACTTAGATTAACATTCGGATTTCAAGAATTCATTTAAGTATTACATTCCAAATCAATTTCAGTTCAAATCCTATTCAAATCAATTTTATCTTCAAATTTAATTCAATAGTTTCAATTTAGTCCAATTCACAAATTTCTTTGAATTTCAATTAAATTCCAAATTAATTAAATCTCAATTTCAAATCAATTTTCAATTCCAAACTCAAACTTGAAATATCATTTCATATAAATTTTCTTAGATATATTCATAGTTCGATTAAAAGTCCAATCTTCTAAAACAAATCAACTTTCGAAAATTTACGCCGTATTTCAATTTTTTTTAAAAAATCTAAACTTCGAATAATTAAACAATTTCATTTACCAAGTTTAAATTCCAACATCTCGAGCTTCAATTCAAAATAATTCGATTTCCATAAATTGGATTTTTTTCTTAAAATCAATTCATTTAAATAATTTCAAAACAACTTTTTAAAATCATTTAATTTAACCAACCCGGTGTCCGTATATAATTTTCTAACCTATGGCCAAGTGGATAATGATTTCAATTTTAATTTCAAGGATGGATATATATCATTTCAATCCAAATAGATGTCATAGGTATATCATTTCAACCTATTCCTTAATTTATTCGAAATGATTCAGTTTACAGTTTTATATGCAATAAACAATATACATGATGATAGCATGGTATATCAAAATAAATAAACAACCAATATCGACCAATAACATCCATCAACCAATCAACCATAAAGCCAATAACATTCACAACAATTTTATAATTATCAATATCGAGTAATATACTACCAATTTAAATTTAAATTTATTTTGACGGTCAATTTAACTTCTATCAATTAATTCATACATCAATACAGATGGTAATTAATCCTACCAAACAACAGCCAATAAATTTCATATCACTTCAGAATATAAGTTTAACTAACACAAATTATTTTAGTCAATTGTGAGCGTATAAACACTCACCTTGATTTTTCGTTGTCGCCGAGGCATTCCGGTTTGGAACTAAAACTGGACGACGCCCAACTTTAGCCCAAATTTCCACCGTCTCCAAATCCATTCAAACCAGTTTCATTTCGAAGCTCTCGTCATTACGATCGCAACGCAAAAAGTTTCGTTCCAATCGGACCTCGTATGAAAAAGTTATACATTTTTGAAGTTAACACGAATTTAAATAAACAATTTCAGCTTTTAATTTAAATTTCAAACCCTAGCTTCAGATCTGGCCGTTTGTTTCTGCATCTTCAGATCTGGGCCGCACCTTCCCATCATCTTCTTCAACGTGAAAACACGTTCACCAAAACCCATTAGCCGCCATCTTCAAGCAATTTTCACGACCACACCGAGCAGCTTGAAGACGATCAGGGACCACCACCACGCGCGCCACCACACGAGCCACCAACGCCTGGAATAGCTTGAAGCTCGGCTGCTCCTTTGGGCTCGAAATGTGTGAAAAATGCAGCAGCTTCGAGCTCGATTTCCCGTTGATCTGTTGCTCCGTTTTCGATCATCTCCGTATGGATTTGAAGCTCTCGTCGTCCTCTACAACTTTGTAGTTGACGACTTTTGCTTTTGGAATTTTTCGATTTCGTTGAACGGATTGAGAGATATTAAGGAAAGAAGTTTCGAAATTTTCTGGCCATTGAATTAAAAGTGGCGGCTAAGGGCTGAAACCCTAGGGTTTTTGGAAAATAGAGAAAGTGAGGGGCTTTTATAGAAAAATACGCGACACTATTCATCCCGGATTTTCCGAACTCCAAACGAAGCATGCCGACTGACGTTTCTAAGGTTTACCCCGCGTTCCGAACACAATGGAATAGGTTTCGGAAGCTAATTCGATCATCTGTGCGAGTTACGGCAATAAACGTTCGATTTAAAATTAAATCGGTTAATCAAATTTCTATGCATTTGGGCTCGCCCCGGACAAACGGTAAATCCGATTGACACGAAATTTGAAACACAACAATAATATGACATTACGGATCCGATGAAACTGGTTTCGTCGAAATCCGAGACTTTTTGAAAAATGACTATTTTCTCTCGCCGAATTAATATTAAAAACAATTTGATGCGTTTCGAGCTGCCACGGTCAAATGATAACTCCGATTGCTACGAAAATTGAAATCCGACAATAATAAACTATTACGGATCCAATGGAACTAGTTTCGTTCAATTCTGAGACTGTTAGAAAAATGGCTATTTTTCAGTCGATAATAAAATATTAAAATATTCAATTTTCACAAATTAACTTTAAATTCAATTTTAAAAGTTCTATAACATTACTATAACTCCAATATGATAAGAAAAAATTTTACAAATCATTTTCAATCATATTCAACTCGATTTCAATTATTTCTGAAATTTAACTTATTAAATTATCGATTTAATTGTCTAATTAAATCCAATATTCGAAAAATAAATTATTCGACTGTTTAATTTCAATATAAAATTCCCAATTTTAAATTATTAAATTTTAAATCAAATTTCAATTGTTCACAAATTCCATTTTTAATTTCATAGTAATTAACAATCTTTTACAATGCGGTTTTCCATTATAAATCCAATATAAAAGATTATATTAGATTCAGCGTTCAATTATATTGTAATTCAAATTCAAGTTATTTAATTCAAAATGAATTCTTTTATTTCGATTTACACTTTCATTATTGAATCAACCATTTACTTATATATTTATTATCAATAGTTTATAATTCATTTACTTTCATTTTCTTCAGCTATCATCTTATTTAAATTCAAAGTAATATTAAATTACATTCATTTACGTTGATTTCCATATTATAACTTCAATATTAAATCTACCATTTTATTTATTCTTGTTTACAATCATAACCAATTTGGTTTACAACTTGAAAATTCACATTTAACAACACAAAATTTTATTTCCTTCGGATTTTTATCCAAAATTTTCATTTAAATTCGTATTTTTAAAGTGTTAAAAATACGGGTCGTTACATTCTCCCCCACTTAAAACTTTTCGTCCTCGAAAAGGAACGGAGAAGGGGAAACCATCATTTAGATATAATTCATTCAAAATATTCTACTTATTTGCAAAATTTAGTTATTGTATTTTTTTTTCACAAAATTTTCTAACTCCCGGATTTTTGAAAAATTTCGGCAGCACCTCCTTTGCGCGGCTAGGACCGATAAATTTCACAGTGGTAATAATTGCATGATATACATCTCATTGCAAGAATGAGGCGTCCCAAAACATGGGGAACACAATAATATACCACAACATAAACCGTGATCCGAGAACGTACCTTTTATTAAGCGGTTATTAGCATTTTAACTTACATTTTGCATTTAGCGCAGAAGCGAGCTCCACAAGCGAAGCGCAACCCCTTGCTACCTACTAAAATGCTCAATAACCAAGTTAGAACCATGCATATAAAGATAGATCGATATACTTAGCATAAACAACATTCATATACATATTTAACTTCAAAACTGAAAATTTTAAATTCAGGACAGCGAACAAATCCCAGTTTTTGGTCACCTAAACGATAAAATTTTAAAATGGAATCTAAATAAAAGTTGTTGCATTTGTTTCAGGCTTTCCGGAATGTCCAAAATCATTGAATTCGGACCATCCGTTCAAAAGTTACGACCGTTTTACTAAATAGGAACGCCTCAGCCTGGCAATGAATTGCGCAGGTCCGCGACATTTGGTCACGTTTTTGACCATCTAAACGACATTAAAACACCAAATTCTTAAAACAAAAGTTTTAGCTTAAGTTCTAAGCTTTTCAGAAAGTGTAAGATCATCAAAATCCGATACACCAGTAAAAAGTTATGTCATAAATACTAAGGTCAAATGCTATTGGTTTTGCTTATTCTTACACAGGACAGCGATAGACATTTACATTTTTAACCTAGTAAACGAATGAATTTTCTGAAATACTCTAAACAAAAGTCGTGCTACAGATTCTAGGCTTTCCGAAAAGTCCAAGATCATCAAATTCCGATTATTCATTTAAAAGTTATGGTACTTTTAGTTTCAACACATACCGGACAATTTTAGATTTCTACATTTGTTTGTTATTACAAATACAAACTATCCAATTTAAAGTTTCCGGAAAATCAAGCATTAACCCAAAGTTGTTAATTTCCTTTATATTTTATGAAATAAGTTTACATTAAATTCGTTTTTCGGTTTATTCACTTTATTACCTCCACATTTTAACTCAAGACAATTTTGCTTCACATTAAATTAAATTCAATTATATTCAACATCACCTTACTACAAATTGAATTTAATTACTTAAATTTTTATTCCATTTATTCAATTCCATTACATTATGAATCGTATTTACTCACCTAACATCCATCTACAACCAAAGCACAACAACATTAACGTCCATACCAAATTTACCACCAAGTCAATCAATTTCTTTTATTTGTCTCAATTGGTTTATTCATTTCCAAACAAATCAAGTTTACTCAATTCATTTACTTTGTTTGGATTATATCAAATTCCATAATTCACTTTACTTGTTTTCCTCATTGATTTAATTCAATAATTTTGCTTGTTCAAATTAAATTTCATACCATCAACTAAGTATATATTATTCATTTTTCAATTTGAATTTCTTTTATATTTGCAACTATCAATTTGATCTTCACATTTTATTTACACTATCATACTTGTATATTTTTTTTTTACTTACTTATCAAAATATGCATTTTAAACTTTTAAATATTAGGTAAGTTATGGTTATGCAAATTTAGTGTAGTTGATAATATACAACTTATTTTCATTAAATTCTAGTGTTGAGCTTATTTAACAAATCTTCAATTTATTATTTATCACATTAAGGTTTACTATTACAATTTAAATTTTCATTTTAACCTTTAAATTCTATTACATATTTTAGAAAAATTTCAATTTCTAGTTTATTCGAAGAGTACAGAAAACATTTAGTGGTCTCCCCCACTCGGACTCTTGAAAAATAAACGCCGATAATGTGTGCACACATTACCGAAACTTATTTTCCAAACGTCAAGTGGGGCATACATCACTTATTTCATTTCAAAGTCATTTAAAATCTTTCCTATTCGAGTTTCTTTCATATAATATGTATATTATTTTCAAACCATTTGCAACAAATTTCAAACATTGGAATTTATATTCTCAAATCCAAAATCATATTCATTTAATTCCATTTTCAATTATATTTCCCAATTCATTTTTTTTTCATTTGTCAATAATTTAGAAATATTGACAAGTCAACCAATTGACGACGATAATCTAATATTATCATCTCCTACCAACCAATACAATCAAAATTTATATATTCATAATAATATTTATATAAAATATAATTCAAAACGATATTATGTCAGTTTGTCCTATTCGAGTGTTTAGAAATCCCTATCGATGCCATGGCGTCCCATGTACCGACCAAAATTTATAAATACTCAACGGAACAAATGAACACAATATAAAACCATTTTATAGCAAATAACAAGTACGCTCTCTCATATACACTCAAACTCATTCATAGGTTTCAACCATATTTCAACGAGTTATTCCCCACTAGAGCTCAGGTAATCTAAACCAAAGCTCTGATACCAACTGTAACGACCCACATTTTTGACCGTTCAAGTCGACAATAATCCACACATGTCCAACTCAAACCGTTCAAAAAGGCAGATGGTTATTGGGGTTAAATAAGAAAAGGAGAGAAAGAACAGAAGCAAAATCAGAATCTTACAACGGAAGGAACAAGATATAATAATAAAATAACAGTTCATGAAGCTGTTAAATAAATAAATTTGATTATTATTATACATCATAAATCAGAGTTACATACATATCAGAGATAATACAACAATGCAGCGGAAAAATAATACAGTAGCAGAATACAAATGATGTAATACCAAACTCCGTCTTCGTCCTCCAGAATAGATCTTCAACCTTATCTGAAATGCTCAGGCTGACCCGAGCGTAATGAAAAGACAAAACACTCGAGTCAGGACTAAAATATCTCATGTAAGTCAAATCGAATAAGAAATATGAGTGTGACGGCGTCAGAGATGTTTACGGGGTTTGACATCTCCTATCCAGTGTCAACGTGAGTGCAATAACTTAAGAGGTGTTACGGGATTTTCCATCTCTTAAGGATCCGTTAAACTATCTACTATGTAGTACAATACGCTATATATGTAATGTCTATCAAGTAAAATAATTATTTTTCATAGTGTTAAGGCTTTACATTGATCCCCCTTAACACATTTTTTTTTAAGCCCCAGTGTACAGTTTGCATATAACACACCAGTAAACCGTCGGTGGATAGTGACGCGCCGTGATACACTAACACTAAATCAAAATCGTAGTGGTCGCGCATAAGGTTAAAAGTATGACAAGGCACGTGAGGCAATGCCCAAGGTAGGATACTACCGTTTCGCGTCTCCGGCTGGTGGTAACGCATCGCTGCTACGATCGCCCACCGCATCACATCACTCCCAAATCAAGGGTGATCACCAATCGACAACAAAGTAGATATAGTATACGAAGGAGTGTGAATGCTAGAGGCAGCTAACCTCACTGGCACGGGTATGGCTCCTGTTTTAGTCATTTCAAATTTGACATAAGTGTCAAGGCATCCATTAACGTTCTCTTACTTCAAATCAGCAACGTACATCAAAACCATCCACTTCATTCTGGATCAACACTCCGCGTGTATTAGTTATTAAAGTGGTTTTCGGTATCGACAGAGAGTATGTCCATATCCGATCCCGGTCTCTTTAATAACTACGTATTATTACACCGGTGGCTCTTTTACATTTCAAATCGATTCATAATTGATATAAAATATCATATTCGCTTCAAAATCAAATCCATTCAAATATCATCATATCTACTCAAAGTATACAATTTCATTTCAAAAATCATTTTCGCCTCAATATCTCATTTCGATTTCAAAATCATTTTTCGCCTCAATATCTCATTTCGATTTCAAAAATCAATTTCAAATACATATTCGAACCATAAAATAACAAATTCACTTCCAATATATTTCGAAATTTTAAATATTTCACATTTCAAAACAGTTCATATATTTATATAAGATTCGCTTTAAAACCATTTCGTATTCAAATTAGAATATACTTCAAATTACACATCCGTATTAAGTAGTTTACTTAATTTCTGGAACAATTCCAATTCAATAAACTTAGATTAACATTCGGATTTCAAGAATTCATTTAAGTATTACATTCCAAATCAATTTCAGTTCAAATCCTATTCAAATCAATTTTATCTTCAAATTTAATTCAATAGTTTCAATTTAGTCCAATTCACAAATTTCTTTGAATTTCAATTAAATTCCAAATTAATTAAATCTCAATTTCAAATCAATTTTCAATTCCAAACTCAAACTTGAAATATCATTTCATATAAATTTTCTTAGATATATTCATAGTTCGATTAAAAGTCCAATCTTCTAAAACAAATCAACTTTCGAAAATTTACGCCGTATTTCAATTTTTTTTAAAAAATCTAAACTTCGAATAATTAAACAATTTCATTTACCAAGTTTAAATTCCAACATCTCGAGCTTCAATTCAAAATAATTCGATTTCCATAAATTGGATTTTTTTCTTAAAATCAATTCATTTAAATAATTTCAAAACAACTTTTTAAAATCATTTAATTTAACCAACCCGGTGTCCGTATATAATTTTCTAACCTATGGCCAAGTGGATAATGATTTCAATTTTAATTTCAAGGATGGATATATATCATTTCAATCCAAATAGATGTCATAGGTATATCATTTCAACCTATTCCTTAATTTATTCGAAATGATTCAGTTTACAGTTTTATATGCAATAAACAATATACATGATGATAGCATGGTATATCAAAATAAATAAACAACCAATATCGACCAATAACATCCATCAACCAATCAACCATAAAGCCAATAACATTCACAACAATTTTATAATTATCAATATCGAGTAATATACTACCAATTTAAATTTAAATTTATTTTGACGGTCAATTTAACTTCTATCAATTAATTCATACATCAATACAGATGGTAATTAATCCTACCAAACAACAGCCAATAAATTTCATATCACTTTAGAATATAAGTTTAACTAACACAAATTATTTTAGTCAATTGTGAGCGTATAAACACTCACCTTGATTTTTCGTTGTCGCCGAGGCATTCCGGTTTGGAACTAAAACTGGACGACGTCCAACTTTAGCCCAAATTTCCACCGTCTCCAAATCCATTCAAACCAGTTTCATTTCGAAGCTCTCGTCATTACGATCGCAACGCAAAAAGTTTCGTTCCAATCGGACCTCGTATGAAAAAGTTATACATTTTTGAAGTTAACACGAATTTAAATAAACAATTTCAGCTTTTAATTTAAATTTCAAACCCTAGCTTCAGATCTGGCCGTTTGTTTCTGCATCTTCAGATCTGGGCCGCACCTTCCCATCATCTTCTTCAACGTGAAAACACGTTCACCAAAACCCATTAGCCGCCATCTTCAAGCAATTTTCACGACCACACCGAGCAGCTTGAAGACGATCAGGGACCACCACCACGCGCGCCACCACACGAGCCACCAACGCCTGGAATAGCTTGAAGCTCGGCTGCTCCTTTGGGCTCGAAATGTGTGAAAAATGCAGCAGCTTCGAGCTCGATTTCCCGTTGATCTGTTGCTCCGTTTTCGATCATCTCCGTATGGATTTGAAGCTCTCGTCGTCCTCTACAACTTTGTAGTTGACGACTTTTGCTTTTGGAATTTTTCGATTTCGTTGAACGGATTGAGAGATATTAAGGAAAGAAGTTTCGAAATTTTCTGGCCATTGAATTAAAAGTGGCGGCTAAGGGCTGAAACCCTAGGGTTTTTGGAAAATAGAGAAAGTGAGGGGCTTTTATAGAAAAATACGCGACACTATTCATCCCGGATTTTCCGAACTCCAAACGAAGCGTGCCGACTGACGTTTCTAAGGTTTACCCCGCGTTCCGAACACAATGGAATAGGTTTCGGAAGCTAATTCGATCATCTGTGCGAGTTACGGCAATAAACGTTCGATTTAAAATTAAATCGGTTAATCAAATTTCTATGCATTTGGGCTCGCCCCGGACAAACGGTAAATCCGATTGACACGAAATTTGAAACACAACAATAATATGACATTACGGATCCGATGAAACTGGTTTCGTCGAAATCCGAGACTTTTTGAAAAATGACTATTTTCTCTCGCCGAATTAATATTAAAAACAATTTGATGCGTTTCGAGCTGCCACGGTCAAATGATAACTCCGATTGCTACAAAAATTGAAATCCGACAATAATAAACTATTACGGATCCAATGGAACTAGTTTCGTTCAATTCTGAGACTGTTAGAAAAATGGCTATTTTTCAGTCGATAATAAAATATTAAAATATTCAATTTTCACAAATTAACTTTAAATTCAATTTTAAAAGTTCTATAACATTACTATAACTCCAATATGATAAGAAAAAATTTTACAAATCATTTTCAATCATATTCAACTCGATTTCAATTATTTCTGAAATTTAACTTATTAAATTATCGATTTAATTGTCTAATTAAATCCAATATTCGAAAAATAAATTATTCGACTGTTTAATTTCAATATAAAATTCCCAATTTTAAATTATTAAATTTTAAATCAAATTTCAATTGTTCACAAATTCCATTTTTAATTTCATAGTAATTAACAATCTTTTACAATGCGGTTTTCCATTATAAATCCAATATAAAAGATTATATTAGATTCAGCGTTCAATTATATTGTAATTCAAATTCAAGTTATTTAATTCAAAATGAATTCTTTTATTTCGATTTACACTTTCATTATTGAATCAACCATTTACTTATATATTTATTATCAATAGTTTATAATTCATTTACTTTCATTTTCTTCAGCTATCATCTTATTTAAATTCAAAGTAATATTAAATTACATTCATTTACGTTGATTTCCATATTATAACTTCAATATTAAATCTACCATTTTATTTATTCTTGTTTACAATCATAACCAATTTGGTTTACAACTTGAAAATTCACATTTAACAACACAAAATTTTATTTCCTTCGGATTTTTATCCAAAATTTTCATTTTAATTCGTATTTTTAAAGTGTTAAAAATACGGGTCGTTACATTCTCCCCCACTTAAAACTTTTCGTCCTCGAAAAGGAACGGAGAAGGGGAAACCATCATTTAGATATAATTCATTCAAAATATTCTACTTATTTGCAAAATTTAGTTATTGTATTTTTTTTTCACAAAATTTTCTAACTCCCGGATTTTTGAAAAATTTCGGCAGCACCTCCTTTGCGCGGCTAGGACCGATAAATTTCACAGTGGTAATAATTGCATGATATACATCTCATTGCAAGAATGAGGCATCCCAAAACATGGGGAACACAATAATATACCACAACATAAACCGTGATCCGAGAACGTACCTTTTATTAAGCGGTTATTAGCATTTTAACTTACATTTTGCATTTAGCGCAGAAGCGAGCTCCACAAGCGAAGCGCAACCCCTTGCTACCTACTAAAATGCTCAATAACCAAGTTAGAACCATGCATATAAAGATAGATCGATATACTTAGCATAAACAACATTCATATACATATTTAACTTCAAAACTGAAAATTTTAAATTCAGGACAGCGAACAAATCCCAGTTTTTGGTCACCTAAACGATAAAATTTTAAAATGGAATCTAAATAAAAGTTGTTGCATTTGTTTCAGGCTTTCCGGAATGTCCAAAATCATTGAATTCGGACCATCCGTTCAAAAGTTACGACCGTTTTACTAAATAGGAACGCCTCAGCCTGGCAATGAATTGCGCAGGTCAGCGACATTTGGTCACGTTTTTGACCATCTAAACGACATTAAAACACCAAATTCTTAAAACAAAAGTTTTAGCTTAAGTTCTAAGCTTTTCAGAAAGTGTAAGATCATCAAAATCCGATACACCAGTAAAAAGTTATGTCATAAATACTAAGGTCAAATGCTATTGGTTTTGCTTATTCTTACACAGGACAGCGATAGACATTTACATTTTTAACCTAGTAAACGAATGAATTTTCTGAAATACTCTAAACAAAAGTCGTGCTACAGATTCTAGGCTTTCCGAAAAGTCCAAGATCATCAAATTCCGATTATTCATTTAAAAGTTATGGTACTTTTAGTTTCAACACATACCGGACAATTTTAGATTTCTACATTTGTTTGTTATTACAAATACAAACTATCCAATTTAAAGTTTCCGGAAAATCAAGCATTAACCCAAAGTTGTTAATTTCCTTTATATTTTATGAAATAAGTTTACATTAAATTCGTTTTTCGGTTTATTCACTTTATTACCTCCACATTTTAACTCAAGACAATTTTGCTTCACATTAAATTAAATTCAATT
The DNA here is from genome assembly GCA_030737815.1 of Allium fistulosum. NCBI lineage: Eukaryota > Viridiplantae > Streptophyta > Magnoliopsida > Asparagales > Amaryllidaceae > Allium > Allium fistulosum. Next base: position 1,021,444,715 of record CM060908.1, read on the forward strand.
ATATTCAACATCACCTTACTACAAATTGAATTTAATTACTTAAATTTTTATTCCATTTATTCAATTCCATTACATTATGAATCGTATTTACTCACCTAACATCCATCTACAACCAAAGCACAACAACATTAACGTCCATACCAAATTTACCACCAAGTCAATCAATTTCTTTTATTTGTCTCAATTGGTTTATTCATTTCCAAACAAATCAAGTTTACTCAATTCATTTACTTTGTTTGGATTATATCAAATTCCATAATTCACTTTACTTGTTTTCCTCATTGATTTAATTCAATAATTTTGCTTGTTCAAATTAAATTTCATACCATCAACTAAGTATATATTATTCATTTTTCAATTTGAATTTCTTTTATATTTGCAACTATCAATTTGATCTTCACATTTTATTTACACTATCATACTTGTATATTTTTTTTTTACTTACTTATCAAAATATGCATTTTAAACTTTTAAATATTAGGTAAGTTATGGTTATGCAAATTTAGTGTAGTTGATAATATACAACTTATTTTCATTAAATTCTAGTGTTGAGCTTATTTAACAAATCTTCAATTTATTATTTATCACATTAAGGTTTACTATTACAATTTAAATTTTCATTTTAACCTTTAAATTCTATTACATATTTTAGAAAAATTTCAATTTCTAGTTTATTCGAAGAGTACAGAAAACATTTAGTGGTCTCCCTCACTCGGACTCTTGAAAAATAAACGCCGATAATGTGTGCACACATTACCGAAACTTATTTTCCAAACGTCAAGTGGGGCATACATCACTTATTTCATTTCAAAGTCATTTAAAATCTTTCCTATTCGAGTTTCTTTCATATAATATGTATATTATTTTCAAACCATTTGCAACAAATTTCAAACATTGGAATTTATATTCTCAAATCCAAAATCATATTCATTTAATTCCATTTTCAATTATATTTCCCAATTCATTTTTTTTTCATTTGTCAATAATTTAGAAATATTGACAAGTCAACCAATTGACGACGATAATCTAATATTATCATCTCCTACCAACCAATACAATCAAAATTTATATATTCATAATAATATTTATATAAAATATAATTCAAAACGATATTATGTCAGTTTGTCCTATTCGAGTGTTTAGAAATCCCTATCGATGCCATGGCGTCCCATGTACCGACCAAAATTTATAAATACTCAACGGAACAAATGAACACAATATAAAACCATTTTATAGCAAATAACAAGTACGCTCTCTCATATACACTCAAACTCATTCATAGGTTTCAACCCTATTTCAACGAGTTATTCCCCACTAGAGCTCAGGTAATCTAAACCAAAGCTCTGATACCAACTGTAACGACCCACATTTTTGACCGTTCAAGTCGACAATAATCCACACATGTCCAACTCAAACCGTTCAAAAAGGCAGATGGTTATTGGGGTTAAATAAGAAAAGGAGAGAAAGAACAGAAGCAAAATCAGAATCTTACAACGGAAGGAACAAGATATAATAATAAAATAACAGTTCATGAAGCTGTTAAATAAATAAATTTGATTATTATTATACATCATAAATCAGAGTTACATACATATCAGAGATAATACAACAATGCAGCGGAAAAATAATACAGTAGCAGAATACAAATGATGTAATACCAAACTCCGTCTTCGTCCTCCAGAATAGATCTTCAACCTTATCTGAAATGCTCAGGCTGACCCGAGCGTAATGAAAAGACAAAACACTCGAGTCAGGACTAAAATATCTCATGTAAGTCAAATCGAATAAGAAATATGAGTGTGACGGCGTCAGAGATGTTTACGGGGTTTGACATCTCCTATCCAGTGTCAACGTGAGTGCAATAACTTAAGAGGTGTTACGGGATTTTCCATCTCTTAAGGATCCGTTAAACTATCTACTATGTAGTACAATACGCTATATATGTAATGTCTATCAAGTAAAATAATTATTTTTCATAGTGTTAAGGCTTTACATTGATCCCCCTTAACACATTTTTTTTTAAGCCCCAGTGTACAGTTTGCATATAACACACCAGTAAACCGTCGGTGGATAGTGACGCGCCGTGATACACTAACACTAAATCAAAATCGTAGTGGTCGCGCATAAGGTTAAAAGTATGACAAGGCACGTGAGGCAATGCCCAAGGTAGGATACTACCGTTTCGCGTCTCCGGCTGGTGGTAACGCATCGCTGCTACGATCGCCCACCGCATCACATCACTCCCAAATCAAGGGTGATCACCAATCGACAACAAAGTAGATATAGTATACGAAGGAGTGTGAATGCTAGAGGCAGCTAACCTCACTGGCACGGGTATGGCTCCTGTTTTAGTCATTTCAAATTTGACATAAGTGTCAAGGCATCCATTAACGTTCTCTTACTTCAAATCAGCAACGTACATCAAAACCATCCACTTCATTCTGGATCAACACTCCGCGTGTATTAGTTATTAAAGTGGTTTTCGGTATCGACAGAGAGTATGTCCATATCCGATCCCGGTCTCTTTAATAACTACGTATTATTACACCGGTGGCTCTTTTACATTTCAAATCGATTCATAATTGATATAAAATATCATATTCGCTTCAAAATCAAATCCATTCAAATATCATCATATCTACTCAAAGTATACAATTTCATTTCAAAAATCATTTTCGCCTCAATATCTCATTTCGATTTCAAAATCATTTTTCGCCTCAATATCTCATTTCGATTTCAAAAATCAATTTCAAATACATATTCGAACCATAAAATAACAAATTCACTTCCAATATATTTTGAAATTTTAAATATTTCACATTTCAAAACAGTTCATATATTTATATAAGATTCGCTTTAAAACCATTTCGTATTCAAATTAGAATATACTTCAAATTACACATCCGTATTAAGTAGTTTACTTAATTTCTGGAACAATTCCAATTCAATAAACTTAGATTAACATTCGGATTTCAAGAATTCATTTAAGTATTACATTCCAAATCAATTTCAGTTCAAATCCTATTCAAATCAATTTTATCTTCAAATTTAATTCAATAGTTTCAATTTAGTCCAATTCACAAATTTCTTTGAATTTCAATTAAATTCCAAATTAATTAAATCTCAATTTCAAATCAATTTTCAATTCCAAACTCAAACTTGAAATATCATTTCATATAAATTTTCTTAGATATATTCATAGTTCGATTAAAAGTCCAATCTTCTAAAACAAATCAACTTTCGAAAATTTACGCCGTATTTCAATTTTTTTTTAAAAATCTAAACTTCGAATAATTAAACAATTTCATTTACCAAGTTTAAATTCCAACATCTCGAGCTTCAATTCAAAATAATTCGATTTCCATAAATTGGATTTTTTTCTTAAAATCAATTCATTTAAATAATTTCAAAACAACTTTTTAAAATCATTTAATTTAACCAACCCGGTGTCCGTATATAATTTTCTAACCTATGGCCAAGTGGATAATGATTTCAATTTTAATTTCAAGGATGGATATATATCATTTCAATCCAAATAGATGTCATAGGTATATCATTTCAACCTATTCCTTAATTTATTCGAAATGATTCAGTTTACAGTTTTATATGCAATAAACAATATACATGATGATAGCATGATATATCAAAACAAATAAACAACCAATATCGACCAATAACATCCATCAACCAATCAACCATAAAGCCAATAACATTCACAACAATTTTATAATTATCAATATCGAGTAATATACTACCAATTTAAATTTAAATTTATTTTGACGGTCAATTTAACTTCTATCAATTAATTCATACATCAATACAGATGGTAATTAATCCTACCAAACAACAGCCAATAAATTTCATATCACTTCAGAATATAAGTTTAACTAACAAAAATTATTTTAGTCAATTGTGAGCGTATAAACACTCACCTTGATTTTTCGTTGTCGCCGAGGCATTCCGGTTTGGAACTAAAACTGGACGACGCCCAACTTTAGCCCAAATTTCCACCGTCTCCAAATCCATCCAAACTAGTTTCATTTCGAAGCTCTCGTCATTACGATCGCAACGCAAAAAGTTTCGTTCCAATCGGACCTCGTATGAAAAAGTTATACATTTTTGAAGTTAACACGAATTTAAATAAACAATTTCAGCTTTTAATTTAAATTTCAAACCCTAGCTTCAGATCTGGCCGTTTGTTTCTGCATCTTCAGATCTGGGCCGCACCTTCCCATCATCTTCTTCAACGTGAAAACACGTTCACCAAAACCCATTAGCCGCCATCTTCAAGCAAATTTCACGACCACACCGAGCAGCTTGAAGACGATCAGGGACCACCACCACGCGCGCCACCACACGAGCCACCAACGCCTGGAATAGCTTGAAGCTCGGCTGCTCCTTTGGCCTCGAAATGTGTGAAAAACGCAGCAGCTTCGAGCTCGATTTCCCGTTGATCTGTTGCTCCGTTTTCGATCATCTCCGTATGGATTTGAAGCTCTCGTCGTCCTCTACAACTTTGTAGTTGACGACTTTTGCTTTTGGAATTTTTCGATTTCGTTGAACGGATTGAGAGATATTAAGGAAAGAAGTTTCGAAATTTTCTGGCCATTGAATTAAAAGTGGCGGCTAAGGGCTGAAACCCTAGGGTTTTTGGAAAATAGAGAAAGTGAGGGGCTTTTATAGAAAAATACGCGACACTATTCATCCCGGATTTTCCGAACTCCAAACGAAGCGTGCCGACTGACGTTTCTAAGGTTTACCCCACGTTCCGAACACAATGGAACAGGTTTCGGAAGCTAATTCGATCATCTGTGCGAGTTACGGCAATAAACGATCGATTTAAAATTAAATCGGTTAATCAAATTTCTATGCATTTGGGCTCGCCCCGGACAAACGGTAAATCCGATTGACACGAAATTTGAAACTCTACAATAATATGACATTACGGATCCGATGAAACTAGTTTCGTCGAAATCCGAGACTTTTTGAAAAATGACTATTTTCTCTCGCCGAATTAATATTAAAAACAATTTGATGCGTTTCGAGCTGCCACGGTCAAATGATAACTCCGATTGCTACGAAAATTGAAATCCGACAATAATAAACTATTACGGATCCAATGGAACTAGTTTCGTTCAATTCTGAGACTGTTAGAAAAATGGCTATTTTTCAGTCGATAATAAAATATTAAAATATTCAATTTTCACAAATTAACTTTAAATTCAATTTTAAAAGTTCTATAACATTACTATAACTCCAATATGATAAGAAAAAATTTTACAAATCATTTTCAATCATATTCAACTCGATTTCAATTATTTCTGAAATTTAACTTATTAAATTATCGATTTAATTGTCTAATTAAATCCAATATTCGAAAAATAAATTATTCGACTGTTTAATTTCAATATAAAATTCCCAATTTTAAATTATTAAATTTTAAATCAAATTTCAATTGTTCACAAATTCCATTTTTAATTTCATAGTAATTAACAATCTTTTACAATGCGGTTTTCCATTATAAATCCAATATAAAAGATTATATTAGATTCAGCGTTCAATTATATTGTAATTCAAATTCAAGTTATTTAATTCAAAATGAATTCTTTTATTTCGATTTACACTTTCATTATTGAATCAACCATTTACTTATATATTTATTATCAATAGTTTATAATTCATTTACTTTCATTTTCTTCAGCTATCATCTTATTTAAATTCAAAGTAATATTAAATTACATTCATTTACGTTGATTTCCATATTATAACTTCAATATTAAATCTACCATTTTATTTATTCTTGTTTACAATCATAACCAATTTGGTTTACAACTTGAAAATTCACATTTAACAACACAAAATTTTATTTCCTTCGGATTTTTATCCAAAATTTTCATTTTAATTCGTATTTTTAAAGTGTTAAAAATACGGGTCGTTACATAACTGCATAAGTGAAATGCAGTTAAAAATGCAGGTATAACAAAAATCTTATGACTTTTAACTGCATAAGTGAAATGCACTTAAAATTTGCATCATTTAATTGTATGTTTTAACTACATATTTCATATGCAGTTAAAATTTACATATAACAGCTGTATTTTTATGATGCATATCAGACATGCATATAATTGTATAGAAGAGTGCAGTTATATAAAACTTCTACTACCTTAAACATTTTGCAGAAAATTCTATATTAATTCATAATATTGTATATTAATTTGGGAAAATATGTTTAAATTTTCATGTAACTATTTCGATGCATTAAATTAGGCATAATATTGTTTGTATGTGAATGTTTTTGAGCTTTTCTAACAAATATATGCAAATTTTGTCAAATTTAGTTATTAAAATAGAATAAAAATCGAAATGATGAAATTTCTTAATAGATAACCTTCGATTTTGTGATTTAAGTTGTTTTCGTCTTCTGAATCTCAACTTTCTTCAGTTCTGGACTCGATTCGAGCATCATTTTTGAAGTAGCAACTACTTTCAATTTATAATTCAAGCAATTAGGGGTTTCTTTTTTTAGGACGTTGATCGATGAAAATAATTTGAAGGGTTCTGGATTTTGTTCGAAGAAGACATAAGGGTATTTAGGGAAATATTTTTGTCACATTTAAAAATAAGGATGGGGAACTTATATTTAAAACGGAGGGATGTTTTGTGTATTTTCAAACCTATTAAGGTTGTATGCCAAATGTTAGTATCACGGTCAACCGTGGTCAGGTCAAAGTCAAAATCTCTGACCAAAGTAGTATGGTTAGTTGTAACGACCTGGAATTTCGAACACATCACATTTAAATATCTAAATTATTTAAATATTTGAATCTTTGGATTTAATATGATTACATGGATTTTATAACCTTGTTAACCACCTTTTTAATTAATAACTAATGATGGTTAACTTGTTTTTGAAAAAAAATAGTTCGAAGAAATATTGATAATATGACTAGATATTGTTTTATCGATAAACAACCTTTTACTAGATAGAATTATTCTAACTTGTTATGCTTACTTAGAATATTAATGGCTAATTAAGTAGCAACTAAAAATATTTTGTGTAACATGCCTAACTAAATGTGAATAGTAAAAGATTAGTGGAGTGATTAGGAGAATATATTTTGGGTGAATAGTGAATAGGTATTTATTTTTGGTCAAAGATGAGGTGGAAAGGGTACAAATGAAAAAAGCATTGGGGGCTTCCTTTGACCCAAAATAAAGGACTTAGGAGGTGGTGGTAACCTCTTGAGAAAGCCCACATAATAGTCTTATAAGTTCAAAAAATTCATTTGCTAAGTAGGAACTAAAAACATGCTTCTTGATGCCTCCATCTCTTCTTTAAATTTCTCAAATCAATAGCAGATGAACTCCAATCTCTTCTAAACTTTGGCAAAGGTCTTATAACAACCTAGGGTTTAGGATAAGCAACTCAAAGTTGAAGGAATTTGAAAAAATATGCACCATAATCTTAGCCGTGAGAAAAGGAAGAGGGTAAAGTATGGCCATGAGCTTGTGGAGGTTAAAGGTGGTGTCTTTTGGATATTTGGTAATGGTAGGAAGTGTTTATGTGTTTGTGAAGGCTTATGCTTGTGTTAGATTATTGTGGGGTGAGTTTACTCACTATTTGATAAATAAAGTTATAACTTTCGACCATACTTGCTTTAGAAAGAAAATGACAACCCTATATTCTATATTGTCGATTCTATTACCCTCTACAACATGTTAGTGGCATTGACTTTGTGTTCACATGTTTGGTTTGGTTGTGTATGGAATTGAAGTGTGTTTGAAGCTAGAATATCGTTATAAGTGCACTTTTAATCCTCTGTGTTTTACTTTTGTTAAACAGTTATATTTGAAAATATTGTTAAAGAATATATCTTGGTTGTTATCTACACTTATGTATGGCAGAAGGAGGAAATGGTTTGGAAAACCATAAAATGACAAGGTAAAGTCATAAAAGGTAGAAGAAAAATAGTCGCTATGGATGCACTTTGTAAATGACTTATCTTCAACGATTTTTAATATTATTTTGAAAAATATCCTTAGGGGTTTCTTTGCACAATTAATAACTAATATAAGTACTTACTGTAAAAAAAATTGAACTTTAAATCAATTAATAACTAGATGAAAACTAAAAAATATTTAGAGCTTTAAAACTAGTTTTGTGGTAAGAATTAGAAACTGCAACACTTAGCAACTGTATACTTTCTGGGTGTTTCTAAATTTTTGATAGAAGTTCTGTAAATGATATTGTTTATAGTTTGAAACTTTAATGGTTAAAAGTGTTATCTAAATGAAGTATTTTTCCAAGATCTTTTTAGGAACATTTAATGACATTAATTAAAGTGTTTTAAAAGTGGTTCAAGTTTAAATATATTTTTAATAATTATTTATGAAAATCTTAAAGTATAAGGTTTTATGTATACAAAACATTCTTTTTATGTTTTTTTGTTAGTTTGAAATTAGTTATTTTCAAGTAATATTTTATATGGTATTTGAAACCTATTTATAATTATTTTTAAAGTGTTTATATATATAAGTTTAGAAAAAGTAAGTTAAGTAATTTATAAAAGGATAAGTTGTTTTGTTATAACCAGAAGTTATAATGAATGGTTTTTGAAAAGTTAATTTAAAGTATGTTACCTTGTTAAATAAGTGTAGATGTAGTTAGATCTTTGAAAAGAAAGTTTTAAAGCTAATGTAAAGTATAAAATGATTTTGGATTTATAGTAACAATGTTTTAATAACATTTCTTAGCCCATTTAAATATACTTTTGAAAATGTGAAATCTTGTTAATAGATTTGTAAATATTCTTATACCTTTGGGATAAGAATATGAACACATTTCTAAGTATTTAAAAGAGTAGAAATAAATAGTGAAATAGTAGTATACATGTATATATCTTTAGTAAAATTATTTTGAAAATATCTATGAATATTTGCAAAGAAGTTTTAATTAATAAAGGAGTTAATTAAATAAAAAGGGGATTAGAAGTCGCTTATGTAACTTAATCGTGCTTTGTGGGTTTGCTTGTTTGTGGAAAGTATTTAATCCTATACTTAGCAGTAAAAGCCAACAAAGTAGATGTTTTCCATTTTTCAAAGTTAAGAATGATGTTTGAGTAGGGCTTATAAGCAAACAATGCTCTAAACTACTGGCTTCACTCTTGACCGAGGGATGGTGTAAGTTGAGAAGGTCAAAAACATGATAAGTATACGAGACTTGGTTTCCACATGCAATCATTTTCATCGCTATCTGAATTTGACCAAATTAACTTAGGAAGTATATGAAAGTTTCATGGTTTTATAAGGTTTGAAATCCCCCGAAGAGGACCCATTGGTATGAAATGTCTCTTACTTTAAGAATGTATGTAAATGGGATCCCATAGGGAGGACTCCTTTATATGGTTCGCTTACTTCTGAAAGAACTAGAATTGAGTTAACTGGAAATTCACATGTTTGGGCATGGGCCAGTTGTGTTTACCATATAGCATATTTTATTTAGAGATATACGACATTTGGAGTGCAGTTTCTGCTCCTTGTCATGGGGGTCGGCCTTGATGTACTAAGGGTACCTCTACGGAAATCCATATGCGAACATACCTTAGCAATTTTAGTTGTACTTCCAATATTGTTGTATTGTGAGATGCAAGTAGCACACCTATTTTCCGATTTATATTCTACACCTTAGACACTATATGTTATATCATCATATATACTTATTAAATAAGTTTGGTTCTTTTGAGGGTAAAACATACCGATGATTCCAGTGGTCTCGAAAGATACTGTTATATTATGATCACATATTTCTTGAGTTTCTCATACCAGACTTATCTCTGATTCGTGGTTTTATGTTTCCCTTAATTCCTCGAGCACTCTTTCGTGTAGCTTGAGAAAGGCAGGTTTTAGTTAATATTTTTTGGAGCTTTAGGTGACGAGCTGGATGTCTTCACCTACTGTAGTATTTTATTTCCGCTGCATACTATTATGTATATATCAGCATTTGCGAGGACAGACCGTTATAGCTGTCCACGTTGATGATAATACTTAGGATTTGTTTGCGCCAAAATTGGTCACAAACCCCAAATATCGTGAAAGCACCAGTGTATGAACACAGATCAGCAATAAATGATCACAAATCACAGATCTAAGTAATGTAGAGGATAAAAAATGAAGAATATTGAACTTAAAACGGAAAGAAATAGACAGAGACACAAGATTTATTGTGGTTCGGCTATCTCCGGCCTACGTCCACTCCAAAAGTTAATCTTTTATTGACTTTCCTTGCTGGTTACAACTGATTACAGCAGATTATAATGATAGGATTCGAGTACAATAGCAGCTGTAGAGTGCAAAGTTGAATCGGGCAGAGTCTAGACGTTGAGAAAACCAAAGATCCCTTTTCTGTAGGCTCTGGGGTGCTATTTATAGGCGTTCCCTACAAATATCTTGCTCAAACTTCAGGAGACTCCTTCTGGCACGTGAGTTGGCCCACGCGATCGAGCCCACGAAGTTTCGACTCGATCCGTGATTGATACGAACATAATTCGTATCGATCAAGATTTTGTACAATGGAGTCGAAACTTGGTGTGAACATTCTTTAGCTTGCACGTAAGCTCCTGTGAAAATTTCGTGGCATTTGGACCTGTAGATCTTCATATATCATCGATACGAAATGTAGAGCTCGTGTGACATTTCGTTCGAATCAATCCATTTCGCATCGATACTATGTACGCGCTTGGCGATGACGTGGTGCTACTTCCACGGCTCGATCCCATTTTCATGCCTAGTTGAATGCTTCTTCCCTGAAATCATGCTTGTTCTCGTTCGTGTCCAGGCTCCGTAATCATTTATTCACATCCATCTGTCATCGTTTCCAGCCTTCTCCGTACCCTTCGGCCGCTCTTCTATTCGTATCCATCGACTGCTTCGTATCGATCGATACGAAAATGATCGATACGAACAGGTTCGATTCGAAGTATGCCAATGCGCTTCATCCCGATTTACACGAAATCATCGATTCGAACAAGCCACCACGTGCCTGCCTATTCGATCAAACCTACTCCCATCGAGTCAAAATCCATTTAGCTTTCCTACCTGATCGATACGAATGCACTGTTCGTATCCATGCTTGGTCGATACGAATAGTATCGATTCAAAGTGCACAGCCAATTCCATTTCCATCGATTCGAACAGCATCGAGTTGAACAACATCGTATCCTTCTCCCTGATCGATACGAATTCCTTGTTCGTATCCATGGGTATCGATACGAAATGCATGGCTACGAACAGTATCGATACCAAACCTGTTTCTTCCAACACTGATCCATCCATATCTCGAGCATACGAACTCCAATATACCTGAAATTTGAAACGTAGCCTCTCTTAGCCTTGATCATCATTTCTATCAATCCCACCATAATTGGAGCTCGAACAAATTTTGACGACATCGATCACAGTCTTGTTTCTAATCGATTTCTAATCCTGATATCCATCACTTTCCAGCTAGTTTGTTGATATTCCAGCCTTGACCAAAGGTTGGGATAACATTTGCCCCCCAAAACATGCCTTGTGATAAGAAGGTGTGTTTTGAATAGTTCCGAATTCGATATCTGAAGTCCATATTCCATCCATAGCCATACCATCCGATTCATGATCAAACCCGTTACCAATCCATCCCATCCAAGTGCATCGTTCTTGACTACTCTGAGTCGATGTTTGATTCCAAATTCGGTGACCAAAACCTTAGCCAATTCCACATCCATCCGAACCCGATAACCGAGTTCTAATCCATCTTTATCCAGTAACCAATAACCAAATCCAGGACCTCTCCGGGCCGATATCCAAATCTGCAACCTCTCCGGGTTCTTGCCAAGCGCAATCCACACCTGACGACCGTGGCCCAGTGTCCCTGGGCGTTAAATAATTGCTATGGCTTAAGTCCTAAGCCGAATCCTGGTCGCTTCGGACCCTTGTCGAGCATAGTCCATACTCGACGACCTGAACTAGTAACCGATAATATATGGCCTAAGTCCTAGGCCGAATCCTGGTCACTCCGGACCCTTGTCGAGCATAGTCCATACTCGATGACCATTTATCAAAAACCAGATAAAAATCCAATCAAAATCCAATCCAAAATCCAAATCAAATCAGAAAACCAAAAATCCATATTAGAAATCCAAACCAGAAAGCAATCATCAAATAAAAGCCCAAAAACCAAAAAACAAACACCATCAGGAGTTCAAACCAAACTCCAAAACCAAACCAGAAAAAACAAACATCCAAACCAAAAGAAAATGCAGATTTTGCAAACCACAGCGTCGCAGTTTATCATCATTCAGAGCATGCCTAGGGGCCATCTCCGTCCCCGTACATGAGTAAATGATTTGGCCGTTTGTTAGCAGTTCGCTACTTATTTCATACCATTCCTGTCAATTGATAACCAATCGACCATCGTTCACGGGCCTCGCGCCATCGTTGTTTGAGGTAGACGGTGGTTGCTTCTGCTCCACCGCCGCATTCCGGGCCCCGATATATTGTCGCAACTGTCCATTCCTTACATGCTCCTCAATTATGTCCTTCAGATGCCTGCAACTGTTGGTATCATGTCCATCTAAATCGTGAAAAAGACAGTGCCTCCCTGATGCCCTCTCACGTTCTGAGGGTTCTCTCCTAGCTGGCCTTCGGTAGGGAAGGTGATTCTGAGTCTCCATGAATATCCGTTCCAACGTCTCATTTAATCCTGTGTAAGTGGAAAACTTTGGTTCCCTCCACCGCTTCCTAGCTTTTCCTGATTCGTCATCCAGCTTCCTTTTTGCTTTATATTTATCCGAGCCTCCGTTAGACGGCCCACCATCCTCAGCTGCATTCACCTCCTTTAACTTCATATCCGAACATGCATCTTCCTACCGAATGAATCTCTCAGCTTCGTGAAAGAATTCCCCGAGATCCATTGGTGGGTCCAGTATTAGAGATACTTTGAAATCTGAATCCTCTCTGACTCCTGACACTGCCACCATTAAAACCATCGATGGATCTGGCTGATCCACCGAAGCAACCGCCGCATTGAACCGAGTTAATAAAGGTATGAGCGATTCATCCGTCCTTTGCTTTGCTGATGTTAACATCATCACATTCTTCGGTCTTTTAATGTGAACCCGAAACTGCTTCAGAAACCTGTCCACCAATTCTGTCCATGTCCTGATAGATCCTTCCTCCAGCTGTCTGAACCACATCGCGGCTATATCCGTTAAGAATAGAGGGAAACATCTGGCCATAACTTCCTCAGATGCCCCCAGCACTTCCATATGTCTTGTATATCTCATCAAGTGGTCAGTTGGATCAGCCTTGCCATTGTACACCTCTAGCGTGGGTAGCTTGAACTCTGGTGGGTTCTGAGCCATTCTGATTTCACGAGTAAACGGACTCCTGTTCACTCCTTCCAGATCCATGTTTGCCAATCCTCCGCGCATAGTTGCCTGATAATCTCAGCCAATCCAGCGTTGTTCGTCAAGGGTTGCCCCCCGAGTCCCCGAGGGAATTCTGGTACGTACTCCTCATCTTGCACTCCTACATTCCTGCCAACATCTTGTTGTGTGGTGTTACCTGGAATTCCTCCATGAACCGGTCCGTCACTGCCGGGTGGCGTGCCCCCATGTCCGGATCCATCCAGATTTATGGTCGTGTGCTGGTTAAGGGTTGCACCTTGTTGAGCTGCTCCATTCGATTGCATGTTTGGTCCTTTCGCTCCGGCTCCATGGATCTGAACTCCTGAAGTTCCAACTGCTCCTCCTTGTCCAAACTGCCTGAGGAGGTTCTGCATTATCTCCTCCTGCCTTTTTAGAAACTCTTCATGCATAGCTCCGATCATTACCTCCATCTCGTTTCTGGTGATGAAAGCTAAAGTTTGATTAGCCCCTAATGATGCCTCCTGGCTCCCTTCATGCTGACTTCTCTCGGCCCTATGTCTTCTACTTGATTGCCTTGTCATAGCTCTTAATCTGAACCCTTAAGCTTTCAAATCTGAATTCCAAATCAGGTATAGCGGGTGCTAGTCCCTCTCGGTGAAAGCACCAAAGTGTTTGCGCCAAAATTGGTCACAAACCCCAAATATCGTGAAAGCACCAGTGTATGAACACAGATCACCAATAAATGATCAAAAATCATAGATCTAAGTAATGTAAAGGATAAAACATGAAGAATAATGAACTTAAAACGGAAAGAAATAGACAGAGACACAAGATTTATAGTGGTTCGGCTATCTCCGGCCTACGTCCACTCCAAAAGTTAATCTTTTATTGACTTTTCTTGCTGGTTACAACTGATTACAGCAGATTATAATGATATGATTCGAGTACAACAGCAGCTGTAGAGTGCAAAGTTGAATCGGGCAGAGTTTGGACGTTGAGAAAACCAAAGTTCCCTTTTATGTAGGCTCTGGGGTGCTATTTATAGGCGTTCCCTGCAAATATTTTGCTCAAACTTCGGGAGACTCTTTCCGACACGTGAGTGGGCCCACGCGATCGAGCCCACGAAGTTTCGACTCGATCCGTGATCGATACGAACGTAATTCGTATCGATTAAGATTTTGTCCAATGGAGTCGAAACTTGGTGTGAACATTCTTTAGCTTGCACGTAAGCTCCTGTGAAAATTTCGTGGCATTTGGACCTGTAGATCTTCAGATATGATCGATACAAAATGTAGAGCTCATGTGACATTTCGTTCGAATCGATCCATTTCGCATCAATACCATGTACGCTTTGCGATGACGTGGCGTTACTTCCAAGGCTCGATCCCATTTTCATGCCGAGTTGAATGCTTCTTCCCTGAAATCATGCTTGCTTATCGTTCATGTCCAGGCTCCATAATCATTTATTCACATCCATCTGTCATCATTTCCAGCCTTCTCCGTACCCTTCGGTCGCTCTTCTGTTCGTATCCATCAACTGCTTCGTATCGATCGATACGAAAACGATCGATACGAACAGGTTCGATTCGAAGTATGCCACTGCGCTTCATCCCGATTTACACGAAATCATCGATTCGAACAAGCCACTACGCGCCTGCCTATTCGATCAAACCTACTCCCATTGAGTCAAAATCCATTTAGCTTTCCTACCTGATCGATACGAACGAATTGTTCGTATCCATGCTTGGTCGATACGAATAGTATCGATTCGAAGTGCACAGCTGAGTCGAACAACATCAAGTCGAACAGCATCGAGTCGAACAGCATCGTATCCATCTCCCTGATCGATACGAATGCCTTGTTCGTATCCATGGGTATCGATACGAAATGCATGGATACGAACAGTATCGATACCAAACCTGTTTCTTCCAACACTGATCCATCCATATCTCGAGCATACGAACTCCAATTGACCTGAAATTTGAAACGTAGCCTCTCCTAGCCTTGATCATCATTTCCTATCGATCCCGACATGATTGGAGCTTGGCCAAATTTTGACGACATCGATCACAGTCTTGTTTCCAATCGATTTCTAATCCTGATATCCATCACTTTCCAGCTAGTTTGTTGATATTCCAGCCTTGATCAAAGGATGGGATAATAGGATTGTAACTCTGAAATGCTAATTATCTTAGAGTGACAGTTTGCAATATCTTAAAAATACTATATGTTATCATTCCATTGTGAGATTCAGATTGTAACGACCCACTATTTTGGACCATTCAAATCGATAATAATCCACACATGTCAGACTTGAATAATGCAAAATAACAGATTGTAATAAAATTTGGAGCAAATAAAATCATTCACAGAATCACAGACACAGAAATATTAGAATAACTTGCAGCGGAATTTAAAATAACCATAGTGGTTCATGAAGCCACTAAAATACATAGTCTCAAATCAAATACAAAATACATAGTCTGAAACCCAATACAGTTCTGAAACAAGTACAATAGAAATCCCAAATACACAAGTCTCTAAAACAAAATCTGAAATAAGACCACTGAAACTGAAATAGGAAGATAACTAGATAGTAGAATCTCCAGCGATTCCGAGCTCCAGAAAGGTGAATCCAAAGCTGTGAATACTCAGGCTGACCCGAGCGTAAAATAAAACATAAACACTCGAGTCAGGATATTTATACTTATACAATGTAAACCAACTCAAATGAACTGTAGTAAAGGTACAAGTAACTTAGAAGATGCTTGGGACCACCCATCCTCTAAGGATCCGTTAAAATATCTACTATGTAGTAATATTCGCTATTATAATAGTGTCTACATAAGTAAAGTATAATCATATCGGAAAATAGCGTTAAGGGGATGGAGAACCTTAACGCGGTCGGATCTTAAAATCATAATCGTAGTAAAGCTCGATATGGTAGGTAACACGGCACAACTAGGCAATGCCAGGGTAGATATACCGATTATGCACACAGACTGATGGATACGCGTAGCAGCCACTACCGTTCCACCTCGAACAACACTCCCAAATCGGAGGATGGCCATCTAATCAATCACAAGTAAGAGTATACTATCGAAGAAATGTGTCCGAGAAGAGGTGCTACCTCACTAGTCCGAGATCGCTCCTGTTTTAGCCACCTTATGCCAACTCACGGGAGTTGGGTCCACGTAACATACCTTAAGAACGTCGTCACCATCCTACTTCATTCTGGAATCTCCACCGCGTACACGGTTGTCAAAGTGGTTTTCGGTATCGACAGAGAGTATGTCCATATCTGATCCCGGTCTCTTTGCCAACCAATCGTTATTATAACCCGTGGTTATAGATTTAAAACAATTTATATCAAAATACTTCGAATTAAACCATTTAAAACCAAGACATTATTCTTTAAAAATCAAATATTAAATTTCAAAAATCTAACCCTTTCGGAGTTCACTTATTCACTTAAAACAATAGCATTAAAATTTTCAGCTTCCACGGCATTTAAAGGTGTGGCGGTAAGTTATATTTGAAAACCATTTTATTCAACAAACAACATTTATAAACTGCTATAACAATTTAGTTTTAAACAAAATCATATTTCAGCCTATTGCAGTCCTTAACATGTGCTACAGTAACCCTTTTATTAGTTCAGGTTAAATTTTTAGTTTCTGCTACAACAGCACTTACCAAGTACTATCATAGCCTTAGTTCATTTTAGTCTTTTGGTTCATTTATACAATCCACAACACTTAACAAGTGCTACAGATTCTACCTAGTTAAAACTTATAAAATCATACATTAAAAATGTTCATTTTCAATCCTTTAACAAATTTATTTAAAGAGAATTTTACAAGTTAAAACCAAAACTTACAAATTTGCTTATTACATTCATTTCAACATTTAACTTAAACTCCATTTTTCCACCAATTTAAAACTAAATTTCATTTCAATTAAATTAACTTAAGTTTCCATCTTTCTTTTAATCAAAATGTCAAATTTAAGTTTCGTTTTAAAAATCAATATTCCTCCATTTATTTATATTTATCACATAGAAAAATCATTTCTATTTTTAATAAATCACTTAAAAATTCGATTTAAATCAATTTAATATTATTACAATATTTTAAAATTATTTAAAAGTATTCAGAAAATACAGAAAAAAATAACCAAGGGTCTGTATAATATTTTCTAGCCTAAGTCAAGTGATACGGATACTATATCATTTCAATCCGTAATTTACAAAGAAAAATCCGGGTTTTATCATTTCAAACCCGCAATCCCAAGTAAATAAAATTTTATTGAAAATCGTTCAGGCCTATCATTTCAACCCATAACGACCTTCCCTTATTCTAAAGTCCGTTCGGGTATGTATCATTTCAACCCATAGTGATTCTATTCTACAGGGAACTTGCAGTGTGATTTAACAGAATGGAATAACAGTAAAATAAGAACAGAATATAACAGATGATACGATATGCAGTTTTAACAATTAACATCAACTATAAATAAATCACAGGTAATTATAACATCATTTATTTATTTATTTCTACACATTCAGTTGCGGTCGTTTCACAATCATATAAGTATGAATATTCGTGTGAGATTTACTCACCTCTACGGAGCTGGAGATCTGAAGAAAAGAGAAATACGATGTAAATCGAAATCACGCGGATAGCACGATCAGTCGTTAGCGGATGCGCCAACTAGATTCAAATCAAAAGCACAATAAATAACCAACTCTAAGATTGCACGAATAACGAAATTCAAATAAGCAAACAAACGAAAAGAAACAAGTTGACAATCGAAAGCAATAGCACGACCACTATTAGAATTTGATTATAACTTTAAAATTTGCAAAGTGACCAAACAAATTTTTTTTTCAAACAGATGCCAGAATATAACTTCGACGATTTTCAAAAATGACCGAACACACTTCTCTTTTGAACATAAAATAAAAATGCAGAGTGATACAACATAAGATAAACCTTCAAAGTGACAAAACATTTTACTTCAAAAATACAGAGTGATGAAACACACTTCTGTTCATTTCCAGGCAGAGGAGAAAAAGTAAACTTTGATACAAAATACAAAATAGGTCAGAGGAAACAAACACGTGACAACCAACTTACCCATTTCCTTTTTCTCACAAACTCGTACAGCAAACTTCAAAAGAATTTCCAAAAGTAACAAAGCAAACACTTTCAAATTTTCACAAAGGAAAGGTCAGTGGAACACATTCACTTCAACAAAATAAGGCTTGGTGGTGTCTGGGGTAGTAGTGGTGACGTGGTGGTTTCGGCATGGGTTGAAGGGCCTTGGGTGGGGCCGGTCTCGGCCTGGAGAGGTGGAGCGGGTGGTGGCGAATGGGTAGGGGTTCGTGGTGGTTCTTGGGTGTGACTGCAGTGGCGGTAGGTGGTGACGGGGATGTCGTGGACTGCCGTGTGATTTGGTATGCATGGGGTCGGAAAAATGGGGTTCACGGTTGAAGGCGTGGTGGTCTGGGCATGGTGTTGTGGTGGCAGGCAAGGCATGGTGTGACGTGGGTTGTGGTAAAGATCTGGGCATGGGTTTCGGTCTGGAAATATGGCGAATGGGATAGGTGGCGTGGGACGAGCATGAAGGAGGCAACCGAAACAAAGCAAGGTCGAACAGGTGGAAGAAAAAAAAATATAAAGAAAAAGGAAGAAGAAAATAGAGGGGGAGCATGCAGCCATACCTTGGTACGAGATCTCAAACGAAAGCTGAAGTGATGGAAACTTTTTCTCTTCTTTTTTTTTGAACGTGAACAATATTTACAGATGTCCACTAATTTGTAGATAGAAGGCAGAGGGAAAGTTTTTGAACGGTAGCCTAATCAAAGGCACTTATTACTTAGTTGGAGGAAACGTTGGAATAAGTAAAATACAACCAGCATTAAAATTTTTGGAACGGTAAAGGAAGGCATTTATTCCCATTCAATGGCCAGACGAATGGAATAAAAATTTTCACGTAAACGATAGGCATGAAATTTGAATTCTCAAAGCAAAGTATACGTCGGAAGTTTTTCACTGCTAACTCAAGATAGATCAAATGGACAAAGGAAAAAGGTAAGGAAAATTATAACGGAATGCCCAAAGTAGCGTACAATTTGAATTTTTTCTTTTATCAATTAAAAATTGAAACAAATGCTAACGGTTTCTTTAATAGGATAACGTATCATTTTAAACCAACAATTAAATAGCTATTACCATAATTAATAAATTTGATTGTTTAAAAATAAATTAAAGAAATGGATATAAGTAAACGTAATGAATTGCAAAGTTTAAATTTCCCGTTTCTCACAAATTATCACACTTTTAATTCAAATCAATATTCAAAAGTTCATTTTTAATTAAATTTTCGTTTAAAAATATCGGGCTGTTACACTCTCCCCCACTCAAAGCTTTTCGTCCTCGAAAAGGAACGAAGAAGGGAAACAAAGAAAAATAAGACAAAATAGCAAAAATACCTGAAATAAACAAATCCGGATTCGAAGCACGAATGCTCTCCTCCGTCTCCCAGGTGCAATCCCGTTCATCAGTGCTCCACTGCACTTTGACCAGGTTGACAGATTTTCTTCTTAGCTGCTTCGTACCTCGATCGACGATACGAAGTGGCTTCCTCTCAACAGTTAGATTTGGCTCAATATCCAAACTATCAAGAGCAGAAGGCTGAATAATAAGAGATGGGTCATGCAGATAGCAACGAAGATGAGATACATGAAAGACATTGTGTATTCTAGAAAATTTCTCGGGTAAATCCAGACGATAAGCAAGAGATCCAATTCTTTCCAAAATGCGGAAAGGGCCTACAAATCTAGGAGAAAGCTTTCCTCTACGACCAAAACGAATAACATTCCTTAAGGGAGAGACCTTAAGGAAAACCAAATCACCAACAGCAAACTCCAAACTCCGTCTTCGACGATCAGCGTACTTCTTCTGTCTATCCTGAGCAATCCTCATCTTCCTCTTAATCTCTTCAACTCTCTCTGAAGCTTCCAAAACTATCTCAGGACCAAGAACCAAACGATTTCCGGATTCAATCCAACAAGAAGGAGATCTACAAGATCGTCCGTAAAGAGTAGAAAACGGAGATGTCTCAATACTGGCCTGATAGCTATTGTTATAAGTGAATTCGACAAGATGGAGATGATCTTCCCAAGATCCTCCATAATCAAGCACACAACCACGAAGAAGATCTTCTAAAATCTGATTCACCCTTTCCGTTTGACCGTCGGTCTGTGGATGGTAAGCAGTGCTCAGATTTAGATGAGTACCCAAAGAATCCTGAAAGGCTTTCCAAAACCTACTGGTAAAGATAGGATCACGATCACAAACGATACTGAGAGGAACACCATGGAGACGAACAATCTCCCTCATGTAAATCTCAGACAAACTAGAAGTTGAACGGGTAGACTTGACCGAAATGAAATGAGCTGATTTGGTCAATCTATCCACAATAACCCAGATACTCTCGTTACCCTTCCTAGTCCTCGGTAAACCATCAATGAAATCCATAGAAACTTGTTCCCACTTCCAATTGGGAATCTCAAGAGGCTGCAATAATCCAGGAGTCTTCTGATGATCTGCCTTGACTTGCTGACAAGTCGCACACCTATTGACGAAAATGGAAATATCTCGCTTCATACCTTTCCACCAATATAACTTCTTCATATCCTGATACATCTTGGTCACGCCTGGATGAATAGAAAGTCTGGACTGATGATTCTCCCGAAGTAACTCCTGTCTCAATCCATCAACATTCGGGACACAGATCCTATTATTGATCCTCAATACACCCTTATCGTCAATCTGAGCTCCATTACCATCAAGACTACTACCTCCAACTCTGCTTCGAATACTCTCCTTAATCAATCTAAGCAACTGATCTTCATCCTGTCTAGCCATAATACGATCCACAAGAGGCGAAGAAACAACAAGCTGACACAACAAAGCTTTCTTCCTACTCAAAGCATCTGCCACTACATTAGCTTTTCCCGGTGTATAGTTGATGTCGAGGTCATAAGAAGCAAGGAACTCAAACCACCTAACTTGTCTCTGATTCAAATCCTTCTGAGAGAAAATATACCTCAAAGACTGATGATCTGTGAAAAGTTCGAACTTGGTACCCAACAGATGATGTCTCCAAAGCTTCAAAGCGAAAACAACTGCAAGCAACTCTAGATCATGGGCAGCATAATTTACTTCATGAGTCTTCAACTGTCTACTAGCATAAGCAATCACTCTACCATCCTGCATCAGAACAGCTCCCAAACCTTCTCGACAAGCATCAGTGTATACCGTTAATCCCTCATCTCCATTTGGAACGGTAAGAACAGGTTCGGAAGTAAGCTTGTCTTTTAACTCATTGAACGCGGCTTCACACTTACTATTCCAAATAAACTTAGCATTCTTCCGAGTTAAAGCAGTGAGAGGTGCAGCAATCCGAGCGAAATTCTCAATGAATCTCCGGTAATAATCGGCGAGGCCCAGAAAACTACGGATATCAGTAGGAGTCTTAGGAGTTTCCCAATCCTGTACAGAATAGGGAAAAAGAAGGATAATAGAAAAGGTAGAGTAAATTGAAATGAAACAATGAAAGAGAAAGAAAGAAAGACTTACATTGATCGCAGCGATCTTGACTGGATCAACTGAAACTCCATTACTAGAACACAATATGCCCGAGAAATCGGACTTCATCCTTCCAGAAATGGCATTTGGAAAATTTAGCTTTTAACTGATGATTGCGAAGAGTCTCAAGAACAGGTTTTAAATGTGACTCATGTTCTTCTTCAGACTTAGAGAAAATGAGGATATCATCCACGAAGACTAGAACAAATTTATTAAGCACATCACGGAAAACACGATTCATCAAGTCAACGAAGAAAGCGGGAGCATTAGTCAAACCAAAAGGCATGACTAACCATTCGAAGAATCCATTTTCAGTACGGAAAGCAGTCTTAGGAATACTTTCCTCAGCAAATCTGAGTTGGTGAAAACCTGTGGCAAGATCAAGCTGAGAGAAAACAGTAGCACCATAAAGCTGATCAAACATGTCATTGATGCGAGGCATTGGATATCTATTTTTCATAGTGAGTTTGTTCAACTCCCTATAATCAACACACATCCGAAGAGAACCATCGGACTTGGTGACGAAAACCACCGCAGCTCCCCATTCAGAAAAACTAGGTCTAATCAGACCCTTGGAAGATAGGTCTTCAATTTGTTTCCTTAACTCAACCTTCTCGCGGGGTGCCATTCTTCTAGGAGGAAGAACTATAGGTCGAGCTCCAGGAATGAGATCAATGCGGAAATCAATTTCCCGCTTGGGAGGTAAAGCAGTAACTTCACCAAATACATCCGGGTAGTGATTGACTACACGGGTCGACTGAAGATCATCAATAGAAGCATCAAGAGAAAAGATAAAGCTACCAGCATAATCATGAGGCATACGGCCCTGAATAACCAAAGAATTTCCTCGATCATCCTTAAGAGAAACGATTCGGGATTTACACGAGATACGGGCATCGTGTCCATCAAGCCAATCACTTCCAAGCAACAAATCAAAAGCATCGAAACCAAGGATATAGAAATCACCACTAAAACTATGATCGGAATGGAGGAGTTTCACATGTTTACAAATCTTATTAAGAATTGCGGGACCACCAATAGGATTAGAAACACATAGAGGAACAGAAGCATACTCAGGAGAAAGGAGATGTTCAAACTTATTACACAGGTCATCAGAAATAAAACTATGCGAAGCCCCAGTATCAAATAAAACACGAACAGGATGATGAAATAAAGTAAAGGTGCCTTGAAGAGTACCTTGACCATCGCTAGGAGCAGGAGCAGGAGCGGGTGATGAAGCAGATGTGACAGCAAATACGCCAGATGGCTTTCCCTTCTGATATAAAGGACAGTCCTTCCTAAAATGACCCGGCTGAAGACAAACATGACAGCGATCGTTCCTGGAAACCTGAGGTGGAGGAACAGCAGCAACAGACGGATTAGGGCAACTATTGGCATAGTGTTCCTTCTGGTCACATTTGAAGCAAGTAATGGAGGAAAGATCAATAGGGTGTCTCTGAGAAGGAGCAGATGCTGAAGATCCCAAGCCCGCATGCTTGATCCAATTTTTCTTCTACTGGTGAAAGTTGGGCTTTCTTTTCTTGGAATTTGCAGAGGAAGATTGTGAGACATGAGCACCAGAAGTAGCAGGACCCTTGGAAGTAGGGTTCTCATAGCGAATAGCCATATCCATGAGCTCAGTAAATGTGCCATGAACATGCGAAATAAGGCGATCGTAGAACTTTGGGCGAGCTCCAGAAATGAACTTCTCATTCTTCTTTAGCTGAGTGTCGATAAGACCAGGACCAAATTTGGAAAGTTCATTGAACTTCCGTTCATACTTTGAAAAAGACATGGTACCCTGCTTGAGGTCCATGAATTCACGGTAAAGTTGAGATTTCACGGCTTCGGGCATCCATTTTGCCACAAAAGCTTCCCTGAAAGAAGATACAAATCGAACATAAGATAGATTCGAAAAGAAAGGAAATGGGGAAAAAAATTCAAGTTAACACAAAGGATACCTGAACTGCTCCCACGAAAGATCACCTTCGTTAGTGTGAGTCGTAACAGACTCCCACCAATCTAGGGCTGACTCTTGCAGCTGCCATGCTGCTAACTGACGCTTCTGGGCATCAGTGATCTCTAAACCAGTAAAGATTCTTTCCAAACTTCTTAGCCATTGCTGGGCTTTGATGATACTCTCTGAACCGGTGAATCTAGTGCCACCGAGCTGAGAGAATTCTTTGCAAAGAACAGTAAACTTAACGGGTGCAACAGGTGGAGGAACTGGGGCAATACCATGACCCCTACCTCTAGCATTTCCACGATTCATCCTGGAAATATCAAGAATAAATTTAGGACACGGTACAGAGAAGACAAAGATAAATTAAGATAAGACACGATAAGGTCACTTGGATGAATATCCTAATAACAAAATTCCTAACAAGGTAGATACGGAAAGAAGGAAGTTTAGAAAATTACTTCTTAAAACAAGAAAACTTTATATCAAAATAATCTTTGAAAAATCGTTTGAGAAATCATTTTAAAATCAATTTATACTTTGAAAATACGTTCACTCACAAGGAAATGATTCTGAGTTTGATTTCACTCATTCTAGGGTATTTCTACCCTATCTCTAATGAATTTTTGCTCCATAGGCTAAGGTTTGCCTAAAACCAAAGCTCTGATACCAAATGTAACGACCCACTATTTTGGACCATTCAAATCGACAATAATCCACACATGTCAGACTTGAATAATGCAAAATAACAGATTGTAATAAAATTTGGAGCAAATAAAATCATTCACAGAATCACAGACACAGAAATATCAGAATAACTTGCAGCGGAATTTAAAATAACCATAGTGGTTCATGAAGCCACTAAAATACATAGTCTCAAATCAAATACAAAATACATAGTCTGAAACCCAATACAGTTCTGAAACAAGTACAATAGAAATCCCAAATACACAAGTCTCTAAAACAAAAGCTGAAATAAGACCACTGAAACTGAAATAGGAAGATAACTAGATAGCAGAATCTCCAGCGATTCCTAGCTCCAGAAAGGTGAATCCAAAGCTGTGAATACTCAGGCTGACCCGAGCGTAAAATAAAACATAAACACTCGAGTCAGGATATTTATACTTATACAATGTAAACCAACTCAAATGAACTGTAGTAAAGGTACAAGTAACTTAGAAGATGCTTGGGACCACCCATCCTCTAAGGATCCGTTAAAATATCTACTATGTAGTAATATTCGCTATTATAATAGTGTCTACATAAGTAAAGTATACTCATATCGGAAAATAGCGTTAAGGGGATGGAGAACCTTAACGCGGTCGGATCTTAAAATCATAATCGTAGTAAAGCTCGATATGGTAGGTGACACGGCACAACTAGGCAATGCCAGGGTAGATATACCAATTACGCACACGGACTGATGGATACGCATAGCAGCCACTACCGTTCCACCTCGAACAACACTCCCAAATCGGAGGATGGCCATCTAATCAATCACAAGTAAGAGTATAATATCGAAGAAATGTGTCTGAGAAGAGGTGCTACCTCATTGGTCCGAGATCGCTCCTGTTTTAGCCACCTTATGCCAACTCACGGGAGTTGGGTCCACGTAACATACCTTAAGAACGTCGTCACCATCCTACTTCATTCTGGAATCTGAACCGCGTACACGGTTGTCAAAGTGGTTTTCGGTATCGACAGAGAGTATGTCCATATCCGATCCCGGTCTCTTTGCCAACCAATCGTTATTATAACCCGTGGTTATAGATTTAAAACAATTTATATCAAAATACTTCGAATTAAACCATTTAAAACCAAGACATTATTCTTTAAAAATCAAATATTAAATTTCAAAAATCTAACCCTTTCGGAGTTCACTTATTCACTTAAAACAATAGCATTAAAATTTTCAGCTTCCACGGCATTTAAAGGTGTGGCGGTAAGTTATATTTGAAAACCATTTTATTCAACAAACAACATTTATAAACTGCTATAACAATTCAGTTTTAAACAAAATCATATTTCAGCCTACTGCAGTCCTTAACAAGTGCTACAGTAACCCTTTTATTAGTTCAGGTTAAATTTTTAGTTTCTGCTACAACAGCACTTACCAAGTACTATCATAGCCTTAGTTCATTTAGTCTTTTGGTTCATTTATACAATCCACAACACTTAACAAGTGCTACAGATTCTACCTAGTTAAAACTTATAAAATCATACATTAAAAATGTTCATTTTCAATCCTTTAACAAATTTATTTAAAGAGAATTTTACAAGTTAAAACCAAAACTTACAAATTTGCTTATTACATTCATTTCAACATTTAACTTAAACTCCATTTTTCCACCAATTTAAAACTAAATTTCATTTCAATTAAATTAACTTAAGTTTCCATCTTTCTTTTAATCAAAATGTCAAATTTAAGTTTCGTTTTAAAAATCAATATTCCTCCATTTATTTATATTTATCACATAGAAAAATCATTTCTATTTTTAATAAATCACTTAAAAATTCAATTTAAATCAATTTAATATTATTACAATATTTTAAAATTATTTAAAAGTATTCAGAAAATACAGAAAAAAATAACCACGGGTCTGTATAATATTTTCTAGCCTAAGTCAAGTGATACGGATACTATATCATTTCAATCCGTAATTTACAAAGAAAAATCCGGGTTTTATCATTTCAAACCCGCAATCCCAAGTAAATAAAATTTTATTGAAAATCGTTCAGGCCTATCATTTCAACCCATAACGACCTTCCCTTATTCTAAAGTCCGTTCGGGTATGTATCATTTCAACCCATAGTGATTCTATTCTACAGGGAACTTGCAGTGTGATTTAACAGAATGGAATAACAGTAAAATAAGAACAGAATATAACAGATGATACGATATGCAGTTTTAACAATTAACATCAACTATAAATAAATCACAGGTAATTATAACATCATTTATTTATTTATTTATTTCTACACATTCAGTTGCGGTCGTTTCACAATCATATAAGTATGAATATTCGTGTGAGATTTACTCACCTCTACGGAGCTGGAGATCCGAAGAAAAGAGAAATACGATGTAAATCGAAATCACGCGGATAGCACGATCAGTCGTTAGCGGATGCGCCAACTAGATTCAAATCAAAAGCACAATAAATAACCAACTCTAAGATTGCACGAATAACAAAATTCAAATAAGCAAACAAACGAAAAGAAACAAGTTGAAAATCGAAAGCAATAGCACGACCACTATTAGAATTTGATTATAACTTTAAAATTTGCAAAGTGACCAAACAATTTTTTTTTTTTCAAACAGATGCCAGAATATAACTTCGACGATTTTCAAAAATGACCGAACACACTTCTCTTTTGAACATAAAATAAAAATGCAGAGTGATACAACATAAGATAAACATTCAAAGTGACAAATCATTTTACTTCAAAAATACAGAGTGATGAAACACACTTCTGTTCATTTCCAGGCAGAGGAGAAAAAGTAAACTTTGATACAAAATACAAAATAGGTCAGAGGAAACAAACACGTGACAACCAACTTGCCCATTTCCTTTTTCTCACAAACTCGTACAGCAAACTTCAAAAGAATTTCCAAAAGTAACAAAGCAAACACTTTCAAATTTTCACAAAGGAAAGGTCAGTGGAACACATTCACTTCAACAAAACAAGGCTTGGTGGTGTCTGGGGTAGTAGCGGTGACGTGGTGGTTTCGGCATGGGTTGAAGGGCCTTGGGTGGGGCCGGTCTCGGCCTGGAGAGGTGGAGCGGGTGGTGGCGAATGGGTAGGGGTTCGTGGTGGTTCTCGGGTGTGACTGCGGTGGCGGCAGGTGGTGACGGGGATGTCGTGGACTGCCGTGTGATTTGGTATGCATGGGGTCGGAAAAATGGGGTTCTCGGTTGAAGGCGTGGTGGTCTGGGCATGGTGTTGTGGTGGCAGGCAAGGCATGGTGTGACGTGGGTTGTGGTAAAGATTTGGGCATGGGTTTCGGTCTGGAAATATGGTGAATGGGATAGGTGGCGTGGGACGAGCATGAAGGAGGCAACCGAAACAAAGCAAGGTCGAACAGGTGGAAGAAAAAAAATATAAAGAAAAAGGAAGAAGAAAATAGAGGGGGAGCATGCAGCCATACCTTGGTACGAGATCTCAAACGAAAGCTGAAGTGATGGAAACTTTTTCTCTTTTTTTTTGAACGTGAACAATATTTACAGATGTCCACTAATTTGTAGATAGAAGGCAGAGGGAAAGTTTTTGAACGGTAGCCTAATCAAAGGCACTTATTACTTAGTTGGAGGAAACGTTGGAATAAGTAAAATACAACCAGCATTAAAAATTTTGGAACGGTAAAGGAAGGCATTTATTCCCATTCAATGGCCAGACGAATGGAATAAAAATTTTCACGTAAACGATAGGCACGAAATTTGAATTCTCAAAGCAAAGTATACGTCGGAAGTTTTTCACTGCTAACTCAAGATAGATCAAATGGACAAAGGAAAAAGGTAAGGAAAATTATAACGGAATGCCCAAAGTAGCGTACAATTTGATTTTTTTCTTTTATCAATTAAAAATTGAAACAAATGCTAACGGTTTCTTTAATAGGATAACGTATCATTTTAAACCAACAATTAAATAGCTATTACCATAATTAATAAATTTGATTGTTTAAAAATAAATTAAAGAAATGGATATAAGTAAACGTAATGAATTGCAAAGTTTAAATTTCCCGTTTCTCACAAATTATCACACTTTTAATTCAAATCAATATTCAAAAGTTCATTTTTAATTAAATTTTCGTTTAAAAATATCGGGCTGTTACACTTATGTTTTGTTCTCTTCTTTCTTGTTCGTTTTCTTTTTATTTTTTCACTAACCAAATTTCAAAAATTTAAGAGGTGCCTTTTAGCAACGATTATCTATACCAATTATCTATTAAAATTTGGTTTTACCGATGAGATTTTTAAGCGACGAGTTTGGAAAAACTATCACATCACTAGCTAAGGTAACTTTTGAATAATAGTATTTGAGTTATTCAAATATTAATTGTTTACTGAATTCACACCTGTGAGTCGTACAACTAAATTCATTTCGATCTCTGAATCACCACTCTATTTAAATACTTTATAAAGTATTTTAAATTAATTAAACTAATCAAAATTTAGAGAAATATTAGTTATTAATGTATTTAATATTTGGGTTGTAAATAGTAAATGGGTTAGCCTATGGAAATGTTCTAGATGTTATTAGTAATTAACTAGGTGTGCATATAAAAGTTATATATGTCATGATATATGATATCGATTAGAATTTGAATTAGATTTAAATTAAAATAATTGTTAATGGGTTTCTGAGATCCGTTTGGTCCATTATTAACCAAATTCAGGTCGGTCGAAAATGAAGAGGGAGAGGGGTTCTTTAGGCATGAATTGGTAAGAGGAAAAGGTGGAAAGATATTTCTACTAGATACCCTATCTAAGTTAACCTAAACCTCCGCTTTTTAGTTTACTTTTAGTATGTTCTTCCACTTCTTGGCCATCATACCCTCATGTATTCTAGCTCATATCCGAGCTTTAACCCACCCCAAATCAAATACAAAACTCATCCAAGGGGTGATACAATGAAGTTTGTGCCTTTGGATATTATTCATTATATATTTTTCATATCATTATAATGATTTTATATATGTGACATTTTTGTTAAATTATATTAAATAATCAATCAACATGAAATATTAATACGTTAAATTATATTAAATAATCAATCAACATGAAATCGTAAGTTTAATTTCAAAGTTTATAATTCATAATATATGTAGATATTTTAAATTTGACCATATTTGTATTCTAATAGATATATACTATTTTTATATGTATTATAAATATTATTTTTTGATTCTAAATGATTATTTACTAATTTTAAAACCTAAAATACATGAAAACTATTTTTAACCTATGTATTTATTTAGTTATGTTATTAAAAAAATTTGGATGTTAAAATAAATATATAAAAAATTATTCTCTAGCTGAAAACATAATTTGATATAAATATAATATGTAAACATATATTAATTATTATTTAATATAGTGTTTACTTTTAATTTTATTTTCATTTCATAGTTTTTTAATAACACTAGTTTTCATTTAAAAAAAATTCTTGTGGAATAAAGATTTACGCGCACACACAATAATATATATGTATGTATGTATATATTTATTAAATATATATATACACACACAAATTAATTATACGTATTGAATTGGTTTTGTGTATTTTTAACTAGTAAAAAAATTAAAAAAATAAATAATATTTTCATTTGTAAATTTATTTCATATTATCATACATATTTAACTTTAATTAAAGATATTCTAAATAATAATTTTAAGATCTGGTTTTGAATTTTAAAATGTTTTACTAAGTCTTGATTATATATTTTAAATACAAAATTTGAATATATAGTTTATTGACTTAGTCCAAATTAGACTAGATATTTTATATTTTATTATTTATGAATAATTTTGAAATATTATATATATATATATATATATATATGAAAATTGGTTCCTTTTATTGACGTATAAGAACCCAAGCCGGTCTGTCTCCTTAAAAAATTCTACTAGAGTAGTAGGGAAAAAGAGTACAACACCACCTAGTAATGAAGTACATATCAATAAACAAACACTAGTACCGTGCAACAAATTAAGAAAAAAACAAATAAACAAATGACTTCGAAGCCCAACCTATTAATCCGTCCTTATCACTCCAAATCTAAGTCAACAAAATACATTGATAATTATTCTTCAATTGGTTTCTAGTAAATCAATGGTGATTTAGCCCGTGTCATTCAAATCCGCACCCAATGCTGCATGATCTCAACATTTCTAGTGTTGCGAGCTGTCTTTGCTCTAGATCTGCAAATAAGATAAGTGTTATCCACTTGAATTAACTTAGCTCATTCACTTTTGTTTAACTTTTGATTCTAGAAAATCTGCTTATTTCTCTCGTCCCATATATGATTGGTTGTTCGGACTAGGCAACAAGAGGCAAGTTGAGTGAGCTGATCCTTATTGGTGAAGTTGCATTTGATGGTTGTTATCTCATCTTCAATATCGAGGGAGTATCATTGTTATTTAGTAAATCAAGCTTTATTTTGATGAGTGCCCAAATAAACTGAATGTACGCACAGTTAAAAAATAAGTGGTTAATAGATTATGCTTGTTCATCACATAGCACACAATTAATGTCATAATGCATTCCCATTGTTGTAGCTTATTCTTTGTATTGAGTCAATCCAGTAAAGCTCCATATGTACAATGAAACATTGTAACATCCCCTATTTGGAGGCCCAAAACTAACTGCTATGGATGCTACAGTCATCCATAGTTATTAATTCTCGATGACCAAATGCGGTAATGTTAGATACATTGATATACCATAAATACATGAATATGGAAAAATTTAAACTCAATTTAAAACAAATTTCTCATTTCATTACGAAAAGCAGTTTAGATTCATTACATAATCCTAATCTGTAAACAACATTCAGAGAAATAAAGATATTACAAATTTCGCCAAGAAAGACATATGAAGATGCCCCATTGGTTGATCGGAGTCTAAATATAGGCAATTAAACAACTTCTCCATTTCATCCAATTACACAGCGGAATCAAACAGAAAGAACTCCTAATAGCTAGCTTGCCTCCTGCACGTCTCCAAAAGCTTATTTGTCTAAAGGAGAACCTAAAAACCTTAATACTCAAACTACTCAAAATCAATTGAGCACCCGAGAGTTTAAGGGGAAAACATAAAATTCGAGTCAGACAAAAAGTCTGATGTGAATAATAACCTACCATCTCAAACCATATAGATATCTAGTGAGACCACGCCGCTTAGCGGAATGAGATTTACCCTTACTAGTATTTTAACCTAATTTATAATAACCATATACTATGCACCTGCATTCACAATGATTAAGACATAGCATAATAAAATACATCAGGATGGTATGCAAACATGCAATATGCTATGGACTTCCCATCCCCATTCACCCGACTATCTGTCTCAAGTTATAGTTTCTAGGGTCACTATTAACCTATTAGTTTTCATGGGCTAACTTATAACCTATTCCAAGCATACAGACTATCGGTCCGATTTCACAGTTTTTATGTGATTACTACAATCCTATTGGTGTTTACCAATAACATCATCCAATCATAGTTTTAATGGGGTCACAATGAACCTATTGGATTCTCTAATAACATCTCTCATGCCATAGTTTTCATGGGTTGACTATGAACCTATTGATCTCTACAACAACTTATTCCGAACTAGTTTCATGGGATCACTATGAACCTGTTGGCCATTGCCAATAACAATTTTCATAACATAGTTTTTATGGGCTTACTAAGAACATGTCTAAACCAATAATCTTTTGATTAGTCTTGGGCATCCTATATTTTGGTATGTCCGACCTTCCAGATGCAATTCTACTCATATAGGAGTTAATTTAATGTATATTCACTACTTGGTCAACCTAGCCTGTTATTCTGCCCTTAACACCCCAAAATGCAGTTATGGGTTAATAATGAGGTGAGTATGATTACACAAGTATACATGATAATTGATCAAATAACACAACAACATAAACATCCATGGTTTAATTCCTTGCAATCATTTTATAATGAAATAGGGTTAATACCCTTAACCCACTATCTTTAGCAAGGAAAGCTTCCTCTAAAATTTCAAAGTTAAATGTCATTTCAAAACTCTTTTACATTGCCATGTATTTACTTTAAAAATGAGATTGGGTTCTCAAATTTGAAAACTAAGGTTTTCTACTATATCCTTTGGATCATTGTGACATCATGAGTTACCCTCCATCACTCTCCCGTTTCGACTTCATAGTGCAAACAAGCCCTCCGTCCCGTTCCATTTAACTAATGGGTTAGAAGTAAGCGGCTATGCCCCTTTCGCCACTCTACTCTAGCAGTAGGACCTTTCGAATTCATTGCTTAAAATTTTAGACATCATATTTCGAAACCATGAAATATATCTTTATAACACTTGGAAACATTCCTTTTGAAACACTTAAAACATGCCTTTCGAAACACTTAAAAACATGCCTTTCGAAACATTAAAAAAACATACCTTTCGAAACACTCAAAAACATGCCTTTCGAAACACTCAAAAACATACCTTTTGAAAGCATTGGGTTCAAGTAAAAAGTATTTAAACGACTTCAATCATGTCGAAATTATGGGAGAGGCTCCCACCCTCTCGCAAACATAAGTTGAAAGAAAAGCAGCTTCAATGGTTGCAGAAGGGTATTGATTCGAAACTCTACCCTCCGAACTCATTGATTCTTCTAACCAAGATAGAAGTATTGGTGCGGCAGCATATGTATCGAAGGGGTTTAAAAGTGGTAACCCTTTCGAAAGCTTACTTTTAGAACAAGGGCATAACAATGGGTTCGAAAGAAAATAAAAGCGGTTTCAACCCTTCCGCAAGCATGCCTTCGACACCCTTCTTTCCTTCCCTCTTTCTCCAAAACACTACGTAACAAATGCTTGATACCATGTGCATTGGTTTCGAATGGATGCGAAAGGTTATAAATGGGAGTATGGTGGCGAAAGCAAGCATGGTAAGTGCCAAAATTATAATTCGCTATAAAAACTGATCTTATGCCTTTTAAAGTAATTTCTTTTTACCTAAACCCTTATTTGTCAATTTTCTTTTGGATAACAAAACCTTTTCAAAATTCTTTTTAGAATTTGTTGTCGCATGTAATCCCCAAGTCTCCAATATTTAATTAAAATTATTAACTAACCCCTTGTAGTTAATTAATCATTAAATACTAATCTTTCTAGTTAAATCCAAAACTCACCCAAATCTCTTGAGAAAAATCTTAGAAATTCACATAAATTCAAAAATGATAATATCTTTATCATATAAAGTTTTCAGCCCAAAAGTAATTAATTACTTCCTCAAATTAATAAAACCTGAAATATACCTTTCTTTCACTCAAAAATTCATAATAAGTTATCCATAGCTTGGAAAATTATGAAAATTAAAACCCATCTCCAAATTTTTGTTTACATAACATATTCAAAAATCATGGCATTTGGAAATCATTTTGCAAGATTTTAGCCTTAAAAACGAACTATTTTATTCTGTAAAATCCATGTTTAACTTATAACATGGCATTTAAATAAAAAAAAATTCATCATTCATCCAATCATACGGTTTTAAACCTTAAAACCAAATTTAAACATTCAAGATGACTTACCTGAGATGGTTTAGATCATTATTCACCTTCTTATGATAAGGAACTTGAGATTTGTTCTTGCTTTAATCTTCCTAGCATGAATCTTAGCCACTAAATGGATTTTGTGCTCCTCTTCTTCTTAGGATTATGGCTGGCCTTCAAATCTTTTTTTATGTTTTTGGGGAATGAGAATGAGGTAAGGGGTATAGGGGTTGTGGTATATGGCTATTCCCATTTTCCCTTGCCTTATTCTGTTAAGTTTATAATTTATAAATCACACTTATAATTGCATTGGTTAAGGCACGACCCTAATTAGTTTCCAAATATCAATTCCCTTATCACTCTAACCTCTACATTATTCTATTTAATTTATCTAATTAAATATGCTAAATAATGTTATTTAAAATTAAGGGTGTTACAGGCTCCCCACTTTAAAGAATTTCGTCCTCGAAATTCAGCAAGGACTAATACTAAGCATAGCAATCATCTGTAACATTTCCTAACTACCATTGACTAGCAAACAGTCTATATATATAACAGATATAGAACATACCCTTATAATATATCAAGATGAGTATCTTTACTCCTGTCTTCTATCTTCTAAGTACAGTCCTTCTCGTTGTCGCTCCACTGAACTTTCACCAACTTGATCGTCTTGTGTCTTAAACTCTTCTCATCTCTTGCTACAACCCTAACTAGTTACCTAACAATTGTAAGATCTGGGTCTACTATTAAGTCTTCCAATGTAGTCTGAGGGATAGTAGCCTCTGGATTATGCACATACTTGCGAAGATGAGACATATGAAAAACATTATGGACACCTACCAAACTGCTCGGCAACTGTACTATGTATGCGAGCGTTCCGATCCTCTCTATAACTAAGAACGGCCAAATATATCTCGATGCCAGTTTCCCCAACTTCCCATATCATACCACACCCTCCATTGGTGATACTTTAATGAAAACCATATCTCCAACTGAGAACTCTAGATCCTTACACCTCTTATCTACGTAACTCTTTTGTCTAGACTGAGCTTCCTTCATCCTACCTCGAATCATCTCAATCTTCTCTGTTGCCTCTTTGACCAGATCTGGACCTAAGACTAATCTGTCTCCAGTTTCCAACCAACATGCTAGTGACTTGCATGGCCTTCCATACAAAGCTTCAAAAGGCGCCATTCCTATACTTGTCTGATAATTGCTATTATAGGAAAACTCAACTAAGTTTAGGCAATCTTCCCATGATCCACCAAAATCTAGCACACAAGCTCTCAACAAATCCTTAAGTACCTTGTCGACTCTCTCTGTCTGCCCATCTATTTGAGGGTGATAAGCAGTACTCATCTTGAGCTTGGTACCTAACACATCCTGTAGACTCTTCCAAAACTCGCTAGTAAATAAAGTATCTCTACCACTGACTATATTATTAGGTATCCCATGTAGTCTAACTATGTTCTTCATAAATAATTTAGCCAAAACAGGTGCCGTCCTGGTTGACTTAACTGGAATGAAATGGGCACTCTTGGTTAACCTGTACACTATAACCCATATATATTCATTTCCTCGATTCGACCTTGGCAACCTCTAACATCTCCCACTTAGAGGCCCAAAACTAACGGCTACGAATGCTGCAGTCATCCATAGTTATTAATCCATGACGACCAAATACGGTAATGTTAGATAAATTGATATACCAGAAACACATGGATATGGAAAAAGTTTAAAATTTCAAAACAACTTTCACATTCCATTCCAAACTCATTTCAACATTCATTACATAGTCCCACAACGTTAACTACATTCTGAAAAATATAATTATTACAATATACTCCAAGAGCGACATATGAATATGCCCCCTTGGTGATCAGAGTATATAATAGGCAATAAACCACTTTGCCTACAAAATAACACAGCGGAATCACATGAGAAAGAACTTAAATAACTACATGCCTTTTGCACGACTGCGGAAGCTTTTTCGTCTTAAGAGGTTCCTAAAAACCTCAAATCTCAAACTACTCAAAATCAATTGAGTACCCGAGAGTTTAAGGGGGAAAACATAAACTTCAGGTCATACATAAAGCCTGGTATGAATAATAATATACCATCTCAAATCATTTAGATATCTAGCGAGACCACGCCACTTAGCGGAAGGGGTTCCCTTCACTGGTATCTTAAAACCATTATAAACCATTTTCTGTGCCCCTGCATCCACAATGGTTAATTCAATTTAAAACATTATTATGTGATGATATGCAAAACAATTGAATCAGTTCTGGATTATCCATCCTCAATTCATTTTGACTATCAATTATAATTATAGTTTCTAGGATTACTATTAACCTAATAGTTTTAATGGGCTAACTAATAACCTATTGGTAACCCCAATATCATTTCTTTTATCCTAATTTTCATGGGCTGACTAGGAACCTATTGACTAACAGTCAATATCTTTCTTTTACCCTAGTTTTCATGGGCTAACTAGGAAGTTATTGACTATCTTTCAATATTTCATTTTCTTATCCGGATGTAGTTTTCATGGGCTAACTATAAACCTACCTAATTGACATCTTTAATTATACATAGTTTTCATGGGCTAACTATGAACCTGTTGGCCCCTGCCAATATCTTTTCCCTTATACATTTTTCATGGGCTTACTGTTAACCTATTGGCCCCTGCCTATATCTTATATTTAATCACTACTAGGTCAACCCAACTAGTTACTCTACCTTTTTCCAAAGTATAATTTTTGGATTCATTATAAAGTGAATATATACATATATGAAGAAGCAAACAATATAACTTGGTTAATTCCTTTAACCATTTAGACTTCTTCATAAGTTCCATTTCAAAATACTTTGTTTATTAATATGCCATGATTTTGCTTTTAAATAAGACTGGTTAATTGTTTTGAAAACTATACTTTCGAAACCTTTGAAACCTTCGAAACGACCTCACTGGATAGCCTCCTTCGAAAGCATATATCTCATTTCAAAACATTAGGCTTCTGCCTTTAAAAACACTTTAAAATCCTTCTTTCGAAACCTTTCGACTATAATAAAGTATTACTTATTAATTATTAGAAGCATAGCTTCGAAACCATTGGAAGTATCTCTTCCTAAAGCATTGAAAGTCCCCATTTCGATTTCATCGAGTTTACCTTTTAAAAATATCATTTGGGTTAAAGAAAATATAAACGAAAGTATCTCTTTCGAAACCATTCTTTGTTATATAGAAATATTGAGGAATTTATCATGGCGTCGAAACCATCTCTTTCGATAGAGTCAAAAGCTTACCTTATAAAATATTGAAGGATAGCTTCGAAACCCCTTTCGAAACCATTGCATTCGAAACCCATAATAACCCTTTTGAAAGCATTTAGAAAGTGGCTTAATATAGCTTTAAAATAAACAACAAATTTCGACAGTATTGATGACTTCAATGCACTCGAAAGGTACAAGAATCGACGGCAGGGCTTCGACTAGGTCGGAACCCCTTCATTTGAAAGCATTGATTTATAATTAAAGGAACTCCTCCGAAAGCCATTATAAAACTTCTTTTAAAACATACATATCGACTAAGTCAAAAGCTTAGTAAAACAAAGGCAGACGCTTTTCTTTTTAAAACAAGTTGAGGTAACGACCCCATCAGAAGCTATGCTTTCGACACCATGCCTTTCGCCTTTCTCCAATCCACTACGTATCATCTAGATGATACCATGTGTATTGAATTTAACTTAATGGGTTTCGACATGGTCGGAGGCGAAAGGAAAGGAGCGAAAGGTACTTTGTTTAGAGGCGAAACTTATTTTTCTGGGTTAAATAGTAAATTAAGTAACTTATATAAACTAACCTGCCTACGTGTTCATTTCTTATTGGTTGCCTTAACTTTTCCCATGCTTTTCAAAACTAACCGCACTTTTATTTTGGATAAGTATCAAACTTAAACTTTTGCAAATAAAACCTTCTTCTTTATTTATACGTAAATCATTTTGATCCTCTTCTCAAAATAATTTATTTTGTAAATAAAATCACTTAGGAAAAATCACAGAAATTTACTTTGATCATGTTATCTAACATATCAAAATTTCAAACCCAAATTAATAATAAATTTTATGAAATAAATTATTAAACCCAACGTGCTATATTTTCATTCAAAAATTCATAATAATCTTTCCAAATCTTGGAAAATTATCAAACTTACAACACAACTCTAAAATCATGTTTTGTATAACATATAATTTTTCCCTAGCATACAAACATCAAAATCTCTCGGTTTTAGCCTAAAACCATATAGATTCTTATTTAAACATTCTTGTTTAAATTTAAACAAACATTAGTTCGTGCATATCATCATCCAAACATCATATATACGAATTTAATCTTAAATCCGAAACATATATTCAATAAATAGAGATGGAAATTATTATTCACCTTAATCTTTGATAAGGAAACAGATTGAGATGAGTTTGATTCCCCTTTTTAATTCTCTTTCCTTTTATTTTAATTTCTCTTCTTCTTTTCTTTTTAATGGCCGGCTCTATTCTTCTTTTACTTACATTTTTGATCTGGTTTTAAAATGAAGTCAATAGGAAAAATGAAATGGTAAAAAGAGAATATATATATAAGGATAAGGGGTTTGGTAAAGCTTATTACCATTATACCCTTATGTAGATTAATTTACTTATAATCTATTCTCATACCCATTTAATTTATTACTTAAGCACGGCCACTTAAATTTGTTCAAATCTCAATCCCCTTATCACTTAACATTTTCATTATTCTATTTAATTTATCTAATTAAATATTCTGAATAATGTTATTTAAAATTAGGGGTATTACAGGCTCCCCTCTTTAAAGAATTCCATCCTCGAAATTCAGTAAGGACTAAATACTAATCATAGCGATTATCTGTAACCACTCCTAACAACTATACTAGTTTATCTTACTAGCGATCATCTACATAAATCTAATATAGACATACCATTTAAAACAGATCAGGATAGGTAACTCGAATCCTTTCTTCTGTCTCCCAAGTACAGTCCTTCTCGTTGTCGCTCCACTGAACTTTCACCAACTTGACTATCTTGGACCTTAATCTTTTCTCATCTCTCGCTACAACTCGAACTGGTTGTCTAACAATTGTCAAATTAGGCTCTACTACCAACTCATCCAATTCTGTTGGAGGAATAGAAGTCTCTAGATCATGCACATACTTGCGAAGATGAGACACATGAAATACATTAGGACACCTGCCATATTGCTCGGCAATTCTACTCTATATGCGAGCTTTCCAATCCTTTCTATAATATGGAATGGACCAACATATTTCAGTGCTATCTTCCCTGACTTTCTGAATTGTATCACTCCCTTCATCAGTGACAGCTTAATAAAAACCCTATCTCTAACTGAGAACTCTAGGTCTTTATGCCTTTTTTCTGCATAACTCTTCTATCAGGACTGAGCTTCCTTCATCCGATCTCGGATCAATTCAATCTTCTTTGATGCCTCTCTAACCATATATGGACCTAAGACTAATCTGTCTCCAGTCTCTAACCAACACGCGGGTGATTTGCATGGCCTTCCATACAAAGCTTCAAAAGGCGTCATTCCTATACTAGTCTAAAAACTATTATTATAGGAGAACTCAACCAAATGCAGGTGATCTTCCCAAGATCCACCAAAGTCTAGTACACAAGCCCTCAATAAATCTTCGAGTATCTTATTGACTCTCTCAGTCTGCCCATCCGTCTGTGGATGATACGCTGTACTCATCTTAAGCTTGGTACCTAATACTCTCTGTAGACTTCTCCAAAACTCGCT
This sequence comes from Allium fistulosum, assembly GCA_030737815.1. Lineage (NCBI taxonomy): Eukaryota > Viridiplantae > Streptophyta > Magnoliopsida > Asparagales > Amaryllidaceae > Allium > Allium fistulosum. Next base: position 1,021,484,834 of record CM060908.1, read on the forward strand.
AGTGAATAATGCATCTCTATCGCTGACTATGCCACTAGGAATTCCATGAAGTCTAACTATGTTTTTCATGAACAATTTCTCCAAAACAGGTGCCATCCTGGTTGACTTGACTGGAATGAAATGGGCGCTCTTGGTCAATCTGTCCACTATGACCCATATGTTTCTATTTCCCTTGTTCGACCTTAGCAACCCATCAATAAAATCCATGGATATAAAATCCGACTTTCAAACTAGAATCTCTAAAGGCTGAAGCAACCCACTCGGCTTATGATGTTCGGCTTTCACTTGTTGACAGTTAGCACATTGTCAAACCCACAAGCCAACATCTCTCTTCATGCCTTCCCAATAAAAGCTTCTCTTCATATCTTGAAACATCTTGGTTCCCCCAGGATGAATAGTAAACTTAGATCGATGACACTCATTTAGAACTTATCTTCCCAAGTTCTCTAAATTCGGAACACATAATCATCCCTTCTTTCTCAACCATCCTTTCTGGTCAATGCCAAAATCTTTAAGATCATCGATCTCAGATCCCACCTCGAGTCTTTTAATTTTCTCGGCTATCTCTGGATCCTCTTTCTATTTAAGTATCCTCTCAACTAGCACTGGTCAAACCTCTAAACAGACCAACTTAGAAGTACTCTAACTAGAATCAGTAGTCGATCTCGGCTTTATACTACACATAGCCAAAACTTCTAAATCCTTCCATTCTGCCAACATAGCTAACACCACATTATGATGTTTCCTGCTAAGGGCATCCACTACCTTATTCCCTTTTCCAGGAGTATATTCTATACCAAAATCATAAGCAGCCAAAGACTCTAGCCACCTCTGTTGTCGCATATTCAACTCTTTCTGAGAGAATAAATATCTTAAGGACTTATGATCAGTGTATAGCTCAAATCTCTCCCCTAAGAGATAATGTCTCCAAATCTTCAACGTGAAGATCACCGCAGCCAACTCCAAATCATGAGTAGGATATCTTACTACGTGTGGTATAAGCTGTCGAGAAGTGTAGGCAATGAATTTACCATTCTGCATCAATACATCTCCCAATCCTGTTCCACATGCATCAGTGTACGCCACCAACCATTTGTTTCCTTCTGGAACAACTAACACTGGCGCGTTGGTCAATAAATGTTTTAACTTAAGGAACCCTTCCTCAGATTTGTCGGACCAAATGAACTTCACATCCTTCCTAGTCAACCTAGTCAAAGGTGATGCTATCCGCGAAAATCTTTGAAAAATCTTCGGTAATAGTGAGCAAGTCCGAGAAAACTTCTGATCTCAGTTGCTGTCTCTGGTCTCCTCCAATAATTGACAGCTTCCATCTTAATTGGATCTAGTGCCAAACCTTCCTTCGAAACTACATGACCAAGAACTTTGACCTCTTTCTTCCAAAAATGACATTTAGAAAACTTCGCCTTTAGCTGATGCTGCCTTAGCGTTTCAAGCACTACTTTTAGATGATTCTCAATCTCTCTCTCATCTTTCGAGTACACCAAAATGCCATCTATGAATACTAACACGAACCTATCCAAGTGTTCTCAGAAAAATCGGTTCATTAAGGCCACGAAGAAAGCAGGTGCATTCGTCAACCCGAATGGCATCACTAACCATTCATACAAACCATACCTAGTTCGAAATGTTGTCAAAGGAATATTGTCCTCTGCCACTCTCAACTGATGGAAACCAGTCGCCAAATATAAATGGGAAAACACTCTAGCTCCACTCAGTTGATCGAAAAAATCATCAATTCACAGCAAAGGATATCTATTCTTGATCGTTCTTCCATTCAGCTTACGGTAGTCGATGCACATCTGCAATGACCCATCTGACTTCTTTACGAAAATCACGGCCGCTCCCTAAGGCGAACTGCTCGGTCTAATAAAATTTCTTCCTTCTAGATCTACTAGCTGCACCTTCAAATCTTTCATCTTAGTCGGTGTCATTCTATTAGGTTGTCTACTAACAGGTTCGGCTCCTAGTACAAGATCTATCCGAAGCTCAATAGCTCGTTTCGGTGGTAGTCCTATAATCGGCTCAAATATATCTGCAAACTCTCTTGCAACTCGAACCCGACTTAGCTCCTCCGTTGTTTCCAAGGTACTTAACACATACACTTCGATCGGGATTCTCTGCTGAGAAAATGATCCGGTTATGACTATCTGGGTGCCTTATTGATATTTCCCTATCCTGCCAAAACTAGCCTCATATCTACCCAACCAATCAATACCCAAAATGATACCGAAATCTACGAAACCATAAACATACAAACTACATGCAAACATATGACCTAACAAATCAAGTTCTAACTGGTCACATCTCATTCCTAGAGTTGCATACCCTCCTATTGGATTCGCAACCCTTAAGGAAGAAACAGGGTAAGTGGGTTCTAAGCATAACTTATTAACCAAATTATGGGATACAAATGAATGTGATGCATCTGTATCAAATAGTATCCTAACTGGAATGCTTTGAATCAAAAATGTACCTTCCATCACAGTCTTTCCCTTATCTGCTGTAGTTTATTTGGAAGAAGACGGTGGTCCAATAGCAAAAACCTTTCCTTTTTATGCCCTAACTGGCTCTGGACACTGGTTCTTGTAATGCCCAACTTGATCACAGTTGTAACACTTAATATGCTTCTTATATGTAGCCTTCTTCTGCACCTTGCCTGACCGACACTTGTTTGCAAAATGACCCTTCTTGTCACATTTGTAGTAGACTAAATCAGCTTTTGATTTCTTGGCTGAATCTCCCTTCTAGGCTCCTTTCTTTTTAAAGAACTTTCTCTTCTTTCCCTAAAAACTCTGGGATTCAATAGGCTTCTCTCTAGCACAAATAGCAAGCATCTCTTCATGGCAAATGTCCATCTCCGCCACCACATTACAGGGATAACAAATATGAGTCAGGGTCGCCCTAGCAAGCTCGGGCCTCGGTCCTCGAATGAACCTTTCATTCCTTCTGATGTCGGTGTCTATAATAACATATCCATATCGAGATAGCTCATCAAATCTATTTGCATACTCGATAACTGACATGTCTCAATGAACCAAATCCATAAATTTTCTCATCAATGCTGATTTGGCAACTTTAGAAATAAACCTCTGTTCGAATATCCTTCGAAAATTAGCCCAAGTTAACTCTTCCTCCGAAACACCGGCAGTCACACCATTCCACCAGTGAAGTGCTGATCCTTGCAACTGTCTTGAGGCCAACTTTCTCTTTTGCACATCGTCTAAACCCAAATCGGAGAAAATCCTTTAACAGTGTAACAGCCAATTCTCCACTTCTATAGCATCTTCCGTTCCCATAAATGGCTTACCTCCCAAACTGGTGTAGTCTCGGTTTAACTTGGCATAATTATTCTCAACGGGAATCACGGGATTTGCTCCTCCAATATTTCCAGCCACTCCAGCAGTTCCTGCATGCATCAAATTAGGAAGGAGCTAATACATCATCCCCGCATCTACTGGCGGATTCCTAGCACTCACATTGGCTTTCGCATTTTGATTAGCGTTAGCCTGTCGACCTTGGTTCCTCCGGGTGTTAGGTCGAGCATTTCCATCAGTTGTGGTGCTTCCTCCACCTAGATTTCGTCTTCTTTTTCTTACTTCCATATCTTATTTCTCATAAATCTGTATACGAGCCTTATTAAGATACTGAACAACGGCCTAAGAGAAAGGGGAATGACGTACTTATATATATACCTATATATATCAAATACAAGTATTTTACAATCGTGTTAACCTAAACCCCGATCAAATTTTGATTCATTGGATTATGTTTTGAAAATCTTTTAGGTTTGAATTGCTTAAGTTTTCAGAAACCTATGCTCTGATACCAACTTGTAACATCCCCCACTTGGAGGCCTAAAAGTAACGGCTACGGATGTTGCAGTCATCCATAATTATTAATCCTCGGCGACCAAATACGATAATGTTAGATAAATTGAAATACCAGAAACGTATGGATATGTAAGAAGTTTAAAATTTCAAAACAACTTTCACATTCCATTCCAAACTCATTTCAACATTCATTACATAATATCACAACGTTAACTACGTTCTGAAAAATATAATTATTACAATATACTCTAAGAATAGCATATGAAGATGCCCCCTTATCGATCAGAGTATATAATAGGCAATAAACCACTTTACCTTACAAAATAACACATCGGAATTCCATGAGAAAGAACTTAAATAACTACATGCCTTCTGCACGACTCTGGAAGCTTTTTCGTCTTAAGAGGTACCTAAAAACCTCAAATCTCAAGCTACTCAAAATCAATTGAGTACCCGAGAGTTTAAGGGGGAAAACATAAACTTAGAGTCAGACATAAAGCCTAGTATGAATAATAATATACCATCTTAAATCATTTAGACATCTAGTGAGACCACGCCGCTTAGCGGAACGGGTTTCCTTTCACTAGTATCTTAAAACCATTATAAACCATTTTCTGTGCCCCTACATCCACAATGGTTAATTTAATTCAAAACATTCTTATGTAATGATATGCAAAACAATTGAATGAATTATGGATTATCCATCCCCAATTTATTTTGACTATCTGTCATAATTATAGTTTCTAGGATTACTATTAACCTAATAGTTTTCATAGGCTAACTAATAACCTATTGATAACCCCAATACCATTTCTTTTATCCTAGTTTTCATGGGCTGACTAGGAACCTATTGTCTAACAGTCAATATCTTTCTTTTACCCTAGTTTTCATGGGCTAACTAGGAACCTATTGACTATCTGTCAATATTTCATTTTCTTATCTAGATATAGTTTTCATGGGCTAACTATAAACCTGTCTAACTGACATCTTTAATTATACATAGTTTTCATGGGCTAACTATGAACCTATTGGCCCCTACCAATATCTTTTCCCTTACACAGTTTTCATGGGCTTACTGTTAACCTATTGGCCCCTCCCTATATTTTATTTATTCACTACTAGGTCAACCCAACTGGTTACTCTACCTTTTTCCAAAGTACAATTTTTGGATTCATTATAAAGTGAATATATACATATATGAAGAAGAAAACAATATAACGGTTAATTCCTTTAACCCATTTAGACTTCTTCATAAGTTCCATTTCAAAATACTTTGTTTATTAATATGCCATGGTTCTGCTTTTGAATAAGATTGGATTAATTGTTTTGAAAATAATACTTTCATAACCTTCGAAACCTTGCTTTCGACCTCATTGGATAGCGTCCTTCGAAAGCATATATCTCTTTTCAAAGCATTAGGCTTCTACCTTTAAAAATACTTTAAAATCCTTCTTTCGAAACCTTTCGACTATAATAAAGTGTTACTTATTAATTATAAGAAGCATAGCTTCAGAACCATTGGAAGTATCTCTTCCTAAAGCATTTAAAGTCCCCCTTTCGACATCATTGGGTTTACCTTTTTAAAATATCATTTGGGTTAAAGAAAATATAAACGAAAGTATCTCTTTTGAAACCATTCTTTGTTATATAGAAATATTGGGGAATTTATGATGGCGTCGAAACCATCTCTTTCGACAGAGTCGAAAGCTTACCTTTTAAAATATTGAAGGATAACTTCGAAACCCCTTTCGAAACCATTGCCTTCGAAACCCATAACCATTTCGAAAGCATTTAGAAAGTGGCTTAATATAGCTTTAAAACAAACAATACCTTTCGACAGTATTGATGACTTCAATACACTCGAAAGGTACAAGAATCGGCGGTAGGGCTTCGACTAGGTCAGAACCCCTTCTTTTGAAAGCATTGATTTATAACTAAAGGAACTCCTTCGAAAGCCATTATAAAACTTCTTTTAAAACATACGTATCGACTAAGTCGAAAGCTTAGTAAAACAAAGGCAGGCGCTTTTCTTTTTTAAACAAACTGAGGTAACGACCCCATCGGAAGCTATGCTTTCGACACCATGTCTTTCGCCTTTCTCCAATCCATTACGTATCATCTAGATGATACCATGTGTATTGTATTTAACTTAATGGGGTTTCAAAATGGTTGGAGGCAAAAGGAAAGGAGCGAAAGATGCTCTGATTAGAGGCGAAACATATTTTTTCTGTGTTAAATACTAAATTAAGTAACTTATATAAACTAACTTGCCTACATGTTCATTTCTTATTGGTTGCCTTAACCTTTTCTATGCTTTTCAAAACTAACTGCCTTTTTATTTTGGATAAGTATCAAACTTAAACTTTTGCAAATAAAACCTTATTCTTTATTTATACGTAAATCATTTTGATCCTCTTCTCAAAATAATTTATTTTGTAAATCAAATCACTTAGGAAAAATCCCCAAAAACCACAGAAATTTACTTTGATCATGTTATCTAACATATAAAAATTTCAAACCCAAATTCTCAATAAATTTTCTGAAATAAATTATTAAACTCAACGTGCTATATTTTCATTCAAAAATTCATAATAATCTTTCCAAAGATTGGAAAATTATCAAACTTACAACCCAACTCTAAAATCATGTTTTGTATAACATATAATTTTTCCATGGCATTCAAACATCAAAATCTCTCAGTTTTGGTCTAAAAGCATATAGATTCTTATTTAAACAATTTTTTTTCAATTTAAACAAACATTAGTTCATGCATATCATCATCCAAACATCATTATACGAATTTAATTTTAAATCTGAAACATATATTCAATAAATAGAGATGGAAATTATTATTCACCTTAATCTTTGATAAGGAAATGGATTGAGATGAGTTTGATTCCCCTTTTTAATTCTCTTTCTTTTTCTTTGAATTTCTCTTCTTCTTTTCTTTTTAATGGCCGGCTCTACTCTTCTTTTACTTACGTTTTTGATTTGCTTTAAAAATGAAGTCAATAGGAAAAATGAAATGGTAAAAAGAGAATATATATAAGGATAAGGGGTTAGGTAAAGCTTAATACCATTATACCCTTATGTAGATTAATTTACCTATAATCCATTCTCATACCCATTAAATTTATTACTTAAGCACGTCCACTTAAATTTATTCAAATCTCAATCCCCTTATCGATTAACAAATTTAATATTCTATTTAATTTATCTATTAAATATCCTAATAATGTTGTTTAAAATTAGGGGTGTTACACAACCCGTCTATAAAATCCATGTATATTGAATCCCATTTCCAAACTAGTATCTCCAAAGGTTTGAGCGACCCACTCGGCTTCTGATGTTCGGCCTTTACTTGTTGGCAGTTCACACACTGGCTTACCCACAAGCCAACATCCCTCTTCATACTTTCCCAGTAGAAACTCCTCTTCATATCATGATACATCTTGGTTCCCCAAGGATGAATCGTAAACTTCGATCGATGACATTCCCTAAGAACTTCTCTCCTTAGGTTCCCAACATCAAAACACACAATCGTCCCTTCTTTCTCAACCATCCCTTCTAGTTGAGACTAAAATCCTTTAGATCATCAATCTCTGATTCAACCTCAAGCCTTTTAATCTTCTTGGCCAACCACGGATCCTCATTCTGCTTAGAAGCAATCCTTTTAATCAGAATTGGTCGGACGTCCAAGCAGGATAACATAGCGGTGCTTTGATTGGATCTAGCAGTCGATCTTAACTGCACACTACAAGTAGTCAAAGCCTCCAGGTCCTTCCACTCTGCTAACATAGCTAACACCACATTTTGATGTTTTGTGCTAAGAGCATCTGCTACTTTATTTCCTTTCCTAGGCGTATACTCTAAACCAAAATCATATGCTGCTAAAAACTCTAGCCACCTCTGCTTTCTCATATTTAACTCCTTCTGAGAGAATAAGTACCTTAAGGACTTATGATCTGTGTATAACTCAAATCTCTCCCATAAGAGATAATGTCTCCATACTTTCAGTGCGAAGATCACCGCTGCCAACTCTAAATCATGAGTAGAGTATCCACTTCATAGGGTCTAAGCTGTCGAGAAGCGTAGGCAATGACCTTACTCTTTTGCATCAATACAACTCCTAATTCGATTCCACATGCATCTGTATACACCACTAATTCCTTATTCCTATCTAAAACTACTAACACAGGCACGTTGGTCAATAAGTGCTTTGACTTAAGGAATGCTTCCTCACATTTGTCAAACCAGATAAACTTCACGTCCTTCCTCGTTAGCTTAGTCAAAGGCACTGATATCTGCAAGAAATTCTTAATAAACCTCCGGTGGTAACCAGCAAGCCCAAAAAACTTCTGATCTCAGTCAACGTCTCTGGTCTCTTCCAGTTGTTAACAGCTTCAATCTTATCCGGATTGACTGACAAATCCTTCTCTGAAACCACATGACCAAGAAACTTAATTTCTTTCTTCCAGAAATGACACGCTGAAAACTTCGCTTTCAGTTGATGTCGCCTCAGCGTCTCAAGCACCACTCTAAGATGAACTTCATGGTCTCTTTTTTCCTTAGAGTATATTAAGATGTCATCTATGAATAACAAGATGAACCTATCCAAGTACTCTTGGAAAACCCAGTTCATCAAATCCACAAAGAAAGCCGGTGCATTCGTTAACCCGAATGGCATCACTAACTACTCGTACGAACCATACCTAGTCCGAAACCCTATCAACGGAATATTGTTCTCGGCTACTCTTAGCTGATGGAAACCTGTCCCAAATAAAATTGGGAAAATACTCTGGCTCCACTCAACTGATCAAATAAATCATCGATTCTTGGCAAAGGATACCTATTCTTGAATGTCTTCTCGTTCAACTTACAATAGTCGATACACATCCTTAATGACCCATCCTATTTCTTTAAGAACACCGCGCCCGTTCCCCAAGGCGAACTACTTGGTCAAATAAAATTCTTTCCTCCTAAATCCACCAGTTGTACCTTCAATTTCTTCATCTCATAGGTGTCATCCTGCTAGGTGGTCTACTTACAGGTTCTGCTCCAGGCACAAGATCTGCCCGAAACTCAATGGTTCGCTATGGTGGTAGTCCTGTGACTGGCTTAAAAACATCTATAGACACTTTTGCTACCAACACCCGATCTAATTCCTTTTCCACTTCCATTGCATTCAGCAAAGCACAAGCGCTTGATTCTGACTTCTCCACCGAGTATATAATTCGGTTATGACTATTAGGGTGTCTTAGAGATATTTCCCAATCTTGGCAGAATATCCTAGTATCGTATCTATCTAACCAATTCAAACCCAAAATGATCCTAAAGCATAAAAAATCAAAAACATACAAACTGCATGCAAACTTATGACCTAACAAATCAAGTTCTAACTGGTCCCATCTCATTCCCAGAGTTTCATACTCTCTTATCGGATTCGCAACCTTTAAGGAAGTAACAAAGTATGAGGGTTCTAAACATAACTTATCTACCAGACACTGAGGTATAAATGAATATGATGCACCAGTATCAAATAGCACACTAACTGGTATACTATGAATCAAAAGCGTACCTTCCATCACAGTCTTTCCCTTCTCAGCAGCAGTTGGTCTCGAAGATTATGGTTCTAAAGCAAAAACTTTTCTTTTGTTTGCTCTAACCGGTTCTGGACACTGATTCTTGTAATGCCCGATCTGGTCACACTTGATGCACTTCACTCCTTTCTTATTTGCAACCTTCTTTGCTTTTCAAGTTCGACATTCATGAGCAAAATGTCCTTTCTTGTCGCACTTGTAGCAAACTACATCGGCCTTCCTTTCTTGGCAGCTCCTCCTTTCTGAGCTCCTTTCTTCTTAAAGAATTTCCTCTTCTTGCCCTTAGAATCCTGGGTTTCAACCTGCTTCTCTTTCCCGAAAGTGGAAAGCATCTCTTCGTTCTGGATAGCCACCTCCACTACAACTGTACTTAGATCATGGAGATATGGCACAATCACCCTAGCAATCTCAGGCTTCAACCCTCTAATAAACTTCTCATTCCTTTTGATGACAATGGTATCATATCTGTATCTGGACAACTCATAAAACTTCGTAGCATACTCAATCACCGACATCTAACCTTGCACAAAGTCCATAAACTTCCTCAGCAATACTGACTTAGCAACTTCGGACAAGAACCTCTCTTCGAACCTTCTTCGAAACTCTGCCTAAGTCAACTCTTCCTTGGGAACTCCTACGGTAATACCATTCCACCAATAAAGTGCTGCTTTTGCAACTGTTTAGAAGCAATTCTCATCTTCTGCTCATCATCTAATCTCAAGTCAGTGAAAATCCTTTCATAGTGCAATAACTAGTTTTCTACTTCAACAGCATCCTCTGTTCCCTAAAACATCTTCCCACCAAGAATGGTGTAATCCCTGCTCAGTTTGGCACAGTTATTGCCAACTGGGGCCACATGATTAGCTCCTCCAACATTCACGACATTTCCCCTAGCTACTCTTGCAGTTGCTCCATCTTGCATCAGATTGACGAAGAACTGATACCTCATCCCCATATCTACTAGCGGGGTTCCAGCACCAATATTGGCATTTGCGTTTGGATTAGCATTTTCCTGTCAACCCAGATTCCTCCTAGTATTGGGTCGAGCATTTCTATTAGTTGTGGTTCTTCCTCCACCTAGATTTTCTTTTCCGTGTCCTGCCTCCATATCTTCCTTTCTCGTATATCTATATATGAGCCTTAGTAAGATACATAAGAACGGTCCAAGAGAGAGGGGAATACATACTTGTAGATATATATAACAAATGCAAGTATGTTACTATAGCATTAACCCAAGCCCCGGTCTCATTCTCTGATTCTTTGGTTATGTTTTGAATATCTTTTAGGTTCAAATTTCTTTTAAATTTACATAAACCTATCCTTTGATAACAACTTGTAGCATCCCCCATTTGGAGGCCCAAAACTAACTGCTACGGATGCTGCTGTCATCCATAGTTATTAATTCTCGGTGCCTAAATGTGGTAATGTTAGATACATTGATATACCAGAAACACATGAATATGAAAAAAATTAAACTCGATTTAAAACAAATTTCTCATATCATTACAGATAGCATTTAAAATTCATTACTTAATCCCAATTCGTAAACCATGTTTAGAGAAATATAGTTATTACAAATTACGCCAAGAGCGACATATGAAGATGCCCCCTTGGTTGATCAGAGTCTAAATATAGGCAATTAAACAACTTTGCCATTTCATCTAATTACACAGTGGAATCAAACAAAAAGAACTCCTAATAGCTAGCTTGCCTCCTGTACGTATCCGGAAGCTTATTCGTCTAAAGGAGAAACTGAAAATCTTAACTCTCAAACTACTCAAAATCAATTAAGCACCCGAGAGTTTAAGGGGAAAACATAAACTTCGAGTCAGACAAAAAGTCTAGTGTAAATAATAAACTACCACCTTGAACCATATAGATATCTAGTGAGACCACATCGTATAGCGGAACGGGTTTTCCGCTCACTAGTATCTTAACCCAATTTATAATAACCATATACTATGCACCTGCATCCACAATGATTAAGACATAGCATAATAAAATGTATCAGGATGATATACAAACATGCAATATGCCCTAGATTTCCCTTCCTCATTCACCTGACTATATGTCTTAAGTTATAGTTTCTAGGATCACTATTAACCTATTAGTTTTCATAGGCTAACTTATAACCTGTTCCAAGCTTACGGACTATCTGTCTAGTTTCATAGTTTTATTGGAATCACTAAGAACCTGTTAGTGTCTACCAATAACATTATCCAATCATAGTTTTCATGGGGTCAATATGAACCTATTGGATTCTCCAATAACATCTCTCATGTCATAGTTTTCATGGGCTGACTATGAACCTATTGACCTTTATCAACAACCTGTTCCTGACATAATTTTCATGGTATCACTAAGAACCTATTGGCCCCAGCCAATAACAGTTTCCATAACATAGTTTTTATGGGCTTACAAAGAACCTGTCTAAACAATAATCTTTTGATCAGTCTTGGGCATCCTATATTCTGGTCTGTCGGAGCTCTTGGATTCAATTTTACTCACACATGAGTTAATTCAATGTATATTCACTACGTGGTCAACCTAGCCTGTTATTCTGCCCTTAACACCCCAAAGTGCAGTTATGGGTTAATAATGAAGTGAATATGATTACACAAATATGCATGATAACTGATCAAATAACACTACAACTTAAACATCCATGGTTTAATTCCTTGTAATCATTTTAATGAAATATGGTTAATACCCTTAACCCACTATCTTTAGCAAGGAAAGCTTCCCCTAAAATTTCAAAGTTAAATGCCATTTCAAAACTCTTTTACATTGCCATGTATTTACTTTAAAAATGAGATTGGGTTCTCAAATTTGAAAACTAAGGTTTTCTACTATATCCTTTGGATCATTGTGACATCATGAGTTACCCTCCATCACTCTCCCTTTCGACTTCATAGTGCAAACAATCCCTCCGTCCCGTTCCATTTAACTAATGGGCTAGAAGTAAGCGGCTATGCCCCTTTCGCCACTCTACTCTAGCGGTAGGACCTTTCGAATTCATTGCTTAAAATTTTAGACATCATATTTCGAAACCATGAAATATATCTTTATAACACTTGGAAACATTCCTTTCGAAACACTTAAAACATTCCTTTCGAAACACTTAAAAACATGCCTTTCGAAACATTAAAAAAACATGCCTTTCGAAACACTCAAAAACATGCCTTTCGAAACACTCAAAAACATACCTTTCGAAAGCATTGGGTTCAAGTAAAAAGTATTTAAACGACTTCAATCATGTCGAAATTATGGGAGAGGCTCCCACCCTCTCGCAAACATAAGTTGAAAGAAAAGCAGCTTCAATGGTTGCAGAACGGTATTGATTCGAAACTCTACCCTCCGAACTCATTGATTCTTCTAACCAAGGTAGAAGTATTGGTGCGGCAGCATATGTATCGAAGGGGTTTAAAAGTGGTAACCCTTTCGAAAGCTTACTTTTAGAACAAGGGCAGGTCAATGGGTTCGAAAGAAAATAAAAGTGGTTTCAACCCTTCCGCAAGCATGCCTTCGACACCCTTCTTTCCTTCCCCCTTTCTCCAAAACACTACGTAACAAATACTTGATACCATGTGCATTGGTTTCGAATGGATGCAAAGGTTATAAATGGGAGTATGGTGGCGAAAGCAAGAATTGTAAGTGCGAAAATTATAATTCGCTATAAAAACTGATCTTATGCCTTTTAAAGTAATTTCTTTTTACCTAAACCCTTATTTGTCAATTTTCTTTTGGATAACAAAACCTTTTCAAAATTCTTTTTAGAATTTGTTGTCGCATGTAATCCCCAAGTCTCCAATATTTAATTAAAATTATTAACTAACCCCTTGTAGTTAATTAATCATTAAATACTAATCTTTCTAGTTAAATCCAAAACTCACCCAAATCTCTTGAGAAAAATCTTAGAAGCAAGCAGATATGCCCCTTTCGCCACTCTACTCTAGCAGTAGGACCTTTCGAATTCATTGCTTAAAATTTTAGACATCCTCTTTCGAAACCATGAAATATAACTTTATAACACTTGGAAACATTGCTTTCGAAACTCTTAAAACATGCCTTTCGAAACACTCAAAAACATGCCTTTTGAAAGCATCGGGTTCAAGTAAAAAGTGTTTAAATGACTTTAAGCATGTCGAAAGGTATGGGAGGGGCTCCCATACTTTCATAAGTATAAGTTGAAAGGAAAGCAGCTTCAATGGTTGCAGAAGGGTATCGATTCGAAACCCTACTGTTATCTGGCATTTTAACGCGGCTATATCCGAACTGATTGGACAAGTTAGACTTGACTATCATCAAGGCTAGTAGCCTAGAGCGATGATTGTGGTTTCCAAAAATCAAGCATAGATGATACTATGAAGCAAAAGCATGAAAGCTTACTACTCCTTGAAGATGGATCAGGTACGATCCATATTTAACACTATGGATCGTATTCGATTCCACAACTCAACTTTGCTGCGATGATTGGTCAATAACTCAAAATCTACCCATGATATCAACATGAAACTTGGAGTACATGCTTATTATAACATGTGGAACACCCCCTAGGGATCTCATTCCAATTGGAGGAAGTTTGAGGAATCGGCATAACTCCCTTTGGAAGGATCGGCAGAATCAAAATTCAAGCTACACTACTTCATGGAAAATGCGATATCTCACAAACGGTACGTCGGAATTCCACAAAATTGGGGCAGCAAGTAGCTAACATCATGCAACACCCCATATAGGGATCGCAGCCCATTTGGACACGCAAATAGGGATTGGTACTGATCCCTACTGTAGGCCTCAATGGGCTTGGAAATTTTTAGGTGGCCTCATCTTGGTCCTTCGGACCTTCAGCCGAAATTTCTGTCTGATCCGTGTGGGTCTTCCCCTATAAATACAGCAGGCATGGCGTCAAAAAAGGAATCATTCTTTCTGCTGAAAAGGCTCTTCCATTTTTATTCTTCATTCTTGTACTAATGGATCCTAGCTGATCCAAACATTCTTGTAATCATAATCAAGTGCAAGGTCAATAAAAATATGAAGTGGACGTAGGCCAAGATTGACGAACCACTATAAAAATCTGTGTGTTCATTTATGATATTTGCTCTGCTTTAATTTCATTCTTCATTTAATCTCTATTAGAGTCTATTGGGTGTTGATGCCCATTTTTGGTGTCAACATTTTGGCGCTTTCACTGAGAATCGAATTCTCGGCTTGATTGGATCTCATCATCTACTTGTGGATTCCTATATTCATGAGACATATATAGTGTTCCATTGGTAAACTTCCTACTCTACTCAAATTTGAAAAAAATTTAAAGGAAGCTGATAACCGTGGTTAGAAGAACTTAATCAACTTCCCGCGGAGCTGAAAGAAATGATGATGCTAGTGTTCTTGTTTAGAGCTGTTCATGGGTTCATGTCCATTTGGAAGGGATCAGATTCACTTGTGTACGCAAGTTCTTGGAATCAGATTCTGAAGTTTGCACTCAAGTTAGCTAAAGACGATCCCTCTCTCAAGGCCAAAATAGCCGATCCCTCTTTCATGGCCAAAATGGTCGATCCTTCTCTCAAGGCCAAAAGGGCCGATCCTTTTCTTAAGGCCAGTATGGCCGATCCCTCCATCAAGGCCATCATGAAGATCCTTCCTTCTTGGGGTCTAGCATCGATCCCTTTATGACCGACCCCTAAATACATTTACATGCTCAATACCGGTCCCTCCAAAGACATCAATACTGATCCCTCCGAAACAGCTATATCGATCCGTCCAACATACACACACACATCGATCCCTCCAGTATATATATCGATCGCTCCAAAACGTATATATACCAATCCCTCTACAAGGTGTATATACTGATCCCTCTACAAGGTCTATATATCGATCCCTCTGCAAGGTCTATATACCGATCCCTATACCACTGATCCCTCCTTAGCACTGCAACCGATTGCATGCCAACAACTATCTCCATGACTGACCTTTTCCGCCGATCGCTTATAGTCGATCCCTACATTCACTACCGATCCCTCCATACTCCGTATGACGATCCCTCTCATAAAACATTCAATACCGATCCTTATGCCACGTTGGTCTAGAACCATACCCTTGTTCAACCGATCCTTGCACCCCATTCAACTACAACCGATCCCTCCAGCCGTTCCCTTTTGCATTCAGAAAGGGAATGTAACCGAACCCTCCTTCCTAGGGGTAAAAAGGGATCGGTACCGATCCCTCCTTTTTGCCGCACATAAAAAATATGGATCAGGTATGATCCATTTTTAAAAAAAATAGCTCTAAAAAAATATGAACCTGTGTCGCAGCGCAATGCCCCCACATTTTGGTTTCAGAACTCAACTTAAAGATGGCGTGTTCTATCGGCTTCCCTTGCATCCTGTGACTAGCTGGGGCATAGGGGATCAAGCGGCAGCTGTTGAATTGCAGCCAAGGAATGGACAATGAATTGCTACTCGAATGGTATACCCAAAGGATGGAGAACCAAGATGATATGACACGAACTGGGATCAGTTACTGGATCAGGCTTCTAGGGTAGATTACGACTGCTCTCAACTGAACAGCTTCCAAACGCCTAACTTGCCATATATGATACGATGGCTTATCTAACGATCTCCCTATGATACTTATTATGCCATCTCAAAGTATAGCTATCCATCATCAAATTCAAACCTGAAGTAGTCACCCATTCGACTCGAAGAAAACCCAAGAAGTTCTGGCCTAAGGTTAAACTCGGGTAAAACCAAGATTTTCTCCAAGCAAACACCAGTATGACTCCAAGCACTATTCGTCACCAACCTAGCACTTCAAATTCAGGGACTCCAAGCGAACCAGGGGCTGACTCCAAGCAAATAACAAATTTTCTTGGGTCGGATTCCAAGTAAAATTATCACCAATCCATCACACATTGGACAATCATGCACAAGCATTACAAACAGTCATAACTTGAAAACGGACCGGACTAACAACGATTGGAGCATTTCCCCCAGTTGAAGCCCATTCACTAAGGCCATTCGATATGCAGAATATCCCAAGAGATTCAATATGCCAACTATGTCGGCATATTCTAGAAACAAAGATCCTTAAGAGCATCTCATTAAATATGAAGGGCACATGAATTCTGCCAGAGCGACGAACGCAATTAAATGCTCATTCTTTCCCATATGCCTAAAGGGAGTAGCGATCGATCTTGTGATTTACGCGATCACCCCAGGTCGATCTCCTCGTTTAATCAGCTGGCTAAGGAGTTCACTGAGAAATTTGGAATTCATGCGACTCATACCAAGGATGCGATGGTGTTATCCCCAACTTATCCCAAGCGCCAAGCGAGCCGCTCAAAGACTTTTGGTAGAGACTTAACACCGCTGTCACAAAAGTGATCAATCCTAGTGAGTATATCATACTGATGGCGTTGATAATGGGAATCGACCCCGAGACACACTTTGGTGATTGGTTACCTGGAGAGCCTCATATGACCTTGAATCATTTATGTTACAAATTTAAACAGAATCTAAGCAAGGAGGAGGTAGAGCAAACTAGGAGAAAGAACAATGCAGGCCGTTGGCTGAAGGAAGTCAAAGCAAGGGCAGCATTGAGGCCTTAGATGAGGACTCTGATTCTAGGAGATGACCCAGAATCCCAAAATCCAACTCATATACTCCTTTGAATGATTCAATCAAAAACGTCTGCTTGGAGATTCATGACTCAAAGAAATACTAGAAACCATCCTCGAGAGATTCTACCGAAACCTAGAAGAAATCTAGGAAATGTTGTATATTTCAAGATACGCACGGTCATAACACCAGCGATTGTAGACACCTCTGAGATGTGATTAGAAAGCATATTCGAATAGGAAAGATTCAACAATATGTGCAAGCCCCACAGAATGGCGGGCAGGGAACATCCAACCCTTACCAATAATGACCTATGATTATCAATTGGACTACCTAAAGTAGACTTCCAACTGAGCAGGGTTGGGGCAAAGTGGAATAGCGAGCATTTGACTCTGCTTCACTTATCAATAAGATTTATTTCATTTTCAAATATGTTGCGAACTATGACCAACCAGAACTAAACTACTTCCAAATGATGCAGGTGACCAAGTAATTAGATTTGGGTACCAACTAACCTCCACGAAACATAATCAGACCTTTAGAGGATCATCAAGACGAGTGTGATTCACGTTCATCGGCTACCATATGCCCCTGACTTGGGGGCAAGGACTCGAAATGGAAAGTGGGTTTGACTCGACTATCCACTTCCTACTCTGTGCTTCAATTCTGATAGAACATCTGTGCCTTACTCAGGGCCGAACAAGGTCAGAAGGTAATACAAAGTGGGCATGATTAATCGTCTACTCATCAACCTCCATGCTTGACTTGAAGACCGGAGAAACACTTGGAGTGCATGAAACTCGACCATCCACTCCCAGCTCATACTTGAAGTTCACCAAAATACTGATGCCTCTCCCGAAGCTCAGCATGAACGAGGTTCAACTAAACTGGACACGATTTGACTATCCACACATTAACTCCTGCCCTAGAAATAGGAAATAGTCTGGAAGCTCAACTTAAAGTAGGCATGACTGACTGCCTACTCATCAACCACCGCCCTCAACACGTGGACACAACTACAGCTTGAGGTGGATGTGACTTGATTGTCTACTCGAAAACTCTCTCCCTGGACTTGTTGGGAGGAGTACTAAGCAAATTTGATGATATCTGACCGTCCAATATAGGCATGGATGTGATCTAGCCATCCATCTCTTACTCCCTTCCTCAACTTGATTGGAGGAGCTACAATCCCCCAGTGGACGTGAATCAACTATCCTTTTGTCAAATTTTTCCCTTGATGCTGGGGGCAGAATTCCATTACGTGGATGAATGCGGTTCGACCGTTCATTCGACAACTCTTACCTCGACTTGACAACTGGAGTATAAATCATAAATGGGTGTGAATGACCATCCATTGACTAACTTTGCTCCCTAGAGTGTGGAATAGAGTATAAACACCAATAAAATGGATGCGGACTGACCGTCTATCGACTAACTCTGGTCCCCAGAGCATGGACTGGAGTATAAACACCAAATGGGTGTGACTGACCACCCATCGACCAACTCTGGTTCCTAGAGCGCAGACTGGACTATAAACATCAAATGGGTGTGACTGACCACCAATTATAAAACTCTGGTCCCCAAAGCATGGACCAGAGTATAAACACAAAAAGGACGTGGTTCAACCGTTTATTGATCAACTATGGTCCCTTAGCGCAGTATGGAGTGTAAATACCATGAAACATGAATGTGGTTCGACTGTCCACTCCTTAACTATTTCTCTTGACTTGGGGGCAAACATACGACTCAAACTGGATGCGATTTGACCATCTCCTCCCCTGCTTGAGCTCAAAGTTAATCAGAACACTCATCTTACTCCTAAGGCTAGGTAAAAATAGGATCCAAATAGAAGTGAACGTGGAACGACCATCCACGCATCGACTCCTGCCCTAGATGTAGGGGCAGTTTGAGAGTACAAGCCTAAATAGAACATGGTTCGACCATCCAATCCAAGAGGATGTGATACATCCATCCACGACCTTGTTTGGGCCTGAGGTATAGCGAACTATCCAAGCCTTGCCCAGACATCGGTAAGCCCAAAATCCAAACCAAGACATGGACGCGGTTCAACCGTCCAGCAAACAACTCTGGTCCCCCTGTGCGGATTAGAGTATAAACACAAATTGGGTGTGATTCGACCACTCGCCAATAAACTCTTATCCCCAGAGTGTGGATATGAATATAAACAAATAGTTGAGTGTAGTTCAACCACTCAATATTCCATAAACTCCAGCCTGAACTCGACAAGAGGAGTATAAACTCACTATGGATGGAATTCGACTGTCCACGAACTAATTCTACTAACACAAGAATGGGAACAAGAGTACAAACTACTACAAGCCGAGTACGACATCTTACTATTGCTACGGTTGGGTGATCTTTATAACTTAAGGCAACGACTACAAGGAGGCCTTAATACAAAACCAATCGGAATGACATCCAAAGTCACGGGTGACCAACTATATCGTACCATCAGATCGAGGGTCAATATTGGTTCGCACCAACCACAAATGGATGTGACCCGAACGTCCATCGAATAACTCCGGTCACCATAGCATGGATAAGAGAATAAACTAAGGATGAGTGTGACTTGATCATTAATTCTCCAGCACCTTCTTTCGATCCGTCTGGAGGAGTATGAAACCGGATGAGCATGACCCAACTACACCTGAGCCAACTCTATCCCTAGATATAGCGAGAGAATATCAATCAAAATGGACGCGACTGACCGTCCAGCTCTGAATGAATGCGACGTGACCATTCATTCGTTGACTCTAACCATGATCTGACTAGAAGAGCAATACGAAACAGACATGGCTAGACCATCCGCAGACTGATCCTTGCCCTTGGTCCGGTAGGGAGAGCATCAATCACTGATTGGACATGACTTGCCTTCCTACATATCGGTGTATGCCCCAAACTTGGGGGCAGAAGCGAGAAACAAGATGAATGTGAACCGACCATTCATCGATCAACTCTAAGTCTTTGGAGCTTATGTGGGAGTATAAACACGACTAGGACGAGACTCGACAGTCCATGTAGTACATTTATCAACCTGAGACCGGGGTGGAAGTGTGATCATCCAAAGACTGACTGTGATAGCTCAATATTGTGACTCATACGTAGTGTTTACAACGACTCAAGGCTACGACCGAAAGGATGCCTAGAGATAAAATCATTGAATAGATGCCTAAGTTCAGAGGCAACTGATTAGCACTCCAACCCGAACAATGAGTAACAGATCATGACTACGTTGAATAGAAGGCGCGTCACTCAAATATAAAAGCAGATTCAAACTCAAAGCAAGATCCAACTATGTAGTTACACAGAACATGAGGCTGAAACCTACTCGACATTTGATTCAACATGTTTCTAAGGCCGATCTTCGGCCATTTGCAGATAATCACTCAAAGCATTTAGAGCCCTTCACTATCAGACTCAATAACTCATGACAAGACTCTGGTATTCGACCGGAGTAATCGTCATCATTGACTGTCCCAACTAGATTTCACGTTGATTGTTACACAAAAAAATTACGTTTGAACTCAAGGAATCCAAGGATGCACCCACTGAGTTTACAATCCACATTAGGGTCAGCCATGGTGACCCATCAAGGGTACTGAAGATCGGATCATAGTTCAGTGCAACGATGATGAAGGAATTAGCTAGCTTTCTCCAAACAATCTTGATGTGTTCGCTTTGCGCCATTCTGACATGCATGTGATCTCACCGACTATCGTGAGCCATGCATTGAATATTGACCTGAGGCATGTCCCGGTGAAACAAAAGAAACGTTGCACGGATTCGAAGGGATTTGCTGCACTTAAAGAGGAGGTGAGTAAACTCAAAAACAATAGGTTTACTCGCGACGCCCTCTACCCGAAATGAGTATCCAATCCAGTTTTTATGTGAAAAGCTAATGGAAAGTAGTGGTCATGCATCGACTACTCAGACCTGAACAAGGTGTGCCCGAAAGACAGCTGTCCACTTCTGAGGAAAAACCAGTTGGTAGATTCAACCGCTGGATATGAACTTCTTTCATTAATGGATGTGTACTCTGGATACAACCAGATCCTGATGCACGTCCCCGACCAGATGCACACCAGCTTCATTATCGATCTAGGGCTATATTGTTATGTTGTGATGTCATTTGAACTAAATAATGCTGAACTACTTACCTGAGACTAATCAACAGGATGCTCAAAGACCAGATCGGGCGATCGATGAAAGTATATGCGGATGATATTGTAACAACCCGTATATTTTATGATTTTATATTTAAATATTTTTTTAAATATAGCGTCTTTCGTCGGATTTAGGTCTGAAATGTCACTTTTTGCAAACGGTCGAATTAGGACTCGGGACCACTTCCATTGAGTCCAATATGGCATTTTCGACTTTTTTGAGTATAAGCATCGATATGTTTGGAGTAAGTTGAATTTTGCTATTTTCTATTGGGCTTTTGGGTTTGGGTTTCGCCCAACTCATCATATACCCTAACTCAGCCCCTCTCTTCATCCATTCATTCACATTTCATTTCTTTTTTCTCAAGCTCAACTGAAAATGGGGGAAAAGAAAAGGGATCAGAAATTCCAAGCCCTAGTTCCTCTTGCAAACTCAAATTCTTGCTCCAAATTTGTTTGCACAAAAAATGGGCAAACACCTCCAAGTTGTATGATTTAGTTGATTTTATGTTGCTTTTAGTGATCTGGATGATTTATGCAAATATGTAAAAAGCAGGGACTAAACTATAAAAGACACAGATTTATAGTGGTTCAGCCAGAATGTGCCTACGTCCACTTTATATATTATTTCTCCTTTCTTGTTCAGATTACAAGTACAAAGCTTTGATACAAGTATATGAAAGTTGTTTGAAAGTTCTATCCGTGCTTGAGCTCTCCAACTTGTCCCCCATTGTTGTACCCCTGCCCCTCTATTTATAGAGTGAGGCTGGGGGTAGGGGTCTTGGATGTATATAGCTGCTGGTGGGCCTGGGCTGATGCAATCAGGCCTGGCAAAGTTGGTCCGGAACGCCTTGGTCCGGTGGAACTTGGTCTGGTGGAACTTGGTTTGGTGGGACTTGGTCCGACGGTGAGTGATTCGGCGATGGTTGGTTGGATTTTGGTTCGGTGGGACTTGGCTTTGGTTCGGCAGTGCTGTCTTGGAGTTGGTTCGGTATGGATTGGCTTTGGTTCGGCAGTGCTGTCTTGGAGTTGGTTCGGTGGGACTTGGCTTTGGTTCGGCAGTGCTGTCTTGGAGTTGGTCCGGCAGGGATTGGCTTTGGTTCGGTAGTGCTGTCTTGGAGTTGGTTCGGCAGGGATTGGCCCGGTCGAAACACACCCAACACTTGCCCCCCAAAGTAGGGCATGTGCATGCATATGGCGTGCTTTACTTTAGGTCATTCATCCTGGACACACTCATCCGGTCAAGAATGCCGAACCAACTGGTCTGGTCGTTGATATTCGCCTATAAGTATGGACCTTATGCTTTCATTATTCACTACCAACTAAAATAGCTGAACCACGCTTGACTACCGAATCAGGTGATTGCCGAATATCTCTTATGTTTTGAACCACCGAATGAACCTGTGGGGTATGAGTGCCGAATGAACCTTCGTGCCTTGAACTGCCGAATGAACCTGTGGGGCATGAGTGCCGAATGAACCTTCGTGCCTTGAACTGCCGAATGAATTTTTATGACTCAGAATACCGAACGAGACCCGGAGATTGAATGCCGAACGAACCTTGAACCTTTTATGTTTCGAATTACAAATGAAATTCTAGATTGTACGCACTTGCTTGTTTATATCTCTACATCCTTTGTTTTAACGATGTACTCTTTTGTGTCGCAGATAATGTCTCACAAAGTTGAAACCCGATCAGAAAAGAAGAAATCCCAGGACAGAGAAGATCCTTCTGCAGTGCCCCCAGCTCAGTTAGGACCGGGACGTCATGGGCCCACCCCGAGGTCACTAGTAGATGGGTACGGCCCTCAGGAGCTTTTGAACTCACCTCCTGACTGTTTCCCTAGCTTTCTCAAAGGCGAGCAGCTTGATGTTATTTCTCACTCCTTTGGGATTGACAGAGCGCGCATGCTATTGCCGGGGGAGGGAGTGATGCCATATAATCCCCCAGAAGGATATTTCGCCCACAGTAGGTACCATTGTATGTATGGGGCTATTCCCCCGATCAATGCTTGGATACTCAGCTTCATCACCTACTTGAAGGTTGCTCCATTTCAGCTTCAGCCTAACTCCTACGCCATCCTGGTGAGTCTGTTTGTCATTTTCCAGAGGAGATACGGGCGTCCTCTCTCCAACCGGGAGATCCGGTATTTGTACAATCTGAGAGGCTATAAGAAGGGGTCTCCATACATCAGCTTGGAATCAGCCGTGTCTTTCAAGCCGGTCCTGGACTTATATTCGAAGTTCAGCATGTTCAAGAAAGAATGGTTTTTCGTCAAGGATGACTCTGTCTCTATTCGTCGCTTCAGTTCCGGCTGTAAGTTTGAAGCTTATTTATAATTTCCGTTTTGACTGCAATGCTTCTTCTTATGTGTTTTTACTTCTTGCTAGCGACAGGTGGCTTTGCGGTCGTAGAAAATGACCGCCTGGTTCAGATGGCTGCGGAAATAGAAGCCATTTTGGAAAGGGATAGGTCGGCTTCTTACTTGATTAGGAACGCTACACTTCTGGGGCACAACCTGATTCTACCACATCAGTCCGTGGTCAAGCAGAGAGACACGGCTGAGGAGAGGACTGCCAAAGCTACAGAAGGGGCCACGGCGAAGAGCAGCAAAAGGAGACCCTTCTCGATGCATCCAGTCGCCGGGGGGAAGAAACTCAAGAAGTCCGATGGACCCTCTCCCAACACACATCCAGATGTTCAGGAGGAGGAAAAAGTGGAGGGGGAAAAAGGCGAGGATGAAGGAGGTGAGGTGGAGAGCGGAAGCGGTAGAGAAGGTGACGGTGATCGTCACGGCGATGATGGTGGCGAAGGACAGGGCGGTGATGGCACCGGGGCTTTGCCTCCTGGGCAGGCAGGCGTGATTCAAGAGTGGACAGATGACGCTCTCCGCCAAGCCTTCGAAGAGTTGGAGGAAGGACCGGCCTTGGCGGAGAAGCCCAAGAAAGTTGATAAGGCCGGGACCAGCGCCGATTTATCTTCCGGGAGTGCTTCTACTGAGGCAACTTCTGCGATTCAGGGTGAATTTCTCTTTATTCTTTTTAATTCTTGAATGATGGCTCAATGCATGCTGGTGACACTTGGTTTTCATTCCAGGAGCGGGCAAAATGGCCAAGACCTCAGATCTTCGGCATAGGCTTGAACAATACAGACTTCTCAAAGCTTCTGCCAAACCGAAGCCTCCTACTAACCGCCCTGGAGACGTAGTCGGCTATCGTCCTCTTCTTGGGGTTATTGAAGAAGATATACAAAAGAGGAAAAGGAGTCGATCTTCGTTTGAATCTCCTCCTGGCCCTCCGGCCCCACTCCAGCCTATTCACGATATTACGGAAGAGGATACTGAGTTTATGCCTTCCCCACATCCGTCTGAGAATCCAACCGCCACCCCGATAGATCACCCAGGCTTGGTTCGTAATCCTTTTGCGGGTCATCCAGACCTGGACCGGGCCTTTCATGACATCTCCCTCGATGAGGTTACTGGTGAGCACCTTCTCCCTCGCAATCCTATGGTACGGGTGCTTGACGAAGCTAAGTCCCTGGACCTTGATTTGCTTACCACCTGGGTTGTAACTCTTGGGGATGAAGCTAAGGCGAACATCGACCGGGTTGCCGAGGAGACCAGGAAATTGATGGTGCATCATGCCCGACTAGTCAAGGCCGGGGAGGAAATTGGGAGTGCCAACATTCGGCTACGGTTAATGGTCTCCGACCAGGCTAAGCAGCTTGCCGATCAAACCATTCAAATTTCTCAGCACGAGGCCGCATCCAGGAAACTGAAGAAGACTATGGAAGAGGACAACAGGGCAGAGTTGCGAAAAATGGAGGCCGCCTGCAAGGAGCGGATTGACATAGCCATTGTGACGGTGGATGAGGTTCGACAAGCGGACCTCGAGCGGGTACAGGAATTATCGGGGAGACTTGAGGCCACGGAGCTTGCTCAGTCTAGGTTGAAGGAGGAGATGGTGGCGATGAGGATATCCCTTCAGGCTGACCGCTCACGATACCGATCGGAGAGGGATGCTGCCGTTGCTAAGCTGCGTGCTTCTGAGGCCCGAATGAGGGAGCTTGAGGAAAATGAGGGAATGATGGATGAGATGCTCCAGGATATGTATTTCCGCACTTGGAAACAGGGTAACTTATCCTGGATGGATGATTACCCCCGAGTTATGGCCAGGATTTATCTCCGGGCTCTGGAGGAGGCTAGGGCTGATGTGGATAAAGAGGGTGGTGCGGTCTTCAGAATGGATGTTGTCACTGCCAGTTTACCAAGAAGGAGAAGGTGGCGGTGAAGGAGGGTATGCGGATGCTTGCCGCTGAGGAGGCAGGTGCGCAGGTAGAGGATGATGATCAGGATGGTCGGGAAGCAGGCGCTGGTAAGTCTTCCCTTCTAGTCTTTCTGTTAACTTGGTTGCTTATCACTAATGAATTCTTTCTTTGATCGGACAGGTGGGCAACAGGACAAGGGTAAAGCTCCGACGCAGCCGGCTCCTTGATTTGACCTGGATATCTTTTTGTGGACTTGACATCGTTGTATATGTTAGTCTCAAAACAGTAACGTAACTTTTAGGTTGTAATTATGTTACTTGTAATAAACAACATTATTCTTGATGTGTAATTTTTGAACTTTAGCTGATTATATCGTATTTGAATGCTTTTATTATTTTGACATGTTGTATGAGAAATATAGCTATGCATATGCTTGTAATTTAGTTGTGTTTGATGTCAAGTTCTTGCTTAAAACATAATTTTATGTCTTGCAATGTTAGTGTGGTGTGTGAATAAATTATAGCCACGTATTTATACACAGAAGAAGAAAATACCGCCCTTCATATTTTACTTGTAGATGGCAGCTTTGAATGTCTTGTGAGACTGAGTATGGAATGCGGCCTAGTGTCCTGTTGTGAGTTCCCACTCCCATTAGCGAATGTCTCCTATTATGTGTCCTGTACTTTAGGGATCGTTATAGAGGATAGGAGGAAAGTTTTTTAAATAAAATTGAAATATGGGAAATAGTAAAACTTCCAATCACGGAAGGCCTTTGATATGCTTAAGTTCGTGGCAAACGGGCTTTGTAGTCACTTTCCCTAGCTGTGGGTCTTGGAGACATTTGTCACCCATCTTACGCCTCCGCGGGGAGTTAATCTTTTTTACCACAGCCGTACTTAAGACACATCGGAGCCGAGATCGCGCACAGTAACTACCCGGGCCATTATGGCCCATAATCATGGGTATTATTCGATTTACTGCGGCCGGCTAGCGTGGGTGCCGATCGTCAACCGTGAACTACCCCTGGCTGGCCACACCTTATGTTGGGGCTTAAAGTAGGTTCACAGCTGCCGGCAAGCCGAACGCCGTAATGAGCTGCCTTGGCTATAGTCGGCCTTCTCGGTGGCTTATAACCAGCTCATTATAGTTGGCTTTAAGGGCCGTCGCGAGAAATGAGTTAACCCGCAGCAGAGGGATGCCGGAGCAAAAGTGTCTCATTGGCGAGGGCATAGATTTGCATAGTACCTGTTAGGTCTTGTCTAGGTGAAGTCGCGCTGTGGAGCGCCTTGAATGGAAATGCTATATGCACAGGATTTTGTTCAACATAAAAGGATAAAGTTAACAAGCAGCCAAGATATAAAGAAACAAGTTAAAATAGAGGCATGGTTTTTTTAAAGTGGTTCGGCATGAAAAATGCCTACGTCCACTGATTCTCTTTGTTAATTCACTTCATATGGGCAGTACAAGTTAAGAAAAGTATCGACGAAGGTGTTGGATGTTCCATGCCCCCTGGAACACCTCCCCGTCTACAGTTGACAAAATATAAGCTCCATTGTGGAGATCTTTATGAATTACATATGGTCCGTCCCAGATTGGATCTAGTGTCCGGGGCGCGGGAAGATTCGCTTGAGGACAAGATCTCCCTCTTGTAAGCTACGATGCTTGACTTTGGAGTTGTATTGCGCTGCCACTTTTTGCTTGTGAGCAGATGTTTTGAGTGCTGCATCGTTTCTACTCTCTTCAATTAGATCCAAAGACATGTGGAGGAGTTCTTCGTTTTCTTCTGGGTTATAGTGGATCCTACGGTGGGAAGGCACTATAGTTTCAACTGGGAGCATAGCCTCCGATCCGTATGCCAAAGAGAAGGAGTATGCCCTGTTGATGTTCTGAAAGATGTGTGATAGGCCCACAGTGCTGTAGGAAGTTCATCCACCCAAGCGCATTTTGACTTTTCGAGTTTCTTTTTTATTAGAGTTTTGAGAATTTTGTTGACGGCTTCGACTTGTCCGTTTGCCTGGGGATAAGCTACGGATGAGAAGCTTTTGTGAATTCCGTGCTCTTGGCACCATTTGGTGAACTCCTCGCTGTCAAACTGAAGTCCATTGTCCGATATGATTTTGAATGGGACTCCGTACCTGCATAGAACATTTTTGATCAAGAAGTTAATAACTTTTGCTGAAGATACTTTATTTAGGGGTTCTGCTTCCACCCATTTGGTGAAATAGTCGACTGCCACTATAGCATATTTGGCCCTGCCTCGGCCCATTGGCAGTTCGCCAATCAATTCAATTCCCCATAATGCAAAGGGCCAGGGGCTGGTCATTTGAGTAATCTCAGTTGTTGGTAGCCGCGAAATCTTAGCAAACTTCTGACATCTGTCACATTTTCTGACGAAATCTAAGGCGTCCTTGCTTAAGGTTGGCCAGAAATATCCATATCGGAGTATCTTTTTTGCCAGAGTCTGCCCTCCATTGTGATCTCCGCAGCTTCCTTGATGGATGTTGGATAAGATTTCCTTGGCTTACCTTCCAGCGACACACCTTAATAAGGGGTTAGAGAAGCCGCGCCGATAGAGGATGCATTCTTGTATTGTGTAGCGGGAAGCTTTCCTCAAGATTTTCTTGACTTCGTTACGCCCGTTGGGTAGTGTGCTGCTTTGTAAGTAGTCTCGGATGGGAGTCATCCAAGTTGCTTCTTCGGTTGCATCTATCAGATTGACTTGCTTAAAACTTGGGGTCAGTTGCTTTGAGATGGCTACTGCTCCGGAAATAGCGCCGTCTCTCATGCTAGCTTGCTTCGCCAGTTCGTCGGCCTCTTGGTTCTCTTCCCGAGGGATGTGTTTGATTAAATAGTGATCCAATCGATTGAGAAGCAACTTGGTCTTCTTTAAATATGCCACGAGTCGTTCTTATCGAGCCTGGAATTCTCCTAGTATTTGATTTACAATAAGTTGAGAATCACTATGAAGACACAAAGAATTGGCTCCGATTTCTAAGGCAAGTTCTAATCCAGCTATCACTGCTTCATACTCTGCATCGTTGTTGGTGGCAGCGAATTCCAACCTTATAGCATAGTGTAGCTTATTTCCCCTGGAAGTGATTATTACCACACCTGCCCCCGAGCCTTGTTCGTTTGATGCACCATCCACAAAGAGATTCCACTTGATGTCTTCTGCTATTTCTGATTGCTCCTTACCTTCGTTGGTAGTGAATTCGGCAATGAAATCGGCCATGGCTTGTCCCTTGATGGCGGTGCGAGGATGGTAGGTGATATCGTATTGACTTAGTTCAATGCACCATTTAATTAGTCGCCCATAAGTGTCGGGACGATGGAGTACCTGCCTCAGTGGTTGATCGGTCAGAACTCTGATGGAATGGGATTGGAAGTAGTGACGTAGTTTCCATGATGTGATTAGCAAACAGTACGCTAGTTTCTCAAGTTTAGGATATCTGGCTTCCGCCCCTGTAAACCTCTTGCTTACGAAGTATACTGGCCGCTGCGTGCGTTCGTCTTCTCTAACCAATGCGGCGCTTAGAGCATGAGATGACACAGCAAGGTATAGGTATAGCTCTTCGCCTTTGTTCGGAGTTGAGAGTACTGGTGGTCTCTGGAGGTGTTCGATTAAGTTAAGGAAAGCTGTTAAGCATTCATCAGTCCATTCGAATTTTCCTTTCTCTTTCTTTAAAGCTTCGAAGAAGGGGATGCATTTGTCGGTCGCTTTGGAGATGAATCTGCTCAGGGCAGCCACCTTCCCATTTAGGCTCTGCATTTCCTTTCGGGTAGAAGGTATCCTGATATCTTTCAGAGCTCGGACTTGTTCAGGGTTTGCTTCAATCCCTCTGGCATGGATGATGAATCCTAGAAACTTTCCTGATGATACTCCGAAGGAACACTTTAGGGGATTCAGCTTCATTCCATATTGGCGAAGTACTTGAAACATTTCATCCAGGTGGCTTATGTGATCGTCGGCTCCCCTTGACTTTACCAGCATTTCATCCACATAAACTTCCATAGTTTGTCCTATTAGCCCTGCAAACATCTTGTTGATGAGGCGCTGATAGGTGGCCCCTGCGTTTTTAAGTCCGAAAGGCATTACCTTGTAGCAGTACAAACCCCGATCAGTGATGAAACTAGTGTGGTCTTGATCGGGAGCATGCATAGGAATTTGGTTATATCCTGAGTATGCGTCCATAAAAGATAAGAGTTCGTGCCCGGCTGTGCTGTCCACAAGCTGATCGATTCAGGGAAGTGGGAAACAATCCTCCGGGCAGGCGTCATTTAAGTTGGAGAAGTCAATGCATGTTTGCCACTTCCCACTAGCCTTCTTTACTAGCACCGGGTTGGCGATCCACTCTGGGTAGATGGCTTCTCGTATGAAGTCATTGGCAAGTAGGTTCTTTACTTCCTCATCGAGGGCTACTGATTGTTCTACCCCCATACTTCTCTTTTTCTGTTTTACTGGCACCTTGGTAGGATCAATGTTTAGTACGTGGCACGCTATGTCAGGGGAGATTCCGGTCATGTCAGCGTGTGACCATGCAAATACATCCAAGTTGTGGCGGAGAAAATCAATGAGTTGTTCCTTCAAGTCTGCTTTTAGTTGGGACCCGACTTTCAATAGTCTACTCGAGTCATATCGGTCTACAGATACAAATTCCATAGCCTCTGCAGGCTCGGCGGTGCCCTCCTCCTCTTTGTCCCTGGGGTCTAATTCATTGAAAGGGTCGCTGGTATATCGAAGAGGAGGGGCTTTCTTTATTTGCTATGCTTCCAAACTTTTTGTGCAGAGGGCAATCTCTACACTCTTCCCTTTATCCTTCCTGTGGTTGTTGCGAAGTTCAGTTACATAGCAGTCTCGAGCAGTGTCCTGGTCTCCCTCTACTTCCCCTACTCCATTGTCCGTTGGATATTTCATCTTTAGGCACCATGGTGCCAGGACAATTTGGAAGTCAGACAAGGCTGGCCTTCCTAAGAAGGCGTTGTAGGTCGAGTGGTTTTCTATCAGCACAAATGTTTGTTTCCGCACAACGGAGCGGGGATGACTTCCAATTTCAACAAAGAGGTCCAGTTGCCCGAGGGGCAGCTTCGCATCTCCAGTGAAACCGTGTAGTGGTTTATTGCAAGGAGAAACATCCTTTATTGATAGTTTCATTTTGTCGAATGCATGCTAGAATAGGATATTTACTGAGCTTCCAATGTCTACTAGAATTCGGATAACTTCGGCTGGACCAAGCCGGGCAGAGATAACCATGGGATCCATGTGAGGGTACTGCCTTCCTTCTAGGTCATGCCTACTGAATGTGATGTCATCACTCTCTTTCCGCTTCGGGTGGCGTTCTTCTATAACAGAATTAACACAGTCTTCATTGTTTCTAAGTGACTTTCCATATCTTTCCATCTCTGCCCAGCTTCTGTCAGCGATGTGTGGTCCTCTCGAGATGGTATGGACCACTATTTTCTCTTGACTGGAGCCGCTAGTGTTGCGGTTTCCTCTGCCTATCTCCGGGGAGGGTAGCCATAAGTTCTCATTGGCAAGAGCTGGAGTCCTGTTCTGACCTTTTACATAGCGTTCCAGTCTCTTCCTTCTGATGTGTTCTTCAATCAAGTCCCGGAGATGATGGCATTCATTGGTATCATGCCCATGAGATTCGTGGAAGCGGCGGAACTTTCCAGATTTAAGTGCGTTATCTGATTCCTTCTTATATGGTGGGCGTTTGTATCTAACTTCGTCTTGGGTGGCAAGGAAGATGTTTTCGATGGTTTCATTCAAAGGAGTGTAAGTGTCGAATCTCGGTCCTGGCCGATATATGCGCTTTTCTCCCTTCTTGCCCCCAGAATTATCTCTAGAATCATTTCTTCGAACGTCCTTTGCTACAGCGGGCGTGTTGCCGTGAGCTGCCTTATTTTGTTGCCCTGACTGCCCCTCAGTGGCAGCGTCTTTAAGCCTCATATATTTCCCGGCTTCATGGAAGAAATCGGGTAAAGTAGCTGGTTTTTCTTTTGTCAATCTTCTAGCAAATTTAGTATCCGGATGCACACCACTACAGAGGGCCATTAAGATAAGCTTCTCATCGGCATCTTGGACTGCGGCCGCTGTGGCATTGAATCGGGTTAGGTATTACTGCAGCTTCTCTCCAGGTTTCTGTTTGATACTGGATAAGGAATAAGCGTCCTTGGGTTGTTCCACATGAATGCGAAACTGGCTGATAAACTTTTCTTTCAGCATCTCCCACGAGCTGATGGATCCTTGGGGTAGATGACAGAACCAGGAGGTAGCTAGATCTGCTAAGAATAGTGGAAAGCATTTGCACAGTAATCCCTCTGTTGCTCCACTCATGAGAATATGTTATGTGTATCTCTGTAAGTGTACAACGGGGTCGGAGGTTCCTTTGTAAGGTTCCATTGTTGGCATTTTCCATTCTCGGGGGGTGATGGCAATTTCGATATTGCGGGTGAAGGGGCTGGTTACCCTAGCGCCTATCCCTCGATCTCTTTGATCCCGTTGGACGCACTCTCTGAACAAGCGTGCCATCCTTTCATCAGAATTTGGAGCAGATAGAAATGAGTTCGGTTCTGCACTGTGGGACTGATTCCGTCCAGATGACCTGTAGGGATGGTATCGTCTATCATTCCTGGTATTTTCCAGTGGCTGTCTTTGATCTTCTGGGAGCATGCTAGGGTCAGCCACAGTTGGCCCTTGCCTTGATCTTCCCTTGCTGGGTTCTGATCTAAGAACTTCCTCGGGTCCAACTTCGGGCTGGACTCTAGCTCGGCCCCGTTCACTGGTGTTTCCGTGGTTAGGCTGTATGACAGGCTCGGCTACAGTTGATCTCCGCCCGATACCTCCCCCGTTGGGTTCGGTTCCAAGCGTTTCCTCAGGTCTAACTTCGGGCTGAGCTCGGTCTCGACTCCTACCATGGCCGCTTCTGTCGTTAGCTCCTTCGAAGAAGGAAGATCTTTGTTGTCTCTGAGATCCGCCAGACTGGGACTCACCTCATGATTCAGTGTTGCGGTTGGACTCTTCAGCATCCCTTAAGCGTGACATGAGTTGGTCCACCAAGGCTTCCTGTTGGGATGTGAAGCGGTTAGTCACTTCAGCCACAACCCTGTCTAGATCTGCCCTAGTAATTGCCGCCGGCTGTTCTGTGGCAGGGGTTGTCGGATTTGCCTGACCTTCATTTGGTACTGCTGCTGGAAGGGGACAATTTACTTGATCTGTGACCACTGGATCTGGAAGACTGCTGGTTGCGATGTTTTTTCCTTTGTTAACATCTTTCTTCTGCTTGGGAGGCATGTCTTCCAAGCAATGTGCGACGCTGATAGGAAGAAAGTTAAGTGGGAGAAGCTAAAGTCCGGGGTTCAGTGCTCTCAGTGAAAGCACCAAAAATGTTTGCACAAAAAATGGGCAAACACCTCCAAGTCGTATGATTTAGTTGATTTTATGTTGTTTTTAGTGATCTGGATGATTTATGCAAATATGTAAAAAGCAGGGACTAAACTGTAAAAGACACACAGATTTATAGTGGTTCAGCCAGAATGTGCCTACGTCCACTTTATATATTATTTCTCCTTTCTTGTTCAGATTACAAGTACAAAGCTTTGATACAAGTATATGAAAGTTGTTTGAAAGTTCTATCCGTGCTTGAGCTCTCCAACTTGTCCCCCATTGTTGTACCCCTGCCCCTCTATTTATAGAGTGAGGCTGGGGGTAGGGGTATTGGATGTATATAGCTGCTGGTGGGCCTGGGCTGATGCAATCAGGCCTGGCAAAGGTGGTCCGGAACGCCTTGGTCCGGTGGAACTTGGTCTGGTGGAACTTGGTCCGGTGGGACTTGGTCCGGTGGGACTTGGTCCGGCGGTGAGTGATTCGGCGATGGTTGGTTGGAGTTTGGTTCGGTGGGACTTGGCTTTGTTTCGGCAGTGCTGTCTTGGAGTTTGTTCGGTAGCGATTGGCTTTGGTTCGGCAGTGCTGTCTTGGAGTTGGTTCGGTGGGACTTGGCTTTGGTTCGGCAGTGCTGTCTTGGAGTTGGTTCGGCAGGGATTGGCTTTGGTTCGGTAGTGCTGTCTTGGAGTTGGTTCGGCAGGGATTGGCCCGGTCGAAACACACCCAACAAAATTCAAGGTGAAGCTTTGGTAAGCACCCTCTTTATCTTCTCCATCTCATTTCCTCTTCAATTTCAAAAATGTTCTTAAGCCTAACTTTGAGAAAACTCCATCTTTATTTTAGATTGAAGTTCTTGAGGTGGCGTTGAAGAGAGATCAACCTATTTCTTGTTCTTGAGCTTATCATTTGTGTTTGGGTTTAAAAGGTAAGTTTTGAACTCACATCTACTTCTCTAGATATCATTAATGTTAGGTACGAATTCCTAACACTTATTTATGTTCATTTTCTTTTGGTTTGAATTGATTTGGTGAACATTTCAATTTTTGGTGTTTTGAAGTCAAAAACTCTATAAATCATAGCTTTGATGTTTGAACATGTTTTCGGAGGTGTATTGAAGAGCCAATAGGGCTGGGTTGTCGATTGGCATGAAACCCTAGTGCTCATTGCTCGTCCGATCGCGAATTGGAAGAGTTTGCTCTTCATTTGGATAGGCTGAAAAACAGTCCCAGTGCCAGTCAGTCGACTGGCCTCTGCATTCAGTCGACTGGCTGTAGAAACCGTAAGTTCCTAGGACTGTCTGCAGGAACTGAAACTTTTAGGTTTCTGGATCAGTCGATTGGCCTCTGCAGTCAGTCGACTGACCTGCTTGTTTCAGCCCAGATTTGCCTATTTTGCTTGGTTTCCAATTTTAATCGATTCGTGTCGATTCCAATTAGTTGTTATCGCATTTTTGACTATGATGATTCCTATTTGATTTCATACACGGGTTTTCATAAAATGATCTTTTCAAATTGTATTAAAAGCTCGTTTCTCCAATTTATAATTTCTATTCAAAACACACACACAATTTTGCACTTCGAGCAAAAAGGGAGGAGAATTAAATGATTAAATAAAACGCATGATATGAACACGTGTGTTTATCTTTTCAGTCAATTCCTAATCTATTCATTTGACCGTTTTGACCTATGGGTCTGGTTTACCGATGAAATGAGGTGAACTTTGTACTGCTTTGAGTGTGAAATTGAATAACGGTTAGTAAACCGTTTAGTGCGAACGTGTGGTATGGGACTCACGTTAACATTTTTTGGGTTCCTTTTTGAGAGTTGTGATACATTCTGCCAGTTTTTGGTGTCCAGTACTTGGCCTCCGGACCTTCGCCACTACGGTTTGTTGCCTTCGGGGTTTTTTGCCTTCGGGCTTGAGCCTTCGGGGTTTGCTGCCTTCGGGGTTCTTTGCCTTCGGGTTTGGGCCTTCGGGATTTGTTGCCTTCGGGTATGTTGCCTTCGGGCTTGTACCTTCGGGTTTGTGCCTTCGGGTTTGTCGCCCTATAGTATCGCTTTTGGAGTTGGTCATTCGTCACCGCTCGAGTTATATAGGGTTTGTTACCTTCGGGTTTGTGGATCCTTGTTATACAGTACTGAGCTCGAGCATCTTTTGTTTCTTTGACAATTATATTTCCCTAGTGTATCGCCTTTCGGGGTAGGTTCTTTGAACCACACGATATATAGCGATTGCCTTGTGGAAACTTGTGTTACCTTTATTGGTATTTGTTGTTTGCCTTTTGGCTTGTTTTGGGATATGATATCCTTGGTTTAATTGAGTTGCCTATGATATGAGGCTTGTTTTGATTCATCTTTTGTTAGATGATCTGGTTATCTCTTTTGGAGGTATTTGTGGTACTTTATGATCATGTATGTTCATTATCATTTAGTTTATCTAACTGATTTATTTAGCTAGACTGACCCGTGTATTTTATACTCGGGTCAGACCGAGATGTTTCAGGTTATGTACATTGGACTTAACCTATTTTGCTTCCGCATGGGCTATTTCGCTAGCTCCTTTTTGTTATAGCTTTTTGTGTAGTCTTTTTGGGCTGTAACTCTGATATGTATTCTTTTGACTCGCCTGTATATTGTGGTTTGCTTTACCACTTGACATGTATCATTTTGTAAACTCTGTAATGTATTTGTGTATGTGAAAATGTATGTGATGATCTATTGTTCTGTGATGTGTATTACATTTGAGTTGTTATATTTTATTCTAATAGATCCTTCAGCCACCTATGGCTTTGTATTAAATATTTATTGGACATGTCGATCCACTTATGTAAGAAGTGGCAATTGGTGGTGTATTCAATAGATAATTAAGACAAGGTTATAGATGGTCGCTCTTATCCAGCTCTATTCTCCACATTAGCAGACGGTGTTACCTAGTAATACTCTTTGCTAATGTGGGTCTCGTAGTGGGGCGTTACAGCTTGGTATCAGAGCTGAGTTCAAAACAAAATATGATAAACATAGAAAAGAGACACATAGTATGGTACATTAAAGGGTAGTACGAATGTTATGAATCTTTGAATCATCGTTCCTTTATTCTTTCCGTGCCTTCGGGGTAGATAGAATTTTGGGAATACGTTTAGGAATGCATTTTATTCCATAGTATTCCATATTTGAATTAATGATATCTACCTTGTGAATAATTTTTATCTTATCTTATCTTTCAGCTAATGGCCGGAAGGGGCAGAGGTCGACGTCGAATGCTGGGCAATCCAGCGGCTCGCATCTGGACGGCGTTTATATATCTGCCGATCGGTTTTTGGAGTTATTTAAGAGCACTTAGCCTCCAGCTCCTATTCGTGCATCTCCTTCATGCAAGTATGCCTTTGCACGCCCGTGCAGTGATTTTTCTCATCTTGGTGGAAAGCCATTCAAAGGCTCCGAGTCCGTTCTTGAGGTCCAAGCTTGGATTCGCACATGCGAGCGTATCTTTTCTCATATGGATCTTTCTGACCACGATCGAGTTCTTGTAACTTCTAGCTTATTGCAAGAGCGTGCCCTTGATTGGTACGAATTTCTTATAGCCGAACTTGATGAGTCTGTTCTTTCTTGGACTCAGTTTCGGGAACGATACGAACTCAAATTCGTTCCTAAATCTGAGAAAGTTTTATTAGCTCGTCGCTTTCTTGAGTTGAAGCAAGGGAAGTCCTCCGTCTCTGAATATGTTGCATCATTCAAGGCCTTATCTAAGTATGGTCTTGAATTCATTAGCACTTCTTATAAGAAGAATATGAAGTTTGTCTCTGGTCTTAAGAAATATCTTAAGAAGTCCTTAATGCTTCAGCTTAAGCTTTCTTTTGAGGAGTTAGTTGATTCGGCACTTCATCTCGAGACCATCGAGAAGGAGTGTGATAGTGGTGATGATGTTGAGGTTCGCCAGAACCCCAATAAGAAGAGGTTTCCATTTCATAAGCAGGGATTTCTCCCTTCTAAGAAGAAAAAGCCCGTTGAATCTGGTTCTAACTCTCAATCTGCTGGAACACCTTCCATTTGGAAGTGTTTCAATTGTGGTTCTCCTGATCATATGATTCGAGCTTGTCCTAAGCCTCTTTTCTGTCGTTATTGCAAGAAGGAAGGTCATCATGTTTCCTCCTGCCCTACTGTTCCTGCTAATGCCAAGTCTGGCAAGCTTTATGTTGCTAAGGCTTCTGGAGGTTCTTCGCAGCCCAGAGGTATATCTCCATCTATTTTGGAAGGTTCTATTTTATTTCATGACCGTAGTATTCAAGTTCTTTTCGATATGGGTGCTTCGCATTCTTTCGTACAGAAAAAGCTCATCGATGATTTGTCTTTGGATGTTTCTTGTATGATTACTTCGTTGAGGATTGCGAATCCTATTGGGGGATCTGCATCCCTTAGCATGCTTTGTGATGATGTTGAGATTGTTTTATGTGGCTTTTCTTTTCGTGCGAATCTGCACGTTATTTCCTATCTAGAATTTGATATGATTTTGGGTATGGACTGGCTAGTGAGATACGATGCCAGGATTATTTGTTCTGAAAGAATTTTATATCTTCGACATCCAGATTCGTCTACTCAGTTATCACTTGTTCTTCGGAATGTGGATAATTCTGAAATGGCCTTATATTCTTTGGACTCACGGGATGATGATGATATATCTCTTATTCCTATTGTTTGTGACTTCTCTGATATTTTTGAGCCGGTTTCAGGTTTGCCACCCAAGCGGGCGATCGAGTTCCGCATTGATCTCATTCCAAGCGCGCAGCCAGTTGGGCATCCTCCCACGAGGATGTCTACAAAAGAAAATGAGGAACTCAAGAAGAAGCTTTTAGAGCTTGAGTCCAAGCAGTTGATTCAGTCTAGTTTTTCACCGTGGGGTGCCGCGGTAGTCTTTGTGAAGAAGTCCGATGGAACTCTTAGGCTCTGCATCGACTATCGCAAGCTTAACGAGTTGACCATCAGGAACAGATATCCTTTGCCCAGAATCGATGATATGTTCGATCTGTTGAGTGGCGCTAAGGTTTTCTCTCAGCTCGACCTTGCCACTGGTTTTCATCAGCTCTGAGTCGCGGAAGATAGCATACCTCTTACAGCTTTCCGCACTCGATATGGTTCTTTCGAATGGCTCGTTATGCCATTCGGTTTGACGAACGCTCCTGCTTTCTTTGTTGATCTTATGAATCGAGTATTCCGGGAACATCTCGATAAGTTTTTCCTTGTGTTCATTGACGACATTCTTGTTTATTCTAAGTCTGAAGCCGAGCATGCTAATCACTTGAGAATTGTCTTGAGTACTCTTCGTCACCATCAGCTTAAAGCCAAATTCTCCAAGTGTCATTTTTGGGAGAATAAGGTTAAGTTCTTAGGCCATGTTCTATCTTCCGACGGCATTTCAGTCGATCCCTCAAAGATCGAAGCTATCCAGAATTGGAAGAGTCCTGAGAATGTTCATGAGATTCGTAGTTTCCTTGGATTGGCGGGTTATTACCGTCGGTTCATTAAGGATTTTTCCCGTGTTGTGCTTCCTCTCACCAGCCTTACTCGGAAAGCCATTCGTTATATTTGGTCCGATAAGTGTGAAGCTTCCTTTCAGACATTGAAGGAACTTCTCACTAATGCTCCTATTCTTGTGGTTCCCGATGGGAATCATGATCTTGTTGTCTACTCCGATGCTTGTGGTAGTGGTCTCAGTGCTGTGCTTATGCAGAAGGATCGGGTAGTTGCTAATGCTTCTAGGCAACTGCGTCCGAATGAGGTTCGCTATGCCACTCATGATCTTGAGTTAGCCACCATTGTCTTCGCCTTGAAAATTTGACGACACTACTTATTAGGCGAGCGCTTCATTCTCTATACCGATCATAAATCCTTGAAGTATTTGTTCACTCAGAAGGAACTCAATATGAGGCAACGGCGTTGGCTCGAGTTTCTTGCCTCCTATGACTTTGATATCCAATATACCCCTGGTAAGGGTAATCGTGTTGCTGATGCACTTAGTTGCAGACATTCGGCTGTCGTTTCTATGATGCTTTCCGAATGGGATATTCTTGAGACTCCATCTTTTTGTGATATTCGTGATCGAGCTCCATCCTCTGATTCACCGATAGCATTATTCAGTTTGGAAGCTCGACCCTCTCTATTGGATCGTATTGCCGAAGCTCAACGGCGTGATCCTGATCTTGTGCATCTTAGTCAGCTTTGTGAGACTGAATCCCGTGATGAGGCGTTGCGGGATTTCAGCATTAATCTTCATGGGTGTCTTCGCAAGAAGATCTGTCTTGTTGTGCCTTCAGATTCTACACTTAGGCATGACATTCTTGATGACTGTCATCATTCTAAGTATACCATTCATCCTGGTAGTAGTAAGATGTATGCTGATATGCATCGCCTTTATTATTGGGAAGGCTTGAAGCGCGATGTGGCGAGTTATGTGACTAATTGCATGACTTTTCAACGTATTAAAGCCGAACATCAGCCCCATTCTGGTCTCCTTCAGCCTCTAGAGATTCCATTGTGGAAGTGGGATCAGATTTCGATGGATTTCATTGATGGCCTACCTCGTACGAGATCGGGCCATTCTAGCATTTGGGTTATTGTTGATCGCCTCACTAAGTCTGCTCATTTAATTACTATTAAATCTAATAGGACTGCTTCTCTTTTGGCTAAGTTATATAACAAGGAAATCGTGAGACTTCACGGTGTTCCTAGTTCGATTGTGAGTGACCGTGATCCTTTATTCACAAGTCATTTCTGGCAGAGTCTTCAGGAAGCTTTGGGAACAAAGCTTAATTTCAGCACAGCTTATCATCCACAGTCTGATGGGCAGACTGAATGGGTGAATCGTATCTTAGAGGATCTCCTCCGTATTTGTATTCTTGATTTCGGAGGTAGTTGGGAGGATCATCTACCCCTTGTAGAGTTCTCCTACAACAATAGTTTTCAGTCCAGTATTGGTATCGCTCCTTTCGAAGCCTTATACGGAAGGCCATGTCGATCACCTTCATGTTGGTTGGAATCTGGGGAGAAGCTTATTCTTGGCCTAGAATTTGTTCATGATTCTTCTGAGAAGATTGATCTTATTCGTCAGAGAATGAAAGAGGCACAGAGTCGCCAGAAATCCTACGCGGATAACCGTAGGAAGCCTCTCGAGTTCTCGGTTGATGATCTTGTCTTTATTCGTGTTTCTCCTTTGAAAGGGGTTATGCGCTTCAGTGTGATAGGGAAATTGGCTCCTTGCTTTGTAGGACCATTTCCTATTTACTGAACGTATTGGCCATGTGGCTTATAGAGTTTCACTTCTAGCTCATCTATCCGGAGTTCACAACGTGTTTCACGTCTCTCAGCTTTGGAAGTGTCTTCGAGAATCGGATTCTGTTATCGACTCTCCTGATTTGCAAGGGCTTGAGATCTCACCAGACTTTTTTATTGTACAACAGCCTATTCGCGTACTTGCCACGGAGGTGAGGCACCTTCGAAACAAGGACGTGCCGCTCATTAAATTTCAATGGTCCACTAATCCAAATGATTGTACTTGGGAAACCAGGGAGTTTGTCGAGCGATCTTATCCGGGTTTTCTATCTTTGCTTAACAATGGTGAGTATATCTTTTTATCTCAAGCTTATTTTTTTTGTGGGTGATGTAAGTATGTAGTTGTTACAAATTCTTCTCTAGGAATTGCGTGGACGCAATTTTGTTAAGGAGGGGAGATCTGTAATAACCAGCATATTTTACGATTTTATATTTAAATATATTTTTTAAATATAGCATCGTTAGTCGGATTTAGGTCTGAAATGTCACTTTTTTGCAAACGGTCGAATTAGGTCTCGAGACCACTTCCATTAAGTCCAAAATGGCGTTTACGACTTTTTTGAGTATAAGCATCGATATGTTTGGAGTAAGTTGAATTTTGCTATTTTCTATTGGGCTTTTGGGTTTGGGTTTCACCCAACTCATCATATACCCTAACTCAGCCCCTCTCTTCATCCATTCATTCACATTTCATTTCTTTTTTCTCAAGCTCAACTGAAAATGGAGGAAAAGAAAAGGGATTAGAAATTCCAAGCCCTAGTTCCTCTTGCAAACTCAAATTCTTGCTCCAAATTCAAGGTGAAGCTTTGGTAAGCACGCTCTTCATCTTCACCATCTCATTTCCTCTTCAATTTCAGAAATGTTCTTAACCCTAACTTTGAGAAAACTCCATCTTTGTTTTAGATTGAAGTTCTTGAGGTGGTGTTGAAGAGAGATCAACCTATTTCTTGTTCTTGAGCTTATCATTTGTGTTTGGGTTTAAAAGGTGAATTTTGAACTCACGTCTACTTCTCTAGATATCATTGATGTTAGGTATGAATTCCAAACACTTATTTATGTTCATTTGCTTTTGGTTTGAATTGATTTGGTGAACATTTCAATTTTTGGTGTTTTGAAGTCAAAAACTCTAAAAATCATAGCTTTGATGTTTGAACATGTTTTCGGAGGTGTATTGAAGAGCCAATAGGGCTGGGTTGTCGATTGGCATGAAACCCTAGTGCTCATTGCTCGTCCGATCGCGAATTGGAAGAGTTTGCTCTTCATTTGGATAGGCGGAAAAACAGTCCCAGTGCTAGTCAGTCGACTGGCCTCTGCAATCAGTCGATTGGCTGTAGAAACCGTAAGTTCCTAGGACTGTCTGCAGGAACTAAAACTTTTAGGTTTCTGGATCAGTCGATTGGCCTCTGCAGTCAGTCGACTGACCTGCTTGTTTCAGCCCAGATTTGCCTATTTTGCTTGGTTTCCAATTTTAATCGATTCGTGTCGATTCCAATTAGTTGTTATCGCATTTTTGACTATGATGATTCCTATTTGATCTCATACACGGGTTTTCATAAAATGATCTTTTCAAATTGTATTAAAAGCTCGTTTCTCCAATTTATAATTTCTATTCAAAACACACACATAATTTTGCACTTCGAGCGAAGAGGGAGGAGAATTAAATGATTAAATAAAACGCGTGCTATGAACACATGTGTTTATCTTTTCAGTCAATTCCTAATCTATTCGTTTGACCGTTATGACCTTTGGGTCTGGTTTACCGATGAAATGAGGTGAACTTTGTACTGCTTTGAGTGTGAAATTGACTAACGGTTAGTAAACCGTTTAGTGCGAACGTGTGGTATGAGACTCACGTTAACATTTTTCGGGTTCCTTTCTAAGATTGTGACACATTCTGCCAGTTAGTGGTGTCCAGTACTAGGCCTCCGGACCTTCGCCACTACGGTTTGTTGCCTTCGGGGTTTGTTGCCTTCTGGGTTTGTTGCCTTCGAGTTTGAGCCTTCGGGGTTTGTTGCCTTCGGGTATGTTGCCTCGGGCTTGTACCTTCGGGTTTGTGCCTTCGGGTTTGTCACAATATAGTATCGCTTTTGTAGTTGTTCATTCGTCACCGCTCGAGTGATATTGGGTTTGTTGCCTTCGGGTTTGTGGATCCTTGTTATACAGTACTGAGCTCGAGCATCTTTTGTTTCTTTGACAATTATATTTCCCTAGTGTATCGCCTTTCGGGGTAGGTTCTTTGAACCACACGATATATAGCGATTGCCTTGTGGAAACTTGTGTTACTTTTATTGGTATTTGTTGTTTGCCTTTTGGCTTATTTTGGGATATGATATCCTTGGTTTAATTGAGTTGCCTATGATATTAGGCTTGTTTTGATTCATCTTATGTTAGATGATCTGGTTATCTCTTTTGGAGGTATTTGTGGTAATTTATGATCATGTATGTTCATTATTATTTAGTTTATCTAACTGATTTGTTTAGCTAGACTGACCTGTGTATTTTTACTCGGGTCAGACCGAGATGTTTCAGGTTAGGTACACTGGACTTAGCCTATTTTGCTTCCGCATGGGCTATTCCGCTAGCTCCTTTTTGTTATAGCTTTTTGTGTAGTCTTTTTGGGCTGTAACTCTGATAAGTATTCTTTTGACTTGCCTGTATATTGTGGTTTGCTTTACCACTTGACATGTATCATTTTGTAAACTCTGTAATGTATCTGTATATGTGAAAATGTATGTGGTGATCTACTGTTCTGTGATGTGTATTACATTTGAGTTGTTATATTTTATTCTGATTGACCTTCAGCCACCTATGGCTTTGTATTAAATATTTATTGGACATGTCGATCCACTTATGTAAGAAGTGGAAATTGCCGGCGTATTCAATAGATAATTAAGACAAGGTTATAGATGGTCGCTCCTATCCAGCTCTATTCTCCGCATTAGCAGGCGGTGTTACCTAGTAATACTCTTTGCTAATGTGGGTCTCGGAGTAGGGCGTTACAGATATGCTCGTGAAGTCACGATGATCAAACGACCACATCAATGACTTAGCGGAAATGTCCAATGTTCTAAGAAAATTTGGAATGAAACTAAATCCCTTGAAATGCTCTTTCGGTGTTGCATCAAGAAAATTTTGGGGTTTCATCGTCTACTCTCGCAGAATCGAAGCCAATCCCAAGAAGATTCAAGCAATTTGAAACATCCAAGTGCCAAAGAGGATTAAGCAGGTACAGAACTTAAATGAAAAGGTCGCTGCCCTAAGCCGCTTCATCTTTAGGGCCACTGAAAAGTGTATTCCTTTCTTCAACTTGATCAGAAGAGGGAAGAGGAACTTTGAATGGACGCATGATTGCATAGATGTGTTTCAAGTTCTGGTAGATCACTTTGAGAGACCTCCCATCCTATCGAAGTCACTGGATCGTGAAGACATATACATCTACTTTACGGTGTCAGTACACGCCATAAGTGTTATACTGTTATGTGAAAATAATCAGATCCAGAGGCATGTATATTATGTTTGCAAGTGATTGACAAGTGCTGACAGAAACTACCCAAAGTTGGAAAAGCTTGCTTATTGCCTGTTCATCGCGTCACGAATGCTTCTGGCTCACCCGATCAACTTCTACATCGACCAGCCGTTACGATAGGTCTTATAGCAACCTTAGACGTCTTGAAGGTTGCTCAAATGAAATATCGAGCTAAGCCAATTTGATATCACTTATCTCCCTCGGAGAGCTATCTAGGGATAGACATTAGTAGAATTCATATCTGAATTCATTGCATCAAACGACTATCCGAAGAGCAGTGGAGTACCGACCAACCGATGGAAAATGTGCACGGATGGAGCTTCTAGTGATCGGTGTTCTGGCATTGGAGTTTTGTTAATGACTCCTGAGGAATGATCGATCTGCTATTCCCTGAAAATCGACTTCCCTGCACGAAGCTAAGCAAGAAGTCTTGATCGCCAGGCTCAAACTTGCTAGAGAACTGGCAGTGGAAACTTTACATATCTTTTGTGATTCCTGGTTAGTAGTATGCCAAGTCAGGGAAGA
Source organism: Allium fistulosum (assembly GCA_030737815.1). Taxonomy (NCBI): domain Eukaryota; kingdom Viridiplantae; phylum Streptophyta; class Magnoliopsida; order Asparagales; family Amaryllidaceae; genus Allium; species Allium fistulosum. Next base: position 1,021,529,111 of record CM060908.1, read on the forward strand.
TTTATCTTGCTAGGGGCTGTGTCTTGCACCATATCTCGGTCGGGTCCATGAGCTACTAGCCGACTTCGAGTATTACACCATTACACGCATCCTCAGAGAACAAAATAAAAAGGCCGAGTCACTAGCCATGCTGGCAAGTTCTAGGGATGCGCAACATACAGACTTTATCCCGATTGAAGTACATGACATTCCAAGCATTGACAGATGAAGATCGACTAAATCTTGGAGGCAAAGTGAGAAAAGGAGTCATGGATGACTCCTATCAAAGACTATCTACAATAGGGAATCCTTCCTAGATGGAGGAATGAAGAGCGACAGATCCTCCCTGAAGCTTCATGCTGCATCATCCAAGAAGGAGTCATGTATAGAAAGGGTTTCTTCATTCCCTTGATTCGGTTTATCGCCCATGATGAAATCAAATAAGTATTGAGAGAAGTTCATGAAGAAGAATGCAGGGATCACACTAGGGGGAAAACCCTGACAAAGAAAATACTCCACTATGGGTATTACTGGCCAACTGTCAATTGAGATGCAGCTGATCATGCTAGACAATGCGACGAGTGCTAGATGTTTGCAAAAATTACAAGAGCCCCGCCAACAGAAATTACTCATATGGCCAGTCCATAGCCGTTTGCCACTTTGTGAATTGACATCATCATCTTCTTATCGGTTCTAAAGGTGGTGCGAAATACACCATCGTAGTAATTGATTACTTCACCAAATGGGCTGAAGCGGAACTTTTAACCACAATCACGGTGAATAAAATAATCTACTTCATTGCCTGAAACATCATATGTCTTTTTGGCCTTCCACGAACCATTATAAATGACAATGGAATCCAATTCGACATCATTAAATTTAAAGACTTCTACCATCGACATCATATTGAACAGAGATTTGCGGCGGTTGCTCGCCCTCAAGCAAATGGATAGGTTGAATCTGTGAACAAAATCATAAAGTCCATTCTGAAGAAACATTTAGAAAAGGCTAGAGGCAAGTGGGTAGATGAACTCCCAACAACATTATTGGCCTACAGAACCACTCACAAGTCTGCGACTAGCCATACTCCATTCGCCCCGGCTTACGGCTCCAAGGCCGCCATCCCTATAGAACTTGAAGTCCCCTCTCATCGAATGACTTATTACACCCCTATTTCATTATAAAATAATATATAAACAAGGAATTGCAATTCAATTGCAATTAAACTAGAAGGAATTGGTGACGAATCATAAGCGTATAAATGCATCCAGGAGCCAATGACAAGAACGTATACCTGAACGTGCACGTGTATATTCAAAAAAATCGATTTCTTGAAACCGACAGAAATTGAATTTTCATCTGAAGTACTACAGAAAAGACTGGATCAGATAGCCAAAGCTGACTAGCCCTATATAACCAGACACATATAGCAACTAATGGAATACAATCGTGAATTTATACTATTGGAAATCGACCAAGCGTCATGACGATCAAAGAGGGACACAACACTTTGGGAAGATAATTCAACGGAAGGATAGCGACTACTCAGGAAATTGGATTGATTTCTCTCCGGTGACTCTAACTTGCTTCAATTCAAAGCACATCATGTATGCAACAAGACATACTTTGGGGGGCAAAATGTTATCTGGCATTTTGACTCAGCTATATCCGAACTGACTGGATACGTTAGAATCGACTGTCATCAAGGCCAGTAGCCTAGAGCGATGATTATAGGGTCCAAAAATATAGCATAGATGATAATATGAAGCAGAAGCATGAAATCTCACTGCTCCTTGAAGATGGATCAGGTACGATCCATATTCAACACCATGGATCGCATCGTATCGATTCCACAACTCTTGCGGTGATGATCGGTCAATAACTCAAAATCTACACATGCTATCAACATGAAACATGGACTACAAGCATACTACAACGGAATAGCCCATAGGAATCTCATTCCAATTGGAGGAAGTTGGAGGGAATGACATAACTCCCTTTGGAAGGATCGGCAGAAATCAGAATTCAAGCAACACTACTTCACGGAAAATGTGATATCTCACAAACCGTACGTCGGAATTGCATGAAATTTTGGGAGCAAGTAGCTAACATCATAGGACATCCCTCATAGGGATCGCAACCCATTTGGACATACTAATAGGGATCTATACCGATCCCTATTATGGGCCCCGATGGGCCTGGAAATTTTTAGGTGGCCTCGTCTTGGTCTCCCGATACTTCTGCCACAATTTCAGTCTGATCCATGCACGTCTTCCCCAATAAATACAGCAAGCATGGCTTTAGAAAAGGGATCCTTCTTTCTACTGAAAAAAGCTCTTCCAGCTTTATTCTTCATTCTTGTACTAATGGATCCTAGTTAATCCAAACATTCTTGTAATCATAATAAAGTGCAAGATGAATAAAAATATGAAGTAAACATAGGCCAAGATTGTCGAACCACTACAAAAATCTATGTGTTCATTTATGATATTTTCTCCCTTTCAATTTCATTCTTCATTTAATCTCTACTAGAGTCTATTGGGTATTGATGCCCATTTTTGGTGTCAACACCTACCCTCTGAACTCATTGATTCTTCTGACCAAGGTAGAAGTTTTGGTGCAGCAGCATGGGTACCGAAGGGGTTCAAAAGTTGCAACCGTTTCAAAAGCTTACTTTTAGAACAAGGGCGGTTCAATGGGTTTGAAAGCAATTAAAAGTGGCTTCAACTCTTTCGCAAGTATGCCTTCGACACCATTCTTTCCTTCCGCCTTTCTCCAATCCACTACGTACTAAATGCTTGATACCATGTGATTGGTTTCGAATGGATGCGAAAGGTTATAAATTGGAGTATGGTGGCGAAAGCAAGCATGGTAAGTGCCAAAGTTGTAATTCACTAAAAACTGATCTTATGCTTTTTAAAGTAATTTCTTTTTACTTAACCCCTTATTTTGTCAATTTTCCAGTGGGTAACAAAATCTTTATAAAATTCTTTTCAGAATTTTCTTCTGCCTGTAATCCCTAATGCTCCAATATTTAATTAAAATTATTAACTAACCCCTTTTAGTTTATTAATTATTAAATACTAATCTTTCTAATTAAGTCCAAAAATCATCCAAATCTCTAGAGAAAAATCTCAGAAATTCACATAAATTCCCAAATGATAATATCTTTATCATATAAAGTTTTCAGCCTAAAAGTAATTAATTAGATCCTTAAATTAATTAAAACCCGAAATATACCTTTCTTTCACTCAAAAATTCATAATAAATTAACCATAGCTTGGAATATCATAAAAATTAAAACCCATCTCCAAAATAATGTTTTACATAACATATTCAAAAATCATAGCATTTGGAAATCCTTTTTGCATGATTTTAGCCTTAAAACCGAACTATATCATTCCACAAAATCTTTTTTTAATTAAATCAAAACATATCATCGTTCATCCAATCATATGGTTTTTAACCTTAAACCCAAATTTAAACATTCAAGATGACTTATATGAGATTGTTTAGATCATTATTTACCTTGTTTAGATAAGGTACTTGAGATTTGTTCTTGCTTTAATCTTCCTAGCTTGAATCTTAGCCTCTAAATGGATTGTGTGATCCTCTTCTTCTTAGGGTTATGGTCGGCCTTCAACTCTCTTTGTTTATGTTTTTGGTTTATGAAAATGTGAATGAGAATGAGGTAAGGGGTTTAGAGGTTATGGTATACGGTTATTCCCATTTTGCCCTTGCCTTATTCTCTTAAGTTTTTAATTTATAAATCATGCTTATAATTTCAATAGTTAAGCATGACCCTAATTAATTTCCAAATCTCAATACCCTTAACACTCTAATCTCTACATTATTCTATTTAATTATCTAATTAAATCTTCTGAATAACGTTATTTAAAATTATGGGTGTTACAAACATTTTTGTTGTTGATGTTATTCCATGCCACTGAACACTATTCATACTGTTCTAAAACTTGTCCCTATTTTTGCCATGTTGTAGAAAAAGAAAAACCGCGATGCCCGCACCATTCCCAATAGTCTTGTGTCCCTTGAGTTTGAATAGGCACTTGGTTAATAAGTGTACTTTTCTCTCTGGCTTCTGTTAAGAAACCTGTATTCCACTGGCTAGCTTGAATTATGTAGGAAACAGGGACATTTTTATGCTCACTTAAATAATATCTACTCCAGCCCAATATATCCATAAGACTTGTATAGTTGATCCAGGGGCCAGTCCATAGTAGAGTGTGGTTACCATTAGCCTTTCACTCTCTTAATGCATTTTAATTTAGTAGCTCTGTGCTTGATCATATTTTTCATGGTGCATGACATATTGTTGTTGTACTGAAACTGCCAAAATTTTGATTGAGAACAATATTTATTTATCCTCCATTTAGACCACAAGCTTTCCTTAAAATGCAACTGCCAAATAAGTTTTAAACACGCTGCAGTTCAAAGATCAAAAAAATTTCTAAGACCAATGCCCCTTCATTTTTACACCTACACAATTTGGTCAAAGCAATTTTATGTGTTTTCCTTGCCCAAATAAAATCAGGACATAAGCTATCAATTTTCAATAGAGTGGCCATACGCATATGATATACCATCATCCAAAAAAGAAACATTGGTGTGATTATAGTCTAGATGAGCTCTGCTCTCCTTGCCATTGATAACAGTTTACCATCCCAAGTTTCAAATGTGCTCAGAATTCTTTGAAAGAAATTGGTGCATTTAGAATAATGTAAATAATCTAAGGATAATGGTACACCCAAATAATTAACTAGCAGTTGTGATTACCGAAGTTGTAGAATTTGCAATATAGAGTTTTTGTTCCAACAACTTGTGCTGAAATACACTTTGGTCTTTATCTGATTATATATAGACCTTCTGTTATACCCATTTGTTGTGTGATATGTTGGATAATGTGTGCACTCTTTTTAGTAGCTGTAGTAAAAAGCATTATGTCATCAACATATAACAAATTTGATATACAAGGCTTTGTGTTGCTAATAAGAATGATATCTTTAGTTCTGGTAGTAGCTTCTAGTTTCGAGGACATAAATTCCATAGTAATACAAAACAAATAGGGTAACGGTAGGTCACCTTGTCTTATACCTCAGTTAGAAGAAAAATAGCCATGAGGCCTGGGTAGTGATTGTGAGGGCCCAATTCTTGACTGGAAGGAACATCAAAGGCCTCCGCCCTTCCCTATCTATACAAGGGAGGGAAGGGCAGAGCTTTTAGTTTTTTCATGTTATCAAATAGTTAAACAATGAAAATAGATGGCGAGTGCCCGATTGAATTGATCAGGTCATGTAGGAACAAGGTTCAAATCTCTCGGTCTGTTAGGATACCTCAGCTGATGTTGCCAAAGGGAGTGGCGATGCCATACGCAAAAGGAAGAGACTCATATAATGGCAGAGGCAAATAGAGCTTTTGCACATTTTCGTTAATCCATGAACATGATCTATATAGACACATAGATCCATGGATCCATACATCTCAATTGGAAAAGAATTAACTGAAAAAGAATCGGAATTGATTGATATCTTTCTCGAAACAAACAAAAATAAAGATGAAACATAAATCATGGATCAACTAAACCCTCTCGAGGGCTTGCTTAGATCCATGGATCCATACATCTCGATCGAAAAAGAATCAATTGAAAAAAAAAGAATCAGAATTGATCGATATCTTTCACGAAACAAACAAAAAGAAAGATGAAACATAAATCATGGATCAACTAAACCCTCTCGAAGGTCTCAGTGTCGGCCCAGTAGAGTGCTTTCACTGTTGGTGTTCTTTTCGATCTCTACACTTTTCACCGCTCTATCGAAAATTCCCTCTTCCCCAACCATACTCCAGCTTGGTAGTTTCCACCACCTGTCCAGGGTTAAGCCCTGGGACTTGACGGCGGACATGAAAAGCCACCTACAAACGCTTTACGCCCAATCATTTTTTCTCAACATTTTCTTTTTTTATTATGTATTTTCCATCACTTGATAGCAAAATTCCTTATCAGCTAACTTCCGACCCGCACGAAAGGCATAACGATCTGGGCACTATCTCGGAGAGAGGCTCAGTGAAATAGACATGTCTGTGAAGATGCAGACTACCTGCACCTGGACAAAAAGACCCTATGAAGCTTCACTGTTCCTGTAACGAGCTGAGAATTTTAACAATTTTAAATAATGTAATTAGCTAAATTTTTCATGAAATAAATAATAAAATTTTAGAAATGAAAATTTGATATTTGGTATGCGTATATTGATGCATAGCAAGTGGTAGATTTTCATTTGAAAATATGAAGTTTGTTTGTTTGTGAAATTTCAAATTTCAATTTAAAATCAGTTAAATTTACTGGAAATAAAATATTTTTGAAACCTGAATATTTTTATATAAGAAAAATGTAAATCATTTTCTAAGTGAGTGGTCGTATTTCGTTTCGCCAAATTTCGACTGTTATAGCCCCGTTTATCTTATTTTCGGCGAATTAGTAGCAGTTTTGGCAACAAATATCGAGTTTTGATAGGTTGGTCGTATATCTCATATCTGTGTACCATTCTTTTCATCTCTTCGTGCTTATCTCCGCAGTATATTCATTTCTGTATTTCGATGGCTGGTACACGACGAAATCTGTGAAACGATTAGTCGTATCGGTACCCGTTTTTGAACCTTTTGGATTTTCTTGTGTCTTTCCATTATCCACAGTATAATACAAATAGCCATTTACCTTTAATAATTTCTAAAATCAACGTTTGACTTTTGTGTTCCCCGGTTTAATTTATATTTATGGTTTCCTCTCTCTCCTCGTTCCATTTCTCTTCCACTTTCTTTTGTTTTGTTCTGTCATTTGAGAAATATAAAATCAAATTTCATATAGGTATATATATATATATAATTTTGTTTTGAAACCTGCTCGTCCAATAGCTTTTCTCCACCTTCATCCTTCTTCCGCTCGCCACCGTACTGTGCTCCACCATCGCCCATCCCCTCGTACCTACTGACACGCCACTCAGAAGCCTGCCAGACAACAGCACGAACGACACACACCTACTTCCGAACAGCCACAAACCTCCGCCCTTCTCTTTGCTTCGCCCACCGACCACCCATCTCGGCAACATGTGTTAGGCTCAAAGACTAGTTAAAGACATTGACTAAGCTCAGTAACAATATTAAAAGCGACATAGGTTAAACTCGATGACAAGTTAAAAGCGGCTTGGCTAGGATCGACAACAGGTTGAAAGCGGCATAGTGTAGACTCAAAAACCATCTGGATCTTTGAGTCAAAACATCGAATAGTATATGCCACAACATGTTTTCTAGTATAAAACGCGGCAACAAGCCTCTTGGTGTAAAACGTGGCATGTATAAACATCGACATGCCTATGTCGAATCCACCTCTTTGTCTTTATTACTGTGACCTCGACGAGGTTCAAAACCAATCCATTTCATGCCAAACTCGTTGACATCATATCCATTGTTTTATTCCTTGTCGATGACACTAAGATGCGGTGAGTTATGGCTCGACATAACCAATATCGACATGACAAAATTGTAATTATTTTGAAAACTGCAAAATTACTATAATTTTCACCAAACCTCTATAATTTTTCAAAATCTCATTGGCAAATAAAAACTTTATCTATTTGTTTACTAAAAATCTATCGCACATGGTAGTTTGAAATATTAAAATACTTTACATTTTAACCCTTATTATAAAACACTTTACTTAAACAATTAAGCCCTTTTGTCTTAAAAAATTTATTTACCATTCCTAAACACTTAGGAAAAATCCCAAAAATCAAAATAAATTAAATTAACCAAACTCTTCGACATATAAAAATTTTAGGAACAAAAAATTATTTTAATTATTTTTTAAATAATTAAAACCCGAAATTAACCAATTTCTCTACTTAGAATTTTTTTATAAAATCCATACTTGCTTGGAAAATTATGAAATTAGAAACCCACTTCTAAAATGAAATATCTAATATTATACCAAAATCTCAAGTCATTTGGGTATCATATGATAGGTTTTCCAACTCAAATAGATCACTAAATTTCATACTTAAATTCTAAAAATCACCAACAAGCATATAATCCTTCGAACTACTAAAACATGGCATAATACTTGCAAAAGAAATGGGTTTACACTTAAAATCGAAACAAATCAAAAACATGATATGTATATTCATTATTCTCCTTGATTTGGATGAGAAAGATGAGATTTTGTGTAGACTTAATTTCTTTTAGCTTTGATTCCTTAATCTTCTAGTTTCCTTCTTATTATCCCTTTGCTATGGTCGGTCTCTCTCTATATTTAGTTTGTATGTGTGTAAAATGAATGAAGAAAATGAAGATAGAGGGGTTTAAGGAGTAGGAATGAAGGCTAATCCATTTTGCCCTTATCATTTTCCTCCTTCTTATCTAACCTTTTATTTCTCTAATTTGTTTGTTAACTAAGGCACAACCTAAACTTAATTACCAAATCTCAATTTCCTTATCCCTTTACATTATTTCATTCAATTTATCTAATTAAATGTTCTAAAAAAAGTTAGTCAAAATTAGGGTCATTACAGACTCTCCTCCTTAAAGAATTTCATCCTCAAAATTGCGATAATACATCAATCAAACATAAAGGTAAAACATACCATCAAACAAGTCAGGGTAAGTGTCTCTAATCATGCTCTGTGTTTCTCAAGTACAGTCTCTCTCGTCTTCACTCCACTGGACCTTCACTAATCTGACTGTCTTATTCCTAGCTTCTTCTCATCCTTAGCCACTATACGAAATGGCAGTCTAACTATGGTCATGTCGGTTCCACAACTAAGTCTTCTAACACAATCGGAGAAATAGTAGTCTCTGGATCTCGAACACACCTCCTTAGATGAGAAAAATGGAAAACATTGTGGAGTCCTGCTTAACTATTCGGTAACTCTATCCTATAAGCGACTTTCCCGATCCTTTCTATAATAGGGATTGGTCCAAAAAACTTTGATGCCAATTTCCTTGACTTCCTGAATCTTATTACACTCTTCATCGGTGATACCTTGACGAAACCATGATTTCCGACTGAGAATTCTAAGTCTTTTTGTCTCTTATCTGCATAACTTTTTTGCCTTGACTGAGCTTCCTTCATTCTAGCCTGAATGAACTCAATCTTTTCTGTGGCTTCTAATACTAAAATCTAGACCAAAAACTAATCTATCTTCGGCCTCTAACCAACATATAGGAGATTTGCATTGCCTTCCATACAAAGCTTCAAACAGTGCCATTCCTATACTAGTCTGTTAACTGTTGTTATATGAAAACTTTACTAAGTGTAGATGGTATACCCATGATCCTCCAAAATCTAGCACACAAGCTCTTAACAAATCTTTTAAGACTTTGTTAACTCTTTCCATTTGCCCATCAGTTTGTGGATGGTAAGCGGTACTCATCTTGAGCTTGGTACCTAAAACTACCTATAGACTCTTCCAAAACTCACAAATGAACAAGGAATCTCTATCACTTACTATACTATTAGGAATCAAATGCAGTCTAGCTATTATTACTCGGTATCCTGACCCGACTATATTGAACTGATTGCACAAGATAGATTCGACCATTATCAAGAACGATGACCGTGGAGCAATGGTTATAAGACCCGGAAGTAAATTACATATGGTTGTATGAAGCCAAAGTTGGATGGAACTGGTAGATAAACAATGCAGGATGCTTGAAATATGGACTTTGACTTAGATTAGCAAGGGACTGGTATGAATTAGTAGTACCATAAGATCGGTATGGTAGGTTAGATGAGGGGTCGGCATGGTCGAAGCAAAGGAGGGCTCGGCATAGAAGGTGGAAGGGATCGACATAGTACAAAGGATCGACATGGTTTGATAGTTAGGAAGGGATTGACATAGCATATCAAAGGGATCGACAGAGCTTGATAATTTTGAAGGGGTCGGCATACTCGAGTCCTGAAATGACCCTCCTATTTCTACCCTAATTTCATAAGGATTTTTTTTTCTTCATCAAAGGGGATTTAAATCAAATAGAAATCAAAATGCCATACAAGCTATTGACATAGCCACTTATTTCTTTTCTAAATAGGTAAATTAGGCAAAATCAGCAGTTCAGACGTCAAAATTCTTACGACAGGCGTCTAAACTTAATCCCAGACGTCTAACTATTTATGACAGACGGCTCAGAGATCTAAAATTGAAACAGAGAGAAAAAGACATTTTTGAACTGAATTCAGACATCTAATTTTTTTGTGACAGACGTCTATATTTAACCTCAGACGTCTAAATTATTATGACTGACGTCTAAGTTTAATCTCAGACGTCTAAATTATTAAGACTGACGTCTAAATTCGATCTCTATGTACATGCATATGCACATTCAATTTATATGTGTCTGGATGTCCACCTACATTCATTTACACTTTTAAGTTTGATTTAAACTTCCTTTGAACTATCAGAGATGATATATAGATTGATCATTTATTACAAATATATTTTCCAGGGTCATTTTCTTTTTCCAATAAACAAAATATATCCAGGATCAAAACAATTAACCAATATAAATATATCAGTACATTCACAAAGATATGCACATACATGTGAGGATGTATATGCCTCTCTTGTTTGAATCAGAGTTCTGGAAAACAAGAGGATATTGGATTGATTGGATTTAATCAATCCACACATAGTACAGTGTTATATGCAATAAAAATTCCATTCATGTTTGATTTTCTTCTTATAAAATCTGTCTGGAATTTAAAATGCATTGGGTTAAATTCTGAGTAAAATTTAGATTCCTATTACAAATACAAAGGAAAAGGTGTGTTAACTATCCAGATTTTTCAAAACTAAAATCCTTTCTAAAGACTCCAAATTGACTAATACATTTATAAAATATAATCATTTAATTTAAACATGGTGTTCTTACTAAATCCACTTACAATATTTTGATTAACTTCTTTAATATCAGATATTAACTAGATTTATAAATTCCAGATACAAGTCAATCTCTTAATAAAATACTTAACAAAATATCCATCCCATATCCAACACTTAATACAAGTAACAATTTAAATCATTAATACATGCGGATTTTATCATTTAGGCTCTTATCTAACTAAGTTTAGCATGCTATAATCTTCTTCTCAAAGCCTTGCTCCTACTCCTACTTAGTTGCTGCAATCCCTGAAAAAGCATTTGAAACTGCCTCATTTTAAATGAGACACCCCAGATGCCATTAGCACACTAGGGTCAGACACATGTCTGGTATGAGAAAATTCACAAAAGCAATTAGTTAATTAGATTAAAATCAAATTAAATACATATACATAAAGTTCTGCCCTTTGGAATCAGATCATACTTGTGTGCATGCTCTGTGTCATTGTGCATGTGCACACTTTAATTTTTCTTTCCAGAGACTACATATATAAATATGGCACATACATTCAAGCATACAATTCAGTCATAATCAAACAATCATTCACACCAAACAGGAAAATAACCAATATGAGTTAAATCATTTATTCCATCCTCATATTTCAATTCTGGGGAAAACTCTAGTTTTCTCATCATCTCAAATATTTTTCCCTTGGTATATTTATCTATCCTGGTCTCATCTGCAATATTTATGAATCAATGGACACACTGTAATGAACTAATTCACTCCATTACACAAAGATCCTAGGACTTAAACAAGCCATGTGTCAACTTGTGCTACTCAAGAACACAAGTCATTCCTGCAGTGTTCTTGACCCCAATTTCCTAATCAGGTTTTAGTTAATAATAACTCTTTTGATTTTTCATGACTAAACCATTCAGTGATCCATTTCACTAACTAAAACATCCATATCATGGCATCTCATATTATTCATAACCATACAGAGACAAGCAAACAAACAACCATTGGTGACTAAATAAATAAGGTTCTGTATGTATATGTATACATTCTGGTATTTTTAAAAAAGGTATAGGCAACTAACATTGGCTTATGGCTTTTGAGAGAGTTTTTCCTTTTTGCAAACATTTGTGCTTGAGTTAAACTCAGAATGACCTGGTTTCACTGAATCACAAAATTTTGTTTGCTATGCATATGAACATATATATATTTTCATTGAATCAGGAGCATCAGCACATAGGCAACCCTATTGCACCCCTAATTCCATTTTGTCTCAAGCCTCAGCACTTATACATGAGTATATTGCGGCTCAACATTATTTACATCTTTCTGGGTTGAGCCAAAACCAATACTACTTGCCTATTTTCAACATTTTATTTTCTGGGTATTTGTTTATGTTCCTAAACATTAACATATCAGAGATCTGGATTTATAAAACATATATGTATACTAACTACACATAAAACTTTCTTATAAATAAATAAGTAAAACAACCAAAGAGAATCAAAACATTTTCAGATTTAAAATCACAGATAAGCATTCATATATGAAAATACTCTTTTAAGAAAATTACTTATAACTGGCTGCCTACATTAGGACTTATTGCCTTAGATTTTTGAGTGAGTTTTCTCACCTAGCTCTCTTCTTTGCTTCCTTAATTAATTGATGAACTTCTGCCTTTAGCCTCAAGCTCTTTTCCTTCCCTTGCCTTATGATTTCTATGGTGTTGTTTTTTTTTTCAAAGTTCTTTTCTGAGAAGGAGAGGAGGCTGCTGCATATACATGTATATATATACAGGGTCTTCCTTAGGGTTTTGGGTATTGGCTAAAGCCATTTTTGCCCACCAGAAAAATCATGTTATCTGCATTTTATTTAAACCCAAAGTTCTACCCTTCCCGGCTTAATTTAGGTGAAGAGAAAAGTGGTTACATTCTTTTTGGTTAATTTCAGAATTTTGCTTTTCAGAAAATACTTTTTCCCTTTGTCTACAATCATGCCAAAAATGTGACTTGATTTTATTATTTATCAAATACTCTTCCTAATTTTGCCTATAGCAAACATTTCTCTGCTTTATCTTATTTTTCCTATTTTTAGCTTTCATGTAAATGGTATGTACTTCCTTCATTTATTTACAAGAGGACTACTCCTTTTTATATCTTCAGTTTTTCTTTCTCTCTGCCTATCTATAAAATATATTGGTATGTTTTATTTTGCTGAATCGAACTCTAGTAATTTTATTAACACATATATATATATATATTTATATAAGTCTTACTGAAATAATTAGCACCCCCATATATATATTTACACATCATTCTGTATTGACACACACATGCACGTGTATACTCAAAATATTCAGTAGCATCCATATATGTATATTTACTCATGCATACAACCTTTAAGGGTTTAATCTATATATATATATATATTTCCATACATATCAATATGTATTTATTCTTAGAGTTAAGGGACTTTTAGCTTTATTTCATGTGCATTTCCTGTGCACACATGTACACACATACTGATACACTATCAAGCTATATCAATCCCCTTTCAAAATTTAATTCAAAAATCATTTTGAATTTATTTATATTTTTCAGAATAAATTCCTAAAATCTTGGGTCATTGCATACACCCCTCCTTTTAGGAATTGTGTCCCACAATTTTCCTAAGCTTAAAATAAATTTTAAACTTAATTCAGAGAACAAGTACATTCTCAATCAAATAGGTTTTTAGTTCTATAATAACCAAAAACATATGCATCTAAAAAGAAAACAATCAAAGATCAGAATTACCTTTAATCTGAAAATAGCTTAGGATAATTCATCCTAACTTTGTCCTCTAATTCCCATGTGCAATCACTAGGATCAAGACTCCACTGTACCTTCACAAGTTTCAGAGATTTATTTCTCAACTTCTTCACATCTTTTGCCAAAATCCCCACTGGATCCTTTTCATAAATCAAATTAGAATTTATCTGCACTTGGGTTGGGGTCTCAAGAATTTCTGCCTTGTCATGGACCCACCTTCTCAATTGTGATACATGAAAAACATCATGTATACCTTGCATGTTTTCTGGTAATTCCAACTTATATGCCAAGGGACCAATTCTTTCCAGAATTTTGTATAGTCCAATATATCTCGGGGTTAACTTGCCTTGTTTTCCAAACCTCAGCACATATTTCATAGGTGAGATTTTGATGAAAACAAAATTTCCCACTTCATATTCTACCTGCCTCCTTCTCATGTCTGCAAATTTCTTTTGCCTATCTTGAGCTGCTGCTATTCTTCTTCTTATCATCTCAACTTTCTCCTTAGTTTCTTGTATGTACTCAGGTCCTAAAATAGACCTTTCTCCTGCTTCTACCCAACAAACAGGTGACAAACAGGGTTTACCATATAAGGCTTCAAATGGAGCCATTCCTATGGTGCTTTGGTAGCTGTTGTTGTATGTAAATTCAACTAGATGAAGATAATCTTCCCAGTTGCCCCCAAAATCCAGTATACATGCCCTTAACATGTCCTCCAAAACTTTGTTTACTACCTTAGTCTGCCCATCTGATTGAGGATGGTAGGCAGTACTTAAACATAGTTCACTTCCCATTGCTTCTTGAAAGCTTCTCCAGAATTTTGAAGTGAAGATGGTATCCCTATCACTCACAATGGTTTTGGGAATGCCATGTAACTTTACCACTTCCTTTATAAAAATTTGAGCTAATTTTGGTGCTGTTCTTTCTGACTTGACTGGGATGAAGTGTGCTACCTTGGTTAGCCTATCCACTATCACCCATATACTTGTATTACCTCTCTTAGATCTAGGCAGTCCATCTATGAAGTCCATAGATATGTCTTCCCACTTCCACTGTGGTACACTAAGAGGCTGCATCAACCCTGATGGCCTTTGGGTTTCAGCCTTGACTTGTTGGCAAGTCATACATTTGGCAATGTATTTAGCTACATCAGATTTCATCCCCTTCCACCAGAAGTCTCTTTTCAAATTTTGGTACATTTTTGTGTTACCTGGGTGTATGGAGTATTTACTTCTGTGATATTCATTCAATATCTCCTTCTTCAATTATGTGTCCTTTGGTACACACATCCTATTCTGGTATCTCATATAACCATTTTTATCAATATGGTGATTCATCACTTCCTCCCCTCTTGAGAGGAGCACTTTCTTCTCTAATAAGTTGGCATCCTTTTCTTGCATTTTTCCTACCTTCAGAATTAAATCTGGTTGAAGTGTCATTAAGCTTAACTTCCCTTTATCTTCTTGTGCACCATGCATTTGCTCATCAATGTGCACACAACCATTCTCCCCAATTTCTAACTCAGTTAGCAAAGACAAGTCTTTAAATTCTCCTATCATCATCATAGCCAATTTAGCATGCTGTCTACTTAGAGCATCTACAACTTTGTTTGCTTTGCCTGGTGTATAGAGTATGTCAAAGTCATAGGCAGCTAAGAACTCCACCCATCTATGTTGCCTCATGTTCAAATCTTTTTGTGAAAATAAATATTTCAGAGACTTGTGGTCAGTGTAAAGTTCAAACTTTGTGCCTAACAAATAATGTCTCCAAAGTTTTAAAGCATAGATCACAGCTGCTAATTCGAGATCATGTGTGGCATACCTTACTTCATGGGGTTTAAGTTGTCTGGATGCATATGCAATGACTTGGCCTTGTTGCATCAACACTGCACCCAAGCCAAATCCACTAGCATCAGTGTATACAACTAATTCTTCATTTCCATGAGGTACCTTTAAAATTGGAGCATTCACCAATGCCTCCTTCAACTGTTCAAAAGACTTTTCACATTTTTCTGACCAAACAAAAGCTTTGTTTTTCCTAGTTAGGTTAGTGAGTGGTGTAGAAATTTTTGAGAAATCTTTTATAAACATCCTATAATACCCTGCCATCCCCATAAATGACCTCACTTCACTCACAGTGCTTGGCCTCTTCCATGCTTGAATAGCCACTACTTTATTGGGGTTCACTGAAATTCCTTGAGCAGATATAACATGGCCAAGGAAATGTACTTCCTCTTTCCAAAATACACATTTTGAAAATTTTGCTTTTAAATCTTTTTCCCTTAACCTAGACAAAACCAGGTGCAAATGATGCTTATGTTCTTCCACTGTTTTGGAATAAATCAAAATGTCATCTATAAAAATAAGCACAAACTTGTCTAAACAATCTCTAAAGGTTTTGTTCATTAAATCTACAAAGTATGATGGTGCATTGGTCAAGCCAAATGGCATAACCAAAAATTCATACAACCCATACCTAGTGTTAAAGGCAGTGTACTTGATGCTTGATTCTTCCACCTTCATTTGATGAAAACCAGATGCTAAGTCTAGTCTAGAAAATACTTTTGCCCCTGCTAATTGATCAAAAAGATCATCTATTCTTGGCAATGGGTATTTATTTTTAATAGTTACCTTGTTTAATTCTCTATAATCTATACAGAGTCTTAAGGAGCCATCTTGCTTCTTAACAAATACCACTGGTGCTCCCCAGCAAGAATTACTTGGTCTTATAAAACCCTTTTCTTCCAGTTCTTCTAACTGTTTCTTTAATTCCTTTAGTTCATTTGGCCCCATTCTAGTTGGATTTTTAATCACTAGGCTTGCTCCTGGAACTAGATTGATCTGAAACTCTACTAGTCTATGGTGTGGAACACCCTTGACCTCACCAAACACATCCAAATATTCATTGACTATGGGAATTTCTTCAATGGTTAGTTCACTGAAATCTTTTTCTGAGTCAACTAAATGATATAGTTTTCCTTCCTTAGCGACTTCACATAAAACTGTGATTCTCTGACCTCTAGAATTTTGCAATGATATGGTGGATGAGTCTAAATTAATTATGGCTTTAAATTGCCTCAACCAGTCTACCCCCAATATAACACCTATATTTGGGTAATTCAAAACATATAAATTGGAAATAAAAATATTTCTTCCTATGTTTAATTCCACATCCACACAAATCATATTTAAAACACTAGAACTCCCCAGTGGACTTTGTATATGCAATGGGGTTTCAACCAATATGCAATTCAGTTTTTAGCATTTTAACTAGTTCATAAGAAATTAGAGAGTGAGTTGCCCCAGTATCATATACTACTGCTATGGGTATGGTACAAATAAGTAATGTACCTTCCACTTGGCTATGGTTTTCTGTGTTACTCTCCACTGTGGCTTTGCCTTTTCCTTCCAAATTTGCCAATTTTCCTTGCTGTTTGTACTCAGGACAATTCCTCTTCATATGCCCCTCTTTCCCACATAGATAGCACTTAAAAGCTCCTCCCTTCAATTCTGGACACCTAGGCTTGATATGCCCCTCCTTTCCACACTGATGGCACACAATTTTCTTCTTGGTTTCCTTAGCTTTGACATCTCCAATGCCTTTGTTACTGGCCTCTTCCTTCTTCTTATCATAAGGGTGATACCTCCCCTTACCCTTCTTGGTGTTATTGTTCTTAAAATTTCTGAACTTCTCCCTTTCCTTGTCATGCTGTTCCAACCTCAAAGCTAAGTCTATCACATGGTCAAAAGTCCTGTCTGCATAGGGTAACATGGCTCTGCTAAGTCCTGGGTTCAATCCTTTTATGTACCTATCATTTTTGGATGCCTCATCTGCCACAAGCATTGCTCCATATGTGGAAAGCCCCTCAAACTTTTGAGTGTATTTTGTGACAGTCATGGTTCCTTGTCTAAGTCTAATAAATTCTTCTAGCAAGGTAGTCTTTGCTGATGCTGGTACAAACCTTGCTTCCAACATCTCTTTGAATTGATTCCAAGTGATTTCATTCTCATTCCTTCCTGCAATGATTACTTCCCACCAGCCTAAAGCTACTCCTTTTAGCTGTCTTGAAGCCACTTGCCTCTTTCTTTGATCATCAAGTTGCATGTCATTGAAAATTCTTTCCAATGTTTTCAACCATGTTTGAATTTCCATGATACTCTCTGTCCCTTCAAAGCTTTTGCCTCCTAAATGAGTATATGTCTTAAGTAATTTTGAGAGTTCTTCATAGGGATTTTCTTGCCTTTGTCCTGCCCCATCCCTAAATGCTCTCACTAAGTCTTGCAGATTGACCATTGGTGGTGCATGGGAAGATCCTGCTCCCTGATTTGGTGGTCTCCCTACCATAGTTTGCTAATAATAATTTACATAGCTGGTTAGTTTGATTGGTAATTTTATTATTTCAGTGGTTTTTTTTTCACACTGAAAACATTGATATATATATTTAGTTCCTTTAAATTTTATTTCTATCTAAGAACTTGATCTTTACTTCTACTATGTTGAATAACATAGCTCTGATACCAAATGAAATGACCCTCCTATTTCTACCCTAATTTCATAAGGATTATTTTTTTCTTCATCAAAGGGGATTTAAATCAAATAGAAATCAAAATGCCATACAAGCTATTGACATAGCCACTTATTTCTTTTCTAAATAGGTAAATTAGGCAAAATCAGCAGTTCAGACGTCTAAATTCTTACGACAGGCGTCTAAACTTAATCCCAGACGTCTAACTATTTATGATAGACGGCTCAGAGATCTAAAATTGAAACAGAGAGAAAAAGACATTTTTGAACTGAATTCAGACATCTAATTTTTTTGTGACAGACGTCTATATTTAACCTTAGACGTCTAAATTATTATGACTGACGTCTAAGTTTAATCTCAGACGTCTAAATTATTAAGACTGACGTCTAAATTCGATCTCTATGTACATGCATATGCACATTCAATTTATATGTGTCTAGATGTCCACCTACATTCATTTACACTTTTAAGTTTGATTTAAACTTCCTTTGAACTATCAGAGATGATATATAGATTGATCATTTATTACAAATATATTTTCCAGGGTCATTTTCTTTTTCCAATAAACAAAATATATCCAGGATCAAAACAATTAACCAATATAAATATATCAGTACATTCACAAAGATATGCACATACATGTGAGGATGTATATGCCTCTCTTGTTTGAATCAGAGTTCTGGAAAATAAGAGGATATTGGATTGATTGGATTTAATCAATCCACACATAGTACAGTGCTATATGCAATAAAAATTCCATTCATGTTTGATTTTCTTCTTATAAAATCTGTCTGGAATTTAAAATGCATTGGGTTAAAATCTGAGTGAAATTCAGATTCCTATTACAAATACAAAGGAAAAGGTGTGTTAACTATCCAGATTTTTCAAAACTAAAATCCTTTCTAAAGACTCCAGATTGACTAATACATTTATAAAATATAATCATTTAATTTAAACATGGTGTTCTTACTAAATCCACTTACAATATTTTGATTAACTTCTTTAATATCAGATATTAACTAGATTTATAAATTCCAGATACAAGTCAATCTCTTAATAAAATACTTAACAAAATATCCATCCCATATCCAACACTTAATACAAGTAACAATTTAAATCATTAATACATGCGGATTTTATCATTTAGGCTCTTATCTAACTAAGTTTAGCATGCTATAATCTTCTTCTCAAAGCCTTGCTCCTACTCCTACTTAGTTGCTGCAATCCCTGAAAAAGCATTTGAAACTGCCTCATTTTAAATGAGACACCCCAGATGCCATTAGCACACTAGGGTCAGACACATGTCTGGTATGAGAAAATTCACAAAAGCAATTAGTTAATTAGATTAAAATCAAATTAAATACATATACATAAAGTTCTGCCCTTTGGAATCAGATCATACTTGTGTGCATGCTCTGTGTCATTGTGCATGTGCACACTTTAATTTTTCTTTCCAGAGACTACATATATAAATATGGCACATACATTCAAGCATACAATTCAGTCATAATCAAACAATCATTCACACCAAACAGGAAAATAACCAATATGAGTTAAATCATTTATTCCATCCTCATATTTCAATTCTGGGAAAAACTCTAGTTTTCTCATCATCTCAAATATTTTTCCCTTGGTATATTTATCTATCCTGGTCTCATCTGCAATATTTATGAATCAATGGACACACTGTAATGAACTAATTCACTCCATTACACAAAGATCCCAGGACTTAAACAAGCCATGTGTCAACTTGTGCTACTCAAGAACACAAGTCATTCCTGCAGTGTTCTTGACCCCAATTTCCTAATCAGGTTTTAGTTAATAATAACTCTTTTGATTTTTCATGACTAAACCATTCAGTGATCCATTTCACTAACTAAAACATCCATATCATGGCATCTCATATTATTCATAACCATACAGAGACAAGCAAACAAACAACCATTGGTGACTAAATAAATAAGGTTCTGTATGTATATGTATACATTCTGGTATTTTTAAAAAAGGTATAGGCAACTAACATTGGCTTATGGCTTTTGAGAGAGTTTTTCCTTTTTGCAAACATTTGTGCTTGAGTTAAACTCAGAATGACCTGGTTTCACTGAATCACAAAATTTTGTTTGCTATGCATATGAACATATATATATTTTCATTGAATCAGGAGCATCAGCACAAAGGCAACCCTATTGCACCCCTAATTCCATTTTGTCTCAAGCCTCAGCACTTATACATGAGTATATTGCGGCTCAACATTATTTACATCTTTCTGGGTTGAGCCAAAACCAATACTACTTGCCTATTTTCAACATTTTATTTTCTGGGTATTTGTTTATGTTCCTAAACATTAACATATCAGAGATCTGGATTTATAAAACATATATGTATATTAACTACACATAAAACTTTCTTATAAATAAATAAGTAAAACAACCAAAGAGAATCAAAACATTTTCAGATTTAAAATCACAGATAAGCATTCATATATGAAAATACTCTTTTAAGAAAATTACTTATAACTGGCTGCCTACATTAGGACTTATTGCCTTAGATTTTTGAGTGAGTTTTCTCACCTAGCTCTCTTCTTTGCTTCCTTAATTAATTGATGAACTTCTGCCTTTAGCCTCAAGCTCTTTTCCTTCCCTTGCCTTATGATTTCTATGGTGTTGTTTTTTTTTTCAAAGTTCTTTTCTGAGAAGGAGAGGAGGCTGCTGCATATACATGTATATATATACAGGGTCTTCCTTAGGGTTTTGGGTATTGGCTAAAGACATTTTTGCCCACCAGAAAAATCATGTTATCTGCATTTTATTTAAACCCAAAGTTCTACCCTTCCCGGCTTAATTTAGGTGAAGAGAAAAGTGGTTACATTCTTTTTGGTTAATTTCAGAATTTTGCTTTTCAGAAAATACTTTTTCCCTTTGTCTACAATCATGCCAAAAATGTGACTTGATTTTATTATTTATCAAATACTCTTCCTAATTTTGCCTATAGCAAACATTTCTCTGCTTTATCTTATTTTTCCTATTTTTAGCTTTCATGTAAATGGTATGTACTTCCTTCATTTATTTACAAGAGGACTACTCCTTTTTATATCTTCAGTTTTTCTTTCTCTCTGCCTATCTATAAAATATATTGGTATGTTTTATTTTGCTGAATCGAACTCTAGTAATTTTATTAACACATATATATATTTATATAAGTCTTACTGAAATAATTAGCACCCCCATATATATATTTACACATCATTCTGTATTGACACACACATGCACATGTATACTCAAAATATTCAGTAGCATCCATATATGTATATTTACTCATGCATACAACCTTTAAGGGTTTAATCTATATATATATATATAAATTTCCATACATATCAATATGTATTTATTCTTAGAGTTCAGGGACTTTTAGCTTTATTTCATGTGCATTTCCTGTGCACACATGTACACACATACTGATACACTATCAAGCTATATCAATCCCCTTTCAAAATTTAATTCAAAAATCATTTTGAATTTATTTATATTTTTCAGAATAAATTCCTAAAATCTTGGGTCATTGCAAGTCCTCCAAAGATGGATCGGCATATGTCAACAATCAAGTTCGTTCTTGCTTTTAACAGTCAATATCATGGGATCTGAAGTTCCAAGGCATATGAAATTTAGAGAGCAAGGTATATGGACCCTAGGGAACCTACCCTAAGGCTCACATGTCAAATGGCCAAAGAAAGAAGGGTCGGCACATAGCTACTTGAAGGGTTCAACATAAAATAGCTTAGAAGGGAAGTTGAGCCAAATATCAATCAAAGGCATGAGCTCCACTAGTCCGAATGACTTGATATTTGAAGAGCCAACATGTCTAAGCATGCAGAAGCCACCATAAGGATCGCTATCCAAGAATAGACAAATGAAGGGATCGGTTCCGATCCCTCTTCATTGGGATTAGGGCCTAGCAACCCTATGGTAGGCCCATATGGATAAGAAGTTACTATAGTCAATGTTTCAGAGAGATTGGTGGTCACCTTCACCTATAAATACTGGCCTAGGGAGTCATTTTGAGGATCTTTACGCTGCTGGTTACATTAGCCTTTATTGTAATCAAGTTTTTCTTACTTCTTGCGGTTTGCTGCGTAATCAAACTATTAGTGAATAAATAAAGATAATCTTCAAAGTGGACGTAGGCATACAACACCGAACCACTATAAATTCCTGTGTTCTTGATTATTGCTTTGATTTGCTTGTTAGTTTATTATATTCCTTTGTTTTAATTTTACTTTCTTCATTTACTTCTCTACATATTCTATTCTCGGGTGCTTGTGACCAATTTGGTTGCAAACATTTTGGTGCATGCACTAAGAACCTGATTCTCTGCCTGTTAGGATCCCTTTTGTTAATATTGGATTGGGCATATCCCCAAAGGAGATCCATAGTTATCTTCATAAAGTTGCATATACTACTCAGATTTATTGAATTCTAAGCAAGGAGATAATGGTGAGACATACCAGATCTACTTCTCAGAATGTGGATGGAAATAAGACTACTAGCATTCAACAAGGAGGCCCAAGCAACCAACCTACAAATTTGAATGCTGATCCAGTTGAAGTTCAGAACCCTATTAATTCTAAAACTAGAGCTGAATTCATAATCTAACGAGAGAATTGATGGAAAGCCGTCGACAACTAAATGAGCAAATTCAGACCAATATTTGCCTAATGAACCAGATTACTCAACAACAGTGTGGGAAGGCCAATAGGGATCCCACTCCTTACTCGTCATCGGAAAGTTCAAGCTCATCAGATGAATACCATAGACATAGGCATCTCAAGGTTAAAGGAGATCATGCAGAAACATCGTAGCGTCGCTTGGCAGATCAATATGGTCTGCCAAGGCCGATCGGTGTTGATGCCTCCATTGGGATTGGTATCGATCCCTCCTCCAAAGGAGGGATTCCCCACTTACACTTAGGGAATCACGCTAGATTTATTCTTGGAAGCTTGGATGGTGGAGTTAGATCGAATGCTGACCAGGTATCCTGCTAGAATGACAACGAGATAAATGTTTAAGGCGCGCATCAAGAGGATGGTGAACCAAGAAGGCAGGAAATGGCCCATAGACATCGATCAGACCATTTACGTAATGTGGAGCGTGACCACCGCTTGGCACCACCCATCCAGACGTCGGACTTATAAGCAATGGTCAGACAGTTAGTGAGAGAGAACCAATGCTTGACTAATGATGACTGGGGAATTTCGAGAAGCATACCTCATTTACTGACAAATTTTTGCATGTGGAATATCCGAGATGGTTCAACATGCCATCAATGCCTTCCTACGAGGGAAAAACTGACCCCAAGCAGCGTATTATGGGATACGAATGGCTGATGGATTCTGCAAGAGCTAATGATGCGACCAAGTGCAGATCCTTTCCCATAACCCTCTCTGGAATAGCAACGATCTGGTTCACGAGACTACCTTCGCGGTCAATTTCGAGATTCAATGAGTTGGCAGCCAAGTTTGTAGAGCAATTCCAAATGCACATGACTCGTCCTAAAGACGTGATGTCCCTTTCCAGCGTGATCCAGGTCCCAGGGGAATCATTGAAAGACTACTTGGAGAGATTTCATACCACCTCCATGGAGGTCAGTAACCCAAATGATCATGCTATACTTATCGCCATGACAAGAGGGATTGACCTGGAATCCGAGTTTGGTGACTGTGTAACATCCTCTATCTGGAGGCCCGAAGCTAAGAGCTACAGATGCTGCAGTCATCCATAGTATTAACTTTCGGTGACCAAATACAGTAATGTTAATGGTATCCATAATATCGAAAGCACTTGAAAATGAAATAAAGGCATCACAGATTATAACACTTTTCTGATTACATTTCAAAACAACATTTCATATCCAAGATACATAATCTCAAAACGTTTCCCAGGTTCAAATCAAATACAATTATTATATAAATACGCTAAGAGCGATATATGAAGGTGCCCCTTTGAATGACTAGAGTACTAGATAGTCATAACAGACTTAATACAACACGGTGGAAATAAAACAAAACAACTCCTAAATATAGCTAGCATCAGCCTCATGCTCGTCTCTGAAAGCTTTATTCGTCCACCTACTAAACCTGAAAAGTCCAAACTCTCAATCTACTCAAATCAATTTTGAGCATCCGAGAGTTTAAAGGGAAAAACATAAACTTCGAGTCAAACATAAAGCATGGTGTGAATAATACTATTACATCTCGATTTACTGATATTAAATGAGTAAAGGGAAAAACATAAACTTCGAGTCAGACATAAAGTGTGGTGTGAATAATACTATTACATCTCGATTTACTGATATTAAATGAGACCATACCGCTTAGCGGAATGAGTTTCCCCTCACTAATATCCCTTTAAAACATATCGTTTTGCAAATCAAAATCATGCAACCAAACTAGTTAATCAAACTGATTACATCGATAATATCAAATATCATATATGCTAAAAAACAAGTAATAAATGGACCAGCTGTCCAAACAAAATGTAGTTTTGTTTGGCTAACTACTAACCTTTGGCTGACTCGGGCCTACCAGAAAAAATAAACAAATTATCTAACAACTGTTAGACATACTTCTATATGCTCTTTCCTTAACTTACTTCTCCAAGGGTCACCTGATCCTAATGGTTTTGCGGGCACACCAATAACCTATCTCTGTACATATATATTCTTCCTATGTGTAACCATCATTTAAGTCTTACTTGTGACTAAGCCCTACACACTGGAATTTTGGACTAAATTAGTTAGGGACTAATAGCTAATGTATAGGGCGCGACCTTATACCAGTCCCATCTGGTATAAAAATATCTGAGTCATTTTACTTAGGGTTAACTATCCTTTAAATTTTCCTTGAAAACCTTTTTAAAATGAATTAACCCTTTAAATCATGCTTATACAAGGAAAATAAACTATTTAATTTACTCAAATCTCTTTGCCACGATATATGCTTTACTAAAATCATTGTTGATGAAAACATTCGAAACCTTTGTTTAAAACCTTTAAACAATCTTATTCGAAACGAATGAAAGTACCTCTTTCGAAAATATTGAAAGTACCCCTTTCGATATAAGTAAACTACTTCACTTAATAACCTTAGGCCTAAAGGCCAAACGTACCTTTCGAAACAATAGACAGTAGTCCTTTCGAAAAAATTGAAAATACCATCTTCGAAAGCTTTATAAACCTTAGACGTCCTCTTTTAAAATCCTTTAATTTACTCAAATCTCTTTGCCATGATATATGCTTTACAAAAAACATTGTTGATGAAAACATTCGAAACCTTTGTTTAAAACCTTTAAACAATCTTATTCGAAACGAATGAAAGTACCTCTTTCGAAACTATTGAAAGTACCCCTTTCGATATAAGTAAACTACTTTACTTAATAACCTTAGGCCTAAAGGCCAAACATACCTTTTGAAACAATAGACAGTAGTCCTTTCGAAAAAATTGAAAATACCATCTTCGAAAGCTTTATAAACCTTAGACGTCCTCTTTTAAAATCCTTTAAATATGCCTTTTGAAACCATTGGAAACCTTCCTTTTAAACTAAGGAAAACCTTTCGAAAATACTAGAAACCTTTTGAAACCTTTACTAGTCACCTTTCGAAAGCATTAAAGTAATACTACTTAAAACAAACCTTTCGAAAGCATTGGGTTCAATTTAAAACATGTGGAAAAACCTTTCGAAACCATTTCTTTCGAAACCTTTGGGTTTAAATTTCATAATATCAAAAAGGGTCCTAAATCAACTAAGTCGAAAATGACTCTTTCGAAAGCAGTTTCCTAAGTAATGAAGTGGATGGTGTCGAAACCTATCCCTTCGAAAGCAGTGGAGAAGCAGCTTTAATTTTTAAAATAAAGGGATCCTTTCGAAACCAATCTGGGTCGAAAGGAAAAAGGTGGCAGCAAGGGTTTCGACCTTATCGAAAACATTTACTTTAAAACAAAGTCTTAACCTCATTCGAAAGCATTCTTTCTTTAAAACCATTGACCAAGTCGAAAGCTATCTTATTCGAAACCATTCTTTTCGAAAGCAAAGCATGAACATTTCCATTTAAAAGCCATAAAAGATTTCGACTCCTTCGGAACCCCTTGTTTTAACCCTATACCTTTCGCCTATGTCCAATTCACTACGTACCAAGTCTTTGATACCATATGCATTGGTTCCGATCAGGTTGGAGGTGGAGGTACTAGGTCGAAAGGTGGCTGCCGAAGATGATGAAGCATCAGAACCTTATAAAAACTGAATTTTAACTTAAAAAGGTAATTCTTTTCAACTAACCTGCTTATCATCTTATAATTAGTTGCCTTAACTTCTTAAAATTTTTGAAAGGTGATGCCGCATTACAGAGATTAACATTTTAAATCATTTCCAAATAGCCCCTTCTCCTTTTATAAACATATATAAAACATTTAAGTCCCATACCTTAAATAATTTTATATATTTATTAAAATACTTAGGAAAATTCTACAAAAATTCTCATAAATCACTTTTAATATGTTTTCCAACATATTTTAATTCCTGACCCAAAACTTATATATAATTGTCGTAATTAATTTTAAACCCAAATATCCATTTTCTTCACTAGAAAATTAATAATAAATTCACATTAATTTAGAAAATTATAAAACTTGAAACCCATCTCTAAAATATTAATTCGGACCATATACTAAAATCCCAAGGCATTTGGATTTCATTTGATAGGATTTTTAGTCCAAAACATGTCATAAAATCAATATGAATAAGCATAATTCATCAACAAGCATATATATCCAATTATCATTCAAAACATGGCACTATATTTTGCAAAATCATTCGAGTCTAATCTTAAAAACAGAAAACATCAAAATATGAGATGTAACATATTACTCACCTTTAGCTTTGTTGTTAAGAGTTGAGACTTGATCTTGGATTCAATTTTAATTAAGCTTTTCCTTTTGATTTAGTTTTCTTCCCCTTACTCTTCTTTAATGGTGGTCGGCCTCTAGGTTTAGTGTTTTAGATTGTGGACGTGAGAAATGTTATGGTATGAAGGGTTTAGGGTATAAGAATGTAGCTTATTCCTATATTGTCCCTTATCTAATTTCCCTCTCCTATTTCACTTTAAACCCATTTAATTCATTACTTAACTAGGCACGTCTACCCCTTATTTATTCAAATCTCAATCCCTTAAATATTTAATCTTTACATTATTCTATTTAATTTAGCTAACTAAATCTCCTGAACAATGTTATCTAAAATTTGGGGTGTTATAGACTGGCTGGCTGGAAAACCGCCTGCCGCGTTGGATCGCTTCTATTCAAAGGCAGCTCAGTTTCTGAGGAAGGAGGAAGCCAGGTCCTCCAGGAAAAAGAATGTTGCAGGACCAAGTGGAGAAGCGGTACATAGTAATATTGCAATAAAACAATCTGATGACAGTTCTGAGAAAGTTCAGGTGAATGTTCAGAATAAGCCGAATCAACAAAAGAAAGACGGAGATAGGAATCGAGAGCGGAAGAGGGATTTTGGGAGACTAAATCCTAGGATTCCAATGTATGATAGTTACACCCCACTAAACACGTCCTTAGAGAACATTTATCTATCCACTTGCAATACCATGCAGCACAGGAAGCCACCTCCAAAAGAGTCGTTAGAGAGACAGAATGTAAGCATCTCCAGGATGTTATAGAAAAATTGATTCGGGAAAAGAAGCTAAAATAGTTTGTGAAAAGAAGCGACCACATCAAAGACGTGGTAGAAATGTTTGACATTCTCTGATACTACAAGATGAAAATCAATCCTTTGAAGTGTTCATTTGGTGTTGCATCAAGAAAGTTCTTGGGCTTTATTGTCAATGCTCGTGGAATAGAAGCTAATCCGGAGAAGATTCGGGCTATCCGTGATATCCAAGCACCAAGGACCATTTAACAAGTGCGGACTTCAAATGGGAAGGTTGTCTCTTTAAGTCGATTTATCTCTAAAGCTACCGATAAATGAATTCCCTTTTTTGATTTGATTAGGAAGGGAAAAAGAAACTTCGAATGGACGTAGGATTGTAAAGACGCGTTCCAAGCTCTGGTGAATTATTTGGTGAGACCCACTACCTTGTCAAAGCCGATAGATCATGAGGAGTTGTACATTTATTTGGCTATATCAGCGCACGCTATAAGTGCTGCCTTGATTCGCAAGGAGAATCGGATCCAGAGGTCGGTTTATTACTTCAATAAACGATTGACAAGAGCAGAAAGAAACTATCCAAAAATAGAAAAATTGGCGTACTGCTTGCTAATTGCATCACTGAAGCTTCATCCATACTTTCAGGCACATTCGATCTATATTTACATCGACCAGCCGTTACGACAGGTCCTACAGCGACCTGAGACATCTAGGAGGTTACTCAAATGGAAAATTAAGCGCAGCCAATTCGACATTACTTATCTCCCTCGAAGAACTATCTGTGGATAGGCTTTGGTGAACTTTATAGAAGATTTTACTGTGCAAGATGATCTTCTAAAAGGAAGTGAAATCCCTACTGTACGATGGAATTTATATACTGATTGAGCATCTAATGATCATTATTCTGGATTTGGGATTGTGCTTGTAACTCTTGAAAGCCGGTCGATTTTTTATGCTTTGAAGCTTGATTTCCCGGAAACAAACAACGAGGCTGAGTATGAAGCTTTGATTGTTGGACTTAAACTCGCTAAGGACTTAGAGTTAAATCTCTTGAAACCTTTTGTGATTTGCAATTGGTGGTGTATTAAGTTAGAGGAGACTCTCAGGCTAAGGGACAACGGCTTGCTCCATATCTTACCTGAGTTTAGGAGTTGTTGACAGAATTTGAATACTATGACATTTCACATATTCCACACAATCAAAATAGATAGGATAATTCGTTGGCAAAGTTTGCTAGTACCGGCGATGCAAAACAGATGGGTTTGGTGTCGGTCGAAGTATTAGATACCCCAAGTATAAACATTATAGAAATCGATCAAATACTGGAGGCGAAATCTGAAAAGGAATCGTGGGTGACTCCAATTAAAGACTATTTACTGCACGGGGTCTCGCCTGATAAAAGAAATGAAAAGCGAAAGGTCCTTTGCAAAGCTTTGCGATATATTATTTAAGAAGGAGTCATGTATAGGAGAGGTTTCTCGATCCCTCTTCTCCGATGTATCACTCATGAGGAGATAAAGCGTGTTCTAAAAGAGGTTCACGAAGGAGAATGTGGCGATCATATTAGGGGGCAAACTTTAGCAAAGAAAATACTCCGTTATGGTTATTATTGGCCAACCGTAAATCGAGACGCCATTAATTATGTAAGACTATATGATAAATGCCATATATATGAAAAAGGTCCCAAGAGCTCTGCCAACAAAAGTCATGCAAATGGTCAGCCCATGGCCATTCGCCATGTGGGGTATAGACGTTATCGATTCATTACCAATCTCTGAAGGTGGCGCAAAGTATGTTATTGTGGCAGTTGATTACTTCACCAAATTGGCCATAGCGGAACCTTTAGCTACGATCACAACTAAGAAAGTAATCAACTTCATCGTCCAAAACATCATATGTCATTTCGGTCTCCCACGGACTATTGTAGCTGATAATGGGACTCAATTCAATAGTGCTAAATTTAAAGGCGTTTGTCGAAGATATCGTATTGAAAAGAGATTTACAACCGTCGCTCACCGTCAAGCAAATGGACAGGTTGAAGATGTAAATAAAATCATTAAGTCAATTTTGAAGAAGCGTTTGGAGAAGGCTAGAGGCAAGTGGGTGGATGAACTCCCTACGACACTTTGGGCTTACAGAACCACTCACAAATCCGCGACTAGCCATACTCCATTCGCCCTTGATTACGGTTTAGAAGTTGTTATTCCTGTTGAGCTTGAAGTCCCTTCTCATCGAGTGGCTTACTACGATCCCAAAGAAAATCAAGATCTCCTCATGGAATCTTTGGACTTTACAAACGAGAAGCGCGAAGAAGCCGATCTAAGAACAATTGTGCACCGACACCGAGTCGCTCGGTATTACAACACTAAAGTTCGATCGAGAACCTACGAAATTGGCAATCTTGTCCCGAAATGGGTTTTTTCGACACCATCACACATGAATCCGATTTGGGAAGGACCATATATTAGTGAATAGAAGCTGGGAGAAGGAACTATCAAGCTAGCGACTGTCGATGGCATCACACTTCCAAGAGCATGGAATAGCGAACATTTACGACGCTATTTCACTTAGTTTATTTCCTGTACATTTCATTTTTATTTACTTTCAGCATTTGCTTTTCCGAATATGTAATAAGATAATTTATGTTGAATATGTAATAAGATAATTTATGTTGTTCCTTTCCATTTGATGAATAATGTTTCAGGCTTCCTCTGTATTTGTGTTTGCTATTGCATTGCGTGGTAATTACATAGCGAATATGATTGATATCGATGTGTACGAACATGCTCCCAGAGTTTGGAATCAATCAACCATGATAACTTCGGTGGGATCAAACAAGATGAGCTCAATCAACTTTTTCATTTAATAATTCCCATTCATAAATCAAAGAATGACATATGCAATATGGAACGAATGTGGCCGACAATTGGAGATTGAAAAATTCCTGCCTGGACTGTGGGACTTAAAAAAATCAAAGCGACCAAGAAACGACCGATCGCTCGCTAAATCAAAACCCCAAATTCTAGGGGGAAAATTAATCAACCAAAAAAGAGTACAATCTGCCCACTCTCCAAAATAACTCTAAACCCCAAAGTGCGGACTGGAGTATAAACATAAATCAAGTGAAGACCGACCGCCCACGAAATAACTCTAAGTCCCTAGAGTGGGGACTGGAGTATAAACATAAATCGGGTGGAGACCGACCGCCCGCAAAATAACTCTAAGTCCCTAGAGTACGGACTGGAGTATAATCATAAATCGGTTGGAGATCGACCGCCCATGAAATAACTCTAAGTCCCCAGAGTACGGATTGGAGTATAAACATAAATCGAGTGGAGACCGACCGCCCGTGAAACAACTCTAAGTCCCTAGAGTGCGGACTGGAGTATAAACATAAATCGGGTGGAGACCGACCGCCCGCGAAACAACTCTAAGTCCCTAAAGTGCGGACTGGAGTATAAATATAAATCGGGTGGAGACTGACCGCTCGTGAGATGACTCTAAGTCCCCAAAGTGTAGACTGGAGTATAAACATAAATCGAGTGGTGACTGATTGCCCGCGAAACAATTTGAGTCCCTAGAGTGCGGATTGGAGTATAAACATAAATTGGGTGGAGATCGACTGCCCGTAAGATAACTCTGAGTCCTTAGAGTGCGGACAAGAGTATAAACATAGACTAGTTGCGAACCGACCACCCATCAACTGAACCTTATCCCCAGAGTGTGGATATAAGCATGAATGAATAGATGAGTGGATTTCGACCGTTCTCTATTCTATAAACTCTGGCCTGAAACCGACAGGAGGATTATAAACTCGCTAAAGATGGAATTTGACCGTCCGAATTTTGGCCTTGCCAAAACAATGTCGGGGGCAGAAGCATAGTTATTCAAAAAAATTGCTGAATCCGACAGCGTAACACTAAAGCCCGAGCCTGGTGTTTCATACGACTCGAGGTCACGACCACTTGGAGGCCTTGGGATGGACTTGGTGAATTGTTATCAGAATTTACAAGCAACGAATTACAAGTACATTGAATGGAAAGTAATCGTTCAACTACTTAAATAACAATTCACATGAAGCATAACAGAAAACAAAAGCTTTTATTTACATAACAGGTGTCGAAATTTCAGTACAAGTTATTCCAAAAGATTGGGACTTGCACCCGTATAACTACAACTAGAGAAAGAAGCGACTATGCGAACTATATACATTGAGCGGAAGCAACAACTACTTCTTTGACTTCCTCTCTCTTTTGGATTTCTCGGGGGTAGAGCTACTTGTGCTTCTCTTTCAGGACCATTGTTGCCTTTGGCCGGAGAGCTTGTGGAGGTAGGAGGAAGTTCATCAAGGATCGACCCACCCGGTGGAATAATTTGCAATGGCATAAAATGAGGATCATCAACGTCCACCTCAGCGGGTTCAATTTTAACCTTTCTTTTCAAAAGTTCCTCCTTTTCAATCTGCTCCTTCATGCTGGTCTTATCGGTGTGTTTTGAGGCACCAGTAATTATTACTTCATCAGATTCATCGGCCGGAGTGGATCCTCGGTCTTATCTTCATCAAGGACACCGATGACTTGAGCATCGGGCCCTGGAACATCAGCAGCAACCGGGTCTTCAACAGTTTTCTCACATTGCTCTACAGCAGCACCACTTCTAGGAGTTTTACTAGGACCTGGAAGACCTACAAAATTTGATAAAACAGGGAGATTAACTCAAAACCATTTCGCATGAAGATTGAAAACGTTTCATATACTAAGGAGTAAAGCTAAA
Source organism: Allium fistulosum (assembly GCA_030737815.1). NCBI lineage: Eukaryota > Viridiplantae > Streptophyta > Magnoliopsida > Asparagales > Amaryllidaceae > Allium > Allium fistulosum. The sequence continues at coordinate 1,021,561,804 of CM060908.1, forward strand.
TACCAGCATCTGGTTGACTCTCCGTAGTTGCTGGGGTGCCCCCCTTCCAAAATGGGGGATAACATCTTGGATTCGAAGCCTGGCCTGTACAGATCATAGCCAAGATCATGCTCTGTTTCAAGAGAGATTGTGTTTCGGCTAATTGGGATGGTGAGGGACCCTTAGGATCAGTCCCTAAAGATCCGACAATATGTTCCCCTCCTTTGCCGGGTGCAGAAGCATTTAAAATTGAAGCTTTGCAGCAGTTAGATTCGAGGGATCGCTTCCATGGAGAATTTTTCTCACTAATTCTTCTTTGTTGAGCTCGGCTTCACCCAGCTTTTCTTTCTTCATCTTAATAATGTGCTCCCAAGCTTCAGCGAGAGATTCGAGATAACCCTCTCCGAGAAAACTTAAGTCGCAATGGAGCGGGACTTTGGCATTGTACTCAATAATCAACGGGTCGAATAAGTCCTTAATCTCATTCCTACTAGACTCCATGGTAGCTTCCACTTGGGAGTTAACTTGTTCGACCATCTCTTTTCGGCCCTCTTCTCGAGCTTCTTCTTTAAGGGCTTCGATTTTGGCGAATTGCTCATCGAGTTTAGCCTTTAAGCTTCTAGCTTCAACAACTTCCTCGCAGCACTTTTGCGATTCCTCTTGAGCTTCGATTTTTTCCTCCCTTTCCTTCTTTAAAAGTTCTTCAAGTTCCTCGACGCGGTGACCCAGGGAGTCTTTCTCAATGTGCAAGGAGTCTTTTTCTAAAGCAAGTGTCCCGCAATGATGAAGCGCCGCTGTTTAACGGCAAATTTTCTATCGGATTACAAAATCGCTGAAAAATATTATGATAAATTTTAACCGCAAGCGTACGACATAGAATTCTAGTACGCAGCGAGTACGGGTCGATCTGTAAGGAATTGAAATGATTTAAAAATTCCACTCAATCAAATTAAACCAAACTTGAGATTGTTTTAAGCTAAGAAAAATGTAAAACTAGCTAGAACAAAAGTGATTGAAAATATGAGATTAGAAAACAATTTAGAGGCAAATCCACTCCCATATTTTTACATAAATCAACAAACTCAATCTATGATCTCTCATTTTAATCTTAAGTGGAATTAGTGATGTACTTATCATAAGTATGGTCTATTTATTTTATTAATTAACATAACTTAAACCATCTATAATACAACAACTAAAACTACTTATCCCTTATAATAAAAATGAACAGAAAACAAAGGAAAAACTATTTTAAGTATGATCTATTTACTATTTTGTTTAGCAATATAAATCATCAAATTTTGTTTCTCCTTTAATTCCATTACCAAAAGTCAACTAGTTAGATGGTGATGTAAATTATATTTATGTTGGATTAAGCACAGCCCATTTGTGATTACAACATAGGCTATCAAATTCCCTAATAAACTTACATCATCATCCAACCTATCATAAAGCATAAAAAGAGATCATAAATCATAGAATATGTTGAATTTACATAATTTTAGAGAGCTTCATCACCCTAAATTGGAGGGGTTTAGCTATTCATTTGTGCTATCATTTCAACACTTGTAAATTTCAACATAAACAAAAACAAGCAAAGTAAGAGCTAATAAAAAGAGAATTAATCTACTTGTATGAAATAAATCTAAGCTACTAACATAAAAGAAAAGAGAGCATATAAATGAAAATAAGTATAAAAGAAAATAAAAGCATGTAGAAAAGAAGTAGAAGAAGAAAACGAGGCTTAGGAAGCCATTTTATTTCTCATTTGATTTGTGGTTACAATTTGCATTATATGATAAGTAGATAAAAGCTCCATTGCATGAACATAAGAGGGTTATTTATAGGGTCAGTTTGGCACAGGTCCCTAATAAGTTTCAAAATACACAAAAACCCCAGTAAAATAAAGTTTGTAAATTAGGTCCCTAGAATTAAGTTACTGAATAATGACATACACTTATGCAATTATTCAGTGAATAATTGCAGACATTTATGCAATTATATCAAAAAATTGCGGAAAATTCCGCAATTATTCATCCAAAAAATTGCGGAAATTTACGCAATTTTTTCGAAAAATTGCGGAAAATTCCGCAATTATTCACCCAAAAAATTGCTGAAATTTACGCAATTTTTTCAAAATGTTGCGGAAAATTTCGCAATTATTCACCAAAAAAATTGCATAACTATATGCAATTACTTAGTAACTTAATTCTAAAGACCTAATTTACACACTTTTTTTACTGGGGTTTTTGTGTATTTTGAAACTTACTAGGGACCTGAGCCTAATATTCACTTATTTATACATGCCTAAAACCTTAATCCATAATTTTGGGGACTACCCAAACTACCCCTTAGGAAGTGTGGCCACCAAGTTATCATTAACATGAAGTAATCCTCCATTAAGTGTGCATGTGCATTTAATCCCCACTAACTTGTGCATTACTCCTAATTTGAAGATCATGGCAAGTGGGTAGGTGGGGTCCTCCATGATTACATGAATTCATTTATTTCCATCTTCATTTGCCTTCTTCTCTTGTGCATGCATGTTTCCATGAAGACTTCTTCTATTTTCCATCCAAATTTCTACAAAACAACATTAAAATGTGGAAATAAATTTTTCTCAAATTAAATACATGCACAAAGTTACCATTTTGCCCCTAAATGAAGTTGAATGAATTTGATGATATTTGGATTTTGGTAAAAACATGTAAAAATATCCAATTATGACATTTATTTAAATAAAAGTAGATTAAATATGGAAGTAAAACAAGCACATTTACGTGCACATCAAATGCCCCCACACTTATCTTTTTATTTGTCCTCGAATAAACTAAAACTAAGATAAATCTGTTTTCGTAGGAAACACAATTGTATTGAGCATATGCAACAAGCCGTTAAACCTCAAGGTGTCCATAATAGGACGAGTGTAGTCTCGTGAGGGTTTTCAGCGGATACTACCCACAAAATCCAAATGCAACATGAAATATTCCTAAATGCAAGATTTATTTACAAAGAGATGAATGCATGTTTTTGAAAGTATTTACAAATGAAGAATTTACTTTTAAAATTGACACGAATAAGTATAATATAAGTTTTGGTCATTATAAAAAATTTAAGTCCTTTTACTCGTCAAAATATCCAACAAAAATTAAGTTATCATCACAATTAGACTCGAGTTTGGCAAGTTGTTTTGGTTGATAACATAGTGCAACTATGAAATGGACTCTTAGTTGATTATCAAAGTTTTTCAAAATGGTATTTTTATTTCTTTTGAATAACAAATCGAATCAAATAAGTGAATATCGTGCTTGGATTTCAATTGCTTACTCTCTCTATTTTTGAAAAGTATTAACATTATTAATATATTTAAACACCTAACTCAGATAAACTGAGGCCAGGTATACCGATCCTGCACTGCCTTTCTGGCTTACCTAAGAAGGGTACAGAGCATGGCGAGTGTACACACTTGCGTGTGAACACATGAATCTAGGTCGTAATTTTTATTAAATCTATTTACATACACCTAACTCAAATAAACTGAGGCCAGATATACCGATCATGCACTGCCTTTCGAACTTACGTGAGAAGGGTACAGAGCATGGTGAGTGTACACACTTGTGTATGAACACATGACTCTAGGTGTTTCTTATTTTCACAAAAAACCTTTTTTTTCTTTTATGTTTTTTATGAAGAGAGAGAGTTTTGCAAAATCATCTTAGCACCACCTAACTTAGAAGATCAAAAACATTATCACCTTTACTTTAAATCAACCACTCTTTTAAACAAAGATTTTCAATTAGGATATACTTCACAATTAACACCCATGAACCTTCCTATATACTAGTTAAACCATAGTTACTTGTAATCAAACTTTATTTTTATTTTTGTTGAGACAAATAATTTTTCAAAAATTTCAACTTAATAACCAAAAACATATACTTATCTTATAGTGTTCTTCAAAAGTAAAATTAATATGCTAAAAATAATTTTTTTTTGGGATTTTTTTTTGTTTTTTTGTTTTGATTTTTGGAAATAACCCACACTTAATTTTGACTGTTTCCCCACAGTCAATGCATGATATACTGAGTGTAAATGGAAAAAATTTGTACATATTTACAAAAGAGGGTTAACGCTTTTTACTAGACGTAGAATGGCTCATGAAGAATCATGAACTCCTCCTCTCGATTACTTGGCAATTCCAAGTATGGTTTCAAGCGATGACCATTGACTTTGAAAATTGTTCCATCTCCAAGGTTTTGTATTTCTATTGCACCATGTGGAAAAACAATTCGTACCATAAATAGTCTGGTCCATCTTGATTTTAATTTCCCAGGGAATAAGTGAAGTCTAGAGTCATGCAAAAGAACTTTTTGGTTTGGTGAAAATGTTTTTCTAAGGATAGACTTGTCATGAAAAACTTTTTTTCTTTCATTGTAAATTTTTTTGTTTTCATAAGCGTCATTCCTAATCTCTTCTAGTTCGTTGATTTGCAATTTTCGGTTTTCGCCAGCTTTTCAAGATTAAAGTTTAAGTTCTTCACTACCCACAATGCTTTGTGTTCGATTTAAACTGGTAAATGACACGCTTTCCCGTAAACTAAATGAAATGGGGACATCCCAAGGTTAGTTTTAAAAGCAGTACGGTAAGCCCAAAGCGCGTCAGTTAATTTCTAAGACCTATCTTTTCGATTTTTATTAACGGTTTTCTCCAAATTTTTTGGATTTGACGATTTGAAACTTTAACTTGGCCATAAGTTTGAGGATGATACAGAGTGGATAACTTGTGGGTTATCGAGTATTTCTTTATTAAAGTTTCAAATGATCGATTAGAAAAATGGGTTCCATTATCGCTTATTATTGTGCAAGGTGTTCCGAACCTCGAAGAGATGTTTTCTTTAAGGAATTTCATAATAACTTTATGGTCATTTGTTTTACACAGAACGGCTTCAACCCATTTAGAGACGTAGTCAATAGCAAGAAGAATGTACAAATTTTCAAAAGAATTTAGAAACGGTCCCATAAAGTCAATATCCTAAACGTCAAAGATCTCGATTGTAAGAATGGGGTTCAAGGGAATCATGTTTCGTCGAGAGATTCTTCCTACCATTTGAAAGCGATCGCAAGTTTTACAAAATTCGAATGAGTCTTTGTAAAGAGTGGGCAAGTAAAACCACATTGAAGTACTTTTCAGTAGTTTTTCGAGGTCCAAAATGTCCACCGCACGCTTGATCGTGACAAAATGAAAGAATACTTTTGAATTCGCAATCCGGGATGCAACGTCGAATGATTTGGTCGAAACAATATTTAAACAAGTATGGATCATTGTAACACCCCATATTTTTAGTAACGTTATTTAGGATATTTAATTAGTTAAATAAAATAAAATAATGTAAGTTGATTAGGGGATTGAGATTTGTGATTAATAAGGGGTAGCTGTGGCATGTTAATGTGTAAATCAAAACGAGATAACATGAAATAAAATAGACAAAGGATATAAGTAAGGGCAAAATAGGAAAAAAGGGCTTCCTAATACCCAAAGCCCTTAGCCGTGTATCATCACTTTCATTTCATTTACAAAGATCAAGACTAAGTAGAGGTCGGCCACCATTTTCAAGAGTAAGAGAAAGAAAGATAAAGGGGAAGCTTAATCAGCATCAAATTCATTTCAAATCACAAATTCTTTAATCTCAAGCTAAGGTGAATAATGACTACATCTCATTTTCTTATATGTTTTCGGTTTTAAGTTGAATCCAAAGTGTTTTGCATGAATATGCCATGTTTTTGATGGATTAAATGTTTATGTATACTTGTTGATGATTTGTGCTTATTCATATAGATTTTATGATATGTATTGATATGAAAACCCTATTAAATGACATCCAAATGCCTTGCAATTTTAGATTTTGATCAAAAATGATATTTTAGAGATGGGTTTTCATAATTTTCTGAATTAATCGGGATTTTATATTAATTTTCTAGTGAAGAAAATGATTTATTAGGTTATAAATAATTTATGGTTAAATTATAAACAATTTGGGTCTGAAATTTATATATGTTAGAAAACATTTTAAAAAGGATTTTCTGGAATTTTTGTAGAATTTTCCAAAGTGTTTTGATGAATATATAAAATTATTTAAAGTATGGGACTTAAATGTTTTATATATTTATAAAAGGAGAAGGGGTGTTTTGTAAAATAAAATTATTGTGTATTTTTGAAATCTTGCACTTTTAAAAAAGAAATTTAGCAACCAATGAAAATTTTATAAACAGAGCAGGTTAGTTGAAAAGTATTTCTCTTTTAAGTTAAAAACTAAATTTACATGTTTTTAGCAAGTTCCGCCACTTTCAGTACCAGTGGTTCCGACCTAGGCATTTCGCCACTATTGCTTTCGAAACCACTACGCATGGTATCAATACATTTGGTACGTAGTGAATTAGATAGAGGCGGAAGGTATAGGATCGAAACATAGGGTTCCAAAATGGGTCAAAGCATGCCTCTGTTTTAAAATGAAGTAGTGCCTTCTTTGCTTTCGAAGAGTTAGCTTTCGACCGGGTTGGCTTCCGACTTGGTCAAATGATTTCAAAGGAATTGTTTCGAATGGGTTGCGCTCTTTTGTTTTAAGAAATGCTTTCGAAGGGGCCAAAACCCCTAGCTGCCACTTTTCCTACCTTTCGAAGTCAATGGTTTCAGAAGGTATACTTTGTTTGTAAACTTGTCCACTTCTCCAATGCTTTCGGAAGGGTGGTTTCAACACCATCACTTCTTTGCTTAGAAATGCTTTTGAAAGATTGGCTTTCTACTTAAATGGTTTTAATGACCCTTTTGCTTAGTTGAAGTATAACCCAAATGATTTCGAAGGATTTTTTCCACCTGTTTTAAATTGAACCCAAGTGCTATTGAAAGGTTGTTGTTTATGAAGGTTTTAATGCTTTTGAAAGGTTTTAAAGAAAGGTTTCTAAGGAGTAGTTCTCCAATGGTTTCGAAAGGTTCGAAAGGGTATTATTCTAACTGTTTCAAAAGGGCTAAGAGGAAGGTTTTTCCAGTGGTTTCAAAGGGCAGTTTTAAAGTGTATTGAGATAAGATGACTAAGGTTTTATAGCTTTCGAAGGAAAGGTTTATTAAGGGTTTCGAAAGGTTTTGAGAATGGTTTCAGAAGGAAGGTTTTGGCCTAGGTGAAATAAAGGGTCTTACTTGGTTTCGAAAGAGGTGCTTTCAATGGTTTAGAAAGTGGTACTTTCAATGGATTCGAAAGGGGTACTTTCAAAGGTTTAAATGTTTTCATCAACTAAGGCTTTAGTAAAGTGTATATATAATATGGCAAGGTGATTTTGAGAAAAGCATAGAGTATATGTGGTTTCCTTGTGTGAGTTAGATTTAAAGGATTTAAATCAGTTTGAATAGGTTTTCAAGGGAAATTATGGCAAGGTTTCCCTAAGTAAAATTACTCAGATATCAGAATACCAAATGGGACTGGTATAGGGTCGCGCCCTATACATTAGCTATTAACCCCAGCTAGTTTAGTCCAAAATTGCAGTGTGTAGGGCTTTGTCACAGGTAAGATTAAAATTATGATTACACATAGAAGGGGATATATGTTTGTATACAGATAGTTTATTTGTGAGCCCACAAAACCATTAGGATCCGGCGACCCTGGGAGATGTTAAGTTAGCGACAGACCGTCCAAAAGAGAAGTATTTAATAGATAGCTAAGGACAGACCATCCAGAAGAGGTGTATCTAACAATTTTTAGATTATTTTGTTATATTGTCTAGTAGGCCCGAGTCAGCCAAAGGTTAGTAGTTAGCCAAACAAAACGATAGTGTTTGAACAGATAGTCCATTTGTTACCTGATATGTATGTTTACATAATAATGCTTTACAGTTTTAACCAGTTTTGGTTGCAAGATTATGATTTGCAAAAGATATGTTTTAAAAAGATATTAGTGCGGGGAAACCCGTTCCGCTAAGCGGCATGGTCTCACTTAATATAAAATAACCGAGATGTACAGTATTATTCACACCAGGCTTTATGTTTGACCCGAAGTTTATGTTTTTCCCCTTAAACTGTCAAGTGCTCAAAAATTGATTTGAGTAGGCTGAGGGTTGAGGTTTTTCAGGTTTTAGTAGGTTGATGAATAAAGCTTACGAAGATGAGCATGTGGCTGACGGATAGCTATTTAGGAGTTGCTATTTTGTTTTGTTTTCTACTGTGTTGTATTTAAGACAGTTATGTCTATATAGTACTCTGGTCAACCAAAGGGGCATCATCATATGTCGCTCTTGGCGTATTTATGTAATAATTATATTTTATCAGAACCTAGGAAACGATTGTGGGTTTATGTAATTTGAATGTGAAAGATGTGTTTGAAAATGTAATGTGAAAAGAGGTTTTTGAAATCTGTGATTTTGTTTCATATTCAAGTGCTTCTAATATTATGAGTACCATTAACATAGCCATATTTAGTCGTTGGAAGTTAATACTATGGATGACTGCAACCTCTGTAGCGCTTAGCTTTGGGCCTCTAGATAGGGGATGTTACAACTTGGTATCAGAGCATAGGTTTATGAAAAACTTTAAACTAAAATGATTTTTGGAAACATAATCCTTAGGAATTTGAGTAAGATCGGGGTATGGGATAACGCTATAGTAATGTATTTGTATTTGCTATACATAAGTATACGCTATATCTCTATTCTCCTATCTCTCTTAGGTTATTCTTCTGTATCTCACGAGGCTTGAACACATATATGGACGCTAGAAGTGCAAGAGTGAATCTTGGAGGAAGCACCATCACAAATGGAAATGCCAGACCGAATACCAGGAGAAACCAAGGTCAGGCACAAGCAGGGAATGTTGGTGCTGGAGTCCTATAAGTGGATATAGGAGCTATGTATCAGTTTTTCGTGAACATGATGAAGCTGGGATTACCGCTGGAGTTATTGGAGGGAATGTAGGAGTAGGAGTTCAGGAAGTACCGCTTGTCAACCATTATGCTAATTTGAGTAGATATTATGCTAGGCTTGGAGGGAAGCCATTTATTGGAACTGAAGATGCTATAGAAGTGTAGAACTGGTTGCTACACTATGATAGGATATTTGCTGACTTAGGGTTCAATGATGAGTAGAAGAGGAGACTTGCTTCGAGACAGCTTCAAGGAGCGGCTTTATTTTGGTGGAATTGTGTAACAGTTGGTGTAGATGAGGAAATAATGACATGGGCAGAGTTTAAGAGGAGGTTCCAGGAGAGGTTTATGTCGGTGATGGCGCAATCTATTTTGATCCGAAAGTTTGCTGAGTTAGAGCAAGGATAAATGTCTTTTTTGGAGTATGCTAGTAGGTTTGAAGAATTGGCTAGGTATGGTTATGCCACTGTTGATACAGTGATGAAGAGGAATAAAAGGTTCATTGGAGGATTGAAGCCTGAGTTGGCTAGGGCTACCTTACCGCATATCAGAGATCCATGTGATGTGGTAGTGGAGATGGCGTTAAGACATGAAGAAATGCTTTCTTGTTTAGAGAAGAAGAAGGAGAAAGACGTCCAGGTTCGGCAAGGTCAGAAGAGGAAGTTCTTTCACAAGAAGGGTGCTCGGAAAGGTGGAGCAATGAAGAAAGGGAAGTTTGAAGTGGTTTGTTTTAAGTGCGACAAGAAGAGTCATTTTGCTAATGAGTGTCGTACTTGAAAGGCTAAGGAAGTCATCGGGATGAAGAATATCAGGTGCTTCAATTGCGATCAGATTGGTCACTATAAGAAACAATGCAAAGAGCTCGCTAAGGATGGGAGGGGCAAGGTGTATGCATTGGAGCCTGCTACTTCGAAGCCAACTGTGCAAAAGAAAGGAAAGGCAGTTTTGGGAGGTACGCTTCAGATTTATGGTATATCTATTAGCATTCTATTAGATACTGGTGCATCACATTCTTTTATATCTCGATGTTTGGTGGATAAGCTTAACCTCGAACCTTCATATTTAGTTATCATTTTAAGGGTTCCAAATCTGATAGGAGGGTATGCAACGCTTGGGATGAAGTGTGACCACTTAGAGTTTGATTTGTTAGGTCATACCTTTATATGCTGTTTGCATGTGTTTGACTTTGTAGGGTTTGGAATTATATTGGATATGGATTGGCAAAGTAAGTATGATGCAAGGATATTTTACCATGATAGGAAAATATCACTTAGACACCCTGACTATAGTGATCAGATAGTTTATACCATAGAAAACCCTGATTATGAGGTGAATGCTTTGTTGGGTGTTGTGGAGTTGGAAGACGAGTTGAATCGAGTTTTCGTAGTTAGAGAATTTGCAAATGTCTCCGATCCGGTAGTAGGATTGCCCCCGAAACGAGCCATTGAGTTTTAGATAGATTTGGTGCCTGATGTAGAACCGGTAAGTAGACCGCCAAGCCGGATGACACCCATAGAGATGAGGGAGTTGAAAGTGCAGTTGGTGGATTTGGAAGGTAAGAGTTTTATTAGACCAAGTAGTTCACCTTAGGGAGCAGCCGCAGTGTTTACTAAGAAGCCGGACAGATCGTTGAGGCTATGTATTGATTATCGTAAGCTGAATGAGAAGACGATAAAGAATTGATATCCATTGCCTAGAATTGACGATTTGTTCGATCATCTGAGTGGAGCCAAGATATTTTCTCAGTTGGATTTGGCGACTGGTTTTCATCAGCTTAGAGTGGCAGAGGATAGTATACCTTTGACGGCGTTTAGGACTCGATATGGATCATACGAATGGTTAGTTATGCCATTCGGACCAACTAATGCACCAGCATTCATTGTGGATTTTATGAATCGAATTTTCAAAGAGCACTTGGATAGATTCATGTTGGTCTTTATAGATGATATTTTGATATACTCCAAGGATGAGAAAGAGAATGAAGTTCATCTTAGAGTGGTTCTGGAGACTTTGAGAGAACATCAGCTGAAGGCGAAGTTTTCGAAGTGTCATTTCTGGAAGAAGGAGGTGAATTTTATTGGTTATGTAGTTTCGGAAAGTGGATTGGCAGTAGATCCAACTAAGATCGAAGCAGTGAATAGTTGGAAGAGACCAAAAATAGTGACTGAGATAAGAAGTTTTCTCAGATTGGCTGGATATTATCGGAGGTTTATAAAGGATTTTTCACGAATAACGGTGCCGATGACCAAGCTAACACGAAAGGATGTGAAGTTTGTGTGGACTGGTAAGTGTGAGGAAGCATTCCAGAGCTTGAAACACTTATTGACCCAAGAACCTGTATTAGTTGTCCCGGAAGGAAATCAGGATTTGGTAGTTTGTACAGATGCATGTGGTACTGGACTAGGAGCTGTACTAATGCAGAGAGATAAAGTAATTGCCTATGCTTCTAGATAGCTTAGACCGTATAAGGTTAGGTACCCGACACATGACTTGGAATTAGCTGTAGTTGTTTTTTCTTTGAAGGTGTGGAGGCATTACCTTTTGGGAGAGAGGTTTGAGCTTTATACGGATCATAAGTCGTTAAAGTATTTATTCCCTCAGAAGGACCTGAATATTGGACAACAAAGGTGGTTAGATTTTTTAGCCGCTTATGACTTTGGAATTGAGTATACACCAGGGAAAGGAAACAAGGTTACAGATGCGCTTAGTAGGAAGCATTAGAATGCGGTGTTGGCTATTATAGCAGAATGGAAAGACTTGGAAGCGTTGTCGACTTGCAGAGTGCAGTGGAGATCCGAAGTTGGGTGTAGGGGAGAATCTGCTATGTTATCTTGTTTAGAAGTCTGACCGGTATTGATTGAGAAGATTGCTTCTAAATAGGATGAGGATCCAATATTGGCCAAAAGGATCAGGAAGTTAAGCGATGGAACGAAGAGCGATGACTTAAAAGATTTCAGTCTTGACCAAAGTGGGTGGTTGAGAAAGAAGGGTAGATTATGTGTTCCAGAGGTGGGAAACATAAGGAAGGAAGTTTTAGAGGAATGCCATCGTTCGAAGTTCACTATTCATACAGGAGGAACAATGATGTATCAGGATAAGAAGAGAAGTTTCTTTTGGGAAGGATTGAAGAGGGATGTAGGCTTATGGGTGAAGCAGTGTTTGAACTGTCAACAAGTGATAGTCGAGCATCAGAAGCCAAGTGGATTGCTTCAGCAATTGGATATTCTGGTATGGACGTGGGATTCTATTTCTATGGATTTCATAGACGGGTTGTTGAGATCTAAGAGAGGAAATGAAAGTATATGGGTCATAGTTGACAGATTGACCAAGAGTGCCCATTTCATTCCCGTTAAGTCAAATAGGATGGCACCTATATTGGCTAAGTTATTTATGAAGAATGTGGTTAGACTGCACAGAATTCCTAGTAGTATTGTTAGTGATAGAGATTCCTTATTCACAAGCGAGTTCTGGAAGAGTCTATAGGAAAGATTAGGAACCAAGCTTAAGATGAGTACCGCTTACCATCCACAGACCGATGGGCAAACAGAAAGAGTTAACAAGATATTTAAAGACTTGTTAATGGCTTGTGTATTGGATCTCGGGGGATCATGGGAAGACCATCTACACCTAGTCGATTTTTCGTATAACAATAGTTATCAGACTAGTATAGGGATGGCATCGTTTGAAGATCTATATGGGAGACCATGCAAATCTTCCGTATGTTGGTTAGAGACTGGAGGTAGATTAGTCCTTGGTCCCGATTTTTTATGAGAAGCTGCAAAGAAGATTGAGCTGATAAGGGCGAGAATGAAGTAAGCACAGTCTAGGAAGAAGAGCTATGCAGATAGAAGATGGAAAGATTTAGAGTTCTCTGTTGGAGATCATGTTTTCATCAATGTATTGCCGGTGAAAGGTGTTATCAGGTTTCGGAAGACAGGGAAGTTAGCATCGAGATTCGTAGGACCATTTCCTATTTTAGAGAGGATCGTGAAACTCGCGTACAGAGTAGAGTTACCGAGTAGTTAGGCAGGAGTCCACGATATTTTCCATGTATCTCATCTAAGGAAGTGTGTTAGGGATCCAGACACTACTATAACATCGACCATGTTAGAGGATTTTGTAGTGGAACCATACTTGACTATAGTTAGAAAGCCTGTCCGGATAGTAGCGAGAGATGAGAAGAAGTTGAGGAACAAGACAGTCAGATTAGCGAAGGTCCAGTGGAGTGACGATGATAGAGACTATACTAGGGAGACTGAGAGCAGGATTAGAGACGCTTATCCTGATTTGTTTGGTGGTATGTTTTGCCTTTATGTTTGATTGTTGTGTACCTTATCGTAATTTCGTGTACGAAATTCTTTAAGGAGGGGAGATTGTAACACCCCATATTTTTAGTAACATTATTGAGGATATTTAATTAGTTAAATAAAGTAATGTAAGTTGATTAGGGGATTGTGATTAATAAGGGGCAGCCGTGCCATGTTAATGTGTAAATCTAAACGAAATAACATGAAATAAAATAGAAAAAGGATATAAGTAAGGGAAAAATAGGAAAAAGCGGCTTCCTAATACCCAAAGCCCTTACCCGTGTATCATCAGTTTCATTTCATTTACAAAGATAAAAACTAAGTAGAGGCCGACCACCATTTCCAAGAGCAAGAGAAAGAAAGATAAAGGGGAAGCTTAATCAACATCAAATTCATTTCAAATCTCAAACTCTTTAATCTCAAGCTAAGGTGAATAATGACTACATCTCATTTTCTTATATGTTTTCAGTTTTAAGTTGAATTCAAAGTGTTTTGGATGATTATGCCATGTTTTTGATGGATTAAATGTTTATGTATACTTGTTGATGATTTATGCTTGTTTATATAGATTTTATGATATGTTTTGATATGAAAACCCAATTAAATGACATCCAAATGCCTTGAGATTTTAGATTTAGATCAGAAATGATATTTTAGAGACAGGTTTCAATTTTCATAATTTTCTGAATTAATGGGGATTTTATATTAATTTTCTGGTGAAGAAAATGATTTATTGGGTTATAAATAATTTACAATTAAATTATAAACAATTTGGGTCTGAAATTTATATATGTTAAAAAAACATATTAAAATGGATTTTCTGGAACTCTTGTAGAGTTTTCCAAAGTGTTTTGATGAATATATAAAATTATTTAAGGTATGGGACTTAAATGTTTTATATATTTATAAAAGGAGAAGGGGTATTTTGTAAAATAAAATCATTGTGTATTTCTGAAATCTAGGCAGCACTTTTGAAAAAGAAATTTAGCAACCAATGAAAATTTGATAAACATAGCAGGTTAGTTGAAAAGTGTTTTTCTTTTAATTTAAAAACAAAATTTACATGTTTTTAGCATGTTCCGCCATTTTCAGTACCAGGGGTTCCGACCTAGACGTTTCGCCACTATTGCTTTCAAAACCAATGCGCATGGTATCAATACATTTGGCATGTAGTGAATTGGATACAGGCGGAAGGTATAGGATCGAAACGTAGGGTTCCGAAAGGGTCAAAGCATGCCTTTGTTTTAAAATGAAGTAGCGCTGGCTTTGCTTTCGAACAGTTAGCTTTCGATCGGGTTGGCTTCCGACCTGGTCAAATGATTTCAAGGGATAGTTTCGAATAGGTTGCGCTCTTTTGTTTTAAGAAATGCTTTTGAAGGGGTCGAAACCCCTAGCTACCTCTTTTCCTACCTTTCGAAGTCAATGGTTTTGGAACGTATACTTTGTTTTCAAACTTGGCCACTTCTCCAATGCTTTCGGAAGGTTGGTTTCGACATCATCACTTCTTTGCTTAGGAATGGTTTCGAAAGATAAGTTTTCGACTTAAATGGTTTTAATGACCCTTTTGCTCTGTTGAAGTATAACCCAAATGATTTAGAAGGGGTTTATCCACATGTTTTAAATTGAACCCAAGTGCTTTCGAAAGGTTGTTGTTTATGAAGGTTTTGATGCTTTCGAAAGGTTTTAAAGAAAGGTTTCTAAGGGGTGGTTCCCCAATGGTTTGGAAAGGTTCAAAAGGGTGTTATTCTAACTGTTTTGAAAGGGCTAAGAGGAAGGTTTTTCCAATGGTTTCGAAAGGCAGTTAGAAAGTGTTTTGAGATAAGATGTGTAAGGTTTTATAGCTTTCGAAGGAAAGGTTTTTCAAAGGGTTTTGAAAGGTTTGAGAATGATTTCGGAAGGAAGGTTTTGGCCTTTCGGCCTAGGTTAAATAAAGGGTTTTACTTGGTTTCAATAGAGGTGCTTTCAATGGTTTAGAAAGGGGTACTTTCAATGGATTCGAAAGGGGTACTTTTAAAGGTTTAAATGTATTCATCAACTAAGGTTTGAGTAAAGTATACATATAACATAGCAAGGTGATTTTGAGTAAAGCATAGAGTATATGTGTTTTACTTGTGTGAGTTAGATTTAAAGGTTTTTAATCAGTTTGAAAAGGTTTTCAAGGAAAATTATGGGAATGTTTCCCTAAGTAAAATGACTCAAATATTAGAATACCAGATGAGACTGGTATAGGGTCGCGCCCTATACATTAGCTATTAGCCGCAGCTAATTTAGTCCAAAATTCCAGTGTGTAGGGCTTTGTCACAAGCAAGACTAAAATTATGATTACACATAGAAGAGGATATATGTTTGTATACATATAGGTTATTGGTGAGCCCGCAAAACCATTAGGACAAGGTGACCCTGGGAGATGTTAAGTTAGGGACAGACCGTTCAGAAGAGAAGTATTTAACAGATAGCTAAATACAGACCGTCTAGAAGAGGTGTGCCTAACAGATGTTAGATTATTTTATTATATTGTCCGGTAGGCCCGAGTCAGCCAAATGTTAGTAGTTAGCCAAAAAAACTATAGTGTTGCGGACAGATAGTCCATTTGTTACCCGATATGTATGTTTACATAATAATGCTTTACAGTCTTAACCAGTTTTGGTTGCAGGATTATGATGTTAGGAACTAGAGATAGTGGTTTTGATGACAACAGCCTTTGTAACTTATTTTATTATAACTTATATACTAACACTATTGTCTAGATATATATGAATGTTATTATGTAGGATATATATAAGGCAGGTACTGATTATTGAAGACTGTACAGTATAAAGTACAAGAATGAAGAAATCAAGTTTGAAGACTCATGAGTATCAAGATTTCAAGATAAGTGTCTAGTTTTTGTTAAAACTTCATAATAGCACGGAAATCTTCATTCCAAATTTCATTTTGGATGGAACCCATTTCTACCTTCTTAGTGGCTTACAAACCCACGACAAGTAGCTTATAAACCTACAACAAGTGGCTTACAAACCCACGAACATCCTGGTTTTGTACAAGTTCTCGATTCCTGATGTGATGAAATATTCTGCAGGAAGAAGCTTGCAAAACTACTTCAAAATGGTTTTTCAAAATGATTTTCTAAACTGCTTTTCAAAATGTTTTAGCCTTAAAAATTATCTTTTCAAATGATTTTCAGAAAGATGTTTTAGCCTTAAAATATTCTTTGTTTTTTTTAAATAAACTCTTGTTTTAAACTTCGTTTGTTTTTAAAACTATCTTCTGATTTTTAATATTCTTTTATAATATATATATATATATATATATACTTGAGATTTAAAATCAAATTTATATATGCATTCTAAAAATATATTTTTCTACTCTTCTTTATTTTAGAACATAGGAAAATTAGTTTATTTTACTCCTGAATCATTTCATCTTGTTTTCCTTTCAATACCATTTTCAAAACAAATTTTATAGTTTTTTAACTAAGGGATGTTGACATCATGGGATACCCTATGTCGACATGGTGGCCATTAAATTCAAAAGTTTCAATTTTCAAAAGAAGTGTCTATTCGTTTAAATCTCTTCACAAATGGTTATGACCGTTACTGGTCTATAAATAGCCTTCACAAACGAATTTTTAAACTAACTATTCTCTTCACTCCTTCTTCTCCACAAAACCATATTCTAAAATTTTCATATTTTTAAAGATCGTGTCGAAATTCTACCGAATTCTCAAGTGAATCAAATTAGAATCTCATTCTTGTTTGATTATGTGCCTCTCTCGAAGATCAAAGTGCTATTCAGAGTTATAAGATCAATTTGTAATCAAAAGTTTATCGAGTCTTTCTATAAGGTGTGGTTGTGCCTGGAAATCAATTGGGTGATCTTGTGTCCCGTAAATCAAGAGAGTTTGCCCCAGACTCGTAGACAGGGGGGTACCTCAAGGCCTTTAGAAATTGAGGATTGTAATCTCGACATTGGTATAATAAAAATCTATACGAGGTGTTTGCCTTGGTGCAGGACTGGACGTAGGGTAACTCCGAACCAGTATAAAATCCAGTGTGTTCTTTCCTTTTACTACTTTTTATTTACTTTCTGCATCTGTGTTTGATTCTGTGATTGTTCTGTGATTAAGTCATGCATTTGTTTATATCATAATTTTTATATTAGTCCATATAAGTCTTAGAATCCATTAAACACTATTCACCCCCCTCTAGTGTTAAATTAGCCTTAAGATCTTTAATCCGCACTCCCTTTCAATTAGTATCAGAGCATAGGTTTTCATAGTTTTCATAATCTGAAACATGAAAAGTTAAAAATGGCATTTTTAGAAAATTTTGTTAATACTAGTTTGAATTTATGCATTTCATCAAAGTATCATAAGTCTGCATATAGTTTTTATGAAAAATCAAGTTATCTGCCGAATTGGTTTGTTATGCAGGAACAAACATGTTACATGGCTTTTGAAGAATCAACAACCAATGGACAAACTGTGCAAATTGAGAAAGATAAATGGATACTTGATAGTGGATGTTCAAGGTATATGACTAGAAATCCAGAGACAACCAATGACATTATATATCAAGATGGTGGATTGGTCAACTTTGGAGACAACTCAAAAGCATATGTGATTGGCATCGGCAATGTCGGTAATTCTAAAACTCCTCTTATTTCTGATGTTTTGCTAGTTAGGAATTTAAAACATAATTTGCTTAGTATAAGTCAACTATGTAATAAAGGATTTAAAATTAAATTTGGAAAAGATAAGTGTCACATCGAAAATAATAAGTCAAATATTATCTTTGAAGGAATTAGGAAGAAAAACATTTACATCCTTAGTATGAAAATTTTGAATGATAACTTATGCCTTTTGGCTAATACAAGTGACCCTTGGATTTGGCATAAAAGATTTGGTCATTTAAATTTCAAACTGTTATCTAGGTTATCAAAACTTGATTTAGTTAGAGGTCTTCCCAAGTTAAACTTTAAAGTAGATAGTATATGCGATGCTTACCAATTAGGAAAACTTAAGAAAAGTTCATTGAAACTAAAAGATATGATTTCTACTTCTAAACCTCTAGAATTACTTCATTTAGATTTATTTGGTCCATCTCAAGTTCAATCAATTAATCACAATAAATATGTTTTTGTAATTGTAGATGATTATTCTAGATATACTTGGACAATTTTTCTTAAACTTAAAAGTGATGCTTTTGAATTATTTAAGAATTTTGCTAAAAGAATTCAAAATCAACTTTCTTTAAAAATAAAAACTATTCGTAGTGATCATGGTGGAGAATTTGAAAAAGGAAATTTTGAGAATTTCTGTAATAAAAAAGGAATTACTCATAATTTCTCTTTTCCAAGAACTCCACAACAAAACGGAGTGGTAGAACGTAAGAATAGAACGATTCAAGAGTGTGCTAGAACAATGCTTTCTGATAGTAACTTACCTAAAAACTTTTGGGCTGAAGCAGTCGCTACAGCTTGTTATATATTAAATAGGATTTTAGTTAGACCATTAACTAATAAAACACCATATGAATTACTTTACAATAAGAAACCCATAGTAGCTTATTTTAAAGTTTTTGGTAGTAAGTGTTTTATTCTTAATACAAAAGATAATTTAGATAAATTTGAACCTAAATCCGACAAAGGTATCTTTATCGGATATTCTAATAGAAGTAAAGCATTTAGAGTTTATAATTTAATAACTAACACTATTGAAGAAACAATGCATGTATCTTTTGATGAAAATTTTAAAGATATTGTACAAATAGAAGATGAAGAAGATTTTGTAACTTTAAATAATGAACCTAATGAAACTAATTGTGAAATCATTCAAGCTAATAAAAGAATTAGGCTATTAAAAGATCATCCTGTAGAAAATATACTAGGAAATATTAAATCTATAGTTAAAACAAGAAATCAACTAAATAGTATGAGTAATGTAGCTTTTATATCAACTATTGAACCTAAAAATCTAAAGGAAGCATCATCTGATGATTCATGGATTCTTTCTATGCAAGAAGAATTGAATTAGTTCACCAGAAATGATGTTTGGGAACTTGTTCCTAGACCTGAGGATAAAAGTATAATTGGAACAAAATGGGTTTATAAAAATAAAATGAATGAACTTGGTGAGGTCATGAGAAATAAAGCTCGTTTAGTCGTGCAAGGTTATTGTCAAGAAGAAAAAATTGATTATGACGAAACCTTTGCACCCGTAGCAAGACTAGAAGCTATCAGGATTCTACTTTCTTTCGTAAACTACAATAATTTCAAGTTATATCAAATGGATGTTAAAAGTGCTTTTCTAAATGGTTTTGTAAAAGAAGATGTTTATGTTGAACAACCTCCACTTTTTGAAGATAATAAATTTCCAAATCATGTATATAAATTAAAGAAAGCTTTATATGGTCTGAAACAAGCTCCTAGAGCCTGGTATGAAAGACTAAGATCTTATTTACTACAGTCTGGTTTTGAAATTGGTAAAATAGATATAACTCTTTTTATTAAAAGAAACAAAAATGATATTTAATTAGTACAAATATATGTAGATGATATAATATTTGGGTCAACTAATAACATAATGAATAATGAATTCTCATATATAATGACTAAAGAATTTGAAATGAGTCATATGGGAGAACTAAGTTTCTTCTTAGGACTTCAAATCAAACAATTAGATAAAGGAATTTTCATTAGTCAAGAAAAATATGTTAAGGATTTTATTAATAAATTTAGATTGACCACTTCTAGTGGGAAACCGACTCCAATAACAACTAATGTAGCTTTAAGTAAAGAAGATAAATCAAAAGATGTTGATCGAAAATTATATAGGGGAATGATTGGTTCGCTGCTTTATATAACAGCAAGTCGTCCTGACATCATGCATAGTGTCTGTCTCTGTGCAAGGTACCAATCTCAACCTAAAGAAACTCACTTAAAAGCTGTTAAAAGAATTTTAAGATATGTAAAACATACTTTAGATTATGGTTTATTTTACCCTAAAAATGATGTATTTGATTTAATTTCATATTGTGATGCTGATTACGCTAGTTGTAAATCAGGCCGAAAAAGTACAAGTGAAACCTATCACTTTCTAGGACATTCTCTGGTTTCCTGCTTTAGTAAGAAGCAAAACACTATATCCTTGTCAACAACTGAAGCAGAATATATATCTGCTGCTTTGGCTTGTTCTCAAGTTATATATATGCAACAAACTTCAAAAGATTTTGGATTAACTATAACTAAATCACCAATTTATTGTGATAATACTAGTGCAATAAACCTATCTAAGAATCCAACTCATCATGCTAGAACAAAACATATTGATATTAGACATCATTTCTTAGAGATAATATAAGTAAAGAAGTCATAACTCTTGAATATATTAATACTGAAAAACAAATTGCTGATATATTAACCAAACCATTAAATGAACAAAACTTTACTTTAGAAGAGAATTAGGTATATGTTCATTAAATGAAATATAAATTATAAATAATACAAGTATAATTAATAATTAATATAAATAAAAATTTCTCAAAAATTGAATTGGACATGTCGACATGACCCATCCCCCCGTGTCAACGTACAGGCCGAGATTTTCAAATTTAAATTTGCCTCTAAAATTAGTTATTTGGTTATATATTTATATATTTCAACTTTTACTCCATTTCTCTGTTCTATTCTCTGTAATAAACTTCTAAAACATGGATTTCTCTTCTAATAATGAACCCTCTTCACCCACTTCTCCTCATTCTGGCCCTTTTCAACGTTCCACACGTACGAGTCATCAAATTACAAGAGAATATGAAAGATTTGCTTCAAATGATGATGGAAATTCAAGTAAGTCAACTGTGAATAGCTAGAGAACAAGATACGCAAGGCAGAATCCTTAGGAATTTACAAAAATTCCTTATGGATAACCATGCCTATCCCATTGTCATCGAAGAATCATCACAAGCCATGGATTCTGAAGAAGAAGAGCCTCTAGAAGAACCACAAGAGGATCAAGAAGAAGAACATCCTCTACCGAATCTGGATGTTCATATGGACGAAGACGATGGCGTAATTTGCGTTGGAGAGGTCCTTTTTGACGCTAATAAGAACTTGATCGAACAACATGGAAACTTTTGTCTCCACTATCCAAACTGTTCGGTCCATAAATCATCAATAGTTAAGGGTCCTCGTTAGCGTTTTTCGTTTTTGTTTTTCTCTCTCTCGATTATATATTGGTTTGTTAATTTGTATATAAATGTTATCTTAATAAAAGTAATGTTCTTCTAAAAAAAATCTTTAGTGTATAAATAATCTTGAATTCCATTTAATTTAGGATGCTATATT
This sequence comes from Allium fistulosum, assembly GCA_030737815.1. Classification (NCBI taxonomy): domain Eukaryota; kingdom Viridiplantae; phylum Streptophyta; class Magnoliopsida; order Asparagales; family Amaryllidaceae; genus Allium; species Allium fistulosum. The sequence goes on from CM060908.1 coordinate 1,021,583,335, forward strand.
TTATATCACTCATACATAGTTATTATCCTTTTGTCATATGTTTGTTTATCTCATTTTCTATTAAGTTCAAGGTTTATAGGTTTTTTTTGTTGATGACAAAGGGGGAGAAGTTATATAAAATGGTAAGGCTTGGAGTAAGGGGGAGTTGTTGGTGTAAGGGGGGTTATGGTATTATCAAGGTAGTTAGTATATTTTATAAGGTTGTCATCATTAAAAAGGGGGAGATTGTTAGGAACTGGAGACAGTGGTTTTGATGACAACAACCTTTGTAACTTATTTTATTATAACTTATATACTAACACTATTGTCTAGATATATGTGAATGTTATTATGCAGGATATATATAAGGCAGGTACTGATTATTGAAGACTGTACAGTATAAAGATCAAGAATGAAGGTTTGAAGACTCATGAGTATCAAGATCAAGATTTCAAGATAAGTGCCTAGTTTTTGTTAAAACTTCATAATAGCACGGAAATCTTCAATCCAAATTTCATTTGGAATGGAACCCATTTCTACCTTCTTAGTGGCTTACAAACCCACGACAAGTAGCTTACAAACCTACAACAAGTGGCTTACAATCCCACAGACATCCTGGTTTTGTACAAGTTCTCGAGTCCTGATGTGATGAAATATTCCACAGGAAGAAGCTTGCAAAACTAATTCAAAATGGTTTTTCAAAATGATTTTCAAAACTGCTTTTCAAAATGTTTTAGCCTTAAAAATTATCTTTTCAAATGATTTTCAAAAAGATGATTTAGCCTTAAAATATTCTTTGTTTTTGTTTTTAAATAAACTCTTGTTTTAAACTTCGTTTGATTTTAAAACTATCTTCTGATTTTTAATATTCTTTTATAATATATATATACTTGAGATTTAAAATCAAATTTATATATACATTCTAAAAATATATTTTTCTACTCTTCTTTATCTTAAAACATAGAAAAATTAGTTTATTTTACTCCAGAATCATTTCATCTTGTTTTCCTTTCAATACCATTTTCAAAAAAAAATTAATAGTGTTTTTAACTAAGGGATGTCGACATCATGGGATACCCCATGTCGACATAGTGGCCGTTAAATTCAAAAGTTTCAATTTTCAAAAGAAGTCTTAGAATCCATTAAACACTATTCACCCTCCCCTCTAGTGTTAAATTAGCCTTAAGATCCTTAATCCGCACTCCCTTTCATATGATTTGCAAAAGATATGTTTTAAAAGGATATTAGTGAGGGGGAACCCGTTCTGCTAAGCGGCGGGGTCTCACTTAATATCAAATAACCGAAATGTACAATTTTATTCACACCAGGCTTTATGTCTGACTCGAATTTTATGTTTTTACCCTTAAATTCTCGGCTGCTCAAAAATTGATTTGAGTGGGCTGAGGGTTGAGGTTTTTCAAGTTTTAGTAGGTTGATGAATAAAGCTTCCGGTGACGAGCAGGTGGCTGACGGATAGCTATTTAAGGGTTGCTATTTTTTTTTCCGATGTGTTGTATTTAAGATAGTTATGTCTATATAGTACTCTAGTCAACCAAGAAGGCATCATCATATGTCGCACTTGGCGTATTTACGTAATAATTATATTTTATCAGAACCTGGGAAACGATTATGGATTTATGTAATCTGAATATGAAACATGTGTTTGAAAATGTAATGTGAAAAGAGGTTTTTGAAATTTGTGATTTTGTTTCATAATCAAGTGCTTCTGATATTATGAATACCATACATAGCCGTATTTAGTTGCCGGAAGTTAATACCATGGATGACTGCACCATCTGTAGTGCTTAGCTTTGGGCCTCTAGATAGGGGATGTTACAATCATCCCAATAGAAGTACTTGACTTGGGAAAGAAATTTATATTTATCTTGTTTCGACCAAAATGAAGGAGTTTCCTTAGTGACTAAGTAGTTCACTATGTCTGCATACCATGGATCGATAGAAACATAAAGGAGTTGTTCATCAGGAAAGTTCTCGTTGATCGACAAAGGAGATGGTGTGTTTGGAAGACGAGACAAATGATCAGCAATGACGTTATCAGATCCTTTTTTGTCTTTGATCGTAAGGTCAAATTCTTGGATTAGAAGGATCCAACGAATCAAATGAGACTTAGCGTCCTTTTTAGCGAAAAGGTATCTAAGAGTGGAGTGGTCAGTGTAAATAGTAATGTGTGAGCCAATCAAATAAGGTCGAAACATTTTGAGCACAAAGACTACTGCTAGAAGCACTTTTTCGTGGTTGTGTAATTGAGTTGTGCATCGTTCAGAGTCATACTAGCGTAGTAGATTACATGAAGGATTTTGTTGATGCGTTGTCCTAAAACAGCACCAACTGCGTAGTTAGAAGCGTCACACATTATTTTGAAAGAAAGATCCCAATTTAGAGAGCAAATGATGGGAGTAGAAATGAGTTCGTTTTTGAGATGTTCGAAAGCAGAAACACAATCAGAATTGAAATCAAATGGAATGTTTTTCCAAGAAGAGTCATCAAAGGTCGAGCAATTTACTGAAGTCTTTCACAAAGCATCAATAAAAGCCAGGATGTCCAAGAAATAAACGTATGTCCTTGACAGTTTTGGGAATGGGTAGATTTGAAATTACATCAACTTTCGCTTTATCTACCTCAATGCCTTTGTTTGAAATGACATGTCCAAGGACAATGCCGTGAGTAACCATGAAGTTGCATTTTCCCCAATTTAACATTAAGTGTTTGTCCTTACATAATTTAAGAACCAACTCAAGATGGTGTAAGCACTCGGAAAAAGAGATTCTAAAGATAGTAAAATCATCCATAAATACTTCAAGAAAGCGTTCGATCATGTTAGAGAAGATGCTGACCATGCATCTTTGAAACGTAGCAGGAGCATTGCAAAGGCCAAAAGGCATACGTCGATATGCAAAAGTGCCAAAGGGACACGTGAAAGTCGTTTTCTCTTGGTCTTCGGGAGCAATAGGAATTTGGTTATAGTCGGAATAACAATTAAGAAAGCAATAGAATTCGTGGCCTGCTAAACATTCAAGAATTTGGTCAATGAAAGGAAGAGGGAAATGATCCTTACGTGTTGTAGCATTTAGTTATAATCAATGCAAACACGCCAACCCATTTGAGTACGAGTTGGAATGAGCTTGTTAGAATCGTTCTTGATAATAGTAAGTCCAGACTTTTTAGGCACGACATGAATTGGGATAACCCATGAACTATCAGAGATTGGGTAAATGATTCCATTATTGAGAATTTTAAGAATTACATCACGAACCGCGTCCTTCATTTTTGGGTTAAGCCTTCGTTGCGTGTCATGAATAGGCTTGGCGTCGTCGACTAAATGGATGCGATGTTGAAAAAGAGCGGGACTAATCCCCTTTATATCAATGATCGACCATCCAATTGCTTTTTTGTTTTTAGACGGTAATGAAAGTAAGGCAGTTTCTTGATCAAGAGAGAGAGAGTTGAAGAGATTATAACGGGAAACTTTTTGTTGTCACCTAAGTATGCGTACTTAAGGTGATAGGGAAGGGGTTTAAGGTCCAACCTCGAGGGTTGATCAATCAAAGGGTTAGGTCTCAGATCTGACTCAATAGTGAGAGGTTCAAATGGAAGCGCAATTTCAATTTCGTTAGGCTCATCTTGAAACAGTCGTTCGTATTCGGTTTCATGTTCGTGATTTAAGTCAACTGTTTCGTTATCGAAATTTTCTTGAATGAAGCTAACTTCCAACGTTTGGTCATGTGGTTCGTTCGGTTGATTTTCAAGATTGAAAATGTTAAGATCCAAAGACATGTTTCCAAAAGAGGGTTTCATCGAACCATTTTGACAATTGACTAAAGCATTTGAAGTAGTCAAGAAAGGTCGGCCTAAAATCAATGGAATTTGAGTCATTAGATTATTCACGGGTTGAGTCTCCAAAACGATGAAATCGACGGGGAATATGAATTGACCAATTTTGATGAGTACATCCTCGATTCCCCCCATCGGTTTCTTAATCGAATGATTGGCAAATTGAAGAGTTAATTTCGTCGGTTTTATTTCACCCAAGCCAAGTTGCTGGTAAACGGAATAAGGAACCAAATTGACATTCGCACCCAAATCGAGTAAGCATTTGTTAATCGTTTTGTCTCCTATCGTATAGGAGATTTTCGGACATCCAGGGTCTTTGTATTTGACGAGAATTGATTGGGACAAGACTTCGCTAAGTCCGGCGGCTAAGAAAACTTTCTTGGGTACATGAGTGTGTCATTTTTGGGTACACAAGTCCTTAAGAATCTTAGCATAAGTTGGGACTTGTGAACGATATCAAGAAGTGGGATGTTAACTTTTACTTGTTTGAAAATTTCCAACATCTTTTCCATTTGGTCAGAGTGTTTCTTGGGTCGCAGACGATGTGGAAATGGAACACGATACTCAATAGGTGGGTCTACTTGAGTAGAAGAAAATTTTGGAGTGAAATTTGATTCGATGTTAGGCTCAACAATTTGTTCAGAATCTTTTGTTGTTTTAGAAGTGTCGAGAGAGGTTTCCGGTAAATCGTTTCGATTAACAACTTGATTATCGATTTTTTTACTAGAACACAAAGTCGTGATAGCATTTATTTGGGTTACGTTGCTATCTTGAACAACCTGGGCTTGATTTGAATTCGTGTTTTGATTTCTGGGATTCGGAACTGGCTGACTTGGGAATGTGCCTCGTTCACGTTCAATCACAGATGTGGATAATTGACTTATTTGCATTTCAAGTTTAGCAATTGAATGACTCATATTCTACATGTATGAGGTTGACAAATTTTGCAAATTGCTGTTTGATTGGAGATTTTGAGTCGTTGCTTTAGCCAAAGTTTCGAGACTTTTTTCTAGAGAAGACAATCGTTTATCGTCTTGAGGAGTAAAAGATTGTTGTAGTTAATTTTGAGATGGACCCGCAATTTTTTTTTGAAAATGATTGGGTTGAAAGGGATGATTCAAAGCATTATTCGGAAATGCTTGGAAATTGGCACAAACTAAATTCATGTTGGGATTATTTTGGTTCCAAGCAAAATTCGGATAATTTCACCAACTAGTATTGTACGTTGGAGAAAATGGATCATTCTTAACTTTACTGAAAGTGTTGAGTTGTTCAATTGAGTTATGGCATTGATCGGCAATGTGACTCGGATCGTTGCATTTATAACACATGGGTTAGGAAGCTTGTTCATTTGGTTCGATGAGAAAACGTTGTCGAATTTATTAATCATTTCGTCGATTTTAGCTCCAAAGCCAAAGATGATCCTATCGAGTGTGCGCTCGATCGTGAGTAAATGGATTTTTCGTTTGAACATTCCCATTGGGATGATTTTTTGGCTAGGTTTTCAAGAAATTGCCAAGCATCCTTGTGATGTTGGGCGAGAAAATTGCCAGGGCACATCGATTCAAGCATGGTTCGGGAGTTGTTTTCAAGTCCATCGTATAAGATTTGGCAAAGAGTCCATTTTTGGAAGTTATGGTGTGGACAATTTACCAAAAACTCTTTAAATCTTTCAAAATATTTTACAAATGGTTCTCCCCTGAATTGAAGAAAATTTACAATTTCGTTTCGGATTTTAGTTGTTTTTTCCAAGGGGTAGAACTTTTTTAAGAAAACTTTAACGAATTCTACCCAAGTTTTGATTAAATTAGATGGTAAGCTGTATAACCATTTTTCAGCGTAATTGGTAAGAGAAAATGGAATTAATCGGAGTTTGATTCCGTCATCACTAAGTTGTTGGAGTTTAATGGTTGCGCAAACTTGTTCGAATTTCATTAAGAAAATGTATGGGTCATCATGTTCAAAATTGCCAAATTTTGGAAGCGTGGCAATATGGTTTGAATGAATTTCGAATTGATTACCTGTAGGGGAAGGTAACGTGATACAAGAAGGAATAGAAACTCTATCGAGAAAGATTCTATCCATAAGAGTTCGAGGGGCATTCTCGTTTTCCATTTTAGGAGGATCGTTTGTTGGAGTTAAACGATTCGTAGAAGGGTCTCGAGTCCAACAATTTGTTATTGTGTCACTAGTCCAAGTACTCATGCACTAGAAAATGTCGAGAAGAGAAAGAAGTGAGAATTGAATTTAAGAGAAAGAAATAGAGTTTAGAGAAAGATGCAAGGTTTAGAAAATGAAGTGAGAAATTGTTTGTTTTTTTCATATATTTTTTTAAGGGAAAAATTTACCAAAAAGAATTTATTTTTCAAAAGGGAGATCTGTTTTTTTTTGTTTTTTTTTATTTTCAAACAAAATTTATATGTTTTTACTCTTTTTTTTTGTTTTTTGTTTTCGTTTTTGAAGAGATTATTTCTTTTTTTCTGGATTTTTATTTTTCTAAAAAAAAGAACTAACTCAATTTTCTTTTTTGGATTTTCAAAAGTAAAATACTTGTTTTTTTGGATTTCTTTTATTTTGATTGAAAATTTTCAAAGGAAAACATTTAAAACGATTTTTTTGGATTTAAAAAAAAACTAAGTTAAGTCAAATTTACAACTTTTTTGGTTTTGGATTTTGAAAAAAAAAATCTTTTTTTTTAAATATGCATTAACTAATGCAACTAAACGAATGCAAGGACTTAAGTACAAACTTTCTATCCTTAGTAGCTTCTAACCCAAAATTGTATAATCACACTTTCTCTTAATCCAATAAAATATTTCTTAGCCAGGAAACGGGCAGGAGTTATCGGTGCACCACGAATCACCGTAGCAATACAGCCGAAGGTTTAAGTATCTTCAGAGAAACAATCAGTATAATATTTACGAATCACTTAGACACAAAGAAATAAAATTGTTCAAAGAAGACAACTATCAAGGTACACGTAAGCCCTAGGTGAGCTCGTGACTCCCTTAAGTCTAAAGTCTAACCGTTATTATTAGTCAATTTTCTTGGATGAAATGCAATTTGTGGGCCAAAGTAGGGGTGATGAAATCCCCCACCTTATATGAATTTGGGTATTGCCCTTAAAAAAGAAAATAAGATGGTATGAATGCAAAACTGAAAATAAACGTGAATTAACGATGCAACTAAGAATGAAATTTGTTTTTGAATTTTTTTTAAATGCAATCAACCAACAATGCAAAGCAAATAAAAACAAGAGATGAGAGCACGATACCAGAGCGTGCAGAATTATTAGCAAACTATTTTTAAGCGGCGATTTTTTTTAGCAAGCAAAGCAATTATTATTTTTTTTAGCAAGCTAATTTGGGCAGGGCAAGGCAACCGCTACTTCTCCTTCTACTTTTGCAACTTGAAACTAAAAACAAGATATATACAGTTTTTTTATATATATCAAAGAAGAAACTAAAACAAATGAAAAAAACAAATTAAACTAAAAAAATTGCAAACACTTTGTTGTTCTTTTGTTTCAATTACACTAAAACAAATGAAAAAGAAAACAAATTAAACTAAAACAATTACACACACAAAATATTTTTTTTCAAAGGAAAACATAAGAAAATGTAAAATAAAGAAAACTTAAAAGAAAATATATAAATCTCCCTCAAACCCACATGCAAGAGCCCCTTAACCAAACCAGATTCCAAAGTGAGCAAATGGAGGCCGTTGACTTAGTTGGAGAGATGGCAGTGGTTTGTATGTTGTATGTAGATGGTGTACTATGGAGTTGATGAGCAAGAGATGCATAGAAGATTGAAATGTATGCAGAAATTTGCATGAAGTTAATGGCAGGGATGTATGTATTCGCAGTGATGGTTAATATGGTGAAGTATGTATTTGTATGGCAGGGATGTGTGGAAAGGATGTGTGGAGGTAGTCAGGGAGAATGGCAGTTGTTGTGATGGGGAATGGATGGCAGTGGGGTTATGTAAGGAGGTTGGAGAACTTGTTGTTGGATGGACTGATGTAGTGTAGTGATGTAGGAATTTTGAACTATTTTGTGCAGTGGCACTATGAAGTGGGGAGGTGGATTTTCTGTTGGGAATGGATGAAGGTTGTTTGCAGTAGATGGCTGGGGTTGTTTGTAGTTTTCTAAAGACAGTGAGCTGTAGATTTAGGCACAGTGAGGATATGCATAATGCACAGTGTTAATGAAGTAGGAAATAGATAAAATGTAAAATGTAAATGCAATGTAAATCAAAATAGAAATTGAAAAATGTAAATGAAATAATTTTTTTTTGTTTTTTGGTTTTGTTTTGAAATGCAATGTTTTTTCTAGAAATGCAACGCAAGTAGAAAAGCAACAAACACACAAACACAATGAAAACAAAATTACACACAAACAAACAATTTTTTTTAAATACAACTCAACACACAAAAATGAAAACACACTAAAATCAAAAAAAATAATTCAAAGAATAAAATTAAAATCAAGTCTATTTCCCAGCAATGACGCCAAAAACTTGTTTAACGGCAAATTTTCTATCGGATTTGAAAATCGTCAAAAAATATTGTGATAAATTTTAACTACAAGCGCACACACTATACAATTCTAGTACGTGGCGAGTACGGGTCGAGCCGTAGAGAATTGAAATGATTTAAAAATTCTACTCAATCAAATTAAACCAAACTTGAGATTGTTTTAAGCTAAGAAAAAAATAAAATTAGCTAGAACAAAAGTGATTGAAAATATGAGATTAGAAAACAATTTAGAGGAAAATCCACTCTCATATTTTTACATAAATCAACAAACTCAATCTATGATCTCTCATTTTAATCTTAAGTGTAATTAGTGATGTATTTATCATAAGTATGGTCTATTTATGTTATTAATTAACATAACTTAAACCATCAAACTATAATACAACAACCAAAACCACTTATCCATTGTAATGAAAATGAACATGAAATCAAAGCAAAAACTATTTTAAGTATGATCTGTTTCCTATTTTGTTTAGCAACATAAATCATCAAATTTTGTTTCTCCTATAATTCCATGACCAAAATCAACTAGTTAGATGGTGATGTAAATTCTGTTGGATTAAGCATGGCCCATTTGTGTTACAACATACAAATTCCCTAATAAACTTATATCATCATCAACATATCATGAAGCATAAAAAGAGATTATAACTTATAGAATATTTTGAATTTACATAATTTTAGAGAGCTTCATCACCCCTAAATTGGAGGGAATTAGATACTCATTTGTGTTATTATTTCAACGCTTGTAAATTTCAACATAAAAAAACAAGCAAAGTAAGAGCTAATAAAAAGAGATTTAATCTACTTGCATGAAATAAATCTAAGCTACCGACATAAATGAAAAGAGATCATATAAATGAAAATAAGCATAAAAGAAAATAAAAGCATGTAGAAAAGAAGAAGAAGAAAAAGAGGCTTAGGAAGCCATTTTATTTCTCATTTGGTTTGTGGTTACAATTTGCATTATATGATAAGTAGATAAAAGCTCCATTACATGAACATAAGAGGGTTATTTATACATGCCTAAAACTCTAATCCATAATTTAGAGGACTACCCAAAATACCTCTTAGAAAGTGTGGCCACCAAGTTACAATTAGCATAAACTAATACTCCATTAAGTTTGCATGTGCTTTTAATCCACAATAACTTCTGCATTAGCCCCAAATTTAAAGATCATGGCAAGTGGATAGGTGGGGTCCTCCATGATTACATGAATTCATTTATTTCCATCTTCATTTGCCTTCTTCTCTTGTACATGCATGTTTCCATGAAGACTTCTTTTATTTTCCATCCAAATTTCTATAAAACAACATTAAAATATGCAAGTAAAATTTTCTCAAATTAAATACATGCACAAAATTAGCATTTTGCCCCTAAATGAAGATGAATAAATAATGATTTGATGATATTTGGATTTTGGTAAAAACATGTAAAAATACCCAAATATGACATTTATTTAAATAAAATTAGATTAAATATGGAAGTAAAAATATGCACATTTACGTGCACATCAGCCGCGTCGAGTTCCTTTTTATAAGAAACTTCCAAATAGCTTACTACCTCTACCGTTTCCTTAGCGTTCTTCTCCACTTCAGCAAGTTGGGTTTTAAATTCTAACAATTCAGCGTTTTGATGCTTGATTATATCCTTATTGTGTATAGATTCCAACTTGAGGCGATCTATCTCATGCTGACGCTCGATGGGTACTTCGGATACTTTTTCCACCAAGTGTACAAATGATTCGTGTTGCACAAATATATCATCGACGCAAGCGAAAGAACTTTTGTTGGCATGCCCCGAAATTATGTGAATGGAAGGAAGGAATTTGAGACCATCAAAATAAATTTTCAATAAAGTGGCCTTGAGCTAGGCCAACTTCTCTACTGTGGAAACGTCAGGAGCGGCAACCGGTAAAGGCGGATCAGAGGTAGCAAATTGATGTTTATTTGATCGACGCTCACGAGATTGTCTAGAGCTCGAGCAGCTGGAATGTTGCTTGTGAGATGCAGCGTTATGAGGACCATGATAGGAAGGCTGGTCTCTACTTTGAGCAGGAAAGTCATATTGTTCGCCTTGACGAGATGTCTGAGACTGGGATTTGCGTTTGGAAGAGGAAGAGGATTCCCTTGAGTGATAATTCTTATCCCGTCCTTGATCCTTCGCCCTGCGCCAGGTAGACTCTGAATCCCGGCTAGATTGGTGGTATGATGAAGAACTTCTGAGACGATGAAGGCCCTGGATTGAGCAAATGAGAGCGTATTAGTAATTGTCACACGAAAGATTAACGAAAAGTTTATAGTGAAGTGCATGTGGTTGTGAGTGTCCTAGTGTTCCCCCCAACAGACCAGTAACTGTAGCCTTGCTCATCGGCATTTTCTCTCCTCTATCAAAAGGTCGGATGCCTTCACCACTTCTGGTGGGAGAGTTGAGTCCTTCAATGTTAATGTTTGGAAAGTCGTAAGACATGATGTCATCTGGAATTTGAAGATTCGAAAATCCTTTTAACGAACTTTCCAAGTGCTGAGAGGACGATTCCTCTTCAACAAGAGTAATAATGAACTCTGGATCCGCGGTGGTTTTTCTTCTACGAAGCCTATACGCCAACCGTTTCTTTCTTTTTGTGGGTTTCTGGGATTATGCGACTTGCGACGATTCAACTATTGGCTCTTTCCCAGGGCCTGCATCGACATCTCACGACTTGTCAACTTGAGAATCCTTAACCTCGCCCTCCTCGGTATCGTCCCGAGTCCCCTCGGCATAGGGCACGATGTGGTTGACGGTATCTCTTTGTTGTTCTGCAACATTCCTTAATAATGCTGCACTTCCAGGAAGTCTGATACTACGGTCGTCTTCCAACAACCCGAACAATGATAGTCGTCGGTTACGAGAAGTTTGATGTCCCTATCCTCCATGGGGGTAGCGGGGATGGCAGCGACTACTCTTGAGAAATCGGCGCCTTCAGGATGTGGGCGAACACCTGAAAGAATTCCGGACGTTAGTAGATTCAAAGGAAAATTTATAATTTGAACTGACGAACTTGAGAAAGAAGTGAAGGAAAATGTTATTTCCTTCTAACCATCGTCTTGCAAATTCAGGAGGGCATCGCACGTAAAACCATTCGTGCTTAAACAGTGAGAGTTTGTTCCAAGCCCCCGTCAGAACTTGGCAATTTGGCGGGGGCTCGAGAAAGACATAAAAAGGGCTTCCCGATCGTCATTTGAAGTTGTAGATGAATATTATATCTTTGGGAGTAAGCGAACAAAATAGGACATTCATGAACAACAGGAAAGTTCCATGTATAAAAGCATAACTATTGGGATGAAGTTGTATAGGAGATATCCCAAGATATTTCAGCATTTCTTGGACAAATGAATTGAAGGGCGATACGCATCCAGCCCAACACATAAACTTGTTGCATGTTGTATACCCTACTGTGGACAAGTGAGGCCTATCCTGTCTTGAAGGAACCAAGACGTCCCCAAACGGGATACCGTGAATGGAGCATAGCCGGCGGAGAGCGGCCTCGCCAATTCGAGAAGCCTGTGAATCCACTGGATTATCTAGAAGACTAACGCCCTCTCAATCATCAGGAGCAGGGCTTATGTTTTCCGTTGGAAGGACTGGAATATCTGAGAAAAGATCAGCTTGTGGGTTAGAAACTTCTGTTTGTTCCATATGATGGCTAGGAGAAAGCCTGCTGGATATAGTTGTAGAACTTGACTTTGCTTCAGAACTAGGGTGTCGCATCGCTGAACCAGAAGACATGTCAGTTGAACACTTTGAGCATCTAGAATCTATATCAGCTATACTCAGTAGATAATCGAGATTAGAAAAAATAACCTGTTCCCCTCATGCTAAGTGTGAATTAGTGCAGTGCAGTGCAGTGCAGTATATAATAGATATAAATAGTTTGAAATCAGAAAAGAGAAATAAAACGACGAGACTTAGGAGTTTTGTCCAGAGGGACTGTAATCACTGACCGTATCAACTGGCAAGAAAATTGATCGGCTACGAAAGCTTTGGGATCGACTATCAGCATATCAAAGTATGAAGTTTATTACTTAAGTTCAGTTGCAAGTTTATCACTTGGTCCATACTAAAAGTTCTGGAAATTTGATTGTTCAATCTCAAGTTCGACAGTTTAAGTATGCATGCTGGATTGTTCATTGTCATCCTATGTTCAAGGTCGGCAAAGCAAAATAGTGTTGATTGTTTGAACAAGTTAAGTTAGGATTAGTTTATAAGGTGCATGTCGATCCCTAGTGTTCACTACCGATCCCTTTCCCAAGAACTCTCTACATATCCCTCAACTTGCTCACAACCAGTGTTTTAAATCTCGGATTTTGGCCAATATCTCGGGAAAATATCTCGGCTATCTCGGGCGATATTTAAAACACTTATAACTAAATAGGCTGCCAAATCTCGGATTTTGGCTGATATCTCGGATTTTTCATCTCGGCCATCTCGGGGAGATTTAAAAGCCTGCTCACAACCGCCGATCCCTATCTAAAGCGTTTATACCGAACCTTATCCCAGAGTAAGGAATGCCGATCCCTTTACCACTATCCCATACCGATACCTCTCCATAACTAAAGAAACCGACCCCTATCACTACTGTGTCATAATCTACCGATCCATATATCTCTCAACTTTTAGCCTTTCTACTATCAAGACCCCTTGTCAAACCCTCACTTTCCTTTTCCTTCTCCTCTCTCAACTCCAGAATCAACTACTGATCCCTCCATCAAAGCCTATCCTAACGATCCCACATGCAGGGTCACCAATGCCACCGAACCCTTCATCTCTCTACCCTTAACTCATTTTCCATTAGAATCCCTCGCCGAACTCTCGCTCTATCTCCTCATCCCTTTTTCCTACCCCTAATTTGACCTACCGAAACTTTTGTTCCAATACTCCTTGACCATCCTAAGATCGTTCGCCATCTTATGCTCACATCAACAACTCGAGGTAGATAACCAAATCATGTAATTAAAAGAGTTATTACAAATTCATACCTATATGAAAACGTGGAGTTTCGAATTAAGATGGGGATGAATGGTTGAGGATTGTTGAATTGTAAATGAAGGAAGGGCGAGTTTGTGGAATGGTTGGAATCGTGGGTGGATTTGAAGTCGGAGTTTGCAGAGCTTGGATTCGGCAAGGAAGTTCTATGCAAAGACAGGTAAATAGGAAAAGTGAAGGAGGGAGATAGGAAGGCTTGTATTTATATGAATGGAAGAGGGTTTGGTTGCAGGAACATTGGACAAGTTATAAGAGGAGATGGGTCGGCATAGAAACTTGCCGATCCCTATTTGCATAGCTACAAAGATGGATCGGCATAATGAATGCCGATCCTATAGATGATAAAGAAAGAGAGAATGATTGTGCAGGTTTAGTTGTGAAAGTGAACATACAAAATATTACAGAAATTGGCAACAACCCATGAGTGTTTAAACACGTCTGGGAGCCAACAACAGAAATGTGTATATGAATATGAACGAGAGTAGTTCAAAAGTTCAAACTTTTGAAATCAGCATAAACTGAAATTAACTTGAAACTTTCAAGTTCAAGGCTGGATAAGATAAAATAGTTTAGAAGTCTCGCATAACCGGATTTATATACGTTGACGGAATATGGCGCTGGATTTATGTTATTCAGAATGGACCAATCATCATGGCAATCAATGAAGAATTCAATGTCGTAAGAAAATGATTCAACAAAGGAATATCAATCAATCCGGAAGCTAGATGGACTTCTTTCCGATAATTCAGAGTTGTTTTGATTCAAAGCACGTCATGTTGCTCACAAGACGTACTTTGAGGGGCAAGTGTTACCCGGTATCCTGACCCGGCTATATTGAACTGATTGCACAAGATAGATTCAACTGTTATCAAGAACGATGACTATGGAGCAATGGTTGTAGGACCCGGAAGTAAAGTACAAATGGTTGTATGAAGCCAGAGTTGGATGGAACTGGTAGATAAACAATGCTTGATGCTTGAAATATGGACTTTGACTTAGATTCGCAAGGGATCGGCATGAATTAGTAGTACCATAGGGATTCATATGGTGGGTTAGATGAGGGGTCGGCATGGTCAAAGCAAAGGAGGGCTCGGCATAGAAGGAGAAAGGGATCTGCATAGTACAAAGGATCGACAAGGCTTGATAGTTAGGAAGGGTCGGCATAGCATATCAAAGGGATCAGCAGAGCTTGATAATTTGGAAGGGGTTGGCATACTCGAGTCCTCCGAAGATGGATCGACATATGTCAGAAACCAAGTTAGTTCTTGCTTTTAATAGTCTATATCTTAGGATCTAAAGTTCCAAGGCAGATGAAATTTGGAGCAAGGTATATGGACCATAGGGAACCTACCCTAGGTATCGCATGTCAAATGGCCAAAGAAAGAGGGGTCGACACATAGCTACTTGAAGGGTTCGGCAGAAAATAGCTTAGAAGGGAAGTTGAGCCAAAGATCAATCAAAAGCATGAGCTCCACTAGTCCAAATGACTTAATATTTGAAGAGCCAACATATCTAAGCATGACGAAGCCACCATAGGGATCACTGTCTAAGAATCGACCAATGAAGGGATCGGTACCGATCCCTCTTCATTGGGATTTGGGCCTAGTGACCTTTATAGTGGTTCCATATGGGTAAGAAGGTCTTATAGCCGAAGTTTCAGAGAGATTGGTGGTCACCTTCACCTATAAATACTGACCTAGAGGGTCATTCTGAGGATCTTTATGATGTTGGTTACGTTAGCCTTTATTGTAATCAATTTTTTTCTTACTTCTTTCTATTTGCTGCTGTAATCAAACAGTTAATGAATTAATAAAGATAATCTTCAAAGTGGACGTAGGCATACGACGCCGAACCACTATAAATTCCTGTGTTCTTGATTATTGCTTTGATTTGCTTATTAGTTTATTATATTCCTCTATTTTAATTTTACTTTCTTCATTTACTTTTCTACATAAATCTAATCTCGGGTGCTTGTGACTAATTTGGTTGCAAATAGCTATATTCTTCATAAATAACTTAGCTAGAACAGATGTCGTTCTAATCGACTTAACGGGTATAAAGTGTGCGCTCTTAGTCAATCTGTCCACTATAACCCACATACTTTCACTTTCTCTATTCGACCTTGGCAATCCATCTTGAAATCCATAGATATAGAATCCCATTTCCAAATTGGAATATCTAAAGGCTGAAGCACCACTTGGCTTATGATGTTTGGCTTTCACTTATTGATAGTTCAAACACTCTTTACTTATAAGCCTACATCTTTCTTCATACCTTCCCAGAAGAAACTTCCTTTCAAATCCCGATACATCTTAGTTCCTCTAGGATGAATAGTAAACTTCGATCAATGACATTCTCTAAAAACTTCCTTCCTTAGATCTTCAATATCTGGAACACGTAATCTTCCTTTCTTTCTCAACGGCCCATTTTGGTCGAGACTGAAATCTCGTTAATCATCAATCTCAATTCCACTCTTTAACCTTTCGATCCGTTTAGTTAGTAATGGATCATCTCCTTGCTTAGAAGCTATCCTTTTGATCATTACTGGTCAAACTTCTAAACATGACAACATAGTAGTTTCTTGACTCGAACTTGTCATAGATCTTAACTGCACACCACATGTAGTCAATGCTTCTAAATCTTTCCACTCAGCTATCATTGCTAACACTGCATTCTAATGCCTTCTGCTAAGAGCATCCTCTACTTTATTACCTTTCCCCGGTGTATACTCTATACCGAAATCATACGGAACTAAAAACTCTAGCCATCTCTGTTATCTCATATTCAACTCCTTTTGAGAGAATGCGTATTTTAAAGACATGTGTTCCGTAAACAACTCGAATCTCAATCCCAAAAGGTAATGTCTCCACAACTTTAGTGTAAAAATTACTGCAGTTAACTCTAAGTCATGCATCAGATGTCTAACCTCATGTGGTTTGAGCTATCGAGAAGTGTAGGCAATTACTTTACCCATCTGCATTAACACAACTCCTAATCTAGTTCTGCATGGATATGTATAAACTACTAATTCTTGATTCCCATCCAGAACAACTAACACTAGCGCATTGGTCAATAAATGTTTTAGCTTCTCGACTGCCTCCTCACATTTATCGGTCCAAACATACTTCACGTCCTTCCTTGTTAGCTCAGTCATCGATGCTACTATTCGCGAGAAATCCTTGATGAATCTCCAGTAGTAGCCAGCTAGTCCACGAAAACTCTTTATCTCAGTCACTATCTTGAGTCTCTTCTAATTATTAACTGCCTCAATCTTAGCTGGATACCATCAACAACCCGTTTTCTAAGACTACATGACCAAGGAACTTCACCTTCTTCTTCCAAAAGTGATACTTTGAAAACTTCGTTTTTAACTGATGCTGCCTCAGTGTCTCAAGCACTATCCTAAGATGAACTTCATGGTCTCTTTCATCCTTCGAATATACCAAAATATCATCTATGAACACCAACAAGAATCTATCCAAATGTTGTCGAAAGATCTGATTCATTAAGTCTATGAAGAAGGCCGGCACATTAGCAAACCGAATGGCATTACCAGCCACTCATACGATCCATACCTGGTTCTAAATGTCGTCAAAGAATACTATCCTCTGCCACTCTTACTTGATGGAACCTAGTTTCCAAACCCAACTGAGAGAATATTTTGGCTCCACTCAACTGATCAAACAAATCGTCAATCCTCGACAACAGATATTGATTCTTCATCGTCTTCTCATTTAACTTACGATAATCGATACACAACCTTAACGATCCGTCTGGTTTCGTAACAAATACTATGGCTATTCCCCAAGGTGAACTACTTGGTCTGATAAAACTTTTCACTTCCAAATCCACCAGTTGCACCTTTAACTCCTTTATCTCAGTAGGCGTCATCCTACTTGGCGGTCTACTTACAAGTTCAGCTCCTACTACGAGATCTATCCAAAACTCAACAGCACATTTCGTCGGTAATCCTATCACCGATTCAAAGACATCTACGAATTCTTTAACAATGAAAACTCGATTCAGCTCGTCTTCCTTCTCCCTTACACCCAACAAAGCACAAACATCAAAACTCAGGTTTCCTGCATAATATATAATTCGATCACTACTACTAGGATGTTTTAGTGATATTTTCCTATCATGGAAAAATATCCTAGCATCATACTTACTTAACCAGTCCATATCGAAAGTATTTTCGAAGCCTATGAAATCAAACACATGCAAACTACAAGAAAATATATGACCTAATAATTCAAACTCTAACCGGTCACATCTCATCCCAAGAGTTGCATACCCTTCTATCGGATTTTCAACCCCTAAGGATATAACTAGGTATGAGGGTTCTAGGTTAAGCTTATCTACCAAACAATGAGATATGAAAGAATGTGATGCACCAGTATCAAATAGAACTCTAGCAAGTATACCATGAATCAAAAGCGTACCTCTCATTACAGCCTTTCCATTCTCCTTAGCTGTTGGTCTCGTGGTAGCTAGTTCCAATGCAAACACCTTGCCTTTTGCAGCATTAGTTGGCTCCATGAACTGGTTCTTATAATGACCGATCTGATCATAGTTAAAGCACCAATCACCTTCTTTCCATATCCAGAATGACATTCATCCACGAAATGTCCTTTTTTATCACACTTGTAACACACAACCTCAGACTTTCCCTTCTTGGCAGCTCCACTCTTCTGAGCTCCCTTCTATGAAAGAATTTCCTTTTCTGATTCTACCCACCTTGAGCCTCCATTGCTTTATTACTACCAAAGAAAGTAAACTTTCTCAACATGATAGACATGGAAATTTATGACATAAATCTTTCCTTAAACCTTCTCATATGGTCTGACCAAGTCAATGTTTCTTCCGCTACACGAACTGTTGCACTGTTCCACTAGTACAACGTAGCTCCTTGCAGTTGTCTAGGCGCTAACCTCCTCTTATGTTCATCATTTAGTCCAAGATTAGCAAAAATCCTCCCACAATGAAGCAATCAGTTCTCCACTTCGGTAGCATCTTCTATTCTAATAAATGGCTTTCCACCAAGTCTTGCATAGTCTCTACTCAGCACAACATAGTTGTTGACAACCAGAGCTTCCTAATTTACTCCTCCAGCATTTCCACCTTCTAATCCAACAGCAGCTCTTACTTGCATCATGTTGATAAAGAACTAATACATAGCTCCTATATCTACCTGCGGTGTTCCAGTGATGTGTACGTAAATATGCATATTTTTACCACCATATTTAATCTATTT
The DNA here is from genome assembly GCA_030737815.1 of Allium fistulosum. Lineage (NCBI taxonomy): Eukaryota > Viridiplantae > Streptophyta > Magnoliopsida > Asparagales > Amaryllidaceae > Allium > Allium fistulosum. The sequence goes on from CM060908.1 coordinate 1,021,601,985, forward strand.
AAATTAAATAAATGATCATATCGGGTATTTTAACTTGTTTTAACCAAAATCCATATTAATTCCAAATTGTCACATATCCATCTTCATATAGGGGCAAAACGGTCATTTGTGTGCATATATTTCTTTGAGAAATAATAATTGGAAATTTATATATATTTGTGTAGGAATTTGATCTCAAATAGGAGTGGTTTCATGAAGACACATGCATGCACAAAATGAATACAAAGGAATGAAGATGGAAATAATTCAAAGTGAAGATCATGGAGGACCCCACCTACCCACCTCCCTTAATGTACAAATTAGAGGCTAATGCACATGCTTATGGAATTAATGGCTTCATGTACACTTAAATGATGGTTAGTATAAGCTAAAGATTACTTGGCCTCCACACTTTCTCAAGGGTATTTTGGGCATTCCCCAAAAATATGAATTAGGGTTTAACACATGTATAAATACCCCTTATGTTTCATGTAACCCTCTTCCTTAGTTCCTCTTAGTTTTAGTTTAGGCTCAAAATAAAAAGACAAGCTCTTTTTTTTTTCATGGCTACTTAGTCATTTTTATTTTCATGTAATTTCCTTTCTTTTTCTTATGCAATTTAATTACTTGTTCATTTTACTTTCCTTATTCATTTACTTTAATGTTGGTAGTGTAGATTTACATTCATGCAAAGTAGATTAGTTTTAGTTCTTGTTAATTAGATTCTCTTTTCCATTATCTTTCATTTTCCTTTCTTTTTGCTTTCATGTTGCTAACTACATTTGTTAATCAAATGATAAATATGAGAGGCTAAACCCTTCAATTTAGGGGTAATAAAGCTCTCTAATTATGTAGCTTCAACTATTTGTTAATTCATGCTCTCTTTTTGTGCTTAATGATGATCAATGAAGTGTTTTATTGTTTGTTCTTGCTTTTAATTTGATAGCCTATATTGTTGACACCAAATAGACTATACTTAAACAATCACTAACACAAATGCCTCTTCATCAAAATATGATTATGGCACAAGAAAGTGATATGAAATTAAAATTTGATGGTCTATATTTCTAATCAATAGTTAATAGGCCACACTTAAAATAGATTTCATTTTCATTGTCAAGTTTCATGAAAATTAGTAAGTAGTTTAAGGGGTGTGTCAAAGTTTGATGACTTACGTTGGCTAACTAATAGAACAAATATGCCATACTTATGATAGGCACATCAATTAAAGCACTAATGACCATAAAAGAGAGATCATGATTTCATATGTGTTGAACTACATGATCTAGAGAGTGGATTTATTCTCTAAATTGTCATTTAACTCTTATATTTGCTTCTTTTTTCTTTTAGTTAGTTAGTTAATTCTCTAATTCTCTAGCTTAACTTTCACTTGAAATTGGTGTAATTTGATTGAATTGAATTTTGAAAATCATCAATTCCCTACGGATCGACCCGTACTCGCCACGTACTTCAATAGTACACCGTGCGGTTGTGGTTATTTTTATTATAAAATTTGTTCAGCTATTTTCTAGTTCATAAAACTTTAGTCGACGCGAACAAGTATTTGCAGCACCTACATTTGCAACTATATGCCGACCAGGGTTTCTTCTAGTATTAGGCCTAACATTTCCATTAGTTATGGTGCTTCCTCCATCGAGATTCACTCTTCCATTTCCTGCCTCCATATTTTACTTTTCTTTAGTCTACATTCAAACCTTAGTAAGACATGGAAGAACGGTCTAAGTGAAATGGGAGAATAGAGATAAAGCATATACTTATATATAACAAATACAAGTATGTTACTACAGCGTTATCCCATACCCCAATCTTATTCTCTGATTCATTTGGATTATGTTTTAAAACCTCTTTTTAGGTTTAAATTTCTTTTAAGTTTTACATAAACCTATGCTCTGATACCAAGTTGTAACATCCCCCATTTTGAGGTCCAAAACTAACTGCTACAAATACTGCAGTCAATTATAGTATTAATTTTCAGTGACAAAATGCGGTATTGTTAATAGTATCCATTATATCATAAGAATAAGAATATGAAATATTTCAAACACAATTTCAAAACAACCTTTCTCATTACATTTCAAATTAGCATTTCTTATTCAGTACATAATCCTAAATGTTGCCCAGGTTCAGATAAATATAATTATTACAAAATATGCAAAGAGCGACACATGAAGATACCCCACTGGATGATCAGAGTTACTAAATAGACAGTTATAACATTTGCCAATACGTACAACATTCAATCACAGTGAAATAGATAAATAGATAATCTCCTACATAGCTAGATATCCCTCATACACATCTTCGGATACTTTATTCCCCAAACCTAATAAACCTGAAAAACTTAACTCTCAACCTACTCAATTAAATTTTGAGCTCCCGAGAGTTTAAGGGGAAAACATAAACTTCGAGTCAGATATAAAGCCTAGTGTGAATAATAATATGACGTCTCAATTTATTGATATTAAGTGAGACCATGCCGCCTGGCAGAATGGGTTTCCCCTCACTAATATCCTTTAAAAGCATATATTTTGCAATCAAAATCCTACAACCAAACTAGTTATAATAAACAATCACTACAAGAAAATGTTGTTTTAATAGCAAGTAGGGATTGCATACAAAATTGACTTGCTATGGCTTGGTAGTTGCCTCTTTTTAGGTCAATAGACGACGTGTTTCACTGCAATTAATTAGGAGCGAAACTTAATTTTGCAGTCTATTTCCTTCTTCTTATTCTTGGCTGCCTAAATTTCGCTTTTCACTTCTCTCTAGAAGAAACCCCGCTTCAAACGTAAATCCCCCCTTCAACCCTAAATCCCCACTTCAACCTACAAATCCCTATCAAATCTAATTCATAACCCAATCCCTCTCAAATCCAATCGGCAACCCACGAATCCTTCTCAATAATGGTGGTCAATTGCTGCAACTCTCCAAGGAGCTGAAGCAAGTGAGTATCCTGTTACATTTTTTTAATATAGCAGTTTATTACAATTTGCTATTTCACTTTATTCATTTTCAATTCGTGTTCTTCTTCTTAAAATACATGCCTAAAAGGTTTTATTCGTTAGAATACTGTAATGTTTGTTTAACTAATAAAGTTGAAATAGGCCGTTTCACAGTGATGCCTAATCTATCACAAAATCAAGGGTTTTATTTGAGAAACACCAATTAAAGACAGCCATAAGAAGGGAATAATTTATGCCTTGGTAGAAGATATGAGTTACTAGCATTTTTCTTTCTTCTGGTAGACATGTATGATTATGGTAAACCAATCTAATGAAATGAAAAATATCATTGTGTGGATGCTTAAGTTATATCTTAAGCAATAATAACTTTATCTTCAACTTATAGTTTTTTTGAAGAATTATATATTTTAATTTTGTATTCATCGGGCTTTTAAATAACTACTGGGCTAAAAACTGTTAAAATGATATACCTCTCTTTAGTCCCACCAGAGATCAAAGGTAGACAGTTGAAGCTTTTGGAATTGAAAGATAAGCCAGTGAGGGGAAATATATGCAAGTATTTTTTTGTAATATAATAATGTAGATAAGAGGGTAAGTAGTTTGTAAAACTTATTTTTCCAAAATTATGGAAACTGTCATTTTGTAAGTGAAAGGTGAAAATATACATGCATTGTAAATAAACAAGTACCGTGTTTGGATTTACAAAAAGGATGAATGAAACATAAGTTCCCACTTGCAACACAGATGCATGGTACTAGTAGTCTAATTTAATCTAGTACTCCTATGTATGCTCTGTTTTAGAAATGCAGATTATGTGTTTTTAGAACTGTTATCATTTCATATACAAAGTATTTGATAGAAGAATTAGCTTAATCCAGAAAATAAATAGTAACGTGTATAATTATTCTATTAGGCTGAACTCTCATAGTTAATATTTTATTTTAATTAATTATCAACATTCTATTCAATTAATAACTAGAAGATAATCTATTATAAAGTAATTCAGGTTAGGAGGGAGGGAATAAATTAGAAATATATTGTGTGCTTCAGCTATACAAGTTTTATTTACATTTTTCTTCTTTTGTTGGTGATTTTGACTACCGTCGTATTTGTTTTTTATATCAATTTTTTGAACTAAATGCATATTGCCTCCATACTTACATAACAATTATGAAATGGTAAAAAAGTATTTTTGACATACTTTTGAAAATGGTAAAAAAAATGAAATTATTTGATAAAAATTACTTACATAAAAATTATGCATACTTACAAATAACGAAACTTGGTTTTTGAAAAACTATTTGAAAACCACATGTTCATTTGTGTTTTCTATTAGGAAAGCGTTAAACAAGCTTTTGCTACAGCCTTCATTCGATGACTACAGCCTCCATTTTTTATTATGCCAATGACTACAGTATCCATTTTCGATGTTCAAAATGTAGTTTGTGTTTTTTTATGTATTAACAAGTTCCCTTCCACGTTAAAATAGTCATTATTATTAAGGTAAAAATTCTTGGGTTGATTGATTTTCTTACTTCTTTATTCTTCTTTTTTTTGCTAGCCTGGAGAATGTGAATTTGATATTTTCCTTTTAGGAATGATTACCTAAGTTTATTTATGTTGAATGAATACTATTTCTATAAGATTAGTTGTATTGGCTTTGTTTTTTGGGTTAATTTTTCTAATATCCTATACTGTACAATATCGTCGTACATAATTTTACCTTTGTCATCATACATAAATAATATTATATAAGAATTTTATGGTGAATATTTGCTCATGGCTATTGTTTCTTGAAACTTCCAGATGCATTAGTTCAAAATATTGCTACAAGTAAGAAACGATTCAAAATGACAATCTTTGCAACAATGAAGTGATTGATATGAGCCATCCTAATGTTGATAGAACTGCAAAGTTCAATGGACGCATTCCTCCAAATAAAGAGGCACTTTTTTTATTTGATCTTGTTGTACTAATATTAATGGAAAAATACTTTGGTTTCACTACAATGGCGAGCAGCTATGCATTAACAAGGTAGTCAACTTCACTAAGTCAAATGGTGGAGTCAACATACACACACTGATATACTTTTTTATGTCTAGACAGGTAAACTTAGGATTGAACAAATCACCTGGTGGTGTATGCACTGACTATAGAAGGTTGCTCAACGTGCATGGCTCATACAAATTCAACAGCGAACCATTCTCCAACGACCCAAGCCTACAGCCATAGAGTTACCAACATAGGTAAGTTCATATATATATTGGTTACTTTACATATAATTATTTCCCATTGCTGAATTTGGGCAGACATATGTTACATCTATAGACTAGCATCATAACAATATTGATATAGTTTAAGACCCTTGGTTTTGTTCTATTTTCTAAAATTACTAGACTGGAAACCGTGATTCGCATACGGGTATATGTAGACAATGTTGTTTTGTTTGACAAATGGGTTTTTGGTTATTTATGGGTTTCTATAACCAACTATATTGTAACGACCCATAAATTTTAAACGGCTTTATAACGTAATTAAATGCAATTTTGCTTGAAATTAAATAATTGAATTTGGAAATAAAAATTTGATATTTGTTATGTGTTATTTAAACGTAGCAAATATCAGATTTTCATCGAAAATTATGAAAGTTATTCTATTGTGTAATTTTCAATTTCAATTTAAAATCAGTTAATTAGATGAAAATAAAATGTTTTTGAAATCTGAATATTTTTTTACGATAAAAATGTTTAATATTTTCTGAGACGTCATCTTTCGTTTCATCAATTTGGACTTCTCTAGCTTCGTTTATCTTATTTTCAACGAAATTACAGCAGTTTGGCAGCAAATATCGACTTGTAATAGGATGATCGTATCATCCATATATGTGTACCATTCTGTTGGCCTCGTCGTGCTGATCTCCGCAGTATATTTATTTCTGTATTTTGAGGTCCGGTACGCGATGGAAACAATAAAACTGTGTCGTATCTGTCTTGAAATTTGTGACTTTTGGGATTCCGTTGCTTTTCAAATTTGAAACCGTGCAACCCTGGCTACAATAATAAATTGCTTTACATTTTTCAGCTTAATCACTGTGTGACCGTTGCCATTTCTTTCACTTTATATTTAGTCTTCTGCCTGCTACTTTATTTTTACGGTTCACAAAAATAGGTAAGTTCATTCGTTCTACTCCTGTATATAAATAAGGTTCGTATGTTACAATTGCATCTGGTTCGTCTTGTCCCTTTGAATCTTTTTCTCCTCTTCTTCTTTTCAGTCCTCCTTTCTGAAAATTATGAAATACATATATAATTAAGTTATATATCATAAAAATTGGAACTACTTCGTTCCTTTATATTCGCAACCCCAAGCTCACAACCTCCTCCGCCTATCTCCACACATGTAACCTCCAACAACTGCTCTGCTTGCTCAAGCCCATCACCTTAGCTCCACCCGCTTCGGCCACAACTAGATCCAACTCTTCCCCTGCCAAACTGCCACCGTCCTTCACCTAGCAGTAGCCGATGTCGGGCCCGAGTCCGCCAACTCGCATACCACAGCCTCCGCCTCCATCATTTGCTACGACCGAGCCAAATAGCCATTATAGCTTCCCCTCACCACACGAAGCCTGTCCACCATCATAGATCCCTTTGACCACCCATCACCCACCAACCCAGCCACGCGCCCATCCCTGGCCATCTCCGCACACCAACCCATAGCCTAACACATCCCTCCGCACAACACCACCCCCTCTACCGAAGCCTGCCACGTCCCCATGCACCGAAGCCTTCGCCAGCATGCCACAGTCCTTCGCCCACTGCCTCACCTAACTTCGGCAACCACCCAGCCGAGAATGCACTAGCCTTACCTCTGTTTGGTGCCGAGCATTCTTCTCTCATTTTGAAATTTTTTGTATACAGTAAGTATATATGTAGAAGCTTTTGTAAGTTTGTATATATCTGGTTCTCCTTCTTTTTCTCATGAATTAATATTTGCTTGGGAAAGTATATATATGATACGTGTTTAAATTAAAATTGTATATATAAAGATTTTGACTTTTAATATATATATATATGTGTTTTAAATTTAATATTGATTTTCAAATATATATATTAAAGATTTTGTTTTTAAATAAGTGTATTGTACATAGAGATTTTAGTTTGCTATGTGTAAAAAAAAGATTAAATGTTGATTTTAAATATGAATGCGTAAATATATTATTTTAATACGGGTTGGTTTCAAAATATATACACGTGAAAAAAGGGGTATGTTTCGTGTGTGTTGTATGTTATAAGATGTATATAGCTTGTAGATATAAACTTACCTATATTTTGGTTCTAAAAATCTGCAATTTTAAAATGTTTGTTTTAAAGGTCGATTTGGAAGGTAAATATTGGTTATTAATATTGTTTTATGTTGTATATATATATATATTACTATATAAAGTTGTTTATATTTATGAGACCGTACAAAACCTGTTTGCTGTATATACGAGTTTTATAAGTTTATATATGATATGTGGTGTCATATATGTTTTACAATAAAGTAAGTTTGTATTGTTTATATAATAAATATTGATTTAAAATTAGAACAGTTATGTAAGTGTATAAATCTATATATGTTTATATATTTGTTTACATATAAAAGTATACGAGTTTGGTTTCCAAAAGAAATTATATATTTATTCCATTTATATCAAGTTTGTTCTGATTTGCGTTTTCATTAAATTTGGGTAGACTTGCTTTGCTATGTCACTGTCCCGCTTATTCGATCTGTGTGCTTGTCCATGCCAATCGCTTTAATTCTCGTTCATTTCTCTAGCCTCGAATGGTGAGCAATCACTCACGATTAACATTCTTATATTTAGTAAATTTGATTTCACTTGAAACGACAATTGAAATATGCTGTTAAATTTGAATTGCTCGTTATTTAATTTTTAAATATGATATGCCATTATCTGTAATTGTTCACCTTTGATATATGACACCATATCATGTTATGTATATTTTATCTAATTTGTTACTAAAGATATATGCATGTTGTTGATATATTATATTTTTTACCATAAATTGTTCTCACTCTTCAAGTTCCATGTAAATTAGAATTCCTTATGGGTTGAAATGATACATACCCGAACGATCTTGTAGAATAGGGGAAAATCGTTATGGGTTGAAAAGATAAACCCAAGCGATTTTCATTAAAATTTAAATTTGGGATTGCGGGTTGAAATGATATATACTGGTAGGTATTTAAATTGCGGATTGAAATGATAAATATCTGTATCACTTGACCATAGGATAGAAAATAATATATGGACACCGTTGGTCTATATTTTTGAAAATGATTTCTAAAGTTTTGAAAGGAAATATATGGATTTAAGAAACATTGGGTTAAAATATATTATATATAAATGTTATTTTTATATATGTCTAAATTTTAGATTTCTAAAATTATATGTGTTGGAAAATTTACATTTATAATTTAGTTTTGAAAATATAATTTTTAAGATTTTACTTATAATTTTACTATCTTAAATTATATAAAATAAGATTTAATATAAAATAAGATTTAATATAAAATAAATTTAATAATAAGATTTTATTTAATAAATATTTAATTTAATTATTTTATGATATGTTTAAGTATTTATTTAAACTTATATTAATATTTTAAAAATAGATTTTATAACTTTAATAATAAAGGTTGGGAAGATAAATCAATGTTGGCTTGGAATTTAAATTGGTTAATAATTGAATTTAAATAAGAATTGATTTGAACTTATTGATTTTGAGATTTTGAAAGATATGATTTAAAATATGGATTTGATAAAAAGTGATAAATGAATATTCTCAACTTTAACTAAAATTGAGACTGAATATTTAATATTGATTTAAATTGTAAATTGAGGTTTCATTGTTATTAAAATGATTAAGTGAATATTTTCCAATTTAAATAAAATTAAAGTTAAATGTTGAAATATAAATGAAATTTATATTGTAAATGTTTGAATATTTAAAATTGAATTTTTGAACTTTAAATTGAAATGGTTAAACTGGAATTGAATCAATTTGCGGAATTGGAGGAAACAATTTTTATTATATAAAGTATTTTTAATATATATAAACTATTTTTAATTTACAACTATTTTAATATATAAAATATTTTAATATATAAACTATTTTAATTTATAACTATTTTAATATATATATTGTTTTCAATATCTAAACTATTTAAGTTGGAACTGTTATGATAACGAAAGTGCTATGATTTCAAAGTGCTATGATTTCAAAAGTGTTATGGTTTCCAAAGTGTTATGATTTTTAAAGTGTTACGATTCTGGAAATGAATATTATTTAAAGTGAATAATGATATTTAATTGATATGGTTTTAGAAATGAATATGATATTTTGATATGAAGTATAAACTATTTGAATTATAAAATGACCATAGTGTGAAATAAGCGTTTGGTTGTTAAAGAGACCGGGATCGGATATTGTCATACTCTCTGCCAATACCGAAAACCACTTTACAACTGTGCACGTGGTGGAGATTCCAGAATGAAGTAGGATGGTTTGGCGATGATTCTATATGGTATTTACGTAGCCCTGACTCCCGTGAACCAGCTTGATGTGGCTAAAACAGGAGCCATGCTGGGCCAAGTGAGGTCATTCCTCCTATCAGACACTTTTCTTCGATACCATTCTATTACTTTGTGATTTGATTGGGTGCACCTTTGATTTGGGAGTGTGTCACGAGGTGGGCGGTAGTAGCTGCTATGCGTTACCATAAGTCTGGATCCGCAAATGGTATATCTACCCTGGCATTGCCTCGCGGGCCTTGTCACGTGCCCTATCGAGCCTTCTACGACTTTGGTTTGTACTATACCTACGGCGTGCCCTTTGATAGCCCTCCAGTTTACGGGGGGAGTAATGGTACTGTATAGACTATGGGAATATATAAAATGTTTTAAGGGGGATATGGGTAATGTCTAACGCTACTTTAATAGTTTACTTTACTACAGACATACTATAATATCGTATATTACTACATAGTAGATAGTTCCACGGATCCTTAGAGGGTGGGAATCCCAAGCATCCTTTAAGTTACTTGTATTTCAGTTGACATTTCACTTGAGTTGAATTTATTAATATAAGAATGTTAATCCTGACTCGAGTGTTTTGTGTTTTTCTTTATGCTCGGGTCAGACTGAGTGTTACAACATTAGAGACTCGCCTTTGGAGTTTGGAGCTTCGCTTGGAGATCCATCTATCTATCCAGCTTTCAGTTATTTCAGTTTATTCTAGTCGTTTATGTTCAGACTCGTCAGTGGCTTATGTATTAGAGATTCATTTGTATTTGAGATTCTATTGTATTTGTTTCAGACTCTGATGTTTTATAATAGCTTCATGAACTACTATTTATCTATTCCGCTGCTTATTGTTATATTACTCTATGTCTGTGATTCTATGATTGATTTTATTTACTGTATATGCTGAGTTTTGTCAAATATAAATTAACAATCTTTTGAGCAATTCAAGTCCGACGTGTGCGGATGCGAACAGTTCGGAATGGCGGGTCGTTACAAGTGGTATCAGAGCTCTGGTTTAGGCAAAACTTAGCATATAAAGTAAATTTAATTACAGAATCACTTTCGTTCGAGCTTGAAATTTCTTCGTTTAGGATCCTCCTAGATTAGGATTTCTTTCGGATTGTGGGACTCCCCTTTTGTCCTGAAATCCATCCTTGTCTCTCCCTATTCGTGTTCTTCTTGATACTGGAGCATCCCATAGCTTCATTTCTGTCCCGCCAACCTAAATATGATTTGTAAAGGGGGTGAAACTCCTTTGCAACAGGCAATGATTCACCAGAGATTTCTACGACATCAGTTTTGATGCTGTTATCTCTTGCTAAGCCTGAATCGTTCTTTTGTAGACTACCAGGGTAATTCCCTTGTGATCCAATGTCGATTGCCTCAGATTTTGCAGGCAATTTTATCTTCTCACTTGATTTACAGCCTAGTGATCTTGACTCCACCCCAATAGTCAGGGATTATCCTGATGTTGTGGTAAAGTCACTTCTCTTCCCTTTAAGCGGCAAATTGAATTTCTACATCGATCTTATTCCTAAAATCTCGGTTGTCCCAGTTAAGATCACCGCGATAAAAATAAGTCTATCCATCTTTCCTTTTGTAATTTAATTATCTTATCTATCTCTCGAGCCTATCTTCTTGGTCAGAATTCGCTTTGATTAGGGTACGTCCCTCTAAGATTTGAATCTCTATCCTTGTTCTATGATCCACTCTTGAATCATCGTGTGAGGGAGTGTATTTGTAATTAATATAAAAATGTTTTATACTATGTTGTTTGAGTTGTTAAGTTTGAATTTTGGGTTTTGATCGGTTCGTCTAGCTAACGCTATCGATAGAAATTCCAAAACACTTGAACAGTGCAAACTGACACAACATTGTTTTCGAAATCGGTAAATGAAATAATTTTATGTATGGTCATATTTTATATATATAAAAGTATAATTTTATGAAATTGGATAGTTAATAAAATTGGTTGTTAGGACTGATAATACTAGATTATCATTTATTATTTTTTTCAACACTACTAAATCATTTTCTATTGTTATATTTTATAAGGTGTTGAATTTTATAAACATGGTTTATTTGATTTGAAAATGAAACGAATTTAAACTATGGATTTGAGAATTAAATTCCGGTGCTTTCAAAACGATGGTTTTAAAGTGGAAAGAAGATATATTATTTGAAAGTATTTTCGAATGGAATTTTTTTTCTCTTTTCAAAGAATTTCAAAACAAGTGAATCAGTACTCTCTTTTTGTCGCTGGAAAATAATTTTGGTGATGACTGCGACATCATCGACATTCATTATCGAGTCTCAAAGTGGAGAAACCACTTAGTAGCTTCACTACACTTTTTTTGGAAAATGGATTTGATTTAAATTTCTTGTGTATAATTTGATTTATAAAATATATATGTATACATTTATTTCAAAATGTTTGGAAGTGAAACCGGAAATTTAACTCTTAAATTCTATATTAAGTGATGGTTTCCAATCATTGAAATTAAGCAAGAATTTTGAATAATTGAAGTATCTAAAATGGAAATGAAATTGGAACAATTTGAAATAGCTGAATTTGGATAAAGTTTATTGGTATAATAATCAATTGCATTCTAATATATATGACTTACCTAAATTATTCAAAAAGTTAAAATGTTAGGGTGAATATAAATTGAAGGTTATAAATTGAAGTTAAAATGTTCAAACTAAAATTTTGCTTACTAGAAATGTTGTAGGTAAAAGGTAAATTTGTATAGTATTTAATTACACTCGGAACCTTAATATAACTTACCTAGAAATAGTTAAGTGTTAATAAGGATAGGTAATTGAATAATATACGATATAAATGTGAGCAATAAGATGTCCAAAAATGATATTTTTTAGGGAATTATCCAAAAATGATATTTTGTTAAGGGAATTTATAAATAATAAATTGAATAATGAATTAAACAATAAAAAGAGAATAAATTGGTTGAATAATAAATGGTTATAATAAATGTTTATACACTTAATATATGTTGTAAAATATGTCAAGTGGAATAAATTAAATGAAAAAAGGGAATGCTATTTAAGTAAATAAATATGAACATAAGAATAATTGAAATTGAATTCTAAGTAGAATTAATTTAAGTAAAAGTCAAATGGATTTAATAAATGAGTTAAATAAAATAAATTTTGTTTCGAAGAAATTTTTATAACAAATATTAATAAACTAAAATCAATCAAATTGAATGAAAATAGCTTGAATTGAAAATCAACAAAATATGAACATAAATGAATATTATTGATTAAATAAAATGGATTGAAACCAAATTTATTGAATATAAATCAATTTTAAAAACTAGTGAAAATTTATATGGTTTTGAATTAATTGTTGTATCTAATACTGTGTATTTCAAATCTATCTTTTCTTTCTGGTTGTTCATATTCTCCTGCCTCGTTCATTTTCGGGGACGAAAAGTTTTGAGCGGGGGAGAGTGTAACGACTCATAAATTTTAAACGGCTTTATAACGTAATTAACTGAAATTTTGCTTGAAATTAAATAATTGAATTTGGAAATAAAATTTTGATATTTGTTATGCGTCTATTTAAACGTAGCAAATGTCAGATTTTCATTGAAAATTATGAACGTTTATTCTATTGTGTAATTTTCAATTTCAATTTAAAATCAGTTAATTAGATGAAAATAAATGTTTTTGAAATCTAAATATTTTTATACGATAAAAATATTTAATATTTTTTAAGTGAGACATCATCTTTCGTTTCATCAATTTGGACTTCTCTAGCTTCGTTTATCTTATTTTCAGCGAAATTGCACCAGTTTGGCAGCCAATTTCGACTTGTAATAGGATGATCGTATCGTCCATATCCGTGTACCATTCTGTTCGCCTCATCGTGCTGATCTCCGCAGTATATTTATTCTGTATTTTGAGGTCCAATACGCGACAGAAATGATAAAACTGTGCGTCGTATCGGTTCCGAAATTTGTGACTTTTGGGATTTCGTTGCTTTTCAAATTTGAAACCGTGCAACTCTGGCCACAATAATAAAATGCTTTCAAATTTTCAACTTAATCACTGTGCGACCCTTGCCATTTATTTCACTTTATATTTAGTCTTCTACCTGCTACTTTATTTCTACGGTTCACAAAAATAGGTAAGTTCGTTCGTTCTGCTCTTGTATATAAATAAGGTTCGTATATTACAATTGCAACTGGTTCGTCTTGTCCCTTTGAATCTTTTTCTCCTCTTCTTCTTTTCTGTCCTCCCTTCTGAAAATAATGAAATACATATATAATTAAGTTATATATCGGAAAAATTGGAACTACTTCGTTCCTTTATATGCGCAACCCCAAGCTCACAACCTCCTCCGCCTATCTCCATACATGTAACCTCCAACAACCGCTCTGCTTGCTCAAGCCCACCACCTTAGCTCCACCCGCTTCGACCACAACTGGATCCAACTCTTCCATATCGAACTGCCGCCCTCCTTCACCTAGCCGTAGCCGATCCCGAGCCCGAGTCCGCCAACCCGCATACCACAGCCTCTGCCTCCATCATTTGCTACGACCGAGCCGAACATCCACCATAGCTTCCCCTCACCACACGAAGCCTCTCCACCATCATAGATCCCTCTGACCACCCATCACCCACCTCCCCAGCCACGCGTCCATCCCTGGCCATCTCCGCACACCACCCCATAGCCTGACACATCCCTTCGCACAGCACCACCACCTCTACCGAAGCCTTCCACGTCCCCATGCACTGAAGCCTTCGCCCGCATGCCACAGTCCTTCGCCTACTGCCCCACCTAACTTCGGCAACCACCTAGCCGAGAATGCACTAGCCTCACCTCTGTTTGGTGCCAAGCATTCTTCTCTCCTTTTGAATTTTTTTTGTATAAAGTAAGTATATACGTAGAAGCTTTTGTAAGTTTGTATATATCTGGTTCTCCTTCTTTTGCTCATGAATTAATATTTGCTTAGGAAAGTATATATATGATACGTGTTTAAATTTAAATTATATATATAAAGATTTTGACTTTTAATATATATATATATGTGTGTGTGTGTTTTAAATTTAATATTGATTTTCAAATATATATATTAAAGATTTTGTTTTTAAATAGGTGTATTGTATATAGAGGTTTTAGTTTGCTATGTGTAAAAAAGATTAAATGTTGATTTTAAATATGAATACGTAAATATATTATTTTAATACGGGTTGGTTTTAAAGTATATACATGTGAAAAAAGGGGTATATTTCGTGTGTGTTGTATGTTATAAGATGTATATAGCTTGTAGATATAAACTTACCTATATTTTGGTTCTAAAAATCTGCAATTTTAAAATTATTATTTTAAAGGTCGATTTGGAAGGTAAATATTGGTTATTAATATTGTTTTATGTTGTATATATATTATTATATAAAGTTGTTTATATTTATGAGACCGTACAAAACCTGTTTGTTGTATATACGAGTTTTATAAGTTTATATATGATCTGTGGTGTCATATATGTTTTACAATAAAGTAAGTTTGTATTGTTTATATAATAAATATTGATTTAAAATTAGAACAGTTATGTAAGTGTATAAATCTATATATGTTTATATATTTGTTTACATATACAAGTATATGAGTTTGGTTTCCAAAAGAAATTATATATTTATTCCATTTATATCAAGTTTGTTCTGATTCGTGTTTTCATTAAATTTGGGTAGACTTGCTTTGCTATGTCACTATCCCGCTTATTCGATCCGTGTGCTTGTCCATGCCATTCGCTTTAATTCTCGTTCATTTCTCTAGCCTCGAAAGGTGAGCAATCACTCACGATTAACATTCTTATAGTTAGTGAATTTGATTTCACTTGAAACGACAATTGAAATATGCTGTTAAATTTGAATTGCTCGTTATTTAATTTTTAAATATGATATGACATTATCTGTAATTGTTCACCTGTGATATATGACACCATATCCTGTTATGTATATTTTATCTAATTTGTTACCGAAGATATATGCCTGTTGTTGATATATTATATTTTTTACCATAAATTGTTCTCACTCTTCAAGTTCCATGTAAATTAGAATTCCCTATGGGTTGAAATGATACATACCCGAACGATCTTGTAGAATAGGGGAAAATCGTTATGGGTTGAAAAGATAAACCCAAGCGATTTTCATTAAAATTTAAATTTGGGATTACGGGTTGAATTGATATATACCCGTAGATATTTAAATTGCGGATTGAAATGATAAATATCCGTATCACTTGACCATAGGATAGAAATTATATACGGACACCATTGGTTTATATTTTTGAAAATGATTTCTAAAGTTATGAAAGGAAATATATGGTTTTTAAGAAATATTGGGTTAAAAATATATTATATATAAATGTTATTTTTATATATGTCTAAATTTTAGATTTCTAAAATTATATGTGTTGGAAAATTTACATTTATAAGTTAGTTTTGAAAATATAATTTTTAAGATTTTACTTATAATTTTACTATCTTAAATTATATAAAATAAGATTTAATATAAAATAAATTTAATAATAAGATTTTATTTAATAAAAATTTAATTTAATTAGTTTATAATATGTTTAAGTATTTATTTAAACTTATATTAATATTTTAAAAATAGATTTTATAACTTTAATAATAATGGTTGGGAAGATAAATCAATGTTGGCTTGGAATTTAAATTGGTTAATAATTGAATTTAAATAAGAATTGATTTGAACTTATTATTTTGAGATTTTGAAAGATATGATTTAAAATCTGGATTTGATAAAAAGTGATTAAATGAATATTCTCAACTTTAACTAAAATTGAGATTGAATATTTAATATTGATTTAAATTATAAATTGAGATTTCATTGTTATTAGAATGATTAAGTGAATATTTTCCAATTTGAATAAAATTAAAGTTAAATGTTGAAATATAAATGAAATTTCTACTGTAAATGTTTGAATATTTAAACTTGAATCTTTGAACTTTAAATTGAAATGGTTAAATTGGAATAAATTTAACTTGAATTTTAAAATTTAAGATGATTTTAATCGATTTGCAGAATTGGAGGAAACTATTTTTATTATATAAAGTATTTTTAATATATATAAACTATTTTTAATTTACAACTATTTTAATATATAAATTATTTTAATATATAAACTATTTTAATTTATAACTATTTTAACATATATATACTATTTTCAATATCTAAACTATTTAAGTTGGAACTGTTATGATTACGAAAGTGCTATGATTTCAAAGTGCTATGATTTCAAAAGTGTTATGTTTTCCTAAGTGTTATGATTTTTAAAGTGTTACGATTCTGGAAATGAATATTATTTAAAGTGAATAATGATATTTAATTGTTATGGTTTTTGAAATGAATATGATATTTTGATATGAAGTATAAACTATTTGAATTATAAAATGATCACGGTGTGAAATAAGTGTTTGGTTTTTAAAGAGACCGGGATCGGATATTGTCATACTCTCTGCCAATACCGAAAACCACTTTAACAACTATGCACGTGGTGGAGATTCCAGAACGAAGTAGGATGGTTTGGCAACATTTCTATATGGTATTTACGTAGCCCTGACTCCCGTGAGTCAGCTTGATGTGGCTAAAACAGGAGCCATGCTGGGCCAAGTGAGGTCATTCCTCCTATCGGACATATTTCTTCGATACCATTCTATTACTTTGAGATTTGATTGAGTGCACCTTTGATTTGGGAGTGTGTCACGAGGTGGGCGGTAGTAACTGCTATGCGTTACCACCAATCCGGATCCGCAAACGGTATATCTACCCTGGCATTGCCTCGTGTGCCTTGTCACATGCCCTATCGCGCCTTCTACGAGTTTGGTTTGTACCATACCTATGGAGTGCCCTCTGATAGCCCTTCAGTTTACGGGGGAGTTACGGTACTGTATAGACTATGTGAATGTATAAAATGTGTTAAGAGGGATATGGATAACGCCTTAACACTACTTTAATAGTTTACTTTACTATAGACATATTATAATAGCGTACATTACTACGTAGTAGATAGTTCTACGGATCCTTAGAGGGTGGGAATCCTAAGCATCCTTTAAGTTACTTGTATTTCAGTTGACATGTCACTTGAGTTGAATTTATTAATATAAGAATGTTAATCCTGACTCGAGTGTTTTGTGTTTTGTTTTATGCTCGGGTCAGATTGAGTGTTACAGCATTTGAGATTCGCCTTTGGAGTTTGGAGCTTCGCTTGGAGATCCATCTATCTATCCAGCTTTCAGTTATTTTAGTTTATTCTAGTTGTTTTTGTTCAGACTCGTCAGTGGCTCATGTATTAGAGATTCATTTGTATTTGTTTCAGACTCTGATGTTTTATAGTAGCTTCATGAACTACTATTTATCTATTTCACTGCTTATTGTTATATTATTCTGTGTCTGTGATTCTGTGATTGATTTTATTTACTGTATATGATGAGTTTTGCCAAATATAAATTAACAATCTGTTGTTTTGAGCAATTCAAGTCCGACATGTGCGGATGCGAACGGTTCGGAATAGCGGGTCGTTGCATTTTTTTTAATGGAAGTAATAAGTATGATGTAAAATGACTTCATGTATGAGAGGTGTGAAATGACTGCATGTATGTGAGGTGAAGGTATAGCGATCGTTGTTGGCTGTGCTATCTCATGCAATTAATTCATCTCTATTCTTCACTTTCACATCAAAACGAAGCTGCACATGTGTTCCTACTATATATATCATTGATACGCAGGACACATCTAGTGGTAACATATGAAAAAACGCCAGAACTGACCAAACTGTAGTACTAGAACATGGACGACTAATTTGTCTACAGCTGGCCAACAAAATATACAGTCAGAAATTACTAAGATTCAGTCGTACACCTTTTTGTTTATATGCAAACCCATACGATTTCAACACATCAAGAATTTATAGCAACCTCGAGTTTAAGGCACCAAAATAATGTCATAATTTGGGCTTTGGGTTCTCTATCCATGTTTGTTCTAGTGTAGACGGAGTTAATTACTATATCTACGGTTAACAATGAGAATTCAATATATTAGTTTCAATCGGATCTTTTTGAAATTTCCAAAATGCCCTTTGCATCGTTGAAGGTTCGAAAACATGAATATCATTTTTGAAGTACCGTGCAATCAACTTGGTTTCCCTTACCCTCCCTACCTTTGCACAACTAAAAAACTTATTGCTTCCTCTCTTAGCTTATATGCACTAACAATTAAGATACTTTTGGTGATGTGGGACTAATTAAAAAATCTTTTATGATCATTTCTACCACATCGACGCAGCTAGGTGTTGTCAATATAGGCATTGTATTCTTTCCCTTTTAAGATCATTTCAGAGTTGAATAAATGCAACTCTTGTGCAATAGACAATAGAAAAAATACATTCATTTCTCTCTGATACGTATCCATTATATATGTCATATTTATGTTCTCAGCTTACCAAACTTTTTTTAAACACGCTGTAATGTCTAGATGTCTATTGCAGAAGTTCACACCAATCAGCGTTGAATACAATAAAAGGAGAACTAGGAGTTTAACTGTTAAATCATATTTATATATGTCTTCAGCACTCTTATTTATTATTCATTTAATTTTAATTTCATTTTTGCAGGTATTTAATTGGCTGAACATGGAATGATGACAATCAAATTGGAATTTCAGACCTTGCATGCCACCATGGTGATAATGTGGACAAAATATGTTTTATTGTTGCTTTTTATACTCGTATAGATAATAGGACCATTAGTTGTATTGTTACAAAACTTGTGTTAATTTGATAACCCAGGGATACAGCATTTTCAGAATGCACATCCGAGTACCATATTGAAGTGAGTTGATATTTTTTAGATGTTAAAGCATTTTTAATAATTTTGTAAGTCACATTAGTAAACAGAGTATAAGTAATAAGTAAAAGTAGTAATAACAGTGCATTGTTGATAATTAGTTTTGAAGAACAAATATTAAAACATTTAAGTTAAATACAGACATTAACGCTAAATGCAGTAGATAGTAGCTAGAAAGCAAAATGAAAAAGTACAAAATTACTACTATGTATAGAAGATTGTAACAAACACAAAGATAAAGATGTAGTCCGAGGAGCAGTGGTTCTTGTAGCAGTGTAAAACGATGAGGACAGTTTACATATTATGTAATGTTCTGCATAAAATGTATTTATACAGTATTTTTAGTTCGTTGTCTTATTCAGTACGTAATTGTTTGGTTTAAATATGTAGTTTATGAACAGTTTTGGAAGAACATAGGTGAACAATGTGAGTTAAGAATTGGTTGTGCAAAAAAAGCCGTCTGCTGATCCATAAATTTATATATGATAGGGAAGCGAATGATAGGAATTGAATCTGGTCTTTTTACCAGAACCCAAGCCTCTTTTCCACTGTGCCGCACCCGCGGACTGCTATCGGTAATGTTGATTGAGCTAAAAATTTACTTTTTAAATGTGCATGTATACTTAGTACAACTGATGAATAACTGACTAATTTATTTTAGTAGAATGAAATTTTATGGATGTGCAAAACAGTACAGTGGTTTGACATTACTTACACTGATAGTTATTCCTTTTCGTGAACCCTTTATACCTGCATTTCGTAGTTCTCTTGCTGGCAGTTGGTTTCCTTTTTCATACTTCTTATCTTCATCCCATGTTAGTAGAATACTTAGTCAGGAAAATTAATTTTTTGGGAATGTATGGTATGTGGTTGTACTGTGTTTTGGAATACCTTATTAATAACTTGTTTTCTCTTCTGTACAACATCAATGTTACATTAGAAGCTTTGCTGGTGGTAATACTTTCCTCAGTTTGTGCAGCAGACTGTGATAACACAGTAGGTTGGTACTTCTTACCGAAAGCTGACACGACTGCATATGCAAAGCATGTTTTTTGGATTCCTTTGTCATATATCTGCCTACACATAAAACATAGGTGAGAACATGTACATGAAATAGATGTTGCGTGCACACCCATTGAATTTTATAGAAACTAAAGGAGCGTTTGGTTTAAAAACAAATTTTGTGTTTTCGGTTTTCAATATGTATGTCAAATATGAGAAGAATGGAGGATAGAGTGAGAAGATGAAAGAAAGATGGATGGAAGGACGAAGGGGATAGAGGGACGACGGAAGAATAGATTGTCTCATGTGCTTGTGTTATTCCCAAAACGCGAAAAATAAAAAAAAGTTGTTTTCTGTTTTGTATGTTAACTTCGTTTTGTAAATTGATTGTTTTCGACAATATACATGCGTCGTGTGCATTTTTGTATTGACGAAAACTCAAAACTAAAAATAACAAACCAAACACTACCTAAGTTCTTATTAATTTTTGGAACTAACATACTATACACATGCAAATGAAATATACATATGCCCACAGATACGTTTGGAAATATAACTGAACATTTCACTGCACTCTCAGCTGTGTGCATTAAAATTATATACGCATTTTCAACATTTCAGTACACACCCTCTGACACTAACACATATAAATTATCCAATAATTATCGTATTGTCCTCTAAACACATATCTCTAGTAGCTCTAGTAGAGCAACCAATGATTCATATTCTATTTATAAAACTACTTATATCTATATGAATATAGACACAATACATTTTGAGATCGATCGCAAATTCTTAAAGCCTTAGAGAATGTTATCAGTGCTACTATAAGTCATTACATAATTTATACATCTAATAATTTTGTTGCAGTAGTTTGATTAAGATTTCCACTAGTTATTTATAATTCAGGGATTTATTTAAGCATATGCACCAATTCAAGTAAAGTATATATGATTTATAATGCAGAAAAATATATGGTGATACTCCTAAGAAAAATTAGTTATGCAAATTGCTAAGGCTGTTAAATATAGTTATGCTAAATGCTAACTGCATATCAATTATACAACTTAACTACAATATGTCATTTAATAAATTCCTATTCATTTATAATTTAATCCCAAAATAAAACCAATCCATAAATATTTTTTCCTTCCTTTATTGTAAATGAAGGTATAAAAAACTAATGCTAATCTCTGTAAATCCAGCAATAAAAAATTATAACCATATCGTACAATAACTAAGATTTCAGATTAGATGTGAAGTTGAGAAAAACAATCGGACTTAGCACTAATCAGAACCAATTAAACTGAAGCATATACATATTTGTATATGTAAAACAGTAATGAAACTATTTCGACTATAGAGGCAAAAAAGTAGAACAATAGTATGTAGATAAATAGTTCAGAAATGATATACTGACCTGACATTACCTCACAGTTAACTTGCAGTATTCCACTATCAACTTAGCCTTCCTCAAATTATAATGTTAACCTTTACAAAGATTTTCTAGTATTTTTGACTGCAATTTGAATCTTGTTTTCTTCAATAATTCACTGACTGAATTGTGGGGGAGAACCATGTACTGCCTTTGCACCACAAATACCACAAAATAATTTGTGAGCAAAGGGATAGCGAAATTTTTCTACCATTGCATAAACTAACATGCTATTTTCATTTATTAGTTACTTAACCAATAACAGTACAGTAACCAAGCGAACAACATTAAAAACATAATGTTTTACTTGTTTCGGCTAAACTATGGAAAATGAAGCTGTATTTCTTCGTCTTTTTTGGTTTATGTTCTCTTATTTTTATATTGTTTGATTGTTAAATAACATCACATATAAAACCTTTTATTGTTTGATTATATTTCTAGGTTATATGTTGTCATTACTATCAAAAATGAAGTTTGTCTTTCCTTCTTTTATTGTTAGGAGTAAGAAACAAATAAAACTTTTTTTGTTATGAAATGAAGAAAGTAGAAGCCATTAGAGAGAGATGCGGAAGATATATTATTCATAAGTGAAAATCGATATCTATTTACATTACATAGCCTCCTTTATATAAAGGCTTCAGAGCTAAGGATTTAACTTATTCCACGATGTGGAACTAAACAAAACAACATAAAAGCATATTCATTTCATGATTTACATATATTATAACACCCCCTTGAATATTCATCTTCAAAATCTTGAATGCTCTGATAACTTGAAATTTTCCCTTTCGAAACGTGCATGATGATTGCTCCCCTCATTATTATCTTGCTTGAATTTATCTATTCAGTCGATATAGATATTGTTCGTTGCCTCATTAAAAACCTCTATTAGGAAAACCCAGTGGGAAAAACCTTGAACGAGGAAAAGAGTGCAACTTGTAAAATCATATTAAAAATGATATTCTTTCTAAAGGATTTGATATTTCGGGATCAAAATAATGTCTCATTAAAATCTTATTAAGAAAAACTCAATGAGAAAAATCTTAGTGAAGGAAAAAGAGTACAATGACGTATTTTATTTTCTTATTTCTTAAATTAAAGTTTGATACTTCTGGATCAATCTAATATCTCGTTAAAAACCTTACAAAGGAAAACCCTATGGGAAAAACCTTAGTCAATGATAAAAATCTAATTTGACTTAAATAACATATTTGAGATGTTATTTCTTGAAAAGACGTTTCATTCTTCTAGATCAAGATAATGCCTCATTAAAACCTTAATAAGAAAAACCCAGTGGGAAAAATCTTAACTAAGGGAAAATAGTACACTGTAACTTATTTTCAATCACCGGGGAGTTGATACTTCTGGATCTAGATAATGCCTCATTAAAACCTTACTAATAAAAACCCAGTGGGAAAAATCTTAGTTAAGAAAAAAGAGTGCATTATAAAATACTTATTCTCCCCTAGATTTAAAAGTTTCCTATGAATTCGTATTCGTCTTTCGATAACTTAAGATGTTATAGATACTTCTAGATCCATAAATATGTATATTAATAATACAATTTATTAATAGTTTCCTTCGATACAATCAAAATTTCCAAGATTGTTTCTTCCAAATATGATTTGCATTTATGCATTTTGTTTGCTACCTTTATGAAAAAAAAACATAATGTGCTTTCATTTTTATGCTTCAAATCAGTTTTGCATATTGCAACTACACCTTTGATGAATATTAAAAGTTCCATTACAACAATACTTAAAAGAAGGAAGTAACCTACTCATCTTGAAGTGCATTAAGATTTTTATTACAGCAATACTTAGAAGAAGGTTGTAATCTATATTCCATGTTCTTTGTGTAACGACCCGTGAAATTCGTTAACTAAGTTTGTCATAATTTCCATAATTTATAGTAAAATGAATGTTAGGAATTAGATGTAGCAATTGTAATTAAAAGTTAACAATAAAAAAAAAATGTACATATTTAAAATGAAATTCCAATTCAATAAAATAATGTAAATGTTACGATTTGATTTTTAAATAGAATATGGGAAACAAGAGTAAGTATTGAATAATATGTTATTTATTTATGGTATTAAATAAAAATTGGTAAGCCAATTGTAATTAATGGTAATAATGTGATATAAGCTAATAAATTAGATTTCAATGCAACACCCATTAATGAATGTAATTGAAATAGGATTTAGGTAAATGTATACTAGGTTATAAATCAAATAGAAGGAAACAAACGTATCTATCGAATTGATGAATGAATAAATATACATTGAATAGTAATTGAATGTACAGTTAATGGAAATTGTATAAAATCAGTAATGATAATTAGATGTGCCTTATTGATAAATAATTCCATAACGGAAAGAGTAAATGTATTCATTTGAATATAAAATTGCAATTGGGTAGGGATTGTTAAGTAACAATGTTAATGCAAGGTCAGTGATGCTAAATTAAAGTCAATAATAATGAATAATGATTAATTAATAATTTGTAACATATATTTTAAATTACCTGCTTATTTGTTAATAGAATTAGAATTTGTAATAAGTGATAATAAAATAAATGAAGGTTACACTAATGGGAAATGAAATAACGTTCATTAAATGTTGAGTAATCATAGGGTCATGTTTATTAAAAGCGTTACTTTAATAATGTGGATTAATTGAGAAATTAATACTAGAAGCATGTAAAGTAATAACTAAAAGGGAAATACGTTATAAATTGATTTTACCTAAACTTAAGTGTAAGTTAAAGGTTGAATTTGGAACTTATCCATTTAATTTGAAACTTATTAGGATAAAATGGGATTCAATTTATAATGAGGGTTTATTTTAAGAAATCGAAATAAATTCTTTAATGAGAGAATTAAGCTACTTTAAACTGAGACGGGAATTTGTTTAAAGAATTACAAATTAATGAGTAAATCAGGATGGTAAAATTTATGAATTATAGAATTTGAACCTTTAATAGTGAGTTAATTTATTTAGATTATAACAGTTGAATTTATTGCAAACGAATGAACTCAAATATGTAATTATTACTGTAATTTAAAATTTTAGTTGAAAACGGGAAATATTTATGTGATAATTTTAAATCTAATGGTATGCCCTTCTATTTGGAATTATGAATGAAATAATTATGGGTAAATTCAATTTAATAGAAATTTTGGGAACTAAAATTTATAATTTTGAATATAATGAAATAGAAGATTTGACACTGCAATTTATAGATTTATCAACTCTAAAATGGACATAAAGATTTGTTTAAATCATTGTAAATAATTGAGAAATATAAGGTGATAAAATTTGTGAGTTTAAAATTTAAAATTTAAAATTTTGAAAATTGATTTAATAATAAATTTTAATTTATTTAATTAATATAAATTAGCCATTTTGGCCACTGATTCGGATTTCGACGAAACCAGTTTCATCGGATCCGTAACAGTGAATTATAATAATGTTTCAAGTTTTGTAGCGATCGGACTTGTCATTTGATCGTACGGACTCGAAACGCCTTGAAATTTATGCAATTGAAATCAATTAAAAATCAATTTGGAAAATATTGCTTTAAGCATAACTTCTTCATACGATGGAATTTTGTGACGACCGCCCATAACCCCCGCACTGAACCTAGAGAAAGTGCACTGTAAAGCGTGCCAGGCAGCCATGGACGATTGTTAGGTTAAATTAAAAACAGCAGAATCTATCGTATTACTCACAGCGCATGGACAAAATACAATAGAACATATACATAGTGAAGCTTCACAGAATAGAATCTCATCAATAAAACTTCATAATAGTTGAATACAAACATCTGGATAGTCAATACATCAAGCCTCACTACATAACACTCAGAGAATATTCAAGCAGCGGAACATCTAGTACATATAGTAAGAAGATAATATGCAAGCCTCTAGCTTGTCTTCGACATCAGCATTCGTAGAAAGCAAGAACAGCACCTGTCACCTGCTACCTAGTCTGCCCGTCTCAAAATGGACGAACAGCCCAAGGCAATAAGAATTAAAACATAAAGCCTTGAGTCAGACAACAGTCTTAGTGAGCAGTAAATTAACTAACAACATACCAAAAGAGCATAAAGGAAAAGGAATAGGAATACAACCCTCCCACTCCACCTCTTTCTACAGTGATAGCCCCCAGACACACACTAAGTAGAAGCAAACATTACAAAGCACACAATTTAAGGTAAAGCAATTATCACTCGAGTCAAGGGCGATGTTTTCCAAGTACAAATAAGCACCCAGAAAATACCGCTCTTGAGACCGAATGACGATACAACCAAACATCCATGACTCTGGCTATCACTGTTATCATTGCCTTGATATCATCGTTAATTGAATGACCGGCACATTCTTTCAGCCGTCCGTCAAGGGCTAATGGAAACCCCGGTTCTAGACATAACTCTGCACGTCATCGTGACCCGTGCCTAGGACTATCGAATCTGCCCAGAGTACTTGACTATCAATCATTAGCCTTCAGGGACTATCGAATCTGCCCAACGTACTCTTGCTTTGAGCATGCTAGAACCTTCAACAACGATGAGATCTCAGCCTTCTAGTCATCCTCCTCGACGATTATTTTCATACTAGCTCAAGCGCCTCTCGAGCCAACCATTATCCTCAACTCGAACCATATCACTGAGTTATCAACATGCTTGGAATGATCCCGTCTGGATTAGACCAATACTATCTCATATCATGCCTCGCTTCATCACATCCTCGCAAAGCCTCATCTCAACATCATCATCGAATCTAAGCATAAGAGCTTCACCATCCGCTACATATGCCACGAGCATCTTTCCCAATTCAAGAGCCTTTCTCTTAGCTTTTGAATCATCTTCGGTCTAAATCAAGTCATCAATCATCTAATTCATAGCAATCAATCAAATCAGACACTAATCCAAGTAAACAAGCATTCAAATATGATCTAAATAAACAATTATAACAACAATGGCAATTTCGTAATTAAAGAGTCAAAAGTCCAACAAGCATGAAAACATGAGCAATGTCTCTATAATCTTGATGAATGATCTTGCATAAGTTAACATGTAGTAAAATGGATATCAAATCATCATGGACAATGGATCTATATGGATCTACACATATGATTAGGAAAATGCATGGAAATCTCTACTTTAACACCAAATCAAGCCAACGATCCGATATACTCCCTTGGATCCGTGTGAGAGATAATCACCACTCACCAAATCACCTAAACAACCCCAAATCAACACGCTTCAGATCTGGACAGCGAAGGATCTAGCTCGATCTATCACCAATCCGCTTCAAACAATGAAATCTCACTTCAATGGATGTAGATCTTCAATCTAAGCTCTTGAATCTTCAATTTGATATTCAACTTGGATGGATGGAATCACTAGATTAGAGTGGAGAAAAGAAGTGAAGAAGTGTAGAAGTCGAGCTCTCAAAATGGCAGCACTTCGTCGCTTCGAAATCCGGATCCCAAAAATGAAGAAATGGACGAGTATTTATAGCTGAAATCCTCCTTAAGTCGTCCACTTTTAGGTCGTCCACGACCTATAGAGCCCTGCGACCTATGACCTATCAAAACCCACCAGTCTACGACTTATAACTTAGCATATGTGCGCGCGAACCAGAACTCAACGAGTTACGACTTAACTACGCACGACTTACGACCTAACTTAAATGTGCGACTCAACAGGGTCTCCGACCTAACGTAGGCGCACTCACGACCTACCAGACTCACCTATCTACAACTTACGACTTAGCAGCCCAACTCCTAAGTCGCTCGCGACTTAACACATAGCATATGGACGCGACCTAACAACCATTCAACCTACGACTTACCATGAGTCGCGACCTAAAAATGCCACGATTTAGCAACTCACGCGACCTAACTACTCACGCGACCTAGCTGGGTTACGACCTAACACTTAAGTTGTTTGGACGACCTAACCATCTTAGGTTGCTTACGACCTAACTATCAAAGCACTCCATAGGTCGCTTACGACCTAACTACTACTCCTAGGTCGTTAACTCGCAAAGCTTCCTATGCCGCTAACTCTTAGGTCGCGCTATCTCTTAGGTCATCTACGACCTAAACCCTTAGCTCATCCAGTCTACTAGGTCGCCAACTTCTATAGGTCATCCCATTCCTTAGGTCGCCCACTAACTTAAGTCGCTCATTCGACCTATCCTATCCTACGACCTAAGCCACCCCACGACTTACTTCCTACACGACCTAAGCTCTTAAGTCGCTCCACTGCTACCCAGCCTCCATAGGTCGTCTATCTCTTAGGTCGTTAACTCGCCCAGTCGACTTATCACTTAACTCGCCGATTTCCTTAACTCGGTCACGACTTAGGACTTGAACAAAATTCTGCCCAAAATTTGAAGCGACTTAACAACGCTAAGAATTTCATATTTTTACGAACTTTTCGATCCGTAAAATACGGATCGTTACATTCTCTCCCCCTTAGGAATTTCGCCCCCGAAATTCCAAACAAACAAAGCAATCAAAGACTATTCTGCACGCCTACCATCCATAGCAATCAACAAACCATGCATCCGATTCTAGCTTAGCATGCAGAATTCTAAAACCAGAACAAGTTACAATATCGTGAGATGACACGACACCTTAGGGCCATACCTTGAAGAGTTCAGGATGAGCTGCCTTCATCCTCTCTTCCACCTCCCACGTACAGTCGTTATCATCATCACTCCATTGTATCTTGAGCAACTTAACTACCTTCCTCCTAAGCTGTTTTGTGTCGGTTTCCACAACACGAAGCGGCTTACGAGGTCTCCTATCGACTGGATCAACTTCGAAATCACAGCTATCAGCAGAAACCACTATATTCGAGTCGTGCACATATTTCCGTAGATATGATACATGAAAAACATTGTGCACACTCGACATCTTATCTGGTAACTCCAATCTATAGGCGAGCTTTCCAATTCGCTCGATGATCGGGAATGGTCCAACAAATCTCGGAGTCAGTTTTCCTTTCTTCCTGAATCGAATAACATTCTTCAGTGGAGAAATCTTCACAAAAACCATATCATCAACGTCGAATTCCAAATCCTTACGACGCTTATCGGCATAACTTTTCTGACGGTCTTGGGCTGCCTTCATTCGTTGCCAAATGATCTCTATGAAATCTGAAGTCTGTCGAATCATCTTTGGCCCAAGCATCAACTTTTCTCCGGTCTCTAACCAACATGTCGGAGAGTTACACGGTCTTCCATACAATGCTTCATACGGTGCCATACCAATGCTTGACTGGTAACTGTTGTTGTATGAAAATTCCACCAAATGAAGATGATCTTCCCATGATCCTCCGAAATCCAAAACACAAGCTCTGAGGAGATCTTCCAAAACTCGGTTGACTCTCTCGGTCTGACCATCTGTTTGAGGATGATAAGCTGTACTCAAACATAACTCGGTTCCCAAAACTTCCTGGAAGCTCTTCCAAAATCCACTAGTGAACAATGGATCTCGATCGCTCACTATACTCTTCGGAATACCATGGAATCGAACTATCCACTTAACATACAACTCATCCAACTTTGATGCAGTCCTAGTCGATCGAACAGGAATGAATCTTGCACTCTTAGTCAGACGATCTACGATGACCCAAATCCCTTCATTTCCCGTTCTTGTTCTAGG
Source organism: Allium fistulosum (assembly GCA_030737815.1). NCBI lineage: Eukaryota > Viridiplantae > Streptophyta > Magnoliopsida > Asparagales > Amaryllidaceae > Allium > Allium fistulosum. Next base: position 1,021,631,545 of record CM060908.1, read on the forward strand.
AGTCCATCAATAAAATCCATCGATATTTGTTCCCACTTCCATGTAGGAACTTCTAATGGCTGAAGCAATCCACTTGGCTTCTTCTGTTCAGCTTTTACCAACTGGCAGTTCATACACTTGGAAATAAAATTTCCAACATCCTTCTTCATACCTTCCCAGTAATAGGTTCTCTTCATATCCCGATACATCTTATTTCCACCTGGATGAATTGTCAACTTCGAGTGATGACTTTCCTTCAGAACTTCATTTCTCAATTCATCTATATCGGGAACAACTAATCGCCCTTGCTTCCGAAGCCAACCCTCTCGATCGACCTCGAATCCTTTATCCTTTTCTGGGTCCATTCCAGATTCCACATCACGGATAATCTTGACAATCTTATCGTCTCGCTTTTGGCTCTCGCCAATCCTTTCCACAAGAGTCGGTCTTATCGATAAGTTTGCTAACATCTCAGGTTCCAATTCACATCTAGGCCTGAAGTCAAATCCAGCTAAATACTCGAGATTCTTCCATTCTGAAAACATGGCTCCCAATCCTGCATGTCTTCGACTTAACGCATCTGCCACCGCGTTACCTTTTCTCGGAGTATAAGCTATACCAAAATCATATGATGCCAAAAACTCTAGCCAACGTTGCTGCCGAAGATTCAAATGCTTTTGGGAGAAAAGATACTTTAACGACTTATGATCTGTAAACAACTCGAATCGAACCCCCAATAGATAATGTCTCCACATCTTCAGAGCAAAAACAATCGCCGCTAACTCCAAATCATGAGTCGGATAATTCCTTTCATGCAGCTTCAGTTGTCGACTCGCATACGCAACAACTTTATCCCTCTGCATTAGCACTGCTCCTAGTTCAGTACCACATGCGTCGGTGTAAACCACCATCTCATCATTCCCACTTGGAATAGTCAAAATAGGAGCGCTTGTCAGTCGCTCTTTCAGGATTCCGAAAGCTTGCTCACACTTATCTTCCCATCTGAACACTTGGTTCTTTTTCGTCAATCCTGTCAATGGTACAGCTACCTTGGAGAAGTCTTTGATAAACCGTCGATAATATCCTGCTAATCCAAGAAAACTTCTCACATCAGATGCATTCTTAGGTCTAACCCAATCCTGGATTGCTGCCACCTTAGCGGGATCAACCGCTATTCCATTTCCAGAGATAACATGGCCTAAGAACCTCACTTCACTCTTCCAGAAGTGACACTTCGAAAACTTAGCCTTCAGCTGATGTTTTCGTAAGATTTCCAAAACAATACGCAAGTGCGTCTTGTGCTCTTCTTCAGTTCTGGAATAAATCAGAATATCATCCACGAACACCAGCACGAACTTGTTCAACTGATCTCTGAACACTCTATTCATAAGATCCACAAAATATGCTGGCGCATTTGTCAATCCAAACGGCATTACCAGCCACTCAAAGAAACCGGATGGTGTCCTAAAAGCAGTTTTCGGCACACTATCCATAGCCACTCTCAACCGGTGAAATCCCGTTGCCAAATCCATCTGAGAAAACACCTTCGCTTCGTGAAGCTGATCAAACAAGTCATCTATTCTCGGCAATGGATACTTGTTCTTCTTAGTCACTTTATTCAGCTCACGATAATCCACACACAATCTCAATGACCCATCTGCCTTGGTTGCAAACACAACTGGTGCACCCCATTCGGACACACTACGCCGAATGAATCCTTTCTGCAAAAGATCATCAACCTGCACCCTCAACTCCTGCTGTTCCCTAGGCGCCATCCGCCTAAGAGGCATCACAACAGGTCTGGCTCCTTCAACTAGATCTATATGAAACTCGATCTCTCTATGCGGCGGTACCCCTTTGACCTCGTCAAAGACATCCTCAAATCCATTTGCGATTGGCACCGATGACAGTTCATCCCGTGGAATAACTATCGAATACATGAAGCTCATGAAGACGCCTTCTTCATGCTTACATCGTATCACAATCTTTCGCCCCTCCACATACTCAACTATCACCTCCAACCTTTCACAATAAACCTTTGCTGCGTACTTCCTAAGCCAGTCCATACCCAAAATAATTCCGAACCCCGCAAAGTTCAGAACAAAACAATCACAAACAAAAGAGCAACCATGACTCGACACAATCAGACCACGGCATAACATACACAAACAAGACGAACCCCCAACTGGATTAGTCACAACCAATGGACTATCAACGATATCCGGTTCCAAACCTAACCGGCCTACAAGATCACTACAAACAAACGAATGCGATGCCCCAGTATCAAACAACACTCTAACTGGAACACCACATACGGAAAGAGTACCTTGAACAACGACACTCTTTCCTTTCTCTTCTGCGGTAGGAGCTTTCGAAGACGATGGAACAGCCCCCAAAGCGTAAGCTTGCACAATTTGCTTGTCCCTCCTCGGTTCTGGACAATTCTTCCTGATATGCCCCGGCTTGTCACAGTTGTGACACTTCATCGGCACCTTTGGATTCTTACAATCCTTAGAGAAATGACCCTTCTGCTGACAATTGTAGCAAGTCACTTCACCCTTCGGCTTCTTCTGGCCATCCTTACCCTTCTGCTGCTGCTGCTTCCTCTTCTTGTTTCCACCCTGCTGTGGTTTAGACTCTCCCCTGGTCACAGCAACAACAGATCCTTCCTTAGGAAACAGACTCTCATGCCTGAGAGCTTTCTCCACAAGCTTCTCAAATGAATCGTCCAAATGATCCACTAACTGCCTCCCAAGATAACTGTCCAAGCCTGTCACAAACTTCTCATTCTTCTGATATGCAGATTCAATATATGATCGGGCATACTTGGACAAAGCTTCAAACTCAGAAACATACTCAAGAACTGGTCTTCCACCTTGCTTGAGCTCCATAAACTTCTTAAACAGAACAGACTTCTGAGCTGTAGAAATGAACTTAGCTTCAAATCTGACTTGGAATTGCTCCCAAGTAATCTCTTCCTCCGGAGTATCAATAGTGATAGAGTTCCACCAATCAGAAGCTCTTCCTTGAAGCTGCCTCGATGCTAACTTCCTCTTAGTTACATCCTCAATTCCCAAGTCACCAAAGATCCTTCTACAAGCATCTATCCACCTCTGGACCTCAATGGTTGGTTCTGTTCCCAAGAAAACCTTTCCCCCAAGAGCAGTATTGTCTTTACACAACTTAGCAAAATCCACCGGTCTTGGAGTTTGGACTTGAACTCCAACATCCACCGATGGCCCTGGAGCTGGCATCCTTCTCATGATCGAAGTCATCATTGCTTCGAACATAGCAGCGTAATCAGTAGCCCCTTCAATAGCACGGCCTTCCCTAGCAGCTGGTCTCCCTCTTCGACTCATTCTCAATATCTATAAAAAGGAATGATTAGCACACCTAGAGAAACAACTACATAAAGGACTTAAACTCTACTAAGCTACTATATTATATATAGTAATCATCCATCAAAATACAATTACGTCTCTCATACGTAGTTACGTCTCTCATACGTAGTTACGTCAACGAGCGTTGGGTAAAATCGATTAACCAAAGCTCTGATACCAAATGTGACGACCGCCCATAACCCCCGCACTGAACCTAGAGAAAGTGTGCTGTAAAGCGTGCCAGGCAGCCATGGACGATTGTCAGGTTAAATTAAAAACAACAGAATCTATCGTATTACTCACAGCGCATGGACAAAATACAATAGAACATATACATAGTGAAGCTTCACAGAATAGAATCTCATCAATAAAACTTCATAATAGTTGAATACAAACATCTGGATAGTCAATACATCAAGCCTCACTACATAACACTCAGAGAATATACAAGCAGCGGAACATCTAGTACATATAGTAAGAAGATAATATGCAAGCCTCTAGCTTGTCTTCGACATCAGCATTCGTAGAAAGCAAGAACAGCACCTGTCACCTGCTACCTAGTCTGCCCGTCTCAAAATGGACGAACAGCCCAAGGCAATAAGAATTAAAACATAAAGCCTTGAGTCAGACAACAGTCTTAGTGAGCAGTAAATTAACTAACAACATACCAAAAGAGCATAAAGGAAAAGGAATAGGAATACAACCCTCCCACTCCACCTCTTTCTACAGTGATAGCCCTCAGACACACACTAAGTAGAAGCAAACATAGCAAAGCACACAATTTAAGGTAAAGCAATTATCACTCGAGTCAAGGGCGATGTTTTCCAAGTACAGATAAGCACCCAGAAAATACCGCTCTTGAGACCGAATGACGATACAACCAAACATCCATGACTCTGGCTATCACTGTTATCATTGCCTTGATATCATCGTTAATTGAATGACCGGCACATTCTTTCAGCCGTCCGTCAAGGGCTAATGGAAACCCCGGTTCTAGACATAACTCTGCACGTCATCGTGACCCGTGCCTAGGACTATCGAATCTGCCCAGAGTACTTGACTATCAATCATTAGCCTTTAGGGACTATCGAATCTGCCCAACGTACTCTTGCTTTGAGCATGCTAGAACCTTCAACAACGATGAGATCTCAGCCTTCTAGTCATCCTCCTCGACGATTATTTTCATACTAGCTCAAGCGCCTCTCGAGCCAACCATTATCCTCAATTCAAACCATATCACTGAGTTATCAACATGCTTGGAATGATCCCGTCTGGATTAGACCAAGAATATCTCATATCATGCCTCGCTTCATCACATCCTCGCAAAGCCTCATCTCAACATCATCATCGAATCTAAGCATAAGAGCTTCACCATCCGCTACATATGCCACGAGCAACTTTCCCAATTCAAGAGCCCTTCTCTTAGCTTTTGAATCATCTTCGGTCTAAATCAAGTCATCAATCATCTAATTCATAGCAATCAATCAAATCAGACACTAATCCAAGTAAACAAGCATTCAAATATGATCTAAATAGACAATTATAACAACAATGGCAATTTCGTAATTAAAGAGTCAAAAGTCCAACAAGCATGAAAACATGAGCAATGTCTTTATAATCTTGATGAATGATCTTGCATAAGTTAACATGTAGTAAAATGGATATCAAATCATCATGGACAATGGATCTATATGGATCTACACATATGATTAGGAAAATGCATGGAAATCTCTACTTTAACACCAAATCAAGCCAACGATCCAATATACTCCCTTGGATCCATGTGAGAAATAATCACCACTCACCAAATCACCTAAACAACCCCAAATCAACACGCTTCAGATCTGGACAGCGAAGGATCTAGCTCGATCTATCACCAATCCGCTTCAAACAATGAAATCTCACTTCAATGGATGTAGATCTTCAATCTAAGTTCTTGAATCTTCAATTTGATCTTCAACTTGGATGGATGGAATCACTAGATTAGAGTGGAGAAAAGAAGTGAAGAAGTGTAGAAGTCGAGCTCTCAAAATGGCAGCACTTCGTAGCTTCGAAATCCGGATCCCAAAAATGAAGAAATGGACGAGTATTTATAGCTGAAATCCTCCTTAAGTCGTCCACTTTTAGGTCGTCCACGACCTATAGAGCCCTGCGACCTACGACCTATAAAAAACCACCAGTCTACGACTTATAACTTAGCATATGCGCGCGCGAACCAGAACTCAACGAGTTACGACTTAACTACGCGCGACTTACGACCTAACTTAAATGTGCGACTCAACAGGGTCTCCGACCTAACGCAGGCGCACTCACGACCTACCAGACTCACCTATCTACAACTTACGAATTAGCAGCCCAACTCCTAAGTCTCTCACGACTTAACACATAGCATATGGACGCGACCTAACAACCCTTCAACCTATGACTTACCATGAGTCGCGACCTAAAAATGCCACGACTTAGCAACTCACGCGACCTAACTACTCACGCGACCTAGCTGGGTTACGACCTAACACTTAAGTCGTTTGGACGACCTAACCATCTTAGGTTGCTTACGACCTAACTATCAAAGCACTCCATAGGTCGCTTACGACCTAACTACTACTCCTAGGTCGTTAACTCGCAAAGCTTCCTATGCCGCTAACTCTTAGATCGCTCTATCTCTTAGGTCGTCTACGACCTAAACCCTTACCTCGTCCAGTCTACTAGGTCGCCAACTTCTATAGGTCATCCCATTCCTTAGGTCGCCCACTAACTTAAGTCGCTCATTCGACCTATCCTATCCCACGACCTAAGCCACCCCACGACTTATTTCCTACACGACCTAAGCTCTTAAGTCACTCCACTGCTACCCAGCCTCCATAGGTCGTCTATCTCTTAGGTCGTTAACTCGCCCAGTCGACTTATCACTTAACTCGCCGATTTCCTTAACTCGGTCACGACTTAGGACTTGAACAAAATTCTGCCGAAAATCTGAAGTGACTTAACAACGCTAAGAATTTCAGATTTTTACGAACTTTTCGATCCGTAAAATACGGGTCGTTACAAATTTGAACCTGAAACCTTTTCTATTGAATTTAGAAAATTTTAAAACACCTATTTGGATATATGGGTTTACCCAATTTCGTTCCTGAGTCAGAACGGGCTTTTTGGGCCAATTATCGTTCAGCACGTATATCCAACGCGATCCATCTACTCTATTTCTAACCTACATATATAAACCCAGTTATAAACCCTAGCCTCCCTAATCTTCATTTATCTGTACGTACAATTCATCTTCTTCTTATCTCCTCATTCCAATGGCAGACAAAACCTAATTCCCAAATTCCAAAATATAATTTCAAAATTTTTTTTTTCGAGATTTACGCGCTTCGGGTTTCAGGGGGAAAAACCCTGGAGCTACTTCGGGTCACGAAGAAAATGACTCGGGTCTCCCGGTCGTTTTGGCAAAAACTCAGAGCAAGCATCGGGTATTTGAGGCGGCGGACCGGGTTGAACTCGAAGTCGACTCAGGACCAGAATTTTCCAATCTTCAAATTTTCATAACTTTTGCATACAGACTCGGATTCATGCGCGGTTTATTTTGCTGGGATCGTATTGAAATTCCGGACCTAATGACGCTAGTTTGGACGAATTCTGAGACGGTCAAATTTTTGGGTTTAAATTGAATTTAAATTCAATTTAAATCCAAAAGGTGAGTGTTTTAACCCACTCACAACTTCTAAGATTTCTTATGTTTGTTAAATTAAATTTTGATGTGATTTAAAATTTATCTATGATTGTTTGGGCATATATTTAATCATCATCTCAGTTAGATAGCATTTATTTAAATTAAATTGTTATTTAATTTTATTATTGCATATAATTTGCCAGTTAAATTTTATTTATTATTGCATATAAACTGCCAGTTAAACAGTTATTAATTTATTTTATTGAATATAAACTATTCGTTGATGCCTATTATATTTTATATGCTTTATATCGATGTTTTGTTTAAATTGGATGATGATTGTAATAAATGGTTGTTTATTGATATTTGGATGAATGGATGCTATATTTTATATTGTATAAACTGCAAGTTATTATGCATTTTCATTCCATTTGGGATTGCGGTTTGAAATGATATATAGCCGTAAACTTTTATTTTTATAATTACAGATTGAAATGATAAATATCTGTATCACTTGACCATAGGATAGAAAATTATATACAGGCACCGTGGTCTATATATAAAATATTTTAAAGTGATTTTCTATGGTTTGGAAAGAAATATACGGTTTAATAACTATTAAATTTTGATATTATATAAATATTATTTTATATATAGTTAAATTCTAAAATTTAAGGTATGTGTAACTTGATGATGTTTTAAGTTTGATTTATGAATATTTCAAGTTTGAGCTTTATTTAAGTGATATTGAATTTATTAAATAAATATTTCTAAACTAAATAATAGTAAATTGAATTAAGGTATATATAAGATTATCATATTTGGTTGGGAATTTTGGAATATTTAAAGACTTGAAATATATAAAAATTGAAATGTTTTATTGAAATTAAGGTATTATTGTTTTCAAAGTATTGGTTTTCGAAATTGTTATAACTTTGAAAGTAATATGGTTTGAAAATGAATTTATTTGAAATAGAATTTATTTAAGAATTATCTTCAAATACATTGATTTGAAACCGATTGAAATTTTGAGACTAAGAATATGACTGCAATATGTGATTTGGGTTTAAGATGGTTTTAAAGAATACTTCAAGTTTTATAATTAAAAGTAAGAATAGTGATTGAAAATTTGGATTTTATTTAAATGATATATTAATATTTTGGTTTTTAAGTATATATTATTTTGAAGTAAATGATATGTTTTGAAATAGCAATAATATTTTGGTTTTTTTAAGTATATATTATTTTGAAGTAAATGATATGTTTTGAAATAGCAATAATATTTTGGTTTTTAAAGTATATACTATTTTGAAGTAAAGGATATTGTTTGAAATGGCAATAATATTTTGGTTTTTGATGTATATACTATTTTGAAATAAAGAATATGTTTTGAAAGGGCAATGATTGTGTTTTTAAAAGTATATATATATTTTTAAAATGACCACGGTGTTATAATAACGTTTGGTTGTTGAAGAGACCGGGATCGGATATGGACATACTCTTTGTCGATATCGAAAACCACTTTGACAACTATGTACGCGGTGGAGTTTCCAGAATGAAGTAGGATGGTGGCGACGATCCTAAGGTATATACGTGGACCCAACTCCCGTGAGTTGGCATAAGGTGGCTAAAACAGGAGCGATCTCGGACCAGTGAGGTAGCACCTCTTATCGGACGCACTTCTTCGATTCCATTCTATTACTTTTTGATTTTTGGTGGCCACCCTTCGATTTGGGAGTGTTGTTCGAGTTGGACGGTAGTGGCTGCTATCCGCTCCATCAGTCCGTGTGCGTAATTGGTATATCTACCCTGGCATTGCCTTGTGTGCCGTGTCACCTACCATATCGAACCCACTACGATTATGATTTTAAGATCCGACCGCGTTAAGGTTCTCCATCCCCTTAACGTTATTTTCTATATGATTATACTTTACTGATTAGACACTACTGTATATAGCGTATATTACTATATAGTAAATAGTTTAACGGATCCTTAAGAGATGTGAATCCCGAACATTTCTTAAGTTACTGCACTCACGTTAGACACTGGATAGGAGATGTCAAACCCCGTAAACATCTCTGACGCCGTTTACACTCATATTTATTTCATTGATTTAACTTACATAAGATCTTTTAGTTCTGACTCGAGTGTTTTGTCTTTTCAATTCGCTCGGGTCAGCCTGAGCATTTCAGGATTTGAAGGCCCTATTTCTGAAGGACGAAGACGAAGATTTTTATTATTACTATTTGTTATATATTCCACTCCACCATTGTATTCCGCTGCATTTATTATCATTCTCTGGTATGTGTAACTCTGATATGTATTGTATAAGTATAATCAAATGTTTTGTAAAACAGCTTCATGAACTATTATTTGATTATTATATTTTATCGTTCCGCTGCAAGATTCTATTTTGTTTTTTTATTTCTCCACTTTTTCTTATTTACCCCATAACAATCCGCCCTTCTGTATGGTTTAAGTTGGCACGTGTGTCTGCTTAAGCGTACAAAAAGGTGGGATGTTACATCTGGTATCAGAGCTAGGTTTAGCGATAAACCTTAGGTTTGTGGGGTCTGACTCTTTATTAATAGGTTAGTAATACCCTATGGGAGTCGTTGAGCGTATATATATGAGAGAGCGTATTTGTTAGTGTTATAAAAATGTTTTAATATTGTGTTAATCTGTTCCGTTTTGTATTTATAAATTCTAGTTGGTGCATGGGACGCTATGACATCAGTAGGGATTTCTAAACATTTAATAGGACATATCGACACAATATTTGTTTTAAAATATAGGTGAATGAAATAATTTTGCATATTATATTTTCTATATATAAAATAAAATTTTATAAATGATATATGTATTTGGTTGCTATATATTGGTTGTTAGGTAATGAAATTTATAAATAATAGTTGAAATAAGATTGAAAATAAAATAAATCAAGTTGGAAGTTTTAGAACTTCAGTTCTGGGATTGTTGGAAAAATTTCTTTGAATGATGATTGGAATATAATAATAATATTATTTAGAAGTATTTTCTGATATAAATATTTCAACATAATTTGAAAGAATTGTTTTAAAGAAAATTTTGGAAAGAGATAAGTTCTGTACTACCCTCTCTATCGCTGGAAAATAATTTCGGTGATGAGTGCACACATCATCGACATTCATTTTCGAGTTTCAAAGTGAGAAGGCCACTGTAGTAGTTTACTGCAGATTTGTTTGAGAAAAGTTTATCGTTTTAATTATAATTGGATATATATGTATTTTAAGTATATACATCTATCTATTATTTTACATGATTTAAAATTAAACCCGGTATTTGGTTCTTAAGTTCCAGTTAATTAATAGTTCAATTAAGTGTAGTAAATTGGAATATGACTAATTAATAATTGGAACCTTTAAATAAATAAAAAATTAATATAACAGGAAGTTAAGTAATATAAATAAATGATTTTAAACCTTTGTAAATGAAATTCTTTATTTATAAGAATTGATGTATAAAGTTATAAATTTAATTGTAATTAAAATGTTACTATAATAAATATAGTAGAAGGTAAGCATTAAATAAATGAATGAAATTAATGGTAATTTGAAATTGTAACTTATAGAACATAGATGAAATTATTGAACCATTAATTAATTAAAAGAATTGAGGAAACTAGTATAACTTTCAATTACATTCTTAAAGGCATATATATAACTTACCAAAATATATAAAAGTTGAAAATATTATAAGAAAATGTAATAGATATTATACAAGTAATTAACTTGAGATAATGAAAATAATTAATGGAATTCTTTAATAAATAAGAATTGATGTGTAGGGTTATAAACTTAAGTATAATTTAAATGCTACTAGTTTAATATAATAGAAAAGTAAGTAATATAAATAAATGATTGCAAACCTTAGGAAATGAATTAATAAAATCCTTTACTTATAAGAATTGATGTTATAAGGTTAAGAATTTAAGTGTAATTTAAAGGGTTACTATAATTAAATATAATAGAAATGTAAGCATTAAATAAATGATTGAAATTAAAAAGTGCATAAATGTAATGCAATAAAAAGAACTTACATGACCTGAATTAATGAAAATGAATAGTTATAAGTAATAGGTGAAAATAATGAAACAAACATTTAATGAGTAAATGAAACTAAAAGTTTGTTAGAAATAAATGTAAACTAAAAGATAAATCATTGTGTAAGTAAAAAGGAAATCAAACAACAAATGTATGGAAAAAAAATTATAAGTTAATTTGATTTGTTGGTTGGAATTGTTATTGTTTGGTTTGTGGTTGGTTGGGTAAGGAAAATTGAAATTGTTAGAATGAATAAATTATCTATTTTGTTACATCTAAGACTGTTGAGTAAATGATACACTTGATAGTTTATTTTTCATTCTGTACAATTTAAAGTTTTGAACCCGAACAACTATTTGTTTTGTGTGCTTGAATGGTTGATTTGTATTTGTTGTGTACTGTTGCTGAAATTTATGGTTGTTGTATTGATTTGAGGTTAGTGTTTGAAACCACCTAAATATTTCATCTTATATAATTGTTAACTCTTTTAGATTATATAAGTGAAATGCAGGTTATGGAAGCAATTGCTATTGCTTTTGGTTTCATAATTTAAGCGTTGTTTGCCCGACAAATAGGTACGTTTCCGGATTTCGGTTTTATAGCGTTATTATATTATTTTCCTGTGTTGGGATATATTATTTTTGAAATTTTAAGTTACTATATTTTCTTCGAAGCCTCTCCGTACAAAGGAGACTCTGCCGAAATTTTCTGTAAATTTTGGACTTGGAAAATTTTGAAAATGTTTCCAAACTTTAATAATTTAAGTATAAAAAGATGTAAATGGTTATAAATTGGTATATTTTATTTTAAATTATTTTATTTTGTAAATTTATTTGTTTATAAATTTAATATTTTAAGTAAGATATATTGATTTCTTAATTCTTCTGTTTCCATTCTTTTTCCTTTTCGGGGACGAAAAGTTTTGAGTGGGGAGAGTGTAACGACCCGTGAAATTTGTTAACTAAGTTTGTCATAATTTCCATAATTTATAGTAAAATGAATGTTAGGATTTAGATGTAGCAATTGTAATTAAAAGTTAACAATAAAAATATATATATATGTATATATTTAAAATGAAATTCCAATTCAATAAAATAATGTAAATGTTACGATTTGATTTTTAAATAGAATATGAGAAACAAGAGTAAGTATTGAATAATATGTTATTTATTTATGGTATTGAATAAAAATTGGTAAGCCAATTGTAATTAATGGTAATAATGTGATATAAGCTAATAAATTAGATTTCAATGCAACACCCATTAATGAATGTAATTGAAATAGGATTTAGGGAAATGTATACTAGGTTATAAATCAAATAGAAAGAAACAAACGTATATATCGAATTGATGAATGAATAAATATACATTGAATAGTAATTGAATGTACAGTTAATGGAAATTGTATAAAATCAATAATGATAATTAGATGTGCCTTATAGATAAATAATTCCATAACGGAAAGAGTAAATGTATTCATTTGAATATAAAATTGCAATTGGGTAGGGATTGTTAAGTAACAATGTTAATGCAAGGTCAGTGATGCTAAATTAAAGTCAATAATAATGAATAGTGATCAATTAAAATTTTGTAACATATATTTTAAATTACCTGCTTATTTGTTAATAGAATTAGAATTTGTAATAAGTGATAATAAAATAAATGAAGGTTATACTAATGGGAAATGAAATAACGTTCATTAAATGTTGAGTAATCATAGGGTCATATTTATTAAAAGCGTGTCTTTAATAATGTGGATTAATTGAGAAATTAATACTAGAAGCATGTAAAGTAATAACTAAAAGGGAAATACGTTATAAATTGATTTTACCTAAACTTAAGTGTAAGTTAAAGGTTGAATTTGGAACTTATCCATTTAATTTGAAACTTATTAGGATAAAATGGGATTCGATTTATAATGAGGGTTTATTTTAAGAAATCGAAATAAATTCTTTAATGAGAGAATTAAGCTACTTTAAACTGAGACGGGAATTTGTTTAAAGAATTACAAATTAATAAGTAAATCAGGATGGTAAAATTTATGAATTATAGAATTTGAACCTGTTTCCTGGAGATTTGACCAGGCAACTGAGTGCTCGGCATTGGTCTCAGCTCGGCATGAAGTACTGCTCGACATCGAGAAATACTCGGCGTCCACTAGTGCTCGGCGACAAGAGCGCTTGACGTCAACAGGTACTCGGCGTACAGGGGTGTTCGGCATCAAGCAATACTCGGCATCAAGAGTGGTCGTCATCCATGAGTGTTCGGCATCAAGTGTGATCGGCATCCATGAGTCTTCGGCGAAGCGCACAGCATCCGTAGTGCTCGGCAACGACCTATGCTCAGCGTCAGCTAGTGTTCGGCATCAGTAGAACTCGGTAATAGGAGAACTCGGCTACAAGAGCACTCAACATCCCATGGTACTCGGCATCCGGAGTACTCGACATCCAGAGGTACTCGGCGTCAGTAGAACTCGGCGATAGGATAACTCGGCAACGAGAGCGCTCGGCATTCAGAAGGCATTCAGTATGCACAACTTCACAAGGACCGTTCGGCATGGAAAGCATCGTTCGGCATGGGAAGGGCTGTTCGGCATCAGAGCGTTCGGCATACCAGGACCGGCATGCAGCGACCACTGTACTGAGGCTTGACCGTTCGGCTATCCAGCCCACTTGGGAAGTCCAGCCCATATTTGCCTATAAATAGAGGGGCAGGGTCACAGTGAAAGGGATCCTTTTTTTGGAGAGAAAAGACCGGGGAGACTCTGCCATTTTCAAGACTCATCTTCTCTACTTAACAACTTGATTCAAGCATTTGATTCACGAATTGTATTTGTAATCAACTATAAAAAAGATCAATAAAGTTTAACCTCAAAGTGGACGTAGGCAATTACGCTGAACCACTATAAATTTGGTGTTCTTACTTTCTGCAGTTAGATTAGCATTGTCTTCTCTGTTTAATTTACTTTCATCACTTATATCTCTACACAATCTTTCTCTACGAGGTTAGTGACCAATTTTGGTGCTAACACTTTGGTGCTTTCACTGAGAATTGAATTCTCAGACCTCAAAGATCTGCTTTGAAGCTACTGGATTGAACAAATCCCCCAAGGAAGATCCGACTCACTGATAGGACATCCGTTGATTCTACTCAGAGTTCATACCAATAACTCTACAATGGCAAGACCACGTACCAGGTCAGCTTCTCATAATGCGGATGCCCGCGAGACTACTAGCGTGCAACAAGAAGGACCTAGCAATCAACCAGCGATCCCGAGTGCAGGGATTGCCGTTGAAGAACAGACTCCAGTTGTCACCAGAGTAGAGTTCAATGACTTGATGAGAGAACTTAGGGAAAGCAGGAGACAACTAGGAGAACAGATGCAAGCTAATGCCAACCTGATGGCACAACTTACTCAACAACAGCAACAGGATGCTGGGGGCAGTCCAGCTGCTTATTCCTCATCTGACAGCTCTACTTCTTCTGATGAACCACCCAGGCGTAGACGCCGTAAGACTGAAGCTGCAAGGGCGGATGCTGCTGTTCGAACAGCTGGAGACCGCGACCAAGCCAGAACTGGAAGCTTTAGAACCGGAGTACAGATGGAGGATGGAGCTCCAGGTCATCAAAATGCTAACAATGTTGAACCTCGAGACGCACGATTGGCAGATCTCCAGGAAAGGAGGCATCAGCATGGACAGGCGCGTAGAACTGACTCCAACCTCCCAGCTTCCATACAGACACCCGATCTGACAGCCATGATCAGGAAACTGATGAAAGAAAATCAGGGCTTATCAAATGACGACTGGGGAGTGTCAAGAAGTCACACTCCGTTCACGGATGTTGTGCTGCAAGCGGCGTACCCCAAGAAGTTTAGCATGCCAACCATTCCTGCATACGAAGGAAAGACTGACCCCAGACAACATGTAATGAGGTATGAATGGATGATGGATTCAGCCAGAGCAAATGAAGCCACATTTTCTATGAAGTTTCTATATCTCTTAATTGGATGATAAATTACATTATCCTGCACGACATACAGACTCGTACGAACGATTCCGAATCTCCGAATCCCCAGAGCGCGGATCGGAGTACTCTAAGTCCCCAGAGCGCGGACTAGAGTATAAACGATTCCAAAACTCCGAATCCCCAGAGCGCGGATCGGAGTACTCTAAGTCCCCAGAGCGTGGACTAGAGTATAAACGATTCCAAATCTCCGAATCCCCAGAGCGCGGATCGGAGTACTCTAAGTCCCCAGAGCGCGGACTAGAGTATAAACGATTCCGAATCTCCGAATCCCCAGAGCGCGGATCGGAGTACTCTAAGTCCCCAGAGCGCGGACTAGAGTATAAACGATTCCAAATCTCCAAATCCCCAGAGTGCGGATCGGAGTACTCTAAGTCCCCAGAGCGCGGACTAGAGTATAAACGATTCCAAAACTCCGAATCCCCAGAGCGCGGATCGGAGTACTCTAAGTCCCCAGAGCGCGGACTAGAGTATAAGCGATTCCAAATCTCTGAATCGCCAGAGCGCGGATCGGAGTACTCTAAGTCCCCAGAGCGCAGACTAGAGTATAAACGATTCCGAATCTCCAAATCCCCAGAGCGCGGATCGGAGTACTCTAAGTCCCCAGAGTGCGGACTAGAGTATGAACGATTCCAAATCTCCGAATCCCCAGAGCGCGGATCGGAGTACTCTAAGTCCCCAGAGCGCGGACTAGAGTATAAATGATTCCGAATCTCCGAATCCCCAGAGTGCGGATCGGAGTACTCTAATTCCCCAGAGCGCGGACTAGAGCATAAACGATTCCAAAACTCCGAATCCCCAGAGCGCGGATCGGAGTACTCTAAGTCCCCAGAGCGCGGACTAGAGTATAAACGATTCCAAATCTCCGAATCCCCAGAGCGCGGATCGGAGTACTCTAAGTCCCCAGAGCGCGGACTAGAGTATAAACGATTCCGAATCTCCGAATCCCCAGAGTGCGGATCAGAGTACTCTAAGTCCCCAGAGCGCGGACTAGAGCATAAACGATTCCAAATCTCCGAATCCCCAGAGCGCGGATCGGGGTACTCTAAGTCCCCAGGGCGCGGATTAGAGTAGAAACTATTTCAAGCCTCCAAGTCCCCAGAGCACGGATCGGGGTACTCTAAGTCCCCAGGGCGCGGACTAGAGTAGAAACTATTTCAAGCCTCCAAGTCCCCGGGGCACAGAGTCAGCAAGAAGTCCAAGTACTCAAAAGATGTGGGACGGGAGGCACGCCATGTCCAAAAATGTTTGAACAGCACAAGAATGGACCGGGAGATAATGCAACTCATAAGAACTTGAGTTATGGCTACAATTAGTCAACAAACCAAAGAAAGACAAGAGAATCATTCAAGCAATAAAGAAACTAAAATTTTATTCGATAAATCCAAAATGGGGATACATGATCACTCCTACAAAATTCAGACCTCTCTATACAAACTGCAAGTTGTGAAAGATAAAAGCAATTACAAGACTTAAGCAATTACAAGACTTAAGCAAAAGACTCGTTGAACGAGTGTATCGATTATTTTTTCGACTTCTTCTTTTTGTCTTCCTTTGATGTTTCCGACGACTCCTCTCCCTCACGTTTTTTCTTGGACTTTTTGCTTGCTAGAGAAACGGAGTCAGGAGTAGGAGACGGAACATCTAGTGGTTTGGACCTGCCCGGGAGAATGATTTTCAAAGGTCTGTTCCGCGGGTCAGTGAGTTCCAGTATTTCAGACTCGACTTTGACTTTGACTTTTCTCTTCTCCTCGTCGGCAAGATGGTCCTTCATGCTCATCTCTGAAGTATGCTCAGAGGCGCCAGTGATTTTAATTTCATCGCTTCCTTCGACAGGAGACGAAGTATCAAGTTTGTCATCATCAAGCGCCCCGATCACTTGGGCGTCGGGACCGGGAGTTACCCCTGCGTGAGCAACGTCGCTTGTTTTCCCTGCTTCCTCCTTGGCGTCATCGCTCCTCGGAGTTGGGTCGGCGTCAGAACAACCTGCACGAAAATATAAGAAATGGGCATTAGAACGAATAACCATTGCTGAAAAATGACGGGATCTCTTCGACTTCTAGAGAAAGAAGAATTTCCTACCAGGATCCGGTTGGCTATCGGTGGCGCGCGGGGTTTCACCCTCCAGGATAGGTGACAGCACATGAACGCCGAGCCCGGGATCTTCGGGATCATAACTGGCATGCTGCTCGAATGGATCAAGCGTCGACCGACCGGCCGATTGAGCAACATAAGGAGCGGCGATGTGAGGAGTAGTAGCGTCGGCCTCTGACGGGCCGGCCTCGTCGTTCTTCTCTTTCGTAGGGGAAGAGCCTTTGCCATAAAGAGCCAATGCTGCGGATAAGTCTGATGGCTCATTCCCCCTCAAGAACTCCTTCACCAATGCATCCTCGTCGACCTCTTCGGGGCCCGACTCGACTTTCCTGATCTTTATCAGAGTTTCCCATGCCTCAGCCAGGGATTCGAGGTAGCCGTCGCCCAAGAATGTTAAGTCACGGTGCATAAGGATGCGGGCTCCGTACTCGGCGATCAACGGGTCAAACATACTTTTGACCTCTTCCCTACCGGCCTCTGCGGCCGCCTCAAGGCGAGAATCAAGCTCCTCCACAGCCATTCTTTTGCCCTCCTCACGGGCCTCATCCTTCATTTTCTCGACCCCGGCAAGTTCGTTGTCGAGCTTTGTCTTCAGGAGTCGGGTAGCAACAATCTCATCACAATATCACTGTGATTCTTCCTGAGCAGCTATTTTGTCTTCTTTCTCCTTGGAGAGTTGTTCTTTCAGCTCTTTGACTTGAGTAGCGAGCGCGTCCCTTTCTTTTTGGACATAGTCTTTTTCTAGGGCAAGGGCGCCGCTGCGCTGAACTGCTTCGTCAAGCTCCTTTTTGTGAGCCACCTCTAAGCGAGTAACTGCCTCAGCAGTATCTTTCGCACCTCGTTCAGCGGCTTCTAGCTTTGACTTATACGAAGCAAGCTCTTCGTCTTAGAGTTTGATGATTTTCTTATCGTTGTCAGCCTCCAGATTCAGACGGTCAATCTCGTGTTGACGCTCGACAGATACTTCTGAGATCTTCTCCACCAAGTGCACGAATGCGTCATGTTGAACATAGACGTCATTGTTGCAGGCAATAGCACTTTGCTTCATGTGCCCAGGAATGTGATGGATGGCTGGGAGGAATTTCAAGCCGTCAAAACAGATTTTCGGAAACTTGGCCTTAAGGTCGACCATCTTTTCCGCAACAGTTGGGTCCACGGCAGGAATAGGAGGAGGAGGCTTAGAGAATTCCGTTCTTTTGCGTTGCTCTCAAACTTGCCTCGTACTCAATGAACTGGAATGTTGTTCTCGAGCAGCATCAGACTGATAACCCTTCTGCAAAGACTTCTCTTTATCCGGCTCAGTTGGAGGAGGAAGATCGCGGGACTGGGAAGATTGAGAGTGTGCTTTCTTGCGGTGAGACGACTCGCGAGGACGATTGTCCCTATCTTCATAATCACCTCGGTCCCTGCGTCTGCCTGAACCGGAATCCCGTCCGGAGTGATGGAATACAGAAGACCCCTGAAGGCGATCAAGTCCGTGTGAGCGGCCCATTTCACCTACAAAGAATGGAGATAACAACGAGTTAAGGAGAATTCACGAATTAAAAAGGCTTGAAGTATATTATGGAATGCGCATGTGCGTGTGTGTCCTAGTGTTCCCCCCGACGGACCCGTTCGTTTATCTTTGCTAATCGGAGTATTGTCTCCTTGAGCCGGGAGTTGAACTCCTACATTGCCTCTAGCGGGCGAAGAGAATTTGAGAGCTTCAGGATCATCGAATCCGTAATTAAGTAAATCGTCGGGGATGGACAAGTTAGACAAACCCCTCAGAGAACTTTCCAGATGCTGCGAAGAAGCCTCTTTCTCAGGAGGGATAGGCGTAGATTTTGAGGTGCCACCAACTTTCTCCTTTTGAACCGTATATTTCAGCTCCCTTCGAAGGGGAGGATGATGTCTCAATATCCTGAACTTCGATTGCCGGATTCCAAGCCGGACCCACGTTCTCGCCCTGAGTCTCGGGAGCAACATCCTCTCTACGCTCGCTTTCTCCGTGCGTATCGGGGGTGCGGCGCGACGACGGTCCGGCCTGTTTTTTCCCTTTACCAGACGAAGGCTTGGGAATAGTGACACCTTCCGGAAGACTGATCCGACGACCAGGGGCTAGCAAGCCAAACCCCGACAGCGATTCATTTGAAATGATAGTCCGGATGTCTCGATCCTCAGCAGGAAGAACTCTAATGGCTTCAACGGCCTTAGAATATCCTCGGCCTTCCGGACGCGGGTTGATGCCTGAAAAGATGAAATGAAGAGTTAGGAAAAGCATGACTCCAATTAAATACGAATAGCGATTCGGCAGAGAGACTTTGTAACAACCCGCCACTCATTCCACAGAATGACGCATCATTAATAAGAAAGAAAGGGGTAGAAAATAGAAAAGAAGAGAAGAAAGAAGAAACAACAACAACGATCTCACAGCGGAATGAATAAATTATATTAATAACATAAAGAAACTATTACATAGTATAAAACACTTATCAGAGTTTACACAACTATACAACACATACTAGACAGTTATAAACATCTGTCTAAATATTACAACTCAAATACAATACAAGACTCTAACACATATATCAACACAGCGGAATACTATATCTACGAACGCTGAAGCCTCCTGCTCCATTGCTCCTCCACAATTCGTCAAAGCTAAACCTGAATCCCTTGGCTACTCGTAAAAATTTGAGTACCCAAGAGTTTATAAAACAGAAATAAACAACTTGGGTCAGACATGGGTCTGGTGTGAGTAACAGGTTAAACTTGTTTAACTTCAAAACCTTTTGAAAGAAAAGGTATCACGTAAGACTTCCCACAAATAAACATGGGTAAGTTTTTACCTTACGCTAACCAAAACATTTGATAGGAAATTCGATTGTATTATAATAGGGTCTAGAGTTTTCAAATAAATATGAAATAGCTGAAATTGTTACATTATTAAATTCCAGCATACATAAGTATACAATCAAGTTCGATATCACTTATTGGAATTTGGATTTCCATACAATGGCAGAGCTACCGGGGTACCGCTCATCACAGTACGGGGCCTAGATCACCGTACCGAGGATCACTCCCAATCCCCTGCAACACAAAGCCGGAACCATCCCTTACTGGATAATCCCGAATAAAATCACCCCACAGATGGCCGTCGCCAACTGCACCACTAAGCCGAAATAAAAGGAACTTCTCTAGACAGGGATGACCTTACTCTCAGTGGGTGCTACCCACGAAGCCTTGCTGCACCTCCCCTGTTTTAGCCATTTCCGGTTTGATGAGGCTTGAGGTCACGATTTACCTTTAAATCAGAACATCACTTAGAATGCTCATCGTCCACCTGACGATGTTCTGAAAGCATTCGATCCATACAAGTTCGTTCCGGGTTCGAACGAAACCGAAGGCATTATCTCGTTACACTCGTGTTGGAATCACCCTCAGAGTTAACGACAATAACCCTTGCACTCTGAATCTTCATCTTCACTTGAGATTCACGACCTAACGTTAATTTGGATCGATGTGGTATTCGGGTCTCCAGACCTGGCATCCCGGTATACGGAAACCCGATCCCGGTCTCATCGAAATCCAAAACGTATCTTTTAAGGGCCAAGTTGTTTTAAGGTTAAAACAATTCAATTCTTTATCTATATACACAAAGATAGATAATTCAATAGATAATTTACATTATCATCCAAACAGATAATTCATATTATCATTTCAATCCAACCAAACATCCATATTATAGATCAGCACATCTCTTATCAGAGATATCAACAATGCAAAGCATTCCATATCATTCAACCATCCCTAAGCAATGATTTATATCATCTCTAATTAATTTAAAGTAAATTAAATTAATTACTTCATTTTATAAATCCTTCTTACTTAATTATTAATTAAACCAATTAATTAATCATACTCTAAGTATCATCTTAATTAATCATTTCTGATTAATAATCCTTTAATTACTTTAAGTAATTAATCCTTAATTAATTTCACAAATTAATTATCTTAAACCATTTCAGTAATTAATCTTTAATTACTTCATAATTAATTAACCATACTTAATTACATTAATCTTTAATTAATTACAATTAATTAATTACAATTAATTAATTACTTTAATCACTTATTATTTATTAATTAATCTTAATTAACCAATCCTTAATTACATCATTAATTTTATTAATTAATGATCCTTAATTACTCTTAATTAATTATCTTATTTAAATTAATTACATTTAATAATTAATTAGTCACATTTATTAATCACCTTTGATAAATTTCATTTAGTAATTAACTTCCCTTAATTACTCTTCATAAATTAATTACTCCTTAATTAATTATCCTTTAATTAATCCCTTGATTAATTATTCAAAAGTAATTAACTCAAATTACTTTTATTATTAAATCATCTTCAGTTAATTACATCCAGTAATTACCTTTAATTACTTTCCTAAGTAATTATACTTTCACTAATTACATTTAAGTAATTATCAAATTTCCAAATCATTATCTTAAATTAATTTAACTAATTAAATTAAAATTATCAAATTTATTTAATTAATTACCTTAAGTAATTAATTTCTTTAATTACTTTCATTAAGTAATTTATACTTAACCAATTTATTTTAATTAATTAATCTAATTGATTATCAAAAATTAATCACATTAATTAATTATTTAATAATCCCTAATTAATGATCCCTCATTAATTATTAACAATTCTAATTACTTTCTTTAAGTAATTAATCTTTAATCAACTATTTATTAATTACAAATTAATAAATTCTTAATTACCATTTAATTAATTTCTAATTACTAAATTAAATTCTTAAATTAATTTCTAATCACTTGATTAATTAATTTCCAATCATCTATTAATAACTCATACTTATTTAACAAATGATTCTAAATCTCAAATTAATTAACACTTAATTAATTAACTTATAATCCTAATTATTTAATTAATTAACACTAAACCATTAATTAATTAAATTATTAAATTATTCTTTAATTATCTCATAAATTTAATGAATCTTAAATCATTAAACCTTAATTACTTTCTAATTTAAAGTATTAACCTTTAACTACTTTAATTATTATTAACAAAGACTTTAAAACATTCTTACTTTAAAATCTTCTTTTAATTCATCTTAAAGTAAATTACAAATTTAACTTTAACCAATTTTAAATCAAATTTACAAAACCTTTTTAAAACCAAATGTTAAAGAACACTTAACATTTAAAATATTTTTAAACCAATTTATTTAAATTCAAACCCTTTTTAAATTATACTTTAAATATCTTAAATTTGTTAAAACATTATAAATTATATAAACTTATTTTATCTCAAGCTAGAATACAAATTAACTTGGATTCAAACTTTAAAAATTGATTTAAACTTTGCTTAAATTTCTGTTTTTAATTTTAAATTAAAACTTTTAAAAACAACCAGGCTTAAACCTGTAACAAACAAATCACCCGAGCCTCCCCTGAAATGCTTCGAGTTTTCCCTTCGAATCCCCGAGCCAAAACCTTATTTCCCCGAGCACGACTTCGAGTCGAACAGAGACTTCATCTTCTCGAACCAAGAAGCAACCCAGGCTCCAAGTATCTCATGCACGTGCACAAGCGAGTTGATCGCCTCCGACCATCACTCCCAACTCCGGCATATCGACTTCGACCACCCCTCACGATCGCGACCTCCAGAACCACGAACAACCACCTCAATCGAATTCGAGAAATCTCGATCACAACCTGGAAACAGTGAACTCCTCCCAACCCAAACCTGTCAACGTCTCGCATCCCCTCCTCCGATCATCAGAACGTCTGTGCTTCCAGCCAAAGCTTCGTCAACGTCCCCACTTCAATTCCCCAAAATCTGATGGAACCCGATCCACCATAGGCGCCGTGATGATTGAAACTTCCGATCAATCGAAAACTAGGGCTACAGACAATTCCGATCAACCCCAATCGCCACAGTGCTATTCACCACCAACATATATTTTTCTCGAACTCTCCGATCATTCTTCTATCTCCAGAATGAACCACGACTTCCCCGAAGACTTAGATCATCAGAGATTCCCCAAAACATTAATTCCAGTTCAACTCGAACTGCTCTCACTTCCTATTTCTAAAAATCGTGATTCGAATTTTAAAAATCATGTCTTCATACCAGGATTCAGATCATACGCCTGAATCAATGATTTAAGTAATTCAAATTTTTACCAAAACTTAAGTTTTCCTGCTTTATTTAGTTTCCAGAACAAATCCCCATTTTCATTTGTTTAAATAAAATTTAAACTTTAAATCATGATTAAACAATCGAGTTCCCTTTCAATCTTAAGTCTATACACAGATCAAATTAAAAGATTTTGGATTTAAATCAAAATATGAACCTGAGAACTAAAAAATAGAGAAGACTCAGATAATAAACAGACATGCATATCACCAATTTCCATCCATATATACAAAAATATACATACATTCCAAACATATTAAACAACATGCAGGCATAGATTCAAGCTTACAAACAGATATCATATACTTAAATTTTAGAAATAAATGTTACTCACCATTTTAAAAGTAAATAGAGCTTCCAGCTTAAATTTGAAAAGCTTTTGAATCTTTTAAACTGGAATGCCTTAGCTTCTGGACTTTGATTTAAAACTTGAATTTCCTCTTTGTTTTGATTTAAAATTTCATGCTAACTTGTTTGTTGAGATGGTGCTTTAGAACAGGTTTACTTGCTTCCAGACATGAATAAGAAATTGCAGGCTTAAACTTTGATTTGGAAAAATGAGTTACAGGGTTTGTTTTTGAGAATTTATTTTCTGGTTTTGCTCTTAGAAGTGGAAATGAATTTCAGATTTTAGAATTGAAGATTTGAAAGAAAGGAAGAGATGAAAATATGTATATGTAGGCTGAATTGATTCTAAAAACAAAAATGACACTTGTCTCTCATGCCTTAATCTTATAACACATATTACATTAAAGCCTTAGGAGCTAACACATGTCCTTTTAATTAATTAGTTTTATTTATTTTAAATATAAAAACCTTTTTCTTAACTTATTAAATACATATCTATATATATTAATTATAAAGAAACAAAACTAATTATTATAAATAAAAGTTTACATATATTTTGAAATCCAAACTATTTGAATATTACCTCTTTTGAATTTCAAATTAATTTTAAATTCAAATGTAAATTATATTTTAAAATCCAATTTAAAGTAAATTTAAAACAACACATTCAAATTGAAAATAACCATTCAATTTCTTACAAATATATTCATATCTATAAACAAAACAATACATTATTAATATTGTTTTAGAAGTAACAAATTTGTCAATTTAAAATAATTTATAAAAGAGATTATAGATTACTACTATTATTAAATGAATTAACATATCATATGTAAATTGTATTTTAAACTTATATATATATATTCTTAAACCATATTTATTAAGCAATATAAAATAAACCTTATTATTAACCTTACTTAAAACCATATAGTTATTTGTTTAAATAGCTTTGAAAAGCTAATATTAAATAAATCATAATTTCTAATTATCAAAATATATATTAGAAATTTAAAATAAGACTTTATTCATTTATTAAATTTCAACCCACAGCCAAATCTATTTACAATATATACATTATAAATAGAAATCATTTTATTGGTTTTTAAAAGATAAATTCACTCAGTAAATATTTATTCAATTAGATTATTAAACCAATTCAAATATTTATTATCAAAAATTATCAATCAATTTAATTATTTAAACAGATTATTAAATTGATATTGCCCCAAATTTCCGGGATATTACATTCCTCCCCCCTTAAAATAATTTCGTCCCCGAAATTTAAAACAAAGGTAATTTAATAATCTTTTTAAATCACAAGGATGTATTATCATCCATATGCTAACAATCATAGCAACCAATCATCCAAACAAACAATTTTAACTATCTAGCAAAAAATTCTGAATAGAATTTTCTCGAGTTTCACCAAGTATATATATACCGGGATACTCGCTCTACAACAATCCAAACAACCAATACTACTAAGCTATAGAGCTCCTACTTATCTAGATCTACAAAACTAAACAAGATATCAGATTACAGACGAGTCTGACTCAACAACCAAATCTTCCAGAACTGCTGGTTCTAAACCAGAGATAGATCAAACACGTACTCCCTCAGAGATACGTAAAATACACTGAATTCCAGTTATCCAAACTGACAATTCAAACTTGTAGATCAAAGTACTTATCCAAATTAGATCACAGAAAAGATTCAAAACAACTCGGAGCTGACTCCCCAGACTTACTTAATCTTATAGCTCCTTTTTAACCAGAGAAAAACTTCACAACAACGAAGTCTCCAACTTCGAATTTCAAATTCCTTCGTCTCTTATCCACAAAATTCTTCAGTTGATCTTGGGCTGTTTACAGATCCTTCCTGATCAACTCAACCTTAGTTGATGCTTCTAGAAACAAACTAGACTAAGAATAACTCCACACAATGATCTCCTCAAGATCAACCCAATCCAAAACAAAACTCTACTTCTCAAACATCAGAAGATTCCAAACTAACTTCTCCTATCTGGAAAAGACAACAAGAGCACTCGCCAAACTGCTTCTGCTGCACCATTCTGATCTGAAGTAGAATGAAAATGCTGATGAAGAACACAAGCACAGACTGGACAACACATCCCAGAAAATCTCAGATAACTCAAGAGAATACTCAGCAATCGCAAGTCACTTTTGCGGTCCACTCAGCCAAAATCCAAATAAAACTGTTCTCTCTTTACCAATCAGAACAGCTCACACTTGACTATCCAATCCATCGAAGAAATGGATCCTCTCTGCTGCTTCTGAACTTCACCTTCAGAAAAAAAACTGCTCAGCCAGAAAAACTTCTGCCGAAAACAGAACACTCCGAACTGCACTACTGCCACAGATGCCAAAGACTTCTCAATCCAAAGCTCTTCGAGAAACTCGAACTTCAAACAGAACAAAAACATCTTGCTGAACTCAGCCTCGACACCGAAGCAGACACACTTCATTAACTTGTTCCAAAGAAAACATCTTCGGGAACATCCATAGTCACTGCATCTCATCACGCAGCTACTTCTTCCAGAAGTATCAAGATACCATCACTCGCTTCTGTCCAACCGACAGCTCCAACTTTACTCATCCAAACTACAAAGATAAACTCCGAACCATAACATTTTCCTTCGGAGATCGATGAAATTCTTTACCACAGTAAAGTTTACTCGAGACGGTATTAGGTTTACAGTCTCGACAAATATACTTCCAACCTCAACACTCAGACTCCTAATCTTAGATGATAAATTATTATCATCTCAACCAATCATTATAAATACCATATACTTTTAAAATGATACTTTTTTTTTATATAGAAATTATATCTAGGTAAAATTATTTCATCTACCTTTTTAAAACAATATTGTGTCCGTTGGCCTGGTCTAAGTGTTTAGAGATCCCTATCAATAACGTTAGCTACTCGTATTGACCAGAATCCATATACCACTCAACCGATCAATTAACACAATATAAAACCATTTTATATAACTAACAAATACGCGCTCTCGTATATATATATACACTCAGACTCAAACAGGTTGCTATAGATCCTATCTCTAATGAACAACCCTTCCGAACCTAGGTATTCACTCAACCTAGTGCTTTGATATTCACTTAACCAATAGCTTAGGTATTCGCTCAACCTATGCTCTGATACCACTGTAACAACCCGCCACTCATTCCACAGAATGACGCATCATTAATAAGAAAGAAAGGGGTAGAAAATAGAAAAGAAGAGAAGAAAGAAGAAACAACAACAACGATCTCACAGCGGAATGAATAAATTATATTAATAACATAAAGAAACTATTACATAGTATAAAACACTTATCAGAGTTTACACAACTATACAACACATACTAGACAGTTATAAACATCTGTCTAAATATTACAACTCAAATACAATACAAGACTCTAACACATATATCAACACAGCGGAATACTATATCTACGAACGCTGAAGCCTCCTGCTCCATTGCTCCTCCACAATTCGTCAAAGCTAAACCTGAATCCCTTGGCTACTCGTAAAAATTTGAGTACCCAAGAGTTTATAAAACAGAAATAAACAACTTGGGTCAGACATGGGTCTGGTGTGAGTAACAGGTTAAACTTGTTTAACTTCAAAACCTTTTGAAAGAAAAGGTATCACGTAAGACTTCCCACAAATAAACATGGGTAAGTTTTTACCTTACGCTAACCAAAACATTTGATAGGAAATTCGATTGTATTATAATAGGGTCTAGAGTTTTCAAATAAATATGAAATAGCTGAAATTGTTACATTATTAAATTCCAGCATACATAAGTATACAATCAAGTTCGATATCACTTATTGGAATTTGGATTTCCATACAATGGCAGAGCTACCGGGGTACCGCTCATCACAGTACGGGGCCTAGATCACCGTACCGAGGATCACTCCCAATCCCCTGCAACACAAAGCCGGAACCATCCCTTACTGGATAATCCCGAATAAAATCACCCCACAGATGGCCGTCGCCAACTGCACCACTAAGCCGAAATAAAAGGAACTTCTCTAGACAGGGATGACCTTACTCTCAGTGGGTGCTACCCACGAAGCCTTGCTGCACCTCCCCTGTTTTAGCCATTTCCGGTTTGATGAGGCTTGAGGTCACGATTTACCTTTAAATCAGAACATCACTTAGAATGCTCATCGTCCACCTGACGATGTTCTGAAAGCATTCGATCCATACAAGTTCGTTCCGGGTTCGAACGAAACCGAAGGCATTATCTCGTTACACTCGTGTTGGAATCACCCTCAGAGTTAATGACAATAACCCTTGCACTCTGAATCTTCATCTTCACTTGAGATTCACGACCTAACGTTAATTTGGATCGATGTGGTATTCGGGTCTCCAGACCTGGCATCCCGGTATACGGAAACCCGATCCCGGTCTCATCGAAATCCAAAACGTATCTTTTAACGGCCAAGTTGTTTTAAGGTTAAAACAATTCAATTCTTTATCTATATACACAAAGATAGATAATTCAATAGATAATTTACATTATCATCCAAACAGATAATTCATATTATCATTTCAATCCAACCAAACATCCATATTATAGATCAGCACATCTCTTATCAGAGATATCAACAATGCAAAGCATTCCATATCATTCAACCATCCCTAAGTAATGATTTATATCATCTCTAATTAATTTAAAGTAAATTAAATTAATTACTTCATTTTATAAATCCTTCTTACTTAATTATTAATTAAACCAATTAATTAATCATACTCTAAGTATCATCTTAATTAATCATTTCTGATTAATAATCCTTTAATTACTTTAAGTAATTAATCCTTAATTAATTTCACAAATTAATTATCTTAAACCATTTCAGTAATTAATCTTTAATTACTTCATAATTAATTAACCATACTTAATTACATTAATCTTTAATTAATTACAATTAATTAATTACAATTAATTAATTACTTTAATCACTTATTATTTATTAATTAATCTTAATTAACCAATCCTTAATTACATCATTAATTTTATTAATTAATGATCCTTAATTACTCTTAATTAATTATCTTATTTAAATTAATTACATTTAATAATTAATTAGTCACATTTATTAATCACCTTTGATAAATTTCATTTAGTAATTAACTTCCCTTAATTACTCTTCATAAATTAATTACTCCTTAATTAATTATCCTTTAATTAATCCCTTGATTAATTATTCAAAAGTAATTAACTCAAATTACTTTTATTATTAAATCATCTTCAGTTAATTACATCCAGTAATTACCTTTAATTACTTTCCTACGTAATTATACTTTCACTAATTACATTTAAGTAATTATCAAATTTCCAAATCATTATCTTAAATTAATTTAACTAATTAATTTAAAATTATCAAATTTATTTAATTAATTACCTTAAGTAATTAATTTCTTTAATTACTTTCATTAAGTAATTTATACTTAACCAATTTATTTTAATTAATTAATCTAATTGATTATCAAAAATTAATCACATTAATTAATTATTTAATAATCCCTAATTAATGATCCCTCATTAATTATTAACAATTCTAATTACTTTCTTTAAGTAATTAATCTTTAATCAACTATTTATTAATTACAAATTAATAAATTCTTAATTACCATTTAATTAATTTCTAATTACTAAATTAAATTCTTAAATTAATTTCTAATCACTTGATTAATTAATTTCCAATCATCTATTAATAACTCATACTTATTTAACAAATGATTCTAAATCTCAAATTAATTAACACTTAATTAATTAACTTATAATCCTAATTATTTAATTAATTAACACTAAACCATTAATTAATTAAATTATTAAATTATTCTTTAATTATCTCATAAATTTAATGAATCTTAAATCATTAAACCTTAATTACTTTCTAATTTAAAGTATTAACCTTTAACTACTTTAATTATTATTAACAAAGACTTTAAAACATTCTTACTTTAAAATCTTCTTTTAATTCATCTTAAAGTAAATTACAAATTTAACTTTAACCAATTTTAAATCAAATTTACAAAACCTTTTTAAAACCAAATGTTAAAGAACACTTAACATTTAAAATATTTTTAAACCAATTTATTTAAATTCAAACCCTTTTTAAATTATACTTTAAATATCTTAAATTTGTTAAAACATTATAAATTATATAAACTTATTTTATCTCAAGCTAGAATACAAATTAACTTGGATTCAAACTTTAAAAATTGATTTAAACTTTGCTTAAATTTCTGTTTTTAATTTTAAATTAAAACTTTTAAAAACAACCAGGCTTAAACCTGTAACAAACAAATCACCCGAGCCTCCCCTGAAATGCTTCGAGTTTTCCCTTCGAATCCCCGAGCCAAAACCTTATTTCCCCGAGCACGACTTCGAGTCGAACAGAGACTTCATCTTCTCGAACCAAGAAGCAACCCAGGCTCCAAGTATCTCGTGCACGTGCACAAGCGAGTTGATCGCCTCCGACCATCACTCCCAACTCCGGCATATCGACTTCGACCACCCCTCACGATCGCGACCTCCAGAACCACGAACAACCACCTCAATCGAATTCGAGAAATCTCGATCACAACCTGGAAACAGTGAACTCCTCCCAACCCAAACCTGTCAACGTCTCGCATCCCCTCCTCCGATCATCAGAACGTCTGTGCTTCCAGCCAAAGCTTCGTCAACGTCCCCACTTCAATTCCCCAAAATCTGATGGAACCCGATCCACCATAGGCGCCGTGATGATTGAAACTTCCGATCAATCGAAAACTAGGGCTACAGACAATTCCGATCAACCCCAATCGCCACAGTGCTATTCACCACCAACATATATTTTTCTCGAACTCTCCGATCATTCTTCTATCTCCAGAATGAACCACGACTTCCCCGAAGACTTAGATCATCAGAGATTCCCCAAAACATTAATTCCAGTTCAACTCGAACTGCTCTCACTTCCTATTTCTAAAAATCGTGATTCGAATTTTAAAAATCATGTCTTCATACCAGGATTCAGATCATACGCCTGAATCAATGATTTAAGTAATTCAAATTTTTACCAAAACTTAAGTTTTCCTGCTTTATTTAGTTTCCAGAACAAATCCCCATTTTCATTTGTTTAAATAAAATTTAAACTTTAAATCATGATTAAACAATCGAGTTCCCTTTCAATCTTAAGTCTATACACAGATCAAATTAAAAGATTTTGGATTTAAATCAAAATATGAACCTGAGAACTAAAAAATAGAGAAGACTCAGATAATAAACAGACATGCATATCACCAATTTCCATCCATATATACAAAAATATACATACATTCCAAACATATTAAACAACATGCAGGCATAGATTCAAGCTTACAAACAGATATCATATACTTAAATTTTAGAAATAAATGTTACTCACCATTTTAAAAGTAAACAGAGCTTCCAGCTTAAATTTGAAAAGCTTTTGAATCTTTTAAACTGGAATGCCTTAGCTTCTGGACTTTGATTTAAAACTTGAATTTCCTCTTTGTTTTGATTTAAAATTTCATGCTAACTTGTTTGTTGAGATGGTGCTTTAGAACAGGTTTACTTGCTTCCAGACATGAATAAGAAATTGCAGGCTTAAACTTTGATTTGGAAAAATGAGTTACAGGGTTTGTTTTTGAGAATTTATTTTATGGTTTTGCTCTTAGAAGTGGAAATGAATTTCAGATTTTAGAATTGAAGATTCGAAAGAAAGGAAGAGATGAAAATATGTATATGTAGGCTGAATTGATTCTAAAAACAAAAATGACACTTGTCTCTCATGCCTTAATCTTATAACACATATTACATTAAAGCCTTAGGAGCTAACACATGTCCTTTTAATTAATTAGTTTTATTTATTTTAAATATAAAAACCTTTTTCTTAACTTATTAAATACATATCTATATATATTAATTATAAAGAAACAAAACTAATTATTATAAATAAAAGTTTACATATATTTTGAAATCCAAACTATTTGAATATTACCTCTTTTGAATTTCAAATTAATTTTAAATTCAAATGTAAATTATATTTTAAAATCTAATTTAAAGTAAATTTAAAACAACACATTCAAATTGAAAATAACCATTCAATTTCTTACAAATATATTCATATCTATAAACAAAACAATACATTATTAATATTGTTTTAGAAGTAACAAATTTGTCAATTTAAAATAATTTATAAAAGAGATTATAGATTACTACTATTATTAAATGAATTAACATATCATATGTAAATTGTATTTTAAACTTATATATATATATTCTTAAACCATATTTATTAAGCAATATAAAATAAACCTTATTATTAACCTTACTTAAAACCATATAGTTATTTGTTTAAATAGCTTTGAAAAGCTAATATTAAATAAATCATAATTTCTAATTATCAAAATATATATTAGAAATTTAAAATAAGACTTTATTCATTTATTAAATTTCAACCCACAGCCAAATCTATTTACAATATATACATTATAAATAGAAATCATTTTATTGGTTTTTAAAAGATAAATTCACTCAGTAAATATTTATTCAATTAGATTATTAAACCAATTCAAATATTTATTATCAAAAATTATCAATCAATTTAATTATTTAAACAGATTATTAAATTGATATTGCCCCAAATTTCCGGGATATTACAGACTTACTGCCTTCAACCCATCTCCTAGCAAAACCAGACGGGCAGCGCACATAGAACCATTCCTGTTTGTACAGGGCGAATTTGCTGCAGGCCCCTGTCAAGATCTGGCACTTGTGGTATGGCTCGAGGAACATAAAGGAAGGGCTATCTTTCCGTCTCTTGAACATATAAATGTATCGGATATCACCGGGGGTTGGAGGTCTGGAGAAGACGGCCATGAAAAGTAAGTAAGTCCCATATAGAAACGCATGACCGTTCGGGTGCAGCTGCGATGGAGCTATGTCTATATACTGCAGCACATCCCGGAGAAATAAATTGAATGGAGGCACGCTGCCCATCCAACACATGAACTTGTTGCAGGCAGTGTACCCGACTGGGGCAGATGAGGGCGGTCGTGTCTCGAAGGAACTAACACGTCAGCAAAGGGAATCCCGTGAATGGAGCATATCCGTCGTAGAGCAGCCTCGTTGATCTTTGAAGCTTGAGAATCGGTCGGATTGTCTAGTAAGATGGTTGACTCCAGAGCATCAGGCGCCAAGTTATGTGCGGGAGAGGTTGACAGGTTAGAAGTATCTGTGGCTCCTTGCCTCGATGACGGCCCAGGCCTGTCGGATATGGTGGCGGAGCTAGATTTTCTCGACATCCCAAATAAATAACTAAGTGCTTGAGAGAGCTATACTCAAAAAACGTTGAACGTTAGAATTAGCAACACGAGTTTTCCCCCCACGTGGTGTGTGGACTAGTGAAAACAATTGTGTACAAGTAGTGAGATTTTAAAAATATAATGATTAGCTTCGGATCGTCGCCTTCGAAGACCGTCATCGCTGACGTCCTAAAAAGCTTACCTTGAGGTGATTACAGTTCCAGATTCAAAAAACATGTGATTTATGAAGTGTCCGGCGTAAGTCTAATTTGACATTTATATCGTTCGGCATTTAAATGTTGTTCGACATGCATCTTCGTTCGGTCAAGTCATAGTCAAGTGTTCGGCTAAAGTCCTGGCCCGGCTAAAAGCCTCGTTCGGTTAAAGACATTGTCCAGTCAAAGGTTCTGTTCGGCATTAAAATTGTTCAGTGTATATGTTTGTTCGGCATATAACTACTGTTCGACATGTCTAAGTCCTGTTCGGTGTATATGTGCGTTCGGCGTGACTAAGCCCTGTTCGGTGTATATGTGCGTTCGGCGTGACTAAGTCCTGTTCGGTGTATACGTTCGTTCGGCATGTCTAAGTACTGATCGGCACGATAGTTGTTCGGCGATTATGTCGTTCGGCTAAAGGTTATTCAGCGAATGCTTCTATTCGGCATTAGGGTAGTGTTCGGCTTAAGTTCGTTCGGCTAGAGTAGAGCTCCGCCTTAGATCATAACTCCACCCTGCTCCCACTCCATTTACGCCGAACGACAGAGACAGATCGCCCGGCGCATGTTACGCCGTTCGACTCCCCATCTACCTTTTTCTTCTTCCAATCTTGATCAACGCAAAGGAGCTAGGCTCAACTCCCGTGCACCATTCGGCCATTCCAAACGAGCGAACCACTCCCACTAGCCACGCGTTTACAACTAAAGGAAATACTCTGTTTCCATAAGATGAACCTAAAGTGGAAGTAGTGCAATTGTTAGAGGAAGGATACCTAATTCGACGATCGAAGTTGAGAATGGATTATACAGGCTTTATATCTGATAGGATTGCAAATCTTTAAGAGTGATAATAAAGAAGACGTAAAAGAAAATGGTGGAAGGGCGCCTGGTTATATAGAGGGAGGTAGAAGACGAAGAGGCTATACCCGGTAGAACCGGTCAATACCAGAGCGTTCGGCACACGAGGTACGCTCGGCTTCGAACGTATCGTTCGGCATCCCAACCTTGTTCGTCTTGCACCTCCTTCGCTAACATTCTTGAGGAGGTGCCTCCGAGGTAGATTGTACCAGATTCAAAGCGCATCACGTTCGGCCACGCGATACACTTTGGGGGGCAAGTGTTTCCTGGAGATTTGACCAGGCAACTGAGTGCTCGGCATTGGTCTCAGCTCGGCATGAAGTACTGCTCGGCATCGAGAAATACTCGGCGTCCACTAGTGCTCGGCGACAAGAGCGCTTGACGTCAATAGGTACTCGGCGTATAGGGGTGTTCGGCATCAAGCAGTACTCGGCATCAAGAGTGGTCGGCATCCATGAGTGTTCGGCATCAAGTGTGATCGGCATCCATGAGTCTTCGGCGAAGCGCACGGCATCCGTAGTGCTCGGCAACGACCTATGCTCAGCGTCAGCTAGTGTTCGGCATCAGTAGAACTCGGTAATAGGAGAACTCGGCTACAAGAGCACTCAACATCCCATGGTACTCGGCATCCGGAGTACTCGACATCCAGAGGTACTCGGCGTCAGTAGAACTCGGCGATAGGATAACTCGGCAACGAGAGCGCTCGGCATTCAGAAGGCATTCAGTATGCACAACTTCACAAGGACCGTTCGGCATGGGAAGCATCGTTCGGCATGGGAAGGGCTGTTCGGCATCAGAGCGTTCGGCATACCAGGATCGACATGCAACGACCACTGTACTGAGGCTTGACCGTTCGGCTATCCAGCCCACTTGGGAAGTCCAGCCCATATTTGCCTATAAATAGAGGGGCAGGGTCACAGTGAAAGGGATCCTTTTTTTTGGAGAGAAAAGACCGGGGAGACTCTGCCATTTTCAAGACTCATCTTCTCTACTTAACAACTTGATTCAAGAATTTGATTCACGAATTGTATTTGTAATCAACTATAAAGAAGATCAATAAAGTTTAACCTCAAAGTGGACATAGGCAATTACGCTGAACCACTATAAATTTGGTGTTCTTACTTTCTGCAGTTAGATTAGCATTGTCTTCTCTGTTTAATTTACTTTCATCACTTATATCTCTACACAATCTTTCTCTACGAGGTTAGTGACCAATTTTGGTGCTAACAGAACCTTTAATAGTGAGTTTATTTATTTAGATTATAATAGTTGAATTTATTGCAAACGAATGAACTCAAATATGTAATTATTACTGTAATTTAAAATTTTAGTTGAAAACGGGAAATATTTATGTGATAATTTTAAATCCAATGGTACGCCCTTCTATTTGGAATTATGAATGAAATAATTATGGGTAAATTCAATTTAATAGAAATTTTGGGAACTAAAATTTATAATTTTGAATATAATGAAATAGAATATTTGACACTGCAATTTATAGATTTATCAACTCTAAAATGGACATAAAGATTTGTTTAAATCATTGTAAATAATTGAGAAATATAAGGTGATAAAATTTATGAGTTTAAAATTTTAAATTTTGAAAATTGATTTAATAATAAATTTTAATTTATTTAATTAATATAAAAATAGCCATTTTGGCCACTGATTCGGATTTCGACGAAACCAGTTTCATCGGATCCGTAACGGTGAATTATAATAATGTTTCAAGTTTTGTAGCGATCGGACTTGTCATTTGATCATACGGACTCAAACGCCTTGAAATTTATGCAATTGAAATCAATTAAAAATCAATTTGGAAAATATTGCTTTAAGCATAACTTCTTCATACGATGGAATTTGAACCTGAAACCTTTTCTATTGAATTTAGAAAATTTTAAAACACCTATTTGGATATATGGGTTTACCCAATTTCGTTCCCGAGTCAGAACGGGCTTTTTGGGCCAATTATCGTTCAACACGTATATCCAACGCGATTCATCTACTCTATTTCTAACCTACATATATAAACCCAGTTATAAACTCTAGCCTCCCTAATCTTCATTTGTCTGTACGTACAATTCATCTTCTTCTTAGCTCCTATTCCAATGGCAGACAAAACCTAATTCCCAAATTCCAAAATATAATTTCAAAATAATTTTTTTTTTCGAGATTTACGCGCTTCGGGTCGCGCTTCGGGTTTCAGGGGGAAAAACCCTGGAGCTACTTCGGGTCACGAAGAAAATGACTTGGGTCTCCCGGTCGTTTTGGCAAAAACTCAGAGCAAGCATCGGGTATTTGAGGCGGCGGACTGGGTTGAACTCGAAGTCGACTCAGGACCAGAATTTTCCAATCTTCAAATTTTCATAACTTTTGCATCCGGACTCAGATTCATGCGCGGTTTGTTTTGCTGGGATCGTATTGAAATTACGGACCTGATGAAGCTGATTTGGACGAATTTTGAGACGGTCAAATTTTTGGGTTTAAATTGAATTTAAATTCAATTTAAATTCAAAAGGTGAGTGTTTTAACCCACTCACAACTTCTAAGATTTCTTATGTTTGTTAAATTAAATTTTGATGTGATTTAAAATTTATCTATGATTGTTTGGGCATATATTTAATCTTCATCTCAGTTAGATAGCATTTATTTGAATTAAATTGTTATTTAATTTTATTATTGCATATAATTTGCCAGTTAAATTTTATTTATTATTGCATATAAACTTCCAGTTAAACAGTTATTAATTTATTTTATTGAATATAAACTATTCGTTGATGCCTATTATATTTTATATGCTTTATATTGATGTTTTGTTTAAATTGGATGATGATTGTAATAAATGGTTGTTTATTGATATTTGGATGAATGGATGCTATATTTTATATTGTATAAACTGCAAGTTATTATGCATTTTCATTCCATTTGGGATTGCGGTTTGAAATGATATAGCCGTAAACTTTTATTTTTATAATTATAGATTGAAATGATAAATATCTGTATCACTTGACCATAGGATAGAAAATTATATACAGGCACCGTGGTCTATATATAAAATATTTTAAAGTGATTTTCTATGGTTTGGAAAGAAATATATGGTTTAATAACTATTAAATTTTGATATTATATAAATATTATTTTATATATAGTTAAATTCTAAAATTTAAGGTATGTGTAACTTGATGATGTTTTAAGTTTGATTTATGAATATTTCAAGTTTGAGCTTTAATTAAGTGATATTGAATTTATTAAATAAATATTTCTAAACTAAATAATAGTAAATTGAATTAAGGTATATATAAGATTATCATATTTGGTTGGGAATTTTGGAATATTTAAAGACTTGAAATATATAAAAATTGAAATGTTTTATTGAAATTAAGGTATTATTGTTTTCAAAGTATTGGTTTTCGAAATTGTTATAACTTTGAAAGTAATATGGTTTGAAAATGAATTTATTTGAAATAGAATTTATTTAAGAATTATCTTTAAATATATTGATTTGAAACCGATTGAAATTTTGAGACTAAGAATATGACTGCATTATGTGATTTGGGTTTAAGATGGTTTTAAAGAATACTTCAAGTTTTATAATTAAAAGTAAGAATAGTGATTGAAAATTTGGATTTTATTTAAATGATATATTAATATTTTGGTTTTTAAGTATATATTATTTTGAAGTAAATGATATGTTTTGAAATAGCAATAATATTTTGGTTTTTTTAAGTATATATTATTTTGAAGTAAATGATATGTTTTGAAATAGCAATAATATTTTGGTTTTTAAAGTATATACTATTTTGAAGTAAAGGATATGGTTTGAAATGGCAATAATATTTTGGTTTTTGATGTATATACTATTTTGAAATAAAGAATATGTTTTGAAAGGGCAATGATTGTGTTTTTAAAAGTATATATATATTTTTAAAATGACCACGGTGTTATAATAACGTTCGGTTGTTGAAGAGACCGGGATCAGATATGGACATACTCTCTATCGATATCGAAAACCACTTTGACAACTGTGTACGCGGTGGAGTTTCCAGAATGAAGTAGGATGGTGGCGACGATCCTAAGGTATATACGTAGACCCAACTCCCGTGAGTTGGCATAAGGTGGCTAAAACAGGAGCGATCTCGGACCAGTGAGGTAGCACCTCTTATCGGACGCACTTCTTCGATTCCATTCTATTACTTTTTGATTTTTGGTGGCCACCCTTCGATTTGGGAGTGTTGTTCGAGGTGGATGGTAGTGGCTGCTATCCGCTCCATAAGTCCGTGTGCGTAATTGGTATATCTACCCTGGCATTGCCTTGTGTGCCGTGTCACCTACCATATCGAACCCACTACGATTATGATTTTAAGATCCGACCGCGTTAAGGTTCTCCATCCCCTTAACGCTATTTTCTATATGATTATACTTTACTGATTAGACACTACTATATATAGCGTATATTACTATATAGTAAATAGTTTAACGGATCCTTAAGAGATGTGAATCCCAAACATTTCTTAAGTTACTGCACTCACGTTAGACACTGGATAGGAGATGTCAAACCCCGTAAACATCTCTGACGCCGTTTATACTCATATTTATTTCATTGATTTAACTTACATAAGATCTTTTAGTTCTGACTCTAGTGTTTTGTCTTTTCAATTCGCTCGGGTCAGCCTGAGCATTTCAGGATTTGAAGGCCCTATTTCTGAAGGACGAAGACGAAGATTTTTATTATTACTATTTGTTATATATTCCACTCCACCATTGTATTCCGCTGCATTTATTATCATTCTCTGGTATGTGTAACTCTGATATGTATTGTATAAGTATAATCAAATGTTTTGTAAAACAGCTTCATGAACTGTTATTTGATTATTATATTTTATCGTTCCACTGCAAGATTCTATTTTGTTTTTTTTATTTCTCCACTTTTTCTTATTTACCCCATAACAATCCGCCCTTCTGTATGGTTTAAGTTGGCACGTGTGTCTGCTTAAGCGTACAAAAAGGTGGGATGTTACACTTTGCATTCTTTATAATCATCAAAATTATTTATATTCTTCAGGAAATTATATATTTTAATGAGTTTTGCATATCGCAACTAAAACTTCAATGAATATTAAGAGTTTCATTACAACAATACTTAAAAATAGGAAGTAATCTACTCATCATGAATTATATCAAGATTTTCATTACAACAATACTTAAAAGTAGGTTGTAATCTACGCTTCTTGTTCTTTGCATTCTTTATAACCACGGAAGTTATTTATATTCTTTAGGAATTTGTATACTTTCATCATTAATATGATTTAAACCATATTTATACCTTAGGGGTATATTAAACATTTCAAGTACTTTCGCTACTTTGTGGACAACATGTCCATATTTCTCCATTAGTAAAGGATTCATGATGGCCAGTCATATTTTCCTCTAATTCAAGATCCTTAATCTATTTATAATCATAAGCGCTTTATTGTTTACAAATTAATTCAAGATCCTTAATCTTCAAGAGCACCCTTAAGTGTTTCTTCAAGAACACTCACATCTTTTATTTGACATCTTTATTATTTACTCCAAAAGTATTTCAAACTGACTTTTGTACATATTCCAAATATGGTTTACACATTTTGATCCTTCGAGGATTCAAATCAATATTGGAGAAAGTCTACAAGGGATATTATTAATAATTTATTCAAGTTACTTAATATTTTGCATCATTATATATGCTAACAAATATTTGATATGATGATCAAAATGAACTTGTATCCCTTTATACTCCCCCTAAATGTTGACAAACATTGTCAAATTAAATAATAATCATATTTGGATTCTCATTTTGATCCATTATCATATTTCTACTAGCAATACACCATACATATTAATAATAGGAGGATAATTCTTTTATCAATTGATATGATGCATTTAAGTGATATTTGTGAGCTTCTGGCTCATGTTTAAATATGGGATTCAATTATGCCAAATATTGTGAAATATAATCCAGTTGAAACTGTACCAAAGTTTTCTAAAATAAGCTTCTAGCTTTCAGTTTTAGAAATAACGCAAAGATATTCTTTCACGTTTTCATTATAGTTCCAATATGGTAGCCATTCATTTATATATCCTCAAAACTCAACAAATTTCTTTTAAATTTGCTTGAGTATAATGTATTTTGAATTAAAATATATGTACCATTTGGTAATACCATATGGGCTCTTCCAGACCCTTCAATTATATTAGCAGATTTGCTATGGTGGAAAATTTTAGCTAAAATATTTTCAGATAGTTCAGAGAAAAACTTCTGGTTTTTCAAAATCATATGAGTAGTTGCACTATCTAGTAGGCATATATTATCACTCAAATATTGATGGTCCATATCTTAAAATTAAAGACAATATAGTTAGTCAACTATTAAAATTTGTAAGAATTAAATAAATGCTAATACTTTCCAAAAAAAATTTAAAATGGACTACTGATTAAAACACAACATTCATTGGTACGTTATTTCAATCAGTTCTGAAAGGAAAAACATACAAGCACCAACTTTCAACTGGTTGAAACTTCAGGTTCAACCACTCTTGTCTAGTGTTTGGAAGTGTGACCATCTTCTAGTGGTCATAACGCTCCTACAGGGAGTTCCATAAGTAAAGATGATCTTTTCAGTTAAATGTCTTATTTTACGATTGTCATGGATATGACACCTTAAAAATATAAGAACATTTGTTTTATCCTACTAGGACATATTATTATCATTTTAATGGAATTTTCTAAGCATTAAGATTGTAATTGAGTGTTAGCATCCAATATCTATGACAAAAGGTTATCTCCTAATAAGTCCAAAGTTTTAAATTCAAGCTTGGCTATGTTTATCATATTACCAATTATAAGTGGAAATAAAAATGCATAAGCATCAAAATATTGTTCATGGGAATATAATCAATGCATTTCATAAAATAAGAACCCATATCTGATAGTAGTTACAATGAAAGAAAAAAAACATTACTGCAAAATAGTAAAAGACAGCCAATTATAATCTATAAAAGCAACTATAATTTCTTATTTACATCCTTTTGATAACTCTAGATCCAATCTCATTAATTGCGTTCATTAATTTCCTTGAAAATGCATAACTACCCTTGAAAATATGGAAAGACCTTTATATGGATTGATTGGTGGAGAAGGGATGAATTATAATCAAAGATTTTGCTGACTTTATTAGGTTTACTTTCATAATATAGGCATATTTAAGAATATGAATAGGTAGTATTAAATACCATTTATTAATTCATAACAACTGCAATAGTGAGAAACATAAATATATACCATGTATATACGTTATGATCCTTGTCAACAATAAGAGATATAATGTATGAAGTATTCATATGCATCTTTGTTGGACCATTCTCATTAATCAATTAATTTTATTCATTGATTTGTTGATTGCTACTGATCAATATATGAATTAATATATGCGGCTATTTACATATTGTAAGTTAAATAGAGAGAGGAAATTTGAACATCACATAGTGTATGAATAATATCATGAAAAACAAAATAGTTTGACTTGGCAACTAAAAAGTATGTTGTATGAGTTACAGCTATTGATAACAATCAATAAGTATATTCTTGTGACATGACAATAATAGATAAAAGAGTAAGCATATAAAATAGTAAACATTGGAATACCTCTTTGCTGAAAGATGAAAGATGAATGGGTTTTATATATATATTATGTAATAGAATTGATGGGTGTATAAATATTCACATTCGTTTTATGAAGAATCAAAATACTTACTTGATGAGCCAAAGGAAAGAAACTTGATCTATTATATATTTTACCCTTTGAAAGGCATGATTGGATGCATATAATAAGAAAAAAAGAAAAAAAAATTAGGAAATAAACTTCCTGTTAGAATAAGAGAGTATCTATGTATTTATTTGGTTTAATAAAAGCACCAAATATATCAACAAATCTCTTCTGGAGATATTTTATCATTACTAAATATACAAATCTCTTCTAGAGAATTTTTATTATTATCACCACTTCTGGAGTGAACAAATTTCTATACATTTATTTAGTTTAGTAGTTAATACTATTCGCAAATATTTTTAGATTTTCAGGTTCCAATTTTACTTTAAAATAAAGTCTTTGTTTAGTACTTTAGATCCTAAATGGTACAACTTGATTTTCATTATCAAACTTCAAGTTTGATTGCAAACATGGTTGGAATTTACCATAATCTGAATTAGCTTTTCTAATAATTCAAAGCTTCACATCTCAAATTTATATATTTGAGTTTTGATATATAATCCTCCTTTTTTTAGGCATACAAACTTATATGCATAATTTTTATTTGAGAACTTCAGGTCTCCAATATTAAAAAAACACAATGAAATAAGAGGACTCTTCATAATTGTATTCGAACATGAGAATAATAATACTATTTCTCTTCGAGGAAATAGTATTTACCACATTTGTAATGTTATTCTAGCATATTGTTTTTATGTTATGTCTTCTGGACATATCAACATATTCTTCTGGAATTGCTCGCTTATTTTCTTCAGGGCTTTATTTTAACTTATGAAAGCTTTAATCTTTCACCTTCTCACATATGAACTTCAGGTTCCTATTCTTTCATATAAACTTAATACGATCTTCTAGATATGTATTATCCTTATATTTGTTTCTCTAAGAAACAATAAAATATTTCTTCTGGAAATATAAATCATGTAGCAAAATCATTTCTATAGTTCTTATTCAAACCGAAATCCAAACCAAAAAATTTCAAAATGAAAACCTTTTTTTTTACCAAACAAGGGAATGAGATCTAAAAGTTTAGATCTATGATAAAATGAGATCTAAAATGATAAGATTAATGGATCAAGATTTTAGTCTATGAAATAATTTTAGTTTCGGATCAAACTCAAAATTATCACAAAAAAAGGATATACATGAATAAAAATTAAATAAGAGATCCGATGATTAAAATCTACCGATCTAAAAAAATATATCATTTGAACATGATAGTAAAATCTACAAGAGATCTGAAAAATTAGAATTAAAAAAAAAGATCTACAACAAAACAAGATCTGAAATACATGGACAAAAAAATAAGATGTACAAATAGAATCAGATCTGAATAATTAGATCAATGATACAATGAGATCTAAAAGAAATAAAATTAATAGAACGAGATCTGAAAGATTTAATCAATCAGATCAGAAAGATAGCTTACCGTTTTGAAGATTTATATGAGCTTCGTGCAGATAACGTGTTATGAAATGAAGAAAGTAGAAGCCATTAGAGAGAGAGGCGGAAGATATATTATTTATAAGTGAAAATCGATATCTATTTACATTACATAGCCTCCTTTATATAAAGGCTTCAGAGCTAAGGATTTAACTTATTCCACGATGTGGAACTAAACAAAACAACATAAAAGCATATTCATTTCATGATTTACTGTAACGACCCAGAATTTTGACCAAATTAAATTGAGAATATTTAATTTATTTTAAATATTTGAACGATAATTTAATTTGAATTCCCGATTTAACTTTGAAATTTGCGATTAAACTATAAAATTTAATCGATTGAAGTTAAATAAAAATTTGAATCTTCAATTATAAGCTGAAGAAAAATATTTCGAAAGCTTTTAAAATTCATAATTATAAAACTGAAGATAATGGAACTCTCAGAATCGAATTTAGAAGTGATTTGTTCAGTTTTGAATTTTAAACGTTTGAATCGATATTTAAAAATAGCCGTCCGAGGCGCAGTCTCGGAATTCGACGAAACCAGTTCCATTGGGTCCGTAATATTGTATTATTACCGGATTTCAATTTTCGTAATTTTGGGAGTTGATACGTGAGCACACGATAGTTAAACGCATT
Source organism: Allium fistulosum (assembly GCA_030737815.1). Taxonomy (NCBI): domain Eukaryota; kingdom Viridiplantae; phylum Streptophyta; class Magnoliopsida; order Asparagales; family Amaryllidaceae; genus Allium; species Allium fistulosum. The sequence goes on from CM060908.1 coordinate 1,021,675,660, forward strand.
GAAAATTCAATCGACTTCAATTTGAATTTTAAATTTAAAATGTGTCAATATCAAAACACGTTATCTCCCTTACTTCAGCCTTTAATCACGCCTAGTATCACGCCAGCGATCGTGTAACCCATACCCTCGTTCCCTGATAAAAATAATCACCGAACCCTTCTCCTCAGTTTGAATCTACACGAAAAAAAGAAATCTCGTTTCCCTTCCTCCTCCATTTTTAAAATACCGAGCTCCTCTTCCTAAAAATCAAACGCGACCCCTATTTTTTTTCAATCGAACAAAGGGGCGAAGTCAGTTTCGATTTCATATCGAAATCGCGAGCTCGCATTGATGGAGGGGAAATCAAATTCGACTCGTTCGATCAATGGTGGCCGCGGCATCATCATCGTGAGGCGGGGATTCAGGGAGTCGGCAGTGTCGCAAGTCGTGGAGGTCAGGGCTTCGCGAGGCAAGGCAGCGCGACTGGAAGGTGGCTTCGTCATCGAACGAACGAGCAGCTTCGCGAAAATGCAATGGCGCGCGCGTTCTAGGGCGCGGCGACAAGGTGGAGTCGCGGTAGGCTCGAGAGGTGGCAGCCTGGAATTCGACTGGAAGGAGCACGAAGCTCGAGGCAGGCTCGCGTGCGTTGTCAGGCGAGGCCAAAGCGAGGCGCGGGTTCGTATGGTTATGGCGATTGATTTAAGGGAAGGTTGTGATGGATTTTACAGTAAGGTTCGAATCTCCTTTTCTAGTATTTTGGTTTAATATACATATACAGATTTTTCTTTTGATAAATAAAATAAAGTTGTTATAATTTATAACTTTAAAACAATAAAGTATAATATAGATTTTTAATTTGTACAGGAAATGCAGAAACAGTCTGTTTAGTTAAAAATATATATATAAGCTTGGAAAGTATATGTATACGTAAATGAACTTATACAGTTAAATAGAAAATTTTAATTATACATATATATATAGAAATATTATATAGTAAAGAAATCATGTAAATTTTTATAGATAAAGTTTGAAACAAATAAAAAAAATATATGAATATATAAGGTTTGAAAAATTGGGATATTTTGAATGTTGAAAGTTATATAAGAAAAAAAAAAAATTTAATTTTAGAATCTATATTGATTTGTTTTGAAAGAAAAAAATTGTGTAGTCCCGAAAGAAAAATAAATATAGGTATCTACATTTTTAACTTACGGTTTAATCTAAAATTTTGTAGTGTGGAGATAAAATTTTAGTTTAAATCAAGCTATTATTTTAAAATGAATCATTGGCTAAATAAATTTATCAAATGAAAAATTTATTATTTGATTTGTTCGAATATTAATGAATTTTATAAAAATTGTTTATACTAGGTCTGAAATGGAGAAATGGTCAAAATGATAAATGGGATTGCAAAATTTAAAGCTAAGGTGAGATCTTCTCACTCAGATTTAATTTTGAATTACAGTTATTGATTGTGTTGATTGCTATTGAATGTGCTATTAGATATTTTAGGGTATATCTATTATATATAGCAATATATACATATTGGCATATGTATATATTGGATTGATGATTTCCCGCCTCGTATAGCGGATGAGACCCTATTGCGCCGTTAGTGAGCGGATTTATAAAAACCTATATACCGCGATAATTCCGTACTGGAGCGGAATTGGTATTGTGCTAACATCTTTGGATGCAGGGAAACAGGTTGGAGGGATCCAACTGGATTCCTCAACTGTATTTATTTATTTACAGATGTTGATATATATTCTGTTGTCATATGTTGAGATATGATATTGACTGTTGTGATTGACTAATTGATGCGTTGCATCATCGGATTCAAATTTTGAAATTTAAAAATAACGTTGTTGATTTTAAAAGTGAAATTTTAAAAGTGATCTTTGAAAATATACGTTTATTTAAATTGTTGAATTGATTTACTTTAAAAAGATAAACGTTAAAACTTTTAAGTTATAAAAGTTGAGATTTTGTGAATTTTAACAAAAAAGTAATTTCTTTTGAAATAAAGAGTTAAGAAATTTATGAAATGGTTTAAGTTGAGATTTTTGAATTCTTGAACCAATGTATATAAAAAGATGTATCAAATTGATATTTATCAATTTAAGTTATTGGAATTTTAAAATAAGTTTTTATAAGAGATATGAAATTTATAATTATAAAATGTGAAGATATGGAATGTATAGAATTATAAATTGTAAAGATATGAAATTTATAGATTTATAAAGAATGAAGTTGTAGAATGAATGATTATAAGAAAATTTACTTATAAATTGGATTTCTGCTTTTAAATGGAATATTGATCGGATCGTTAATAAAGAAAATTTATAAATCAAAGTTGTTAAAAAAATATAGAAATAGGATTTATAAACGTTGTTTTATAAATTCAAAATCGATGGAGTTTGATAAATTAAATATAGAAGATTTTTAAAGAAGATATATTCACGATTTTGGATAGCGAATCTTTATTGAAATAAAACGTGTAGAGATGGCTGAAATTTAGTTAAGTGAATTATATTCACGATTTTGGACAGTGAATATACTCTTAAGAAAAATGGATATGTTCTGGAGAAACGATATTATAAAATGAAGTAATTGTTTTAAAAGATGTTTTAAAACGTGTTAAATATCGAAATCATAGATTTCAACATTTATTGTTGAAATAGACGTTTTCGAGAAAATAAGGAAATGGTGGACTATAACACTGTTGTTATAGTAAATGATTTCCGAAAGGAAATGTTTTTAATGTAGTATTGGGATTTATATATCTATCTAAATTTCGAATCCCTATACTAGTGATTTTGAGTCGTCGTAACGATGTTTTACGCAACATTCGTTTTGACTCAAATAAATGTGTTAAAAGAATATTTTCCTCAAAGGATGAATATATACTTAATTTGATTTAAGTATATCGAATATTTTCAAGTGTTGAAAATGAATAGATTTGTGAAACACTTATATTTAAATAAGTATGGAAATGCTTTTCCAATGAAATGAACGTTTTGAGAATTTATCTTTGTAAAAGATAAATTGAAATTGAATATTGAAAATCGATTTGAAAATCGTATATCAGAAGATATTTTGAAATATAAATTCAATATGGAATTTATAAAGAAATGGGAATTCGTTTTAAAAATAAACGTTGATTTATTTTTGAAGTGTGGAAATTATATATCTAGTAAGATATTTTTGAAGAATGAAATAATTTGGGAAAATTATTTGGAATCTGATGATGTTGCGCATCTTTATTGATAGTTAAATAACCGACTATCAATAATTACCTTTAGATAGGTATTTGTTGTGAATTGGATGAATTGAATGCCACACTTATTTTTGAATAAACGCTCACTATTTGGGTTAACCGGGAAAGGACCATGGGGTCGTATAACCCATTCCGAATATGTGATACGTCGTTATGAATCGCAATTGAAGACCGGTGTTGAAGACCGGATATTTTTGAAAACGGAAGGATTACCGTCGAGTTACTCTACATCGACTGATCTTCGATTTAGAGGTTTTATCACCCTTAGTGACGGGAAGTCCTGACGTGATTGAAAATTATCCGGAATTGCAAGGGCTTCGTGAGAAGTGCCTTCGGTTCTGTTCGATCCCGGAACAGACTTGTATGGATTGTGTGTCTGACGTTACAATTTGAGATATAAAGCTGATTTCTTTCAAATACATTTCTGTTGGTGGCGGAGAATTTATTCTCTTAGCTTAACACCCTTCTCTGAGACGTACGAGCTCAGAGGTTATGTAGTTGAAATTTATCAGCGATATATCCCAATTTGGTAACGTGGCATACTGAGTGTTGCTGTGAAATGATCAGTGTTTGATCATTTGTGATATGATCATTTGTTTGATCTTATATCTTTGTGATCATAGGTTGATCATTTTGTTTGACCCGAAGCAGGGCTTTTTGAGAAAGCGTAGCTTTGTGGACGAGACTTCGTCGAGCCTCACACCCCGGAAATGGTCGAAACAGGACGAATGCAGCAAGGTTCTAGGGAGTAGCGCCCCTTAGTGTATGTCATTCCTTCTGGATAAAGGTGGTATCATGGTATGGAGCCCAGATACTTAACCTCTGTGGTTGCTGCAAAATTTATTTCTTTGTGGTTGTTGGAATCGGGGATCCTCGGGAAGATCGGTGACGATCGGGGGATGGCATACGCGTGTCAGTAGTTACCTATTTTTGCAGAGGTTACCCGGCCTTGTGTTGGCAGAGATCCGGTTAGGTTCTCGGGTCGTCTATTCCAGGGACGTACCCATCGTGGATAGGAAGTTCCTTAGCCTGACCATTTGTTGGAAATCCAAACTCCAATACGAACCTTGTACGGTATTAGTTGTAGAACCTGCCATTTACGTACGGTGGTCACCACTGTTTAGATGGTAGCTATAGTAGGCATACGATACTGGTCGTATGTTGGCTAAGATTAATATTATACTTTCGAAATGTTTTCTACACTATGCACTAATAATAATATCAAAAAGAATTTGATTTTGCGTAGTAAGCATCTTTGACTATCATAAGAAGAAATCTCCTCCAATTCTGCGTTTGCATTGTGTGTGTGGCGGGAGGTCTTATGGTAGTTTCATTTTCCAAAAGCATTGCGAATTGACATTAAAAATTATTTTTGTTGTTATAAAGAATAACTATTTTACGATCTCACACCAGTCTTGCTATATTACAGCATGATAGGGGATTCTCGCTTCGCAGTTTGGTGGCGAACGGGAGACTCTTACCCCTACATGTCCCTGAGAGGGATGGGTTGGTTAGGCAGATGCCGTGACAGTCGAGAGGCTGGCCGTAAAAGCAAGTTTGGGGTACCATTGTCAGCCACGGTGGGGCCGGGATGGTTGAAAAGCCTACCGGTTGTGACCGCTTCTTTCGGGATGTGACAAGTGGTATCAGAGCATATGGTTAAGCGACAACCCTGCTCTGTTGGGTGTTACTCATTAGAGATAGAGTCAGTAGTACTCTAGAATGAGTTTGAGTGTAATTATAGATATGAGCGCGTATTTGTTATTTGAATATAAAATTGTTTTATATTGTGATGATTGATTTGTTGAGTGGTATATGGATTCTGGTCAATACGAGTAATTAACGATCATTGATAGGGATCTCTAAACACTCGAATAGAACAGTTCGGCACAGTATTGTTTTAAAATAGGGTAAATGAGATAATTTTACCCAAAACTATTTTTGTATAGAAAAGAAATCATTTTCTATGAAGTATCATAGTATATGGTTGCATGGTTGTTAGGAAGTGATAATGTTGAAATGTTATCATTATCATCACTGAAATTGAATAAGAAATTGAAATCATAACTCCAAAGTTAAGGAATAAATTCTCATACAAATGAAATCTAAGAATGTAAATTATAAATGTGATTTGTAATTTAAAACGGAATTCCAGAAAAGTATTTGGAAATGTTTTTGAAAGAATTTGTAAATTTTGGAGATTTGGAAAGTTTAAATCATTTTTGATTTGAAAATGGATTTCGAAAGTTTGAAAAGTATTTTGACGGAATGAAAGGCTCTAAACTCTTTTCGGTCGCTGGAAAATAATTCCGATGATGATCGCGACATCACCGGTGTTCATTTTCGGGTTTCCAAAAGAGGAATTGCTGCCAAATTGTTTTAAATGGAAGTTGTTTTGAAAATTTGGATTTTGTTTTAGAAAATTCAAAGGATAATTCGAATTGTTTTCAAAAATGGTTTTGAAAAGGTTGAAAAGACTCTGGAATACTATGTAGAAATATTTATGGAATATTGCTAAGTTGATAACTTATACCAATTGAATTTTGGTAGAATAAATTTAACTTAAAAGAATAAAGTTAAATCAAAGCAAGTATAAGTGAATCAACTAAATGAAAATAAATGTGACGCCCCACCTCTATACCCACGCTAACCAAGAACACTACGATGTAGTGCTGTCAATTAGCACGGAGAATAAGGCTGTTGAGGAGCGACCATCCGTGTAACTTCTTTGTGCGAGCACCGATATGTCAGATAGTATAGAATGCATATCATTTAAGGAGGAAATCCGACATACCGATACAAACTCAAAGCTATCACACGGTGGCTATATATAATCTTCGGAAACAAATATAGAAATAAACGTAACATAAATCAGTCACAGACAATTCATATCACAAAGGCGGAAATAGATATGAATATAACACATGAAAGTGTACATCAGAGTAGTGGACAAATAAGATCCACAATAACACAAAATAAAAGATACAAGTGCAAGACAACAGAATATGTATACATCAAGGAGTCTCAATCTCAAATGTATACGACAAAAACTACTAAACTAGAGTAGTTAGCCAAAAAGTCGGATGATGGCTCCAGATAGGAAGTCATGAGGAAGCACCTGTAAAATCTCAGTCTGACCCAAGTATTATTTAAGAAGAAAATAATAAACGGATCAGTCTAGCTATAATTATCAGATAAAATGAGATAGAATATGAGATATGATAATAGAACGTATGATAACAAAAAGGTGTCATACTATAAAAAGTATACATTTGAAATCCCACAAAAGTCATACAATATCTCAATAATCTCAAAACAGATAAAAGAATGTCATATTCTTAATTTAATTCACCAAGCCACAATAAAATGACATACTCATCAATGTCAATGGTAAAAGCTGGTGAAACATAAAAATCCAGAAATCAATAATTAGAAATCCAGAAATCACAAGAAAGAGGATGGCCAATCCCATAAACTGAACATCGACGCACCTAGAAAGATATGCCCCATGTAAAGTCTAGCATCGATACACCTAGAAAGATGCACCCCATGCAAAGTCGAACATCGACGCACCTAGAAAGATACGACCCATGCTCTAGCATTGACGCACCTAGAAAGATACGCCCCATGCATAAATAAACATCGACGCATCTAGAAAGATACGCCCCATGTAATGTCTAACATCGATGCACCTAGAAAGATACATCCCATGAAAAGTCGAACATCGACGCACCTAGAAAGATACGACCCATGCATAGACGAACATCGACGCACCTAAATAGGTACGACCCATGCGAGAAGTAAACATCGACGCACCTAATTAGATACGACCCATGCGAAAAGTAAACATCGACGCACCTAAATAGATACGACCCATGCGAGAAGTAAACATCGACGCACCTAAATAGATACGACCCATGCGAGAAGTAAACATCGACGCACCTAAATAGATACGACCCATGCGAGAAGTAAACATCGACGCACCTAAATAGATACGACCCATGCGAGAAGTAAACATCGACGCACCTAAATAGATACGACCCATGCGAGAAGTAAACATCGACGCACCTAAATAGATACGACCCATGCGAGAAGTAAACATCGACGCACCTAAATAGGTACGACCCATGCGAGAAGTAAACATCGACGCACCTAAATAGATACGACCCATGCGAGAAGTAAACATCGACGCACCTAAATAGATACGACCCATGCGAGAAGTAAACATCGACGCACCTAAATAGATACGACCCATGCGTCTAAACCATAAAATGATCGTCATCGATCATAAAGAAGTGTCGATTACACTAAGCTAGTAAATATAAGGGTTTAGCTTCATGTCCCATAACCACTTGCTTAACTCAAATATTTACGAACAGATTGTAGATCCGCACTAGGAAATTGTCACAAGAGTTTCAATATGTGTGAATCGAAATCACACCAATGAGGTATAGACTAACCTTGAAGATAAAGAGATATGTGTGAATCGAAATCACGCAAATGGTGTCTAGTCTAACCTCGCAAACAAAGAGACATCGCTCAATCGCTAGTCTAAATCACAAGAATGATCATCATGATCATAAGGAAGTGTCGATTACATTAAGCTAGTAAATATAAGAGTTTAGCTTCATGTCCCATAACCACTTGCTTAACTCAAAGATTTACGAACAAATTGTAGATTTGCACTAGAAAATTGTCACAAGAGATTCAATCGAACAAGTCCATGAATTAACCGACGAAGTAAACGCAAGCGTTTCATACCACTTGTTTTGCTAAGCCGTTTAATTATATTTTCTCATACGAATGAGGTAAGGTTTGTATATACTAGTAGATTGGAAAACAGTTTTATAAACGAGTTTGATATTGAAAATAGAGTTGAAATCGTTTTGATGATAGAGTTTTGATATTTACTACTAGTATTGAAACCTTTATATTTTTAAAGTGACAAGTCATAGAAGTGATTGTAGAAACAATCAATTATAAAAGTTCACATTCGAAGACGTGAATAAAATCCAAAGAAATCAATTCCCAAAACCATCAAAGTAAGAAGTTCGGTTGAATGGTTTTCGGATAAGATTGCCTACGCAGAGTTATATGGGGTTCGACCTGCCCGGTCAGGTCGCGGGGGTCCAGGGGGCAGCGCCCACGGCGGGGTGCGGGGCAGCGCCCCGTCACGGTATGACTTAGTGAAGACAAGCGACCTAAGTTTAAAAAGGCGGGCGACTTAACAAAGTGGCCGATAATAAATGATAACAACAAAAAGGGAATCAACCCGATTTGATTAGAGTTGGATATTCAAGCTAAAAAAAAACAACTAGGCAAAACACAACAGATTCAGACGTCTGAGATCAAGAATTCAGACGTCTGAATCTGGAAAATAAGCTATTTTCCAGAACAGAATTCAGACGTCTGAATCCTAGACTTCAGACGTCTGAAATAGACACTTTTTAGCCTACTTCTTTTCTGGTTCAAAACGAACCAATTCAGACGTCTGGAATTTTGATTCAGACGTCTGAATGCTGGGAGAAGAAAATTCCCAGTATTCCATTCAGACGTCTGAACCATACGTTCAGACGGCTGAAACTGTTATTCAGGGCATTCCCTGAACCTAGGCCAAAAGATGGCCAAATGACATCGATAACGATCGGTCGAGCAACAACGACTCAAGAATTGCACAAGGATAAGTGTTAGGAATTCATACCTAACAATCGAAGATAATTATTGACTTAGATGTGAGATAAAAATCTCACCTTTGAACCCAAACAAATGAAGACGAAGCTTTTAAAACAAGCTAAGATCAACTCCTCTTCAACACAACCCAAATGAGCTTGAATCTATGCTCAAAAAGAAGAACATTCCTAAAGTTAGGTTTAGGATTTCTGAAATTGAAAGGAGAACGGGTTGGAGAAGAAGAAGGAGATGCTTACCAATGGGTTCTCTTAGAATTTGGAGCTAGAACTTGATTTGAAGATGAAACTAGGGTTTGGGAGTTTTAATTTCCCATCTCTCCCACCATTTTTGCTTTAGAACTGAGCAAGAGGAGGAAGTGAGAGTGAATGGGGAGGGATGGTTCAGTTTGGGGTTTAAGTTGGCAAAGGGGCTGAACTCAAAACCAAACCCAAAGTGCAAATGGTCAAATTTTTGACTAGCTCCAATCATATCGAAGCTTACACTCAAAAAGATCGCAAACGACGTTTTGAACTCAATGGAGGTGGTCTCGAGTCCTAATTCGACTGTTTGCAAAAAGTAGCTTTTCGAACCAAAATCCGACGAACGGCGAAATATTTAAATAAAATATTTAAATATAAAATCGATAAATATTAGGGTTGTTACAATAAAATTCCTTAATGAAATGAAATTGTGAATGTGAATGTATAAATGATTGTATAAATCAAGATGTAAATAAGTTGATAACTTATAGAATATTTGAAATCTGATTGGAATGAAATTCAAATTGAAGACGAATGAATTAGTAATTGAAACTAATTTAAAATAAGCAGTTGTAAATGAAAGTTAATCGATGAAATTCAATATTTCAGAATTGAAGATGAATAGAATTCAAATTGAATTGAAATTGTGAATTGAATTCAAATGAATGTGAACTATAAAATGGAAGGAAAATGAATAGGTGTAACTTCAACAGTGAAGTAAAAATGATACAAGTAGTTTATATAGAAATTTTGTAATAGAATTTGCAAAATGGTTTGAATATATGTAACTAGATATTATGGCTAGTAGGATATACAGGTGTATAAAGGGATTGGAAAATTTATTTCACAGATAATTCGAATTTGCTCGAAAAGGTACGTATTTGAATTATAATATGAGTTTTTGATGATTTCTGGTCTAGCCGCTTGGCTTTTTCTTTTTCTTTTTGAAATCTGAGAGTCCGTAGGGACATTTTGTAGTCGTACCGTATTAGCCGTGCAAAGGAGACGCTGGCGAAATTTTTCGAAAATTTAGGGCGTTAGAAAATTTTTGAGAAAATTTTGAAAGTTTAAGTTTGAATTTGAATTCGAATTTGAATTTAGAAGTTAAACAAAGTTGTTTTGAAACTTATGATTGAAGTTGAAAAATTAGTTGAAATGATAACGAATCTTTAGTAGAGAGATTTGTTTTGATGAATTGATAAAACCATTAGATGTTGAAAAATAGTAGACGAGTTAAGTACTTTTTTCTTAACTTGTAATTTCGAGGACGAAATTCTTTTAAAGGGGAAGTCTGTAACGACCCAGAATTTTGACCAAATTAAATTGAGAATATTTAATTTATTTTAAATATTTGAACGATAATTTAATTTGAATTCCCGATTTAACTTTGAAATTTGCGATTAAACTATAAAATTTAATCGATTGAAGTTAAATAAAAATTTGAATCTTCAATTATAAGCTGAAGAAAAATATTTCGAAAGCTTTTAAAATTCATAATTATAAAACTGAAGATAATGGAACTCTCAGAATCGAATTTAGAAGTGATTTGTTCAGTTTTGAATTTTAAACGTTTGAATCGATATTTAAAAATAGCCGTCCGAGGCGCAGTCTCGGAATTCGACGAAACCAGTTCCATTGGGTCCGTAATATTGTATTATTACCCGATTTCAATTTTCGTAATTTTGGGAGTTGATACGTGAGCACACGATAGTTAAACGCATTGAAAATTCAATCGACTTCAATTTGAATTTTAAATTTAAAATGTGTCAATATCAAAACACGTTATCTCCCTTACTTCAGCCTTTAATCACGCCTAGTATCACGCCAGCGATCGTGTAACCCATACCCTCGTTCCCTGATAAAAATAATCACCGAACCCTTCTCCTCAGTTTGAATCTACACGAAAAAAAGAAATCTCGTTTCCCTTCCTCCTCCATTTTTAAAATACCGAGCTCCTCTTCCTAAAAATCAAACGCGACCCCTATTTTTTTTCAATCGAACAAAGGGGCGAAGTCAGTTTCGATTTCATATCGAAATCGCGAGCTCGCATTGATGGAGGGGAAATCAAATTCGACTCGTTCGATCAATGGTGGCCGCGGCATCATCATCGTGAGGCGGGGATTCAGGGAGTCGGCAGTGTCGCAAGTCGTGGAGGTCAGGGCTTCGCGAGGCAAGGCAGCGCGACTGGAAGGTGGCTTCGTCATCGAACGAACGAGCAGCTTCGCGAAAATGCAATGGCGCGCGCGTTCTAGGGAGCGGCGACAAGGTGGAGTCGCGGTAGGCTCGAGAGGTGGCAGCCTGGAATTCGACTGGAAGGAGCACGAAGCTCGAGGCAGGCTCGCGTGCGTTGTCAGGCGAGGCCAAAGCGAGGCGCGGGTTCGTATGGTTATGGCGATTGATTTAAGGGAAGGTTGTGATGGATTTTACAGTAAGGTTCGAATCTCCTTTTCTAGTATTTTGGTTTAATATACATATACAGATTTTTCTTTTGATAAATAAAATAAAGTTGTTATAATTTATAACTTTAAAACAATAAAGTATAATATAGATTTTTAATTTGTACAGGAAATGCAGAAACAGTCTGTTTAGTTAAAAATATATATATATAAGCTTGGAAAGTATATGTATACGTAAATGAACTTATACAGTTAAATAGAAAATTTTAATTATACATATATATATAGAAATATTATATAGTAAAGAAATCATGTAAATTTTTATAGATAAAGTTTGAAACAAATAAAAAAAATATATGAATATATAAGGTTTGAAAAATTGGGATATTTTGAATGTTGAAAGTTATATAAGAAAAAAAAAAAATTTAATTTTAGAATCTATATTGATTTGTTTTGAAAGAAAAAAATTGTGTAGTCCCGAAAGAAAAATAAATATAGGTATCTACATTTTTAACTTACGGTTTAATCTAAAATTTTGTAGTGTGGAGATAAAATTTTAGTTTAAATCAAGCTATTATTTTAAAATGAATCATTGGCTAAATAAATTTATCAAATGAAAATTTTATTATTTGATTTGTTCGAATATTAATGAATTTTATAAAAATTGTTTATACTAGGTCTGAAATGGAGAAATGGTCAAAATGATAAATGGGATTGCAAAATTTAAAGCTAAGGTGAGATCTTCTCACTCAGATTTAATTTGAATTACAGTTATTGATTGTGTTGATTGCTATTGAATGTGCTATTAGATATTTTAGGGTATATCTATTATATATAGCAATATATACATATTGGCATATGTATATATTGGATTGATGATTTCCCGCCTCGTATAGCGGATGAGACCCTATTGCGCCGTTAGTGAGCGGATTTATAAAAACCTATATACCGCGATAATTCCGTACTGGAGCGGAATTGGTATTGTGCTAACATCTTTGGATGCAGGGAAACAGGTTGGAGGGATCCAACTGGATTCCTCAACTGTATTTATTTATTTACAGATGTTGATATATATTCTGTTGTCATATGTTGAGATATGATATTGACTGTTGTGATTGACTAATTGATGCGTTGCATCATCGGATTCAAATTTTGAAATTTAAAAATAACGTTGTTGATTTTAAAAGTGAAATTTTAAAAGTGATCTTTGAAAATATACGTTTATTTAAATTGTTGAATTGATTTACTTTAAAAAGATAAACGTTAAAACTTTTAAGTTATAAAAGTTGAGATTTTGTGAATTTTAACAAAAAAGTAATTTCTTTTGAAATAAAGAGTTAAGAAATTTATGAAATGGTTTAAGTTGAGATTTTTGAATTCTTGAACCAATGTATATAAAAAGATGTATCAAATTGATATTTATCAATTTAAGTTATTGGAATTTTAAAATAAGTTTTTATAAGAGATATGAAATTTATAATTATAAAATGTGAAGATATGGAATGTATAGAATTATAAATTGTAAAGATATGAAATTTATAGATTTATAAAGAATGAAGTTGTAGAATGAATGATTATAAGAAAATTTACTTATAAATTGGATTTCTGCTTTTAAATGGAATATTGATCGGATCGTTAATAAAGAAAATTTATAAATCAAAGTTGTTAAAAAAATATAGAAATAGGATTTATAAACGTTGTTTTATAAATTCAAAATCGATGGAGTTTGATAAATTAAATATAGAAGATTTTTAAAGAAGATATATTCGCGATTTTGGATAGCGAATCTTTATTGAAATAAAACGTGTAGAGATGGCTGAAATTTAGTTAAGTGAATTATATTCACGATTTTGGACAGTGAATATACTCTTAAGAAAAATGGATATGTTCTGGAGAAACGATATTATAAAATGAAGTAATTGTTTTAAAAGATGTTTTAAAACGTGTTAAATATCGAAATCATAGATTTCAACATTTATTGTTGAAATAGACGTTTTCGAGAAAATAAGGAAATGGTGGACTATAACACTGTTGTTATAGTAAATGATTTCCGAAAGGAAATGTTTTTAATGTAGTATTGGGATTTATATATCTATCTAAATTTCGAATCCCTATACTAGTGATTTTGAGTCGTCGTAACGATGTTTTACGCAACATTCGTTTTGACTCAAATAAATGTGTTAAAAGAATATTTTCCTCAAAGGATGAATATATACTTAATTTGATTTAAGTATATCGAATATTTTCAAGTGTTGAAAATGAATAGATTTGTGAAACACTTATATTTAAATAAGTATGGAAATGCTTTTCCAATGAAATGAACGTTTTGAGAATTTATCTTTGTAAAAGATAAATTGAAATTGAATATTGAAAATCGATTTGAAAATCGTATATCAGAAGATATTTTGAAATATAAATTCAATATGGAATTTATAAAGAAATGGGAATTCGTTTTAAAAATAAACGTTGATTTATTTTTGAAGTGTGGAAATTATATATCTAGTAAGATATTTTTGAAGAATGAAATAATTTGGGAAAATTATTTGGAATCTGATGATGTTGCGCATCTTTATTGATAGTTAAATAACCGACTATCAATAATTACCTTTAGATAGGTATTTGTTGTGAATTGGATGAATTGAATGCCACACTTATTTTTGAATAAACGCTCACTATTTGGGTTAACCGGGAAAGGACCATGGGGTCGTATAACCCATTCCGAATATGTGATACGTCGTTATGAATCGCAATTGAAGACCGGTGTTGAAGACCGGATATTTTTGAAAACGGAAGGATTACCGTCGAGTTACTCTACATCGACTGATCTTCGATTTAGAGGTTTTATCACCCTTAGTGACGGGAAGTCCTGACGTGATTGAAAATTATCCGGAATTGCAAGGGCTTCGTGAGAAGTGCCTTCGGTTCTGTTCGATCCCGGAACAGACTTGTATGGATTGTGTGTCTGACGTTACAATTTGAGATATAAAGCTGATTTCTTTCAAATACATTTCTGTTGGTGGCGGAGAATTTATTCTCTTAGCTTAACACCCTTCTCTGAGACGTACGAGCTCAGAGGTTATGTAGTTGAAATTTATCAGCGATATATCCCAATTTGGTAACGTGGCATACTGAGTGTTGCTGTGAAATGATCAGTGTTTGATCATTTGTGATATGATCATTTGTTTGATCTTATATCTTTGTGATCATAGGTTGATCATTTTGTTTGACCCGAAGCAGGGCTTTTTGAGAAAGCGTAGCTTTGTGGACGAGACTTCGTCGAGCCTCACACCCCGGAAATGGTCGAAACAGGACGAATGCAGCAAGGTTCTAGGGAGTAGCGCCCCTTAGTGTATGTCATTCCTTCTGGATAAAGGTGGTATCATGGTATGGAGCCCAGATACTTAACCTCTGTGGTTGCTGCAAAATTTATTTCTTTGTGGTTGTTGGAATCGGGGATCCTCGGGAAGATCGGTGACGATCGGGGGATGGCATACGCGTGTTAGTAGTTACCTATTTTTGCAGAGGTTACCCGGCCTTGTGTTGGCAGAGATCCGGTTAGGTTCTCGGGTCGTCTATTCCAGGGACGTACCCATCGTGGATAGGAAGTTCCTTAGCCTGACCATTTGTTGGAAATCCAAACTCCAATACGAACCTTGTACGGTATTAGTTGTAGAACCTGCCATTTACGTACGGTGGTCACCACTGTTTAGATGGTAGCTATAGTAGGCATACGATACTGGTCGTATGTTGGCTAAGATTAATATTATACTTTCGAAATGTTTTCTACACTATGCACTAATAATAATATCAAAAAGAATTTGATTTTGCGTAGTAAGCATCTTTGACTATCATAAGAAGAAATCTCCTCCAATTCTGCGTTTGCATTGTGTGTGTGGCGGGAGGTCTTATGGTAGTTTCATTTTCCAAAAGCATTGCGAATTGACATTAAAAATTATTTTTGTTGTTATAAAGAATAACTATTTTACGATCTCACACCAGTCTTGCTATATTACAGCATGATAGGGGATTCTCGCTTCGCAGTTTGGTGGCGAACGGGAGACTCTTACCCCTACATGTCCCTGAGAGGGATGGGTTGGTTAGGCAGATGCCGTGACAGTCGAGAGGCTGGCCGTAAAAGCAAGTTTGGGGTACCATTGTCAGCCACGGTGGGGCCGGGATGGTTGAAAAGCCTACCGGTTGTGACCGCTTCTTTCGGGATGTGACAAGTGGTATCAGAGCATATGGTTAAGCGACAACCCTGCTCTGTTGGGTGTTACTCATTAGAGATAGAGTCAGTAGTACTCTAGAATGAGTTTGAGTGTAATTATAGATATGAGCGCGTATTTGTTATTTGAATATAAAATTGTTTTATATTGTGATGATTGATTTGTTGAGTGGTATATGGATTCTGGTCAATACGAGTAATTAACGATCATTGATAGGGATCTCTAAACACTCGAATAGAACAGTTCGGCACAGTATTGTTTTAAAATAGGGTAAATGAGATAATTTTACCCAAAACTATTTTTGTATAGAAAAGAAATCATTTTCTATGAAGTATCATAGTATATGGTTGCATGGTTGTTAGGAAGTGATAATGTTGAAATGTTATCATTATCATCACTGAAATTGAATAAGAAATTGAAATCATAACTCCAAAGTTAAGGAATAAATTCTCATACAAATGAAATCTAAGAATGTAAATTATAAATGTGATTTGTAATTTAAAACGGAATTCCAGAAAAGTATTTGGAAATGTTTTTGAAAGAATTTGTAAATTTTGGAGATTTGGAAAGTTTAAATCATTTTTGATTTGAAAATGGATTTCGAAAGTTTGAAAAGTATTTTGACGGAATGAAAGGCTCTAAACTCTTTTCGGTCGCTGGAAAATAATTCCGATGATGATCGCGACATCACCGGTGTTCATTTTCGGGTTTCCAAAAGAGGAATTGCTGCCAAATTGTTTTAAATGGAAGTTGTTTTGAAAATTTGGATTTTGTTTTAGAAAATTCAAAGGATAATTCGAATTGTTTTCAAAAATGGTTTTGAAAAGGTTGAAAAGACTCTGGAATACTATGTAGAAATATTTATGGAATATTGCTAAGTTGATAACTTATACCAATTGAATTTTGGTAGAATAAATTTAACTTAAAAGAATAAAGTTAAATCAAAGCAAGTATAAGTGAATCAACTAAATGAAAATAAAATTCCTTAATGAAATGAAATTGTGAATGTGAATGTATAAATGATTGTATAAATCAAGATGTAAATAAGTTGATAACTTATAGAATATTTGAAATCTGATTGGAATGAAATTCAAATTGAAGACGAATGAATTAGTAATTGAAACTAATTTAAAATAAGCAGTTGTAAATGAAAGTTAATCGATGAAATTCAATATTTCAGAATTGAAGATGAATAGAATTCAAATTGAATTGAAATTGTGAATTGAATTCAAATGAATGTGAACTATAAAATTGAAGGAAAATGAATAGGTGTAACTTCAACAGTGAAGTAAAAATGATACAAGTAGTTTATATAGAAATTTTGTAATAGAATTTGCAAAATGGTTTGAATATATGTAACTAGATATTATGGCTAGTAGGATATACAGGTGTATAAAGGGATTGGAAAATTTATTTCACAGATAATTCGAATTTGCTCGAAAAGGTACGTATTTGAATTATAATATGAGTTTTTGATGATTTCTGGTCTAGCCGCTTGGCTTTTTCTTTTTCTTTTTGAAATCTGAGAGTCCGTAGGGACATTTTGTAGTCGTACCGTATTAGCCGTGCAAAGGAGACGCTGGCGAAATTTTTCGAAAATTTAGGGCGTTAGAAAATTTTTGAGAAAATTTTGAAAGTTTAAGTTTGAATTTGAATTCGAATTTGAATTTAGAAGTTAAACAAAGTTGTTTTGAAACTTATGATTGAAGTTGAAAAATTAGTTGAAATGATAACGAATCTTTAGTAGAGAGATTTGTTTTGATGAATTGATAAAACCATTAGATGTTGAAAAATAGTAGACGAGTTAAGTACTTTTTTCTTAACTTGTAATTTCGAGGACGAAATTCTTTTAAAGGGGAAGTCTGTAACGACCCAGAATTTTGACCAAATTAAATTGAGAATATTTAATTTATTTTAAATATTTGAACGATAATTTAATTTGAATTCCCGATTTAACTTTGAAATTTGCGATTAAACTATAAAATTTAATCGATTGAAGTTAAATAAAAATTTGAATCTTCAATTATAAGCTGAAGAAAAATATTTCGAAAGCTTTTAAAATTCATAATTATAAAACTGAAGATAATGGAACTCTCAGAATCGAATTTAGAAGTGATTTGTTCAGTTTTGAATTTTAAACGTTTGAATCGATATTTAAAAATAGCCGTCCGAGGCGCAGTCTCGGAATTCGACGAAACCAGTTCCATTGGGTCCGTAATATTGTATTATTACCGGATTTCAATTTTCGTAATTTTGGGAGTTGATACGTGAGCACACGATAGTTAAACGCATTGAAAATTCAATCGACTTCAATTTGAATTTTAAATTTAAAATGTGTCAATATCAAAACACGTTATCTCCCTTACTTCAGCCTTTAATCACGCCTAGTATCACGCCAGCGATCGTGTAACCCATACCCTCGTTCCCTGATAAAAATAATCACCGAACCCTTCTCCTCAGTTTGAATCTACACGAAAAAAAGAAATCTCGTTTCCCTTCCTCCTCCATTTTTAAAATACCGAGCTCCTCTTCCTAAAAATCAAACGCGACCCCTATTTTTTTTCAATCGAACAAAGGGGCGAAGTCAGTTTCGATTTCATATCGAAATCGCGAGCTCGCATTGATGGAGGGGAAATCAAATTCGACTCGTTCGATCAATGGTGGCCGCGGCATCATCATCGTGAGGCGGGGATTCAGGGAGTCGGCAGTGTCGCAAGTCGTGGAGGTCAGGGCTTCGCGAGGCAAGGCAGCGCGACTGGAAGGTGGCTTCGTCATCGAACGAACGAGCAGCTTCGCGAAAATGCAATGGCGCGCGCGTTCTAGGGCGCGGCGACAAGGTGGAGTCGCGGTAGGCTCGAGAGGTGGCAGCCTGGAATTCGACTGGAAGGAGCACGAAGCTCGAGGCAGGCTCGCGTGCGTTGTCAGGCGAGGCCAAAGCGAGGCGCGGGTTCGTATGGTTATGGCGATTGATTTAAGGGAAGGTTGTGATGGATTTTACAGTAAGGTTCGAATCTCCTTTTCTAGTATTTTGGTTTAATATACATATACAGATTTTTCTTTTGATAAATAAAATAAAGTTGTTATAATTTATAACTTTAAAACAATAAAGTATAATATAGATTTTTAATTTGTACAGGAAATGCAGAAACAGTCTGTTTAGTTAAAAATATATATATATAAGCTTGGAAAGTATATGTATACGTAAATGAACTTATACAGTTAAATAGAAAATTTTATTTATACATATATATATAGAAATATTATATAGTAAAGAAATCATGTAAATTTTTATAGATAAAGTTTGAAACAAATAAAAAAAATATATGAATATATAAGGTTTGAAAAATTGGGATATTTTGAATGTTGAAAGTTATATAAGAAAAAAAAAAATTAATTTTAGAATCTATATTGATTTGTTTTGAAAGAAAAAAATTATGTAGTCCCGAAAGAAAAATAAATATAGGTATCTACATTTTTAACTTACGGTTTAATCTAAAATTTTGTAGTGTGGAGATAAAATTTTAGTTTAAATCAAGCTATTATTTTAAAATGAATCATTGGCTAAATAAATTTATCAAATGAAAAATTTATTATTTGATTTGTTCGAATATTAATGAATTTTATAAAAATTGTTTATACTAGGTCTGAAATGGAGAAATGGTCAAAATGATAAATGGGATTGCAAAATTTAAAGCTAAGGTGAGATCTTCTCACTCAGATTTAATTTTGAATTACAGTTATTGATTGTGTTGATTGCTATTGAATGTGCTATTAGATATTTTAGGGTATATCTATTATATATAGCAATATATACATATTGGCATATGTATATATTGGATTGATGATTTCCCGCCTCGTATAGCGGATGAGACCCTATTGCGCCGTTAGTGAGCGGATTTATAAAAACCTATATACCGCGATAATTCCGTACTGGAGCGGAATTGGTATTGTGCTAACATCTTTGGATGTAGGGAAACAGGTTGGAGGGATCCAACTGGATTCCTCAACTGTATTTATTTATTTACAGATGTTGATATATATTCTGTTGTCATATGTTGAGATATGATATTGACTGTTGTGATTGACTAATTGATGCGTTGCATCATCGGATTCAAATTTTGAAATTTAAAAATAACGTTGTTGATTTTAAAAGTGAAATTTTAAAAGTGATCTTTGAAAATATACGTTTATTTAAATTGTTGAATTGATTTACTTTAAAAAGATAAAAGTTAAAACTTTTAAGTTATAAAAGTTGAGATTTTGTGAATTTTAACAAAAAAGTAATTTCTTTTGAAATAAAGAGTTAAGAAATTTATGAAATGGTTTAAGTTGAGATTTTTGAATTCTTGAACCAATGTATATAAAAAGATGTATCAAATTGATATTTATCAATTTAAGTTATTGGAATTTTAAAATAAGTTTTTATAAGAGATATGAAATTTATAATTATAAAATGTGAAGATATGGAATGTATAGAATTATAAATTGTAAAATATGAAATTTATAGATTTATAAAGAATGAAGTTGTAGAATGAATGATTATAAGAAAATTTACTTATAAATTGGATTTCTGCTTTTAAATGGAATATTGATCGGATCGTTAATAAAGAAAATTTATAAATCAAAGTTGTTAAAAAAATATAGAAATAGGATTTATAAATGTTGTTTTATAAATTCAAAATCGATGGAGTTTGATAAATTAAATATAGAAGATTTTTAAAGAAGATATATTCGCGATTTTGGATAGCGAATCTTTATTGAAATAAAACGTGTAGAGATGGCTGAAATTTAGTTAAGTGAATTATATTCACGATTTTGGACAGTGAATATACTCTTAAGAAAAATGGATATGTTCTGGATAAACGATATTATAAAATGAAGTAATTGTTTTAAAAGATGTTTTAAAACGTGTTAAATATCGAAATCATAGATTTCAACATTTATTGTTGAAATAGACGTTTTCGAGAAAATAAGGAAATGGTGGACTATAACACTGTTGTTATAGTAAATGATTTCCGAAAGGAAATGTTTTTAATGTAGTATTGGGATTTATATATCTATCTAAATTTCGAATCCCTATACTAGTGATTTTGAGTCGTCGTAACGATGTTTTACGCAACATTCGTTTTGACTCAAATAAATGTGTTAAAAGAATATTTTCCTCAAAGGATGAATATATACTTAATTTGATTTAAGTATATCGAATATTTTCAAGTGTTGAAAATGAATAGATTTGTGAAACACTTATATTTAAATAAGTATGGAAATGCTTTTCCAATGAAATGAACGTTTTGAGAATTTATCTTTGTAAAAGATAAATTGAAATTGAATATTGAAAATCGATTTGAAAATCGTATATCAGAAGATATTTTGAAATATAAATTCAATATGGAATTTATAAAGAAATGGGAATTCGTTTTAAAAATAAACGTTGATTTATTTTTGAAGTGTGGAAATTATATATCTAGTAAGATATTTTTGAAGAATGAAATAATTTGGGAAAATTATTTGGAATCTGATGATGTTGCGCATCTTTATTGATAGTTAAATAACCGACTATCAATAATTACCTTTAGATAGGTATTTGTTGTGAATTGGATGAATTGAATGCCACACTTATTTTTGAATAAACGCTCACTATTCGGGTTAACCGGGAAAGGACCATGGGGTCGTATAACCCATTCCGAATATGTGATACGTCGTTATGAATCGCAATTGAAGACCGGTGTTGAAGACCGGATATTTTTGAAAACGGAAGGATTACCGTCGAGTTACTCTACATCGACTGATCTTCGATTTAGAGGTTTTATCACCCTTAGTGACGGGAAGTCCTGACGTGATTGAAAATTATCCGGAATTGCAAGGGCTTCGTGAGAAGTGCCTTCGGTTCTGTTCGATCCCGGAACAGACTTGTATGGATTGTGTGTCTGACGTTACAATTTGAGATATAAAGCTGATTTCTTTCAAATACATTTCTGTTGGTGGCGGAGAATTTATTCTCTTAGCTTAACACCCTTCTCTGAGACGTACGAGCTCAAAGGTTATGTAGTTGAAATTTATCAGCGATATATCCCAATTTGGTAACGTGGCATACTGAGTGTTGCTGTGAAATGATCAGTGTTTGATCATTTGTGATATGATCATTTGTTTGATCTTATATCTTTGTGATCATAGGTTGATCATTTTGTTTGACCCGAAGCAGGGCTTTTTGAGAAAGCGTAGCTTTGTGGACGAGACTTCGTCGAGCCTCACACCCCGGAAATGGTCGAAACAGGACGAATGCAGCAAGGTTCTAGGGAGTAGCGCCCCTTAGTGTATGTCATTCCTTCTGGATAAAGGTGGTATCATGGTATGGAGCCCAGATACTTAACCTCTGTGGTTGCTGCAAAATTTATTTCTTTGTGGTTGTTGGAATCGGGGATCCTCGGGAAGATCGGTGACGATCGGGGGATGGCATACGCGTGTCAGTAGTTACCTATTTTTGCAGAGGTAACCCGGCCTTGTGTTGGCAGAGATCCGGTTAGGTTCTCGGGTCGTCTATTCCAGGGACGTACCCATCGTGGATAGGAAGTTCCTTAGCCTGACCATTTGTTGGAAATCCAAACTCCAATACGAACCTTGTACGGTATTAGTTGTAGAACCTGCCATTTACGTACGGTGGTCACCACTGTTTAGATGGTAGCTATAGTAGGCATACGATACTGGTCGTATGTTGGCTAAGATTAATATTATACTTTCGAAATGTTTTCTACACTATGCACTAATAATAATATCAAAAAGAATTTGATTTTGCGTAGTAAGCATCTTTGACTATCATAAGAAGAAATCTCCTCCAATTCTGCGTTTGCATTGTGTGTGTGGCGGGAGGTCTTATGGTAGTTTCATTTTCCAAAAGCATTGCGAATTGACATTAAAAATTATTTTTGTTGTTATAAAGAATAACTATTTTACAATCTCACACCAGTCACCATGACTGACTCGGAGTTTATTGTTCCCTTCTAAACTCTGGGTGCCCACCAATTTCCATACGGGCAGTCTAGAGTTAGATTATCAGGATATTCTGGATATTCTGGAGCTTTGGAGATAAGCTGGAGGACGAGACGTAGTATTTGTACCTGATATATTTATTCCGCTGTGTATTCTGTATGAGGACAAGTTATATAACTGTCCATTGTTGTATTGAGTTGTATATTGACTCTGATGATTGATGTATGTATAAAATGATATAGTTCTTTGTTTTAGAGATTATTCATTTATCTATTATATATTGTTCCGCTGCGATGTGTAAGATTCTGATATTGTTCTGTCTCTGTTCTGTATCTGTTGTTGTTTTGTTGTTCTTCTTCTCTTTTTCTTCTATCTTCTTCTTCTTCTACTTTTTCTTCTTTCTTAAAACCATAACTTTTCGGGTTTCCGGCATTCGATGGCTCAGCAGTCGATAAAGTGAGTATCGATGTTGAATTTTCGAAAGTCGAAAATTTTCGGGATGTTACATTTACATATATTGTAACGACCCAGAATTTTGAACAAATTAAATTGAGAATATTTAATTAATTTTAAATATTTGAATGATGATTTAATTTGAATCCCGAATGTAACTTTGAATTTGGCGATTAAATTATAAAATTTAATCAATTGAGGTAGAATAAAAATTTGAATCTTCAGTCTTACGCTGAAGAAAAATATTTCAAACGCTTGTAAAATTTATATCGATAACACTGAAGATAACAGCAGCTTCAGAATTTAAATTTAAACTGTTTTGTTCAGTTTTGAAATTTAATCGTTCGAATTGATATTGGAAAATAGCCGTCCGAGGCACAGTCTCGGAATTCGACGAAACCAGTTCCATTGGGTCCGTAATATCGAATTATTGCCGGATTTCAAATTTCGTGGCATTTGGATTTGTTATGTGAGAATATGACGTATAAACGCATCGAAATTTATTCGAATTCGAATTTAAATTTAAATTTAAATGGGTCAATATCATCCACTTTCGTTCCTAAAATTTCGCCTAATACCACGCAAGGAATCACGGAAGAAAATCGTGCATCCCATGTCTTCTGTCTTCCTCCACTCTTTTGAAATCATTCCCCTCTCTTCAATTAAAAACGAAATTTCCATCTCCAGTTAAAAGTAAAGAAATGGCCGACTTCGGAGAAAGAAAAAAATCGAAGCCTCTACCTCTATTATTTTCGAAATGAAATCGAAACAATCTTCGTTCAAACAAAATAGTGGTAGAAATAAAATCGCCTGCATTTACTTTCGCTCCTCCTCAACTCAGCATAACCGTTCGAAAAAATCAATGACGAAGTGGAGGGCTCGATTTCGAGCAAGGTCTGGGAAGCGCGAACGAGCGCGATGGTGGTGACGCGGCAATGGAGGATGGTGTCGCGATGGTCGCGTAGGCGTGGACGAGCTTTGTTGGTGGTCAATTTCGACAGTAGGATTGTCGGAGGGACGTATGCAAGCACGAGGCGGCGGCGTTCAAGTGGGGCAACTCGCGTGGGGGGGAGCAGTTCAGAAAACAAACAGCGATCGATCGAAGCCTGGTAGGGGGCGAGGGACTCTCGAGGTCGCGATTTGCGTTTGTCAAGGTGGTTTTCGATGAGGCGGAAGCTTCGATGGATTGGGGTGTCGAGTTCGATCTCGTGCAGATCTGGAGCTGGAGCTTGAAGCTCTTGGGTTCTCTCGTTCGAAGGTAACCAAATCCCAACACTTAGGTCTAAGGATTTCTTAAGTTAAAATCTGGTAATGAATTCGTTAGTGCGTAGCTCACAGTTAAGTAAATTATTGTATGTGTTGTTACTGTAATTAGTATACATATATTGATATCTTAAAATAATTTAATAACATTTTAATTTAATGATAAGTTAGTTTAAACTTTTAAATTAAACTGTTTATCAAAATTCAACAGTAAAGTAAAATTTGAAATTTTATTTACCCAATAGATGTCAACTCGAATATGAGAATCATTATCAACTATGAATTATTTCTTATTTAAAATCAAGCGTATAAATTATTATCTCAAGGGATACCAAAGGTATTTACTCCAAATGTAAATTAGGTTAGTTTGACTATTATTTAAAACTAGTTTAATTTTAAAATAAATGGGTTTGAAGATTTAACTATTTTAGCTACAAAAAGGATTTAAAGAAAAGTTGGATTTATACAGTTTCTGGTATATGTAGTTTAAAGAAAAAAATTACATATGTTGCAGTAAGGTTTCAAAAAAAAAAACGAAATCTGTTTTAAGAATTTAATAGTGAAATGTATTACTGTTTATTTTTATAGTAAAATGAAAAATAGAAATTATTTTATCTTTGGAAGATATAAGGATTTAAGTTAACTATAAATCTATATCTAGCCTACTGTTCTTTTAGAAGAAAGTATATTCAGGAAATGAATTTGTTGATATCAAATTTTTAGTTAATTAAATTAACTAGATAATATAGAAACTTATTAGGTGGAAAATTGGTTTAGATAGAACTATCAGTTAATTTAACTATTAAAATGAAATCATCGATGAATCAAAATTATCAAATGAAAATTTATTATTCGATCTGTTCGAATATTAATAAATCGTATAAATGTTTATACAGTTTGAAATCGTAAAGGGAACAAGACGAAATGGAAACGGATTGCTAATAAAAGCAAAGGTGAGATCTTCTCACTCAAAAATTGAAAAGTGGAATTTTCAGTTATTGATTTGATTGCTATTGGATGTGATATTAGATATATTAGGATATATCTATATATATAGCAATATATACATATTGGCATATGTATATATTGGATTGATGATTTCCCGCCTCGTATAGCGGATGAGACCCTATTGCGCCATTAGTAAGCGGATTATTTTTATAAAACCATATACCGCGATATTCCACCTCGAAGTGGAATTGGTATTGTGCTAATATCTTTGGATGCAGGGAAACAGGTTGGAGGGATCCAACTGGATTCCTCACCAGTATTTATTTATTTACAGATATTGATGTATATTCTGTTATCATATTGATATATGATGCTTGTTGTCGTGATTGACGAATTGGTGCGTTGCATCATCGGATTCATTTTTGAAATTTAAAAATAACGACTTTTACTTTAAAAGGATTTTTAAAGGGATTTTTGAAAATATACGTTTTATGGAATTTTTGAATTGATTTATAAACGTTAAGATTTTAAAGTTATAAAAGTTATAATTTTTAGTGAAATATAACCAAAGTGTCGTTTTTAAATTAAAAGTTGATTTATTTATAAAATGGTTTAAGTTGGGATTTTTGAAATAACCATAAACGATTTGTATAAAAAGATTTATAAAAATTGATATTTATAAATCAAATATTGGAATTATAAAATGAGTTTTTATAAGTGTTAAAAATGAAATATTATGGAATCCGTAAGTGAATGAAATTTATAGATTTATAAGTTATAAAATGGATGAAACTGTAGAATGAAGGATTTATAAGAAATTAACTTATAAATTGGATTTTTGCCTTTAAATGGAATATTGATCGAATTTGTTAATAAAAGAGATTTATTAAATCAAAGTTATGAATTATGAAGATGAATTTATAAACGTTGTTTTATGAATTCGAAAATAAATCAAATTTGATTGATTTTAAATATAGAGATTATTAAGGGAATTTTATCCACGATTTTGGACAGTGGATAATTCTTGAAATAAATGTGTAGAAAAGATTGAAATTTGGTTATTGGAGTATATTCACGATTTTGGACAGTGAATATATTATTGAAAAAAAAATGGTTATGTTTGGAAAAGCGATATGGTTGGAAAAGCGATATTAAAAATGAAGTTAATTGTTTAAAAGATGTTTTAAAACGTGTAAACTATCGAAACCATAGATTTCAACAATTACTGTTGAAATAGACGTTTCGAGAAGTAGAAGGAAATGATGGACTATAACACTGTTGTTATAGTAAATGATTTCCGAAAGGAAATGTTTTTATCTAGTATTGGGATTTATATACCTATCTTAAAATCCGAATCCCTATACTAGTGATTTCGAGTCGTCGTAACGATGTTTTACGCAACATTCGTTTTGACTCAAATAAATGTTGTTATAGTAAATGGTTTCCTTAAAGAATGAAATATATACTTAATATTGTTTAAGTATATCGAATATTTTCCAAGTGTTGAAAATAAATAGATTTGTGAAATACTTATTATTAAATAAGTATGGGAATGTTTTCCAAAATGAAATGAAACGTTTTTGAGAATTTATCCTTGTAAAGATAAATTGAAATTGAATATTTGAAATCGATTTGAGAATCGTATATCAGTAGATATTTTGAAAAATATAAATTCACTATGGAATTTATAAAAGAAAGGGGAATTGTTTTAGAAAAATAAACGTTGATTTATCTTTGAAGTGTGGAAATTTTATATCTAGTAAAGATATTTTGGAAGATAAATAATTTGGAAAATTATTTGGAATCTGATGATGTTGCGCATCTTTATTGATAGTTAAATAACCGACTATCAATAATTACCTTGAATATGGTATTTGTTGTGAATTGGATGAATGGAATGCCACACTTATTTTTGAATAAGCGCTCACTATTCGGGTTAGCCGGGAAAGGACCATGGGGTCGTATAACCCATTCCGAATATGTGATACGTCGTTATGAATTGCATTCGAAGACCGGTGTGAAGACCGGATATTTTTGAAAACGGAAGGATTACCGTCGAGTTACTCTACATCGGCTGATCTCCGGTTTAGAGGTTTTATCACCCTTAGTGACGGGAAGTCCGGACGTGATTAGAAATTTATCCGGATGTGCAAGGGCTTCGTGAGAAGTGCCTTCGGTTCTGTTCGATCCCGGAACAGACTTGTATGGATTGTGTGTCTGACGTTACAATTTGAGATATAAAGCTGATTTCTTTCAAATACATTTCTGTTGGTGGCGGAGAATTTATTCTCTTAGCTTAACACCCTTCTCTGAGACATACGAGCTCAGAGGTTATGTAGTTGAAATTTATCAGCGATATATCCCAATTTGGTAACGTGGCATACTGAGTGTTGCTGTGAAATGATCAGTGTTTGATCATTTGCGATATGATCATTTGTTTGATCTTATATCTTTGTGATCATAGGTTGATCATTTTGTTTGACCCGAAGCATGGCTTTGTAGAAAGCGTAGCTTTGTGGACGAGACTTCGTCGAGCCTCACACCCCGGAAATGGTCAAAACAGGAAGGATGCGGCAAGGTTCTAGGGAGTAGCGCCCCTTAGTGTATGTCATTCCTTCTGGATAAAGGTGGTATCATGGTATGGAGCCCAGATACTTAACCTCTGTGGTTACTGCATTATTATTATTATGTGGTTTGTTGCGAATCGGGGATCCTCGGGAAGATCGGTGACGATCGGGGGATGGCATACGCGTGTCAGTAGTTACCTACTTTTGCAGAGGTAACCCGGCCTTGTGTTGGCAGAGATCTAACCGTAATGTTAGGTTATTTCTCGGGTCGTCTATTCCAGGGACGTACCCATCGTGGATAGGAAGTTCCTTAGCCTGACCATTTGTTGGAAATCCAAACTCCAATACGCACCTTGTACGGTATTAGTTGTAGAACCTGCCATTTACGTACGGTGGTCACCACTGTTTAGATGGTAGCTATAGTAGGCATACGATACTGGTCGTATGTTGGCTAAGATTAATATTATACTTTCGAAATGTTTTCTACACTATGCACTAATAATAATATCAAAAAGAATTTGATTTTGCGTAGTAAGCATCTTTGACTATCATAAGAAGAAATCTCCTCCAATTCTGCGTTTGCATTGTGTGTGTGGCGGGAGGTCTTATGGTAGTTTCATTTTCCAAAAGCATTGCGAATTTGTTTTATTTTCTTTGTGAAAGAATAACTGTTTTACGATCTCACACCAGTCACCATGACTGACTCGGAGTTTATTGTTCCCTTCTAAACTCTGGGTGCCCACCAATTTCCACACGGGCAGCCTAGAGTTAGGTTATCAGGATATTCTGGATATTCTGGAGCTTGGAGATAAGCTAGAGGACGAGACGTAGTATTTGTATCTGATATTATTTATTCCGCTGTGTATTCTGTATGAGGACAAGTTATATAAATGTCCATTGTTGTATATTGACTCTGATGATTGATGTATGTATAAACTGATATAGCTCTTTGTTTTAAAAGACTAGTGTATATTTATTATATATTGTTCCGCTGCGATGTGTAAGATTCTGATATTGTTTCCTGTTCTGCTCTTGTTCTGTTGTTGTTCTTTTTTTCTTTCTCTTCTCTCTTTTCTTTCCTTTTCTTCTTTCTTCTTCTGTTTTCTTCTTTCTAAAACCATCACTATTGGAGTTTCCGGCACTTGATTGCTCGGTAGTCGATAAAGTGAGTATAGATGTCGAATTTTCGAAAGTCGAAAATTCCCGTACGTGACAGCATGGTATCAGAGCATATGGTTAAGCGACAACCCTGCTCTGTTGGGTGTTACTCATTAGAGATAGAGTCAGTAGTACTCTATAATGAGTTGAGAGTAATAATAGATATGAGCGCGTATTTGTTATTGAATATAAAATTGTTTTATATTGTGATGATTGGTTTATTGAGTGGCATATGAACCTTCGTCGGCACAGTCTTCGCAACTGGATCGAAGGGGTTTCTAAACACTCGAATAGAACAGTTCGGCACAATATTGTTTTAAATAGGGTGAATGAAATAATTTTGCCCAAAATTATTTTTGTATATAAAAGAAATGATTTTCTATAAATTATTACAGTATATGGTTGCATAGTTGTTAGGAAGTAATAATATTAAATTATTATCAATGAAATTGAATAAGAAATTGTAATGGTAACTCCAAAGTTAAGAAATAATTCACATACAAATGAAATTTAAGAATTAAATTATAAATGTGACTTATAATTGGAAGTAGAATTCCAGAGAAGTATTTGGAAATGTTTTGAAAAGAGTTTGTAAATTTTGAAGATTTGGAAATTTTAAATCTTTTTGATTTGAAAATGAATTTCAAAGGTTTTGAAAAGTATTTTGAAGGAATGAAAAGCTCTAAACTCTTTTCGGTCGCTGGAAAACAACTTCGGTAATGACTGCAGCATCACCGGTGTTCATTTTCGGGTTTCCAAAAGAGGAATTGCTGCCAAACTGTTTTAAATAGAAGTTGTTGGGAAAATTTGGGTTTTGTTTTGGAAATTCAAAGGATGATTTGAATTGATTTCAAAATGATTTTTGAAAAGGTTGAAAAAGACTCCGGAATGCTATATAAAGATAATTATGAAATATTATTAAGTTGATAACTTATGGAATTTGAATATTGATAGAATAAATTCAATTTAAAGGAATGGAATTAGTAATAAGAATATATAAATGATTATATAAATCGAAATGTAAATAAGTTGATAACTTATAAAAGATTTGAAAATGAATAGAACTGGAATTAAATTTGATTTGTGAAGTATTAAACTAAAAATTGTAAGTGAAGCTTATTGAATGAAGTGAATAAGATTAAAACTGAATGTTAAACTTCTTTTGAATTTGGTAGTAAATGAAGTTGAAACCGAATTTGAATAAATAAATTGGAGTAGTAACAAATGAATTGGAATGAGAGTTCAAATTGAATGAAATAGATATATAACTTCAACAGTGAGGTAAAGATGGTATAAGTAGTTTATATTGAAAATTTTGTAATGGAATTTGCAAAATGATTTGAATGTGTAACTAGATATTATGGCTAGTAGGACATACAGGTGTTATAAAAGGAATTGGAATTTTGATTTTGAAGAGAATTTGAATTGCTCGAAAAAGGTATGTGTTTAAATTTGAATATGAGATTTGATGACTTATTTCTCTAGCCGCTTGGCTTTTTCTTTTTTTCTTTTTGAAATCTGAGAGTCCGTAGGGACGTTTTGTAGTCGTACCGTATTAGCCGCGCAAAGGAGACGCTGGCGAAATATTTCGAAAATTCCGAGTGTTAGAAAATTTTTGAGAAATTTTGAAAGTTAAAATTTGAATTTAAGTTTAAATTTGAATTTTGAAGCAAACAATGTTGTTTAAAACTCATAATTGAAATTTGAGAGTTAGTTAAAGTAATAACGAATCTTTAGTAGAAAGATTTGTTTTGGTAAAATTGATAAAACTGTTGAATGTTGAAAAAAAATAGTAGACGAGTTAAGGACTTTTTTTCCTAACTTGTAATTTCGAGGACGAAATTCTTTTAAGGAGGGAAGTCTGTAACGACCCAGAATTTTGAACAAATTAAATTGAGAATATTTAATTAATTTTAAATATTTGAATGATGATTTAATTTGAATCCCGAATGTAACTTTGAATTTGGCGATTAAATTATAAAATTTAATCGATTGAGGTAGAATAAAAATTTGAATCTTCAGTCTTACGCTGAAGAAAAATATTTCAAACGCTTGTAAAATTTATATTGATAACACTGAAGATAACAGCAGCTTCAGAATTTAAATTTAAACTGTTTTGTTCAGTTTTGAAATTTAATCGTTCGAATTGATATTAGAAAATAGCCGTCCAAGGCACAGTCTCGGAATTCGACGAAACCAGTTCCATTGGGTCCGTAA
Source organism: Allium fistulosum (assembly GCA_030737815.1). NCBI lineage: Eukaryota > Viridiplantae > Streptophyta > Magnoliopsida > Asparagales > Amaryllidaceae > Allium > Allium fistulosum. The sequence continues at coordinate 1,021,707,064 of CM060908.1, forward strand.
TATCGAATTATTGCCGGATTTCAAATTTCGTGGCATTTGGAGTTGTTATGTGAGAATATGACGTGTAAACGCATCGAAATTTATTCGAATTCGAATTTAAATTTAAATTTAAATGGGTCAATATCATCCACTTTCGTTCCTAAAATTTCGCCTAATACCACGCAAGGAATCACGGAAGAAAATCGTGCATCCCATGTCTTCTGTCTTCCTCCACTCTTTTGAAATCATTCCCCTCTCTTCAATTAAAAACGAAATTTCCATCTCTAGTTGAAAGAAAAGAAATGGCCGACTTCGGAGAAAGAAAAAAATCGAAGCCTCTACCTCTATTATTTTCGAAATGAAATCGAAACAATCTTCGTTCAAACAAAATAGTGGCAAAAATAAAATCGCCTGCATTTACTTTCGCTCCTCCTCAACTCAGCATAACCGTTCGAAAAAATCAATGACGAAGTGGAGGGCTCAATTTCGAGCAAGGTCTGGGAAGCGCGAACGAGCGCGATGGTGGTGACGCGGCAATGGAGGATGGTGTCGCGATGGTCGCGTACGCGTGGACGAGCTTTGTTGGTGGTCAATTTCGACAGTAGGATGGTCGGAGGGACGTATGCAAGCACGAGGCGGCGGCGTTCAAGTGGGGCAACTCGCGTGGGGGGGAGCAGTTCAGAAAACAAACAGCGATCGATCGAAGCCTGGTAGGGGGCGAGGGACTCTCGAGGTCGCGATTTGCGTTTGTCAGGGTGGTTTTCGATGAGGCGGAAGCTTCGATGGATTGGGGTGTCGAGTTCGATCTCGTGCAGATCTGGAGCTGGAGCTTGAAGCTCTTGGGTTCTCTCGTTCGAAGGTAACCAAATCCCAACACTTAGGTCTAAGGATTTCTTAAGTTAAAATCTGGTAATGAATTCGTTAGTGCATAGCTCATAGTTAAGTAAATTATTGTATGTGTTGTTACTGTAATTAGTATACATATATTGATATCTTAAAATAATTTAATAACATTTTAATTTAATGATAAGTTAGTTTAAACTTTTAAATTAAACTGTTTATCAAAATTCAACAGCAAAGTAAAATTTGAAATTTTATTTACCCAATAGATGTCAACTCGAATATGAGAATCATTATCAACTATGAATTATTTCTTATTTAAAATCAAGCGTATAAATTATTATCTCAAGGGATACCAAAGGTATTTACTCCAAATGTAAATTAGGTTAGTTTGACTATTATTTAAATCTAGTTTAATTTTAAAATAAATGGGTTTGAAGATTTAACTATTTTAGCTATAAAAAGGATTTAAAGAAAAGTTGGATTTATACAGTTTCTGGTATATGTAGTTTAAAGAAAAAAATTACATATGTTGCAGTAAGGTTTAAAAAAAAAACGAAATCTGTTTTAAGAATTTAATAGTGAAATGTATTACTGTTTATTTTTATAGTAAAAAGAAAAATAGAAATTATTTTATCTTTGGAAGATATAAGGATTTAAGTTAACTATAAATCTATATCTAGCCTACTGTTCTTTTAGAAGAAAGTATATTCAGTAAATGAATTTGTTGATATCAAATTTTTAGTTAATTAAATTAACTAGATAATATAGAAACTTATTAGGTGGAAAATTGGTTTAGATAGAACTATCAGTTAATTTAACTATTAAAATGAAATCATCGATGAATCAAAATTATCAAATGAAAATTTATTATTCGATCTTTTCGAATATTAATAAATCGTATAAATGTTTATACAGTTTGAAATCGTAAAGGGAACAAGACGAAATGGAAACGGATTGCTAATAAAAGCAAAGGTGAGATCTTCTCACTCAAAAATTGAAAAGTGGAATTTTCAGTTATTGATTTGATTGCTATTGGATGTGATATTAGATATAATAGGATATATCTATATATATAGCAATATATACATATTGGCATATGTATATATTGGATTGATGATTTCCCGCCTCGTATAGCGGATGAGACCCTATTGCGCCGTTAGTAAGCGGATTATTTTTATAAAACCCATATACCGCGATATTCCACCTCGAAGTGGAATTGGTATTGTGCTAATATCTTTGGATGCAGGGAAACAGGTTGGAGGGATCCAACTGGATTCCTCACCAATATTTATTTATTTACAGATATTGATGTATATTCTGTTATCATATTGATATATGATGCTTGTTGTCGTGATTGACGAATTGGTGTGTTGCATCATCGGATTCATTTTTGAAATTTAAAAATAATGACTTTTACTTTAAAAGGATTTTTAAAGGGATTTTTGAAAATATACGTTTTATGGAATTTTTGAATTGATTTATAAACGTTAAGATTTTAAAGTTATAAAAGTTATAATTTTTAGTGAAATATAACCAAAGTGTCGTTTTTAAATTAAAAGTCGATTTATTTATAAAATGGTTTAAGTTGGGATTTTTGAAATAACCATAAACGATTTGTATAAAAAGATTTATAAAAATTGATATTTATAAATCAAATATTGGAATTATAAAATGAGTTTTTATAAGTGTTAAAAATGAAATATTATGGAATCCGTAAGTGAATGAAATTTATAGATTTATAAATTGTGAAGTTATAAAATGGATGAAACTGTAGAATGAAGGATTTATAAGAAATTAACTTATAAATTGGATTTTTGCCTTTAAATGGAATATTGATCGAATTTGTTAATAAAAGAGATTTATTAAATCAAAGTTATGAATTATGAAGATGAATTTATAAACGTTGTTTTATAAATTCGAAAATAAATCAAATTTGATTGATTTTAAATATAGAGATTATTAAGGGAATTTTATCCACGATTTTGGACAGTGGATAATTCTTGAAATAAATGTGTAGAAAAGATTGAAATTTGGTTATTGGAGTATATTCACGATTTTGGACAGTGAATATATTATTGAAAAAAAATGGTTATGTTTGGAAAAGCGATATGGTTGGAAAAGCGATATTAAAAATGAAGTTAATTGTTTAAAAGATGTTTTAAAACGTGTAAACTATCGAAACCATAGATTTCAACAATTACTGTTGAAATAGACGTTTTCGAGAAGTAGAAGGAAATGATGGACTATAACACTGTTGTTATAGTAAATGATTTCCGAAAGGAAATGTTTTTATCTAGTATTGGGATTTATATACCTATCTTAAAATCTGAATCCCTATACTAGTGATTTCGAGTCGTCGTAACGATGTTTTACGCAACATTCATTTTGACTCAAATAAATGTTGTTATAGTAAATGGTTTCCTTAAAGAATGAAATATATACTTAATATTGTTTAAGTATATCGAATATTTTCCAAGTGTTGAAAATAAATAGATTTGTGAAATACTTATTATTAAATAAGTATGGGAATGTTTTCCAAAATGAAATGAAACGTTTTTGAGAATTTATCCTTGTAAAGATAAATTGAAATTGAATATTTGAAATCGATTTGAGAATCGTATATCAGTAGATATTTTGAAAAATATAAATTCACTATGGAATTTATAAAAGAAAGGGGAATTGTTTTAGAAAAATAAACGTTGATTTATCTTTGAAGTGTGGAAATTTTATATCTAGTAAAGATATTTTGGAAGATAAATAATTTGGAAAATTATTTGGAATCTGATGATGTTGCGCATCTTTATTGATAGTTAAATAACCGACTATCAATAATTACCTTGAATATGGTATTTGTTGTGAATTGGATGAAAGGAATGCCACACTTATTTTTGAATAAGCGCTCACTATTCGGGTTAGCCGGGAAAGGACCATGGGGTCGTATAACCCATTCCGAATATGTGATACGTCGTTATGAATTGCATTCGAAGACCGGTGTGAAGACCGGATATTTTTGAAAACGAAAGGATTACCGTCGAGTTACTCTACATCGGCTGATCTCCGGTTTAGAGGTTTTATCACCCTTAGTGACGGGAAGTCCGGACGTGATTAGAAATTTATCCGGATGTGCAAGGGCTTCGTGAGAAGTGCCTTCGGTTCTGTTCGATCCCGGAACAGACTTGTATGGATTGTGTGTCTGACGTTACAATTTGAGATATAAAGCTGATTTCTTTCAAATACATTTCTGTTGGTGGCGGAGAATTTATTATCTTAGCTTAACACCCTTCTCTGAGACATACGAGCTCAGAGGTTATGTAGTTGAAATTTATCAGCGATATATCCCAATTTGGTAACGTGGCATACTGAGTGTTGCTGTGAAATGATCAGTGTTTGATCATTTGCGATATGATCATTTGTTTGATCTTATATCTTTGTGATCATAGGTTGATCATTTTGTTTGACCCGAAGCATGGCTTTGTAGAAAGCGTAGCTTTGTGGACGAGACTTCGTCGAGCCTCACACCCCGGAAATGGTCAAAACAGGAAGGATGCGGCAAGGTTCTAGGGAGTAGCGCCCCTTAGTGTATGTCATTCCTTCTGGATAAAGGTGGTATCATGGTATGGAGCCCAGATACTTAACTTCTGTGGTTACTGCATTATTATTATTATGTGGTTTGTTGCGAATCGGGGATCCTCAGGAAGATCGGTGACGATCGGGGGATGGCATACGCGTGTCAGTAGTTACCTACTTTTGCAGAGGTAACCCGGTCTTGTGTTGGCAAAGATCTAACCGTAATGTTAGGTTATTTCTCGGGTCGTCTATTCCAGGGACGTACCCATCGTGGATAGGAAGTTCCTTAGCCTGACCATTTGTTGGAAATCCAAACTCCAATACGCACCTTGTACGGTATTAGTTGTAGAACCTGCCATTTACGTACGGTGGTCACCACTGTTTAGATGGTAGCTATAGTAGGCATACGATACTGGTCGTATGTTGGCTAAGATTAATATTATACTTTCGAAATGTTTTCTACACTATGCACTAATAATAATATCAAAAAAGAATTTGATTTTGCGTAGTAAGCATCTTTGACTATCATAAGAAGAAATCTCCTCCAATTTTGCGTTTGCATTGTGTGTGTGGCGGGAGGTCTTATGGTAGTTTCATTTTCCAAAAGCATTGCGAATTTGTTTTATTTTCTTTGTGAAAGAATAACTGTTTTACGATCTCACACCAGTCACCATGACTGACTCGGAGTTTATTGTTCCCTTCTAAACTCTGGGTGCCCACCAATTTCCACACGGGCAGCCTAGACTTAGGTTATCAGGATATTCTGGATATTCTGGAGCTTGGAGATAAGCTGGAGGACGAGACGTAGTATTTGTATCTGATATTATTTATTCCGCTGTGTATTCTGTATGAGGACAAGTTATATAAATGTCCATTGTTGTATATTGACTCTGATGATTGATGTATGTATAAACTGATATAGCTCTTTGTTTTAAAAGACTAGTGTATATTTATTATATATTGTTCCGCTGCGATGTGTAAGATTCTGATATTGTTTCCTGTTCTGCTCTTGTTCTGTTGTTGTTCTTTTTTTCTTTCTCTTCTCTCTTTTCTTTCCTTTTCTTCTTTCTTCTTCTGTTTTCTTCTTTCTAAAACCATCACTATTGGAGTTTCCGGCACTCGATTGCTCGGTAGTCGATAAAGTGAGTATCGATGTCGAATTTTCGAAAGTCGAAAATTCCCGTACGTGACATATATTGTAACATTTTTTCGATTATTAGGTATCTTTAAGGTTTATTAGATTTCTTATATTTTAGATGAAAAGTCATGACATTATATATATCATTAAAATTTACAATACTAAGATGATGGTAGTTTGAGAAAAAAATAAAAAAATAACCAAGTAAAAAAAGAAAATACTTTGTTATTAAAATAAAATATATTAATGCACATTGAATGTATAGTTATAACAGTTAATAAAGCAATAAATATACTTCTACAAATATAGTAACACTTAATTTAATATGTTAGTAGCCTGTACTTATTGCCAAGTATAATAACACAATTTGGGTAATGACTAGACAGTTTTTAATTTATGCACCCATTACAGGGATCGGCTCCCCCTTACTATTGCTATATTGATATTCAGAAGGATTTTAGGTGTTACAAAAATAGGGTGTAGATAACTCCACTTTAGTTTATGTTAATATATGTATCTTAGAAGTTGTTGCTTTTATGCAGATAATATCACAAGTTGGGATGATGTTGTCATAGCATATGAGCCTGTATAGGCAATTGGAACATGTAAAGTATGTGCCTAAGCTATTGGCCTGAAACTTAAGCTATTGAATATAAGTATGCTCCGGTTTAACATGTAATTTCTTCTGTTCATCGAAGCTAACTTACTAGAAACTTGAGATAAAACATAAGCTATTGAATACTTCATTGTATACACAATTGTGTCAAGATGAACTTAAGACGAGGCCATGGTCAGCCCATTGATGAATCACAACTAATGAATATGGACACCTAACCTGATTTTACAGCCTCAAGTTGTATTCATGGTTTCAAAAATTCACCTAATGGCTGATGTAATATTGAATTTTGTTTTCTTTCTCTTATTACAGGTTCAGTGAATGGTGGTAACTGTGATGAGCTTGCCAAGCAATAAGACATCGATGGATTTTTGGTCGGAGGTGCTTCTTTGAAGGTATACACATATATAAACCCAATTTTTTTTGAAATGGTAATTTATATACAACAAATCACTGGACAACATATCACATGTCAATAAACGTTCGAATCACGCTACGCAAGTTTCGAACTTGTGACCTCTCGCACCAAAGTTGAATCACTTAACCACTGGGACAATGGTGCTTGTCAATATATACACCTTTTAAATTCCCTAATATGATAAGTGGAGCTGATGTTACTTTGTCTAAGTGGTAACTAAATCAAACGATTCAGTATTTCTCTTAGTTGCTTCATTCGCATTGACAACTGCCCTCTACATGATTATTTTAACAATTTCAATTTATTCTTTGTAATCTATTTTCTATTCCAAAATCTGGAAATGCACCCATATATTAGCAGCATTAAATGTGATCCCACCATTCATCGATACGATGTTCTTATCCCAAATTATTACATGCATATGTTTCCTATGAAACCAACGTATATACAGATTTTCATGAAGATCATATTTAGTGATATAAGCGATGGATATACAACTTTTGATTTCATGTTGAATTGTGTAACTCTAAGAAGTATGGGGGGTACTATATATATGTATTGGTATTCAATTTTCTACATGCTTGGGAGAAATACAAATACTGATATTTTCTTTTGGTTTCATACGGCACTACAAGAAAATGTTATATTAATAGCAAACTTGGATTAAATAAATTAACTAAGTTTAAAACAAGTAACCAAGTAACTAAGTTAACTAAGATATAAAAATTAATTAAGTTTATAAGAATTAACTAAGTTTATAATAATAATAATAGTAAATTAAATAAGTTAACTAAGTTATATAAAAATTAATTAAGTTTGTGAAAATTATCTAAGTTTATAATAATAATAATAATAATAATAATAAAACTGACTATGTTTTATAAAAATTATCTGATTTTTATAAAAATTAACTAAGTTAGCTAAGTTAATAAAGTTACAAAATTAATTAAGTTTATAAAAATTAAATAAGTTTATAATAATAATAATAATAAATTAAATAAGTTAACTAAGTTTATAAAAATTAATTAAGTTTATAAAAATTAACTAAGTTTGTAATAATAATAAAATTGACTAGGTTAACTAAGATTTATTAAAATTAATTAAGTTTATAATAATAATAATATAATAATAATAAATAATAATAATGAAGATGGCCGGGTGTTTGGATGGTGTAGTTACTGTCCGAGTTTGGTATTGCCTGAAGGAGTTTGGATGGTGTCGCTAAAGTAGTGTTATCTTGATGGTCTTTGAGTTGCTCTTGCCTGCATGAGTCTTGCATGGCTTGCTTGTTTATATTCAGGCCTTTATGTCTTGGAACCTATGCCTATTCTTCTGACCTGAAACTTATTTTTGCATTCCCTCTCCTTTCCATGTTGTTTTGTATGTTTCTAACCTGACTGAGTGTGTAACAACCCGCATATTTATCAATTTTATATTTAAATATTTTATCGTTAATCAGATTTTGGTCCGAAAAGCTACTTTTTGCATACGGTCAAATTAGGACTCGAGACCACCCCCATTGAGTTCAAAATGACGTCTGCGATCTTTTTAAGTGTAAACTTCGATATGATTGGTGATAGTGGAATTTTCACCACTTTTTCACTTTGGCTTGGGTTTGGGCTGAACTTACTAACTCAGCCCAACCCCTTCCTTCTCTTCATACTTCATTTCTATTTGCATATACATTCAAGCTTATTCAAAAATGGTGGAGGGAATGGGAAATTAAAACTCCAAAGCTTTAATCTTCATTGCAAATCCAACATCTACTCCGAATGCAAGTGAAGACATTGATTCAAGCTTGTTGTTGTCCTTATTTTGCTTCAAGCTTCATCTCCATTAGTTTTTGGTGCAAAGGTGAGATTTTTATCTCACATCTTGCATATAACTGTCATTGGACTGTTGGAAATGATTCCCTATCACTTGTGCACATGCATTTGCATTTGGTTTGGATTGAATTGGTGAAAAACCCAATTTTTAGTGTTTTGGCAAAATTCTGGGCTTAGGTCGCTCGGCTTTGGAGAAGACAGGCCTGCAAATTGCTCGTCTGGGCTTAGGTCGCTCGCCTGCAAGTTAGGTCGCTTGCCAGCAAGTTAGGTCGTTCGGCTGTTAGGTCGCGATCCTTAAAGTCGCTCGATCTTCCAGCACCTTTAGGTCGCTCGGCCATAGCTCATAACCCGCTAGGTCGTTCTGCCTACGATTAGCTCGCCGCGAGTTAAATCACCTAGCCTTGTGTTCTTTAGGTCGTGTACCACTTAGGTCGCGTACCACCTTAGGTCACGTACCACTTAGGTCGCGAGTCTATTTTCCTTAGGTCGTTAGGCCTTGCTTCACTTAGGTCGTGATCCGTTAAGCTGCTTGGCCTTGTTTAAGACATTAAGTCGCTCAGCCCTCTTTCACTTTAAGTCGCGATCTGATAGGTCGCTCGACCCAGTCCATATTAGGTCACATCCACTAAGTCGCTCGGCCTTATCACTAGGTCGCTCGGCACGCGTAACCTTGTTAGGTCGCTCACTATTTTAGGTCGCGAGATTAATTAGGTCGTTCGACCTGTTTATATTTTTAGGTCGCTTAGCCCTATTTTCCTTAGGTCGTTAGACCTTATTTTCCTTTAGGTCGCCTGACCTCTTAAGTCGTTCAACTACTAGGTCGTATCACGTTAGGTCGCACGGCTCTGGTAAAACGTTAGGTCTCTCGCCTTTTATACTTAGGTCGTATGACCTGTATTTGGTTAGATCGCTCGGCATGCTTGGTCGCACCACCTACTTCCACATTGATGCATTTTGAGCTGATTTCCTTGGATTTTTCTCACGTCTTCGAATGTGAATTTTTTTGATTCAATTTGTTTCAGCAATCGTTTTGTGACTTGTCACTTTAAAAATGTGAAGGCTTCAATACTAGTAGTAAATATCAAAACTCTTTCATCAAAGCATATTCAACACTATTTTACTATAAAGCTCTTTTTCTCAAACCGTTTTCCAATCTACTAGTATATACAAGCCTTTACCTCACTCGGATGAGGAATCTAATTAAACGGCTTAGTAAAACGAGTGGTATGAAACGCTTGCGTTCACTTCGTCGGTTAATTCTTGGACTTGTTCGATTGAACCTTTTGCGATAATTTTCTAGTGAAGATTCACAGCTTGTTCGTAAATATTTAAGCTAAGCAAGTGGTTATGGGACATGAAGCTAAACTCATATATTTACTAGCTTGGTGTGATTGACACTTCTTGATGATCATGATGATCATTTTTTGTGATTTAGACTAGCAATTGTGCGATGTCTCTTTGTCTACGAGGGAGACTAAACCCCGTTTGTGTGATGTTTCTACGTCACATATATGGGGTAGCGCCCCATGGTCTTCGGGCCGTTCGTGTGTCAAAATTTAATGGATAGCTTCCATGAGATAGCTTCTCGTTCATGTGTTACACGTGTTGGTGAGTTTTCATGCTCCCGTTCTTGTGATAGGCCTCCCCCTTTTCATGTGATTTCTGGATTTCGTGTGTTGATTTCTGGAATTTGTGCTTCACCAATTTTCATGATTTTCATTGATATGTTATCAATTTTTGTGCATTGGTGAATTCGTGTGTCATTGACTTGTTATGAATACAAGTTTAGGGTATGATACCCCATTTTATCTTTGAGAAGATTCTTGTGATATTAATTAATCTCTTGTTGATTTTCATTTACATACTTATAGTAGTATGCCTTGATGGTTATTATATGTTTATGCCATATCTCTTATTCTATATCATGTCATCTGATATTTATAGCTAGACTGATCCGTTTATTATTTTCTTATGAAATAATACTCGGGTCAGACCGAGATGTTACAGGTGCTTCTACTTGACTTCTCTCAAGGGATCTATTACTCTGACTTTTGGCTAGCTACTTAGATTAGTAGTTTTTGTTGTACACATTCGAGATATCGACTCATTGATGTATTCTTTTGTATAGCACATGTTGCTATTCTTTTGTATTATCGTGTATCTTTCTGACCACTTCTCTGATGTACACTTTCATGTGTTATATATATATTCATATCTTTTTCTGCCTTTGCGATATGGATGTCTGTGACTGATTATGTTATGTTTTCTTCTATGTTTGTTTCCGAGTATTATTTATAGCCACTGTGTGATAGCTTTGAGTTTGTATCGGTATGTTGGATTTCCTCCTTAAATGACATGCACTATACTATCTGACATATCGGTGCTCGCACAAAGAAGTTACACGGATGGTCGCTCCTCAACAGCCTTATTCTCCGCGCTAATTGACAGCACTACACCGCAGTGTTCTTGGTCAGCGTGGGTATAGAGGTGGGGCGTCACAGCTTGGTATCGAAGCCAAACTTCGGAACAATGTAGAATAAGTTAACAAGGATCATCGTCCTAAGTCCAACTTAGGAGTCGTGCCTTAGGATTTAAGTCGAGTCTTCGAACCAACTCATCTTGTTTCCTCTTATGAATCATTGATTTATCTATCAAGACTTGCTTGATATTTATTTGGATAATAACTTTTCTTCTTTTCTCTTCCTTAAAGAAGAGAATGTCTAGACCAGGTCGTCCCAGAGCTGGACCATCTACTATTACTCCCCAGGATGGAGTTTTCATGACTGCTCAGCAGCTTCTTGATTTAGTAAAGAATGCTCAAGCAGCTGGTCCTAATCAGGAACCTACTCATCCTAAGTCTGGATTTGCACGTTTGTGCAACGATTATACCAACTTGGGTGGGAAACCATTCAAATGTTCTGAAACTATTATTGAAGTCCAGGCTTAGTTAAGAACATGCGATAGAATCTTTTCTCGCATGAATCTTATCGATCTTCACCGTGTACAGGTGGCCTCCAGTATGCTCCAAGAAAGAGCATTGGATTGGTACGAACATCTTATTTCTGAAATTAATGAAGCGGATCTCACCTGGGAGCAATTCCGGGAACGCTTCGAATTAAAATTCGTACCAGAAGCAGAGAAAGTGACATTGGCTCGTCGTTTCATAGACCTTGTTCAAGGTGAATCCTCTATGACAGACTATGTTGCATCCTTCGAGTCACTGTCCAAATATGGGGTTGAATACATCAACACCCCATTGAAGAAGAACTAGAGGTTCGTCTATGGCTTAAACAAGAATCTCAAGAAGCCATTACTTCTAAAATTAGAAGTTTCTTTCGATCAACTCATTGATATCGCTCTTCGTCTTGAAGAGACTGATAAGGACAGTGATGTTGAAGTGGTGGCTGCCAAACCAAACTTCAACAACAAGAAAAGGCCTAACAAGTTCAAAGGTCCTTATCCCAACAAAAAGGGTAAACAAGCAACTCCTGCTGCAAAGACATTTTCCCCCAGTGATAGGAAATGCTTCAACTGTGGTGCTAAGGGCCATTTTGCGAACAAATGTTCAAAGCCCCGCTCTTGTCGCTATTGTAAAAGTCCAGATCATTTTATGCATCTATGCCCTAAGCTTCAAGGCAAGGAGGGAACGTTAAACGTTGCTCAAGCCCCTGGCAACACATCTCGCGGTCAAGGTATGTCTCATTTTGTCCTTGATGGCATTATTATATTTCATGATCAACCTATTAGAGTTCTCTTTGATACGGGTGCATCCCATTCTTTTATATCAAAGGAACTTGTCGATACTTTTTCTTTAAGTGTTATTGCCTTAATGACTTCTTTAAGAATTGCGAATCCAGTTGGTGGATCTGCAACCCTTAGTCTGCTTTGTAAAGATGTCGAGATTATTTTGTGTGATTTTTCTTTCCTAGCCGATTTGCATGTCATGCGTTACTTAGGCTTTGGAATGATTTTGGGTATTGATTGGCTTAATCGTTATGAAGCTCATATCCTATGTCCTGAGCGGACTATTTGTCTTCGACATCCACTATCTGTTAAGCAGATTTCTATTGTTCTTAAAGATTCGGATTCCTCTTTGATTGCATCTTTATATTCTTTAAATCCTCGTGATGATGATAATGATGATGAGGAAGATGTCATTTCTCTTATTCGCGTCGTACGTGAATTTTCCGACATCTTTGAGCCCGTTTTAGGACTACCACCTAAGCGAGCAATTGAGTTCAAAATTAATCTAATACCAGGAGCTCAACCTATTACTCGTCCTCCTTATCGCATGTCCAATAAGGAGAATGAAGAGATGCGCAAACAATTATCCGAGTTGGAGACGAAGCAACTTATTCGTCTAGTTCCTCGCCTTGGGGAGCTTAAGCTATTTTCGTAAATAAGTCCGACGGTACGCTTAGGCTTTGCGTCGACTACCGAAAGCTTAATGATCTTACTATTAAGAATAAATATCCTTTACTTCGGATTGATGATCTGTTTGACCAACTTAATGGTGCTAGAGTCTTTTCACAATTGGACTTGGCTACCGGTTTTTATCAGCTTCGTATTGCAGAGGATAGTATTCCTTTGACTTCATTCTGTACTCGTTATGGATCTTATGAATGGCTAGTTATGCCATTTGGTTTAATGAATGCTCCGGCTTATTTCGTTGACCTCATGAATCGAGTTTTCAAAGATTTCCTCGATCGGTTTGTTCTCATCTTTATTGATGATATTCTTGTGTATTCTAAAACCGAAGAGGAACATGAAAAGCATCTTTGGATTGTATTGGAAACTCTTAGGAGCAATCAATTGAAAGCAAAATTTTCTAAATGCCACTTTTGGCAATCTAGTGTGAAGTTTCTCAGTCATATTATTTCCGAATCCGAAATATCAGTGGATCCTTCAAAGATTGAAGCAATTCAAAATTGGAAGAGACCGGAGAGCGTGACTGAAATCCGTAGCTTTCTCGGATTGGCAGGTTATTACCGCCGTTTCATAAAAGACTTTTCTAAGATTGCCGTGCCTCTTACTGGTTTAACAAAGAAAGGTGTTAAATACATTTGGTCGGACAAATGTGAAACTTCTTTTCAGACATTAAAAGAACTCCTTTCTGATGCTCCTCTTATTATTCCCGAAGGGATCCAAGATTTTGTTGTTTATACCGATGCTAGTCGCATTGGTTTGGGTGCCGTTCTTATGCAGAAAGAACGTGTTATTGCTTATGCTTCTAGGCAATTGAAGCCGGCTGAGACTAGATATGCCACACATGATTTAGAACTCGCGGCTATCGTTTTCGCCCTTCGAATTTGGCGACATTGTCTTTTGGGAGAGAAATTTGTGCTTTATACTGATCATAAATCTTTGAAATACTTATTCTCTCAAAAGGAACTTAATTTGCGTCAACAGCGTTGGCTCGAATTCCTTGCCTCTTATGATCTTGATATTCTTTATACTCCTGGAAGGGGAAATCGAGTTGCCGATGCACTTAGTCGCAAGCAACAAGCGGTTGTTTCCATGATGATATCTGAATGGAACGATCTCGAGGTTTTATCTACTTGTGAGATTAGAGATCGTGTCTCCGATTTATGTTCATCTCTGGTTTTATGTAGCCTTGAGGCTCATCCTTCTCTTTTAGACCGCATTCTTGAAGCTCAGAGGCTAGATCCCGAATTGGCTCTTCTTAGCCATAATATTAGGGATAAAACCGATATTGAAGGTTTGAAAGACTTTGATATCGATTCTCGAGGCGGCATTCGAAAATTTGGTAGGCTTATCATACCAAACATTAGTGATCTTCGTAAAGATATTCTAGAAGATTCTCATCGTTCCAAATATTCCATTCATCCCGGTAGCAGTAAAATGTACGCAGATATAAAGCGACTTTATTACTAGGAGGGAATGAAATCTGATGTTGCTAACTTTGTTAAGTGTTGCATGACTTGCCAACTTGTCAAGGCTGAACACCAAAGGCCAGGTGGGTTATTGCAACCATTGGAAATTCCAGTTTGGAAGTGGGATCAAATTTCCATGGATTTTATAGATGGCCTTCTCCGTTCTCGTTCGGGTCATAATAGTTTATAGGTGATCGTTGACAGACTTACTAAATCTGCCCATTTTATTCATGTTCGGTCGAACCGAACCGTTCCTCTTCTGGCCAAACTCTTTATCAAAGAAATAGTTAAACTGCATGGAGTTCCTTCTTCCATTGTTAGTGATCGAGATCCATTGTTTACTAGTGGATTCTGGAAGAGTCTTCAAAAATCTTTGGGAACGATGCTTAATTTTAGCACCGCTTATCACCCCCAGTCCGATGGACAAACTGAGCGTGTGAATCAAACACTTGAAGATCTTCTTCGTGCTTGTGTTCTTGACTTTGGTGGAAGTTGGGAAGATCATATTTCACTTGTTGAATTTTCCTATAATAACAGCTTCCAATCTAGTATTGGTATGGCACCTTTCGAGGCACTCTATGGTAGGCCATGCCGATCTCCTTCTTGTTGGCTTGAGGCCGGTGAGAAGCTGGTCTTAGGTCCAGATTTTATTCGGGATTCCACAGAAAAGATTGAACTTATTCGTCATAGGATGAAAGAAGCTCAGAGTAGACAAAAGTCCTATGCCGATAACCGAAGAAGAAAATTAGAATTTTCTGTGGGAGATCTTATTTTTATTCGTGTTTCACCAATGAACGGTGTTGTACGTTTCAGTCGATCGAGTAAGTTAGCGCCTTGATATATTGGGCCATTTCCTATCATTGAACGTATTGGTTCCATGGCTTATCGCCTTTTATTACCGACTCAGTTTTCTGCCATGCATGACGTGTTTCACGTTTCTCAATTACGGAAGTGCCTTCGGGATTCCGAATCTATTCTTGAGCCCGGTGTTATGGAAGAGATTGAAGTTTCGCCTAATTTAACTTATGAGCAGCAGCCTATTCGAATTATTGCTTCGGAGATCAAACGACTTCGAAATAAAGATGTTCCACTGGTTAAAGTTCAATGGTCCTCAAATCCTAAGGATTGCTCTTGGGAAACTAGAGAATTCATCGAGCGAACACATCCGGACTTACTTTCTCATGCTCTTTGAGGTAAACTTCTTATTTCAAATTTCTTTTGCGTTAATATGATTTTATGGTTGTTACTTTTTATTTCCATCTCATATATATTGCGAGGACGCAATTTCTTTAAGGAGGGGAGTCTGTAACAACCCGCATATTTATCAATTTTATATTTAAATATTTTATTTAAATATTTTATCGTTAATCGGATTTTGGTCCAAAAAGCTACTTTTTGCATACGGTCAAATTAGGACTCGAGACCACCCCCAGTGAGTTCAAAATGACGTCTGCGATCTTTTTAAGTGTAAACTTCGATATGATTGGAGATAGTGGAATTTTCGCCACTTTTTCACTTTGGCTTTGGTTTGGGCTGAACTTACTAACTCAGCCCAACCCCTTCCTTCTCTTCATACTTCATTTCTATTTGCATATACATTCAAGCTTCTTCAAAAATGGTGGAGGGAATGGGAAATTAAAACTCCAAAGCTTTAATCTTCATTGCAAATCCAACATCTACTCCGAATTCAATTGAAGACATTGATTCAAGCTTGTTGTTGTCCTTGTTTTGCTTCAAGCTTCATCTTCATTAGTTGTTGGTGCAAAGGTGAGATTTTTATCTCACATCTTGCCTATAACTGTCATTGGACTGTTGGGAATGATTCCCTATCACTTGTGCACATGCATTTGCATTTGGTTTGGATTGAATTGGTGAAAAACCCAATTTTTAGTGTTTTGGCAAAATTCTGGGCTTAGGTCGCTCGGCTTTGGAGAAGACAGGCCTGTAAATTGCTCGTTTGGGCTTAGGTCGATCGCTTGCAAGTTAGGTCGCTCGCCAGCAAGTTAGGTCGTTCGGCTGTTAGGTCGCGATCCTTAAGTCACTCGATCTTCCAACACCTTTAGGTTGCTCGGCCATAGCTCGTAACCCGCTAGGTCGTTCTGCCTACGATTAGCTCGCTGCGAGTTAAATCACCGAACCTTGTGTTCTTTAGGTCGTGTACCACTTAGGTCACGTACCACCTTAGGTCGCGTACCACTTAGGTCGCGAGTCTATTTTCCTTAGGTCGTTAGGCCTTGCTTCACTTAGGTCGCGATCCGTTAAGCTGCTTGGCCTTGTTTAAGACATTAAGTCGCTCAGCCCTCTTCCACTTTAAGTCACGATCTGATAGGTCGCTCGACCTAGTCCATATTAGGTCGCATCCACTAAGTCGCTCGGCCTTATCACTAGGTCGCTCGGCACGCGTAACCTTGTTAGGTCGCTCACTATTTTAGGTCGCGAGATTAATTAGGTCGTTCGACCTGTTTATATTTTTAGGTCGCTTAGCCCTATTTTCCTTAGGTCGTTAGACCTTATTTTCCTTTAGGTCGCCTGACCTCTTAAGTCGTTCAACTACTAGGTCGTATCACGTTAGGTCGCACGGCTCTGGTAAAATGTTAGGTCTCTCGCCTTTTATACTTAGGTCGTATGACCTGTATTTGGTTAGATCGCTCGGCATGCTTGGTCGCACCACCTACTTCCACTTTGATGCATTTTGAGCTGATTTCCTTGGATTTTTCTCACGTCTTCGAATGTGAATTTTTTTGATTCAATTTGTTTCAGCAATCGTTTTGTGACTTGTCACTTTAAAAATGTGAAGGCTTCAATACTAGTAGTAAATATCAAAACTCTTTCATCAAAGCATATTCAACACTATTTTACTATAAAGCTCTTTTTCTCAAACCGTTTTCCAATCTACTAGTATATACAAGCCTTTACCTCACTAGGATGAGGAATCTAATTAAACGGCTTAGTAAAACGAGTGGTATGAAACGCTTGCGTTCACTTCGTCGGTTAATTCTTGGACTTGTTCGATTGAACCTTTTGTGATAATTTTCTAGTGAAGATTCACAGCTTGTTCGTAAATATTTAAGTTAAGCAAGTGGTTATGGGACATGAAGCTAAACTCATATATTTACTAGCTTGGTGTGATTGACACTTCTTGATGATCATGATGATCATTTTTTGTGATTTAGACTAGCAATTGTGCGATGTCTCTTTGTCTACGAGGGAGACTAAACCCCGTTTGTGTGATGTTTCTACGTCACATATGTGGGGTAGCACCCCATGGTCTTCGGGCCGTTCGTGTGTCAAAATTTAATGGATAGCTTCCATGAGATAGCTTCTCGTTCATGTGTTACACGTGTTGGTGAGTTTTCATGCTCCCGTTCTTGTGATAGGCCTCCCCCTTTTCATGTGATTTCTGGATTTCGTGTGTTGATTTCTGGAATTTGTGCTTCACCAATTTTCATGATTTTCATTGATATGTTATCAATTTTTGTGCATTGGTGAATTCGTGTGTCATTGACTTGTTATGAATACAAGTTTAGGGTATGATACCCCATTTTATCTTTGAGAAGATTCTTGTGATATTGATTAATCTCTTGTTGATTTTCATTTACATACTTATAGTAGTATGCCTTGATGGTTATTATATGTTTATGCCATATCTCTTATTCTATATCATGTCATCTGATATTTATAGCTAGACTGATCCGTTTATTATTTTCTTATGAAATAATACTCGGGTCAGACCGAGATGTTATAGGTGCTTCTGCTTGACTTCTCTCCAGGGATCTATTACTCTGACTTTTGGCTAGCTACTTAGATTAGTAGTTTTTGTTGTACACATTCGAGATATCGACTCATTGATGTATTCTTTTGTATAGCACATGTTGCTATTCTTTTGTATTATCGTGGATCTTTCTGACCACTTCTCTGATGTACACTTTCATGTGTTATATATATATTCATATCTTTTTCCGCCTTTGCGATATGGATGTCTGTGACTGATTTATGTTATGTTTTCTTCTATGTTTATTTCCGAGGATTATTTATAGCCACTGTGTGATAGCTTTGAGTTTGTATCGGTATTTCGGATTTCCTCCTTAAATGACATGCACTATACTATCTGACATATCGGTGCTCGCACAAAGAAGTTACACGGATGGTCGCTCCTCAACAGCCTTATTCTCCGCGCTAATTGACAGCACTACACCGTAGTGTTCTTGGTCAGCGTGGGTATAGAGGTGGGGCATCACAGAGTGGTTTGTTGTAAAGCATGTGCAATTTGGACCGAAACCTGCATTAGCCTTGATGCCTCACTATCTTGCATGTTGGTGCCTATAACCTACAGAGTAACTTGTATTTACATAGGTGTGTTCACATTCAAAGCACTTATCCTAGTTAATTGTTATATATTATTATAAACTTGTATTCTAC
Organism: Allium fistulosum; assembly: GCA_030737815.1. Taxonomy (NCBI): domain Eukaryota; kingdom Viridiplantae; phylum Streptophyta; class Magnoliopsida; order Asparagales; family Amaryllidaceae; genus Allium; species Allium fistulosum. The sequence goes on from CM060908.1 coordinate 1,021,725,764, forward strand.
CAAGTATAATTTGTCATTTTCATAAATACTTTCTGTTTGAAACTATGTTGTTTAGTACTTATACATTTTTAGATTTATGACTAACATATGTACGTATGTGCTTCTTTTTGACAGGTATTGTACGATACTATTGAAGTTACTACATGTCGTCACACTCGTTTTTCTTCAAATCGATCATGCTTGCATTAATGTATTGTATATCGACGTTTATACATATTTGTTTTTAGTATGTATCGTATTGATTAGCAATGGTTGTACGTATTCTTACTTTTGGTCACAAATATTTATATGCTTAGTACTTCGTGTATGAAATATTATGGATATATATATACACATATTGTGGTTTGACTTATGACTCCATTTGATTATGTATATTATAATGATAAATGTGGTTTTCTGAATTGTTATAATATATTACTTGGAATATTGTCTAGTAGAATTGAATGTAATCTTGAATGTATATGGCAAGAAAAAAATGTAATGAATTTTTTTTATTTTATCTATGCTACGAAAAGAAAAATTGTTGCATCTTTTATACACTACAGCATTAAGCTAGTGCTATACAAAATATTCTGCAAGGATTAAATAGATTTTATAGCATAAAATAATGCTGTAATAGATAGTAATGAACTTTATATAGCGTTTCAATGCGTGATAGAAGATTAAAATAAGATTTCCGCAACGTTTCTAGATGCTATAATAATATGGCATGTCAACATATTATAGCAATTAAATGTTGTCATAATTGTTAGTATCATAAAACACAACTCTATGTAACATTTCTACAGTAAGTTTCAAAACACTATAGAAAGGGAGTGGTACTAATACATAGAGTCTAAGATGGCAACTAAAACACTGTTAATAGTCAGCTTTCCATTGCAATTTTGAAATGCTATTATTTATATCAGACTTATTACAACTTGTTGATCTATGGCATTTATAGAAACGCTATAAAATGCTTTAATAGTTGTTTTTAAACACTATAAAAAGGTCTGTTTGTTGTAGTGACTATACAATAACATGTATGCATACAAAATAGGTAATCAATGGACTATTTGTCCCAACATCATAGTTTTATCAGGCTGACTATAAACCTATAAATAACTTGGGCCTACTAAACCTAATAAATGTTCTAACTTTCTATTAGAGAAAAACTGGACAGTCTGTCCATAACTTACTACTTCTAAGGTCAACTGGTCCTAATGGTTTTGCAGGCTCACTAATAACCTATCTCTACCATGTATATTCCTTTTTGTGTGTAACCTACCTTTAGACTTACCCATGACAAAACCCTACACGCTAGAATTTTGGACTTATATTAGCAAGTGACTACTGGGTAAAGTATAGGGTGTGACCCTACACTAGTCTCATTTGGTTTTCTAATCTCCGAGTCATTCTCTCAGTAAAATTTTGGGTTAACTACCCTGTTCAATTTTCCTTGAAAACAAAATCTTTGTAAATGGTTTAACCCTTAAAATCATACATAAAACTAGGAAAACATTGGTCCTTTACTTTACTCAAAATACTCATGCCATGATATATGCTTTACAAAATATTGTTGATGAAACTCGAAATCATTAGGGTCTTCGACCCTCTTAAAACTTAGGCTATAAGGCCAAAACTATGTAACACCTTTACAATTTTAAAACTAGGCGACAAAATTGCCATTAAAGGTCTTTGCACACCCAAAAGCATGTCGAAGTCTTTTATATAATATGTATGGGGATGATATGGAAGTTATTACTTCATAGGTCATAGTGTTAAAACTATAAATATTGAACTTCACAACACATAAAACATTGGCATTAATGCCTCATCGAGAGTATAAAATATAGATTATGGGTTAAGCTCGATGACTGTAAAATCATGGGTTAGGCTCAAAGACTAGTTAAAGGCATCGACTAAGCTCGATAACAATATTAAAAGCGACATAAGATAAACTCGATGACAAGTTAAAAGTGGCATGGCCAGGCTCGACAACAAGTTGAAAGCGGCATAGTGTAGGCTCAATGACCATCTGGGTCTTCGAGTTAAAACATTGAATAGTAAATGCTGCAACATGATTTCTAGTATAAAACACGGCAACAAGCCTCTTGGTGTAAAACGCGGCATGTATAAACATCGACATTCCTATGTCTAGTCCACCACTTTGTCTTTATTACTGTAACCTCGACGAGGTTCAAAATCAATCCATTTCATGCCAAACTCATTAACATCATATGCATTGTTTTGTTCTGCGTCGATGACACTAAGATGCAGTGAGTTGTGGCTCAATATAGCCAATATCAAGATAGCAAAGTTGTAATTATTTTGAAAACTGCAAAATTGCTATAAAAAGTTGTTTATTTTCACCAAACCTTTATAATAAGTCAAAATCTCACTGGCTAATAAAAACTTTATCAATTTCTTTACTGAAAATATGCCGCACATGATAGTTTGAAATATTAAAACATTTTACATTTTAACCCTTATTATAAAACACTTTACTTAAACAATTAAGCCCTTTTGACTTAAAACAATTTATTTGTCATTCCTAAAGACTTAGGAAAAATCTCCAAAAATCAAAATAAATCAAATTAATCGTTCACTTTGACATATAAAAATTTCAGGGCCAAAAACTTAAAAAATAATTAAAATCCGAACATAACGAATTTCTCCACTTAAAAAATTCATATAAAATCCATACTTGCTTGGAAAATTATGAAATTAGAAACCCACTTCTAAAATGATATTTCTAGCATCATATCAAAATCTTAAGGCATTTTTGCCATCATACGATACGTTTTCCAACTCAAACATATCACTAAATTTCATATTTACATTCTAGAAAATCACCAACAAGCATATAATCATTCAAACTACTAAAACCTGACATAATACTTACAACAGAAACGAAATTACACTTAAAACCAAAACAAATAAAAAACATGAGATGTATATTCATTATTCACATTGATTTGGATGAGAAAGAAGAGATTTGCTGTCGGCTTGATTTCTTTTAGCTTTGATTCCTTAATCTTTTAGTTTCCTTCTTGTTTACCCTTTGCTATGGCCAGCCTCTCTCTATGTTTAGTTTGTGTGTGTGTAAAATGAATAAAAGAAAAAAGATAGAAGGGTTTAAGGGGTAGGAGTGAAGGCTATTCCCATTTTGCCCTTATCATTTTCATCCTTCTTATCCTAATCTTTTATTTCTCTAATTGGTTTATTGATAATGGTATGGCATAAACTTAATTATCAAATCTCAATATGTTATCCCTTTACATTAGGACAATTACAAAGACGAAGTCATATGGTCTAAAGACCAGGCCCTCTCGGAACAGGCGATGGAGCTTGAACATCTTCATGAGGAAAACCGGAAGCTCCAGAATGATTATAACAAGCTAACCGCTAAATAAGATACCCTATCGACCGAGAAGCTTGCTAATGATGTAGAGCTTGCAGCTTGTTAACATAAGCTAAAGGATCTCGAAGAGACGACAACCAAAGAGGATAAGGCAAGAGCAAGAGAAATGTAAGAGCTTAAAAACAACCTCCAACACTTCTATGCAAGCGATATTATGCATAGAAATCTAAAGTGGTTATGAAATGATTACCTTGCAACTCTTGCCGATGCATGAGAATAAGTGTTACACCGCACTGGAAATGATTGCTCCGAAGTCGAGCTGATAGTGCAGTACCTTGGTACTAAAGAGATTAATATGCTTGTTGTAAGGAAAGCAATTCTTGCTGAAGAGGATAATAAGGCTGCTACTGATGCTGTTAGTCCTTTTGCTGGCCCGAGCTCTTTAGGTTAGCATGAAGTGCCTCTTTCTAAGTCCAGAGAGCCGGTGATGATTATTCTTTCTTCGACATCTGTTGCAATAGTTGAGCCTTATATCTCTATCCCAACAGTAGGTGAGTTTGAAGTTGAAGTTCGAGAGAGGAGTCCAACTTCAGGTATTTCCCTCGTTTCTCCTTTGCTCTAGCAACTCAATTCCACTCCTAAGTCCTTTACCAAATTGTAAAACTCTTTTCGTGAATTTATAGGTCAGCCAGATGTATCGTCTCTAACTCATCTCTTAGATTTCAGGCACTAAAGTTATTTTCACTGCTTCGATTGTTATTTCTACAGGCATGACTGCTCCGATCCAACCTTCTAGCTCTGGGCTTGACTCTGATGCCCATCGAATTGTGGCCTTGGAAGGATTAGAAGACATCTCTGTGTTGCTAGAGAAGGATGTAACAACCCGATTGAGTTCACTTTGAGTATCGTCTATTTAATTAAATGAACTGGATTTAATTGTGTAAGATTAAAAATTTAATAAATAAGGAACTATGTAATTGGATTTAGAATAAGAATAAATTGGAAATTTATTCGAATTATCTTTTTTTGTAGTTAATTCTTATATTTAATAATATAAGAACAAAATTTGGAGAAAATGAATAAATAAATTATATGGAAACAATTTCATTGTTTGAAATATGATTTCCAATTAATGGTTCATTTTATTAAAAGTATGGAGAACAACTTTTCATTTTAAGAGTTTATTTAATTTTGATAAAATATTTCTGTATTAATAAAAATGAGATTTTGACATGTTATTCATTTTGTGAAAATTTGTAGAAATCAATATTGGTTAAATTATAACATTGATTATATCAAATTAGTGGTTACAAAGTGTTAGAGTGAAACAATACAAATTAGCAACACTTTGGTTTTAGAAAAATTAGTAACACTTTTCTATTGGATCCATACCTTAACCCATTTAGTCCAAACTAGAGAAACAAGAGAACTATAAACATACGTATATTTTTTTCTCATTCTCATTTCATCACCGAACCAGAAAATAAAAAAAATACTCTAAGTCAAAAAATCCTAGCCTCTTCCAAAAATCAAATCAATTCAAATTAATTTCTAAAAATTCTCAAATTTGGATATGTTGTTGTCGCCATGTTCCAGCACCTCTGTTCCAAATTTCATGGAATTTCATTGAATTTTGATGGGCTAAAGGTGGTCGTCTTTGCAAGTTATTTTCGGTGAAATCTTGGCAGTAAATGCAGGTTAGTAGGAAAATCATGATTAATTGTAGAAAAATCAGAAATTTAAATATGTTGTTCTCAACTCATGTATCTGCTGAAATTTCGTGGTAAAATATTTAGGTTTGCTATGTCAAATTCGCACAGCACTAGGGACAAATTTCAGGGTTGTTTAATTGATTTGGCTTAGAGTTGATGCTTGTGACTTTGAAGCTTTTTGGATATTAAGGTGAGTTTATGTCACGATTTCTAGATTAATATGAATGTTAGTTGTTGCTATATAAATTTGTTTGAATCTCTAGTGTATATGATCTTAATATGTTGATGAATCCTTTGTCTATTTGAATTGGATTCGCTGTTTACCGAAAACCCTCTTATGAAATCATGATTTTCATTAAATAATACATGTATATATGCTTGCATGTTTGCTAATTTAGTATCCCAGATCATTAGAGAAGTAACATAGGAGAATTGCATGTAAACGGATCGTCGGAGAGCCACCTAAATCGCCTAGGAGGTCAGCCTAGGCGAGGTAGCCGGTGGACCGGTATGTCATATCGGTGCACTGATTGCAGCCTGGACTGGACTCCCAGTCTATTCTAATGTTCTCCGATCGACCCATTCGCCATTTGTTTGCTCGGTTGATTCTCTATTATTGATTGCTTGAATTTGGTGTTGTATTTCATATTAATTTCATTGATATTGTTTTTGGATTTTTATTTGTGAATTGATGAATTCATTTTGGTGTTTCTATACCATATAATTGCACTATGGATCTTGAATTTGATTTATGAATTGATGAATTCATTTTGATGTTTTATGCCATAGAGATTTTTCTATGGATTTTGCGAGCAATACACACTTTTGAGGCACGTTTTCAACTCGGATTTACAAATGGTTGATTTCTAAATAAAGTGTTTTTATACAAATCTTTTTAAATACCAATCTAATATTTATATATGTTATTTTTTCATTTCAATGGTTTTAAAAATAATTTGGAGCAATGGTTTGAAAAGTGTACTTAAATATACACACAGATATATATATATATATATACACACACACACATACTATTAATCAATATTTTTAGAAATGGTTTTATAGAGCAATATTTTCATAAAATTGCACGGCATCGATCGAATGAGAAATTGATTTAAATGATTAAATAAAAAGGATGGTATGAAATGCTCGCGTTTGTTTTACTGATTAATTCCTGGACTTATTCGATTGAACCATTACTGCACACAAGTGGAGTTTACTAGCATAAATTAAACGTTTGGGTAAACCTGTGTAGTATGGGACACACGGTCGCTATCTATTCAGTTGCTATATGAAAGTACATAACACTTTTATTTCGATGTTTATAGGTCTCGTGCCTATTTCGATGTTTACATGACTCATTTCTATCTTGATGTTTATATGTCTCGTACCTATTTCGATGTTTATAAGACTCGTTCCTATCTTGGAGTTTATAGGTCTCGTACCTATCTTCATGTTTATAGACTTATATGTCTATCTTGGAGTTACATGCATGTAGGTGAATTTATTTACCAATCTTGGAGTTTGGAGCCTTTTCCCTTTTTTGAGATTTCTGGATTTCTATTTGTGAGATTTATGGATTTGATGTTGTTTGAATTATCACCAAATCATTTTAGGGAATTTTGCTTTTAAGAAGCTATCTTGAGTTTTTAGTATTTGGTGATTTGAAGTTATTGATGTATGTTTGATATTTGTCGATATATGACTATATTTGAGATCTAGTTCATTTTATCTATCATCCATTTTATTAACTCATTTATTTTAGTCTAGACTGACCTGTTTATCATTTTATAATACTCGGGTCAGACCAAGATGTTTTAGGTCCTTCAGCTTGAGGCTTTTAGGGTGGACTTCATATCATTAGCTAGTTGTTTATCATCTCCATGTATATTGATGTTATGTTGTATCTTATGTTGAGCTAGACTCCTTTTGTGTACATATTCATATTTTGAGATGTAGTACTTATGTACCATGTATTCTACATCATGTGTCTATTTTGTGTCGGTCCAGACTTGTCTATATTTGTATTCTATTGTGTCTGATCTATGATTCTATGATCTATGATACTATGATCTATGATTCTATGATCTATGATACTATGATCTATGATTCTCTACACTAGCTGATAATATTACATTTTAATATTCTTTATTAGTGTGGGTCTTAGGGTGGGGCATCATAGAGGACATCTAAATTGTTGGTGCTTCTAATCTGATTGATGAAGAGAAGAAAGAAGAGCGGCTGTAGAAAGAGACTTAAGAGAAGAGAAAGTTGAAGATGGAACTTGGCGATGCCCAGCCAAGAGTTCTACCATTTACAATCAAGACCAGCATGCCGAAACTCGGTGACATGCTCGCCGGTGGGTCTAAAGAGCTTAACTCTAAAAAGGAGAAGGGCAAGAAGCAGAAGATGGTTGTCCCTTCTCGGGGCGGTAAGAAGTGATGATTTGAATAAGTGCTAACGGAATAGAGCATTTTGGTTTTCGTGTGTTTTTGTATTGACCAAGTCGATTCTACGTTTCTTTTTGCTTAGTGATGTCTGAAACAGGCCGATATCTTCGAATGATGTTAATTTTTGAAAATCATGAGTTGATTTCTCAACCAATTTAGTGATTTGCCATTTTCTAGCATTGTCGGGACCAAAACAGTATGTAAAAGATAGGGATAAATTTTCACCATCGACCCGATGGTTTGAGTCGATTTTTCCCGTCGACTCAGTGGTTTTGGAAGCCCATACTTCTTATCCGAAGATTGTGAAGTATTTTCTCAGTCGTGTGGCTTATTGTGTGGCACATAAGAGTGTTGCTTATAAGAATGCGGTTCTATTGGTTCAAAAAGTGTCGTGCGGCTTATTGTATGGCGCACATAAATATGGGCCTTCCCGACTGTGACGACCCGGAATTTTTGTATATTTGAAATGTGAATATTTAATTTATTTTAAATATCCGAAGGTTAAATTTTAACTTTAATTTCAAATATACAGTATTTATTTGGATAATTAATTATTAAATTTAATTATCGGGATTGGGTAAAATATGGAATCTCGATTTTAAGCCTGTTAAAAATAGTTCAAAAGTTCAGAAAATTTATATTGTCAATACTGAAGATGATAGAACTGTTAAAATGGAATTTTAAAGAGTTTTATTCAGTTTTGAAATTATATCGTTTGAATTGAATTTAAAAATAGCCGTCCGAGGCACAGTCTCGAAATTCAGCGAAACCAGTTCCATTGGATCCGTAATATTGTATTATTATTGGATTTCAATTTTCGTAGTATTTGGAGTTGTCGTGTGATCGTACGGAATGTAAACGCGCTGAAATTTAATCGGAAATTTAATATTATAACTGGTCAATATATCTTCCATCAGTGCTTTTTACTTTCATTTCTCAACACCTATAGCAAGCCTGCAGACACGCAAGGCAGTTCATTACACGTGTTCTCCCTGGAATAACACGCGTCTCCTTCTCCTTTAAACTTTTCAGCCGAGCATTCCCCTTAAAATAAAATGAAAATCGATCGTGTCTCTGGGAAAATCAATTCCTCTTTCCATCTTCGTTCGAAACCCATTACCACCCTCATTCTCTCAGTAAAATACACGAAATCAAATCGACTCCACCCTCCAGTTTAATTCAAATACCCAAATCGAAGAAAAGGAAAAAATAATGGCCGAGAGTGCTGCCTTCATTTTATCGTGAGCCTCTTCTGTTTTGTTTTCCTCTTCCTTCAGTAACGACAGGCGCGACTTCGTCGCGATGGACTAAGCGCCGCGTCAATCGAGATGGGGGAGTAGCTATCGGCGCCGCGACATCGTCGCCATAGCTCGGGTTTAGGGCTGCTGTGAGTCACGAGTTCGAAGGGAGGGGCGTCGATCGGTGATTTCTGGATGTGGTGGCGACCTCGTTCGATCGGTGAGGGAAGCCACAGCGTCTTCGGTTTGGAGGAAGCAGCGACTTGTTGGGTCGCTCGCGGTGGATAGGCATGGCCGTGATATTGAGCTCGAGTAGGAGGCAGTCGATCGAAAGTTAGGGTTCCAGTTGCGATGGGTCTTCGTCATGCCGTTCAAGCTTTGCTGTGCTCGTCGTGAATTCCAGTGAGGTATTAATTTAATTTGTTTTAATTAATATATAATTTAGGAATCATTAGATCAATTCAAGTATATATATATAGTTTAAATTTATGTTTTATCAGTATATGAGTTTATAAAATAAAAATAAAAGAATTAGATGTAGGGTTTTAAACAGTTATTTTAAATTTAATTATATATATATATTGAACAGTGAAATGAAATTAGGAGAAATAAATTTGAATACTGGGATTTTAAATATTGAAGAGTCTATATTTGTATGCATATATAGTTAAATGGGAATGATTTTTACAGTAAAGGATAAAGTATATTTTGGTTTAAAAGTCTCTATATGTATATATACAGTAAACAAGGAAGTGATCAGTTAATCTGATTTGTGATGGTAAATGATTATTCAAATTGTTCAAGTATTTTATAAAAGGAAATTTTAAAACAGTTCTGTTTATTTTACTTTAATTAATACATGTATATAGGGTTGGGAAGGAAATTTATATTATTTGAATTTAATATGTACAGGATATTTTGGAATAAGTAATTTTAAGGAAAAAAAAATAAAATAAATTTTATTAGCTAGGTTAAATTTATTTAAAAGGGTAATTAATTATTTGATTAATTCAAATATTAATAAAATCATATATATTGTTATTCAAGGTCGAAATCTGAAAGGCAACAAGCTGGAATGGAAATAAATGGTAATGGATGGCAAAATCTAAATAAAGGTGAGTTAATCTCACTCAGTTAGATTTAAATTTAAATGGTTAAATTTAAATAATTGATTGAATGGTTGATTTGGTTGATATGATATGGGTTTCAATTTATTCAAATGAACGATTTGAACACCTATATAGTAGTATATAGCAATATATACATATTGGCATATGTATATATTTGAGTTGTTGATATTCCCGCATTTATATAGCGGATGAGACCCTATGCGCCGCATAATAGCGGATGATATTTTATAAACCCATATACCGCGATATTCCACCTCGAAGTGGAATTGGTATTGTGCTAACGTCTTTGGATGCAGGGAAACAGGTTGGAGGGATCCAACTGGATTCCTCAAAATTATTTAGATTATTTGATATTCTGTTCTATGAATATTGATATCCTGAGATGATATTATTGATGATTGAAATATTGGATGATATGGTTGGATTGAATATTTCAATAAAAGGAGTTATCAAAATATATTGAATTGGATTTTGAAAGAAATAAAAGAGTAAATTTTAAGTAAATAATTCAAGTGAATTGGAATAAGGGAATTTCGAAATAACAAGGGAAATATTAACTTTAAACTAAAGTGATATTAAATTTAAAGAATAAAGGATTTATTTTGAATGTAAGGATTAAATTTAATTAAAGGCTAAAGAAGGAATTTTGGAAGTTTAAAATTGGTATTTTCAGTTAAAAAGGATTTTAACTCAAATAAAGGAATAAATCTAAAAGTTAATGTATTTTGAAATAAATGAAGTAGTAAAGGAAATTTATTTCAAAGTAAAGTAATGTAAATTGGAAAATCAATTGGAAATTGATTTAGTTATTTAAAATTGTAAATTTTAAAAGAAGTGAGATTTTGGAGATATAAAACTGGGTTTATAAAGTAAAATAAAATATAGTGGATATTTGAATATAAATTCAAGGTAAGAATTTATAAAAAGATATGGTTTGGTTTAAAAATAAATGTTGATTTATTTTATGGAAATGAGAAGTGTATTTCTTTGGATAGCCAAGTACGTTTTCAAAGCAATTTTAAATAATAAGTTAAAAGTTTTTAGTATGTTTTAAAAAGCATGTTTTAGAGAATCTATTATTTCTAAATGTTAAACTTTAAAGTAAGTATTTTTCAAAGATCTATTATTGTAGTAATTATATAAAAGTGATTTGCTATTATGTTTTAAAAGGAGAAATTTAGTTTATATTGATAAAGTGGTTTATTTTAAAGTATATATTTTTAATAAAGTATTAAAGTAGTTTAATTTCAATGTTATAAGATATATTTAAAATAAAGTGTTTTTAAATTATTCTAAAATCTAAAAGTGTTTTGTACTTGGTGTTTCAAGGAAATAAATATTTGGAAATGTATTCCGTAAGCGGAAACTGTTTGAAATTGTTTTCAAAAGGAATTTGGAAATTTGGAAATATATCTTGGAAAGATATTTGGGCAAATAAATAATGTGGGAAATTATTTATTGTGTGATGGTTGCTTGTGGATGTTAATTGATAGTTAAATAACCGACTATCAATATTGGCCAATGCGCTGATCGTTTCGAAGAGACCGGGATCGAGTTTCCGTATACCGGGATTCTAGGTCTGGAGACTCGAATACCACTTCGATTCGGTTTGTACGTTTAGTGTAACGTGTTCAGAGTCGAAGATGGAGCTGTGAAGTGCAAGGGCTAGTCGCTACTAATCCTGAGGATATTTCCAAAATGGATGTAGTAGGAGTAGTGCCTTCGGTTCCGTTCAAACCCAGGACGGACTGGTATGGACGAATGCTTGCGAAACATCGTCAGCGGACGATGGGCATTCTAAGGGATATGTTCTCTAAAAGGTATCGTTTAGCCTCGAACCTCATCAACCGGGAATGACTGAAAATCAGGAGTTATGCAGCAAGGCTTCGTGGGTAGCTTCCACTGGAGGGTAAGGTCATCCCTGTCTAGATGTCCCTTTTTTTTTCGGCTTAGTGGTGCGGTTGCTGATCCCAACCGTGGGGTGATTTTATTCGGGATCATCCAGTAAGGGATGGTTTCGGCCTTGTGTTGCAGAGGAGCGGGCGTACTCCTCGGTACGGTGATCTAGGCCACGTACTGTGATAGGTGGTACCCCAGTGCCTAGTCATTCGTTGGAAATCCATTCTCCCTACGTGCCTGTACGGTTTTGATTGTGCCCAACTATTGCTGAAACGTGAGATGCAAGCATTTCAGCTAGATTCTAGTTTACTTTCTGTAGACACTATTATAATATCAGAGGATTTTGATATAAAGTGTTTAGCTATCGTAAGGTAAAAACCCGACATGTTTATTTGTGGCGTGGTCTTACGAGATGCTTTTGTTTTTAAAGGATTTTGAAACTTTAAAAATCAATTTGAGTGTGATTTTCTCACGCTGGTTTTCCAGACTGACTCGGGTATTGTTTTATATGATGCTCGGGTCAGACCGAGTATTATAGGTTACAGGATATGATGATATGGAGCTCAGGAGACGAGCTGGATGACGATACGTACTCTCGTACTTGCTATTATTTTTCCGCTGTGTATTCAGTTGTATGATATTGATGAGATGTACTCTGATGATATATTTGGATGTATATATATATATACAGATACAGTTTGATTTGTGTAAAGATCTGTTGATATATATATTATATTTTATTCCGCTGCGTATGTGAGATTCTGCTGTTGTTTTCTATTTTTCTTCTTCTACCTCTTCTTCTTAACTAAAATGGTCCGGTTTTTCTTGTATGAAAAACCCGGGTTGTTACACTTGGTATCAGAGCATAGGCTAGCGATAACCTTGGCTCTGGTGGAAATTTTGAGAGTACTAATAGATATGAGCGCGTATTTGTTAGTGAATATAAAATAATTTTATATTGTGTTGGTTGATTTATTGAGTGGCATATGAACCTTCGTCGGCACAGTCTGTACAACTGTATCGAAGGGGTTTCTAAACACTTGAATAGAACAGTTCGACACAATATTGTTTTAAATAGGGTGAATGAAATAATTTTGCCCAAATTATTTTGTATATAAAAGAAATAATTATTTGAAATTTATTATAGTTATATATTTGGATGCTTGGTTGTTAGAAAATGACCATAATGAGTTAGTCTCATTATTAAGTAGAAATTAAAACTTATAACCTAAGTTGAAGAATAAATTTATATAACAAATGGAATTTGAAATATAGACTAAATGCAATTTATAAATTGAAGTAAACTTTATATACAAATGTGAATTACAAATGTGATTTATAATCAAATGAGATTAATTCATAAACAAATGAAAATTTGTAAATGTAAATTGTAAATGTGACTTATAACTTGAAATAAAATGTGATAGAATTCCAGAGAAATGTTTAGATATAAAAATTGGATGGATTTTGAATTTGAAGTTTTGGGAAAGGTTTAAATTTCTTTGGATTTAAAAATAGTTTTTAAAGGTTTTGGGGAAATAATGGTGATATTATTTCATGAATATTTTTGAAATTGAATTCATATCTGGTGGGATTTGGGATTTAAAAATGTTTGAAATGTTTAAAGTGATAAAAGCATTAAATTCTCTTTCGGTCGCTGGAAAATAATTTCGGTGATGACTGCAGCATCATCGATATCTATTTTCGAGTTTCCTAAGAGAAATTGCTACCAAACTGTTTTAAATTGGAAATGATTGTGAATTGGGTTGGTTTTGAAATTCAAAAGGGAAAATTGTTTGATAGAAGTAGATTGTTTTGGAAATTGGGATTTGAGGTGATATACCAGATATGTATGAGTTATTTATGAATTCAAAATGGTTTTTGGAATAAAATCGGGCAATTGGATTCTGGAAATTCTATTTAAAATTTAAATGTGGAAATTTAAATGAATCAACAATATAAAGTATAGAATGAAGTTGATTGAAATAAGAAAGGGATGAAAGTTAAATTCTGGGATTATAATTATGAGATGAAATTAACTCAATGAGTAATATAAGCTGGTAGATAAAAGAGGTAGAGAACTTGAAGGTGAATGAATTGTAAAACTTGTATAAAATTGTATCCTAGAATTAAAATTTAATTCGAGTATATGAAAGTGAATAAAATATATTTGAATTTAACTTAAGATAAGTTAAATAAAATTGAGAATTGGAATTGAATTAAATGTAAGTAAGTTGAAGTCGAATTGAATTCGATATAAAGGTAATGTAAAATGCTTATAATTGTGTAAAGAAATTCATATTCTTAAGTTCTTAAGTGTAATAATTTGAAATTTGATATGAAGATGGAAATGGACTTAAATGAATAGTCCTAGATCTTAAGTAAGTAAGTTAAAACTTATTAATAGAAATGAAATTGTAATTATCAAATGGAAACGACTAAGATGAGCAATCTTAATAAATCCAAACTTGAATTATAAAATAAATTGAACTTAAGATAATTAAGTGAAGTGATATTAGGAATTAAAAAGAAAGTATTTAATCTTAACCAGTGGAGGAACTAATGAGATAATAAATTAGTTAATGAAATTGAATTGGGAATTAATGAAATTGGAATTAAAATAGTAATGGTTTGGATTTCGAATGGAATCCGAATAAGTGAAAATAAATAAATGGATGGAATTTGATTAAATAAGAATCAAATGAAAGATGGAAATAAAACTTTAAAGGGTTGGTTAAATGGAAAATAAACTTAAGCTATTGACTTAAGTAAATGTTGAATGGAAACTGAACTCAAACAGAGGAGTGGTTTAAATAAGTTGGGAAATAGTTATTGAATGAATTAACTTGGATTGTTTTCGAGCTAAATAAAATTCAATATTCAGAAGTTGGAGATGAATTGAATTTAGGAAAATTTTTAGAAATGAAAATCTGAATGAAAATGTGGAATAAGTATTTATATTTGAAATGAAGTGGTAAATTGAAGTAAATTGAAATTCATATGAAATTGGGAATTCGATTTGAATATATACACTTCAGTGGTGAAGTAGTAAATAAGTATAAGAAAATTTATATGAACTTAAGAATTGAAGAATGAAATTCTTAAGAAAATTTGTATTGGAAATATGCTTAGTAATTTTGGAATGAAAAAAATAAAAAATATATATACTAAGTGAATAGTTGAATGAAGACTAAAACTGAAGTTGTGAAATGGGATAGTTGTGAATAAGGGGATAACAATCAAAAAGGAATGTGAATAAAAGAGAATTGATATAACTGATAATAAATTGAAATTTATACGTAAGGTGTACGTATATTATTTTATTCGCATAGCTATTTGGTCCAGATGTCGAACACAGAATTTCGAGATAGATATATCGATCCGAGTTGGAATTTTTCACTCGATTTTCAACGGCGAGCCTGGATATGGATTGTTGATTGATTCTGGATATTCTCTATCATAGTTTGTGGCTATGCAAGGAGAATGACGGTTTCTGATCAAGAAACCAGATCTGAGTCCGCACTAGGAAGTCGGGTGGACGATACTAGTTCGGAAGTGAAATTGTGTGATCGATTGAGCGATCGAATGTGATATTGCGTACGGATGATATATGTGCATCGTACGGGCTTAAGTAAAGCAAATATTGAAAATTTGTAAAGAAAAGTATATAATGACTTTGGGATTGTGATTGAATATTATTGCTTAGTAGGATATACAGGTGTATAAAAGCAATGGATAAATTGGGATTTTTGATTTAGAAGATAAAATTTAATGGCCCGACAAAAGGTATGTATTTGAATTTCTATATGAAATTTGATTGGGTTTTGGATCCAGCCACTTGGCTTTTTGTTTTCTTTTTGAGATTGGGAGGCCGTAGAGCCATTTTGTAGTAGTACCGAGCTAGCCGCGCAAAGGAGACGCTGGCGAAATTTTTCGGAAATTTAGGGAGTTAGAAAAATTTTGGAAAATTTTGATAAGTTAAAATTTGAATTCAAATTTAAATTTGAATGGATAAGTAGGTGGTATGGGTTGAACTTATGAATAAGTTTAGAAAGTTAAAAGATGATTAGTGTATCATTAATAAAAGATTGTTTGGGTGTTGTTAAAACTGTTTGGTTTTGGAAAATAGTAATGGGTATTGGATCATTCTTCCTAACTAGTAATTTCGGGGACGAAATTCTTTTAAGGGGGGAGGAATGTGACGACCCGGAATTTTTGTATATTTGAAATGTGAATATTTAATTTATTTTAAATATCCGAAGGTTAAATTTTAACTTTAATTTCAAATATACAGTATTTATTTGGATAATTAATTATTAAATTTAATTATCGGGATTGGGTAAAATATGGAATCTCGATTTTAAGCCTGTTAAAAATAGTTCAAAAGTTCAGAAAATTTATATTGTCAATACTGAAGATGATAGAACTGTTAAAATGGAATTTTAAAGAGTTTTATTCAGTTTTGAAATTATATCGTTTGAATTGAATTTAAAAATAGCCGTCCGAGGCACAGTCTCGAAATTCAGCGAAACCAGTTCCATTGGATCCGTAATATTGTATTATTATTGGATTTCAATTTTCGTAGTATTTGGAGTTGTCGTGTGATCGTACGGAATGTAAACGCGCTGAAATTTAATCGGAAATTTAATATTATAACTGGTCAATATATCTTCCATCAGTGCTTTTTACTTTCATTTCTCAACACCTATAGCAAGCCTGCAGACACGCAAGGCAGTTCATTACACGTGTTCTCCCTGGAATAACACGCGTCTCCTTCTCCTTTAAACTTTTCAGCCGAGCATTCCCCTTAAAATAAAATGAAAATCGATCGTGTCTCTGGGAAAATCAATTCCTCTTTCCATCTTCGTTCGAAACCCATTACCACCCTCATTCTCTCAGTAAAATACACGAAATCAAATCGACTCCACCCTCCAGTTTAATTCAAATACCCAAATCGAAGAAAAGGAAAAAATAATGGCCGAGAGTGCTGCCTTCATTTTATCGTGAGCCTCTTCTGTTTTGTTTTCCTCTTCCTTCAGTAACGACAGGCGCGACTTCGTCGCGATGGACTAAGCGCCGCGTCAATCGAGATGGGGGAGTAGCTATCGGCGCCGCGACATCGTCGCCATAGCTCGGGTTTAGGGCTGCTGTGAGTCACGAGTTCGAAGGGAGGGGCGTCGATCGGTGATTTCTGGATGTGGTGGCGACCTCGTTCGATCGGTGAGGGAAGCCACAGCGTCTTCGGTTTGGAGGAAGCAGCGACTTGTTGGGTCGCTCGCGGTGGATAGGCATGGCCGTGATATTGAGCTCGAGTAGGAGGCAGTCGATCGAAAGTTAGGGTTCCAGTTGCGATGGGTCTTCGTCATGCCGTTCAAGCTTTGCTGTGCTCGTCGTGAATTCCAGTGAGGTATTAATTTAATTTGTTTTAATTAATATATAATTTAGGAATCATTAGATCAATTCAAGTATATATATATAGTTTAAATTTATGTTTTATCAGTATATGAGTTTATAAAATAAAAATAAAAGAATTAGATGTAGGGTTTTAAACAGTTATTTTAAATTTAATTATATATATATATTGAACAGTGAAATGAAATTAGGAGAAATAAATTTGAATACTGGGATTTTAAATATTGAAGAGTCTATATTTGTATGCATATATAGTTAAATGGGAATGATTTTTACAGTAAAGGATAAAGTATATTTTGGTTTAAAAGTCTCTATATGTATATATACAGTAAACAAGGAAGTGATCAGTTAATCTGATTTGTGACGGTAAATGATTATTCAAATTGTTCAAGTATTTTATAAAAGGAAATTTTAAAACAGTTCTGTTTATTTTACTTTAATTAATACATGTATATAGGGTTGGGAAGGAAATTTATATTATTTGAATTTAATATGTACAGGATATTTTGGAATAAGTAATTTTAAGGAAAAAAAAATAAAATAAATTTTATTAGCTAGGTTAAATTTATTTAAAAGGGTAATTAATTATTTGATTAATTCAAATATTAATAAAATCATATATATTGTTATTCAAGGTCGAAATCTGAAAGGCAACAAGCTGGAATGGAAATAAATGGTAATGGATGGCAAAATCTAAATAAAGGTGAGTTAATCTCACTCAGTTAGATTTAAATTTAAATGGTTAAATTTAAATAATTGATTGAATGGTTGATTTGGTTGATATGATATATATATAGTAGTATATAGCAATATATACATATTGGCATATGTATATATTTGAGTTGTTGATATTCCCGCATTTATATAGCGGATGAGACCCTATGCGCCGCATAATAGCGGATGATATTTTATAAACCCATATACCGCGATATTCCACCTCGAAGTGGAATTGGTATTGTGCTAACGTCTTTGGATGCAGGGAAACAGGTTGGAGGGATCCAACTGGATTCCTCAAAATTATTTAGATTATTTGATATTCTGTTCTATGAATATTGATATCCTGAGATGATATTATTGATGATTGAAATATTGGATGATATGGTTGGATTGAATATTTCAATAAAAGGAGTTATCAAAATATATTGAATTGGATTTTGAAAGAAATAAAAGAGTAAATTTTAAGTAAATAATTCAAGTGAATTGGAATAAGGGAATTTCGAAATAACAAGGGAAATATTAACTTTAAACTAAAGTGATATTAAATTTAAAGAATAAAGGATTTATTTTGAATGTAAGGATTAAATTTAATTAAAGGCTAAAGAAGGAATTTTGGAAGTTTAAAATTGGTATTTTCAGTTAAAAAGGATTTTAACTCAAATAAAGGAATAAATCTAAAAGTTAATGTATTTTGAAATAAATGAAGTAGTAAAGGAAATTTATTTCAAAGTAAAGTAAAGTAAATTGGAAAATCAATTGGAAATTGATTTAGTTATTTAAAATTGTAAATTTTAAAAGAAGTGAGATTTTGGAGATATAAAACTGGGTTTATAAAGTAAAATAAAATATAGTGGATATTTGAATATAAATTCAAGGTAAGAATTTATAAAAAGATATGGTTTGGTTTAAAAATAAATGTTGATTTATTTTATGGAAATGAGAAGTGTATTTCTTTGGATAGCCAAGTACGTTTTCAAAGCAATTTTAAATAATAAGTTAAAAGTTTTTAGTATGTTTTAAAAAGCATGTTTTAGAGAATCTATTATTTCTAAATGTTAAACTTTAAAGTAAGTATTTTTCAAAGATCTATTATTGTAGTAATTATATAAAAGTGATTTGCTATTATGTTTTAAAAGGAGAAATTTAGTTTATATTGATAAAGTGGTTTATTTTAAAGTATATATTTTTAATAAAGTATTAAAGTAGTTTAATTTCAATGTTATAAGATATATTTAAAATAAAGTGTTTTTAAATTATTCTAAAATCTAAAAGTGTTTTGTACTTGGTGTTTCAAGGAAATAAATATTTGGAAATGTATTCCGTAAGCGGAAACTGTTTGAAATTGTTTTCAAAAGGAATTTGGAAATTTGGAAATATATCTTGGAAAGATATTTGGGCAAATAAATAATGTGGGAAATTATTTATTGTGTGATGGTTGCTTGTGGATGTTAATTGATAGTTAAATAACCGACTATCAATATTGGCCAATGCGCTGATCGTTTCGAAGAGACCGGGATCGAGTTTCCGTATACCGGGATTCTAGGTCTGGAGACTCGAATACCACTTCGATTCGGTTTGTACGTTTAGTGTAACGTGTTCAGAGTCGAAGATGGAGCTGTGAAGTGCAAGGGCTAGTCGCTACTAATCCTGAGGATATTTCCAAAATGGATGTAGTAGGAGTAGTGCCTTCGGTTCCGTTCAAACCCAGGACGGACTGGTATGGACGAATGCTTGCGAAACATCGTCAGCGGACGATGGGCATTCTAAGGGATATGTTCTCTAAAAGGTATCGTTTAGCCTCGAACCTCATCAACCGGGAATGACTGAAAATCAGGAGTTATGCAGCAAGGCTTCGTGGGTAGCTTCCACTGGAGGGTAAGGTCATCCCTGTCTAGATGTCCCTTTTTATTTCGGCTTAGTGGTGCGGTTGCTGATCCCAACCGTGGGGTGATTTTATTCGGGATCATCCAGTAAGGGATGGTTTCGGCCTTGTGTTGCAGAGGAGCGGGCGTACTCCTCGGTACGGTGATCTAGGCCACGTACTGTGATAGGTGGTACCCCAGTGCCTAGTCATTCGTTGGAAATCCATTCTCCCTACGTGCCTGTACGGTTTTGATTGTGCCCAACTATTGCTGAAACGTGAGATGCAAGCATTTCAGCTAGATTCTAGTTTACTTTCTGTAGACACTATTATAATATCAGAGGATTTTGATATAAAGTGTTTAGCTATCGTAAGGTAAAAACCCGACATGTTTATTTGTGGCGTGGTCTTACGAGATGCTTTTGTTTTTAAAGGATTTTGAAACTTTAAAAATCAATTTGAGTGTGATTTTCTCACGCTGGTTTTCCAGACTGACTCGGGTATTGTTTTATATGATGCTCGGGTCAGACCGAGTATTATAGGTTACAGGATATGATGATATGGAGCTCAGGAGACGAGCTGGATGACGATACGTACTCTCGTACTTGCTATTATTTTTCCGCTGTGTATTCAGTTGTATGATATTGATGAGATGTACTCTGATGATATATTTGGATGTATATATATATATACAGATACAGTTTGATTTGTGTAAAGATCTGTTGATATATATATTATATTTTATTCCGCTGCGTATGTGAGATTCTGCTGTTGTTTTCTATTTTTCTTCTTCTACCTCTTCTTCTTAACTAAAATGGTCCGGTTTTTCTTGTATGAAAAACCCGGGTTGTTACACCGACGCTACTAGAGCAATGCCAGTTCTCAAAAGGTGCGAATCGATTTTCCCTATCAATCCGGCAGTTTAAGTCAATTTTCCCCGTCAACTCGACGGCTTTGAACCTTCCCAATGTTGTTGAAGCAGCATCGGATCTTAGATGGTTTGGATCAATTTCCCCATTGATTCAGAGGTTTGAGTCAATTTTCACCGTCGTCTAAGCGGTTTGGGATCTTCCCAACATTGCCGAAGCAACACCAGTTCTTAGAAGATTTGGATCGATTTTCCCCATTAATCCAAGCGGTTTGAGTCGATTTTCCCTATCGACTCGGTGGTTTGCGTATAAGAACGCGGTTGCATAGGATCAAGAAGTAGCTTTATTAATAAAATGAAAGGAAAAGACAAGTCCTGCCTATTTACAATGCCCCAGTACCCTTGGATGGCTTATTTGCGAAAATAGGAAATACGTAGATAGATACCAAATGTTGTAGTGCCGTAGTGAGTTGCTGTTCCAAGCATATGAAATTGGGATTCCATCGACTGTTGCTAGCTTCAATGTTCCATCTCCAAACTTTTGGTCGATTACATAGGGTCATTCCCAGTTTAGGTCAAGTGCTCCTATACCCAGGAAGATCCGATTTAGGATGAGATCTCCCACTTTGAAGGTGCAGTTGTGAAGCTTGGAGTTGAAACGTCGTGCCACTCCCTCTTGATGAGAAGTGGTCCTGAGTTCAGCTTTCTCCCTCCTTTCATCAATCTGGTCGAGAGATTCGAGCAGTAGCTGCTCGTTTTCTCTTTGATTGAAGTGTCTTCTACAATGAGAGGGTACTTCCAGTTCTACTGGTATCATAGCTTTTGAACCATATGCCAAAGCGAATGGTGAGTGTCTGGTCTTAGATTTGTGTGCTGTTCTGTAAGCCCATGGTGCAAGTGGAAGCTCATCAACCCAATTTCCTTTAGTCGTCGTAAGCCTCTTATTTATAGTGGATTTGATGATTTTATTCACTGCCTCCACCTGCCTGTTTTCCTACAGATGCTCTACTACGGAAAAGCTCTTACCGATCTGGTAATGCTTGTAGAAGTCCTTGAACTCAGCACTCTTGAATTGAGTTTCGTTGTCTGTGATGATTTTCTGTGGTGCTCCAAACTTGCAAATAATATTTTTCATTACAAAATTAATCACTTTCTTAGTAGTAATCATGGGAAGTGGTTCCGTTTCGGCCCATTTTGTAAAGTAATTAACTACAACGATAGCGTATTTAGCTCCTCATTTTGCTATCAGTAGTACGCCGATTAAATCAATTTTCTAGATCGCAAACGACCATGGACTAACCATTTGCTTAAGATCTAAAGATGGGGCTCTTAGAATCTTCGCAAATCTCTGGCATCGATCACACAATCTGCTGTAGTCTGTCACATCTTTGTTTATTGTCAGCCAAAAATATCCATATCGAAGAGCCTTTTTTCACCAGCATTTGCCCCCCAGTGTGATCGCAGATGCCTTTGTTGATTTCCATGAGGATCATTCTAGCTTCATCTTTTATTACACACCTAAGCAAGGAGGTAGAGAACCCTCTTCGGTACAGCACTTCATCCTGCATTACGAATCATGGTGCCTTCCGAAGGAGCTTCTTTCGTTCATTCTGGTCCCTTGGGAGTGTTCCTCTAAGTTGATGGTCCTTGATTGGCTTCATCCATAATTCTTCTTCTTCTACGGTCTCCAAAACCCAATCAACATCCACTTAATCTATGCTGTGGTAGATAATATTTCTATTGGAACTAGCCCAGCGACTGCATGTCTTCGAAATTGGCCAATTTGGTTAAGTAATTGACCTTCATGTTTTGTTCTCTGGAAATATGAGTTATTATGTAGTGTTCAATGTCAATGAGCAATTCGTATACTTTCGACAGGTAAGGAGCGAGATTCGCTCCTTTAGCTTGATATTCTCTCTTTACCTGATAGACGACTGGCGGTAGATATGCAGAGCTTTTATTCCCAGCCGCTTCACAATCTTCAATCCTGCTATTAGTGCCTAGTAATCTGGCTCGTTGTTAGTAGCAGGAAATCCTAGCCTTAGAGCATAACATATCGACCGTCCTTCGGGAGTCTTAAGCATAACTCCCGCTCCTGAGCAGAATTCGTTTGATGTGCCATCGACAAACAACTTCCATTGTGGCACTATAACCACAGTGTCCTCCTCCTAATCATCCCAAATTGTAAACTCGACGATGAAATCAACCAACGTCTATCCGTTAATTTCTCTCTGGGGATGATAAGTTACATCGTATTGGCTCAGCTCAATATTCCAATTTATAAATCGTCCCAAAGTCTCGGGTCGGTAGAGTATCTGCTTTAAGGATTGATCCGTTAACACCTTGATAGGGTGAGCTGGGAAATATGGTCGTAGCTTCCTTGAAGCTATTAGTAAGCAGTATGCCAACTTCTCTAACTTGGGGTAATTTCGTTTAGCTCCGGTGAACCGTTTGCTGATGTAGTAAAATGGTAGTTGAATCCTAGCTTGCTCACGCACAAGCGCTACACTAAGCGTGTGGCCATACACTACCAAGTAAAAGAATAGATCTTCTCCATCTATCGGTTTAAACATAACTGGCGGTGTCTCCATGTGTCGTAGTAATTCTTCAAAAGTGGTCTGGCAATCTTGATTCCATTCAAAGTTTTTCTTACCTTTCTTCAATGCTTGAGGAACGATATGCACTTATCGGTCGCTGTGGATATAAAGTGGCTCAACACTGTGGGCTTTCCATTCAAAATTTACAACTCCTTTTTCATCGTTGGGGATCTATCATTCCATAATGCAACAATCAATTCTGGATTGGCCTCGATACCCTTTCCGTTCACTACGAATCCAAGAAATTTCCCTAAAGCAACACCGAATGAACACTTCAGTTGGTTAAGTTACATTCCATATTTCCAGAGGATCTCAAACATCTCCGAGAGATCGTCCAAATGATTTCTAAATACTTGCGATTTAACTAGCACGTCGTTTACATACACTTCTATTATTCATCTGATCTGGATTTTGAACATTGTGTTTACCAATCTTTGCTAAGTAGCTTCGGCAAGTCGAATGGAATTACACGATTGCAGTACAGCCCTAAGTCTATGATGAAGCCGATATTCTCCTAACCAAGATTATGCATCATAATCTGGTTGTACCTTGAGTAGGCATCCATGAATGAAAGCAACTTATGTCCAACAGTTCCGTCAACAAGCTGGTCGATTCTATGTAACGGGAAGCTATCATTTGGGCAAGCTTTATTCAAATTTGAGTAATCGATGCTAGTTCGCCACTTTCTGTTCGATTTTCAGATCAATACAGGATTAGACACCCACTTAGGATATGTTGCATTATGGATGAAGCCGTTAAGCAATAGCTTATCCACTTCCTCTTTCAATGCAGTGGATTGGTGTGAACTTGAGATCGATATTAAGTGCGTGACATGCTATATCCGACGATATCCCGCACATATCGGATTGCATCCAAGCAAACTCATCCATATTGGCACGAATAAATTTTATCAATTCATTTTGCATCTTGATTCCAAGTTACGAACCTATTTCCAAGACCCAAGTTGGCTCATCCTTGTCGATGGGAATAACCACCGTAAACTCCGCTAGTGCTGCTTGTACCTCCTTTGTACTCTTTTGCCTAGGGTCCACAGCCTTGTCGAAGTGACTATGGTCCCCCAGCCAGGCTTGCGATTCACGAATGTGTAGAGTCATCCTCACATTCTTCCCCTTTTCACGGTGCTTTGATTTACGTAATTCAACAACAAAGCATTCTCTTGCAACGCTTTGGTCACCTCTAATTATTCCTATCTTGTTCTCCGTTGGGAATTTCTTCGTGAGACACCATAGAGCCAAAGTGATTCTAAAGTCAGCAAGGACTAGTCGCCCCAAGAAAGCATTGTAAGCAGAACACTCACAAATGATTACAAATGTCTGGATAAGGACCACTGTTTGTTCTTCTTCTCCAAGTTATATAGGTAGATCGATCATCCCAATAGTTGCTTTAGTTCATCTGCCATAAATCTTCGTTCAATAGTTGGTCACATCCTTCATGCTTATTTTCACCTGGTCAAACGTCTTTTAGAATATAATGTTGACCAAACTCCTACCGTCGACAAAAACTTGATGTACAACTGCTAAACTGAGCCCAATTGATATTACCAATTTGTCAAGAGTTAGCACTTTAATGCCTTCAATATCCCAATTCTAGAGTATGATGTCATCGGTAACCAGTCTTTGTTGCTTAGCTTGAGCTCCATCTTCAATGGCGTAACAACTTTCTTGAGGGGCTGCTTCAGATAACTGGCATTTCGTTCCATTTCACCCCAACTCTTCTGCGCTGGATGAGGTCATCCAATTATGGTGTTTATAACTGACCTTTGATCCATTCATTTGGGCCTTCTCCACTGGATTCAGACTGATTTCCTTGAGCGTTTGGTCCTTGTGGTCCAGTAGGTTGATCAGGGTTTTGTCATTTCTTCACGTACTACTAAAGCCTGCTATTATTCCTTATCAATTTCTCAATCAAGTCTTTCATTTACCGACACTTATTTGTGTTATGCCCGTGAGTCTTATGAAGCAGCCAACCTTTCCTGATCACTTTTGCTACTCGAACGCTTCCCTTTTAAGCGGTTTGTTATATCGCTTAGTTCCCTTAGTGACAAGGTAGATGTTTTCCAATCTATCATTCAATGGTGTATAGTCTTTAGGCCTTGGATTCCTTAAACGTTTTCCATTCCCATCATGCTTATTGGAATTTTGGTTCCTCATTTTATGACTTGCATTCTTTCCTACACTTCCTACAGCTGCTGAAGAACTATTTCCAACCTTTTTAACTACAACATTACTCTGAATTACTTCCTTCGGTTGCTCATTGATGGTTTTTCCTACAATTATACTTGCATCTTCCCTCCTTAGAAACTAGTTTTCCTTTTGGTGCAAGTCTTCCATGGTAGTTGGTTGCTTCATTTTAGTCCATTTACAAAATCCGTACCTGGATGAATAGCTCGGACCAAAGCCATAAATACCATGTCTTCCTTTGGATTGCTAACCTCAGTAACCGTAACATTAAATCGGTTCAAGAAAGCTTTCAATGACTCATTGGGTCCTTAAGAAAATCCATATAAGTACATCACATCCTTTGGTCATGCAATGTGAAGTTTAAACTATTCTAGAAACTTTCTTGCCAACTCATCAAAGTGGAAATAGACTTAGGTGCGAGTCTTGTAAACCACATGGACGCGACTCCTTCCAAGAAGATAGGAAATCACCTACAACAGACATCATCCGTTGCTCTAGCTCCATCCATATGTTATTCATATTTAAACAATCTGTTAGGGTCTATTGTTCCATTGTACGATGGCATAGTCGGCATGGTCAAACTTCATGAATATTCTTCTCTTTGAACATTTGCAGTAAAGGAGGTTCAGCTTAGTGCAGAACCCTAGTCTTCATTTTTTTACACTTGCTTTCCCCCGTCAATTGTTTGACCATGTCAGCGATGTATTCTTCGCTAGCGTGGTTATCTGCAGGTTGGTTATCAGGGGCTACCCCAAAAGTTTAACTCTGCAAATGATCTTGTTTTGCCAACTAAAGCTTAGGTTCTCCATTCTTCGAGAGAACCACTCCTGTAGTATTCCGTTGGTATGTAGTCGGTCTTACCACGATAATTTAAGCTTTAGTTCCAACGTTCTATCCATTAACACCAGTATTAATCCTAAGTCTCCACCATCAAGCTACATATCATCTTCAGAGTCAGAAATGAGCACAACATTCCTTTCTAAGGGACATTCATTCTAAGGTTTAGGTCGGTACCGAGTTGTTTTGGCCTGGTACCTACCAGTATTCTCGCAGGTAGAATCCCCTTATTTCCTCCTACAATGTCGCCTGTAACTCCAGCAACTACTTCCTTCTGTCTTTGCTTTCTATCCCTTCGATTTATATCAAAAACAGAGGAATTTTCTTATTCTATTGTAGGAGAAGTTTCCCTTCTAGTTCTCCTTGTTGTTAATGGTTGCAAAGTTTGAAATGCATCCATCTTATCCATGAGAGATTTTGGACTATCAGAAAATTTCTGGCTAAGATTGTCGATAATTTGATTAAGCTCTCCTTTAGTAACAACTTCTTGTTGAGCAAAAGATCCAAATAGCGGATTTCCATTGTTTACTTCTTTTTGGTGAGTGTTTGCTTCATCACCACCAACTAATGCTCCTACAGAGCTTCTAGATGTAGATTTTCCATACTTTGGAGCCATAGGAATAGAAAATTATTAATTTCCCCAAGCAAACTTTCCAGATCTAACTTTTGGATCTTATGCAATCAAAAGTTAAGAGCTAGATCAAAGCCTCAGTTTAGTTCTCAATGAAAACAACAAAATGTTGACACAAAAAATATATCAATACCCAAGAATAAATTATCGGGAACCTATGAGACCTAGATCTAGAAGATAACATTTGAAATAAAAGGAAAATAACAGAAATAAAGTAGAGAGACATAAGATTTTATAGTGGTTCGGCAATCTGTGGCCTACGTCTATTTTATAGCTTTGTTGCTTATAAATCTGATGTATTTTGTTTGAGATCACAAGAGATATAAAAGAGAATAAGTCACAAGTACATGGGTTGGACACATTCTATGTCCTAGAATTGCCCAAAGTAGCTGCCTTAGTGACTATTGTATGGAGATAGAAAATGAATAAGATGCAGAGCTTCTAAGTAACGATGGCAGAATTCAGATCCTATTTTGATTGCTCTATGGTTTGAATTTATAGGAAAAATAGTTGTGATGGATCAGAAATTGAGTTGGAGCAGAGTCCAGATGTCGGTCCGAAGGAGTGTGTGAAATCGTAGGACCATCCAAGTTAAACAAACATGTCGGTACCGACTTGTTCATGATGGTGCCGACATGTTTGCTTAGTTCAATTATCATCGAACTTTCTTGCATTCTTCATTTTACTTTGTTTTAAGGTGTCCCATGTTGTTTATATCCATCGTTGGTTAATTTTGATGATCATTCATTCATTGCTTGGTTTATTCTGCTGCTTTGACCGTTAAATCTTCAACTCTTGGGATAGGTCATTCTAAACCCTTAAAAATCACTTGATCAAGCATGGAAGAAGTAGATAATGACTCATGTAAAGTTGGACGGAAGTAATATGGAGCCAAAAGAAGTTATCGCTAACATAAACAAGTCAGTGCCGACATGTTTAGTTAGCTTGTTTTTGGGTGAAATTCCTCTAAGCCATTTCTTTGCCTCATGAAGGTGTGCTTGCAAGATCTCAAGTCGTTTTGTCTCCATTTCAACGTTCTAACTTCCATTGAATTCTACTTGGTTAAAAATCTAGTTAACAAATGCGTAAGCGTCAGCTGGAGTTTTGGTGAATTAACTCACCTTTGATTGAACACTATATGGTATATGTGTAGATATAAATTGTTAATTGTATGCTTGGATGATTTATTTGTTTGGTTTGACTGAATTTCTATTTTGAAAAGCAGATGACATATAAAATGAAATACAAATAATATAGGAAATTATAATTCCATTTATATATTTGTTGTATAAATTGTTGAATTTCAAAGCTTGGTAGTTTGGCCATGTTGGAAATGACTTTGATATGTTGAAAATGTTGAACTCTTTTAGTTGTAAATCTATGGAAGCACTTGTTAAGTGCTATGGAAAATCTAGGCCTCATTGTAGTAACTTGAAATACTATTATTTGCTAGTTGATTTGAAAATGGTTTTGATTCGAAGAATGATTTTTAAATCAGACTTTCGGAATTCTTTGTGGCATTCGAAGAAAGGCTTTTTTGAACTTCTCTATTTTACTCCAACCTTTATGGAAATGTTTAAAAAGTATTTGGAGAAGTATTTATTTTATAGAAAAGTTAATATAATAATGAATGTTTATTTTAAAGAAAAAATGGAATTTATCTTTTATAATTTAGTGATTCTGTTTTAAAAGAAGATAGAAATATTTTGGCATAAATATTTGTGAAACGCTTTATATAAAATGTTGTATAGAAAGATAGAATTATAAATGAGATTTTATAAAAAGGAAATGTTATCATTTTGATAAACTGAAATAATAAATCACATTTGTGAACTTATAGTGATATATGGATCAATCATTTTATGGAAAGTATGTAGTTCTATCTTGTAATCGAAGATTGGTGATATGTATATGAGATTTAAAATCAAGAGATTTATAAAAAGAGTTTTATTGATAAATTTGGAGTTTTGTAAAAGTATTTTTATAATTAAATTTAGTGATTTATAAAAGGAGTTTTATAAGTAAATTTAAAGATTTATAAAAGGAATTTTATAAATGTACCAAAAGATAAACTTGGAGATTTATAAAACGGAGTTTTATAAAAGGAATGAGATTTGATTTCTATAAATGATTATTTTAAATTATGGTGGTATAAAAAGTATTCTTTCTAAACCTAACACCAAATTCAGAGGTAGGGAAACTTGTCCCTATCCTGGAAATTGAGAATGTATGTCAAGCCAAGGATAATATGCTAACTTGTCCGACTACATTGTTAATCAAGAGATAGTAC
The DNA here is from genome assembly GCA_030737815.1 of Allium fistulosum. Classification (NCBI taxonomy): domain Eukaryota; kingdom Viridiplantae; phylum Streptophyta; class Magnoliopsida; order Asparagales; family Amaryllidaceae; genus Allium; species Allium fistulosum. The sequence continues at coordinate 1,021,754,950 of CM060908.1, forward strand.
AAGTTTGAAATCGGAAAGTAGGGGTAAGTATACTTGGTCTAATTTCTGTATGATCCATTTACTTACACCAAAAGTGTTTTGGGTTTACTGCATCTGTGTTTTAAACGAAGAGTTTATTTAACCCAAATAAGTATGGTTTAGGAAGTGAAATCTTTCTTATGATTTTGTGAATATACTTATACCGTTGAGATAAGTGTATAAATACTTTCTATGTATTGAAAGTAAAATGATTTGTGAATATAATTATACCTTTGAGTAAAGCATATAAATAATTTTCTAAGTATTGAAAGTAAAATAGTTTGTGAATATACTTATATCATTGAGATAAGTATATGAATACTTTTCTAAGTATTGAAAGTCAAATGGTTTGTGAATATACTTATACCGATGGGATAAGTATATGGATATTTTTCCAAGCATTGAAAGAGTATTAATGAACAGTGAATGAGTAATATACATATGTATTTCTTTGTAAAAGTATTTTGATACAAGTATTTATACAGTGATTTAAATTAATGAAAGGATTAAGTAAGAGGCTTAGTGGTTGCTTATGTGATTAATCATGCTTGGTTTCCACGTGAAATTAAAATCTCTGATTGTATTGTTTGCTTATTTGATAGTTAAATAACCGAGCAAGTCTTTGCCAGTTTTGAAACTATCCTTTGTCAGTTCGGAGAGACTGCGGATATGTTATCCGAAAAACCACTTCGAACTGACATAAGCATTCGAATTTGAGACATCTTGAAGATGATCGAAGACCAAGTTCCTTGAAGTGCAAGGGCTGCTTGCTGTTAATCCTAGGGATGTAGTAGAAGTAATGCCTTCGATTTGTTTAGTCCTGAACAACTTGTATGGATAAATGCTAGCATTGCATTTTTCTTGGAGGGCAGTTTTAGCATTCCAACTGGGATTTGCTATAAAGATAAAACATAAACTCAAGCCTCACATCCGATAATGACTATAACATAGGATATGCCATTAGGCTATGTGGTTCCATTAAGGTATGGTCATCTGTTGTATCTAGATCGATATTTATTTATGGATTGCGTATACAGGGCTACGAAAACAATTTGTCAAGATGACAGCCAAGGGGGTGATCATATTCGGTACTATCTAGGAAAGGGTAGGTCGGTCTTGCCATATAGGGGTTGCAAGGTTTGTAATCTTGGTACAGTTTATCTAGAGGTGTACTATGACGGGTGATACTCTAGTAGCCATGTAGTCGATGGAATCCATTTTCCGATACGTGCCTTACGGACTTAGTTGCATATATGTTGTAATGTGAGAGGCAAGCATTTCAGCTATGTTATATATTTATTTTAAACCCTAGACATTATTAAAATATCACTGGATTTTCGAATAAAAATGGTTTGGTTATTGTAAGGTAAAAACTCGTTCGTGTTTATGTGCATCGTGGTCTTATGAGATACCTTTATTTTTGAAAGGTTTTATAACATTAAAAATCTATATGATTTGAGTTTCTCATGTTGGTTTACTAGACTGATTCGAGCGTTATTGTCTTATAATGCTCGGGTCAGTCTGAGCATAGTTCCAAGTTTAAGTATGGATGTTTTGGAGCTTCAGGAGACGAGCTAGATGCATCCAAGATTTATCCACATGTTTTATTTTCCACTGCATTTCTTGTTTTGTATTTATTAGCATTTATGAGGACGGGCTGTTATAACTGTCCGGACTGATGATAGGTTAGTTCACTCTGATTGATGTATGTATATTATAGATTTCTTTTGTAAAGATAATGTGTATATTATATATTACTTGTCACGATGTGAGATTCTGTTCTTTCTTTTCTTTTATTTCACCTCAACAATATTTCTTTCTAGCACTCGGATGCTCGGCACGTGAATACCATGGATGTATTAGTATCAACTTTGAGAGTCAAAAGATGGGTCATCACAATGGTATCAGGGCTTAGGTTAAGCGAACATCTAGGCTTTCGTGGGTTAAACTCATTAGAGATAGGGTTAGTAGCACCCTAGAATGAGTTGAGTGTATTATATATGAGAGCTACTGTTATAAAATTATTTTATATTGTGTTGATTGGTTCACTAAATGGTTTATGAATTTTGGTCAAGACGTGGGATTCCACAGTATTGATAAGCGTTTGTAAACACTTGGATAAGGAAAATCGACACGGTATTGTTTTTAAAGTTGGTCAATAAAACAATTTTACCTAGAATTATAATTTATATATAAAAGAATAATTTTCAAAAATAGATATAATTATGTATGATGTGTTTATTTGTTAGGAAATGATAATATTCACTTACTATCATTTATGGTTTGGCTAGTTCAGTTTATGAGTAGTGTACCTTTTTCAACATGGGTTGGGTAGATAGTAATTATGGGAACATTGCAATAAATATTTTGTGAATTAAGTTTCACAGTTTGACTATAAGGCGTTCGAAGATAATGTAGGGTTAAAATTTAATTTTAATAAAAGTTGTTTATTATAATCTAAACAAAGATATACATTTGTGAAATGATTTTTTTATAAGAAAGTTAAGAATGATTTATAAAATATTGTTTATAAATAAAAAGGATTTAAACTGAGAATTTGAGGACTTAAACCCTAGTGTTTTCAGAAATTGTTTTTCAAAGTTTTAGGGATGAAAATAATAGTATTATTTGGAAGTATTTATGTATAGAATTATTTTAAAGAGGATTTATGGAGACAGAAAGCACTAAACTCACTTCTATCGCTAGAAAATAATTTTGATGATAACCGCAGCATCATCAGCGTTTATTTTCAAGTTTCTAAGTGGGGGATGCTACCATAGTAGTTTGTTGCATAATTGTTTGATAAAATAGATTTTTATTAAATTCTAAAATTATGATTTGATATATAAGAGGAAATACGTATATGATTATTATTATTATTATTATTATTATTAGTTCAAAATGATTTGAAATAAAACCCGGCATTTAGTTCTCAAGTTTTCTGTTGAGTTATTTTATGGACGCATGTATCATATTCATTCAGGTAGTTCGGTTTGTGTATCTCATTATGACATGTTATTTGGCAGTTTTCATTTATTGAAATGAAATGAAATTTTCAACAATTTTGGACAGTTGAAAATTTCCGAATTAGTTAGGAACATGAAGCTAAGTGTTTGTGAAAATATAAAAGTAGAATTTTGTAACTCTAAAATGGTAAGATAGCAAGTTAAAACAAGTTTTAAATTTGATGGACATTATGCTAAGTAAACAAAAGTGATTTTGTGTATATACTTTTAGGATGTAGAAGAGTGGTATATGAATATGAACTTGAGTTACAAAATGTTAATAGACTCAAATAATGGTTTTATGAAATGGTTGATAGATGATTTTAGTATCAAATGAAATACTACAAACGTAGATTAATATGGTTTAAATGAAAAGAATTGGTGTGGTTAAAAAACGAAGGGAATAAATACGTAAGTTGTATGTAGATCAGTTTATTCGCATAACTATTCTTGATCCAAATACGAGTATATGATTTCTAGGTGATTTACACTGATCCGAACAAGGATTTTTCACTCGATTTTTATCGACGAACACTTGATACAGATATTTAGATATGATTATGAAGTTTTCTATCATAGTATATGGCTATTTAAGGAGAATAGAGGTTTTTGATAAAGAAACTTGATCGAAATCCACACTAAGAAAGTCGAGTGGGCGATACTAGTTCGAAAGTGAAATTTATGTGATCGAATAAGTGATCAGAATGATATTGCATATGGACATCGTACGGTTTTTAATGTAGTTTTATACTTCTCACATTAGAAATGCAAGTTATATGATTTGATATGGCATGTTGATGTGAGATGATTGCTATATATGATTCAGCATGCTTAGATTCATGATATATGATGGATGAGTTATTGTATTATTTCATTTATCGTGTTTAACTCTCTTTTGGGCAATGTAAGTGAGATTTAGGTATATGGAAGCAAAGGCTAGCTTGTTGCTTTTGGTTTCATGTGTAGAGTTTGATTGCTCGAAAAATGGTACGTCTTTATGCTTAACGGGTATGTTTGCTATGTGGCATACACACTCTATAAGATATATCATAAGTATATATTGTTGTTTTGTTGTCCCCAAATATGGAAGGTCCTAGATATGGGCTTATATTGATATTGTGATTTTTTCAGACCTAGCTGCGCAAAGGAGGCGCTGTCGAAATTTTTCACAACATATAGGACTTTAAAAGCTTAATAACTCATTTTAATTAATTGATTTTGTAAGTCTAACGGTGAGAAGTTTTTAAAGCTTAAGGATTAGAAGGCATTTTCTTCCTTTGGGAATTTCGGGGACGAAATTCTTTTAAGGGGGAAGATTGTAACGACCTGAAATTTTTAATGTTTCGAATGTGAATATTTAATTTATTTTAATATTCAAAATCAATAAATAATAAGAAAAACAATTGCTAATAAAACAACTTGATTTTTAATGATGTATTTTAAAATGAATTTATAAGATTTTTCCAAAAGTTTTAATTTGGAAAAATATATAAATTATTGTTTGACGCATTTTGCCAATAAATGTTGGTATTTTGAAATTTCACAAAACAAGATAACTAGTGTATTTTATTATTGGTTTGTGATCGTGTCGCATTATTGTGCATGATCGTATTTTTATTTCTGTCGTTCGTGGTTCGTACGCAAATGCGATATTATATAGAGAAGTACTGGAAATTTTAAAATAAACAAACTCCTACCCTTGTACTTTTTTTCATTCTTCTTTTCCCCCTTTAATTTTCACTTTTCCTTTTCTTATAAACATGAAAACCTACATCCACCTTCAAAAATCAAAATCATGAGACATAAACCACTAAATTAACAATACCAGATCCGTTGAGTTCATAGTGGCTAGGGCTTCAAATCCATATAAGATTTGGTGGGTGTTGTTGTGCTTGTGCATGTTCGAGTGCTTAACAGGGGCTAGGTTTTCGGTTTATCGTCGATTGGGGAGGAGATAAGCAAGGCTGAGTGTGGATTTGGGTTTCTCATTCAAAGACGAACACGTAGGAGCAATTTTGGGTGGAGCAGCATCGAATTGGGAAGTGCGACATATTCTTTGTTGTTTTCGGGTCTTGGAGGTCAAGATTCACTTAGGGTGACCGAGCTCGATGTGATGGGGGGTTGTGGAGCATTTGTAAAGAGGAAATCATTGGCGAAGGCGGCGTGTGATTTCGTGTAGAGATGAGGAACAAAGAAGAGAGGTGCACGGTGGTGATGTTTGTGCATATCTGGAGTGTGTACAGGGGAGTGCAATATTGGGGACGATGGTTTAGTGAAGGTGATTAGTAAATTAAATAGTTATTAATTAATTTAATTTAATCTCAAAATTATAAAATCAATAACTTCTTCATATGAGGTCCAATCAAGACACGGTCTTTTGTGTTGCATTCATAGGAGTGCTATCTACTCACTGGAGTTGATTTCATCAAGTTTGGAGCAAGTAGAATTATGAGTTAAAATCGAACGTTGTTCAATTTTAGATCGAGCAGGAATGCATAAGCATCAGCCGAAGTTTTGGTGAGTTAACTCACCTTTGATTGAACAATATACGATATATATGCAAATATAAATTGTTAATTATATGCTTGGATGATTTATTTGTTTAGTTTGGTTGAATTTCTTCTTTGAAAAGCGAATGAAATATAAAATGAAATACAAGCAATACAAGGAATTTTGTAGCGGGATCCAGATTGCTCGCCATTATTGATTTTAATTCCATTTATATATTTGTTGTATAAATTGTTGAATTTCAAAGCTTGGTAGTTTGGCCATGCTGGACATGACGTTGATATGTTGAAAAAGTTTAACTCTATTAGTTGAAGATCTATGGAAGCACTTGTTAAGTGTCAAGGTAGCTCTAGGCCTCATTATAGTAATTTGAAATGCTATTATTTGCTGTTTGATTTGAAAATGGTTTTGGTTCGAAGAATGATTTTTAAATTAGACTTTTGGAATTCTCTATGGTATTTTAATTAGAAAGGATTTTTTGAACTTCTCTATTTTACTCCAACCTTTTTGGAAATGTTTTAAAATTATTTTGGGAAGTATTTATTTTACAGAAAAGTTATATAATAATGAATGTTTATTTTAAAGGAAAAAGGGGGAATTTATCTTTTATAATTTAGTTATTCTGTTTTAAAAGAAGATAGAAATATTTTGGAATAAATATTTATGAAACGCTTTACATAAGATGTTGTATCGAAAGATAGATTTATAGATGAGATTTCATACAAGGGAAATGTTATCATTTTGATAAAGTGAAATAATAAATCCCATCTGTGAATTTATAGTGATGTATGGAACAATCGTTTTATGGAAAGTATTTAGTTCTATCTTGTAATTAAAGATTTCTAACAAGTATATGAGATTTAAAATCAAAAATTTATAAAAAGGAGTATCATCCCAAATATCCAAAATACAGTATCCAAAAATGACATCAACATGTCTTAAACTACGTACATCAAAATATATCAAAAACATAAATAGATTGATAAACTGCCACAAGTCTTCGCATCGCCTTCATTTTCTCTATCAACATTGTTTCCCTTAATTTATGAGTTGTAATAAGAAGGGGGTCTGAACAAAAATGTCTGGTGAATGAAAATCTCAAGTTTTACCATAATAGTATTTGGGTAGTATCATTTAGATAAGTAATATGCCTTATTTGGGTATTATCATTTAGATAGGTAATATGCCTTACACATTCTGTACTATCCCACCAAGAATACTACCAACTGTAAACCCGAAGCTCTCCGAGTCCAACTCTCTAACATACCTTCAACTGTAGGCCAAAGGCCCTTTCCAATCCAAAGCAAGTACCATAAATCATGTTCTAACAATGTGAGAGAAAGTACATAAGCCGCTTAATACCTCTTTAATTGGGATTTAGGCAAACTTTGACCATTTAATACCTATAACCTTGGTAGATCCCTATCATTTAATACCTAACCCAAGGTGGACCACTATTTGCTATTTCCTAACTGACATTGTATGAAATCTCATAACTTAAGGCTATTTTAGGGAAGAGGCGGATCCTACTACATCCACTTAATACCTCGACCTCGAAGTGGACCTTTCCCGATATTCCTTACTACTGAACCTAAATGATAATCTCGACCATTTAATACTTCTTACGTATGAAGGAGGAGAACCTTACAATAGCCTCTTAATACCCCTAACCTAGAAGCAGGCCTTACGTATTATGGCGTGTGACCCAAACTATGACGTCTCACATGTTGGTAGCCAGATTAACTAGGAAAACTTACCCTATAGAATTAGGACTAACCTAGCATCCACCATGGGTACTTATTATAGGCGATGTCTCACATCAGTCTCAAAGTCAAACCACTTGTAACGACCCATCTTTTCGACTCTCAAACATCAACACTAATACATCCAGGTATTCACGTGCCAGGCATCCGAGTGTCAGAAAGACAAATTGTTAGGATAAAAGAAAAGAAAAGATAGAATAGAATCTTACATTTTGACGAATAACATATAATATACCAATTACCTTTACAAATGGAAACTTTAATATTAAACCACATTAAAGTCTAACCTATCATTGGCCTGGACAGTTATAACAACATGTCCTTACAAATACCGATAAATATAAATAAGAAAACATAGCGGAAATAAAAATATGGAAATATGTCTTGGAGGCATCCAGCTCGTCTCCTGAAGCTCTAAAGCATCTGAAGCTATCTTTGGAAAAATACTCGATCTGACCTAAGTATTATAGGAAAAAAACACCTGAATCAGTCAAGTTAATCAGCGTGAGAAACTCAAATCACAAGGAATTGTTATATCTTGTAAAACTTGTCAAAATAAATGTAACATCCCGTAATATCAAAAGTTAAGCGCTACAGATGCTGCAGTCATCCATAGTACTAACTTCTGGTAACAAAATGCGGTAATGATAATAGTGTCCATAATATCAGAAGCACTTGAATATGAGCAAAATCACAGATTTTCAAAAACAACATTTTACTAATTACATTTCAAAACCAATTCATATCCAAGTTACATAATCCCATATTGTTTCCTGGGTAAAGATTAATTATAATCATTACAAAAATACGCCAAGAGCGACATATGACGATGCCCCTTGGTTGATCAAAGCAATATAGTCATATTTGACTTAATACACAGCGGAACCAAAACAAAATAAAACTACAAATCCTAATTAGCTATCCGTCAGCCACCTGCTCATCTTCGGAAGCTTTATTCGCCAAAAGACTAAAACCTGAAAACCTCAACTCTCAACCTACTCAAATCAATTTTGAGTACCCGAGAGTTTAAGGGGAACAAATTTTTTGAGTCAAACATAAAGCTTGGTGTGAATAATTCTATTACATCTCGATTTACTGATATTAAGTGAGACCACGTCACTTAGTGGAACAGGTTTTCCCTCACTTATATCCCCTTTAAAACATATATTTTACAAATCTTTTCTTGTAACCAAACTGGTTAATCAAACTGATTATATCAAAATAACAATATCCTTTATGCTAATAAATGGACTATCTGTCCATAAAACATGTAATATGTGAACAATCTACCGACAATATAATAGCAAGGTCCGTTATGCTACAAATGGACTATATGTCCATACAATTAGGCTGACTGCCCGCAAACTGGACTAACTGTCCGAATCAAAATGGACTAACTGTCCGAATTATTTTCTTAGGGTTAACTACCCTATATATTTTTCCTTGAAAACCTTTTCAAAATGATTTAACCTTTTAAATCATACTTACACAAGGAAAATATATTCTTAGCTTTACTCTAAGATATTTTTCCATGATATATACGTACTTTACTCAAAATAATATTGATGAGATTTAATAAGGATTAACTATCCTTACAAAACAAGTTAAAACCCTTTTTAACTTGAAAATACTTAGGCTACATTGCCTATTCAATACATTCGAAACCTTTGTTTAAAACCTTTAAACAACCCTTTCGATACCCTTAAAGGTAACCCATTCGAAACCATTGAAAGACCCTTTCAAAACCATTAAATACCGCCTTTCGAAAACATTGGAGAAACCTTTCCTTTCTTTTCTCAGAAAGCTTCAAAATATCAGACATCCTCCTTTAAAACCTTTTAAATATTGCCTTACAAAAATATAGGAAAAAATCTTCCTTTTAACTCTTTCGAAACCCTGGGGAACCGCCCCTTTTGAAACCATTCATTAAAACCCTTCGAAACTGTCAAAAACTCAATCCTTTCGAAAGCAGTTTGGGTTCAGTTTAAAACATATGGAAACTTTTCAAAACCATTCAAAAATTTACCCCTTCAAAACCTTTGAGAAACTTCTCGGTCGAAACCATTTGGATTCTGCCTTCAAGCAGAGCAAAAGGATCGAAAACCCATTAAAGTCGAAAGCATCTATTTAGAAACCATTTAAAACTATCTCCTTCGAGACCAATTGGGTTTTATTTCAATTATAGAAAAAAAGGTCTTAAAACATTTAATTCGAAAGCAACTGCTTTGAAACCATTTCCTAATTAAAGAAGTGGTGGTGTCGAAACCATCCCTTCGAAAGCATTGGAGAGGTGCCCAGGTTTTAAGAAAACAAAACAACCCTTTCGAAACCATCTGTGTCAATAGGTAAAAAAGCGGTAGCAAAAAGGTTTCAACTTAGTCGAAATCAATTATTTAAAAACAGAGACGCAATCCAATCGAAACCATCTCCTTTAAATCATTTGACCTGGTCGAAAGCTACTTTGTCGAAAGCCATTTAGTCGAAAGCAAGTAGGGGTATTTCTTAAATTTAAAACAAAGGAAAGCCCCAAGCCCATCGGAACCTCTGGTTTCGACTCCCTACCTTCCGCCTACATCCAATTCACTACGTACCAGTAAACTGATACCATGTGCATTGGTTTCGACTGTGTCGAAGCGAAGAGGATGAGGCGGAACCTAGTGCCAACGGTGTCGAAACAGTAAAAAACGTGTAGCAAATAGTTCTTTCCACCTAACCTGCATTACGTGTCTAATTGTGATTGGTTGCCTCTTTCTTTACCAATAAAAAGTACTGCACTTTTTCAAAAGTGCTGTCTACTTTTCAGATTTTATAATTTAAATTATTTTACAAAAAGCCCTTTCTCCTCTTTTGATTACATAAAACATTTTAGTCTGATACCTTAAATAATTTTATATAACCCTTAAAACACTTAGGAAAAATCTATAATAATTCTAGAAAATCAATTTCAATATGATTTCCAACATATAAAAATTTCAGACCCCAATCTTTTATTATTTAACCGGAAATAATTATTAACCCAAATTAGCATTTTCTTTACTAGAAAATTCATATAAATTCCAAATAATTTTAGAAAATTCTAAAAATCGAAACCCATCTCCAAATTAATATTTATGATCTTCATAAAAATTCTCAAGGCCTTTGGATGTCATTTTATAGGGTTTTCACCTTAAAACATATCGTAAAATCAATATGAATATACATAAATCATTAACACGTATATATATAACCATTTCATCATTCAAAAACATGGCAAATCAATGCAAAATGTTTAGCATTAATCTAAAAACCAAAAATACAATCAAAAATGAGATGTAAACATTATTCACCTTAGCTTTAGAGATTAAGGAGCTTGAGGTTTGGATGAATTTGATTTATATTAGATTTTCCTTTAGCTTTTCTTACTCCTCTTCCCCTTTTCCTTGGTAATGGTGGCCGACCTCTTGTTTTAAAATTTTCAAAATGAAATGAAAGTGTATTATAATACACGGCTGCGATGACCCACCTTTCTGATCCCTGGGAACGACACTTAATGCATCCTCAGTATTCGTGTGCCATTGCCCAAACACCAGAAAAATAAGTTGTCTTGGGGTAAAATAAAGAATAGAACAAGACAGAATAGATGAACATCACATCGAAATGGTTACATATAATATTAAATTAATTTTGTACAAAAGGTTACTCCTTATAAGGAGTTATCAGAGTTATAAAAAAATACTACATCTAACAAATTTGCAGCTATACATTCTAACTTTACATTTTTATGATACAAAATGCACCTACATAATCATACAGCATAAATAAATAACTAGATAGCTAAGGAGCCTCCTGTTGGATCACCGTCTTCAAGGAGCTCCAAAGAAAACCTATTATTCTCGAAGTACCCAAATATAATTGAGTACCCGAGAGTTTAGGGAAAATAAACAACTCGGGTCAGACAAAATGTCTGGTATGAGTAAAACTATGAAACAAATGGGGTGGATTTAAACAATAATATGTGTGTGACATCTGACACCATTATCTATTATTTATATATATGCCATTATCTGTAACTGTTCACCTGTGACTTCTGACACCATTATCTATTATTTATATTGATGATATATGCATGTTATATTATTATCATATCTGTTATCACTCTGCAAGTTCCCTGTTAGTATAGAATTCACTAAGGGTTGAAATGATACATACCCGAACGATATGTAGAATAGGAGAAAATCGTTATGGGTTGAAATGATAAACCCAAGCGATTTTCATTTTAATTGAATTTGGGATTGCGGGTTGAAAATATATATACCCGTATATATATATATATACATATATATATATATAAATTACGGATTGAAACGATAAATATCCATATCACTTGACCATAGGGTAGAAAATTATATACAGACAACGTTGGTCTATATATAAATATTTTGAAAAATGATTTCTATGGTTTTGAAAGGAAATATATGGTTTTAATAAATATTGATTTTAAAGATCTATTAAAGTTGATTTATTATAGTTGGTTTAATAAAGTGGATTTAATCAATATAAAATATGTTTAAGTATTTATGTAAATTTATATTTTCAAATATAGAATTTATAATGTTTCAGGTTGAAAGATAAATTTGAAATTGATTTGAAATTATATTTATTTAAAAAATTTACTTAAATAAGTTTGATTTGAAATTTATTAAATTTGAAATTTATTAAATTTGAAATTTATTAAATTTGAAATTTTAAAGATATGTTTTATAACTTGAATTTGATTAAAAGTGACTTAAATGAATATTTCAAATTTATATAAATTCAAACGGGATATTTTGTTTATTTAAATTTGTAAATTGAAGCGATATTTAGATATTATTGAAATGATTAAGTAAATATTTCAAAACTAAATAATAGTAAAGTGAATTTGATATATATATGAAATTATCGAATTTAGTTTGAAATGTTGAACATTTAAAGCTTTGAAATATATTGAAATTGAAATGGCTTGTTTTATGGTTCAAATATGTATTTGAAATCGATAATTTGAAATGGTTTATTTAGAAACTAAATCGAATTGAAATTGATGATTTGAGATTTTATTAAATTTGAATTTTGGAATTCGATTTGATTTTTGAATCGTTTTGCGAAATTTGAGGAAGCTATTTTATTATATAAAGTAATTTAAATTTTATTTAAACTATTTTATATTTCACTTTATAAATTATTTAATATAAACTATTTTAATATAAATCATTTTCAATATAAATTATTTATTATAAACTATTTTAACTTATAACTATTTTATATAAACTATTTTTATTTTATAACTATTTTATTATATACAATTATTAATATCTAAACTGTTTAAGGGTGGAAGTTATGATTTCAAAGTTAAGGTTTTCCAAAATATTATGATTTCAAAGTGTTTTGAATCTCAAGGTTTTGATTTCCAAAGTGTTTTGATTTTAAAAGACTTATGATTTCGAAAGCGATATAAATTTGGAAAGTGATATGATTTTGGAAATGGATTTATTTGAAGTGATAATGATATCGTTTTGATATGGTTTGAAAAGGAAATGATATTTTGGTTTTGAAGTATAAATTATTTTGAAATTACCGCGGTGTTATAATAACGATTGGTTGTTAAAGAGACCGGGATCGGATATGGGCATACTCTGTGTCGATACCGAAAACCACTTTAAAAACTGTGTACGCGGTGGAGATTCCAGAATGAAGTAGGATGGTGGCGACGATCCTATATGAGGTATATACATGGACCCAACTCCCGTGAGTTGGCATAAGGTGGCTAAAACAGGAGCAATTGACGGGCTAATGAGGTAGCTCCTCTGATCGGACACACTCCATCGTATGCCATTATATTACTTTATGATTGATTTGGTGCGCACCTTCATATTTTCGGGAGTGTGGCTCGAGGTGGGCGGTAGTGGCTGTTATGCATTACCACCGGCCCGGAAGTGTAATTAGTATATCTACCCTAGCATTGCCTAGCTGTGCCGTGTCACCTACCCTAGTGCGCCTTGTACGAGTTTGATTTGTGTCGTACCTATGGAGTATCTACTCGTACCCTCCCGATCTGGAGGTACGCATGTACTGTATAGACTACTGGCATTATTTATGTGTTAAGGTGGAAAATGTAAAGCCTTAACGCTATTTTAAAGTAAGTTTATTTTACTATTAGACACTATTATAATAGCGTATATTACTACATAGTAGATAGTTTAACGGATCCTTAGAGGATGGTTATCCCAAACATCCTTTAAGTTACTGTATTTCAGTTGATATTTCACTTGAGTTGGATTTATTGATATAAGAATGTTAATCCTGACTCGAGTGTTTTGTGTTTTGCTTTACGCTCGGGTCAAACTGAGTGATACAGTATTCGAGACTCACCTTTGGAGTTGGAGCTTCGCTTGGAGATCCAGCTATCTATCCAGCTTTCAGTTATTCAGTTGATTCCAGTGATGTGTTCAGATCTTGTATTTGACTATTGTATTGAGACATCTTTGTATTCGTGACCTCTGTTGTATCTTATTTAACTCTGTTATATATATAGTAGCTTCATGAACTACTATTCTTTTGTTTCCACTGCATTATTGTTATATTACTCTATGTCTGTGATTCTGTGATTATTTATTTACTGTATATCTGAGTTTTTCCATGTAATGACCCGTATTTTTACGGATCGAAAGATTGTAAAACAGTTGTCATTAGGTCGTAGTGTTGATAAGTCGTCTAGTGTTGTTAGAACGTTCAGAGCTTAAGTTGTTCAGAGCTTAGGTCGTATAGTAGTTAGGTCGGTGGAGCGACTTAAGGGAGTTGGCGACCTAAGGAAGTTGGCGACTTAAGGATTATGGGATAAGTCGTGTAGAAGTTAGGTCGTGTGGTGGCTTAGGTCGAGTGAACGACTTAAGAGTTAACGACTTAAGTATTGGGGCGACTTAAGGAAAGACAGCGACCTATGGAAGTTAGTATTAGAAGTGAACGACCTAAAGGACTAAGCGGGTTAACGACCTAGGGAGTTTGAGTCGTTCGAGCGACTTAAGGAGTATTGTAGTTAGGTCGTGAGCGACCTAAGTCTAGTAGTTAAGTTGTTAGGTCGCGACCTTGGATGAGTCGTTAAGTCGCAAGGACGTTAAGTCGTCAAGTTAAGTTATGTCGTTGAGTCACTTTGCATGTTTAGTTAGGTCGTAGACGACCTATGATAGTATGCTGGGTGTAGTTAGGTCGTGAGGTGTTAAGTCGTAACCCAGCTAAGTCGTGCAAGGTTAAGTCGTAGGCTTTGTTGAGTCGTTGAGCCTGGTTCGCGCGCGCGCGTGTTATGGCTTAAGTCGTAGGACCTGATAAGTCGTAGGTCGAAGGGGATGGATAAGTCGTGAGGTTTGCTAGACCGTGTGTGTGTTAGATCGCGACTTTTGTTAAGTCGCTAAGCCGCATATCAGTTAAGTCGTGGGGTTTTAGGTCGTAAGTTTTATGAGTCGTAGGTCATGGGATTTCTTAAGTCGTGGACGACTTAAAAGCGAGCAAACGACTTAGGGATTTCAGCCTATAAATACACGTCCATTTCTTCACTTTTTGGGATCCGGATTTTGAAGCGACGAAGTGCTGCTATTTTGAGAGCTCGAGTTCTACACTTCTTCACTTCTCTTCTCCACTTTAATCTTGTGATTCCTTCCATCCAAATTGAAGATCAAATCGAAGATCCAAGAGCTTAGATTGAAGATCTACATTCTTCGAAGAGAGATTTCATCGTTTGAAGCGGAATTTTGGTAGATCGAGTTAGATCCTTTGCTGTCCAGATCTAAAGTGTGTTGCTTTTAAGGTGTTTAGGTGATTTGGTGAGTGGTGGTTATCTCTCACATGGATCCAAAGGAGTATATCGGATTGTTGACTTGATTTGGTGTTAAAATAGTGATTTCCATGCATTTTCTTAAACTTAAGCTTAGATCTATTGCTCATGATGATTTGACATCCATTTTACTACATGATAACCTATGTAAGTTCATTCATCAAGTTGTAGAGATATTGCTCATAATTCATGCTTGTTAGTTTTGGACTCTTTATTTACAAGATTGCCATTATTGTTATAATTGTTTATTTGATCATGTTTGAATGCTTGATTACTTGGATTAATGATTGACTTGATTGATTGTTATAAATTAGTTGATTGATGATTTGATTTGGACAAGATGGTCGAAGACGATTCAAAAGCTAAGGGAAAGGCTCTTGAATTGGAAAAGCTACTCGTTGCATATGTGGCGGATGATGAAGCTCATATGGATAGATTTGATGATGTTGATGTTGGGATGAGGCTTTGCCATGATGAGATGAAGCGAGGCGTGGTATGAGATAGCCTTGGTTTAATCCAGACGGGATCATTCCAAGCATGTTGATAACTCGGTGAAATGGTTCGGGTTTGAGGATAATGGTTTGCTCGAGAGGCGCTTGAGCTAGTATGGAAATAGTCGTCGAGGAGGATGACTAGAAGGCTGAGATTTCATCGTTGTTGAAGGTTCTAGCAGGCTCAAAGCAAGAGTACGTTGGGCAGATTCGATAGTCCCTAAAGACTATGATTGTAGTCGAGTACTCTGGGCAGATTCGATAGTCCTAGGCACGGGCTGTGATGACGTGCAAAGTTCTGTCTAGAACCGGGGTTGCAATTAACCCTTGACGGACGGCTGAAAGAATGTGCCAGTCATTCAATTAACGGTGGTATCGAAGCAATGATAACAGTGATAGCTAGAGTCATGGATGTTTGGTTGTATCGTCATTCGGTCTCAAGAGCAATGTTTTCTGGGTGCTTATCTGATCTTGGTTTAGGCCTTGGGGGTGTGTACTTGGAAAATGTTGACCTTGACTCGAGTGATAATTGCTTTACTTTAAATGTCAGCTTTGCTATGTTTATTTCTTCTTAGTGTGTCTGGGGGCTATCACTATAGAAAGAGGTGGAGTGGGATGGTTGGATTCCTATTCCTTTTACCTTTATGCTCTTTTGGTATGTTGTTATTTAATGTACCGCTCACTAAGACTATTGTCTGACTCAAGGCTTTATGTTTAACTCTTATTGCCTTGGGCTGTTCATCCGCTTTGGGATGGGCAGACTAGGTAGCAGGTGACAGGTGCTGTTCTTCGTTCCGACGATGCTGATGACGAAGACGAGCTGGGGGCTTGCATATTATTTTCTTACTATATGTACTGGATGTTCCGCTGCTTTGTATAATTCTCTGAGTGATATGTAGTGAGGCTTGATGTATTGACTATTTAGATGTTTGTATTCAACTATTATGAAGCTTAATTGATGAGATTCTATTTTGAGATGCTTCACTATATATATTCTCTATTGTATTTTATCCATGCGCTGTGAGTAATACGATAGATTATGCTGTTTTAATTTAACCTTGGCAACCGTCCATGGCTGCCTGGCACACTTTACAGCGCACTATCTCTATGTTCAGTGCAGGGGTCATGGGCGGTCGTCACATTTGGTATCAGAGCTTTGGTTAATCGATTTTACCCAACGCTCGCTGACGTAACTACTTATGAGAGACGTAATTGTATTTTGATGGATGATTACTATATATAATATGGTAGCTTAGAAGGATTTGAGTCCTTTATGTAGTTGTTTCTCAAGGTGTATTAATCATTCCTTTTTATAGATATTAAGAATGAGTCGAAGAGGGAGACCAGCTGCTAGGGAAGGCCGTGCTGCTGAGGTGGCTACTGATTATGCTGCTATGTTCGAGGCTATGACGACTTCAATCATGAGAAGGATGCCAGCTCCGGGGTCAGTAGTTGATGTTGGAATTCAAGTTCAAACTCCAAGACCGGTGGACTTTGCTAAGCTATGTAAAGATTATACTGCTCTTGGAGGGAAGGTTTTCTTGGGAACAGAGTCAACTATTGAAGTCCAGAGGTGGATAGATGCTTGTAGAAGGATCTTTGGTGACTTGGGAATCGAGGACGCAACCAAAAGGAAGCTCGCATCAAGACAGCTTCAAGGAAGAGCTTCTGATTGGTGGAACTCTATCACCATTGATACTCTGGAGGAAGAAATTACTTGGGAGCAATTCCAAGCCAGATTTGAAGCTAAGTTCATTTCTACAGCTCAGAAATCTGTTATGTTCAAGAAGTTTGTGGAGCTCAAGCAAGGTGGAAGACCAGTTCTTCAGTATGTTTCTGAGTTTGAAGCTTTGTCCAAGTATGCCCGGTCGTATATTGAATCTCCTTATCATAAGAACGAGAAGTTTATGACAGGCTTGGACAGCTATCTTGGGAGGCAGTTGGTGGATCATTTAGACGATTCATTTGAGAAGCTTGTGGAGAAAGCTCTCAGGCACGAGAATCTGTTTCCTAAAGAAGGATCTGTTGTTGCTGTGACCAAGGAAGAGTCTAAACCACAGCAGGGTGGAAACAAGAAGAGGAAGCAGCAGCAGCAAAAGGGTAAGGATGGCCAGAAGAAGCCGAAGGGCGAAGTGACCTGCTACAATTGTCAGCAGAAGGGCCATTTCTCCAGAGATTGCAAGAATCCAAAGGTGCCGGTGAAGTGTCACAACTGTGACAAGCCGAGGCATATCAGGAAGAATTGTCCAGAACCGCGGAAGGACAAGCAGATTGTGCAAGCTTTTGCTTTGGGGGGCTGTTCCATCATCTTCGAAAGCTCCTACCGCTGAAGAGAAAGGAAAGAGTGTGGTGGTTCAAGGTACTCTTTCCATATGTGGTGTTCCAGTTAGAGTGTTATTCGATACTGGGGCGTTGCATTCTTTTGTTTGTAATGAACTTGTAGGCCGGTTGGGTTTAGAACCGGATATTGTTGATAGGCCATTGGTTGTGACTAATCCAGTTGGGGGTTCGTCTTGTTTGTGTATGCTATGCTGTGGTCTGATTGTATCGAGTCATGATTACTCTTTTGTTTGTGATTGTTTTGTTCTGAACTTTGCGGGGTTCGGAATTATTTTGGGTATGGACTGGCTTAGGAAGTATGCGGCAAAGGTTGGAGGTGATAGTCGAGAATGTGGAGGGGCGAAAGGTTGTGATACGATGTAAGCATGAGGAAGGCGTCTTCATGAGCTTCATGTATTCGCTGGTTGTTCCACGGGATGGACTGTCATCGGTGCCAATCGCTAATGGATTTGAGGATGTCTTTGATGAGGTCAAAGGGTTACCGCCGCATAGAGAGATCGAGTTTCGTATCGATCTAGTTGAAGGAGCCAGACCTGTTGTAATGCCTCTTAGGCGGATGGCGCCTAGGAAACAGCAGGAGTTGAAGGTGCAGGTTGATTATCTCTTACAGAAAGGATTCATTCGGCGTAGTGTGTCCGAATGGGGTGCACCAGTTGTGTTTGTAACCAAAGCAGATGGATCGTTGAGGTTGTGTGTGGATTATCGTGAGCTGAATAAAGTGACTAAGAAGAACAAGTATCCATTGCCGAGAATAGATAACTTGTTTGATCAGCTTCACGAAGCTAAGGTGTTTTCTCAGATGGATTTGGCAACAGGATTTCACCAGTTAAGAGTGGCTAAGGATAGTGTGCCGAAGACTGCTTTCAGGACACCATCCAGTTTCTTTGAGTGGCTGGTAATGCCGTTTGGATTGACCAATGCGCCAGCATATTTTGTGGATCTTATGAATAGAGTGTTCAGAGATCAGTTGAACAAGTTCGTACTAGTGTTCGTGGATGATATTTTGATTTATTCCAGAACAGAAGAAGAGCACAAGACGCACTTGCGTATTGTTTTGGAAATCTTACGGAAACATCAGCTGAAGGCTAAGTTTTCGAAGTGTCACTTCTGGAAGAGCGAAGTGAGGTTCTTAGGCCATATTATCTCTGGAAATGGAATAGCGGTTGATCCCGCTAAGGTGGCAGCAATCCAGGATTGGGTTAGACTTAAGAATGCATCTGATGTGAGAAGTTTTCTTGGATTAGCAGGATACTATCGTCGATTTATAAAAGGCTTTTTCAAGGTGGCTGCACCATTGACAGGATTGACGAAAAAGAATCAAGTATTCATATGGGATGCTAAGTGTGAGCAAGCTTTCGGAATCCTGAAAGAGCGACTGACAAGTGCTCCTGTTTTGACTATTCCAAGTGGAAATGATGAGATGGTGATTTACACCGACGCATGTGGTACTGGACTTGGAGCAGTGTTGATGCAGAAGGGTAAAGTTGTTGCGTATGCAAGTCGACAACTAAAGCCGCATGAAAGGAATTATCCGACTCATGATTTGGAGTTAGCGGCGATTGTTTTTGCTCTGAAGATGTGGAGACATTATCTATTGGGAGTTCGATTCGAGTTGTTTACAGATCATAAGTCGTTGAAGTATCTTTTCTCCCAAAAGGATTTGAATCTTCGGCAGCAACGATGGCTAGAGTTTTTGGCATCATATGATTTTAGTATAGCCTATACTCCGGGAAAGGGTAACGCAGTGGCAGATGCGTTAAGTCGAAGACATGCAGGACTGGGAGCCATGTTTTCAGAATGGAAGAGTCTCGAGTATTTGGCTGGATTTGACTTCAGGCCTAGATGTGAATTGGAACCTGAGCTGTTGGCAAACTTATCGATAAGACCGACTCTTGTGGAAAGAATTGGCGAGAGCCAAAAGCGAGACGATAAGCTTGTCAAGATTATCCGTGATTTGGAATCTGGATTGGATTCAGAAAAGGATAAAGGATTCGAGGTCGATCGAGAGGGTTGGCTTCGGAAGCAAGGACGACTAGTTGTTCCCGATATAGATGAATTGAGAAATGAAGTTCTGAAGGAAAGTCATCACTCGAAGTTGACAATTCATCCAGGTGGAAATAAGATGTATCGGGATATGAAGAGAACCTATTACTGGGAAGGTATGAAGAAGGATGTTGGAAATTTTATTTCCAAGTGCATGAACTGCCAGTTGGTAAAAGCCGAGCAGAAGAAGCCAAGTGGACTGCTTCAGCCATTAGGAGTTCCTACATGGAAGTGGGAGAAAATATCGATGGATTTTATCGATGGACTACCTAGAACAAGAACGGGAAATGAAGGGATTTGGGTCATCATAGATCGTCTGACTAAGAGTGCAAGATTCATTCCTGTTCGATCAAATAGGACTACATCAAAGTTGGCTGAGCTGTATGTTAAGTGGATAGTTCGATTCCATGGTATTTCAAAAAGTATAGTGAGCGATCGAGACCCATTGTTCACTAGTGGATTTTGGAAGAGCTTCCAGGAAGTTTTGGAAACCGAGTTGTGTTTGAGTACAGCTTATCACCCCCAAACAGATGGTCAGACCGAGAGAGTCAACCGAGTTTTGGAAGATCTCCTTAGAGCATGTGTTTTGGATTTCGGAGGATCATGGGAAGATCATCTTCATTTGGTGGAATTTTCGTATAATAACAGTTACCAGTCAAGCATTGTATGGAAGACCGTGTAACTCTCCAACATGTTGGTTAGAAACAAGAGAAAAGCTGATACTTGGGCCAGAAATGATTCGACAGACTTTGGATTGCATAGAGATCATTCGGAAACGAATGAAGGCAGCCCAAGACCGACAAAAAAGTTATGCCGATAAGCGTCGTAAGGATTTGGAATTCAACGTGGGTAATATGGTTTTTGTGAAGATTTCTCCACTGAAGAATGTTATTCGATTCGGGAGGAAAGGAAAATTGACTCCGAGATTTGTTGGACAATTCCCGATCATCGAGCGAATTGGAAAGCTCGCCTATAAATTGGAGTTACCAGAAAAGATGTCGAGTGTGCACAATGTTTTTCATGTATCGTATCTATGGAAGTATGTGCACGACTCGAATACAGTGGTTTCGGCAGATAGCTGTGAAGATTTTGAGATTTATCCAGTCAATAAGAGACCTCGTAAGCCGCTTCGTGTTATAGAAACTGACACGAAACAGCTTAGGAGGAAGGTAGTTAGGTTGCTCAAGGTACAATGGAGTGATGATGTTAACGACTGTACATGGGAGGTGGAAGAGAGGATGAAGGCAGCTCATCCTGAACTCTTCGAGGTATGGCCATAAGGTGTCGTGTCATCTCACGACATTGTAACTTGTTCTAATTTTAGAATTCTGCATGCTAGGCTAGAATTGGACGCATGGTTTGTTGATTGCTATGGATGGTAGGCATGCGGAATAGTTTTGATTGCTCTTGTTTGTTTGGAATTTCCGGGGCGAAATTCCTAAGGGGGAGAGAATGTAACGACCCGTATTTTTACGGATCAAAAGATTGTAAAACAGTTGTCATTAGGTCGTAGTGTTGATAAGTCGTCTAGTGTTGTTAGAACGTTCAGAGCTTAAGTCGTTCGGAGCTTAGGTCGTATAGTAGTAAGGTCGGTGGAGCAACTTAAGGGAGTTGGCGACCTAAGGAAGTTGCGACTTAAGGATTATGGGATAAGTCGTGTAGAAGTTAGGTCGTGTGGTGGCTTAGGTCGAGTGAACGACTTAAGAGTTAACGACTTAAGTATTGGGGCGACTTAAGGAAAGACAGCGACCTATGGAAGTTAGTATTAGAAGTGAACGACCTAAAGGACTAAGCGGGTTAACGACCTAGGGAGTTTGAGTCGTTCGAGCGACTTAAGGAGTATTGTAGTTAGGTCGTGAGCGACCTAAGTCTAGTAGTTAAGTTGTTAGGTCGCGACCTTGGATGAGTCGTTAAGTCGCAAGGACGTTAAGTCGTCAAGTTAAGTTATGTCGTTGAGTCGCTTTGCATGTTTAGTTAGGTCGTAGACGACCTATGATAGTATGCTGGGTGTATTTAGGTCGTGAGGTGTTAAGTCGTAACCCAGCTAAGTCGTGCAAGGTTAAGTCGTAGGATTTGTTGAGTCGTTGAGCCTGGTTCGCGCGCGCGTGTGTTATGGCTTAAGTCGTAGGACCTGATAAGTCGTAGGTCGAAGGGGATGGATAAGTCGTGAGGTTTGCTAGACCGTGTGTGTGTTAGGTCGCGACTTTTGTTAAGTCGCTAAGCCGCATATCAGTTAAGTCGTGGGGTTTTAGGTCATAAGTTTTATGAGTCGTAGGTTGTGGGATTTCTTAAGTCGTGGACGACTTAAAAGCGAGCAAACGACTTAGGGATTTCAGCCTATAAATACACGTCCATTTCTTCACTTTTTGGGATCCGGATTTTGAAGGGACGAAGTGCTGCTATTTTGAGAGCTCGAGTTCTACACTTCTTCACTTCTCTTCTCCACTTTAATCTTGTGATTCCTTCCATCCAAATTGAAGATCAAATCGAAGATCCAAGAGCTTAGATTGAAGATCTACATTCTTCGAAGAGAGATTTCATCGTTTGAAGCGGAATTTTGGTAGATCGAGTTAGATCCTTTGCTGTCCAGATCTGAAGTGTGTTGCTTTTAAGGTGTTTAGGTGATTTGGTGAGTGGTGGTTATCTCTCACACGGATCCAAAGGAGTATATCGGATTGTTGACTTGATTTGGTGTTAAAATAGTGATTTCCATGCATTTTCTTAAACTTAAGCTTAGATCTATTGTTCATGATGATTTGACATCCATTTTACTACATGATAACCTATGTAAGTTCATTCATTAAGTTGTAGAGATATTGCTCATAATTCATGCTTGTTAGTTTTGGACTCTTTATTTACAAGATTGCCATTATTGTTATAATTGTTTATTTGATCATGTTTGAATGCTTGATTACTTGGATTAATGATTGACTTGATTGATTGTTATAAATTAGTTGATTGATGATTTGATTTGGACAAGATGGTCGAAGACGATTCAAAAGCTAAGGGAAAGGCTCTTGAATTGGAAAAGCTGCTCGTGGCATATGTGGCGGATGATGAAGCTCATATGGATAGATTTGATGATGTTGATGTTGAGATGAGGCTTTGCCATGATGAGATGACAGACGGGATCATTCCAAGCATGTTGATAACTCGGTGAAATGGTTCGGGTTTGAGGATAATGGTTTGCTCGAGAGGCGCTTGAGCTAGTATGGAAATAGTCATCGACGAGGATGACTAGAAGGCTGAGATTTCATCGTTGTTGAAGGTTCTAGCAGGCTCAAAGCAAGAGTACGTTGGGCAGATTCGATAGTCCCTAAAGACTATGAGTGTAGTCAAGTACTCTGGGCAGATTCGATAGTCCTAGGCACAGGCTGCGACGACGTGCGGAGTTCTGTCTAGAACCGGGGTTGCCATTAACCCTTGACGGACGGCTGAAAGAATGTGCCGGTCATTCAATTAAGGTATCGAAGCAATGATAACAGTGATAGCCAGAGTCATGGATGTTTGGTTGTATCGTCATTCGGTCTCAAGAGCAATGTTTTCTGGGTGCTTATCTGATCTTGGTTTAGGCCTTGGGGGTTTGTACTTGGAAAATGTTGACCTTGACTCGAGTGATAATTGCTTTAATTTAAATGTCTGCTTTGCTATGTTTATTTCTGCTTAGTGTGTCTGGGGGCTATCACTGTAGAAAGAGGTGGAGTGGGAGGGTTGGATTCCTATTCCTTTTACCTTTATGCTCTTTTGGTATGTTGTTAGTTAATTTACCGCTCACTAAGACTGTTGTCTGACTCAAGGCTTTATGTTTAACTCTTATTGCCTTGGGCTATTCATCCGCTTTTGGATGGGCAGACTAGGTAGCAGGTGACAGGTGCTGTTCTTCGTTCCGACGATGCTGATGACGAAGACGAGCTGGAGGCTTGCATATTATTTTCTTACTATATGTACTGGATGTTCCGCTGCTTTGTATAATTCTCTGAGTGATATGTAGTGAGGCTTGATGTATTGACTATTCGGATGTTTGTATTCAACTATTATGAAGCTTAATTGATGAGATTCTATTTTGAGATGCTTCACTATATATTTTCTCTATTGTATTTTATCCATGCGCTGTGAGTAATACGATAGATTCTGCTGTTTTAATTTAACCTTGGCAACCGTCCATGGCTGCCTGGCACACTTTACAGCGCACTATCTCTATGTTCAGTGCAGCGGTCATGGGTGGTCGTCACATGCCAAATTTAAATTAACAATCTGATATTTTGAGCAATTCAAATCCAACATGTATGGATGCGAATGGTTGAAAATATCGGGCTGTTACAGTTGGTATCAGAGCTCTGGTTTTAGGCAAAACTTAGCGTATATGGTAAATTTAATTACGGAATCACTTTTGTTCGAGCTTGAATTCCTTTTCTTCGATCCGGTTTCCTTTGAATTTTGGAATGTTCCCTCAGTTCCAAAAACAATTCTTGTCTCTCCTTATTCGTATTCTTCTTGATTCTGGAGTATCCCATAACTCCACTTCAATGATCTCTATAATAAATCGGCGGTCTCACCAATCTTTGAATAATCTATAAAGGGGTGAAACTCCTTTACAATCGGTATTGATTCACCAGAGATTTCTGTATCCACGGTTTACGATGCTGCTATCTTTTGCTATACCTGAATTCTATCTCTGGCGATTGAATGTCGATTTACTCCAGAATTCTACCTCGATCTTATTTTAAGTCACGGTTGATCCGATTAAGGTTGCCCGTGATTTGTATTAGTCTATCTACCTTTTCTCTTTTGCTATTTAATAATCTTATCTTCGTTCGAGTCTAGCTTCTAGTAGGAATTCTTTTGATTTGGGTATCCCTAATTTGAATCTATATTCTTGTTTTGAAATCCATTTTCTGAAATCATCGAGTGAGGGAGTGTATTTGTAATTAATATATAAATGTTTTACATATTGTGTTGTTTGAGTTGTTGATGTTGATTTGGGGTTTCGATCGCTTCGTCTGATCAACGCTATCGATAGGATTTCCAAAACACTTGAACAGAGCAAACTGACACAATTGTTTTCAAAATTTAATAGTTTTGTATGATTATATTTTATATATAAGTAAAAGTTTCTAGAATTTAATAAGTTAATTAAATTGATTGTTTGAAATGATAATATTTGATTTTCATTTATTGTTCTAAATGAATATATAAATATGGGTTATAAATTGATTTGGAATTGAAATGGATTTAAATCGGGAATTTGAGAATTTAAATTCCGGTGACTTCAACCTTGGCTTTGAAGTTTTAAGGTGTATATTATTATAAGTATTTTTAAATAGAAATTGTTTTCAGAGAATTTTAAAGTTTAAATCGGTACTCTCCACTTTTGTCGCTGGAAAATAATTTCGGTGATGACTGCAGCATTATCGACATTCATTTTCGAGTTTCGAAGTGGAGAGACCATTCTGTAGCTTTGCTACATTTTTGTTTTGAAAAAAAATTAATTTGATTTGAATTTTAGAAGTATGACTTGATTTATAATATATATATATATATATATTAGTATATGATCATAGATTTGATTTGATATATATATATAGTATATATATTTATCTCTAAATGGTTTGAATTTAAACCGGAAATTTTATTCTTAAATTTTGATAAGGTGATTTCAAGTATGAAATAAAGTCAAAATTTTGAATAAATATTTAAACTTGAAATAAGTTGAATGAGAAAATTTTACTTGTATAATACTCAATTACATTTCAATATAACTTACCTAAATTATTCAGAAGTTAAAAATGTAATTGGACAATATACAATATAAAATGACTTTATAAGGAAAATTTTGAGTGTTATAATAAATGTTATACACTTAAATTTTATTATAAAGATGTTAATAGAGATAAATAGGATAATAAGTTAATTGAATAATAGATGAGACAAATAAATTTATTTTGAAGGAATTAATAAATTGAAATTTGATCAACTTATGGAAATACATTGAATTTTAAAGCAATTATTGAATATAAATTAATTTAAATCGAAATTTATATGGTTTAAATTAATTTATATAGTTTAAATATATATGATAAGGTATATTAAGTGGAATAAACTTAATAATAATTTGGAATAAAAGATTTAAAATTGTTGAATAAAATATGAGTATAATAAATGACTATACAAATTGATGATTTAGAAATTGTTAATTGAGGATGACTAGACAATAAGATAATGAATTTAGAAATAGATAGATTGATTTAACTTAAGAGAAACCAAGTGGATTAAACCAAATTGTTAAATATTAATTAATTTAAATTGAAATCTATATGGTTTAAATTAATTGTTTTGTCTTGTTTTAAATCTATTTCTTTCTGGTTGTTTCTATTCTCCTACCTCCTTCCTTTTCGAGGATGAAAAGTTATGAGTGGGGGAGAGTGTAACGACCCATAAATTTTAAATAACTTTATCTGTTTTAATAATATATTTAACTGGAATTTTGTGAAATTTTAAATAAAAATATTTTGAAATAAAAATTTGATAATTGGAATACGTCTTTATAAACATAATAAGTGGTAAATTTTCATTAGATAATATTGAAGTTTATTTCCTTGTGTAATTCTATTTCAATTTAAAATTAGTTAAAATTGATGATAATTAAACGTTTTCCAAACCTGAATATTTTTGTATAGAAAATTTGTAAATCATCTTCTAAGTGAGACGTTATCTCCCGTTTCGTCAAATCTGGATTGCTATTGCTCCGTTTACTTTATTTTTGGCATTTTAGCAGTATTTTCGATACCGAATATCGACTTTTGATCGGATAATCGTACCACTGATATCTGTATGCCATTTTGATCGTCTTGTCATGCTGATCTCTGCGGTATATTCCATTATGTGTTTGAAGTTCGGTACACAGCGGAACCCGTGAAAGGGTTACCCGTATCGGTACTCCATTTTGAAAAGATTTAACTCCTTGTGTCCATTCATTCCCGACGGTGAAGATCAATAGTCATAACCTTTTTATGTTTTCTTGAATTCTACCGATGTGACTATTTGCTTTCCACCGATTCCAATATTTGGTATTTGGTCCGTTTTCCCTCTGACCCTTCGTTTCGTGAACATTTTGATTTATAAATTAATATTAAAACATATACATCTCGTCTCTTTCTTTTGCTCAGTATCATCTCCCCTTCCCTGTTGCATTCGCCTTCTATATTTTTCCCAGCATCTCCACAAATTCCACCATCCACATCTCCTCCGCATGGCAAGCCGTCACCAAGCATCTCTTCTCCCCTTGCCTTCCTTTGGTCGTACCTTCCTCTTCCCAAACCCAGCCCTCTCTTGACCGAACCTGCCGCCACCTCATTCCCTGGCTACCCCAGACCGAGGCCACCTGAGAGCCACCCACGCCACTCCGCCTTCTTGCCGAATCTCAGTTAGCCTTGAGCCAGCACCACCTTGTTTTCCTCCTCCAAGTCAGCCGCGTGCAACACTTTGATCACCAACCCGTGCCTTCCTACGACTCGAGCTTTCTGTGTGAAGATATATGTATAAGTAAGTTTGTATTCAAGCTATATAAGTTATAAAAGTGAGGACCTATTTTCTATATATATATTATATAAGCTAGAATATCTGTTTGTGGGTATATATATAGTTATATAAGTTAAGTATAAAAGTTGTTGATATATGATAATATGTTAAATGTATATATATGTTACAGTTTGGTTTCGAAAATTTGTTTTTTTGATTTGTATATATATACTGTAATATTTCGGTATCAAATGAAGGTTAATATATATATTAGTCTGTGAGTTGTATAAATGTATAATAATTTACTTTATATACAAATTGCGTATAACATGTAAGATTTTATGTATATGTAATATAGGTATATAGCTTGAAGCTTTGGCTTGTGTTATTTTATATACACTGTTATATTACCAAGTATATATTTGATGAAAAAATGTATCATATACGTTTCCAATATTGATGCTTACATCGTATTTTATTTTAAAGTTTGATACATATATATATATGTATGTATGTATGTAAATTAATTTATATAAGATTTGTAGAAACTGTTTGTTTATGTATATAGGTTTTACAAGTTTATAAGGATATACTGCTGTTTATATATATATATATATATATATAGTAAGGAGTATACGCACGTTAGTTTATAGATGTTTATAAAGTTTGTAGTTTACACATTTGTTATATAAGTTTGTTACAGTATGCCTATTATATTTATAATATTATAATAATATATACATGAGTATATGACCTCTTTGTTCTATATACTCATAATTTACAGTTTTATATATATGAAACTGGGTGATCTAAGGGTATGTGTATTCCAAAATTTATAAATGAGTTATATGTTAGAGGTAATAATAAAAAAAATATGTTAGAAGTGTATGAGTTTATATATCTATGTGTTTAAGAGTATTTATATATATATAGGGAATTATCTCAAATTATATGATGTATATGTGTTGAGTCAATATGTGTTTTAATCTGAAACAATGGATTTGATATATATATATATATATATTATATGTATTTAAGGATTTAGAATATGATTTATATATATATATATATATCTATATAGGTTTGCTTATATCAATTATCTTCATCAATCCAGTTCTGATTTAAATTCGTCTATTCCTTGCTATCAGCTTTGTTCGGCGAATCATGTCCATCTAACTTCGATTTGGAAGTCGTGCTTGCATTTCGTAGCACACTTTCATTGTCTATCCTTGCTAGCCTCGAAAGGTGAGCAATCACTCACGATTAACGTTCTTATATTTATTAAATTTGATTTCAATTGGAACGACAATTGAAATATGTTGTTGTTAGTTATTTATATTGCTATATATATGCCATTATCTGTATCTGTTCACCTGTGACATCTGACACCATTATCTATTGTTTATATATATGCCATTATCTGTATCTGTTCACCTATGACATCTGACACCATTATCTGTTATTTATATTGATGATATATGCCTGTTATATTATTATCATATCTGTTATCACTCTGCAAGTTCCCTGTTAGTATAGAATTCACTATGGGTTGAAATGATACATACCCGAATGATCTGTAGAATATGAGGAAATCGTTATGGGTTGAAATGATAAACCCAAACGATTTTCATTTGAATTGAATTTGGGATTGCGGGTTGAAAAGATATATACCCGTATATATATATATAAATTACAAATTGAAATGATAAATATCTGTATCACTTGACCATAGGATAGAAAATTATATACAGACAACGTTGGTCTATATATAAATATTTTGAAAAATGATTTCTATGGTTTTGAAAGGAAATATATGGTTTTAATAAATATTGATTTTAAAGATTTATTAAAGTTGATTTATTATAGTTTATTTAATAAAGTGGATTTAATCAATATAAAATATGTTTAAGTATTTATGTAAATTTATATTTTCAAATATAGAATTTATGATGTTTCAGGTTGAAAGATAAATTTGAAATTGATTTGAAATTATATTTATTTAAGAATTTTACTTAAATAAGTTTGATTTGAAATTTATTAAATTTGAAATTTTAAAGATATGTTTTATAACTTGAATTTGATTAAAAGTGACTTAAATGAATATTTCAAATTTATATAAATTCAAATGGGATATTTTGTTTATTTAAATTTGTAAATTGAAGCTGTATTTAGATATTATTGAAATGATTAAGTAAATATTTCAAAACTAAATAATAGTAAAGTGAATTTTATATATATATATGAAATTATCGAATTTAGTTTTGAAATGTTGAATATTTAAAGCTTTGAAATATATTGAAATTGAAATGGCTTGTTTTATGGTTCAAATATGTATTTGAAATAGATAATTTGAAATGGTTTATTTAGAAACTAAATCGAATTGAAATTGATGATTTGAGATTTGATTAAATTTGAATTTTGGAATTCGATTTGACTTTTGAATCGATTTGTGAAATTTGAGGAAGCTATTTTATTATATAAATTAATTTAAATTTTATTTAAACTATTTTATATTTTACTTTATAAATTATTTAATATAAACTATTTTAATATAAATCATTTTCAATATAAATTATTTATTATAAACTATTTTAACTTATAACTATTTTATATAAACTATTTTTATTTTATAATTATTTTATTATATACTATTATTAATATCTAGACTGTTTAAGGGTGGAAGTTATGATTTCAAAGTTAAGGTTTTCCAAAATATTATGATTTCAAAGTGTTTTGAATTTCAAGGTTTTGATTTCCAAAGTGTTTTGATTTTAAAAGACTTATGATTTCGAAAGCGATATAACTTTGGAAAGTGATATTATTTTGGAAATGGGTTTATTTGAAGTGATAATGATATCATTTTGATATGGTTTGAAAAGGAAATGATATTTTGGTTTTGAAGTATAAATTATTTTGAAATGACCGTGGTGTTACAATAACGATTGGTTATTAAAGAGACCGGGATCGGATATGGGCATACTCTCTGTCGATACCGAAAACCACTTTAACAACTGTGTACGCGGTGGAGATTCCAGAATGAAGTAGGATGGTGGCAACGATCCTATATGAGGTATATACGTGGACCCAACTCCCGTGAGTTGGCATAAGGTGGCTAAAACAGGAGCAATTGACGGGCTAATGAGGTAGCTCCTCTAATCGGACACACTCCATCGTATGACATTCTATTACTTTATGATTGATTTGGTGCGCACCTTTGGATTTTCGGGAGTGTGGCTCGAGGTGGGCGTTAGTGGCTGCTATGCGTTACCACCGGCCCGGAAGTGTAATTAGTATATCTACCCTGGCATTGCCTAGTTGTGCCGTGTCGCCTACCCTAGGGTGCCTTGTACGAGTTTGATTTGTGTCGTACCTATGGAGTATCTTCTCGTAGCCTCTCGATCTGGAGGTACGCAGGTACTGTATAGACTATTGGCATTATTTATGTGTTAAGGTGGAATATGTAAAGCCTTTAACACTATTTTAACGTAAGTTTATTTTACTATTAGACACTATTATAATAGCGTATATTACTACATAGTAGATAGTTTAACGGATCCTTAGAGGATGGTTATCCCAAACATCCTTTAAGTTACTGAATTTCGGTTGATATTTCACTTGAGTTGGATTTATTGATATAAGAATGTTAATCCTGACTCGAGTGTTTTGTGTTTTGCTATACGCTCGGGTCAGACTGAGTGATACAGTATTTGGGACTCACCTTTGGAGTTGGAGCTTCGCTTGGAGATCCAGCTATCTATCCAGCTTTCAGTTATTCAGCTGATTCTAGTGGTGTTCAGATCTTGTATTTGACTATTGTATTGAGACATCTTTGTATTTTTGACCTCTGTTGTATCTTATTTAACTCTGTTATATATATAGTAGCTTCATGAACTACTATTCTTTTGTTTCCGCTGCATTATTGTTATATTACTATATGTCCGTGATTCTGTGATTATTTATTTACTGCATATCTGAGTTTTGCCAAATTTAAATTAACAATCTGATATTTTGAGCAATTCAAATTCGACATGTATGGATGCGAATGGTTGAAAATATCGGGCTGTTTGAATGTGGGACCACACCGCTAACGCAGAATGGATTTTCTCCCATATAAACAACAACCAAACATAACAAAAATGGAAATGAACAATAGGGAACATATCCAAATATAGATGATGGGTACAATTAGTATAACATTCAGACTTGAAAGAAAAAAAATAGTATGAATAAAAATCCAAACTGGATAGAATGGATAAAACAAGACAACAGTCCAAACTCGATAGAATGGACAAAACCAATAATTGAACACCGCGAAGTGTGGTTGACTCTTCCCATTGTAATTAAAGAAAACATATTCAAAGGTTCGAATCAAATAAGAAAATGAAAATTTCCAACAATGACTAGGAGGGTGCACCCACCTTACCGAAAGTATACCTCTAGAAATATACTTGAGAACTCCGATGGCTCTCGGAAACCTCCAAGCCGGACCTCGCCAACTATTACCGAGTATCCGAGTATTTCACATCTCAATGCGCATCATCGAATCCAATCTAGAATGGATGTGAAAATAACCTAATGGGAGAAACCCCACATGCTTAGCCCCTACTCGCTCTTTGGTTTTAGTCATCTCCGACAAAGGATATCAAAGCTTAATATAGCAATACATCGTCTTAGAATGACGATAATACAGAAGCTGAAGTAACCGATAGCTGAGAAACCAACTATCGAGGATATAAAATGATCGTATATGGAAATTAAGTCTTGTGTACTTATCACCACTCATCGAATTCCAACTCGTACTATTTCTTGGTTAACAATAATACCGGACAAGTCAAGGTAGTGTTACCTCAAAGTCATGTCTCACGATTATTTTTTACTTTTGAAATAGCAACAAGTCTACTTCTTCAACGTTTAGTGCTAAGTATACAAATAAATCATTCCCATATAAGTGAATCACTTTACGGAAATTAATTCATTTCCATAAACGAATCAAACTTTTTCTTTTAAAACTCGAATTCGTGTTTTGGCTTCACATTACAGATATTAGCTTTAAAACACTTTGTTAAAAGAGTTTACTAACTTCAAAACATCACTTTAAAAAAGATTTAATAACTTAAAACATCCTTATTACATTGATTAATTAACTTTAAACTTCATCACACAATTTGATTTTTGAACTCCAAATGTCTTTAAATAATAAAAAGGGTAAACCACTTTTAAACCTTATATAACGACTCATAATTTTGGTTATTTGAAATTGGAATATTTAACCGATTTTAAATATTTGAAAGTTAATCTTATTGATTTAATAACTTAAATTAAATTTCAAATATAGTGATCTATTAGATAATTTAATTGCTAAATTTAATAATTGAAATTGGTTAAATAATGGGATCTTGAGTTTTGAGTTAAATACAAATGATTTAAAGGCTTATTTAATTTATATTAATAAGAATGAAGGTAATAAAAATCTTCAATTGAACTTAAAAGCGATTTACTCGATTTTTAAAATAACTCATTTTAATTAACATATAAAAATAGCCTTCCGAGGCACAATTTTGGATTTCGACGAAACTAGTGTTGTTGGTTCCATAATAAAGAATTATATTACGCCGTCAAATTTCGTAGCGATCAGATGCACCGTTTGGTCGTACGGGATAGAAACGCATTGAACTTAATATCGGAAATTTAATATAATAATTGGGTTCAAAAAGCTATCCTCTCCATAGGATTGAATTAGGTCTCGAGACTTGTTCCATTACGTTCGGAATAAGGGTATAACATTAGGAACGCCAGGTAGCATGCCTCGATAGGAGTTCGGGATTTTAAGTTACTTTAAACGAGATATTTTGGAATTAAATAATATTATAAGTCTTTAAAGTCAACCCCTCAGCCACCCTACCCTGAGAAGCCACCCTACATGCAAACCTTCATCTTGCTTTTCCCCACTTTTTATTTAAAATGCCGCAAAGAAAAAAAGGAGACTTCAAAATTTTTTTATCTCAACAATTACTTAATAAAAAAATCTTAAACAAATTTTAAAATCCTTCTTGCATTGAGAGCTTCATTTTCATTTGCATGTTTTTGGGGGCGATGCTTGTCGAGACGAGCTACAGTGGCCATGGTTGTGGAGCTGTAAACTAGGGTTGGCGATTTCTTAAAATAGAGGAAGAATTAAGGGAAATGAAGGTCGTATTAGGATTCGAGGAGGTAGATAGCACTTACGGCCGACTCTTGGTGGCATGTGGTGGTCTGAGGTTGAACGCGACCTGATGGTGGTCGACACGTCTATGGTGATGTCGCTTTTTACTTAAGGCATGTAGAGGGGGGTTTGTTTGGTCGGCATGGTGGAGATTTCAGTGCTCGACTTGTTAGCGAAGTCGGATTAGCTTTTCGTTGGATGTCGAGGGTGATTGTGCGTGCGTGCACGGGTGGATGTCGCGTTAAAGTACAGGGAAGGAGTGGATTTGGGGAAGAAGCAGAGGCAAGGTTGTAAATATGCAGAAGTTGTATTGGTTTATTAATTTTTTAAATTTAAATTGTATCAATAAATTATAAAATTCGTATCTCCTTCATACGAGGCCCGATCGTAACGAAACATTTTGCGTTGCGCTCATTTCGACGAGAGCTTCAAAATGGAACTGGATTGGATGAATTTGGAGACTGTGGAAATTGAGCTAAAATCGGACGTTGTTCGGTTTTAGTTCCAAACTGGAACGCCTCGGCAACAACAGAAAATAAATGTGAGTAAATCTCACTTATCTTGGATAATTGGTTTAATTTTAAATAGTTAAAATTATTTATTGGTTGATTGGATGAATTGATAATTTATTATTATCAGTTGGATGTTATATTATATATATATATATTAGTAGTTGGGTATATTCCCACCGCTTGGAGCAGATGAGACACTATGCACCCCGCATAATAGCGGATGACCCTTTGTATTGCGATATCCCTCCTCGAAGCGGTGATTATATTTTTGTGATTATATAACATCTGTGGTTGCAGGGAAACAGGTTGGAGGGATCCAACTGGATTCCTCAAAAATGTTGAATTTAATTTCATATATAGTGATATATGATGTGTTTGAATAATTTGTGATAGATTATGATGTGATTTGAATTTATTGGATGTTATAGTAGCATTGGCCTTAATTTTGGTATTATAAGTACCATAAATAATATTTTTGAATTTAAAAATGGAATTCGAAGGCGATTTTGGAAATGAAAATATTTATATTAAAATTTGGGATTATTTAAAAAGGAATTGATTTGGATAAGATAAAAACATTTGATGTTAGATATTTCTTTAGCTATTTCGTATAATGGTTTCAAATAGAGAATATAATTTCAGTATTTTTAAACAGTGGATTTTTAGTTAGGATTTCTGGGAATAAGAAATGGAAATCGAAATCGAGATTTAAATGGTTTTGGAATATAGTTTGGATTTATTAAGAAATAGATTTATAAATGGGATTTTAAATAGGAACCGATTTATAAATGGAGTTGTTTAATATAAATTTTTTA
Organism: Allium fistulosum; assembly: GCA_030737815.1. Taxonomy (NCBI): domain Eukaryota; kingdom Viridiplantae; phylum Streptophyta; class Magnoliopsida; order Asparagales; family Amaryllidaceae; genus Allium; species Allium fistulosum. The sequence continues at coordinate 1,021,790,008 of CM060908.1, forward strand.
GTAACAGATCAGAAATAAGAGTTGAGTTTATAAACTAATAAATGATGTTTATAAATAAGTGGAATGATTATCATTAGATAAATTTGAAAATATAAATTCACAGTATGAATTTAAAAATGAGATTGGAAATCGGTTTAGAAAGAAATAGTAAATTCTATTCTGGAATTTGGGAATAATTATGAAATTGGAAATGTAAATCGATTTGTGATAAATCAAGAGGGATTTATAAGTATAAAAAAATGGGTATGTTGAATTTTAAAAATGGTTTTTCACAAGAAGTTAAGGTTTGTTTTTAGAAAAGGGTTTTTATTTATTAAACTATGTAGTTTTAAAAACTATTAATTGGAGTAAAATAATTTCAGAAAGTTAGTTAACTAAATATTTAAATTTGTTGAAATGAGATTCTAAGTTCTTTAAACAAGTTTTGAAAATCGATTAGAAATTTTATAAATGAATTTGAATTAGTTATTGACGTTTATTTTAAAAGTGCTTTGATATTTTAAATAATTATTTAACCATGTTTTTTAAATTAATTATTATTATATAGTTTAAATGTATGTGATTGAAATTTATTTATAAATGCTCTCGAGATTTATGAACCAGGTTTTATTTAATAGATGTTATTTTATAAGTGAAAACTTATAATGGAATTTGGGATTTTAAGAAATTTAAGAAAATAAAATTTCCAAATTGTTTAGATATGGGAACTTCGAAAATGAATCTGAATTCATTAAACGAGTTATAAATTGTTAGTTGGATTATAAATAAGTATAATCAATAATTTTTGGAAATTGTAAGGGAATTAATAAAAATTCTGGAGATTTATGAGATAAGTACGGAAGATTTCCTAAGTATGGATATTAGAAATGATTTCGGGAAATAGACTTAATATTTTCCTAAGTATTGGAATTAAAGGGTTGGAGATATTTTAGCGACGAAATGATTATTATAGAAATGTTTTTCTAAGTAATGAATTATAAGTTGGATTTGGAAATATTCTTAGTGTTGATATGATTTGACAATATCCTGTTATGGATATAAGTATTCGAAAGTGTTTACAAATATTGAATATTGGAAGAGATTGAATATATATCTTTGTAAAGATATTTTGAGATAAATGTTTGAAAGATTTATAATTTGGGCCTAGTGACTGCTTATGTGTTTAATTTGATAGTTAAATAACTGACTATCAAATCAGGCCAAATTCGTTGATCGTTTCGAAGAGACCGGGAGCAGATTTAATTATCCGAAAACCACTTCGATCTGATTTGAGCATTACGAATTGTGAAGTCTCGAGGATAATGAAAACTATGATCTTTGAAGAGATTAGTTTGTTCAGACCCAGAACAACTTGTATGGATGAATGATATCATGCATTGTTGCCTCGAAGGCGGTGTTAGCATTCCAAGTATATGAATGCTAAATCTAAGGTAATCGTAGCTTCAAACCTCATCAACCGGGAATTACTGAAAATCAGGGGAGATGCAGCAAGGCTAAGTGGGTCGCACCCATTAGGGTATGTTGCCCCATTTCTAGATTACCCCACATCTATATATTTATGGATTGGATGTGCATGAGATCTCAAAAGGGTTGCAAAGCAACCAGGGTGATGACATATTTGGTACTATCCAGTAAGGGGTAGGCCAGTCTTGTGATGGCAAGGATCGACAGGTTTGATCTCGGTACATTTTTTAGACATATACCATGATAGGTGGTACCCCAGTGCCTAGTCATTGTATGAAATCCATTCTCCAATAAGCACCGTATGGTTTTGATTGTGCCCAACTATGTTGAAATGTGAGATGCAAGCATTTCAGCTATTTTAATAAGTATTTGTACTTGGACACTATTATAATATCACAGGATTTTTATATAAAAGTGGTTTGGCTAATGTAAGGTAAAACCCATCGTATTTATATGTGGCGTGGTCATACGAGATACCTTTGTTTTTCAAAAGAATTTTTGAAAATAATTAAATTCAAATTAAGTGTGTTTTCTCACGTTGGTTTTCCAGACTGACTCGGATGTTATTTTATTATAATGCTCGGGTCAGACCAAGTATATTACAGATTAGTTTGGATGCTTGGAGCTACAAAAGACGAGTTGGAGGCCCAGAGACATATTCACGTAGATGGTTATTTTCCGTTGTATGCATAGTTGTGTTATAAGCAATTATGAGGACAGATTGTTATAACTGTCCATGCTGAAATAGGTTAGTATACTCTGATTGATGCATGTATATACATATATATTATAGTTTTTCTTTTGTGTAAAGATTTATGGTATATTATAGATTATTTGTTCCGCTATGAGATTCTGTGTTGTTTAGTTTTCTTCTTGTCTTCTTCCTTCTTTCTCTTTCCCCTAACAATCGGTTTTTCCGGCATTCGATTGCTCGGCATGTGATATAGTGGACGTTTCAGTGTCGATTTTCGAGGGTCGAAAATCCTGGTCGTTACACCTTATTAATTCAATTAACTAGTAATAATTAAATAAATTAATAAATAATTAATTATCATTATTTAAAATGATAACAAAGTCAAAACATCCTTGTTACTTTGATAAATCACTTTGAAACTTCATAAATTAAGTTGATTAATTAACTCCAATAACCTTTAATTAAAAAGGGTAAATCACCTTTAAAACATCATTAATTTAATTAATAAATAATATTTTAATATAATTAATTAAATTTGTTAAATAATAATTAAATATCATTATTTTAAAATAATTAATCAATTTAAATCATCATTAAGGAAAGATGAATTAAAGTTAAAACAAGTTGATTTCCTTTTAAAAGTCATTAATTAGAAAGATTAACTAATTTTAAACACCATTAATTAATTGATTAATTAACTTTAATCCATCATTTTCAAAAGATTAATTAGCCTTAAACATCATTAAATAAAATGATTAATTAAATTTAAAACATCATTAACTAAGTAATTAGTTAAATTTAAAACACATCATTAATAAGTTAATTAGTTAACCTTAATCCTTATTAATTAATTAAATAATTAAATAATTAATCATTATTAAAATAATTAATTATTTTAAAAACATCGTTAATCAAAATCTTGCTTAACTTGTAAAACAATTCCAAGCACGAAGATGAAACCAACTGGTCTGATAAGAAGTGATTTTCCGAAAATGCCGATACAGTGATTATCGCTATACGGGCAGTTCGGCAAACAAGTTTATAATATTATCAACACAACCAAATATCACATAGCAATGGTTTAAGCATACGTTAACAGGCATTCATAGGCAATAAATATGAACATGAATATATTTTTAAAGCTTTGGTTTTTGAGGGTAAAGTTTTACTTACTAACTAGTTTGCTAACTAACATTTACTTAACATGTTTGCATCCATAACACATAAACATTTCCAAACCAAACATGAACAAATTCACATCATATCTAAACCAAGCAAGAAATATATATCAAAATATATAACTAAAGAAAATTATTTCCTAAAAAAAAGTTAAGAGTTTTACTCACCATATCTTTTTAGAAACTTGAAATAAACTTTAAACTTGTAGAGCTTGGAAACCACCAAAAATCAACTCGAAAATGGTCATCTTCTCCTCGGTTTTTAGACATGTTAGACTCGAAATATGGTAAAGTGATGAAAAAGAAAGTTATTGGAAATTCATGATTTATAAAAAAGAATGACTCAATTTGGGTTTGACTTTGGAAGATATAGTAAGAAGAAGAAGAGGTATTTACAGACTTGAAAATCTATGTCCGAAAATACTCTACAAAGAAATGAATTTTTGGCCTAATAGCACTTGGAAACTGAAGAAATGGTATAAATGAAAGTTGTAGCCAACTTGATTATTTTGAATTTGAAAAAAAGAATTTCTTTATTTGGAGTATTTTGATGGAGTTATGTCCGTGAGAACAGAAGGTAAATTTTTGGGAAGAAAATGAAAATGAGAGCATGGAGTTGCTATTTATAATCTGTAGTGACCCACCTTTTTGGACAGTTTAAATCGACAATAAACCACACACGTCATACTCAAACCATTCAAAGGGGAGGATTGTTATGGGGTAAATAAGAAAAAGCAGAGAAAAAAAGAAAACAAACACAGAATCTCACAGCGGAATGACAAAATATAATACTCAAATAAACAGTTCATGAAGCTGTTTTACAAATAACATTTGACTATGCTTTTACAATTCAGAATTAGAGTACATACATTAGTAATAAATAAATAAGGCAGCGGAACAACATGATGCAGCGGAATAAATAAAATAAATAATATAGTATACAAATCTCCATCTTCGTCCTCCAGAAAAGTAGTCTTCGATACACTGAAAAGCTTAGATTGACCCGGGCTAATTGAAAAGACAAAACACTCGAGTCAGAACTAAAAGATCTTATGTAGGTTAAATCAACAGTAAAATAGATATGAGTGTAACGGCGTCAGAGATTTTTGCGGGGTTTTGACATCTCCTATTCAGTGTCTAACGTGAGTGCAATAACTTAAGAGATGTTCAGGATTACATCTCCTAAGGATCCGTTAAACTATCTACATACATAGAACAATACGCTATTATAATAGTGTCTACAGTAAAGTAAAGTATTAAAATAGCGTTAAGGAATTACCCAAATTCGCCTTAACACATTTTATATAATGTCGTAGTCTATACAGTACTGTAAACTCCATCGTAAACCGGTGGGCTATCATGAATAACTTCATAGGTACGACATAAACCAAACTCGTAGAAGGCGCGATAAGGCATGTGACATGTAACAACCCGAAATTTAGTCCATAATAATTAATTCGTTAATTAACCTAATAATAAAATAACTTTGTGAAACTATCAGAATTGAGCCACGGGAGTTGCACCATTGTGTCCGTGGTAATTTTAAGGTCAACTTTCATATATAGAACGTCAGAATCCGAGCTAAAATGAACGAGATATGAATTAAACATAAAAAAAATAGGCCAGGTTGACCAGTCGGTCGACCTGGGCACACGGGCGGTCAACCGCCCGGTCGAACCGCCTTGATTTTTTTAGCGAACGAACGAACGTTCGTTCGAACGTTAGTGACATATTTTTCATTCTTCAACTTGATCTGGTCCTTCTATTTCTGCATCCAATGGATCCTATTCAACCTATGACGTGGTTGCATCCTAATCTATCCTCAAATCCAACGGTTTGAGATCCACTTCTACCCTTATAAATAGAACCCTAGGCCTAACGCTTTTTCTCATTCTAAGATTTTCTCCAATTGGGTTCACCTATTCAGGATAGACCCTAAGCAAAATAAGTTTCCAAGGAGGAAATCGTCTTAAATAAAAATATTTAACAACCCCAAGTGGATCCGTGAAGGCCTAAAGGGAAGATCTAAGGACCAGAGGTGAGTGATTGTAATTATTTTAAATTTCTTTAAGTAATTTAAATAATAGAGTTTCCAATAGTTGTAGATTTACTACGATTTTTGGAGTAACCTTTTTAGTAATTTATTTATAGTTTTTAGTATTATTTTCAATCTATTTCTTCTAGCTATTCTTTTCAATTAGTTTCAGTTTATTTCTAGCTTTTCCATTTATTTACAGTTTATGTACAGTATTTTAGTTTATTTACTGTTATTTATGCGTTATTTACATCTTCTTCTTATGCCTCTGATTTCCTTCTATTTTTAGTTTTCTTTTATTCCACCTTCTTCTTCTTCGCATATGGATTAGAATAGAATTAACGCGAAATTGGATTAAATTATAAGAAATCTGAAATAATGGAAGAAATGATGTAAATTATAAAAACTGTAATATAAATGGAATTGGACTGAAATTATGCCTAATTATGATATTATTTGGACTGAATTAAGAAGATTGGCCTAGTTATAACTTAGAATTATAACTAAAAAGAATAAAAGAAGAAAGAAGCTTATTTTCACACTTAGACCTTGGGTTAAGTAATAAGCATGATTATAACGTAAGTTATAAATTGATAAATTATGGAAACTATGGTAAACTATGGAAACTATGATGCTTATTTTAAGACTTAGGATAAATTAATAAGCTATAATAGTAATTAATAAAAATAAAGGCTTATTTAAATAATTTATCTAAGTTAATAAGCAAAGATAAGAGTAGGACCTGTACCAAATAGCATCCCCATAATATATCTATGGTTACGGTGTTTCACATAATCCTGAAGTGAGACGAGGTGCTTCACATAATTCTGAAGTGAGGCTAGGGGTATGCTTATGCTTATAGTGGTAGTAAACGGTCAATCTATGGTAGTTCAAATCAAGGGGGTTTGAACAATGGGCGCAACTAGATTATTGTTTGATATGGACCGGTACCAACAGCATTTTCCCTATTTTTCTATGGACACGGTGTTTCACATAATCCTAAAGTGAGACGAGGTGCTTCACATAATCCTGAAGTGAGGCAAGGGACACGCTTTGTAACAACCCTGTATTTTGTGATTATTTTAATTATTTATTTTGGTTATTTTAATTGATTTCCTGATTTAAAAACTTTATTTTATTTATTAAAATGAATAAATTTTGTTATTTTAAATATAAATTTTGATTTTGATGTGAATTAGAATTCCAAACATGACTAAAAAGGATATTTTCCAGAAAAGTGAATTTTGGTCAATATGGTCAAACTTTGACTTTTAATTTAGAAATTTTAAAGTTTGAAAATTTGAGTTTTATCTTTTATTATGAAAGTAAATAAAATTTTAAGAATAATGCTTTTCGTTTCGTTAAAATCTGATTTATAATGTGAAAGTTATACCCTTTTAAATATTTTGTGTAATTTGTTGTATTTAACAAAATTATTTATTTTAAATTATAAAAAAATAATATTTTATTTGGTCATGTAATATTATAATTTATATTTATATGGGTAAAATAACATGTTATGTATATACTTTGGTTTTAAAACATTTTAAAGATATAATTGGCATTTTCCAGTGTTAGCTGTATTTTGTTTAAAATTCTAATTTCCAGTTTCAATTAATTAAAGTAATTCTTTATTTGTTTTTCTATTTTTTTCTTAAAATCTTATTTTATTCTCATTCCCACTTTATTTTGTTCCTCATTTATTTTATTTATTTGACCTTTTATTTGTTTAAAGTGAAATAGAAATTTTATAAGGCTAGTGATATTTATTTGTAATTTTCATGTCTTATTTCCAATTTTTAAACATTTTTCTTTAGTTTTTTTTTCTATTTTTTCTAAATTAAATTATTTATTTCACTTTGAAAATACTTTAGAAATTATTTTATTTCAAAAATTTTCTTTAGAATATTTTTAAAATGAAGTAGATAATTTTCCAAAGACAATCGTGATTTATTTGTAATTTCTGGACCCTGTTTTCAATTTTTAAGCAATTTCTTATATTCTTTTTCCATTTTCTTTAAAATTAATTATTTATTTCTATTTATAATATTTTGTTTCAGTTGTTAGAGCTTATTTCTGAGTTTATTTTTGTTTTATTGGAATTAAAAAGAAAAAGAAATATGAAGGGTTTAAAATTGCTTAGAAACCGATGTCCTTTCACCTCCTTAAGTCTTTTCAATTGCCATAACCCCTCCTTTATGCTTTGGCCATGACTTTTACTTTTGTTTTCACGTGAAAACTCTCATTTTTCATTTCATCATTCGACCACTTCAGATCTGAAGCAAAAGCTTTTGGTAATGGTTTCATTTTTCTTCTTTTCTCCTTATTTTTCTTTTAAAATTGCCTTGTTTTCTCTTGTTTTTGGATAGGCCTCTCCTCCACATCCATGGCCACAAACTCCTACATCTCTTCCCTACCATCAACACCAGCTACTCCTCTGGTCTTGACCAAGGCCGAGCCACCATGATGCCAAAACTCCACAAAAATTGCAAAACAAGCCATAAAAACATGATTGTTTACCACTATTGCTTCACCACTCCATTTTCCACCACCACCACCACCTTAGGCCGCCTCCACCACCTCTGGCCAGACCACCACACACCTTTCCTTCCACTGACCTGATCCATACCCCTCTGACCTGACCACACAAGCCCATGGCCGAGCCATTTTTGTGAACAAAACCCACTTATTTTGCCTTAAACTCTTCATATTCCTTTGTATAAACTTCCTCCTCATATTCTACTACCTAGGCCATGCATACACATGACCAAACCTGAGCCAAACTAGTTCAAACCAGAGCCAAAACCATCCCTAGGCCATGAAAAAAGAATAGAGAAAGCATGGTAAAAGATTTGGCATTCGTATCTCTTTTTATTTAAAAGTTATGTCATTTCTAGTGTATTGAAATTTATGGTTTGCTTTGATTTTTGTTTGGGTTGTAACACAAGATCTATATCATTGGATTTGCTCTCCACACTCAAATTGTATTAGAGTTGTCGTGCCTTCATAATCTTTGTGTTGTGAGCTTTGTTGGCAAATCTCCAGCTTAACAGGTGAGTTATTCTCACCAGACAATATGTACATATATAACTAGTGAATTGACCCCTTTTGAATCTGTAAAATGCATTATCATGTTACACTTGCTATGTTATGATTTTATGATGTTCACCCATGCTTAAACACCTATTATATTATATGTTACTGTTATATTATGTTTTTCTTTTATTTTTATCAGTTTATCACACTGCAAGTTCCCTTTAGATTAGAATCACTATGGGTTGAAATGATACATACCCGAACGGACTTTAGAATAGGAGAAAATCATTATGGGCTGAAATGATAGGCCTGAATGATTTTCAATTATTTTTTTCATTTCCTTGGGATTGCGGGTTTGAAATGATTAAACCCGGGTTTTCTTTGTAAATTACAGGTTGAAATGATATATTACCCGTATCACTTTACCTAGACTAGAAATGAAATACAGACCCGTAGTTAAAATATGTTTTATAAATTTTTTTAAAAATATTTTAAAAATGTAAATATTATTATATTTTGATTTAAACTAAATAAAAATGATTTTTGTAAAGCATTATTGATTTTCTAAAAATTTATAACTTAAATAAATTAATGGTAAAATTAGAAAATTTGAAATGTAAGTTATTTTGGGAAATTTTAATTTGGTGATAATTGGAATTTAAATTAAATATGAAATGTGATAAATTCATGATAATTTGGATTAAAGTGAATTTAAATGATTTTATAATATATTAATGTTTTTTTTGAATAAAGTTAAAATGTGAAATGAATGAATATTTAAGTTGAAATTTTGAAATATATCTAAAATTGGAAATTTGTGAATTTGGCTTAAAAGTGAATTTTTAAGTTAAGTAAATAAAAATGGAATTAAGTTATATTTGAAAATTTAAACTTAAGTGTTAAGTTAATTTAATTTAATGAATTTATAACTTAATATTGGAATTTAATAAGTGAATTATTATTAAATTTTGATTTTTGAATGGAGTTTTAACTTTATAAAATCATGAATATAAGGGTATTTGAATAATTGTTTTAAAAGTGAAATTATATGATTTTATAAGTAAAAAAAATGATTTATATAAAAATATAATTGTTTGTGAAATTATACTGAATATTTGAAGTTAGTTAACTGCATTTCTGAAACGCTATTAAATTCTAATGTAAATGATAATACAACATTTGTAAATGCTGTAGTTAATAATAATGAACCAAATGGCTAAATTTAATTAAAGGCTATTATAGCATTTTTGTAAATGTTATAATGGTTGAATTTAACTAAGTTTATTTGAAACTAATGTAACCATATTACAGAATTTTAAATGCTGTCTTTTGTTAAATTGAACTATTTTAAATGTGACTTTCCGTAGCATTTTTTAAATGCTGCGAAAGTTGAATTTTCATTATTTTAATTAATTTAAGTGAACGAATGAACTTTGAAAGATTAAAATTTTGGAAATTTAATAATTTAATTATTAAATATAATAACTTCATTTTTATGATTTAAAATAAAGTAATTTGTTTCGAAATATAAACTATTTTGAAATATGATATTTTGATATTTTGAAATGGATATTTGAAGGATATTGAATTTTGAAATGATATTTGATTTCGAAGTATAAAATACCATTTTGAAATTTTAACCACGGGATGTATTTAATTTATAGTTTAACTGATCCTTAAAGGATGGGCGATCCCAAGCATCCTTTGAGTTATTATGCATTTCTACTACAGTTCACTTGAGTTGGTTTACATTATATAAGTATATATTGTCCTGACTCGAGTGTTTTGTATTTTACTTTACGCTCGGGTCAGCCTGAGTATTTACAGCTTAGCTTTGGATTTCTTTCTGGAGCTAGGAATCGCTGGAGATTCTGCTTGTCTAGTTATATGTTCCTTTCAGTTCAGTTGTTCTATTTCAGTTCTGGTATTCATAAACTTCTATTTATTTAAGATTTCTATTGTATATGTTTTCAAACAAATATTATGTATTTTGTTTTGAGAGTTTGTTATAGTAGCTTCATGAACTACTATGGTATTTTTAATTTCCGCTGCGAGTTATTCTGATATGTTCTGTGTCGGTGATTCTGTGTATTTGATTTCATTTGCTCCAAATTTATTTACAATCTGTTATTTTGAATTATTCAAGTCAGACATGTGTGGATTATTGTCGATTTGAATGGTCTAAAATAGTGGGTCGTTACAGTTGGTATCAGAGCTTTGGTTTTAGACAAACCTTAGCCTGCGGAGCAAAAACTCATTAGAGATAGGGTAGAAATACCCTAGAATAAGTGAAATCAATCTCAGAATCATTTCTTTGTGAGAGAACGTATTTTCGAAGTATAAAATGATTTTCAAATGATTTTTAAAGAATTTTCAAAGATTATTTTGATATAAATTTCCTTGCTTTTAAAAGTAAAATATTTCTTAAACTTCATTCCTTTCGTATCCACCTTGTTAGTAATTTCTTTGATTAGGATCCTCTAAAATTTTGAACTTCTCTCTTGATTGATCTAGATACTTTGTTGATAGGAATCTATTTTGGGTATGGCAAAATAAGTAGTTTGTTAGGATGCTTTGAGTAAACTCTGTTGTATCTTTTGCTTAGCTAAAGTTGTCCAACTAAAGATATTTATGCTTTTGTTTTCGTATGTTATGAATTCGAGTCTTTCCAAATTTTGAATGGGAATTTTTCTGTATCGATATAGGTTATATTTCTCTAATCTTCGTTTGGATTCTTATCGAATAAGATTCCTTTGAATTTTGGAATGCTCACTTGTTCTGAAATCCATTCCTATCTCCCCTAATTGTATTCTTTTGATTTTGGAGCATTGCATCACTCCACTTTGTATGACCTTTATAGGGTGGCGATTCCGCCAATCTTTGAATGATTATAATTGGCATTGATTCACTGGAGATTTCTGTATCCTCGGTTTATGATGTTTTCTATCTTCTGCTATATTTAGATTCTATCTATGGCAATCGAAGGTCGATTTTCCTTAGATTTTCGCATCGATTATATTCCTGAAATCACGGTTGACCGGTTAAGGTCGCCCGCGATTCATATAGGCTTATCCATCTTGTATTTGGTAATTTAATTATCTTATCTTCGTTTGAGCCTATCTTTGAATTAGAATTCTATTTGATTAGAGTCCTTCTAAATTTGAATCTCTGTTTTGCTTTGAAATCCATCCTTGAATCGTCCCTTGGAAAGTTTGTGGTTGATTGTCTTTTGAAAATTGTGTATTCATCATAGTTTTTATTTTGATAAGGATGACCATATTTTTATATAAAGATGAAATGTTTTTGATAAGGATTATATACCTTTTAAAAAAAATGAGAATTTGAAGTTTTGAAAGGATTTGAAATTGTGAAAATTTTATAAGAAATGGTTTCATATAAAATGATTTATAACTGAAGGTTTTGAATCTAAATTTAAGTGATTGAACTCCGGCATTTTGGAACTGGTTTTAGGATTTTGAAATAATAAATAATATGATTTGAAATTATTTTTCAGAATAAGTAATGTTTCAATGATTTTAATGGGTTTTAATGATTTCGAAGGAATTTCAAAGAAGTTTTCAAAGTAAATGGAAGTCCAGAACTCACTTGTGTCGCTGGAAAATAATTTCGGTGATGAGTGCACGCATCATCGACATTGATTTTCGAGTTTCTGTGTGAGGGAGAGGCCACTTTAATAGCTTTGCTATGCGAGTGATTTTGTGAAACCATTTTTGATTTCAAATTCCGAAGTATGATTTGATATTCGAAAGATATATGTAAATATATTTGAAACGATTTGAAATGAACCGGTGTTCAGTCCTCGAGTTTTGGATTTGATATAACCCTATCTATTAAAATTGATTTACTGATTTGTTGCTAATTTCCAACTCTTGAATTTGAAAATGATTTCTTCAACTATTTCGAAGTTCGAGTACTTCCAAATCAAGGTTAACTTTTCAAAGCTAAGAAATTTGAAAAGTATTTTGATAAAGTATATAAGTTTGTTTTGAATGTTTAAGTATGAAGTAATCTGATTTAAATAAGTTGAAACTGTTTTGTTAAGTAAATGAATAAGGCAATTTAAATTTTTTCTAATATGAAATTTAGATTTGAAATGTTTTGAAAAGAAATTGTTCTTCAAAATATTTTGAATAAATTTTAAGTGTTTTAACTTAGTAACATCTTTATGAAACTATATAGGTAACAAGTTGGAATAAATATATAAGTTGTACGTATGCTGTTTTATTCGCATAATTAATTTGATCCAAGTTTGAGTACACAAGTTCGAGGTGAATTACACCATTTCGTGTTAGGATTTTTCATTCGATTCTTGATGACGAATATTTGATATGGATTTTTGGCTCGATTCTAGAATTCTCTATCATAGTATATGGCTATGCAAGGAGACTGATGGCTTCTAGTCGAGAAACCATATCGAAGTCCGCATTAGGGAAATCGAATGGACAATACTAGTTCGAAAGCGAACTTGTGTGATCGAGCGAGCGATCAAATGTGATTTTGCGAAATGATGACGTGTGTACATCTTATATTCTAATATCAGTGATATATTTTGACGCTGAAATTGAAAGCTGTCGGGTTAGAATATCTTTGCTTACTTTTCCAATTTAAATTACAAAGATATATAACCTATAAAAGCAAAGATATTCAAATCCCATATGACTCTTCATACAGCAAAATTTATTTTGGAAAATTTGATCCTTATATAAGACGGACCTTACGTAAGTATAAGATGATTTTGAAAACATTTGATTTTGGAAATGAATTGGTTGACTTAAATTATATTGATTTGGAAATTTGGATTTATTTTCAAAAATCTATTATTTTGGAAACTTTGAAACTAAAGATATTTAATTTGAGAAGAAAATAATTTGGTGAAATTGTATATGATTTTGAAATTGAACTGATATTGAAATAAATTTAAATTTGAGAACCTTATGTTACTAAACACTTGATTTGGGAGTTGTCGAACTTATATAAAATTGATTTGTATGAGTATGAAATTGATTCGAAAATTATAGATTTGAAAAGGTACTCAATTTGAAAGTGAAATCTTATATAATTGAAGTCTATATAAGTATGATTTGATATACTATTGATTTTGGAAAGTATTTGATTTGAAAATTAAATCTTATATATAATGGATTTTATATAAGTACGATATTTGAAAGTGATTTGAAAAGGTACTATATGATACATATTTTCGAAGTAAAGATATGGAAAGTGCCTTCTGCTTGATATCCGATTTGTGGCCACATCTTGGATTCATTCTATCGATATTATTCTCTCTGATTTTTGGTTTTCCGGATATGATACTCGAGTGTCCTTCGAATTCCATGGCGTTACCCATGGTCTTATTGTTCTCTCGTGACTGCATAGCGCAACTGCCTGGCTGAGTCTTGCCTAGGGGTACGGATTGTTTCCTGGGGGATCCAGGCGTAATCATTGTGTATCCTGCAATCTGTGTAGGTCGCGAATAGTAGCGCAAATGCTTGGTTGAGTCTTGCCTGGGGGTACGGATTGTTTCCTGGGGGATCCAGGCGTAACCATTGTGTATCCTGCATTCTACTAGTCATCATGGCGTAACTCGCAGGGCTGAGAAAGCTTACGGATATGGATTGTTTCCTGGGGGATCCAGGCGTAACCATTGTGTATCTGCGAACCATGGTTAGACAAAGGTTTTGTTTGTTTTTGTTTGGATTGTACTTTCCATATCTGTTTTTAAAAGTTTTTCCAGTATTTTCACTGGGTGTTGAAACAAGTCTACTAAGTACCTGGAGAATTCTAGTTTTGCGCCTGATCAACGCACTACCAGAGTCTACAGGAACAAGGATAAACTTGTTAAGACATCGAGTTATAAAAGTATTTTGATAAAATATTTTATAAATGATACTTTGATTAGTTATTTCCTTTTTAAATGATTTTAAAGTGTTTTAAATATTTTACCTCTTCAACCAACAATTTTAAATTAATGGCTCATCCTTGTCTTTCGTCCTATTTTCCCTTCTAGCTATTCCTATTCTCCACCTTATTAAACTTACCCATAACAATAGTTATCAGGTATAATTTTAATCTTCTTGTCATCTTGTCTTAATCCTATTCCATTTTATCTTTTCTGTGTTTTCTGTACCTCATTCCTTTTCGAGGACGAAAAGATTTGAGTGGGGGAGAGTGTAACAACCCTGTATTTTGTGATTATTTTAATTATTTATTTTGGTTATTTTAATTGATTTCCTGATTTAAAAACTTTATTTTATTTATTAAAATGAATAAATTTTGTTATTTTAAATATAAATTTTGATTTTGATGTGAATTAGAATTCCAAACATGACTAAAAAGGATATTTTCCAGAAAAGTGAATTTTGGTCAATATGGTCAAACTTTGACTTTTAATTTAGAAATTTTAAAGTTTGAAAATTTGAGTTTTATCTTTTATTATGAAAGTAAATAAAATTTTAAGAATAATGCTTTTCGCTTCGTTAAAATCTGATTTATAATGTGAAAGTTATACCCTTTTAAATATTTTGTGTAATTTGTTGTATTTAACAAAATTATTTATTTTAAATTATAAAAAAATAATATTTTATTTGGTCATGTAATATTATAATTTATATTTATATGGGTAAAATAACATGTTATGTATATACTTTGGTTTTAAAACATTTTAAAGATATAATTGGCATTTTCCAGTGTTAGCTGTATTTTGTTTAAAATTCTAATTTCCAGTTTCAATTAATTAAAGTAATTCTTTATTTGTTTTTCTATTTTTTTCTTAAAATCTTATTTTATTCTCATTCCCACTTTATTTTGTTCCTCATTTATTTTATTTATTTGACCTTTTATTTGTTTAAAGTGAAATAGAAATTTTATAAGGCTAGTGATATTTATTTGTAATTTTCATGTCTTATTTCCAATTTTTAAACATTTTTCTTTAGTTTTTTTTCTATTTTTTCTAAATTAAATTATTTATTTCACTTTGAAAATACTTTAGAAATTATTTTATTTCAAAAATTTTCTTTAGAATATTTTTAAAATGAAGTAGATAATTTTCCAAAGACAATCGTGATTTATTTGTAATTTCTGGACCCTGTTTTCAATTTTTAAGCAATTTCTTATATTCTTTTTCCATTTTCTTTAAAATTAATTATTTATTTCTATTTATAATATTTTGTTTCAGTTGTTAGAGCTTATTTCTGAGTTTATTTTTGTTTTATTGGAATTAAAAAGAAAAAGAAATATGAAGGGTTTAAAATTGCTTAGAAACCGATGTCCTTTCACCTCCTTAAGTCTTTTCAATTGCCATAACCCCTCCTTTATGCTTTGGCCATGACTTTTACTTTTGTTTTCACGTGAAAACTCTCATTTTTCATTTCATCATTCGACCACTTCAGATCTGAAGCAAAAGCTTTTGGTAATGGTTTCATTTTTCTTCTTTTCTCCTTATTTTTCTATGAAAATTGCCTTGTTTTCTCTTGTTTTTGGATAGGCCTCTCCTCCACATCCATGGCCACAAACTCCTACATCTCTTCCCTGCCATCAACACCAGCTACTCCTCTGGTCTTGACCAAGGCCGAGCCACCATGATGCCAAAACTCCACAAAAATTGCAAAACAAGCCATAAAAACATGATTGTTTACCACTATTGCTTCACCACTCCATTTTCCACCACCACCACCACCTTAGGCCGCCTCCACCACCTCTGGCCAGACCACCACACACCTTTCCTTCCACTGACCTGATCCATACCCCTCTGACCTGACCACACAAGCCCATGGCCGAGCCATTTTTGTGAACAAAACCCACTTATTTTGCCTTAAACTCTTCATATTCCTTTGTATAAACTTCCTCCTCATATTCTACTACCTAGGCCATGCATACACATGACCAAACCTGAGCCAAACTAGTTCAAACCAGAGCCAAAACCATCCCTAGGCCATGAAAAAAGAATAGAGAAAGCATGGTAAAAGATTTGGCATTCGTATCTCTTTTTATTTAAAAGTTATGTCATTTCTAGTGTATTGAAATTTATGGTTTGCTTTGATTTTTGTTTGGGTTGTAACACAAGATCTATATCATTGGATTTGCTCTCCACACTCAAATTGTATTAGAGTTGTCGTGCCTTCATAATCTTTGTGTTGTGAGCTTTGTTGGCAAATCTCCAGCTTAACAGGTGAGTTATTCTCACCAGACAATATGTACATATATAACTAGTGAATTGACCCCTTTTGAATCTGTAAAATGCATTATCATGTTACACTTGCTATGTTATGATTTTATGATGTTCACCCATGCTTAAACACCTATTATATTATATGTTACTGTTATATTATGTTGTTCTTTTATTTTTATCAGTTTATCACACTGCAAGTTCCCTTTAGATTAGAATCACTATGGGTTGAAATGATACATACCCGAACGGACTTTAGAATAGGAGAAAATCATTATGGGCTGAAATGATAGGCCTGAATGATTTTCAATTATTTTTTTCATTTCCTTGGGATTGCGGGTTTGAAATGATTAAACCCGGGTTTTCTTTGTAAATTACAGGTTGAAATGATATATTACCCGTATCACTTTACCTAGACTAGAAATGAAATACAGACCCGTAGTTAAAATATGTTTTATAAATTTTTTTAAAAATATTTTAAAAATGTAAATATTATAATATTTTGATTTAAACTAAATAAAAATGATTTTTGTAAAGCATTATTGATTTTCTAAAAATTTATAAGTGAAATAAATTAATGGTAAAATTAGAAAATTTGAAATGTAAGTTATTTTGGGAAATTTTAATTTGGTGATAATTGGAATTTAAATTAAATATGAAATGTGATAAATTCATGATAATTTGGATTAAAGTGAATTTAAATGATTTTATAATATATTAATGTTTTTTTTGAATAAAGTTAAAATGTGAAATGAATGAATATTTAAGTTGAAATTTTGAAATATATCTAAAATTGGAAATTTGTGAATTTGGCTTAAAAGTGAATTTTTAAGTAAAGTAAATAAAAATGGAATTAAGTTATATTTGAAAATTTAAACTTAAGTGTTAAGTTAATTTAATTTAATGAATTTATAACTTAATATTGGAATTTAATAAGTGAATTATTATTAAATTTTGATTTTTGAATGGAGTTTTAACTTTATAAAATCATGAATATAAGGGTATTTGAATAATTGTTTTAAAAGTGAAATTATATGATTTTATAAGTAAAAAAATGATTTATATAAAAATATAATTGTTTGTGAAATTATACTGAATATTTGAAGTTAGTTAACTGCATTTCTGAAACGCTATTAAATTCTAATGTAAATGATAATACAACATTTGTAAATGTTGTAGTTAATAATAATGAACCAAATGGCTAAATTTAATTAAAGGCTATTATAGCATTTTTGTAAATGTTATAATGGTTGAATTTAACTAAGTTTATTTGAAACTAATGTAACCATATTACAGAATTTTAAATGCTGTCTTTTGTTAAATTGAACTATTTTAAATGTGACTTTCCGTAGCATTTTTTAAATGCTGCGAAAGTTGAATTTTCATTATTTTAATTAATTTAAGTGAACGAATGAACTTTGAAAGATTAAAATTTTGGAAATTTAATAATTTAATTATTAAATATAATAACTTCATTTTTATGATTTAAAATAAAGTAATTTGTTTCGAAATATAAACTATTTTAAAATATGATATTTTGATATTTTGAAATGGATATTTGAAGGATATTGAATTTTGAAATGATATTTGATTTCGAAGTATAAAATACCATTTTGAAATTTTAACCACGGGATGTATTTAATTTATAGTTTAACTGATCCTTAAAGGATGGGCGATCCCAAGCATCCTTTGCGTTATTATGCATTTCTACAACAGTTCACTTGAGTTGGTTTACATTATATAAGTATATATTGTCCTGACTCGAGTGTTTTGTATTTTACTTTACGCTCGGGTCAGCCTGAGTATTTACAGCTTAGCTTTGGATTTCTTTCTGGAGCTAGGAATCGCTGGAGATTCTGCTTGTCTAGTTATATGTTCCTTTCAGTTCAGTTGTTCTATTTCAGTTCTGGTATTCATAAACTTCTATTTATTTAAGATTTCTATTGTATATGTTTTCAAACAAATATTATGTATTTTGTTTTGAGAGTTTGTTATAGTAGCTTCATGAACTACTATGGTATTTTTAATTTCCGCTGCGAGTTATTCTGATATGTTCTGTGTCGGTGATTCTGTGTATTTGATTTCATTTGCTCCAAATTTATTTACAATCTGTTATTTTGAATTATTCAAGTCAGACATGTGTGGATTATTGTCGATTTGAATGGTCTAAAATAGTGGGTCGTTACATGCTTATGCTAGCTTGGGTAAATAAAAGGTCAAAAGAGGGAGCAACAGGTAGCATGGGCATAGTGGCAGTTACGCGCGTGACTTCCATTTCGGTGCTTAATAATCACTATGAGTTCCAAACGCTTAGTAAGTGTGTCTTTCGTAGACACCAAAGTCTACTATGTAGGAAAACATCCGATCCACAGTAGATTCTATGGAGTAGCAGGCCCATCAAAGTGTAGAATTAGGAATTCAGCCTAATCAAAGCAGCTATCAAGGACAAGTTCAAACAATCAAAGTTGACCTATCTTATCAATTGTAATAGTTTAATCGTTATTTCAAGTTTATCTCTTTCCTATTTCCTTTGTTTCCTTTTGTATATACTAGAACTATTGAAGAGTCTATTACTATTACTTTGCTTAAAGATTCTAGTAGTTACTATCATTCACCAGACTTTTAGTCTGACCCACTCCTCTATTTTCCCCTTTTTCCCCCATAAGCAATCAAGGGAGAGGGCAGTAGATTGCAGTTGCTCGGTGGTTTCTTGGAGAAGATTCTGCTATGTATTTCCCTACTTTTATTACTGTTTTTCTTTCTTTGTACTGGCATTTGAGAGGGATATTTATACTCTGATTTTTGTTGAGACCACGAGTTTTTATTTCATGGGACATATTGAGTTTTTGAGACATGTATGTTGTATTTGGTATTTGACTTATTTGATTTATGAAGAAATTATGATTGTTTTGAATAAGTTATTATTTTAGTTTCTGCCGTTTTTACCTATTTTTGTCTTGTGAATCTTAGTCTCTGTTAGTTTCAGTTATACCTACAACGCACCACGCCTTTTAATGTGTCCTTTTGGGTATATTAAGGGGTGTGTGGTGTTTCACTTGGTATCAGAGCCTAAGTTTGCAGGATTCCTAAAAGTTTATTTTAAAAGTAAAACTTTTTTCAGAATAGAATTCTTAGAAATAGTTTTTAAGTATAAAAGAGTTTTTATAAAAATCCCCTCCAAGTCCAGTGCAATCTTCTTTTGATTCTTTCGAGCCTAAATTCTCTTTTCTTTGCATAGAAGGGTTGAATGGTTCCATTGAGCTACGGTACCAGAGGTGCAAGGGCAAGTGCGTAATACAACACCAGTAGGTGGAAATCCCTTTAATCCACCCACATCAGCCTTCTTTTCTGAGCTATGCAAGGACTTCGCTAATATAGGAGGTAGAACATTTTCTAGCACGGAGGATTCCGAGGCGCGGGTTAGTTTTGAGAATTTGTAGCAAAGGTCTAGGCAGTTAGGGTTAGAGGACCGACAAAGTGTTCAACCGATATCTTGGCAGTTGGAAGAAGAGCTTAAGGGGGTTCCTACAAGCTCTAAGAGGCCATGCTGGAAGGGCAAAAAGGATAAGAGGAAAAGGGAAGGCCCTCAGAAGCGAATCAAGAAAAAAGTGAAGTGCCATAGTTTCAGAATGATTGGTCTTACGCAAGAGACTGCAAGAAAGAGAAGATGAGGGGAAGGTGTTATAGTTGTGGGCAACCTGGTCACTGGAGTAGGAGTTGCCCCCAGCAGACGTCGCAGGATGCGGGTGTACCAGTAGTATAGATCTAGACTTTTGATGCAGCGCCTACCAGCAGCAGACCAAATCTAGGTAGGAAAATTTGATTTCTATTTCTGATTTTTCCATTGGGACTCTTTTCAATTCTTGAGCATCACACTCTTTTATCTCTAATTCTCATGTGGATTGCTTGCACTTTAACATTTCTTTAGTTGTAGACCCCATTTTTGTTTCAAACCCCATAGGAGGATCGACACCCTTGTCTATGGTTGGTAGGGGTTTGAAAATTTATATCCTAGGCGTAGAATTCTACTTCGATGCCTATGTTTTAGGATTCTCGGGGTATGGATGATCTTGAGAGGAGAGTCCTTAGATTAGAGACATGCATCAGTAGGATTCTCGGGATTTTTTACGACCCGCAAGGGTCAGTTATATTGAGCTTCCTTTATTCCCTCGATTCATCATCATCAGAGTTAGATTTGGTTCCTGTCGTCAGAGATTTTCCAGACATCTTTGAGGAGTTTAGAGGACTAGCCCCCTAAGAGAGATATTGACTTCATGATTTATTTTGCTAACCAGTAGCATTACCTGTAGGGCATATGGCGCCTTGGGAAAGGTAGGGATTGAGCAAGCAGATCCGTGAGCTATTGAAAAAGGTTTTATAATAAGAAACATATCGGAATAGGGAGCGCCAGTCGTCTTCGCTACCAAAGCAGGTGGTTCTCTTTGACTTTGCATTGACTATGGAGAATTGAATAAGCTCACAAAGAAGAACCATTATCCACTCCATAAGATAGATGATCTTTTCGACCAATTAGTTGGTTATTCAGTATTTTCTCAGCTTGGTTTAGCCATTGGATTTCATCATCTTAGGGTAGTTGATGACAGCATTGCTAAGACCACATTTAGGACAATCGACGGATTCTTTGAGTGGTTGGTTATGTCTTTTGGGCTAACCAATGTCCCAGCCTATTCTATAGATTTGATGAACCATGTTTTTAGAGATGTCCTAAAATAAAGTTCGTGGTGGTATTCGTGGTCGACATTTTGGTGTTTTCCAAGAAGTATGGAAGAGCATGTTATTCATCTAAAGGAGGTTCTTCGTACGCTTCGTGTTCATTGGCTGAAGATAGAGTTCTTGAGGTATAACTTTTGAAGTGTGTTTATTGGGGCATAGAGAATGTCTACACATGGTAGTGATTTACTAAACGGTTTTGTACATTTAGAATCAGACTGTGGAAATCCAAAGAGAGGTAGGCAAAGATTGGGGATGTACAATAGGTTCAGTGGATAAGAAAAGATGAAAACCCATGTGTAGATAATTACAGAAATTATAATTGTTTCATATAAGTGGATTTAACGGTGGTACCTTGGAATAAATCTATCGAAAGACTTTGGTAAGGAAATGGGATTTCCAAGGTTTAGGAAAAGTACTCCTAGGTTAGTAAGGACAAAATTCACTTTATACCAAGCCTAATAAAATGAAATATTTGAAATTTAAAAAAAAAAGACGAAAAAAATGTAATTGTTAGAATTGAACATTTTCATTGTTAATATTGTCTTTTAGAAAATAAATATGGGGTTTTTGAAGAATGGTATGAAATTTAAGTTGGTTTTTATACAATGAAAAATTGGAATTCTTTTTGAAGAATTATGGAGTATATATATAACTCACTAGTTTCATTGTAAGTAAACAAAGATTTTAAACATAATAACCTAGAGTGTATCAAGTATCGAAAATGTAGATTACAACTTTATTATTGTAATAAATGTTCGTGAAAAATAAGTGGAGCATAGGCTATAACACTATTGTTATAGTAAATGACTCCCAAGAGAAATATTGTTACGTAGGTATATAAGATTTATTGGTATTTATTTAATTGAATCCATAAACCAGTATTATTTTGGGTTGTAGTAACGGTGTTTTACGCAACATCCGTTTTAACCCAAATAAAAATATATTTTAAAAGTAATTTTAAGTATAGAAACAAAATGTTTTGTAAAGTACACTTATTATTTTTAATAAGTATAAGGAAGTGTTTTTGCAGTTATGGAAATATTAAAACAGTTTTGAAGATGAGTTTTTTTGAAAGGAAAATGTGTAAGTTAGATATTAGAAAATATTTATCAGGGAAGAATATAAATTAAACATACTTTAATCTATTGAAATGAAAAGGATAATGGTATGATTTTCTATGAAACCAATAAAAATGTTTTGTGCAAGTTATAAGGAATACATGAAAGAGGTATACAACGTATGAAAAGCATCATATTTGTATAGCCTATTTTGAAAAATATAAAATAAGTTCCTTATAATTTCACATAAACATGAAATTCTCTTTTAAAAGGCTCATAGAATATTTTAGCGTTAATAATTTCTCATTTGAGAAAGTTGTTCCCATATATTAAGGTATGAGACCGTAAGGTATAATAAGAAGATGTTTTGGAAACACATAAAAACAGTTCAAAGATATTTTAAAAGAAAATGGTTTGGTGAAAAAGTAAAAAAGTTTTTGGGAATGAAAAACTTAATAAAAGTAGAATTTGAAAATTCAAATTTTATAGAAAACTGAAAACGTCTTTAAAAGAAAACGAGGAATAAGTTTTGGACTTAGAATTTGAAAGTTTTCCCCTCTACGTTGGGAAATAATGTTAAGTAACCAAGTATTTTTGAATTTAATAGAAACTCAAAAATAACACTTTTTAAAGACAAAGATTTTGGGATTTGATGTTTTAAAAATTGAGAAACCTTAATTTTTAAAATGGAACTACAAACACTGAACCAAACTCTTAAATGTGAAGTAGATAGGAATCATTTCCTAGGTGTAACGGAAAAGGGGTAAGGCTACAAAGGAGACAGCAGTAATTACTTTTGGGAGTAATAATATTGTTTTCGTAGAGTGTATAGGACCCTAGTGAGAACCTAGGAATGTTGATTCATGTGAGCAGACTAAAGAAGAACAGTAAAATGGAGTTAGTAAAATTGTAAGACATGCATGGTTGAGAATGGATATTCCTGATTTTGGAAGAACTTGGGTAAAGCATCTTCCTTCAGTGGAATTCGCATAAGATAGTAGTTCTCAAGCTAGCATTGGAATGGCACCTTCCGAAGCTCTTTATGGAAGACCACGCAAGTCGCTTTCATGTTGGATAGAGTCTACAGAGGTTAAAAAGACTTCAATTAAGATTAAATTGATTAGGAGAAAATGCATACTTCTTATCCACGTATCTCTTTGATAGTAAATTTTGAATTTTCTATTTCCATCTTTAGTTTTGAATAGGTTCTTTCCTTTGTTATCCTTTGGGAGGGTAGAACTTAGGATTTAACCTATGGATGGTAGGATTTGGTGTAAACATGTTAATAGAACATGTTATGAATGGTGTATGCTAGTGATTGCAAGTGTTTGCTAGTGGATGTTAATGGATGCATATAGGTACACTAGGCACTATTATTTTTTAGGGATCGACCTAACTAGGACACTAGAGCATATGCATATGGATGTGTGCGCATTTTATTCTATTTTCCATGGTTGCTATAAATGGATGATTTTCACATGGTTGTTGCATTTGGATGATGTTTGTAGCATGCATATAGAATTATCAGTTATCATTAGGAAATTTTCGCATTCATTTGGATACATGGCACGGACATGATTGCATAAAAGGAGATCAACCGAATTAGTGGACCGCCTAATTTTTTGCATTAGTTAGGGACATTTTCACTACACTAATTGCATAAGTATCATAATTTGCATTAGAAAAACTTAAGGACAATGGATAAATGGTTGATGATTGAGTAGTTGGTTGTAGAATTGGATGAAAACATTTAGTACATTCTTTTATCCTTAGAGATTTCGAGGACGAAATCCCTTAAGGGGGGAAGAATGTAACAACTCGAAATTTAATCCGTAATAATTAATTCGTTGATTAACCAAATAATAAAATGACTTTGTAAAATTATCAGAATTGAGCCACGGGAGATGCACCATTGTGTCCGTGGTAATTTTATGGTCAATTTCCATATATAGAACGTCACAATCCGAGCTAAAATGAACGAGATATGTATTAAACAAAATAACAAAAGAAAAAAAATATAGGCCAACTCGGCCGGCCAATCCACCTGGGGACAAGGGCGGTCGACCGCCCGGTCGACCCACCCTATTTTTTTTAGCGAACGAACGAACGTTCGTTCATTCGAACATTAGTGATGTATTTTGCATTCTTCAACTCGATCTGATCCTTCCGTTTCTGCATCCGATGGCCCCTATTCAGCCTATGATGTGGTAGCATCCTATTCAATCCCCAAATCCAATGGTCTGAGATCCACTTCTACCCCTATAAATAGAACCCTTGGCTTAACACTTTTTCTCATTCTAAGATTTTTTCCAATTGGGTTCACCTATTCAGGAAGGACCCTAAGCGGAATAAGTTTCCAAGGAGGAAATCGTTTTAAATAAAATTATTTAACAACCCCAGGTGGATCCATGGAGGCCTAAAGGAAAGCTAAGGACCAGAGGTGAGTGATTGTAATTATTTTAAATTTCTTTAAGTAATTTAAAATAATAGGGTTTCCAATAGTTGTAGTTTTACTATGATTTTTGGAGTAACCTTTTTAGTAATTTATTTACATTTTTTAGTATTATTTTTAGTCTATTTCTTCTAGCTATTCTTTTCAATCAGTTTCAGTTTATTTCTAGCTTTTCCATTTATTTACAGTTTATTTACAATATTTTAGTTTATTTACTGTTATTTATGCGTTATTTACATCTTCTTCTTACGCTTTGGATTTCCTTCTATTTTCAGTTTTCTTTTATTCCTCCTTCTTCTTCTTCTTCACGTATGGATTATAATAGAATTAACGCGAAATTGGATTAAATTATAAGAAATATGAAATAATGGAATATAAGATGTAAAATATAAAAACTGTAATATAAATGGAATTGGACTAATATTATGCCTAATTATGATATTAATTGGACTAAATTAAGAAGATTGGCCTAGTTATAACTTAGAATTATAACTAAAAAGAATAAAAGAAGAAAGAAGTTTATTTTCACACTTAGACCTTGGTTAAGTAATAAGCATGATTATAACGTAAGTTATAAATTGATAAACTATGGAAACTATGGTAAACTATGGAAACTATGGTGCTTATTTTAAGACTTAGGATAAACTAATAAGCAATAATAGTAATCGATAAAAATAAAGGCTTATTTAAATAATTTATCTAAGTTAATAAGCAAAGATAAGAGCAAGACCTGTACCAAATAGCATTCCCCTAATATTTCTATGGTTACAGTGTTTCACATAATCTTGAAGTGAGACGAGGTGCTTCACATAATCCTAAAGTGTGGCGAGGGGTATGCTTATGCTTATAATGGAAGTAAACGGTCAATCTTTGGTAGTTCAAATCAAGGGGGTTTGAACAAGGGGCACAACTAGATTATTGTTTGATAGGGACCGGTACCAACAGCATTTCCCCTATTTTTCTATGGACACGGTGTTTCACATAACCCTGAAGTGAGACGAGGTGCTTCACATAATCCTGAAGTGAGGCGAGGGACACACTTATGCTGGCTTAGGTAAATAAAAGGTCAAAAGAGGGAGCAACAGGTAGCATAGGCATAGTGGCAGTTACGCGTGCGACTTCCATTTTGGTGCTCAATAATCACTATGAGTTCCAAACGCTTAGTAAGTGTGTCTTTCGTAGACACCAAAGTCTACTATGTAGGAAAACATCCGATCCACAGTAGATTCTATGGAGTAGCAGGCCCATCAAAGTATAGAATTAGGAATTCAGCCTAATCAAAGCAGCTATCAAGGACAAGTTTAAACAATCAAAGTTGACCTATCTTATCAATTGTAATAGTTTAATCGTTATTTCAAGTTTATCTCTTTCCTATTTCCTTTGTTTCCTTTTGTATATACTAGAACTATTGAAGAGTCTATTACTTTTACTTTGCTTAAAGATTCTAGTAGTTACTATCATTCACCAGACTTTTAGTCTGACCCACTCCTCTATTTTCCTCTTTTTCCCCCCATAAGCAATCAAGGGAGAGGGCAGTAGATTGCAGTTGCTCGGAGGTTTCTTGGAGAAGATTCTGCTATGTATTTCCCTACTTTTATTTCCGTTTTTCTTTCTTTGTACTGGCATTTGAGAGGGATATTTATACTCTGATTTTTGTTGAGACTACGAGTTTTTATTTCATGGGACATATTGAGTTTTTGAGACATGTATGTTGTATTTGGTATTTGACTTATTTGATTTATGAAGAAATTATGATTGTTTTGAATAAGTTATTATTTTAGTTTCCGCCGTTTTTACCTAATTTTGTCTTGTGAATCTTAGTCTCTGTTAATTTCAGTTATAGCTACAACGCACCACGCCTTTTAATGTGTCCTTATGGTATATTAAGGGGTGCGGGGTTTTTCATGATAAGGCACGTGAGGCAATGCCCAGGGTATGATACTACCTTTTTGCGGATCTAGATCGGTGGTAACGCATAGCAGCTACTACTGCTCACCTCGGAACACACTCCCATAATCAAAATCGAGGGGTAGCCACCAAATCAATCACAAAGTCATAATATGGTATCGAAAAAATGTGCCCGACAGGAGGAGCGACCTCACTTGGCCCGGCGTGGCTCCTATTTTAGTCACATCAAGCTGACTCACGGGAGTCTGGGCTACGTAAATACCTCATACAGAATCGTTCGCCAAACCATCCTACTTCATTCTGGAATCTCCACCACATATACAGTTGTTAAAGTGGTTTTCGGTATTGGCAGCGAGTATGACAATATCTGATCCCGGTCTCTTTAACAACCAAACACTTATTTCACACCGGATGGTTGTTTTAAAATTTCCGAAACTGTTTCATAATTGATATCAAAATATCATATTCAATTTAAACTATATCACTTTCGAAATCATATTCACTTTCGAAATCATATTCACTTTTGAAATTATCGATAAGACAGGTTAATTAAATTCTCATTTCAAAATCATCATATTTACTCAAATATGTCGTTTCACTAGCAAATACCATTTCAAATTCCAACTTAAGTTATAACATCATTTTACCATATTCGCTTTAAAAATCAAGGATTTAAACATAAACACTTCCACTTGCACAGTCTAAGATTTAGAAAATAGTTTAGATAGTTATAGATAGTTTAGCATAATTTAAAATAATTTTTAAATAGTTAAAATACTGTAAAATAGTTTAAAAATAGATTTAAAATAGTTTAAATGGATTTAAGATAGTTTAAATAGATTTAAAATAGTTTAAATGGATATAAAATAGATTTAACGGATTTAAAATAGATTAAAAAGATTTAAAATAGATTAAATAGGTTAATTAGTTTAAAATAGGTTAAAATAGATTAAATTGTATTAAATAGATTAAAACAAATTAAAATATTTTAAATTGTTTAAAATAGTTTGAAATAGATTAAATTAATTTAATAGTTTGAAAATCTTAATAATCAGGATTTTAAAATAATATATTTTTAAACAGTTTATATTAAAATAATAAATTTCATTTCAACACATCTGGACCATGTCCAGCTTTCAAATCAACAAACTAATTTTTGTCTTTCAATTCAGATTCTCATTTAAAACCATTTAATTAATATCGATTTCATATCCATGTTCGAACAATAAATCTAAACTATTTCAAATTTAGTAGATTTCAAATTTAGTAGATTTCAAATTTACATTTTTAAACATTTCAATAACTCAATTCCGATAAATTTCAGTTATACTTCAAATTCAACTTTAAATTTCAATTTAAACCAATTTCCAATTTCAACATTTAAAACATGGATTTTCGCAAAATAATTCAGTTTATATAAATCAATATCCTTCGAAATATCATTTAACCAAATTCAAGATTTAAGGGTTTTAAAATCATTTAATTTAACCAATCCGGTGTCCGTATATTATTTTCTACCCTATGGTCAAGTGATACGAATATTTATCATTTCAATCCGCAAATATTTTAAATTTTACGGGTATATATTATTTCAACCCGCCATCCCAAATTTAATTTCAAATCCATGAAATCGCTTGAGTCTATCATTTCAACTCATAACGATTTCTCCTTAATCTATTAGATCGTTCGGATATGTATCATTTCAACCCATAGGGAACTTGCAGTGTTATAACAATATAAAATAAAACATCCAGTCATCCAATATCAACAATCAAACATCCATCACAATCATCATCTCAATCAACAGTAAATAACAACAATTTACTGATTATCAATAACAGGTATTAATTGGAAATTTAAAATTCAATATTAAATTAAACGACGATTAAATTCAATAAAAGTTAGATTTAACTGGAATGACAATTTAAATATACTAAACAACAACCAATCAATTTCTAATCACATCGTAATTTTAATTCAACTAACATATGATAATTTAGTAGTCGTGAGTGGGTTAAAACACTCACCTTTGATTTTAAATCGATTTTAAATCCAAAATAAGATCCAAATTTGAATAGTCTCAGAATTCCTCCAAATCAGTCCAAAATGTTCAGAATTTCGATACGATCGCAGCGGAGCAAACCGCGCGTAAATCCAACCTCGTACGTAAAAGTTATGATGATTAGACGGTTTGATAATAGATTTTTAATTAAAATAAAATATGAGGATCACCTCTCTCAAACCGCGTCACCTAAATCACGTGAAACCCTCCATCTCCGGACGTTCGAACATGAACCCTACACCCTGAAGCAACTCGAGCCGCCACCACTTGACATGATCGCCCACTCATCCATCGACCGCGACCACGCCAGAGAGCCGGCGCCCCTTCCCCCATGGCCCACGACGCCGGTGACACAGTCGCAACCCCAAAACGATGCAGCCGCCGCCGTTATTTTTTTTTGACCTAATCATATATTTTCGGTCAATCTGGCCATCACTTTGACGAGCGAGCCACACCGATGAACAGCGTGCGACAATCTCCATAATACCATACCCTCTATTCGACGATCCATCGTCATTGATCATCCTCCGATTGAACGGCCGAGATTTAAGCGCCAAATTCTGGACACACAGAGACCCAAATCGAAATAAAATCGCAGATTTGAATTGCGCTCATCGAGAGCTTCGAACCGGTATATAATATGATAGGGTTTTGAGAAGTTTGAATTTTGAAATTTGAAATTGAATTGGGATTTACGGTTTCATATTCTGTTGTTTGAGAAGGAGGAACTGGTAGAAGTAATAGTACATACGAAAATAAGAATGAGAAACAATTAGGGTTTATAACAGCCTATATATAGGTAGATCTGAATTAGAAATGAATGGACTAGATTGGATTGATCGAAACGACCACACGACCCAAAAAGCCCGTTCTGACCTCGAAACGAAAATAGGTCATCCAATTTATCAAAATAGACGTTTTCGATATTTTTAAACTCAATGGAACATGTTTCAAGTTCTAATTCCATCGTATGAAGAAGTTAGCTTTTTAAAATCAGCTTATTTCAAATTGATTTTAATTAAATTGATTTCTATGCATTTCGAATCCGTACAATCAAACGACAAGTCCGATCGCTACGAAACTTGAAGCCTTACAATAATTCACTATTACGGATCCGATGAAACTGGTCTCGTCGAAATCCAAGAAAGTGGCCAAAATGGCTATTTTCACGTTAATTAAATAAATTATTATTAAATTAATTAAATCACTTTTCAATTCAATTTTTATAATTAAATTTTTTTATCATTTCTAATTACATAGAAATTAACAATCTTTTTAAAACCAATTTCTCATGTTAAATTCAATGTTAATTATTGCACTAATTGTAGTGTTTAATTTCAATTGCAATAAACCCATTAATTAAAATTTAAAATCCCAATAAATTCATTTATCTTGATTTCACTCTTATTATTAAATCAATTATTGCCTTATGAATATCATTGACATTACTATATATTTTATTACATTCACATTTTACAGTTATCGTCTTAACTCATATTAACGTAATATTTAATTACATTTAATTGTAGTTGATTTCAAATTTAATTCAACAGATTAAATAAATAGGTAACATATAACAACTATCACCTTTTACTTACTTTAATCACATTTATGGATTTATTATCTACAAACAAATGTTATAACTACTTACACAACACTGATTTTATTTAATTACAATTAATTACATATTTTCTCACTAGTTAATATAACATTTAAATTATTTCCTTATTTACAATCTATAACCAATTTTTCTATGTTTACAATTATTTCAATTTATTGAACTTGCGTTAAAATAATTTCAATTGCCTTAAATTAACATTACCAACATTACACTCTAATTATTTCTCTCATTATTAAGTCTTAAATTTTTAATTTTTACAACATTAAATTCCAAAACTTATTTAATTAATAAATTTAATTATCAAAAATTACGGGTCGTTACATAATCACATGCAAAGTGGCTAATTCCACTTATACCCTCCTATCCATGGTTGCCACATGACAATGCTTGTCTCCCCCTTACCAACATTCATTTAAAACTCAAGTTGCCAAAATATCAAATCATGTTTAAACATGTTTCATTTGATGTGACATTTGCTTTTTGTTTTAATTTTAAACTTAGGAAATTGTCACATCATCCTTTTTTTTCTTAAATTATATACATATTTATTATAATTTCTAAATCCTAATTTGTTTTATAAATTTATGTTTTTATGTATACTAAAATGTTCATAATGTTTCGGACAACTTTTAGAAGATGTGAAGTCGAAAATTGAGAAAATAGTTTTCTATCACATTTTCTGTTTTTCATCGAATTAAATATTTTTGTAAACTAAATTTGAAAACTATTTTATCTTAAATATTTATTATTTAAAAGAGTTTTTATTTTAATTATAAAACCTATTATCTGAATATTTAAAATTAATTAAATATTCAAAAATTAATGTGGTGAAATTCTGGGTCGTTACACTCTCCCCTCCTAAAAGAATTTCATCCCCGAAATTTACAACAATCCTATCCCAGGAAACAGAATATCCAAGAAATACTTAACACATTAATCAAATGTAACTTATCCACCGAAAACTAGTACGATATAGATATATATGCAACCAAATTCGGATAATACTCTAAAATAAAATATTGTGCATTTAATCATATCAAAAGGTAAATTTAGAACTAAATGCCCGGCTATTATATTCAAAAATTTATTCTCAAATTTCTTCCAAAAAGAAATGTATTAAAACCAAAACCAAAATTGATTAGGAGGGGGGCCTCCTAGCAAAACATGTAAAACTCTACAATCAAAACAACATGGAGCATCCAGTGGTATTCTGGTTCCTCCAAATACAACAACTAGAGTGAACAATTATTATCTCTTTCCAAAAACCTTTTTTCCAAAATCACATTTTCAAAAGCACCGAGATTTAAGTTCTAATAAACAATAATTCAAAAACCTTGGTATATAATTTTTTTTCGTTCTTTCGTCATTATAAACTATAGTACATAAGACCACACAATCAATCAATCAATCAAATTTAGTTAAATCAAATCAACCAAATTCCATAAAGCAATACACTAACACTATCAGTCATTCAAATTCCATAAGCAAAAAAAATCTAACACTCAACATTGTTTAAAATGTCAAAAGATTAACAACAAACTCCTAACTTAGGTCCAAAACTTTCTTGATTTCCGAAATATAGATAATTATCTAAGCCTACCATTCTTTGCTCATTAGCCTTTGGTTATTGCGTAGAAGATTATCCAAACTTACTCGGACAAAATTGAAAGTTATACTCTAAAATTATTGGTCCCTTGACTACACTAATCTTTCTAAATCACATAAATTTACATTTAATATTTTATTCAATAACAAAATTGTTTATGAATTATTTTATAAATTTTCATCTAAGTTTAAAATTATTTATAAAGTCATTTATTTATAAAACACTAAATAATAACTTATTCCACTTTATTTACTTGTATAATACCCTTCTAAATCCTAAGAGTATGTATAAAACACAAATTTATTTTTCTTTTCACAATTTAGGTGAAGATCAAATCAAAATTTGGGTCTTTTAAAATTGAGTCAACCTCTCGATTTCTTTAACTTAGAGTATTAAGATGAACAATGTTTGTGGGTTGACTAATCATAACAAATAGATTATACTACTTACATGTTTTAAACAAAAGCTACGGTTTTAATAAAACGATGCCTATTAAAACTTTCCTACCTTTTCACATTAAGGCGTTATAGTGAATCATGTTTATAGGCTGATCCAATAACACCAATTAGTTGACACTGTTTAAATACTTAAATAACATATATGGTTTTGATAAAACAACGTTATCAAAACCTTCATATTCAATCTAACCCATTTAAATCGGTATTAAATTACCTCGTATATTATTTAAGGGTAAAATTCATTTATCAAAACAATCTCTTATCAAAAACACTTTTTATTTTGGAAACAATTTTCTTTTAAGGAACTTAAAGATTAAATATCCAGTTATAAATTTCAAAAATCATCTTTGAAAGTATACTCTTTACTATTTCTTTACAAAATAACTTCAAACAACTTGTTTATTAAAACTCACTTTGGGTTCGTTCCGATTTGAATTCATTTCGACCGCGCAATGATAAAGAGAATAATTTACTAAGTACTCCACAACATTCGCCTATGCAGCATCTGATCATCACTTAGAAGATTATTCAGATTACCATAAGACTAACCGAAATATTTTTCTCCAAATTATTCAAAGAAAAAGCATTCTACTTAAAACTTCTTTTCCAAAATATTTATACTTTAGAAATATTTCCAAATAATAACGCTATTACTTTTCTCAAAATCATTTGAAATTATTTTAAACAATTCCAGGATTCAAAATTTCCAAAAGCTCTTTAAATGTTACTTAGAAAGACAAATTTAGAATACTAAGTGTATTAAAACAAGGGTCAAAACAAATGTCGTTTTAAACATCGTTTACTAAAATCCAAAAACCATTTACACTTTGCTTTATTTATAACAATTCTATTTAAAAGTTCTCATTTCAAAACCATCATTTATTAATTTAAAACATATTTATTATCTCAAAGGATAATAAAATAATTTAAATACCTTTTATAGATTCCAAACAATGTTAATTGTCCTTGGGATGATTTATAATATTATTTTTAAAACCTTAAAATCATATAAATTTTCCATAGAAAATAAATCAAATTTAATTCTTTTATTAAATTTAAAATAACATTAATTATCCTAAAAGATAACAAATCACATTTATAATCTCTTTTATAAATCTAAAACAATATTAACTATCCCAAAAGATAATTAATCAAATTTACAATTTTCTTTAATAAACAAATCAACTATCTTTAATAAAATAGTTAATAACTTCCAAAACACTTCATCAAATTAATTAAATTATTTTAAACTCACTTATTAAAATAATTAACCAACTTAAAATATTATTTATCAAACGATTTATTAAATTCAAATAATCATTAATTAAAATGAATAATTACTTTTAAATATCATTAATTAAAATGATTATTAATTTTCAAATATCATTAATTAAAATAATTAATTAAATTTCAGATATCATTACTTAAAATGATTAATTAAATTCAAATCTCATTTATCAAAAAGACTAATTAATTTTAAACATCATTAGTTAAAATGATTAATTAATTTAAAATATCATTAATCAAAATGATTAATGAATTTTAAACATCGTCTTTCGTGAAAATACCAGCTCAAGTTCAAACACACATAAGGGTTTAGGGATGATATTTAATAAATGATGGTATAGTGGAAATTGCAATAACGACACTTAAACAGTTTAAATGGAATATCCAGATTAATTTCAAATAATCAATCAAACAAATCTAACTATCATCCAAGAAATCAACAATAGTGTAACAACCCTAGATTTTGCATATATTTTAATTTTGACTTTATTTTTATTTTAAATTATTTTAAACTTGTTCTATTTCAAACATTTCATTTTAAATATAAATGTTGATTAATAAGTGATTTATAGTTCAAACTAGTATAAATTGGATATTTCACTTAATAGTGAATTTCTACTCAAACTGGTCAAACTTTGACTTTTGAACTTTAAATTTAAATATTCAAATTCTTAAATTTTATCTTTTATTATGAAAATAGATTTAATAACTTGAATACAGCTTTTCGTTTTGTTGGAAACGGAGTTAAATTGTGAAAGTTATGTATATTTCAATATTGTGTGTAAAGTGATGTATTTAGCAATATTGTCTATTTTAAATTTTATTTTATTTGTCATAATTGTTCTAATATGTGTTAATATTTTTTTTATGTATAATTTTGTCTTTTAAATAATTTAAAGTAATTATATAATTTTTCCAAAGCCATTGGTAATTTTCTTGTGATTTTTATGTCCTGATTGCTACTTTTAAACAATTTCTTTATTCCTTTTTCTATTTTTCTCCAATTTAATTATTTATTTTATTTTTGAAATAATAAATAAATTATTTTATTTCAAATTTTCACTTCATAATATTTTTAAAATGAAGTGAATATTTTTCCAAGACTAGTAGTGATTTATTTGTAATTTCCGGACACTGTTTTGTATTTTTAAGTAATTTCTTTCATTCTTTTTATATTTTCCTTAAAATTAATTATTTATTTTCTTATATTTTTACTTAGTTTCGGTTTGCAAAGCATATTTCTGAGTTATTTTGTTTATATAGAATTAAAAAGAAAAGGAAATGTCAAAGGTTTAAAAAGTTACAAAACTTAAGGCTTTTCACCTTCAAAACTCTTCATTTTCTCAACTCCTAATTTATGTGCATTTTTGGCCGTACAATATTTTTCTTAGGTGTGTATTTTCATTATCTTTCACGTGAAAAATACCTCAGCTCCTCATTTTTCATGGCTTGAGAGATTTGGTAATGGCTTCACTTCCTTTTTCTACTTTTTCTTCTTATTTTCTATGAATTTTGCCTTGCTTTCCCTTGCTTTTTGATAGGTCTCCCCTACATAGCCATGGCCACCACACTCTACACTTCCTTCCAGCCATTACCACCACCTATACTCCAGACCATGACCAAGGCCGAGCCATCCATGGTGACCAAACCCCTCAAAAATGCAACCTATTGCCAAAAAAACAATGCTATTTGACCACTACTTGTTCATATCCTTCAACCACCACCCTAACCATCACCATAGCCGCCACCACTCCTCTGACCTGACCTCTACACACCCCTTTCCACCACTGACTAGTCATGGTGCACCCAGGCCGAGCCATAACCCCAAGGTCGAGCCTTTGTTTTGACCAAAAATCACACTATTTGCCTTAAAACTCTTCACATCTTCATATATAAACTTCACCACCATATTCGACTACCTAGGCAGTGCATTCACATGACCAAAACCTGAGCCAAACTTGTTCAAACCATAGCTAAATAACACCCCTAGGCCGTGCCAAATAGTAGAGAAGGCAAGGCAAAAGACTGTGTATTCGTATCTCTTTTTATTTCAAAGTTATTGAGTTTTAAAGTGTATTGAATTGTGTTGTTTTGGTTGTTTGTTTTGGGTTGTACACAAGAGTTGTAGCTTGGATTCGCTCTCCACTCAAGTCCATAATCGTGTCATCGTGCTTTGTTTTCTGTTATGCCTTTGGTTTTGAAATCTTCAGCAATTAGAGGTGAGTAATTCTCACCAGACGACCTGTACTTATATAACTAGTAAACTGACACCATTTGAATCTGTAAAATTATATCATCCTGTTATAACTATTATATTATGATCATATAATGTTTACCCCTATTATTATATATGTTATATCATCCATTACTGTTATATGATGTTATTCTGTTCATTTTTATCACTTTATCACACTGCAAGTTCCTTGTAGATTAGAAATCACTATGGGTTGAAATGATACATACCCGAACGGACTTTAGAATAGGGAAAGATCGTTATGGGCTGAAATGATAAGCCTGAGCGACTTTTTATTTATTTTATTTAACTTGGGATTGCGGGTTTGAAATGATAGAACCCGGTTTTTCTTTGTAAACTGCGGATTGAAATGATACATATCCGTATCACTTGACCTAGGCTAGAAAATTATATACAGACCCGTGGTTTATATATTTTTCTAAAAATTTTAAAATATTTTAAAAATGTAAATATTATGATATTTTGATTTACACTTTATTAAAATGATTTCTATAAAATATTTGTGATTTTCTAAAAATTAAATAAGTGAATTAAGTAAAGGGTGAAGTAGAATTTGAAATATAAGTAAATTTTGGAATTTATGATTTTGTTTATAAATGGAATTTATGTAAAGTAAGAATATATGACAAATTTGATTTAAAAATGAATTTAATGATTTTATTAAGAAATAATGATTTTTTAAAAGTGTTAATGATTTTGTATAACTTAAAATATGAATAAATGAATATTTAATCTGAATTTGGAAATATAACTTAAATTGAATTTTTGGTGAAATTTGTTTAAAAGTGAAATATTAATTAAGTAAAATAAATGGAAATAAGTTATATTTTGTAAATTTAAACTTAGTTGTTAAGTTAAGAATTTAATTAAAGAAATAAAAATTTAATTGTTATTTAATTTGATTTTTGTATGGAAATTTGACTTTATAAAATCATAGAAATATAGGCATTTAAATGATTGTTTTTAATGTGAAAATATATGATTTTATAAGTTAAAATGATTTATATTAAAAGTTAATTATGTGTGAAATTGTAAATAAAACTCTGAATTTGATTTGACATCATTTTTGAAATATAATGTAAAGATATTACAGCATTGGAAAATGCTGTAGTTGTTTTAAATGAACCAAATAGCAAATTTGAACTAAGAGTTATTATAACACTTTGTTAGTACTATAGTTGTTAAATTTAACTAAAATTTTAGTTGAAACTAAATTAAGATATTACAGCATTTTAAATGTTGTCTTTTGTTAATGAACTGTTTTAAAACATAACATTTCGTAGCATTTCCTAAGTGCTACGAAAGGTGAATTTTCATTGTTTTAATAAACTTAAATGAATAAATGATCTTTGAAAAAGATCAAATTTTGGAAGTTAAATATTTAATTATTAAATATAATGAATTGACTTTAAATGATTTAAATGGGATAGTTGATTTGGGAAATACAACTATTTTGAAATGTGATTAAATGGTATTTAAATATAAATTAAATAAATGATATTAAATATTTGAATGAATAATTGAAGTTTATATTAGTATGAAAATTATTGATTTACTTGTAATTTGAATCTATTTAAAAGATATTGGACTTATGAAATATAGGATAATAAAGCTTTGAAATTTATTTTATAATTTGAATAGTTATTTTGTGGATTAAATCTATATTTGAAATTTATAAGATTTGAAATGGTCCATGGAAATTTAATTGAAATAAATGATTGAATTGAATTGAAACTTTAGAAATTGAATACTTGATTTGAAATATAATACTTACACTTTTAAATGGTTTAGATGAATTATTTTGATTGAAATATAAACTATTTAAAAGGTGACTTGAAATGATAATAAATGAATGATATCTTTGAATTTAAAAAGTATTTTAAGTTGAATATTTAGATTTGAACTCAAATGATATTTTGGTATATAAAAATGATTTGAAATGAAGTTTTGGAAAGATTTGATATTTTAATATATTAAAATGATTTGAAATGAAGTTTTGGAAAGATATGATATTATGATATATTGAAATGATTTGAAATGAAATTTTGAAATGATATGATATTTTAAATATATTGAAATGGTTTGGAATTGATTTAATCTTTATTTTGATAAAGATTTGGATTTGAAATGATATTCTATTTTGAAGTATAAACTGTTTTAAATTATAACCACGGGTTATAATAACGATTGGTTGTTAAAGAGACCGGGATCAGATATGGACATACTCTCTGTCGATACCTAAAACCACTTTGACAACTGTGTACGCGGTGGAGTTTCCAGAATGAAGTAAGATGGTGACGACGATCCTAAGGTATATATACGTGGACCCAACTCCCGTGAGTTGGCATAAGGTGGCTAAAACAGGAGCTATCTCGGACCAGTGAGGTAGCACCTCTTATCTGTAACAACCCGAGATTTTATAACAATTAACTATCGTCAATGTGACGCTTAGATTGTATGTTTAATTCAGCTGGAGTTTTAATTGATTGCGTTTCTTTGAAAAAAGTTGTAAA
Organism: Allium fistulosum; assembly: GCA_030737815.1. Lineage (NCBI taxonomy): Eukaryota > Viridiplantae > Streptophyta > Magnoliopsida > Asparagales > Amaryllidaceae > Allium > Allium fistulosum. Next base: position 1,021,828,553 of record CM060908.1, read on the forward strand.
GCAGTTCGGGCTTTAAAATTTATAGAAGCCCATATTTTAGTTTAGAGCTGCCTTATCCAAGGAGATAAAACATCCCTCCCTCTTCATTTCGAATACCCGACCCACTTCATTTTTCTCGTTCCATAACCCTAAGCAAACGTTCGAAAGAAATTTAAATGGCGGCTACGAGAATCGTCTTTATTCGTTCGTTCAGAAGCTAGGGCTTCGGTCGATTTGGCGTTCGTCTTTTGTCGAATCGAGGGATTACATCGTCTGGTATGCTACTCCTCGACTAATTGAGTCGCCTCCGCTTCGATCGCCAGAGATTTAGCTTCACTGCCTCGTCGAAAATGGTGAGTGCTCCACTCACATTTAATTCTTTCTCGTGTTATTAGTGTTCGATACCTATGAGCTTTGTTCGTATTTGATTGTTGATTTCGTCATTGGTTTTGTCGACTATTCGACTATGTGGGAAGTTGCTGTTTTCTGATTTGTTTACCTTCTGCGTCTTGATGAGTTGCCATGATAAACTTCGATTTCTATAAAATTGATTGAATTTGTTTTGTGCTTCAATTTGTTCCTTACCTGACTTTGGCTGGTGATGGGTTGGCTTCGGCATTTAAAATACTCGGCTTTGATGATTTTCAAATGTGAGTGTGGCAACATTATTTTGTTCGACTTGGTTTATATGGTTTACTGTATCTGGTAGTATTTCCATACCAGTTTGATTTTAGTTGCTAGTCTATGGCTTCTGCAACCTTCGAATTGCAGTTAGTATTCGACTATAAACTTGACCTTTGTGATATTGACTTTGTTCGACTTTTGCCTGTTGTTTTCTGACCATTTTCACAGCTGCATATTTACCTGTTCACTCAAGACCGTATATGTGCATACATACATATGTATGTGTGTATGCATATATTCTTGGACTCGCATTGTTGTAGTTTGATTCTCCTTGGCTAATTGGTTAGTTGCACTTCTGTAAGCTTGAGTTTGGTTCTTGGTTCACTTGTAGTTCTTTGGTGCTTGCTTGTATTCATTCTTGCAGCTGCTTGGTACATCTTTATCAAACATAGTTTCTTGACTTGTAGTTAATTCCTTCTATCTTGAGTCACTGTCCAGTTGATTCATTAATGCACTTTGATCATGGGTTCGATCACTTGCTTTGTCTTGTTCATCTGGTTCTTGTATAACTTTGGTATTGGTGCATTATAGTTGCATCACTGTATGTAGAGATATGCCCTGACCATTTACTTGGTTTTGTTTCTGTAGCATAGTCTGGGGTTGTAGTACTTGTGGTCTTGCATTTGGTTTAGGGATGCATTCATGTCTGCTTGTATCATTCTTGAAGTCTTCGCTTTACTGTATGCATCACTAGTCTTTCATTTGACCTGTTTCATTTAGTCGTACTGCCCTATGTTGTCACTTGATCTTGCTGTGACATTGTGACTTCTTGTTCATCCTCCATTAAGAAGTATTGTTGCATCTTAGATGTATCTTGGTCTTATGAACTTGAATTAGTAGTCTACAACTCTGGCTTTTTGTCTGAACTGTGTGTAGTCAATTGCTTTGTATAACTTGAACATGAGTTGGATTTTTCTTTGAGCATGCTACCGGGTTGATATGCACTATGCCCTGTACATGATTTTGCATTGTGAATCTCAGCAGTGTTTGTGTCATCCTGCTGTTTTGAAGTGGGAAGCCTTTGTTAGTTCTTTGCGTTGTTCAATTCGTACTTGTGGTCTCTGTGCTTGTTTGTTCCACTGTTGGCATAGCCTTGTATTTGGTTATTCGTGTTGCCTTGCTAAGATGCCTTGTCACAAGTGCACTGTCTAGTTTCAGGTTGTGACATGGTTTGCTTCGACATGTCTTGGTTCTTTAACAATTCTGAGTTGTTCTTTTTGCTGTTGCCTCCCTGATGTCGTTGACAGGTGCATCGTCTTTGTCTCTGTACCTGTTTGCAACTGCAAATTCATTTCTTAAAATTCAGCAGTTTGCAATTGAGTTGTAGTCTCTAATTTAAGTGCCTGTACATCCCCGATCAGGCTTTGTACAGGTGCTCTTGACTTGTGCATATGCGATTGTCTTTGTCTCATATCTGATGTTAAGTCCTTGCCTTTGTGGTCTGCACTTGCTTACCACTACTTGTTGCCCTTGTGATCTAGTTTATTTTCACATGTGTTGATCCGGCTTCGTTGGGTTTAACCTTGTGATCATTTATGACTTTCGCTGAGTTTTTGTGTATTCCGTGCGATAGTGGCGAGGCAGTACACGCGTGCGTGTACTGCAGCCCTATCAGATTGACAGTTTTAAATTCTATGTTCGATTTGTCGAATTGTTTCGCTGGTTAATTTCAAATGGTTTGGAATTGAATTCCGATTTGGATTGCTGATTTGTTGTTTAACACTGTTTAGTGTTATATCTGCCGTTATCCGATTCTTTTATCGAGGAGTCGAATATACGAGATTTCTGAGACTGTCACTTATTTGATATTTGATTAATATTGCTTATGTGCATTAATAACTGAGTTCGAATTAGACTGACCTGGGTATTATTTTCTTTTGAATGTAATACTCGGGTCAGACCCGAGTATTTCAGGTTGTAGATTTCTTTCTTTGAGTTGCTGTTCGGGATTGAAGACTTTTCACATCTTCTGAAGCTGTCAGTCATTTTGTAGTAGTCGTGTCATTGTATAGAATGATATGTATTCATGTATATTAGTCGATAATGTACTTGTATATATAACTTCTAGAGTCGACCGTTGTAGTTGTATCATGTGTATAGTGTCAACTATGTATTAACTGACATCAGTTATATATATATATATATATGAGATTTTTGTTAATCTGTGTTCCGCATTTATATTATCTGTGTTATTGTTATATCTAATGTCCTAAACTATTATGAACTATCGTAGTTTGTTTTATACTGATAATTGGGTGTGTCGATGGGAGTAAATAAATAATAGATGAAAAATAAAAAGTATATACCACTCCTATCGAGATAACCAGTATTAGTGTAAGGCCAACTACGGATGGTCGCTCCTATCCAGCCTTATTCTTCGTAATAATAGACAGTATTTCTTTTAATACTCTTTGTTATTATGAGCATAGAGGTGGGGCGTCACAGTTGGTATCAGAGCTTGGGGTTTATGGACATAATATAAAACATAACTTGGATAGAACATATGTTACAACTATTAGTCGATGTTTTATCTGTGATTTGAGTCAAAACTAAAGTTTTGAAATTGGATGAAATTTTTAAATAACTTTATTTAAAAATAATAGTGAAATTGTGTTCTGATGAATTTGATTGATTTGTGTTCTGTTTATCAAAGTGCGCAGCGGAAACAGTGAAACTGTCTTCGCTGAGTACAACTGATAATCTTTTTGATTTAAAAATCAAAATACGAAATTGATATGAATTTCATTTGTTGTTTACATAGCTGTAATTATTTTGTTTCTTTGAGAACTTCGAATCCGAATTGAGGATTCGAAGAAATTGCAGATATGTAATTTTTGTTGAAATTTCTGCTGGCTTTCTTTGGTACTAATCATCTATTGATTAGATTTTTGCTGTTTTAAATTATCCTCATTGAAGATACATTTGAATTATTCTTTGTTCATTTTGTAGTACGTGCAAAAATTTGAATTGCACGTTATTGCATTTATTTTACGTTGAACCGATGCTTGGTTATGAAACGTATTTTGTTGCCGTTATTTTATAACGGGATTTTACACCAATGCTATATTTTGAAGCACGGTGTTTTGTGGCATTTTGATGAATGAAAATTCACTGATATTACATTTTGATGTAAATTATTTTGATGAGATTTTGACGTAAAAAAAAAAAATTTACTATCACCTTGGCTTCAGTAACCGTCAAGTTTTAAAAGAGGATTTTCAAGCGGTTATTCCGCAATACTGATTTGTGACCGTTTTTACGGTATTTTGAGAAGTACAATTTCCTTATCGAAATTGTTACTAATATTGCTGCTTTAATCACGTGATTGGAAAATCATTTTAAAAATGAAATTTGTTTTATAAATTTTTAACAGTTTGCGTTTTCAAAAGAATGAGAAAGTGACTTAAACGATTCAGCAAAATCGAGGATTATGACCCCTTTCTTTTACTGATTCGCTTAACTCCGGACTTGTCCAGTTGAGAATGTGAATTGTTATTTTTACAAAATAAATAAAAAAAATTGTTTTCAGAAATTTAACAGTTTACGCTTTCAAAAGAATGAGGAAGCGATTTAAACGTTTCAGCAAAATCGAGGATTATGACCCCTTTCTTTTACTGATTCGCTTAATTCCGGACTTGTCCGTTTGAGAATGTAAAGTGTATTTTTGCAAAATACACAATTTTGCACTTTCAAGGAAACGATGAAGAGATTTAAACGATTTAGCAAAAGTGCGGAGTATGGAACCACACTTTTACTATTTCGGTTAATTCCGGACTCGTTAATTGAATATCTATTGTTTTGATGATTTTGATGAATTTTACACTTTCAAGGAAACGATGAAGAGAATCAAACGATTTAGTAAAACACGTGATATGAGACATGTGCGTTTGCTATTTCGGTTAATTCTGGACTCGTTAATTGAAATATTTGATGCTTTCGTGTGCTTTCGAGCCACTATGATGGACCTTCGGGTCATATGATGGACCTTCGGGTCATATGATGGACCTTCGGGTCAAATACCAGTACTAGACCTTCGGGACACTCTGCGGACCTCCGGGTCAATCTGATGGGCGCCAAAATTATGTTGAGTACTTGGTAGGCTTCGGCCACTCTGAGATGCACGTGCGGCGAATTAAAAACTCGCCATCTGATGGGATCGATCCAAGCTTTATGTTGATTTTCTAGTCTTCTTAATTGATTTCTAGATATTTATTGTTTCCAATTATCTGCAGGTAATTGGATATTTGTTGATATGAGTTCTGGTTATCGTTTTTGATAATCAGATATTTGTTGTTTCTAATTATCGCTTGTGATAATTAGATATTTGTTGATATGAGTTCTGGTTATCGTTTTTGATAATCAGATATTTGTTGTTTCTAATTATCGCTTGTGATAATTAGATATTTGTTGATATGAGTTCTGGTTATCGTTTTTGATAATCAGATATTTGTTGTTTCTAATTATCGCTTGTGATAATTAGATATTTGTTGATATGAGTTCTGGTTATCGTTTTTGATAATCAGATATTTGTTGTTTCTAATTATCGCTTGTGATAATTAGATATTTGTTGATATGAGTTCTGGTTATCGTTTTTGATAATCAGATATTTGTTGTTTCTAATTATCGCTTGTGATAATTAGATATTTGTTGATATGAGTTCTGGTTATCGTTTTTGATAATCAGATATTTGTTGTTTCTAATTATCGCTTGTGATAATTAGATATTTGTTGATATGAGTTCTGATTATCGTTTTTGATAATCAGATATTTGTTGTTTCTAATTATCGCTTGTGATAATTAGATATTTGTTGATATGAGTTCTGGTTATCGTTTTTGATAATCAGATATTTGTTGTTTCTAATTATCGCTTGTGATAATTAGATATTTGTTGATATGAGTTCTGATTATCGTTTTTTGATAATCAGATATTTGTTGTTTTTAATTATCGCTTTAGATAATTAAATAATTGCTGATTTGAGATTTGATTATCGCTTTAGATAATTAAATATTTGCTGAATTTGAAATTTGATTATCGTTAGTGATAATCGAATATATGTTGATTTGAGAAATTTGATTATCGCTTTAGATAATTAAATATTTGCTGAATTTGAAATTTGATTATCGTTAGTGATAATCGAATATATGTTGATTTGAGAAATTTGATTATCGCTTTTTGATAATTGAATATTTATTTTCTGACTATCGTTTGAGATAATCAGATATTTGATTTATCTTCTGATTATCGTTTGAGATAAGTAAATATTTGAGATTCTTGAGATTTGAGCTTCGTCTTTTTCTCTGGAGATTCAGGTGAGTAATTTGATTTACTCACATTCAATTCGTGCTCTGTAGGGGATTTCTGCTCTGTTTCCCTTCTCTTTTAGTTGCTGGAACTCGATTGTTCTTGCTTTTGTTAGTCGTCTGATTTTGATCCCTGATTCCCACGATGTTGATTCTTTTGATTTGAAGCAGTCGAACCTTTTTGATTGCACCTCTAGTATTTCCCCTGCTGACATTTGCTTTGCTTATGCACTCGTCATTACCTTACTCTTTTGGTTGTTACCTTTTGTCCGTTTATTCCTTATAATTGCGAGGACGCAATTCCTTTAAGGAGGGGAGTCTGTAACAACCCGAGATTTTATAACAATTAACTATCGTCAATGTGACGCTTAGATTGTTTGTTTAATTCAGCTGGAGTTTTAATTGATTGCGTTTCTTTGAAAAAAGTTGTAAAGCAGTTCGGGCTTTAAAATTTATAGAAGCCCATATTTTAGTTTAGAGCTGCCTTATCCAAGGAGATAAAACATCCCTCCCTCCTTCATTTCGAATACCCGACCCACTTCATTTTTCTCGTTCCATAACCCTAAGCAAACGTTCGAAAGAAATTTAAATGGCGGCCACGAGAATCGTCTTTATTCGTTCGTTCAGAAGCTAGGGCTTCGGTCGATTTGGCGTTCGTCTTTTGTCGAATCGAGGGATTACATCGTCTGGTACGCTACTCCTCGACTAATTGAGTCGCCTCCGCTTCGATCGCCAGAGATTTAGCTTCACTGCCTCGTCGAAAATGGTGAGTGCTCCACTCACATTTAATTCTTTCTCGTGTTATTAGTGTTCGATACCTATGAGCTTTGTTCGTATTTGATTGTTGATTTCGTCATTGGTTTTGTCGACTATTCGACTATGTGGGAAGTTGATGTTTTCTGATTTGTTTACCTTCTGCATCTTGATGAGTTGCCATGATAAACTTCGATTTCTATAAAATTGATTGAATTTGTTTTGTGCTTCAATTTGTTCCTTACCTGACTTTGGCTGGTGATGGGTTGGCTTCGGCATTTAAAATACTCAGCTTTGATGATTTTCAAATGTGAGTGTGGCAACATTATTTTGTTCGACTTGGTTTATATGGTTTACTGTATCTGGTAGTATTTCCATACCAGTTTGATTTTAGTTGCTATTCTATGGCTTCTGCAACCTTCGAATTGCAGTTAGTATTCGACTATAAACTTGACCTTTGTGATATTGACTTTGTTCGACTTTTGCCTGTTGTTTTCTGACCATTTTCACAGCTGCATATTTACCTGTTCACTCAAGACCGTATATGTGAATACATACATATGTATGTGTGTATGCATATATTCTTGGACTCGCATTGTTGTAGTTTGATTCTCCTTGGCTAATTGGTTAGTTGCACTTCTGTAAGCTTGAGTTTGGTTCTTGGTTCACTTGTAGTTCTTTGGTGCTTGCTTGTATTCATTCTTGCAGCTGCTTGGTACATCTTTGTCAAACATAGTTTCTTGACTTGTAGTTAATTCCTTCTGTCTTGAGTCACTGTCCAGTTGATTCATTAATGCACTTTGATCATGGGTTCGATCACTTGCTTTGTCTTGTTCATCTGGTTCTTGTATCACTTTGGTATTGGTGCATTATAGTTGCATCACTGTATGTAGAGATATGCCCTGACCATTTACTTGGTTTTGTTTCTGTAGCATAGTCTGGGGTTGTAGTACTTGTGGTCTTGCATTTGGTTTAGGGATGCATTCATGTCTGCTTGTATCATTCTTGAAGTCTTCGCTTTACTGTATGCATCACTAGTCTTTCATTTGACCTGTTTCATTTAGTCGTACTGCCCTATGTTGTCACTTGATCTTGCTGTGACATTGTGACTTCTTGTTCATCCTCCATTAAGAAGTATTGTTGCATCTTAGATGTATCTTGGTCTTATGAACTTGAATTAGTAGTCTACAACTCTGGCTTTTTGTCTGAACTGTGTGTAGTCAATTGCTTTGTATAACTTGAACATGAGTTGGATTTTTCTTTGAGCATGCTACCGGGTTGATATGCACTATGCCCTGTACATGATTTTGCATTGTGAATCTCAGCAGTGTTTGTGTCATCCTGCTGTTTTGAAGTGGGAAGCCTTTGTTAGTTCTTTGCGTTGTTCAATTCGTACTTGTGGTCTCTGTGCTTGTTTGTTCCACTGTTGGCATAGCCTTGTATTTGGTTATTCGTGTTGCCTTGCTAAGATGCCTTGTCACAAGTGCACTGTCTAGTTTCAGGTTGTGACATGGTTTGCTTCGACATGTCTTGGTTCTTTAACAATTCTGAGTTGTTCTTTTTGCTGTTGCCTCCCTTATGCCGTTGACAGGTGCATCATCTTTGTCTCTGTACCTGTTTGCAACTGCAAATTCATTTCTTAAAATTCAGCAGTTTGCAATTGAGTTGTAGTCTCGAATTTAAGTGCCTGTACATCCCCGATCAGGCTTTGTATAGGTGCTCTTGACTTGTGCATATGCGATTGTCTTTGTCTCATATCTGATGTTAAGTCCTTGCCTTTGTGGTCTGCACTTGCTTACCACTACTTGTTGCCCTTGTGATCTAGTTTATTTTCACATGTGTTGATCCGGCTTCGTTGGGTTTAACCTTGTGATCATTTATGACTTTCGCTGAGTTTTTGTGTATTCTGTGCGATAGTGGCGAGGCAGTACACGCGTGCGTGTACTGCAGCCCTATCAGATTGACAGTTTTAAATTGATGTTCGATTTGTCGAATTGTTTCGCTGGTTAATTTCAAATGGTTTGGAATTGAATTCCGATTTGGATTGCTGATTTGTTGTTTAACACTGTTTAGTGTTATATCTGCCGTTATCCGATTCTTTTATCGAGGAGTCGGATATACGAGATTTCTGAGACTGTCACTTATTTGATATTTGATTAATATTGCTTATGTGCATTAATAACTGAGTTCGAATTAGACTGACCTGGGTATTATTTTCTTTTGAATGTAATACTCGGGTCAGACCCGAGTATTTCAGGTTGTAGATTTCTTTCTTTGAGTTGCTGTTCGGGATTGAAGACTTTTCACATCTTCTGAAGCTGTCAGTCATTTTGTAGTAGTCGTGTCATTGTATAGAATGATATGTATTCATGTATATTAGTCGATAATGTACTTGTATATATAACTTCTAGAGTCGACCGTTGTAGTTGTATCATGTGTATAGTGTCAACTATGTATTAACTGACATCAGTTATATATATATATGAGATTTTTGTTAATCTGTGTTCCGCATTTATATTATCTGTGTTATTGTTATATCTAATGTCCTAAACTATTATGAACTATCGTAGTTTGTTTTATACTGATAATTGGGTGTGTCGATGGGAGTAAATAAATAATAGATGAAAAATAAAAAGTATATACCACTCCTATCGAGATAACCAATATTAGTGTAAGGCCAACTACGGATGGTCGCTCCTATCCAGCCTTATTCTTCGTAATAATAGACAGTATTTCTTTTAATACTCTTTGTTATTATGAGCATAGAGGTGGGGCGTCACAGTCGGACACACTTCTTCGATACCATTCTATTACTTGTGGTTGATTTGGTGCGCACCCTTGATTTAGGAGTGTTGTTCGAGGTGGAGCGGTAGTGGCTGCTATGCGTTTCCATCAGTCCGTGTGCGTAATTGGTATATCTACCCTGGCATTGCCTTGTGTGCCGTGTCACCTACCATATCGAGCCCACTACGATTTTGGTTTAAAGATCCGACCGCGTTAAGGTTCACCATCCCCTTAACGCTATTTTCTATATGATTATACTTTACTAATTAGACACTACTGTATATAGCGTATATTACTACATAGTAAATAGTTTACGGATCCTTAAAGAATGGGCGATCCCAAGCATTCTTTAAGTTACTTGTACCTTTATTACAGTTCACTTGAGTTGGTTTACATTATATAAGTATATATTGTCCTGACTCGAGTGTTTTGTGTTTTGCTTTACGCTCGGGTCAGCCTGAGTATTCACTGATTTGGATTCCACTTTCTGGAGATTTGAATCGCTGGAGATTATCTGTTTGTCTTGTCCTATCTATTTCAGTTCTGTTGTTCTACTCAGCTTGTACTTGGTTATTGTATTTAGACTTATGTTGTACTCTATTTCTTCTGTTGTATCTTATGTAACTCTGTTATATTTATATAGTAGCTTCATGAACTACTATTTCTTTTACTTCCGCTGCATTATTTTACTCTGTGTCTGTGATCTGTGATTATATTTATTTACTGTATATTCTGAGATTTGCCAAATTTTATTTACAACGCGGTATTTTGAGCAATTCAATTCCGGCATGAGTGTCTACCTATACACTTATAATGGATGCGAATGGTTGAAAACATCGGGTCGTTACAGTTGGTATCAGAGCTTTGGCATTGAGGCAAAACTCAGCATATGGAGTAGATTTATTTACAGAATCACATTCGTTCGAGTTTGAATCTTTTCCTCTTGATTCAAATTTCCTTTGAATTTTTGGAACGTTCCCTGCGGTTCCGAAATTCATTCTTGTCCCTCACTATTCATCTTCTTTTGATTTTGGAGTATCACATAACTCCACTTCGAATGATCTTTATAGTGAATTGGTTGTCTCGCCAATATTCTAATTTTCTGGTAAAGGGGGAAACTCCTTTACAAATTTTCATCGATTCACCAGAGATTTATATCTATCTTTGGTTTAGATGCTAATATCTTTTGTTATTCCAAACTCTATCTCTTGAGATCGGATGTAGATTTACCCTAGAATATCCACATTTGATCTTATTCATTAAGTCACGGTGACCCGGTTAAGGTTGTCCGCGATTTATCTAAGCTTACCCATCTTCATATTTTGTTAATTAATCATCTTGTTTTTGTTTCCAAAATATCTCCAAACATTTTGAATTTACTTGTAAATCTATGTTTTGTTTTGTATATTGTGTAGTTTGAGTTGTTGATGTTGATTTGGGCTTCCGATCGATTCGTCTGATCAACGCTATCGATAGGATTTCTAAAACACTTTGACAGAACAAACTGACACAATATTATTTTAAAATTTGGTTAATGAAATAAATTTGGATATAAGTAAATATTATGGAACTTAATAAATTGATTTAAATTGATTATTTGAAATGATAATACTTGATTTATCATTCTATAAATGAATTTATAAATAGTTGTTTATAAATTTGATTTGGGAATTTAAATGAATTTAAATCAAGAATTTGAGAATTTTATTTCTGATGGATTTCAAACCTTGTGTTTTCAAGTTTTAAAAGGATATATTATTTAAAGTATTTTGAATAGAAATTTGTTTCTAAAGAATTTTAAAGTTTTAAAATTTTAGTGCTCTTCTCTTTGTCGCTGGAAAATAATTTCGGTGATGATCGCGGCATCATCAACGTTCATTTTCGAGTTTCGAAGTGAAGAAACCATTCTATAGTTTTGCTACAGCTTTGTTTTGGGAAATTTGATTGATTTGAATTTCTAAAATATGATTTGATTTATAATATATATAGATATATGATTTAAATTTGACAAAAAATGTACATACATTTATTTATCTCTAAATGGTTTGAGAGGAATCTGAAATTTTATTCTTAAATTCTATCTTAAATAATAACTTCAAGTATAAAAAGAAAATCAAAATTTTGAATAGATGATTCAAACATGAAATGACTGAATTGGAAAGTTTTATTTGTATAATACTCAATTGCTTTCAAATATAACTTACCTTAATTTTTAGAAGTTAACAATGTAATTAGATAATATACAATATAAAAAGTTTTATAAATAAAATTTGAGTGGTTATAATAAATGTTATACAATTAAATTTTAGTTATAAAAAAAAAGATTAACAGAGGTAAATTGAATAAAAGGGTTAATTGAATAATTTACAATATAAATGATGTTAAAGGAATTAAGAATAAATTAAAGCAGTTATAATAAGTGTAAGTATATTTAACATAGGTGATAAAATAGATTGAGAGGAATAAATTTAATTTTAATTAAGAATAAAGAGGAATTAAATTTATTAAGTACATTATGAGTATAAATAATGATTTTGCAATTCCATGATTTTTGAAATTGTTAGTTTAAGAAAATTAGATGATAAGATAATGTAATTAGAGGTAGTTAAGATTTATTTAACTTGTGTAAAATTAATTTTTAGTTTAAGCTGAAACCATGGAAATTTCAAACCTATTATCTTATTTTGTTTTTCAAACTTATTACCTAATTTTTTTTTTCAAACTATTTTTTGTTGTTCTTATTTTTCCTTATCTTGAAACAGACTGGTATAGGCCTCTTCCTATAATCTTTCTGTTTAGAAATCTTTCTATAATCTCTAATAATCTTTGCTACTCATTTTGAATCTGAGCACAGCTTTCATCCACAGACCGTCGGTCAAGCGGAAAGAGTGAATCAGATTTTAGAGGATCTTTTCATGCTTGTGTTCCTGATTCTGGAGGATCTTGGGAAGATCACCTCCACCTTGTTAAACCTACCTATAACAACAGTTATCAGGTATAATTCAAATCTTCTTGTCATCTTGTCTTAATCTTATTTCACTCTATCTTTGACTTATGCTTTCCCGTACCTCATTCCTTTTCGGGGACGAAAAGTTTTGAGTGGGGGAGAGTGTAACAACCCTAGATTTTGCATATATTTTAATTTTGACTTTATTTTTATTTTAAATTATTTTAAACTTGTTCTATTTCAAACATTTCATTTTAAATATAAATGTTGATTATTAAGTGATTTATAGTTCAAACTAGTATAAATTGGATATTTCACTGAAAAGTGAATTTCTATTCAAACTGGTCAAACTTTGACTTTTGAACTTTAAATTTAAATATTCAAATTCTTAAATTTTATCTTTTATTATGAAAATAGATTTAATAACTTGAATACAACTTTTCGTTTCGTTGGAAACGGAGTTAAATTGTGAAAGTTATGTATATTTCAATATTGTGTGTAAAGTGATGTATTTAGCAATATTGTCTATTTTAAATTTTATTTTATTTTTCATAATTGTTCTAATATGTGTTAATATTTTATTTTATGTATAATTTTGTCTTTTAAATAATTTAAAGTGATTATATAATTTTTCCAAAGCCATTGGTAATTTTCTTGTGATTTTTATGTCCTATTTGCTATTTTTAAACAATTTCTTTATTCCTTTTTTTATTTTTCTCCAATTTAATTATTTATTTTATTTTTGAAATGATAAATAAATTATTCTATTTCAAATTTTCACTTCATAATATTTTTAAAATGAAGTGGATATTTTTCCAAGACTAGTAGTGATTTATTTGTAATTTCCGGACACTGTTTTGTATTTTTAAGTAATTTCTTTCATTCTTTTTATATTTTCCTTAAAATTAATTATTTATTTTCTTATATTTTTACTTAGTTTCGGTTTGCAAAGCATATTTCTGAGTTTATTTTGTTTATATAAAATTAAAAAGAAAAGGAAATGTCAAAGGTTTAAAAAGTTACAAAACTTAAGGCTTTTCACCTTCAAAACTCTTCATTTCTCAACTCCTCATTTATGTGCATTTTTGGCCGTACAATGTTTTTCTTAGCTGTGTATTTTCATTATCTTTCACGTGAAATATACCTTAGCTCCTCATTTTTCATGGCTTGAGAGATTTGGTAATGGCTTCACTTCCTTTTTCTACTTTTTCTTCTTATTTTCTATGAATTTTGCCTTGCTTTCCCTTGCTTTTTGATAGGTCTCCCCTACATAGCCACGGCCACCACACTCTACCTTCCTTCCAGCCATTACCACCACCTATACTCCAGACCATGACCAAGGCCGAGCCATCCATGGTGACCAAACCCCTCAAAAATGCAACCTATTGCCAAAAAAACAATGCTATTTGACCACTACTTGTTCATATCCTTCAACCACCACCCTAACCATCACCATAGCCACCACCACTCCTCTGACCTGACCTATACACACCCCTTTCCACCACTGACTAGTCATGGTGAACCCAGGCCGAGCCATAACCCCAAGGTCGAGCCTTTGTTTTGACCAAAAATCACACTATTTGCCTTAAAACTCTTCACATCTTCATATATAAACTTCACCACCATATTCCACTACCTAGGCCGTGCATACACATGACCAAAACCTGAGCCAAACTTGTTCAAACCATAGCTAAATAACACCCCTAGGTCGTGCCAAATACTAGAGAAGGCAAGGCAAAAGATTGTGTATTCGTATCTCTTTTTATTTCAAAGTTATTGAGTTTTAAAGTGTATTGAATTGTGTTGTTTTGATTGTTTGTTTTGGGTTGTACACAAGAGTTGTAGCTTGGATTCGCTCTCCACTCAAGTCCATAATCGTGTCATCGTGCTTTGTTTTCTGTTATTCCTTTGGTTTTGAAATCTTCAGCAATTAGAGGTGAGTAATTCTCACCAGACGACCTGTACTTATATAACTAGTAAACTGACACCATTTGAATCTGTAAAATTATATCATCCTGTTATAACTATTATATTATGATCATATAATGTTTACCCCTATTATTATATATGTTATATCATCCATTACTGTTATATGATGTTATTCTGTTCATTTTTATCAGTTTATCACACTGCAAGTTCCTTGTAGATTAGAAATCACTATGGGTTGAAATGATACATACCCGAACGGACTTTAGAATAGGGAAAGATCATTATGGGCTAAAATGATAAGCCTGAGTGACTTTTTATTTATTTTATTTAACTTGGGATTGCGGGTTTGAAATGATAGAACCCGGTTTTTCTTTGTAAACTACGGATTGAAATGATACATATCCGTATCACTTGACCTAGGCTAGAAAATTATATACAGACCCGTGGTTTATATATTTTTCTAAAATTTTTAAAATATTTTAAAAATGTAAATATTATGATATTTTGATTTAAACTTTATTAAAATGATTTCTATAAAATATTTGTGATTTTCTATAAATTAAATAAGTGAATTAAGTAAAGGGTGAAGTAGAATTTGAAATATAAGTAAATTTTGGAATTTATGATTTTGTTTATAAATGGAATTTATGTAAAGTAAGAATATTTGACAAATTTGATTTAAAAATGAATTTAATGATTTTATTAAGAAATAATGATTTTTTTAAAGTGTTAATGATTTTGTATAACTTAAAATATGAATAAATGAATATTTAATCTGAATTTGGAAATATAACTTAAATTGAATTTTTGGTGAAATTTGTTTAAAAGTGAAATATTAATTAAGTAAAATAAATGGAAATAAGTTATATTTTGTAAATTTAAACTTAGTTGTTAAGTTAAGAATTTAATTATAGAAATGAAGATTTAATTTTTATTTAATTTGATTTTTGTATGGAAATTTGACTTTATAAAATCATAGAAATATAGGCATTTAAATGATTGTTTTTAATGTGAAAATATATGATTTTATAAGTTAAAATGATTTATATTAAAAGTTAATTATGTGTGAAATTGTAAATAAAACTCTGAATTTGATTTGACATCATTTTTGAAATATAATGTAAAGATATTACAGCATTGGAAAATGCTGTAGTTGTTTTAAATGAACCAAGTAGCAAATTTGAACTAAGAGTTATTATAACACTTTGTTAGTACTATAGTTGTTAAATTTAACTAAAATTTTAGTTGAAACTAAATTAAGATATTACAGCATTTTAAATGTTGTCTTTTGTTAATGAACTGTTTTAAAACATAACATTTCGTAGCATTTCCTAAGTGCTACGAAAGTTGAATTTTCACTGTTTTAATAAACTTAAATGAATAAATGATCTTTGAAAAAGATCAAATTTTGGAAGTTAAATATTTAATTATTAAATATAATGAATTGACTTTGAATGATTTAAATGGGATAGTTGATTTGGGAAATACAACTATTTTGAAATGTGATTAAATGGTATTTAAATATAAATTAAATAAATGATATTAAATATTTGAATGAATAATTGAATTTTATATTAGTATGAAAATTATTGATTTACTTGTAATTTGAATCTATTTAAATGATATTGAACTTATGAAATATAGGATATTAAAGCTTTGAAATTTATTTTATAATTTGAATAGTTATTTTGTGGATTAAATCTATATTTGAAATTTATAAGATTTGAAATGGTCTATGGAAATTTAATTGAAATAAATGATTGAATTGAATTGAAACTTTGGAAATTGAATACTTGATTTGAAATATAATACTTACACTTTTAAATTGTTTAGATGAATTATTTTGATTGAAATATAAACTATTTAAAAGGTGACTTGAAATGATAATAAATGAATGATATCTTTGAATTTAAAAAGTATTTAAAGTTGAATATTTAGATTTGAACTCAAATGATATTTTGGTATATAAAAATGATTTGAAATGAAGTTTTGGAAAGATTTGATATTTTGATATATTAAAATGATTTGAAATGAAGTTTTGGAAAGATATGATATTTTGATATATTGAAATGATTTGAAATGAAGTTTTGAAATGATATGATATTTTAAATATATTGAAATGGTTTGGAATTGATTTAATCTTTATTTTGATAAAGATTTGGATTTGAAATGATATTCTATTTTGAAGTATAAACTGTTTTAAATTATAACCACGGGTTATAATAACGATTGGTTGTTAAAGAGACCGGGATCGGATATGGACATACTCTCTGTCGATACCTAAAACCACTTTGACAACTGTGTACGCGGTGGAGTTTCCAGAATGAAGTAGGATGGTGACGACGATCCTAAGGTATATATACGTGGACCCAACTCCCGTGAGTTGGCATAAGGTGGCTAAAACAGGAGCGATCTCGGACCAGTGAGGTAGCACCTCTTATTGGACACACTTCTTCGATACCATTCTATTACTTGTGATTGATTTGGTGCGCACCCTTGATTTGGGAGTGTTGTTCGAGGTAGAGCGGTAGTGGCTGCTATGCGTTTCCATCAGTCCGTGTGCGTAATTGGTATATCTACCCTGGCATTGCCTTGTGTGCCGTGTCACCTACCATATCGAGCCCACTACGATTTTGGTTTAAAGATCCGACCGCGTTAAGGTTCACCATCCCCTTAACGCTATTTTCTATATGGTTATACTTTACTAATTAGACACTACTGTATATAGCGTATATTACTACATATTAAATAGTTTAACGGATCCTTAAAGAATGGGCGATCCCAAGCATTCTTTAAGTTACTTGTACCTTTATTACAGTTCACTTGAGTTGGTTTACATTATATAAGTATATATTGTCCTGACTCGAGTGTTTTGTGTTTTGCTTTACGCTCGGGTCAGCCTGAGTATTCACAGATTTGGATTCCACTTTCTGGAGATTTGAATCGCTGGAGATTATCTGCTTGTCTTGTCCTATCTATTTCAGTTCTGTTGTTCTACTCAGCTTGTACTTGGTTATTGTATTTAGACTTCTGTTGTACTCTATTTCTTTTGTTGTATCTTATGTAACTCTGTTATATTTATATAGTAGCTTCATGAACTACTATTTCTTTTACTTCCGCTGCATTATTTTACTCTATGTCTGTGATCTGTGATTATATTTGTTTACTGTATATTCTAAGATTTGCCAAATTTTATTTACAACGCGGTATTTTGAGCAATTCAATTCCGGCATGAGGGTCTACCTATACACTTATAATGGATGCGAATGGTTGAAAACATCGGGTCGTTACAAATAGTTTATAGCATCACATATATGATATAGTAAATTTGGGTGTGAGTTAAACTTACATTTAAATGATTCTCCTTTATTATAATTAAATTTTCCCAAATATTTAACCTCTAAAATTTTATTTTATTATTATTATTATTATAATTTTTTCTACCATTAAGATTATGTTAAACAACTTTTTATTACAGGTTTACTTTTAACTTAACATTATTAAAAGATGACTTTAACTTAACCCTTTCACCGAACACCTTATAATTGAACTGTAAAACTTAAATCATAAGGGGTTCATTCCAAGATTCCCTAATTCTCATTTACTTGACCTATATGTTACTAAGGAAAATTCCTTGTGAACTATTCAACAATTGTTAACTCTCAAACTGGACGAGCATAACTAAACAAATCCTAAATGATAACGATAAAATATAATCATTTCTAAACAATCAACTCCACTATAAAACTATATTAATTTTGAAAATCATTCTTATATATATAATATATTCCTAGGTAAAATTATTTCATTTACCATTTTTAAACAATACTGTATTGGTAGATCTATTCAAGTGTTTAGGAATGCCTACCGATAACGCTGATCAGACGCATCAACCAGAATTCATATACCACTTAATGGATCAAACAACACAATATAAAACATTTTTATAAAACTAACAAATACGCATTCAATATATAC
Source organism: Allium fistulosum (assembly GCA_030737815.1). Classification (NCBI taxonomy): domain Eukaryota; kingdom Viridiplantae; phylum Streptophyta; class Magnoliopsida; order Asparagales; family Amaryllidaceae; genus Allium; species Allium fistulosum. Next base: position 1,021,846,907 of record CM060908.1, read on the forward strand.
TTATACTCTTGGACTTATCCTAGGGTATTACTAATCCTACCCTTAGAGAGTTTACCACAACAGGGCTTAGGGGTTCGCTAAACCTAAGCTTTAATACCATCTGTGATGACCCACCTTTCTGATCCCTGGAAACGACACTTAAACATCCTCGGTATTCGTGTGCCATTGCCAAAGCACCAGAAAGATAAGTTGTCTTGGGGTGAAATAAAGAGTAGAACAAGACAAAATAGATGACCCTCACATCGGAATGGTTACATATAGTATAAAATGATATAGTACAAAAGGTTACTCCTTATAAGGACTTATCAGAGTTATAAAAAAATACTACATCTAACAAATTTGCAGCTATACATTCCAACTTTACATTTTTATGATATAAAATACACCTACATAATCATACAGCAGAAATAAATAACTAGATAACTAAGGAGCCGCCTGCTCGATCACCGTCTTCAAGGAGCTCCAAAGAAAACCTATTATTCTCGGACAATCCAAATATAATAAAGTACTCGAGAGTTTAGGGAAAATAAACAACTCGGGTCAGACAAAATGTCTGGTATGAATAAAACTATGAAACAAATGGGGTGTATTTAAACAATAATATGTAGGACCACGCCGCTAACGCGGAATGGGTTTTCTCCCACATAAACAACAACCAAACATAACAAAAATGGAAATGAACAATAGGGAACAAATCCAAACATAGATGATGGGTACAATTAGTATAACATTCAGACTTGAAAGAACGGAAATAGCCTGAATAAAAATCCAAACTGGATGAAATGGATAAAACAAGAAAACAATCCAAACTCGATAGAATGGACATAATCAATAATTGAACACCGCGAAGAGTGGTTGACTCTTCTCGTTGTAATTAAAGAAAACATATTCAAAGGTTCGAATCAAATAAGAAAATGAAAATTTCCCATAATGACTAGGAGGGTGCGCTCCCTTATCGAAAGTATACCTTTAGAAATATACTTGAGAACTCTGATAGCTCTCGGAAACCTCCAAGCCGGACGCCGCCAACTGTTACCGAGTATCCGAGTATTTCACATCTCAGTGCGCAACACCGAATCCAATCTAGAGTGGATGTGAAAATACCCTAATGGGAGCAACCCCACATAGCTTGGCCCCCACTCGCTATTTGGTTTTATTCATCTCCGACAAAGGATATCAAAGCTCAATAGAGCAACACATTGTCTTAGAATGACGATAATAAAGAAGCCGAAGTAACCGATAGTTGAGAAACCAACTATTGAGGATATAAAACGATTGTATATGGAAATTAAGTCTTGCGTACTTATCACCACTCATGGAATTCCAACTCGTACTATTTCTTAGTTAACAATAATATCGGACAAGTTAAGGTAGTGTTACCCCAAAGTCATGTCTCAAGATAATTTTCAACTTTCGAAATAGCGACAAGTCTACTTCTTCGATGTTTAGTGCTAAGTATAAAAATAAATCATTCCCATATAAGTGAATCGCTTTACAGAAGTTAATTCATTTCCATAAATGAATCAAACTTTTTCTTTTAAAACCCAAATTCATGATTGGGCTTCACATTACAGGTATTAGCTTTAAAACACTTTGTTAAAAGAGTTTACTAACTTCAAAACATCACTTTAATAAAAGATTTAATAACTTAAAACATCCCTATTACATTGATTAATTAACTTTAAACTTCATCACACAATTTGATTTTTGAACTTCAAATGTCTTTAATGGGTAAACCACTTTTAAACCTTATTAATTCAATTATTTAGTAATAATTAATTAAATTAAAAAATAATTAATTATCATTATTTAAAATGAATAACAAAGTCAAAACATCCTTTTTACTTTGATAAATCACTTTGAAACTTCATAAATTAAGTTGATTAATTGACTCCAATAACCTTTAATTAAAAAGGGTAAATCACCTTTAAAACATCATTAATTTAATTAATTAATAATATTTAAATATAATCAATTAAATTAGTTAATTAATAATTAAATATCATTACTTTAAAATAATTAATCAATTTAAATCATCATTAAGGAAAGATGAATTAAAGTTAAAACAAGTTGATTTCCTTTTAAAAGTCATTAATTAAAAAGATTAATTAATTTTAAAACATCATTAAATAATCGATTAACTAACTTTAATCCATCATTTTCAAAAGATTATTTAGCCTTAAACATCATGAAATAAAATGATTAATTAAATTTAAAACATCATTAACTAAGTAATTAGTTAAATTTAAAACACATCATTAGTAAGTTAATTAGTTAACCTTAATCCTTATTAGTTAAATAATTAATTAAATTAAATAATCATAATTAAAATAATTAATTATTTTTTAAAACATCATTAATCAAAATCTTGCTTAACTTGTAAAATAATTCAAAGCACGAAGATGAAACCAAATGGTTTGATAAGAAGTGATTTTCTGAAAGTGCCAATACAGCAATTAACGCTATACGGGCAGTTCGGCAAACAAGTTTATAATATTATCAATAAAACCAAACATCACATAGCATTGGTTTAATCATACACACAACAAGCATTCATAGGCAATAAATATGAACATGAATATAGTTTAAAAGCTTTGGTTTTTGATGTAAAATTTTACTTACTAACTAGTTTGCTAACTAACATTTACTTAACATGTTTGCATTCATAACACATATACATTTCCAAACCAAACATGAACAAATTCACATCATATCCAAACCAAGAGAGCAATATATATCACAATATAACTATTTGCACAAAAATTGGACAAACACCTCCAAGTCGTATGGTTTACTTGATTTTATGTTGTTCGTAGTGATTTGGGTGATTTATGCAAATATATGAAAAGCAGGGACTAAACTGTAAAAGACACGCAGATTTATAGTGGTTCGGCCAGAATGTGCCTACGTCCACTTTATATGTTATTCTCCTTTTTCTATTCAAATTACAAGTACAAAGCTTTTATACAAGTATATGAAAGTTGTTTGAAAGTTCTATCTGTGCTTGAGTTCTCAAACTTGTCCCCCATTGTTGTACCCCTGCCCCTCTATTTAGAAAGTGAGGCTGGGGGTAGGGGTCTTGGATGTATATAGTTGTTAGCGGGCCTGGGCCGCTATAATTTGGCCTGGTAGTGTTGGTTCGGTCGGCTTCTTGGTCCGGTTGCGCTTGATCCGGTGATGGTTGATTCGGTGGTGGAGTCGTGGTCTGGTCCAGTAGCACTTGGTCCGATGGCACTTGGTCCGGTTGTATAGTCTGGTAGGTTGGTTCGGTTGTAGGGGGAGTAGGTTGATTCGGCTGGGACATGGTTTGGTAGCATTCTGGTTCGGCTATGCATGGAAGTGGGGTTTGGACCGGTAGTGCTTGGAGAGGAGATGGTTCGGTGGTTGGTTGGTTGGTTCGGTGGTGATGTTGGTCCGGTTTGAAGTGACTTGGTGGCTCGTCCCTTGCTTCCTCGTGTTGCTTCGGTGGTGGTAGAAACGTACCCAACATTTGCCCCCCAAAGTAGGGCATATGTTAACATATGTCGTGCTTTGTTTCAGTTTGAACAACCATATTCGGCCCGAGAACTGAACCGGCTGGTCCAGCAATCCAACTTTCCTCTATAAGTAGGAGCCCCAGGCCTTCGTTTTTCCTTACCGAACGAGATAGCCGAATCAATTTCTGAACTGTCGAATCAATACGTGCCGAACCAATCTTAGATGCCGGACCAGGCAAGTTCTCTTCTGCCGAATGACTTCTTAAAGTCCTTTATTTTACCGAATGAACTTAATACCGAATGGACTTGATACAGAATGGATTTGATACTGAATGGACTTGATACCGAATGGTCTTGATACCGAATGAACTTGATACCGAATGAACCTGAAAAACTTGCTTGTTTTATATTTCTACATCCTTCGTTTTAACAACGTGCTTTTCTGTGTTTGCAGATAAATGTCTCATAAAGTGGAAACTCGATCAGAAAAGAAGAGATCCCAGGACAGAGAAGAGCCTTCCGCCGTGCCCCCAGTCCAGTCAGGACCGGGACGTTATGGGCCCACCCCGAGATCATTGGTAGATGGATATGGTCCTTAGGAGCTTCTGAACTCACCTCCTGATTGTTTCCCAAGCTTTTTCAAAGTCGAGCAGCTTGATGTTATCTCCCGCTCCTTTGGGATTAACAGAGCGCACATGCTGTTGCCGGGGGAGGGAGTGATGCCATATAATCCCCCCGAAGGGTATTTCACCTATAGTCGGTACCATTGCATGTGTGGGGCCATTCCCCCGATCAATGCTTGGATAGTCAGTTTTATCACCTACTTGAAGGTAGCTCCGTTTCAGCTTCAGCCTAACTCCTACGCCATCCTAGTGAGCCTATTTGTCATTTTTCAGAGGAGATACGGGTGTCCTCCCTCCAACCAGGAGATCCGGTATTTGTACAATCTGAGAGGCTATAAGAAGGGGTCTCCATACATTAGCTTGGAATCAGCCGTATCTTTCAAGCCAGTCCTGGACTTATATTCGAAGTTTAGCATGTTCAAGAAAGAATGGTTTGTCATTAAGGATGACTCTGTTTCCATCCGTCGCTTCACCTCAGGTTGTAAGTCGAAGTTTATTTATGATTTCTGTTCTGACTGCAATGCTCCTTCTCATGTGTTTTTATTCCTTGCTAGCGACAGGTGGCTTTGCGGTCGTGGAGAATGATCGCCTGGTTCAGACGGCAGTGGAAATAGAAGCCATCACGGGAAGGGATAGGTCGGCCTCTTACTTCATTAGGAACGCTACACTTCTGGGGCACAACCTGATCCTACCACATCAGTCTGTGGTCAAGCAGAGAGACACGGCGGAGGAGAGGGCTGCCAAAGCCATAGGAGGGACCACGGCGAAGAGCAGCAAAAGGAGACCCTTCTCGGCGCATCCAGTCGTCGGGGGGAAGAAACTCAAGAAGTCTGATGGACCCTCTCCCAGCACACATCCAGATGTTCCGGAGGAGGATAAAGTGGAGGGGGAAAAAGGCGAGGATGAAGGAGGTGAGGCGCAGTCTTCAGAATGGATGTGGTCACTGCCCAGTTCACCAAGGAGGAGAAGGTGGCGGTGAAGGAGGGTATGCGGCTGCTTGCTGCTGAGGAGGCAGGTGTGCAAGTAGAGGATGACGACCAGGATGGTCAAGAAGCAGGTGCTGGTAAGTCTTCTTTTCTAGTCTTTCCGTTAACTTGGTTGATTCTCACTAATGAATTCTTTCTTTGACCGGACAGGTGGGCAACAGGACAAGGATAAAACTCCGACGCAGCCGGCTCCTTGATTTGACCTGGATATCTTTTTGTGGACTTGACATTGTTGTATATGTTAGTCTCAAAACAGTAACGTAACTCTTAGGTTGTAATTATGCTACTGGTAATAAAAAACATTATTCTTGACGTGTAATTTTTCTAACTTAAGCTGATTCTGTCGTTTTTTGAATGTTTTTGCTATTTTGACATGTTGTATGAGAAATATAGCTATGCGTATGCTTGTAATTCAATTGTGTTTGATGTCAAGTTCTTGCTTAAAACATAATTTCATGTCTTGCAATGTTGGTGTGATGTATGAATAAATTATAGCCACGTGTTTATACATGAGAGAAGGAAATACCGCCCTTCATATTTTGCTTGTATATGGCAGCTTTGAATGTCTCGTGTGACCGAGTATGGAATGCAGTCTAGTGTCTCGTTGTGAGTACCCGCTTCCATTAGCGAATGTCTCCTATTCTGTGTCCTGTACTTTAGGGATTGTTATAGAGGATAGGAGAATAGTTTTTTAAATAAAATTAAAATATGAGAAATAGTAAAACTTCCAATCACGGAAGGCCTTCGATGTGCTTAAGTTCGTGGCAAATGGGCTTTGTAGTCACTTTCCCTAGCTGTGGGTCTTGGAGACATTTGTCACCCATCTTACGCCTCCTCGGGGAGTTAATCTTTTTTACCACAGCCGTACTTAAGACACATCGGAGCCGAGATCGCGCACAGTAACTACCCGGGCCATTATGGTCCGTAATCGTGGGTATTATTCGATTTACTGTGGCCGGCTAGCGTGGGCGCCGATCGTCAACCGTGAACTACCCCTGGCTGGCCACACCTTATGTTGGGGCTTAAAGTAGGTTCACAGTTGCCGGCGAGCCGAACGCCGTAATGAGCTGCCTCGGCTATAGTCGGCCTTCTTGGTGGCTTATAATCGGCTCATTACAGTTGGCTTTGAGGGCCGTTGCGAGCAATGAGTTAACCCGCAGCGGAGGGATGCCGGAGCAAAAGTGTCTCATTGGCGAGGGCATAGATTCGTATAGTACCTGTTAGGTCTTGTCCAGAGAAGTCATGCTGTGGAGCGCCTTGAGTGAAAATGCTATTTGCACAGGGTTTTGTTCAACAGAAAAGGATAAAGTTAACAAGCAGCCAAGATATAAAGGAACAAGTTAAAAAAAGAGACAAGGTTTTTTAAAGTGGTTCGGCACGAAAATGCCTACGTCCACTGATTCTCTTTGTTAATTCACTTCATATGGGCAGTACAAGTTAAGAAAAGTATCGACGGAGGTGTTGGATGTTCCATGCCCTCTGGAACACCTCTCCGTCCACTGTTGACAAAATATAAGCTCCATTGTGGAGATCTTTATGAATTACATATGGTCCATCCCAGATTGGATCTAGTGCTCCGGGGCGAGGGAAGACTCACTTGAGGACAAGATCTCCTTCTTGTAAGATACGATGCTTGACCTTGGAGTTGTATTGTGCTGCCACCTTTTGCTTGTGGGCTGCTGCTTTGAGGGCTGCATCATTTCTTCTCTCCTCAATTAGATCCAAAGACATGTGAAGGAGTTCTTCGTTCTCTTCTGGGTTATAGTGGATCCTACGGTGGGAAGGCACGATGGTTTCAACCGGGAGCATAGCCTCCGATCCGTATGCCAAAGAGAAAGGAGTATGCCCCGTTGATGTTCTGAAAGATGTGCGATAGGCCCACAGTGCCGTAGGGAGCTCATCCACCCAAGCGCCCTTTGACTTTTCGAGCTTCTTTTTTATTAGAGTTTTCAGAATTTTGTTGACGGCTTCGACTTGTCCGTTTGCCTGGGGATAAGCTACGGATGAGAAGCTTTTGTGAATTCCATGCTCTTGGCACCAGTTGGCGAACTCCTCGCTGTCAAACTGAAGTCCATTGTCTGATATAATTTTGAATGGGACTCCGTACCTGCATAGAACATTTTTGATCAAGAAGTTAATAACTTTTGCTGAAGATACTTTATTCAGGGGTTCTGCTTCCACCCATTTGGTGAAATAGTCGACTGCCACTATAGCATATTTGGCCCCGCCTCGGCCCATTGGCAGTTCGCCGATTAAGTCAATTCCCCATACTGCGAAGGGCCAAGGGCTGGTCATTTGAGTAATCTCAGTTGTTGGTAGCCGCGGAATCTTAGCAAACTTCTGGCATCTGTCACATTTTCTGACAAAATCTAAGGCGTCCTTGCTTAAGGTGGGCTAGAAATATCCATATCGGAGTATCTTTTTTGCCAAAGTCTGCCCTCCGGTGTGATCTCCGCATCTTCCTTGATGAATGTTGGATAAGATTTCCTTGGCTTCCCTTCCAGCGACACACCTTAATAAGGGGTTAGAGAAGCCGCGCCGATAGAGGGTGTCCTCTTGTATTGTGTAGCGGGAAGTTTTCCTCAAGATTTTCTTGACTTCGTTATGCCCGTTGGGTAGTGTGCCACTTTGTAAGTAGTCTCGGATGGGAGTCATCCAAGTTGCTTCTTCGGTTGCAGCTGTCAGATTCACTTGCTCAAAACTTGGGGTCAGTTGCTTTGAGATGGCTACTGCTCCGTAAATAGCGCCGTCTCTCATGCTAGCTTGCTTCGCCAATTCGTCGGCCTCTTGGTTCTCTTCCCGAGGGATGTGTTTGACTAAGTAGTGGTCCAATCGACTGAGAAGTAACTTGGTCTTCTTTAAATATGCTACGAGTCGTTTTCCTCGAGCCTGGAATTCTCCTAATATCTGATTAACAATAAGTTGAGAATCGCTATAAAGACACAAAGAATTGGCTCTGATTTCTAAGGCAAGTTCTAATCCAGCTATCACTACTTCATACTCTGCATCGTTTTTGGTGGCAGCGAATTCCAACCTTATAGCATAGTGCAGCTTATTTCCCCTGGGAGTGATTATTACCACACCTGCCCCCGAGCCTTGTTCGTTTGATGCACCATCCACAAAGAGGTTCCACTTGATGTCTTCTGCTATCTCTGATTGCTCCTTACCTTCGTTGGTAGTGAATTCGGCAATGAAATCGGCCATGGCTTGCCCCTTGATGGCGGTGCGAGGATGGTAGGTAATATCATATTGACTTAGTTCAATGCACCATTTAAGTAGCCATCCGGAAGTGTCGGGACGATGGAGTACCTGCCTCAGCGGTTGATCGGTCAGAACTCTGATGGAATGGGATTGAAAATAGTATCGCAATTTTCATGATGCGATTAGTAGACAGTATGCTAGCTTCTCAAGTTTGGGATATCTGACTTCTGCCCCTGTAAACCTCTTACTTACAAAGTATACTGGCCGCTGCGTGCGGTTGTCTTCTCTTACCAAAGCAGCGCTTAGAGCATGAGATGATACAGCAAGGTATCGGTATAACTCTTCGCCTTCGTTTGGGGTCGAGAGTACCGGCGTTTTCTGGAGGTGTTCGATTAAGTTAAGGAAATCTGTTAAGCATTCGCCAGTCCATTCGAACTTTCCTTTGTCTTTCTTTAGAGCTTCGAAGAAGGGGACGCACTTGTCCGTAGCTTTGGAGATGAATCGGCTTAGGGCGGCCACTTTCCCATTCAGGCTTTGCATTTCCTTTCGAGTGGAGGGTATTTTGATATCTTTTAAAGCTCGGACCTGTTCAGGGTTTGCTTCAATCCCTCTGGCATAGACGATGAATCCCAAGAACTTTCCTGATGATACTCCGAAGGAGCATTTTAGAGGATTAAGTTTCATTCCATATTGGCAAAGTACTCGAAACATCTCGCCCAGGTGGTTTACGTGATCGTCGGCTTTCCTTGACTTTACCAGCATGTCATCCACATACACTTCCATAGTTTGTCCTATTAGCCCTGCAAACATCTTGTTGACGAGGCGCTGGTAGGTGGCTCCTGCGTTTTTAAGTCCGAAAGGCATTACCTTGTAGCAGTACAATCCCCAGTTAGTGATGAAACTAGTGTGGTCTTGATCGGGAGCATGCATGGGAATTTGGTTGTATCATGAGTATGCGTCCATAAAAGATAAGAGTTCGTGCCCGGCTGTGCTGTCTACAGGTTGATCGATTCGGGGAAGTGGGAAGCAATCTTTCGGGCAGGCGTCATTTAAGTTGGAGAAGTCAATGCATGTTCGCCACTTCCCATTAGCCTTCTTTACCAGCACCGGGTTGGCGATCCACTCTAGGTAGATGGCCTCTCGTATGAAGTCATTGGCAAGTAGATTCTTTACTTCTTCGTCGAGGGCTGCTGATCGTTCTGACCCCATACTTCTCTTTCTTTGTTTTACGGGCGCCTTGGTAGGATCAATGTTTAGTACGTGGCATGCTATGTCAGGAGAGATTCCGGTCATGTCAGCATGTGACCATGCAAATACATCCAAGTTGTGGCAGAGAAAGTCAATGAGTTGTTCCTTCAATTCTGCTTTTAGTTGGGACCCGATTTTCAATAGTCTACTCGAGTCATGTTTGTCTACAGATACAAATTCCATAGCCTCTACAGGCTCGGCGGTGGCCTCCTCCTCTTTGTCCCTAGGGTCTAATTCATTGAAAGGGTCGCTGGTATATCAAAGAGGAGGGGCCTTCTTTAGTTGCTATGCTTCCAAACTTTTTGTGCAGAGGGCAACCTCTACACTCTTCCCTTTATCCTTCCTGTGGTTGTTGCGAAGTTCAGTTACATAGCAGTCTCGAGCAACGTCCCGGTCTCCTTCTGCTTCCCCTACTCCATTGTCCGTTGGAAATTTCATCTTTAGGCACCATGGGGCCAGGACAATTTGGAAGTCAAACAAGGCTAGCCTTCCTAAGAAGGCGTTGTAGGCCGAGTGGTTTTCTATTAGCACAAATGTCTGTTTCCGCACAACGAAGCGGGGATGACTTCCAATTTCAACAAAGAGGTCCAGTTGCCCGAGGGGCATCTTCGCATCTCCAGTGAAACCGCGTAGTGGTTTATTGTAGGGAGAAACGTCCTTTATTGATAGCTTCATTTTGTCGAATGCATGCTTGAATAAGATATTTACTGAGCTTCCAGTGTCTACTAGAATTCGGAAAACTTCGGCTGGACCGAGCCGGGTAGAGTTAACCATGGGATCCATGTGAGGGTACTGCCTTCCCTCTAGGTCATGCCTACTGAATGTGATGTCATCACTCTCTTTCCGCTTCGGGTGGCGTTCTTCTATAACAGAATTAACACAGTCTTCATTGTTTCTAAGCGACTTTCCATATCTTTCCATTTCTGCCCAGCTTCTGTCGGCGATGTGCGGTCCTCCCGAGATGGTATGGACCACTATCTTCTCTTGACTGGAGCGGCTAGTGTTGCAATTTCCTCTGCCCATCTCTGGTGAGGGTAGCCTTGGGTTCTCATTGGCAAGAGCTGGAGTCCAGTTCTGACCTTTTACATAGCGTTCCAGTCTCTTCCTTCTGATGTGTTCTTCAATCAAGTCCCCGAGATGATGGCATTCATTGGTGTCATGCCCATGAGATTCGTGGAAGCGGCAGAACTTTCCAGATTTTTGTGCGTTATCTGATTCCTTCTTGTATGGTGGGCGTTTGTATCTAACTTCGTCTTGGGTGGCAAGGAAGATGTTTTCAATGGTTTCATTCAAAGGAGTGTAAGTGTCGAATCTCGGTCATGGCCGATATAGGCGCTTTTCTCCCTTCTTGCCCCCAGCATTGTCTCTAGAATCATTTCTTCGAACGTCCTTCGCTGCAGCGGGCGTGTTGCCGTGAGCTGCCTTATTTTGTTGCCCTGACTGCCCCTCAGTGGCAGCATCTTCAAGCCTCATATATTTCCCAGCTTCATGGAAGAAATCGGGTAAAGTAGCTGGTTTTTCTTTTGTCAATCTTCTAGCAAATTTAGTATCCGGATGCACACCACTACAGAGGGCCATTAGGATAAGCTTCTCATCGGCATCTTGGACTGCGGCTGCTGCGGCATTGAATCGGGTTAGGTATTGCTGCAGCTTCTCTCCAGGTTTCTATTTGATACTGGATAAGGAATAAGCGTCCTTGGGTTATTCCACATGAATGCGGAACTGGTTGATAAACTTTTCTTTCAACATTTCCTACGAGTTGATGGATCCTTGGGGTAAATGACAAAACCATGAGGTAGCTAGATCTGCTAAGAATAGTGGAAAGCATTTGCACAGTACTCCCTCTGTTGCTCCACTCATGAGCATATGCTTTGTGTATCTCTGTAAGTGTACAACGGGGTCGGAGGTTCCTTTGTAAGGTTCCATTGTTGGCATTTTCCATTCTCGGGGGGTGATGGAAATTTCGATATTGCGGGCGAATGGGCTGGTTACCCTAGCGCCTATCCCTCCATCCCTTTGATCCCGTTGGATGCACTCTCTGAACAAGCGTGCCATCCTTTCATCAGAATTCGGAGCAGATAGGAATGAGTTCGGTTCTGCTCTGTGGGACTGATTCCGTCCGGATGACCTGTAGGGATGGTATCGTCTATCATTCCTGATATTTTCCAGTGGCTGTCTTTGGTCTCCTGGGAGCATGCTAGGATCAGCTGCAGTTGGCCCTTGCCTCGATCTTCCCCTGCCGGGATCTGATCTAAGCACTTCCTCGGGTCTAACTTCGGGCTGGACTCTAGCTCGGCCCCGTTCACTGGCGTTTCCGTGGTTAGGCAGTACGACAGGCTCAGCTACAGTTGACCTCCGCCCGGTACCTCCCCCATTGGGTTCGGTTCCAAGCGTCTCCTCAGGCTTAACTTCGGGTTGTGCTCGGTCTCGGCTCCTACCATGGCCGCTTCTGTTGTTAGCTCCTTCGAAGAAGGAAGATCTTTGATGTCTCCGAGATCCTCCGGACTGGGACTCTCCCCATGATTCAGTGTTGCGGTTGGACTCTTCAGCATCCCTTAAGCGTGACATGAGATGGTCCACCAAGGCTTCCTGCTGGGATGTGAAGCAGTTAGTCACTTCAGCCACAACCCTGTCTAGATCTGCCCTAGTAATTGCTGTCGGCTGTTCTGAGGCAGGGGTTGTCGGATTTGCCTGACCTTCATCTGGTACTGCTGCTGGAAGGGGACGATTTACTTGGTCAGTGACCACTGGATCTGGAAGACTGCTGTTGCGATGTTTTTTCCTTTGTTAACATCTTTTTTCTGCTTGGGAGGCATGTTTTCCAAGCAATGAACGACGCTGTTAGGAAGAAGGTTAAGTGGAAGAAGCTGAAGCTTCGAGCTTTCAGTTCTCAGTGAAAGCACCAAAAAATTTTGCACAAAAAATGGACAAACACCTCCAAGTCGTATGGTTTACTTGTTTTTATGTTGTTCGTAGTGATTTGGGTGATTTATGCAAATATATGAAAAGCAGGGACTAAACTGTAAAAGACACGCAGATTTATTGTGGTTCGGCCAGAATGTGCCTACGTCCACTTTATATGTTATTCTCCTTTTTCTATTCAAATTACAAGTACGAAGCTTTTATACAAGTATATGAAAGTTGTTTGAAAGTTCTATCCGTGCTTGAGCTCTCAAACTTGTCCCTCATTGTTTTACCCCTGCCCCTCTATTTATAAAGTGAGGCTGGGGGTAGGGGTCTTGGATGTATATATCTGTTAGCGGGCCTGGGCCGCTGTAATCTGGCCTGGCAGTGTTAGTTCGGTCAGCTTCTTGGTCTGGTTGTGCTTGGTCCGGTGATGGTTGATTCGGTGGTGGAGCCGTGGTCTGGTCCAGTAGCACTTGGTCCGGTGGCGCTTGGTCCGGTGGCACTTGGTCCGGTTGTATAGTCCGGTAGGTTGGTTCGGTTGTACGGGGAGTAGGTTGATTCGGCTGGGACATGGTTCGGTAGCATTCTGGTTCGGCTATGCATGGAAGTGGGGTTTGGACCGGTAGTGCTTGGAGAGGAGATGGTTCGGTGGTTGGTTGGTTGGTTCGGTGGTGATGTTGGTCCGGTTTGAGGTGACTTGGTGGCTCGTCCCTTGCTTCCTCGTGTTGCTTCGGTGGTGGTAGAAACGTACCCAACAATAACTAAAGAAAAATATTTCCTAAAAAAAAGTTAAGAGTTTTACTCAACAAATCTTTTTTGAAACTTGAAATAAACTTTAAACTTATAGAGCTTGGAAACCACCAAAAATCAACCCGAAAAGGGTCATTTCTCCTCGGTTTTTAGACATGTTGCACTTGAAATTTGGGAAAGTTGTCAGAAGGAAAGATATTGGAAATTCTTTTCTCTATGATTCATAAAAAAGAATTACTCAATCTGGGTTTGATTTGTGGAAGATATAGTAAGAAGAAGAAGAGGTATTTTCGGACTAGAAAATCTGTGTCCGAAAATACTCTGGAAAGAAATGAATTTTTGGCCTAATAGCACTTGGAAACTGAAGAAATGGTATAAATGAAAGTTGTATCCAACTTGATTCTTTTGAATTTGAAAAAAATAATTTCTTTATTTGGAGTATACTTTAGGAAATTTTGGCCGTGAGAACAGAAGGTAAAATTTTGGGAAGAAAATGAAAATGAGAGCATGGAGTTGTTATTTATAATCACATGCAAAGTGGCTAATTCCACTTATACCCTCCTATCCATGGTTGCCACATGACAATACTTGTCTACCCTTACCAAAATTCATTTAAAACTCAAGTTGCCAAAATATCAAATCATGTTTAAACATGTTTCATTTGATGTGACATTTGTTTTTTGTTTTAATTTTAAACTTAGAAAATTGTCATATCACCCTTTTTTTCTTAAATTATAAACACATATTTATTATAATTTATAAATCCTAATTTGTTTTATAAATGTATTTTTTTATGTATACTAAAATGTTCACAACATTTCAGACAACTTTTAGAAGATGTGAAGTCGAAATTCAGAAAACAGTTTCTGGTCACATTTTCTGTTTTTCATCGAACTAAATATTTTTGTAAACTAAATTTGAAAACTATTTTATCTTAAATTTTTATTATCTAAAAGAGTTTTTTTTAATTATAAAATCTATTATTTTAATATATAAAATTAATGTGGTGAAATTCCGGGTCATTACAACGACCATGGTTTGGAGGATATAGGAATGGCCTCTTTCCTATTTTACCCCTCCTATATTCATTATATTTCTTTCTTAATTCATTGTTTAAATGGCACAGCTACACCTTAATTAGAATCAAATCTCAATCCCCTAATCAACACATTATTTTATTTAATTTAGATAAATAAATATTCTAAATAATGTTACCAAAAATCCGAGGTGTTACAAACTCCCCTCCTTAAAGAATTTCGTCCTCGAAATTACGATAAGGTACACAACAAATAAAACAAGAGGTTAAAACATACCATCAAACAAGTCAGGATAAGTATCTCTAATCCTGCTCTCAATCTCTCAAGTACAGTCCCTGTCATCGTCGCTCCACTGGACTTTGACTAATCTGGCCATCTTGGTTCTAAGCCTTTTCTCATCTCTCGCCACAATACTAATCGGCTTCCTTACTATGGTCAAATCCGGTTCTACCACTAAATCATCCAGCACAGTCGGTGCAATAGTAGTCTCTGGGTCTCTAACACATTTTCTGAGTTGAGAAACATGGAAAACATCATGGACTCCTACAAACTGCTCGTTAACTCAACTCTATATGTGAGTTTCCCGATCCTCTCAACAATAGGAAAAGGTCCAACGAATCTCGGTGTAAACTTCCCTGATTTTCCAAACCTAATCACACCCTTCATCGGTTATACTTTGACGAAAACCTGGTCTCCAACTGAGAACTCTAGATCTTTCCATCTCTTATCTGCATAACTCTTCTGCCTAGACTAAGCCTCCTTCATTCTAGCCCGAATGACCTCAATCTTTTCTGCACCTTCTCTGAGTAAATCTAGACCAATAACCAACCTATCCCCAGTCTCTAGCCAACATACGGGAGATTTCCATGGCCTTCCATACAAAGCTGCAAACGGTGCTATCCCAATACTAGTCTGATAACAGTTGTTATATGAAAACTCGACTAAATGCAGATGGTCTTCCCATGGTCCCCCGAAATCTAATAGACAAGCTCTTAACAAATCTTCCAAGATCTTGTTAGCTCTTTCTGTTTGCCCATCTGTTTGCGGATGGTAAGCGGTACTCGTCTTGAGCTTGGTTCCCAAAACTTCCTATAGACTCTTCCAGAACTCACTAGTGAATAAGGATCTCTATCACTAACTATGCTACTAGCAATTCCATGCAGTCTAACCACATTCTTCATAAACAACTTTGCCAAAACAGGTGCCGTTCTGGTTGACCTAACTGGAATGAAATGGGCACTCTTGGTCAATCTGTCCACTATGACCCATATACTATCATTTCCTCTATTCGACCTTGGCAACCCGTCAATAAAATCCATGGAGATAGAATCCCACTTCCATACTGGAATATCCATGGCTGAAGCAACCCACTTGGTTTCTGGTGTTCGGCCTTTGCCTGCTGGCAAATCATGCACTACTTCACACACAACCCAATATCTCGCTTCATACCTTCCGAGAAGAAACTCCTTTTCATATCCTGTACATCTTAGTACCTCCAGGGTGAATAGAGAACTTCGAACAATGGCATTCCTCCAAGACTTCTTTCCTTATGTTTTCTACACTCGGAACACATAATCTCCCTTTCTTTCTCAACCTCCCATTCTAGTCAGTGAAATCTTTCAAGTCACCACTCTTGGTTCCATCTCTTAACTTCCTGATCTGTTCAGCTAATACCGGATCCTCTTCCTGTTTAGAAGCAATCCTCTCGATCATCACTGGTCGAACTTCCAAATAAGATAATACAACTGTATCTCCACTAGACCCAGCCTCGGATCTCCACTGCACTCTACAATTTTCTAATGCTTCCAAATCTTTCCACTCAGCAATCATCGCCAACATTGCGTTCTGATGTTTTCTGCTAAGTGCATTTTCAACCTTATTTCCTTTCCCTGGTGTATACCCAATCCCAAAATCATATGCAGTGATAAACTCTAACCACCATTGTTGTCTCATGTTTAACTCCTTCTAAGAGAACAAATATTTTAGCGACTTATGATCTGTATATAACTCAAACCTTTCTCCCAAAAGGTAATGTCTCCACGCCTTCAATGAAAAAATTAGTGCAGCCAATTCCAAATCATGCATCGGATATCTGACCTCATGCGGTTTAAGCTGTCTAGAAGTATAGGCAATCACTTTACCTCTCTGCATCAGCACAGCTCCTAGTGTTGTTCCATACGCATCGGTGTAAACCACTAAATTCTAATTCCCTTCCGGAACAACCAAAACAGGTGCATGGGTCAATAAGTGTTTCAAACTTTGGAATGCTTCCTCACACTTATCGATCCACACAAACTTCACATCCTTTCTCATCAGCTTGGTCATTGGTGCCGCTATTTGTGAAAAATCCTTAATGAATCTCTGATAATAACCATCCAACCGAAGAAAACTCTTTATCTCCATCACTATCTCGGGTCTCTTCCAACTATTCACTGCTTCAATCTTAGTCGGACCTACTGACAACCCTTCCTCTAAGACTACATGCCCAAGAAACTTCACTTCTTTCTTCCAGAAATGACACTTCGAAAACATCGCCTTCAGTTGATGATGCCTCTTCGTCTCAAGCACCACTCTAAGATGAACTTCATTCTCTCTTTCATCCTTAGAGTAAATCAAGATATCATCTATGAAAACCAATACAAACATATCCAAGTGCTCTCGGAAAACCCGGTTCATCAAATCCATAAAGAAAGCTGGCGCAATAGTTAGTCCGAATAGTATAACTAACCATTCATACGACCCATATCTGGTCCTAAATGTCATCAAAGGTATATTATCCTCTACTACTCTGAGCTGATGGAAACCTATCGCTAAATCCAACTGCGAAAATACCTTGGCTCCACTCAACTGGTCGAACAAGTTGTCAATCCTCGACAATGGACATTGATTCTTTATCGTCCTCTCATTCAACTTACGATAATCGATACATAGCCTTAACGATCCATCCGACTTCTTAGCAAACACTATGGCTGCTCCCTAAGGCGAACTACTTGGCCTGATAAAACTCTTGCCTTCCAATTCCACCAACCGCACCTTCAACTCCCTCATCTCTATAAGGGTCATCCTGCTTAGCGGTCTACTCACTGGTTTTGCCCCTGGAACCAAATCTATCCAAAACTCAATGGCTTGTTTCGGAGGCAATCCAACTACAGGCTCAAACACATCTGCGAATTCTCTAACCACGAAAACTCGACCCAACTCATCTTCCGATTCCATAGCACCCAACAAGGCATACATCTCACCACAAGAAATTTCTATGGCATAAGCTATCGGATCACTACAATCTAGGTGCTAAGCGATACTTTTTTATCCTGGCAAAATATCCTAGCATCGTACTCAATTAACCTATCCATCCCAAGAATAATCTCGAACCCCATGAAATCAAATGCATGCAAATTGCAAACAAAAGTATGACCTAACAGGTCAAACTCTAACTGGTCACATCCCAACCATAGAGTTACATACCCTCCTGTTGGATTTGCAACTCGTAAGGAAGTAACTAAATAAGTGGGTTCTTAGTTAAGCTTATCAATCAAACATCTGGATATAAAAGAATGCGATGCACCAATATCAAATAGAACGCTAACAGGAATACCATGAATCTGAAGTGTACCTCCCAAGACTGCCTTTCCTTTCTCCTGGGCATTTAGCTAAGAAGCAGTAGGTTCCAATGCATACACCTTGCCCTTTCCATCCCTAATAGGCTCCTTGCACTGACTCTTATAATGGCCAATCTGGTCATAGTTGAAGCACTTGACATTCTTCTTTCTAGCCACCTCCTTGGCCTTCCCAACACGACACTCATTAGCAAAGTGCCTCTTCTTATCGCACTTGAAATAGACAATCTCAGACTTCCCCTTCTTAGCTGCTCCACCCTTTTGAGCACCTTTCTTAGGAAAGAACTTCCTCTTCGATTCTGCCCAACCTGGACTTCTTTAGCCTTACTCTTCTCTAGAGAATCAAGGATCTCCTCGTGCCTTAAGGCCATCTCCACAACAAAGTTAGAAGGATCTCTAATATGAGGTGATGTGGCCCTAGCTAACTCAGGCTTGAACCCCCTGATAAACTTCTCATTCCTCTACATGACTATATCTACTAAAGCATAACCATATTGGGCCAACTCCTCGAACTTCCTAGCATATTGCATAATCGACGTCTCTCCCTACTCTAATTCAGCAAATTTCCTGATCAGAGCTTACTATGCCATGCAGACATAAACCTCTTCTGGAACCTTCCCTTGAAATCTGCCCAAGAGAATGTTTCCTCGTCCACACCAACCATTACATTGTTCCACCAAAACAATATGGCTCCCTGAAGCTGTCTGGATGCCAACCTCCTCTTCTTCTCATCATTGATCCTCGAGTCTGCAAAAATCCTTTCCCAGTGCAACAACCAATTTTCCACTTCTATAGCATCCTCTGTCCCCAGAAATGGCTTCCCTCCGAGCTTAGCGTAATCTTCACTCAGCTTTGCATAATGGTTAACTACCGGAACTTCCAAAACTCCTGACCCTGCAGCATCTCCTCCTACCATTCCAGCTGCAACTCCAGCTTGCATCATATTCAGAAAACTTGATAGCTCCCAAGTCCACTTGCGGGACTCCATCACCTACATTCTCTACTTATGCCTGACCTTGGGTTCTCCTTGTACTAGGTCTGGCATTCCCTTCGGTGCCCTCCCCTCCTGGGTTAACTCTTCCTCTTCTACCTTCCATATCTGTATTCAAACCTTATGAGATACAGAGAAATAACCTAACAAGAATAAGAGACTAGAGATAAAGCGTATACTTATATATAGAAATACAAGTACGTTACTATAGAGTTACCCATACCCCAACCTTACTCTAATTCCTTAGGATTATGTTTTAAACACCATTTTTAGTTTAAAGTTTTTCATAAACCATGCTCTGATACCAAGTTGTAATATCCCGTATCTGGAGGCCAGAAGCTAAGCTCTACAGATGCTGCAGTCAGCCATAGTATTAACTTCTGGTGACAAAATACGATAATGATAGTGGTATCTGTAATATCAGAAGCACTTGAATATGAGCAAAATCGCAGCTTTTCAAAAACAACATTTTACTGATTAAATTTAAAAACCAATTCATATCCAAGTTACATACTCCTTATCGTTTCCCAAGTAAAGATTTAATACGCCAAGAGCGACATATGACGATGCCCCTTTGGTTGATCAAAGCAATATAGTCATATCTGACTTAATACACAGCGGAACCAAAATAAAATGAAACTGCAAATCCTAATTAGCTATCCGCCATCCACTTGCTCATATACGGAAGCTTTATTCGCCAAAAGACCAAAACCTAAAAACATCAACCCTCAACCTACTCAAATCAATTTTGAGTACCCGAGAGTTTAAGGGGAAACAAAAACTTCAAGTTAGACATAAAGCCTGGTGTGAATAATTTTGTTACATCTCGGTTTACTGATATTAAGTGAGACCACGCCGTTTAGCGGAACGAGTTTCCCCTCACTTATATCCCCTTTAAAACATATATTTTGCAAATCCTTTCCTACAACCAAACTGGTTAATCAAACTGATTATATCAAAATAACAATATCCTTTATGCTAATAAATGGACTATCTGTCTGTAAAACAGGTAATATGTGAACTATCTGCCCACAATATAATAGCAAAGTCCATTATGCTACAAATGGACTATCTGTCCATACAACTGGCCTGACTGCCCGCAAACTGGACTAACTGTCCGAATCAAACTGGAATAACTATCCGAATTATTTTCTTAGGGTTAACTACCATATATCTTTTTCCTTGAAAACCTTTTCAAAATGATTTAACCTTCTAAATCATACTTATACAACGAAAATATATTCTTAGCATTACTCTAAGCTATTTTGCCATGATATATACATACTTTACTCAAAATAATGTTGATGAGATCTAATAAGGATTAACTATCCTTCCAAAACTAGTTAAAACACTTTTTAACTTGAAAATACTTAGGCTACAATGCCTATTTAATACATTCGAAACCTTTGTTTAAAACCTTTAAACAACCCTTTCGAAACCCTTGAAGGTAACCTCTTCGAAACCATTGAAAGACCCTTCGAAACCATTAAATACCGCCTTTCGAAAACATTGGAAAAACCTTTCCTTTCTTTTCTCCGAAAGCTTAAAAATATCATGCATCCTCCTTTAAACCTTTTGAATATTGCCTTTCGAAAACATAGGAAAAACTCTTCCTTTTAACCCTTTCGAAATCCTAGGGAACCACCCCTTTCGAAACCATTCATTAAAACCTTTCAAAACAGTCAAAACTCAATCCTTTTGAAAGCACTTTAGGTTCAATTTAAGACATGTGGAAACCTTTTGAAACCATTCAAAAATTTACCCCTTCGAAACCTTTGAAAAACGTCTCGGTCGAAACCATTTGGATTCCGCCTTCAAGCATAGCAAAAGAATCAGAAACCCATTAAAGTCGAAAGCATCTGTTTAGAAACCATTTAAAACTATCTCCTTCGAAACCATTGGGTTTTACTTTAATTATAGTAAAAAAAGGTCTTAAAACATTTAAGTCAAAAGCAACTACTTTGAAAAAAATTCCTAAGTAAAGAAATGGTTGTGTCGAAACCATCCCTTCGGAAGCATTGGAGAGGTGCCCAGATTTTTAGAAAATAAAACAACCCTTCAAAACCATCTGGGTCGAATGGAAAAAAGGCGGCAGCAAAAAGGTTTCAACGTAGTCAAAAGCAATTATTTACAAACAGAGGCGCAACCCAATCGAAACCATCTCCTTTAAATCTTTTGACTTGGTCTAAAGCTACTTTGTGGAAAGCCATTTGGTTGATAGCAAGCAGGCGTATTTTTATAATTTAAAACAAAGGAAAGCCCCAACCCCTTCGAAACCCCTTGTTTCGACTCCCTACCTTCCGCCTACATCCAATTCACTATGTACCAGTAAACTGATACCATGTGCATCAGTTTCGACTGTGTCAGAAGCAAAGATGAGGAGGCGGAACCTAGTGCCGACGGTGTTGAAACAGTGAAAAACGTGTAGCAAATTGTTCTTTCCGCCTAACCTGCTTTACGTGTATGATTGTGATTGGTTGCCTCTTTCTTACCAATAAAAAGTACTACACTTTTTCAAATGTGCTGCCAACTTTCCAAATTTTATAATTTAAATTATTTTACATAAAGCCACTTCTCCTCTTTTGATTACATAAAACATTTAAGTCCCATACCTTAAATAATTTTATATAACCCTTAAAACACTTAGGAAAAATCTACAAAAATTCCAGAAAATCTATTTCAATATGTTTACCAACATATAAAAATTTATGACCCCAATCTTTTATTATTTAATCGAAAATAATTATTAACCCAAATTAGCATTTTCCTTACTGGAAAATTCATACAAATTCTAATTTCAGAAAATTCTAAAAATTGAAACCCATCTCCAAAATAATATTTATGATCTTCATAAAAATTCTCAAGGCATTTGGATGTCATTTTATAGGGTTTTCACCTTAAAACATATCATAAAATCAATATGAATATACATAAATCATCAACATTTTTATATATAACCATTCCATCATTCAAAATCATGGCAAATCAATGCAAAATATTCGACATTCATCTAAAAACTGAAAATACAATAAAAAATGAAATGTAAACTTTATTCAACTTAGCTTTAGAGATTAAGGAGCTTGAGATTTGGATGAATTTGATTTATATTCGCTTTTCCTTTAGCTTTTCTTATTCTTCTTCCCCTTTTCCTTGTTAATGGTGGCCGGCCTCTTGTTTTAAAATGTTCAAAATAAAATGAATGTGTATTCTAATACACGACCAAGGTTTGGAGGATAAAGGAATGGTCTCTTTCCTATTTTACCCCTCCTATATTACATTATATTTCTTTCTTAATTCATTGTTTAAATGGCACGGCTACACCTTAATTAGAATCAAATCTCAATCCCCGAATCAACACATTATTTTATTTAATTTAGCTAATTAAATATTCTAAATAATGTTATCAAAAATCTATGGTGTTACAATAAAGGTATCTCGTAAGGCCACATTGCACATAAACACAAACGGGTTTATACCTTACGATGACCAAAATTTTTTTATAAAAAAATCTAGTGATACGATAATAATGTCAAGGGTTTAAAGTAAACTGTGAATTTAGTTGGAATGCTCGCATCTCATGTTCCAACATAGTTGGCACAGCTAAGTCTTTACGGAGCTTATTGGAGAATGGATTTCATACAATGACAAGGCTATTGGGGTATCGACTGCAACAGTACACCTCTAGATAAAATGTACCAAGGTCAAACTTATTGACCCCTACGAATAAGGACCGACCTACCCCTTACCAGATCGTACCGAATATGCCACCACCTCGGTTGTAGCTAACAACCGCACTGGGCCACGAGCATGCATAGATTTTTAAATATCGAGCTAGATCGGGTGATGACCAATACCCTAATGGGTACGACCCACATAGCCCTGAAGCATATCCCCTGTTTTAGTCATTCTCGGTTGTAAGGCTTGCGGCTACACTTTACCTTTCTTTATCAAACCCACTTGGAATGCTACACTACCTTCCAGGCAACAATGCAATGCTAGCATTCATCCATTCAAGTTGTTTAGGATATGACCAAACCAAAGTCACTACTTCTACTACATCCATTTTGGAGTCACCCTCAGGATTTGTAGCAAGTAGCCTTTGCACTTCAAAGATCTTCTTCTTCGATTCCATTATCTTCAAGATGTCTTCACTTTGAACGTTTAAGTTGGTTTGAAGTGGTTTTCAGATAATTCATATTTATCTGATCCCGGTCAGTTCGAACCAACATTTGATAGTTTCCGGTAAACTCAACTCCAGTTCTTTTAGAAATAAACAAACAATACATAAGAGCGGAGATCACCTCCTAACCGTTTATGTGAAAGGATTCCTTATCATTTGTCCTAGAAGAACACACAAGTTTATACGTATCATATAGCATCACTGAACATAATTGTACCATAAAATTCTCATGTTTTCTCCTAGATATTTCCAGAGTTAAAAATTAGTCCAAATTTAATAGTCGGTTAATTAACTATCAAATAAACAAATAATCAAACATAGTTTTAATTCCATATGGAATCCACTAAGCCTCTTACTATTAAATCACTTTAATTATTTATGAAATACACACACACACTTATCTCACCGGCATAAGTATATTCTCAAACCATTTAGGAAGGATTCCATATTTCAAAACCATACTAAATGAATCAAAACCAAATGTTGTTTCCAATGTAGTTTATTATAAACCCAAACCACTTATCCTTCGGTGTTAAGTATGCAAAAAGGGCTTCCATGCCACAATAATTAAGAAGGGTTATTTATTACATTCATAAACTTCACTTTTATAAGTGACCCAATTTTATATGGAGAATAATACTTTATATACACAAAACTCATCAATTACCTGCAACCACTGCCACCACCGTTTGTCGAACCCCCCGATACTGCTGCATCTTCAAACCTCGCAACTCCGAGACCGACGCCTCCTTAAGCCGCCATGACCCACCTAAGGTCGAACACAAACTCTAACTCCTTAAACCCTAACTCGAGCTCGGTTGAGCACCACCGAACGATGTACACCCAATGACCATCACCACATATCTTCCTCGACCAAAGCCTGCTCCCGAACCCATTGCTCCACCTGAACCCTCCTTTACCTGTCGAAATTTCAACTTTGACCCAAAACATATCATCACACCTCTATAAAGCCATCGAACACCCTAAAATCCCGCGACTTGATCTAAAAATCTCAGTTTACTAAGACGAACGTGACCGTACTCTTCGTTTGACAAATTGCGCTAGATGAAAAATTGGTATAACTCGACCACTTACTAATTTAGACCCTTGGCTCCCACCCTATTCGACGAAACCACTTCCAACCATTTTTAAAAATAGCTAGACACTAATACAGACGACATCCTAGTTGGTTGCCCAAGAAAATTTTAAAAGTTTTGTATGCTATGGATTTTTGAATACGAGGGAAAAGAGTTTGTTATGAAATAAACATAAAGCGGTAAGAGAAGCAATGAAGAGGATGTGTTTACAGTAAGCTAATTTCTCAATTTTAAATTAAATACAAATAATAATATGATTTTTAAACAATTATAAAAGCATGAGTATTATATCAAAATTAACACTAATACTATTAACAATTTATACAATATTCAAAATATTCAAACAAGGAGTAGAGTCTCACTTTCACCTCGATTGAAGAACAAATTCGAGCTTCTTATTCTAGTATCCAAACCCCTTAGCTACTAACATCACACTACCCAACTTATCTTCAATTTTATTTTATTTCTAAAAAAATGATCTTTACTAGCTAAAGAATGGTAGATGAGAAAAATGAAACTAAGAAGTGTAAAAATGAAAAAGGAAATGAGAGAATAGCTTCACATTTATAAATGTATAAAAAAAGACCTTAATACCCTTAATTATTATTTTCATCCTTTCTATCATTTTTTAAGCCACCCAAAATGGTTTATAGGAAGGTTCATGTACCCTTGTTTACTTATACACCAAAGGAATCTTAGGATTAAAAATCAAATTTCACACCCATCTTTTTAAATATATTTAAACATTTTCATACACACACATTAACCTAATCACTTGAATATATGATGTATTTTAGAGTAATCATTGTACCTTTTGTTAATTCACATAAGTAATCTTTTCATTTCAAATTCATCATTTCATTTGAAATTTAAATATAATTTATATTTATAAATCCGTATCATTATTATTATATTTCTATACATTTAAAAATAATTTTTTTTGAACATATTAGTGTTGTTTTAAAGTTTATAAAAGGGTATTACACTTTAATAACTTGTTGTTTGATAAAAAGCTGAAAATCCGAAAAGCGGGTTTTAATCATAGTTTTATGTTTCCATCGAACTACTTATTTATGTAAATATAATTCAAATATGAATTTTCTAACATAGTTATAAATTAAAAGAGAGTTATTGAATTACTAGAACCATTAATTGAATATCTAAAATAAATTAAATATTCATACATCAAAGCGATAAAATTCCGAGTCGTTACATTATCCACCTTTAAAAGAATTTCAACCCCGAAATTTCACCACTATCCAACCATGGAAGAAATAAGTCCATGAAATTCTTAAAATTTTGTATAGTCCCATATAATGTATATAGATCATCTGTATGCAATATCAGATTAAATCACTTGCCTAAATACATAAACTTCTCTACCGAACTAGTATCACCCACTCGACTTCCTTAGTTCAGACTCTAATCAGGCTCCTTGATCAGGAACCTCCGTTCTCCTTACATAGCCATATACTATGACAGAAAACTTTGATACCATATCAAGAACCCTCATTAAGTGTTCATCGTAAAGAATCGAGTAATAAATCCTTATTCAGACCGGACTAAATTGCCTCAAAGTCATGTTTCTGAATCTTGGGTTAATTACCATGCAAAGAAATGATCTATGTACACTTACGAACTTATCCTTATTGGTTCTTACTCATTGTCTATTTACTTATAAAATTATTCATGAAAATATTTCATAAAAACATAACTTGAAAATTTTAACTTGCATGATACCCTACTATATCCTAAACGTATATACAACCATCTGATTTCTTCTGTACTTAATGGAAACTTAAGAACTAAATACCTAGGTTTTATTTCAAAATCCTTTTGAAATGATATAATATATTTTAACTCATAGAAAATTTACATATAGATCAAATAACACCAAAATGATACCAAGAAACTAGGTCCTACCAAATAGTATCACACGGCCCCTTAAACTAAGAAGGGTAATACTTAAGAGAAGTGCTTACCATCCGAACACATCTCCAAGCCATTTTAATCACTTTCGAGCCACTCAAACTAGTTAACATAAAAAATACTCCTTCTTTTCCAAATCCCATTTGAAACGATACTTTATATGTTTCTCTATATATAAAAATATAGCTTTAGTACTTCATTTACTAAACTTGCTTTAGGTTCATTCGGATTCGAACTCATTTTGATTGCCCTATGATAAAATGAATAATTTACTAAGTGCCTTACAATTTTCGCCTAAGCAAACATCCGATCGTCACTTTGAAAATTATTCAGATTGGCAAAAAACTAATCGAGACGTTTTCCTGAACAATCCAAAGAAAATATACCTTACTGAAAATTTCTCTCTGAAATATTTATACTTATAAATACCTTTTAGTAATATTATTATTACTTTTTCCAAAAATCATTTGAATTTTTTTTCAAGACACCGGGATTTTAGATTCTCCAAAAAAACTCTTTATTTTATAAGGCACATCTTATACACCAAATTTATACAAAATTATCTTTATATAATAACTACCTTTATTAGGATAAACTTTTTAACCAAGTAAACTTGTTAAACCTACCTTATTTATGAATGCCCTATAGTTCAATCAAGAAACTGAATTCACAATGTGTTCATAACCAATTCAGTTAAACACAACTGCTCATAAACTAACCGAGCAAAAGTGAACACTCAACAAATGATGAAAAATAAATATCATTGTTCCCTTATAACAATTACAACAAAAATAACTATATCGATTAGAAAATTTATAGAATATAATACTGGTTAAATTATTGTACTTACCAGTTTTTAAAATAATATAAAACTTTTTTTATAATGCTAACAAGTATGCGCTCTCATATATAATATGCTCAAACTCATTTTAGGGTGTCACTTACCCTATCTCTAATGATTTTACCCCACTAGGGCCAAGGTTCTCACTTAACCTTCAGCTCCGATACCAACTGTAATACTCGCCTTTTAGACTCTTAAACGTCGACACTAATACATCCAAGATATTCACGTGCTAGGGATCCGAGTGTCGGAAAGATAGATTATTGGGATAAAAGAAAAGATAGAACATAATCTTACATTGTGACGAATAATATATAATATACCAATAATCTTTACAAAAGGAAACTTTAATATTAAACCACATCAGAGTCTAACATATCATCGGCCTGAACTGTTATAACAGCTCGTCCTTACAAATGCTGATAAATACAAATAAGAAAACACAACGTATTTTTATGGAAATACGCCTTGGAGGCATCTAGCTCATCTCCTGAAGCTCTAAAGCATCTGAAGCTATCTTTAGAAAAATACTCGATCTAACTCGAGTATTATAACAAAATAACACCTGGATCAGTCTGGTAAACCAGTGTGAAAAACTCAAAACAAGGAATTTTTATATCTTGTAAAACCTTTCAAAATAAAGGTATCTCGTAAAACCACGTCGCACATAAACACGGACGGTTTTTACTACTTGCGCCAAAAATGATCATAAACCCCGAATGTAATGAAAGCACCAGTGTTTACACATATATCCTTGGTATCCAGTCACAGATTTCAGATCCAGATGATGTAGAGAGTAAAAATGAAGAAATAACAAAATTAAAATGAAAGAAAGTAAGAGAAGATACAAGATTTATAGTGGTTCGGCTATCTTTGGCCTACGTCCACTTTAAATTGATCCTTTTTATTCCTTTTATACTGTAGTTACAGTTACAATCCTTTGAATAACCAAAATGATAGAGTTTTGCCAAAAGAGAAGAAGAAGATCCCCCTTTCAGTTACAATGAAGGTTCTATTTATAGGTGCGAAGCTGGAAATATCTGCCTTGAATCTTGGAATACCCTTTCTCATGCGTAAGTGGGCCCACATAATCGATCTGGAGTGGTTTAGGATCGATCCATGTTGTCTTTGTATTGATCAAGAAATGGTCCAATTGAGCTGCGATCGATCATGGTTGTTCTTGAGATGATATGCAAGCTTCTGTGAAAATTCATGGCATTTGGATTTGTAGTTTGAGAGATATGAATGATCCAAGGTTGAGTTTGTAAATGTAGGCTGGTGATTTCGTATCCATGAAGGATTTTGTATCCATCATATCCCGTATCCATCAATTACGTATCCATCTCTTTTGCATCGATCTAAGTCTTTTGCTATGATCCATACTAAGCGCTCCTATCCTTGATCGGTTCCTTCGTATCGATCGATACGAACGCGATCGATACGAAATGCCTCCGGAATCCTTTTCATATCCATCCAATGCTGCCATCCTTCGTATTGATCCCATAATCTACTCCTTCTCTCGTATCGATCTGATGCCGCACCATTTTGATCGATACGAAACCTATCGATACGAATCGTGATCGATCCAAACCAAATGCACAAAACACGTATGTGTTATCCATACCCATATCCATCTTGATCGATACGAAAGTATCGATACGAATGTATTGATCCGAAGTATACAGCCATGTCCACCTTGATCGATACGAATGTATCGATACAAATTGGTTTACTATAAATATTGATCCATCCATAACTTGAGCGTATGACCTCCGATACTGGAATTCGAAGTGTAGCCTCACTGATCCTTGTTTATCATTTTCGATCGATCCCACCTTGATTGGAGCTTGGTCCAATTTTGATGGTATCGATCATGGCCTTGTTTCCAATCGATCTCCAATCCTAATATCAATCCTTTTTAGCCAATTTATTGATATCCCTGCCTTGACCGAAAGGCGGGGTAACATTTGCCCCCCAAAACATGCCATGTGGTAGGAAGGCGTGTTTTGAATAGCTTTAAATCCGACATCCAAAGTCCATATTCCATCCATAGCCATATCATCCGATCCATAATCCAATCCATTACCAAGCTATTATATCCAAGTGCCATAGCCATATCCTTATCCAAATCCACGACTGCTCTGAGTCGATATCCAATTCCGAATCTAGTAACCAAATCCTTGGCCAATCCATATCCGTCTAAACCCGACAACTGAGTTCTAATCCATCCATATCCAACAACCAATAACCAAACCCATGACCTCTCCGGGTCGATAACCAAATCTGAGACAGCCTCGAGCCTTTAGCCAAATCCGGGATCATTGTGGGTTCATGCCCAAATCCTTAGCCATTCATAGCCAACATCCGGATCCATAACCTCTCCGGGTTCTTGCCAAGCGTGACCCACACTCGATGACCTGTATTAAGCAATGCCTTGGCATAAGTCCTAGATCGACGGTGATCCTGGTTCAGCATCCCTAAACGTTGAGTAATGTCGTGGTTTAAGTCCTAAGTCGAATCCTTGTCTCTCCGGACCCTTGCCGAGCATAGTCCATACTCGACGATCTGTATAAGTCGATTCGCCACGTTTGGACGAAGCGACTTACCCCTTGCTAGGCATAATCCATACCTGACGACCTTTTACCAAAAAACAGATATATATCCAATCAAAATCCAATTTGAAATCCAGATCAAATCAGAAAACCAGAAATCCATATCAAAAATCCAAACCAAGATGCAAACCAAAAAAACAAGCATCCAAACCAAAAAATCAACAAAACTAAGAGTCCAAACTGAAAAGAAAAAGCAGATTTCACAAACTCGAGCATCACGGTTTATCATCATCTCAAAGCATGTCTAGGGGCTATCTCCATCCCCGTACATGAGTAAGTGACTTAGTTGCCTGCCCAGAGTTTGCTACTTATTCCATACCATCCTGATCAGTCGATGAGTAACCGACCATCATTCTTGGGCCTTGTACCATCGTGTTTTGAGGTAGACGGTGGCTGCTCCTATTCAACGGCCACATTCCGAGTCCCGACGTACTACCGCAACTGACCACTCGTTACATGCTCCTCGATTATATCCTTTAGATGTCTGCAGCTATTAGTATCATGCCCGTCCAGGTCATGAAAGAGACAGTGCCTTCCCGATGCCCTCTAGCGTTCCGAGGTTTCCCTCCTTGCCGGTCTTCGGTAAGGAAGGTGATCCCGAGTTTCCAGGTATATCTGTTCTAATGTCTCATTTAGTCCCGTGTAAGTGGAGAATTTTGGTTCTCCCCAGCGCTTTCTTGCCCTGCCAAAATCGTCATCTGACTTCCTCTTCCCTTTATCCTTATCCTTACCCGAGCTTTCACCGGATGGTCTTCCATCCTTAACCACGTTTACTTCCTTTGGTTTCATATCCAAGCTTGCATCCTCTTGTCGAAGAAATCTCTCGGCCTCATGAAAGAATTCCCCGAGATCCAATGGTGGATCCCGTATCAATGATATCTTGAAATCTGAGTTGTCCCTGACTCCTGACACTGCCGCCATTAAACCATTGATGGATTCGACCGATCCACCGAAGCAACCACCGCATTAAATCGGGTTAAGAAAGACCTAAGCGACTCTCCTGTCCTCTGTTTTACTAACGTCAGTATCATCACATTTTTCTTCCTTTTGATATGAACTCGAAACTGCTTCAAAAACCTGTCCACCAATTCTGTCCATGTCCTAATAGATCCATTTTCCAATTTACTGAACCACATAGCAGCTATATCCATCAAGTACATAGGGAAACATTGGGCCATAACCTCCTCCAATGCCCCCCAACACTTCCATGTGTCCTGTATACTCATCAAATGATCGGTCGGATCCATCTTACCATTGTATACTTCCAGAGTAAGCAGCTTGAACTCTGGTGGATTCCTAGCCATCCTGATGTTACGGGTAAATGGACTTCTGTTTACTCCTTCCAGATCTCTGTTTGTCAGTCCTCCGCGCATAGTTTGCCTGATAATTTCAGCAAATTCAGTGTTGTCCACCAAGGGTTGCCTCCCGTCTTCATTTCATAACTGCCTCCTAAGTCCTTGAGGGAATTCTGGTACGTACTCCTCGTTACGCACTCCTGTATTCCTGTTGGCCCCGGGCTATGCAGCATCACCTAGCATTCTTCTATGAATTAGCCCAGCATTACACGGGGGTGTGCCCCTGAGTTTAGCTCCGTCCAGATTGATAGTTGTGTGCTGATTGGGGGCTGCTCTATCTGATTTCCTGTTCAGTCCTTCTGATCCAGCTCCGTGGATCCGACCTCCTGCAGCTTCTGCTGCTCCAGCCTGTCGAAACTGTCCAAGAAGATTCTGCATCATCTCCTCCTGCCTTTTCAGCAACCGCTGCTGCATAGAATCCATCATAGTCTGCATCTCATCCCTCGTGATGTAGATGGATACCCGATTTGCTCAAGCTCCGGAGGAAGCCTCTTGACTTCCTTCTTGATGGCTCCTTTCTGGTAATGTCCTTTTAACTGATTGCCTAACCATGGTTCCTCCTAGATCCGATCCTTTAGCTTTCCAAATTTGAATTCCAAATCGGATGTAGCGGGTTCTAGTTTTCTCAGTGAAATCACCAAAGTGTTTGCACCAAAAATGGTCACAAACCCCGAATGTAATGAAAGCACCGGTGTTTACACACAAATCCTTAGTATCAAGTCACAGATCGCAGATATAGATGATGTAGAGAGTAAAAATGAAGAAATAACAAAATTAAAATGAAATAAAGTAAGAGAAGACACAAGATTTATAGTGGTTCGGCTATCTCCGGCCTTCATCCACTTTGAATTAACCCTTTTTATTCCTTTTATAGTGTATTTACAGTTACAATCCTTTGAGTAACCAAAATGACAGAGTTTTGCCGAAAGAGAAGAAGAAGATCCCCTTTTCAATTGCAATGGAGGTGCTATTTATAGGTGTGGAGCTGGAAATATCTGCCTTGAATCTTGGAATACCCTTTCTCATGCGTAGGTGGTTCCACATAATCGATCTGGAGTGATTTGGGATCGATCCAAGATCGATCCATGTTGTCTTCGTGTCGATCAAGAAATGGTCCAATCGAGCTGCGATCGATCATGGTTGTTCTTGAGATGGTCTGCAAGCTTCTGTGAAAATTTCATGGCATTTGGATTTGTAGTTTGAGAGATATGATCGATCCAAGGTTGAGTTTGTAAATGTAGGCTGGTGATTTCATATCCATGAAGGATTTTGTATCCATCATATCTGTATCCATCAATTACGTATCCATATCTTTTGCATCCATCCGAGTCTTGTGCTATGATCCGAGCTAAGCGCTCCTGTCCTTGATCGATTCCTTCATATCGATCGATACGAACGAAATGGCTCCGGAATGCTTTTCGTATCCATCCAATGCCGCCATCCTTCGTATCGATTCCATAATCTACCCCTTCTCTCGGATCAATCTGATGCTGCACCATTTTGATCGATATGAAACCTACCGATACGAATCATGATCGATCCAAACCAAATGCACAAAACACGTATGTGTTATCCATACCGATATCCATCTTGATCGATACGAAAGTATCGATATGAATGTATCGATCCGAAGTATACAGCCATGTCCACCTTGATCGATAAGAAAGTGTCAATACGAATTGGTTTCCCATGAATATTGATCCATCCATAACTTGAACGCATGAACTCCGACTGACTTGAAATTCGAAGTGTAGCCTCACCGAGCCTTGTTTATCATTCCGGATCGATCCCACCTTGATTGGAGCTTGGTCCAATTTTGACGGTATCGATCATGGCCTTGTTTCCAGTCGATCTCCAATCTTGATATCCATCCTTTTTAGCCAATTTGTTGATATCCCGGCCTTGACTGAAAGGCGTGGTAACATTTACCTTATGATAACCAAATCATTATTTATAGAAAAATCTAGTGATATTATAATAATGCTTAGGGTTTAAAGTGAATTATGAGTATAGCTGGAATGCTTGCATATCATGTTCCAGCATAGTTAGGCACAACTAAGTCCGTACGGTGCTTATTGGAGAATGGATTCCATACAACGACAAGACTATTGGGATACCACCTACCATAGTACACCTCTAGATAAAATGCACCGAGGTCAAACCTATCGACCCTTGCGAATAAGGACCCACCTACCTCTTACTTGATAGTACCTAATATGTCACCAGCTCGGTTGTAGCTAATAACTGCACTAGGCCTCAAACATACATTGAGTTTTAAATATCGATCTAGATCGGGTGATGACCAATACCCTAATGGGTGCGATCCACATAGGCCTAATGCATATCCCCAATTTCAGTCATTCCCAGTAACGAGGCTTGAGGCTACGCTTTACCTTTCTTTATCAAACCTACTTGGAATGCTAACAATGCCTTCTAGACGACAATGCAATGCTAGCATTTATCCATATAAGTTATTCAGGATACGAACAAACTGAAGGCACTAATTCTACTACACCCATTTTGGAATCACCCTCAAGGTTAGTAGCAAGTAGCCCTTTCACTTCAAATATCTTTATCTTCGGTTCCATTATCTTTAAGACGTCTTCACTTCGAACGCCTGAGTTAGTTCGAAGTGGTTTTCAGATAATCCATACTTATCTGGTCCCGGTCTCTTTGAACCATCATTCCAAAGTTCTTGATAAACTCAACTCTGGTTCTTTCAAAAATAAATAGACAATACATAAGAGCGGAGATCACCTCCTAACCATTTATGTGGATGGATTTTCTTATCATTTGTCCTAGAAAAACACATGAGTTTATATGTATAGTATAACATCACCGAAGATAACTGTACTATATGATTCCCGTGTTTTCTCCTAGATATTTCAAGAGTTAAAAATTAGTCCAGATTTGATGGTCAGTTATTTAACTATCAAATAAACAAATAATCAAAAATAGTTTTAATTCCATGTAGAATCCACTAAGCCTCTTAATAAATCCTAATTTATTAAATCACTTTAAATATTTCCCAAAAATATAAATATACTTATCTTGTCGGTATAAGTATATTCTCAAACCATTTAGGAAAGATCCCCTATTTCAAAACAATATAAAATGGATCAAAACCAATTGTTGTTCCCAACTTGTTTACTATAAACCTAGACCACTTATCCTTCGATGTTAAGTATAGAAGAAAGGCTTCCATACCACCATAAATAAAAAGGGTTATTTATTATATTCATAAACTTGGCTTTTATAAGCGGCCAATTTATATACAAAAAATAATACTTTATATACCGAACACCAGTCTTTGATTTCAAACTCAAATTATCCTTCGGATAATAACAAAGTCATTTAAGTTGGGATGTTATTACATCCCACCTTGACTCAATAACATCCTCACCATTCCGGATAAGTGGAAGTTTACCTACTTCATAGTTTAATGTTTAGTATCTGATTTTCAAAAATCTTTGTATATTATTCATTTAAAATTAAAGTTTTTAAAATCAAAATTCTTTCCTAATTTCCATGACCTCTTTCCAATTTATAAACTCTTTTATTAAATCCTTTATTTAGAAATAATTCTCCTTTACAAGACAATTTATTTATTTTAAACTCCATTTCATAAAACGATATTATTATTTAAGACACACTATTAAATAAGTTAAATTACTTAAAACACCCATTATTAAATAAAGTAATTGTCTTTAAAACACTATTTATAAAATGATTAATTAAAATCATTAGTAAATAATCGATTAACTCTAGAATATCATTTATTAAAAATAATTGATTAACTTAAAACTTATTAAATAAATAATTAATCAACTTTAAACACCATTCTCCAAAAAAATTAATTTACTTCTAAAATATCATTAATTAACAGGTTATTTAACTTTATAGTATCATAAATAAAGTAATTAATTAACTTAATCATTTAAATATAGGAAACACTTTACTTCGAAATATTATAATGTTAAAATAAATTTAAAACCATTTCTTTTTCAAATTTAGGAAGAGACTTAGCGACCTCAATGGCAATTAAACAAGCTATCACTTATTGTCAATTCAATATTCCTAATCATATCACTGATAATTACATAAGCAACATATACATAATTAACATCCTTAATTAACAATCGACAGATAAAACATCATTTATCCTAGTCAACTGGCATAAAAAATAAATGCCCAAATTGATAAAATAGCATAATAAGGATTTATTCTACTAAACAGATGTCCAACATAGTTTATTCATTTTTAACTACATCAGAACGATGTTTTATTCAGCTAACAAAATGTCGGTGATAGAATAAAATTACCAAACGATGTAATTAATTTCTACCAATATTAATTTTTCTCCAAGTTTATACTTCACAAATATTATCAACCATTTTATTAAAGTGTGGAACTCGTCAATATGAGTCTAGTGTAAGAAACCGCAGATTAAACGGATGTAGAACAAAGGAGATATCAATTTTCAAAGTTAACCATTCAAAATTAAATAATTTAACTAACTAAAATATAAAATAACACTACCCACTTCAACCCGACTTGGCCCATTAACACAATCCCAAATCACTATCTTTCCAAACCTATATCTCAAATTCATATCCCCAAATCAAAGAAAAAATGGAGCCAAAAATGATTTGAGCACGCCCGTGCATGTGTGCACCTCGCACGCCACCACCGACCTCCGATCACCAAGCTGACCACTCCCCCAAGTCCTCTGACCTTGCGCAACCTATCTGCACACACGTAGTCGACAACCATTGCCTATGGCCAAATCCGACCCTATAATCCAAAACTCGAACACGACTGGCAAACAAACCTAAGCACGCTCCACCTCCTTAGTCACCTGCATCCACTTCCACCACCGCCGATCGAACGCCCCGACACTGCCGCACCTCCAGACCCCGCAACTCCGAGCTCGATGCTTCCCTAAACCGTCATGACCCACCTAAAGTCGAACACAAACTCCATCTCTTTAAACCCTAACTCGAGCTTGGCTGAGCACCACCAACCATCGTACACCCTACGACCATCACCACACATCTGCTTGACCCAAGCCTGCCCCCAAACTTATTGCTTCGCCCAAACCCCCCTTTTGATCATCAAAATTTCAATTTTTGACCCAAAATACATCATCTCACCACGACGACGCCAGCCGACACCCTAATATCCCGCGTTTGATCTAAAAATGTTAGTTTACCAAGACGAACAAGACCGTACTCTCCGTTTGACAAATCGCGCTCGACGAAAAACTGCCACAACTTGACCACTCGTTGATTTAGACCCATATCTCCCACCCTATTCAACAAAACCACTTCCCACCATTTTTAAAAATATCTAGACACTAATATGGACGACTTTCTAGTTGGGCGCCTAGTTTAATTATAACCAGTTTGTCTGCTATGGATTTTTGAATGAGAGGGAAAAGAGTTTGTTATCAAATAAACAGAGAGCATTAAGAGAAGGAAGGAAGAGGATGTGTTTACAGTAAGTGCATTTCCCATTTTTAAATTAAATACGAATAATTAACGTTAACATTTATTTTAACATTCCCTTAAACCCCAAGCATCCGTCAACGGAAAAATATTTATTAATTTTTTAATTTAAAACATTAACATCAATTAAATTTTAAATTTTAAATTCATTTCAAAATATTTTAATTTCAAAAACTTCAAATGTCGATAACTTTTCTGTTTGAGCTCGAATTACAAAAATTGATATATGATTTTTGATCCGAAAATCGCCACAAACGTAGTGGTGTAACTTTTATAGCCAAATTCCGACATTTATAAAATTTCCATTATTAGCCTTATTATTAATTAATTGAATTTTTATTAATTTTTACGGGGTGTTACAAAAACGAATATACTAAGGAACATATAGTACGAAGAATCATACATGACATGTCCCAACACCCAAAGGGTTAGCACATAATAATATATGCTAATCTACTAATACATAGCATATTCAACGTTTGGTGTCTAGGTATCCGCCTCCACAATACCTACTATAACACTCCTAATTTTTGACAACATTATTCAGGAGATTTAATTAGATAAATTAAATAGAATTATGTAAATCTTAAAGTGATAAAGGGATTGAGATATGAAAATAAAATTAAAGGCCGTGCTTAATTGTTTAAATGGGCTTAAGAATGGTTTATAGGCTAATTAATTCACACAAGGTCATATTGGGAAATAGCCGCACCTTATTACCACAACTCTTATATATCCACGGCTATACCATCCATTCACGTTTGTTTTCTCTTTTTCACAAAACATAAAACACAAACAAAAGAGGAGCCGGCCATTACTAGGAGAAAAGAAGAAAATTCAAGTAAAGCTTAGGATACAAGCTAGGGGAAATTAATCTCAATCCAATCTCAAATTCCTTATCATAATCAAAGTGAATAATAATATAATCATCTCTATTTTGTGTTTATGATCATTTGTTTTTGGATTTAAGATTAAATCCATTTTAATGATGAATTGGATGATGATATGCTTGGATTACAACATGTTTTATTTAAACAAAAATTGTTTAAATATGATTATATATGGTTTTAAGGGTAAATCTGATTATAATGATTTCCATATGCCATGAGGAATTTTTATGTTATGTAAAACATGATTTGGAGTTGGGTTTTAATTTTCATAATTTTCCAAGTTATGGAGAATTTATTATGAATTTTCAAAGGAAAATAGGGTTAATTGGGTTAAGAAATTTATTTCGGAAATTATATTGAGAATTTGGGTCTGAAATTTAGATATGTTAGATAACATATTAAAAGTGAATTTCTATGATTTTTACAGATTTTTCCTAAGTGATTTACTATGAGAATTAAATTATTTTGAAAGGAGGACCTAAATGATTTAATTATTTTGCTTAATGGAATGGCTTATTTGTTAAATTAATCTTGGTTTAGATCTAAAATTATGCGGTAGTTATTTTTGTAAAGAATTTGAAAAGTTGAAGTAACCAATCACATCTTTACAAGTAGGTAGGTTAGTTAGAACGTATTTTCTTTAATTGGCATTAATCAGCTTTTACCCAGAAAAGCGGGTTCCGCCTCTATTAGAAGCACTTTTCGACTCATAGCTTCCACCTTCAATCAAGTCCCCATAAAGCCGAAACCAATACACAAGGTATCAACGTTGGTACATAGTGGATTGGAGAAAGGCGGAAGGCATGGTGTCGAAACATAGCTTCCGATGAGAACGAAACCTTGGTTTTGTTTTCTAAAGAAATGTGCCTGCCTGTTTTACTAAATGCTTTCGAAGGTGTTGAAATACATGCTTTCGAAGGGGTCTTTTGAATAGTTTTCATAAGAGGGTTGCCGCCTTATTGTTTAAAGTATAGCTTTCGAATGAGTTATTTAGTTTCCAAACTAATGATTTATAAAGGGGTAGTTTCGACCTAGACGAAACCCCATCTGCGGACCTTTATGCCTTTCGATGGAATTGAAGATATCAATGCTTTCGAAAGGTAGCCTTTGTTTTGTAAATATGAGCCACTTCCTAAAGCTTTCGATACGGATTAATGGTTTTGAAGGCAATGGTTTCTAAAGGGGTTTCGAAGCTAACCTTCAAACATTTTACTTATATAGTTTAAGCTTTCGAAAAGATGGTTTCGACGCCATCAAGTTTTTCCCCAAACACTTTTATGTGATAAATAATGGTTTCGAAAGGTTACTTTCATTTATATTCACTTTGACCCAAAAGATATTTTATGTAAAAACCCAATGGTTTCGAAAAGGATACTTTCATATGGTTTCGAAGCTATGCTTATATAATTGAACGGTTTCACTTTATTACATTCAAAAGGTTTCGAAAGAAAGGATTTAAAGTGATTCGAAAGGTAGGTGCCTAGAGTTTTGAAAAAAAGATTTAATGCTTTCGAAAGAAAGTTTTCCAATGGTTTCGAAAGTAATGATAAAAGGTTTCAAATGCCTTAGTTTTCAAAACAAGTAACCCAATCTCATTTTAAAGGAAAACTATGGCATACTAAAAGAGTTTTGAAATGATTTTAAGTATGGAGTTTTGAAGAAGTTTCCTTGATTAATAGGTTAAAGGGATAAACCAAGTTTTATATAAAATGATTTCAAGGATATTAAACCATAGGTGTTGGTATTATTATGTTATTATGTTTACTTCTTCATATATATATTCACATTGTAATGGACACATAACTGTATTTTGGAGAGAAAGGGCAGAATATCCAGCTAGGTTGACCCAGTAGTGAATATAATTTGAATTAACTCCTGAATGAGTAGAATTGCATCTAGGAGGTCAGACAAACCAGAATGTTGGATGCCTAAATATTGATGTTGTCGGATAGAAAGGTTTATAGTAAACCCATGAAAACTATGTTTAGGAAAAGTTGTTGGCAGGGGCCAATAGGTTCATAGTAAACCCATGAAAACTATGTTTAGAAAAAGTTATATGCAGGGGCCAATAGGTTTATATTAAACCTATGAAAACTATGATTAGAAAAAGTTGTTTTCAGGGGCCAATAGGTTTGTATTGAACCCATGAAAACTATATCCGGATTAAGTTATTGACAGATGTCAATAGGTTCCTAGTCAACCCATAAAACTAGGATGAAAGGGAATTATTGGAGTTACCAATAGGTTCACGAAGAACCCATGAAACAATGAAGTTATTGACAGGGGTCAATAGGTTTGTAGTGAACCTATGAAAACTATGAAATAGGACAGAAAGTCCATAAATTTAAATAGGATAATTGTAAGCCCATGTAAACTATGGAACTGGACAAGGAGTCCATTACAATAACCAGGTTATTAGTCAGCCCATGAAAACTAATAGGTTAATAGTAACCCTTGAAACTAGAACTGAGACAGATAGTCAAAATGAATCTGGATGGGTAATCCAGAATTGACTTACTTGTTTTGCATATCATCGTAATATTTTGAAATGTTATATTTTTAACCATTGTGGATGCAGGAGCATAGTATACGGTTTTATAAAGTTTTAAGATACTAGTGAGGGGAAAACCCGTTCCTTAAGCGTCGTGGTCTCACTAGATATCTAGATGGTAGATTATTATTCATACCAGACTTTATGTCTGACTCGAAGTTTATGTTTTCCCCTTAAACTCTCGGGTACTCAATTGATTTTGAGTAGTTTGAGAGTTGAGGTTTTCAGGTACCTCTTTAGACGAATAAGCTTCCAGAGACGTGCAGGAGGCATGATAGCTATTTAGAGTTCACTTTTATTTTGATTCCGCTGTGTTGTTATTGTAAAGGCAAAGTTGTTTAATTGCCTATAGATACTCTGATCATCCAAAGGGGCATCTTCATATGTCGCTCTTGGCGTATGTTATAATAAGTATATTTTCTCTGAACGTGGTTCTTGCATTGGGATCATGTAATGAATTTGAATGCTTTGAAATGGAATGAGAAAGTTGTTTGTTGATTTTTAAAAATTTTCATAACCATGTGTTTCGGTTAAATCAATGTATCTAACATTACCGTATTTGGTCGTCGAAGATTAATAACTATGGATGACTGTAGCACCCGTAGCCGTTAGTTTTGGGCCTCCAAGTAGGGGAGGTTACACCTACGTCCTCTGACATTCCTAGATTGACAAACATAGCTTCCATCAAATAGTACTCACTATTACTGATGTGCATTAAATTTATGATAACTCGTATGACCATTTCTATACCAAGGATTAATGGAAAAATGTCAGTTTCTAGGTGCTCGAGCACCAGACAAACAAATGTTGGACACCAGATCCCTTCCTTGATCATGGGTACATGGATCTCTTCCTCAATCTAGGGTACACTACTAGATACCCAGTGAGTGTCCTCACATACTTCTACTTTATATCATACTAGGAACACTCCGAGTATCAACAATCTTATAATACCCCATAAAATTAAAGATAATTATTAACGCTCCAAAAATGAAATTTGAGCAGATGATAAAATTTGTCCATGAAACTTGCACCTTTGTGCTCATGGAAATTCTTTAAGCAACTTTCATATTTGGAGTTTCACGATCGGAGCTTAAGCGAAAAAGTTATTAGCGTTTGAAGTTCGCCGAAGTAAAAGTAATTAAAAAATTGAAATAAAGAAAGAAACATTAAAACACAAACCCCATCGGTCGACCACCCTTGTAACGACCCACTATTTTGGACCATTCAAATCGACAATAAATCCACACATGTCGGACTTGAATAATTCAAAATAATAGATTGTTAATTTAAATTTGAAAAACTCAGCGTATATAGTAAATAAATCAATCACAGAATCACAGACACAGAGTAATACAATAATACGCAGTGGAATAGATAAAATAGTAGTTCATGAAGCTACTATATAAACATCAGAGTTAAAATAAAATATAACAGAATATCTCAAATACAGTGAAGTCTTCAGTACGAATAGATGACCTCTCTGAACAAATCAACTGGAAAAGCTGAAAGCTGAATCGATAGTTGGATCTCCAAATGAAGCACCAAACTCCAAGGGTGAGTCTCAAATGTTGTATCACTCAGTCTGACCCGAGCGTAAAGCAAAACACAAAACACTCAAGTCAGGATTAACATTCTTATACTAATAAATCCAACTCAAGTGAAATATCAACTGAAATACAAGTAACTTAAAGGATGTTTGGGATAACCATCCTCTAAGGATCTGCGGAACTATCTACAAGGTGGAAATATACACTATAACACCGTGGTCATTTCAAATAAATTTATACTTCAAAACCAAAATATCATTTTCATTTCAAAAATATCTATTTTCCAAAATAGTGTATATACATTAAATAATTTATAAAGTAAAGTATTTATAATTTCCTCAAGTCTCAAAAATCGATTCAAATTAACTCAAATTCCAAATTCAAATTTATTCAAAGCTCAATTCATCAATTCAATTCAGTTCTAAATATACCATTTAAATTTTCAATATATTTCAAAGATTTAATATTCAACATTTTCAAAGTTAAATTTAATAGTTTCGTATAGCTCTTGATTTAACTTTATTTTTATTTAATCAGGGAATATTCACTTAATAAATTCAATATCATTTAACTAGCCTTAAATTTCATTTTCTACTAAATATTTCCTTAAATTTATTTAAATAAGAAATATTCATTAAATTATTTAAATTAAACCCAAGTTATAAATCATATCTTAAATCTCAATTTCAGTAAGTTTTAAATCGGTTTAATTAAATAAAATTCTTTACTAAATTCAAATTATCTTCCCAACCTTAACCTATTCAAATTATCACTGAAATCTATTTTGAAACATAAATTTAAATACTCAACCATATTATATGTATTTAATCAATCTTAATTAAATTAAATATCATTATTAAATCTATATAAATCATTCCCATTTATATATAATAATTTAAGGCTCAACATTTATTAAAACCATATATTTCTTTCCAAACCATAGAATTTATTTTCAAAATATTTATATATATGGACCAACGGTGTCTGTATATATATCTATCATATGGTTAAGTGATATGGATATTTATCATTTCAATCTGAAATTTAAATATATACGGGTAGATATCATTTCAACCCGTAATCCCAATTTCAATTCAAATGAAAATCGTTTGGGTTTATCATTTCAACCCATAACGATTTTCTCCTATTCTAAAGTCCGTTCGGGTATGTATAATTCTATACTAATAGGGAACTTGCAAAGTGATACAGATACTAATATAAAATACAACAACAGCCATATATCATCAATAACAATAAAATATAAACAACAGGATATGGTGTCATATCCCACAGGTGAACAGTTACAGATAATTAGCATATATAACAATTTAAATAACTA
This sequence comes from Allium fistulosum, assembly GCA_030737815.1. Taxonomy (NCBI): domain Eukaryota; kingdom Viridiplantae; phylum Streptophyta; class Magnoliopsida; order Asparagales; family Amaryllidaceae; genus Allium; species Allium fistulosum. Next base: position 1,021,889,594 of record CM060908.1, read on the forward strand.
CAGCAGCATATTTCAATTGTCGTTTCAATTGAAATCAAATTTAATAAATATAAGAACGCTAAATCGTGAGTGATTACTCACCTTTCGAGGCTAGAGAGATTTGAAATGGGTTACGAATCCAAGAACGAATTTCCAAAACGAACAAGATTGACATGAATCACGGATAGGCTGATAAATAGGAGTAGACGAATTCAAATCAAAACGGGATCGATGAAGAAGATACATTGCATATATAATTTTCAGAAAAGTCAATTTAAAACATATATTTTCAAATCGATATTTAATTCAAACACAATAAAATTTTACATATATATATATATATATTTTATACACTGAACAGTTAAAATAACTTTTAAAGCTTTTTTTTTAAAAAACTTTATTATTATAAAATAACTTTTAAAATATACATCAATGGAATGCTTTTAACCCACACATAAAATATATGCTTCCTTATACATATTATACATATCTAATTTATTTATTTTTATTATTATATATTATTTTTTTTATAAAACATACGGTTTCATATAAAATAAAACATATAAATATAAACGAAAACCCAAAATCAGAAAATTGAAAAAAAAGAAAAATAAGAAGAAGAAGAAAAAATAAATAAATAATTAAATAAAGGAAAAGCATGCGGCCATTTACCTGACGGCTGAAGCTCACGCGAGAGATGGAGATGAAGAAATGCAGTGAAAATTTGTGAACGCGAGTTGAAATATATATAGGGAAGTTCGCTCAAACAAGGGATGTAGGCATCGACGTGGTAAGGGAGATATTGCGTGGTTTCGAAATTTAAACAGAAGTAATTGTGTGATTTAGGCGAAAGAAAAAATATGGCAAGCAAAAATTGATTTGGAACGTTTCAGTGTCAATCAAAGATTTTATTTTATTTTTATTCTAAATTTTTTTCCTTCTCTTCTTGCCGAGTGAAATATGAAGATGGATTTGTCAAATATATTGAAAGTAGAGGACAGGAAGGGAGAAGCAAAGAAATAAAAATAGGTAAAGTGGAAAAACTGAACTGCCAAAAGTTAAAAGAAAAGAAGAAAAAAAAAGTTTCAACGGTTAAAACAAGTAACGTAGGAAAACCGAATAGGCACAAATTGGGAAACGTATCCCATAAATAATAAATATAAAGTAGCAGTTGAGGATTTGTAACGACCCGTACTTTTACGGATCAAAAAGTTTGTCAAAATCTGCAATTTTAGTGTTGTTGAGCCATTTCTGATTTTAGGCAAAATATGGCTAAGTCCTAAGTCGTTCACGACTTAGTATAGGTCGTAAGTCGTATACGACTTAGGGGATAGGAGCGACCCAGGGATTTGGAGAGTTAAGAGTTAAGTCGTGACCGACTTAAGTGGGTTAGATGACCTAAGGCAGTGGATTGGTTAAGTACTAGGTCGGTTGGAGCGACCTATAGCTGTTCGCGACCTATAGATGTTAGCAACCTAAGAGTTAGCGAGTTAACAACCCAGTATTTAGCGACCTAGTAGTTAGCGTGTTTGAGCAGTTAGGTCGTATATGACCTAAGAAGTTAGGTCGTGAGTTCTGTGTGTGTTAGGTCGTGTGCTTGCTAAGTCGTATACGAGTTAGCAACTTATAGGAGTAGGCGACTTATAGCAGTTAAGTCGTGGACGAGTTAAGAAAGATAAGTCGCTAGGAGATAGGTCGCGAGATTGTTAAGTCGCGTGAGTTTTAGGTCGCGTGCCAGCGTTGTTGAGTCGTTGGGGCGCGCTAAGTCGTAAGTCGTAGAAGGTGCTGATCTGCTAAGTGTTAGATCGTAGATCGCGCGCATTCTTAAGTCCTATGTCGGAGACCCAGTTAGGTCGTAGCCTAGTTGAGTCGTGGCCGTGTTAAGGAGAGCGTTAAGTCGTAGTTGTAATATCATTAAGGCGTAACTCGGTTGAGCTATAAGTCGGAGGTAGTTAATTCGGCAACGACTTATAGGGGGCGGACGACTTAAGGATATTTCTGCTATAAATAGGAAGGGTTTTTCTCACTTTTTGGGATCCGGATTTCGAAGCAACGAAGTGCTGCTATTTTGAGAGCTCGACTTCTACACTTCTTCACTTCTTTTCTCCACTCTAATCTAGTGATTCCATCCATCCAAATCGAAGATCAAGATTGAAGATCCAAGAGTTAAAGTTGAAGATCTTCATCCATCGAAGAGAGAATTCATCGTTTGAAGCGGATTCGTGATAGATCAAGCTTGATCCTTCGCTGTCCAGATCTGAAGCTTGTTGATTTGGGGTTGTTTAGGTGATTTGGTGAGTGGTGATTATCTCTCACACGGATCCAAAGGAGTATATCGGATTGTTGGCTCGATTTGGTGTTAAAATAGTGTTTTTCATGCATTTTCTTTATCATAAGTGTAGATCCATGTAGATCCATTGTTCATGATGATTTGACAACCATTTTACTAAGTGTTAACCTATGCAAGTTCATTCATCAAGATTGTAGAGATATTTCTCATGATTTCATGCTTGTTAGACTTTCAACTCTTTAATTACGAAATTGTCATTATTGTGATAATTGTCTACTTAGATCATATTTGAATGCTTGATTGTTTGGATTAATGTTTGACTTGGTTGATTGCTATGAATTAGATGATTGATGATTTGATTTAGACCGATGACGATTCAAAAGCTAAGGGAAAGGCTCTTGAATTGGGAAAGCTACTCGTGGCATATGTAGCGAGATGATGAAGCTCTTATGCATAGATTTGATGATGTGATGTTGAGATGAGACTTTGCGAGGATGTGATGAAGCGAAGTATGTTATGAGATAGTCTTGGTCTAATCCAGACGGGATCATTCCAAGCATGTTGATAACTCGGTGAATGGTTCGAGTTGAGGATAATGGATGGATATGAGAATGGTCGTCAAGGAGGATGACTAGGAGGCTTGGGTCTCATTGTTGTTGAAGGTTCTAGCATGCTCTAAGCAAGAGTACGTTTGGGCAGATTCGATAGTCCCAACGACCAACTGTTGATGGTCGAGTACTCTGGGCAGATTCGATAGTCCTAGGCACGGGTCACGATGACGTGCGGGAGTTATGTCTAGAACCGGGGTTACCAATAGCCCTTGATGGACGGCTGAAAGAATGTGCCGGTCATTCAATTAACGGTGATACCGAAGCAATGATAACAGTGATAGCCAGAGTCATGGATGTTTGATTGTATCGTCATTCGGTCTCAAGAGCGGTATTTTCTGGGTGCTTATCTGATCTTGGTTTAGGCCTTGGGGGTTTGTGCTTGGAAAACATCGCCCTTGACTCGAGTGATAATAGCTTTACTTTAAATTGTATGCTCTACTATGTTTGCTTCTGCTTAGTGTGTGTCTGGGGGCTATCACTGTAGAATGAGGTTGGAGTGGGAGGGTTGTATTCCTATTCCTTTTTCCTTTATGCTCTTTTGGTATGTTGCTAGTTAATTTATTGCTCACTAAGACTGTTGTCTGAATCAAGGCTTTATGTTTTAATTCTTATTGCCTTGGGCTGTTCGTCCATTTTGGGACGGGCAGACTAGGTAGCAGGTGACAGGTGCTGTTCTTGCTTTCCACGGTGTTGATATCGAAGACGAGCTGGAGTATTGCATATTGTTTCTTTATTACTATATGTACTAGATGTTCCACTGTTTGTATAATCTCTGAGTGTTACGTAGTGAGGCTTGATGTATTGACTATTTGGATGCTTGTATTCAACTATTATGAAGTTTTATATGATGACATTTTATTCTGTAAAGCTTCACTATACATATGTTCTATTGTATTTTGTCCATGCGCTGTGAGTAATACGATAGATTCTGTTGTTTTTAATTTACCCTGACAATCGTCCATGGTCGCCTGGCACACTTTACAGCGCACTTTCTCTAGATTCGGTGCAGGGGTCATGGGCGGTTGTCACATTTGGTATCAGAGCATTGGTTAATCGATCTTACCCAACGCTCGCTGACGTAACTACGTATGAGAGACGTAATTGTATTTTGATGGATGAATACTATATATAATATAGTAGTTTAGTTCAGTTTGAGTCCTTTATGCAGTTGTTTCTCTAGATGTTCTGATCATTCCTTTTTATAGATATTGAGAATGAGTCGAAGAGGGAGACCAACTGCTAGGGAAGGCCGTGCTACTGAGGGGACTGCTGATTATGCAGCTATGTTCGAAGCTATGATGACTTCGATCATGAGAAGGATACCAGTTCCGGGGGCAGAAGTAGATGTTGGAGTTCAAGTCCAAACTCCAAAGCCGGTGGATTTCGCTAAGTTGTGCAAGGACTATACTGCTCTTGGAGGAAAGGTTTTCTTGGGAACAGAATCAACTATCGAAGTCCAGAGATGGATAGATGCTTGTAGAAGGATCTTTGGTGATTTGGGAATTGAGGATGCAACTAAGAGGAAGTTAGCATCAAGACAGCTTCAAGGGAGAGCTTTTGATTGGTGGAACTCTATTACCATCAATACCTCGGAGGAAGAGATTACTTGGGAGCAATTCCAAGTTAGATTTGAGGCTAAGTTCATTTCTACAGCTCAGAAGTCTGTTCTGTTTAAGAAGTTTGTGGAGCTCAAGCAAGGTGGAAGATCTGTTCTTGAGTACGTTTCTGAGTTTGAAGCTTTGTCCAAGTATGCCCGGTCATATATTGAATCTGCTTATCAGAAGAATGAGAAGTTTGTGACAGGCTTGGATAGTTATCTTGGGAGACAGTTAGTGGATCATTTGGACGATTCATTTGAGAAGCTTGTGGAGAAAGCTCTCAGGCATGAGAGTCTGTTTCCTAAGGAAGGATCTGTTGTTGCTGTGACCAAGGGAGACCCTAAACCACAGCAGGGTGGAAACCAAAAGAGGAAGCAACAGCAGCAGAAGGGTAAGGATGGCCAGAAGAAGCCGAAAGGCGAGGTGACTTGCTACAATTGTCAACAGAATGGCCATTTCTCGAAGGATTGTAGGAATCCGAAGGCACCGATGAAGTGTCACAACTGTGACAAGCCAGGGCATTTCAGGAAGAATTGTCCAGAACCGAGGAGAGACAAGCAGATTGTGCAAGCTTATGCTTTGGGAGCTGTTCCGTCGTCTTCGAAAGCTCCTACCGCTGAAGAGAAGGGAAAGAGTGTGGTGGTTCAAGGTACTCTTTTCCTATGTGGTGTTCCTGTTAGAGTTCTGTTTGATACTGGAGCGTCGCATTCGTTTGTTTGTAGTGAACTTGTAGGCCGGTTGGGTTTGGAACCGGATATTGTTGATAGGCCATTGGTTGTGACTAATCCAGTTGGGGGTTCGTCCTGTTTGTGTATGTTATGCCATGGTCTAGTCGTATCGGGTCATGATTGCTCTTTTATTTGTGATTGCTTTGTTCTGAACTTTGCGGGGTTCGGAATTATTTTGGGTATGGACTGGCTTAGGAAGTATGCGGCAAAGGTTGATTGTGAGAGGCTGGAAGTGACAGTCGAGAATGTGGAAGGGCGTAAGATTGTGATACGATGTAAGCATAAAGAAGGCGTCTTCATGAGCTTCATGTATTCGCTGGTTGTTCCACGGGATGGACTGTCATCAGTGCCGATCGCTAATGGATTCGAGGATGTCTTTGACGAAGTCAAAGGGTTGCCGCCGCATAGAGAGATCGAGTTTCGTATAGATCTAGTTGAAGGAGCCAGACCTGTTGCGATGCCTCTTAGGCGGATGGCGCCTAGGGAACAACAGGAGTTAAGGGTGCAAGTTGATGATCTTTTGCAGAAAGGATTCATTCGGCGTAGTGTGTCCGAGTGGGGTGCACCAGTTGTGTTTGCAACCAAAGCAGATGGGTCGTTGAGATTGTGCGTCGATTATCATGAGCTGAATAAGGTGACTAAGAAGAACAAGTATCCATTGCCGAGAATAGATGACTTGTTTGATCAGCTTCACGAAGCCAAGGTGTTTTCTCAGATGGATTTGGCAACGGGATTTCACCAGTTGAGAGTAGCTAAGGATAGTGTGCCGAAGACTGCTTTTCGAACACCATCTGGTTTCTTTGAGTGGCTGGTAATGCCGTTTGGATTGACTAACGTGCCAGCATACTTTGTGGATCTTATGAATTGAGTGTTCAGAGATCAGTTGAACAAGTTTGTACTTGTGTTCGTGGATGATATTCTGATTTATTCCAGAACTGAAGAAGAGCACAAGACGCACTTGTATATTGTCTTGGAAATCTTGCGGAAACATCAGCTGAAGGCTAAGTTTTCGAAGTGTCACTTCTGGAAGAGTGAAGTGAGGTTCTTAGGCCATGTTATCTCTGGAAATGGAATAGTGGTTGATCCCGCTAAGGTGGCAGCAATCCAGGATTGGGTTAGACCTAAGAATGCATCTGATGTGAGAAGTTTTCTTGGATTAGTAGGATATTATCGACGGTTTATCAAAAACTTCTCCAATATAGCTGCACCGCTAACAGGATTGACGAAGAAGAACCAAGTGTTCAGATGGGAAGCTAAGTGTGAGCAAGCTTTCGGAATCCTGAAAGAGAGATTGACAAGTGCTCCTGTTTTGACTATTCCAAGTGGGAATGATGAGATGGTGGTTTACACCGACGCATGTGGTACTGGACTTGGAGCAGTGCTGATGCAGAGGGATAAAGTTGTTGCATATGCAAGTCGACAACTGAAGCCGCACGAAAGGAATTACCCGACTCATGATTTGGAGTTAGCGGCGATTGTATTTGCTCTGAAGATGTGGAGACATTATCTATTGGGAGTTCGATTCGAGTTATTTAAAGATCATAAGTCGTTGAAGTATCTTTTCTCCCAAAAGGATTTGAATCTTCGGCAGCAACGTTGGCTAGAGTTTTTGGCATCATATGATTTTGGTATAGCTTATACTCCGGGAAAAGGTAACGCAGTGGCAGATGCGTTAAGTCGAAGACATGCAGGATTGGGAGCCATGTTTTCAGAATGGAAGAGTCTCGAGTATTTAACTGGATTTGACTTCAGGCCTAGATGTGAATTGGAACCTGAGATGTTGGCAAACTTATCAATAAGACCCACTCTTGTGGAAAGGATTGGCGAGAGCCAAAAGCGAGATGATAAGCTTGTCAAGATTATCCGTGATTTGGAATCTGGATTGGAACCAGAAAAGGATAAAGGACTCGAGGTCGATCGAGAGGGTTGGCTTCGGAAGCAAGGACGACTAGTTGTTCCCGATATAGATGAATTGAGGAGTGAAGTTCTAAAGGAAAGTCACCACTCAAAGTTGACAATTCATCCAGGTGGAAATAAGATGTATCGGGATATGAAGAGAACCTACTACTAGGAAGGTATGAAGAAGGATGTTGGAAATTTTATTTCCAAGTGTATGAACTGCCAGTTAGTAAAAGCCGAACAGAAGAAGCCAAGTGGATTGCTTCAACCCTTAGAAGTTCCTACATGGAAGTGGGAGCAGATATCGATGGATTTTATTGATGGATTACCTAGAACAAAAATGGGAAATGAAGGGATTTGGTTCATCGTAGATCGTTTGACTAAGAGTGCACGATTCATTCCTGTTCGATCGACTAGGACTGCATCAAAGTTGGCTAAGTTGTATGTTAAGTGGATAGTTCGATTCCATGGTATTCCGAAGAGTATAGTGAGCGATCGAGATCCATTGTTCACTAGTGGATTTTGGAAGATCTTCTTAGAGCTTGTGTTTTGGACTTCGGAGGATCATGGGAAGATCACCTTCATTTGGTGGAGTTTTCATACAACAACAGTTACCAGTCAAGTATTGGTATGGCACCGTATGAGGCATTGTATGGAAGACCGTGTAACTCTCCGATGTGTTGGATAGAAACTGGAGAAAAGTTGATACTTGGGCCAGAGATGATTCGTCAGACTACGGAGTGCATAGAAATCATTCGGCAACGAATGAAGGCAGCCCAAGACCGTTAGAAGAGTTATGCTGATAAGCGTCGTAAGGATTTGGAGTTCGACGTTGGTAATATGGTTTTTGTGAAGATTTCTCCACTAAAGAATGTTATCCGATTCGGGAAGAAAGGAAAATTGACTCCGAGATTTGTTGGACCATTCCCGATCATCGAGCTAATTGGAAAGCTTGCCTATAGACTGGAGTTACCTGAGAAGATGTCGAGTGTGCACAATGTTATTCACGTATCGTATCTACGGAAGTATGTGCACGACTCGAGTACGGTGGTTTCTGCTGATAGCTGTGAAGATTTCGAAGTTGATCCAGTCGATAGAAGACCTCGTAAGCCGCTTCGTGTTGTTGAAACCGACACGAAACAGCTTAGGAGGAAGGTAGTTAAGTTGCTCAAGATACAATGGAGTGATGATGATAACGACTGTACGTGGGAGGTCGAAGAGAGGATGAAGGCAGCTCATCCTGAACTCTTCAAGGTATGGCCCTAAGGTGTCGTGTCATCTCACGATATTGTAACTTGTTCTAGTGTTAGAATTCTGTACGCTAAGCTAGAATTGGATGCATGGTTTGTTGATTGTTATGGTTGGTAGGCGTACAGAATAGTCTTTGATTGCTTTGTTTGTTTGGAATTTCGGGGGGAAATTCCTAAGGGGGAGAGAATGTAACGACCCGTACTTTTACGGATCGAAAAGTTTGTCAAAATCTGGAATTTTAGTGTTGTTGAGTCATTTCAGATTTTAGGCAAAATATGGCTAAGTCCTAAGTCGTTCACGACTTAGTATAGGTCGTAAGTCGTATACGACTTAGGGGATAGGAGCGACCCAGGGATTTGGAGAGTTAAGAGTTAAGTCGTGACCGACTTAAGTGGGTTAGATGACCTAAGGCAGTGGATTGGTTAAGTACTAGGTCGGTTGGAGCGACCTATAGCTGTTCGCGACCTATAGATGTTAGCAACCTAAGAGTTAGCGAGTTAACAACCCAGTATTTAGCGACCTAGTAGTTAGCGTGTTTGAGCAGTTAGGTCGTAGACGACCTAAGAAGTTAGGTCGTGAGTTCTGTGTGTGTTAGGTCGTGTGCTTGCTAAGTCGTATACGAGTTAGCAACTTATAGGAGTAGGCGACTTATAGCAGTTAAGTCGTGGACGAGTTAAGAAAGATAAGTCGCTAGGAGATAGGTCGCGAGATTGTTAAGTCGCGTGAGTTTTAGGTCGCGTTCCAGCGTTGTTGAGTCATTGGGGCGCGCTAAGTCGTAAGTCGTAGAAGGTGCTGATCTGCTAAGTGTTAGATCGTAGATCGCGCGCATTCTTAAGTCGTATGTCGGAGACCCAGTTAGGTCGTAGCCTAGTTGAGTCGTGGTCGTGTTAAGGAGAGCGTTAAGTCGTAGTTGTAATATCGTTAAGGCGTAACTCGGTTGAGCTATAAGTCGGAGGTAGTTAAGTCGGCAACGACTTATAGGGGCGGACGACTTAAGGATATTTCTGCTATAAATAGGATGGGTTTTTCTCACTTTTTGGGATCCGGATATCGAAACGACGAAGTGCTGCTATTTTGAGAGCTCGACTTCTACACTTCGTCACTTCTTTTCTCCACTCTAATCTAGTGATTCCATCCATCCAAATCGAAGATCAAGATTGAAGATCCAAGAGCTAAAGTTGAAGATCTTCATCCATCGAAGAGAGAATTCATCGTTTGAAGCAGATTCGTGATAGATCAAGCTTGATCCTTCGCTGTCCAGATCTGAAGCGTGTTGATTTGGGGTTGTTTAGGTGATTTGGTGAGTGGTGATTATCTCTCACATGGATCCAAAGGAGTATATCGGATTGTTGGCTCGATTTGGTGTTAAAATAGTGATTTTCATGCATTTTCTTCATCATAAGTGTAGATCCATGTAGATCCATTGTTCATGATGATTTGACAACCATTTTACTAAGTGTTAACCTATGCAAGTTCATTCATCAAGATTGTAGAGATATTTCTCATGATTTCATGCTTGTTAGACTTTCAACTCTTTAATTATGAAATTGCCATTATTGTGATAATTGTCAACTTAGATCATATTTGAATGCTTGATTGTTTGGATTAATGTTTGACTTGGTTGATTGCTATGAATTAGATGATTGATGATTTGATTTAGACCGAAGACGATTCAAAAGCTAAGGGAAAGGCTCTTGAATTAGGAAAGCTGCTCGTGGCATATGTAGCGGGATGATGAAGCTCTTATGCATAGATTTGATGATGTGATGTTGAGATGAGACTTTGCGAGGATGTGATGAAGTGAAGTATGTTATGAGATAGTCTTGGTCTAATCCAGACGGGATCAATCCAAGCATGTTGATAACTCGGTGAATGGTTCGAGTTGAGGATAATGGATGGATATGAGAATGGTCGTCAAGGAGGATGACTAGGAGGCTTGGGTCTCATCGTTGTTGAAGGTTCTAGCATGCTCTAAGCAAGAGTACCTTTGGGCAGATTCGATAGTCCCAACGACCAACTGTTGATGGTCGAGTACTCTGGGCAGATTCGATAGTCCTAGGCACGGGTTACGATGACGTGCGGGAGTTATGTCTAGAACCGGGGTTACCATTAGCCCTTGACGGACGGTTGAAAGAATGTGCCGGTCATTCAATTAACGGTGATACCGAAGCAATGATAACAGTGATAGCCAGAGTCATGGATGTTTGATTGTATCGTCATTCGGTCTCAAGAGCGGTATTTTCTGGGTGCTTATCTGATCTTGATTTAGGCCTTGGGGGTTTGTGCTTGGAAAACATCGCCCTTGACTCGAGTGATAATAGCTTTACTTTAAATTGTATGCTCTGCTATGTTTGCTTCTACTTAGTGTGTGTCTGGGGGCTATCACTGTAGAATGAGGTTGGAGTAGGAGGGTTGTATTCCTATTCCTTTTTCCTTTATGCTCTTTTGGTATGTTGCTAGTTAATTTACTTCTCACTAAGACTGTTGTCTGACTCAAGGCTTTATGTTTTAATTCTTATTGCCTTGGGCTGTTCGTCCATTTTGGGACGGGCAGACTAGGTAGCAGGTGACAGGTGTTGTTCTTGCTTTCCACGGTGTTGATATCGAAGACGAGCTGGAGTATTGCATATTGTTTCTTTATTACTATATGTACTGGATGTTCCGCTGTTTGTATAATCTCTGAGTGGTATGTAGTGAGGCTTGATGTATTGACTATTTGGATGCTTGTATTCAACTATTATGAAGTTTTATATGATGACATTTTATTCTGTAAAGCTTCACTATACATATGTTCTATTGTATTTTGTCCATGCGCTGTGAGTAATACGATAGATTCTGTTGTTTTTAATTTACCCTGACAATCGTCCATGGTCGCCTGGCACACTTTACAGCGCACTTTCTCTAGATTCGGTGCAGGGGTCATGGGCGGTCGTCACAGGATTTTAGGAAATAAATATTCACGTTGATTTATACACGCAAATAAAATATGAGCTATAGCCAAATCAAATAATGAAAAGAGGAAAAACGTACGTACGTTATACGTTTCTTCCAGTGATCGTGCAGAACAATAGATAAAGGGAGAACTTTGCGCTGAGGAAAGAAACAAAATGGAAGATCTCATAAATAAATGCGAATATTAAATCAAATCGAATAGTTTCAAACAATGAATAGTCAGATGAAGATAAACAAATAGCAACCGTCAAATCCCTTGATTTGTTGAAGGTTAATTAAAGCAACAAATAATGCTTTTATCAATTAATATATATAAGGAATGAACTGATTAAACAGCGCAGAGGAGAGAGAATGACCGTATATGAATTGAACAAGGGTGAAAGTTGCACGAAATTTTTTAGAGTAATGAAACTAAACGTTTGATTTTGTACCGTTGGCAATAAATAAATGAAAAGTAACAGAAAACACTTGATTGACGCAGATAATTAAAGCAATTAATATGTGTGTAGCACGTTTCAAAATTTGAAACGGAAGGAGAATTAACTGTCACAATTAAAGGTACTGATATAAATGTAAAGTAATGTGATTAGAAACTATTCGTTTCTTATTTATTTATTTCAAATATAGTTTGTACAATATATGCTAAATTTATAACAAAAGTAACGTATCTAAATTTATACATTACTTATTTATTCTCTACCTATTTTTAGTAAAATATATGTTTTAAAGAATCTTCATTAGGTACGAACCATTTACATGCTAACTAAATAAATCAAAATGTAAATAACGTACAAATTAAAACGTGTATTTTAAATAGCCTATTTATACTCTATTAACTTTAAAATTTATTACTTAATTCACTTTTGATTTGTTTACACTGGTTTGATTTACTTAACATTTAACAAATAACTGATGTATATACGAAAAAAGAAAACGTAAAATTTATTTCCTATATATTATTCAATTTAAAAATTTATTTATTAATCGATTAACTAAGAAACAAATGTGTATACGTATAAATTTATTTCTTTTACAGAATATTAATTACTTGATTTAAAGGTGTATAACCAAAAAAGAACAAAAGTGGAAATAAAATGTTGTTACCAATATATTCAGTTAAATTAAAAGATTTGGAAGTTAGAATTTAAAAGATTTAAATTCCAATAAATTTTAAACTTTAACCAAAAATAAGAATTTATAGAATTGGCTTATATTAATAAAATTTTGGTGACTATTTATAAAAAGAATTCAATTTTTTTTTGTAAATTAAAACCCCAAAGTTTATAAATAAAAGAAAAAAAATACTTCTTAAAATTTTTTTGGGTTGTTACACTCTCCCCCACTCAGAACTTTTCGTCCTCGAAAAGGAACAAAGTAGGAGAATAGAAACAACCAGATGAAAAATTAGACTTTGAAAAACAAATTAAACGATTTATTTAAAACCATATAATTTTTTTTTAAATTAATTAATATTTAATAGTTTGGTTAAACTCATTTTATTAAATCCATTCAATTATTTATGAGATCAATTATTTATATAAAACACTAACAAAAATTCTATTAAACTAGGTAGTATATAAATAAACAATATTTTAAAGGATATATTCAAACGAAGGAAAGAAGGAAAGAAGATAGATTCGAAAAACAGAATATAGGTGAATAAATAAAGCTAGGCAGATAAGGTAGATTCAAAAGAATAGTATCGGCATGAATAATTAATTCAAACCATAAGTATTTCAATTTCAAATATTAATACAAAATTCCTTTATTGAAAATACCTTTATAATAAAATACTTTTATAACTCGATGTTTCAACAAGTTTATCCTTGTTCCTGTAGACTCTGGTAGTGCGTTGATCAGGCACAAAACTAGAATTCTCCAGGTACTTAGTAGACCTGTTTCAACACCCAGTGAAAATACTGGAAAACTTTTAAAAACAGATATGGAAAGTACAATCCAAACAAAAAACAAACAAAACATGGATCGCAGATACATAATGGTTACGCCTGGGTCCCCCAGGAAACATCCGTACCTTTTAAGCATTCACTGCCTTGCGAATTTCGCCATGATAACAAAACTGTGGACCGCAGGATACATAATGTAACGACCCAGAATTTTGAACAAATTAAATTGGAGATATTTAATTAATTTTAAATATTTAAATGATGATTTCATTTGAACCCCGAATATAACTTGGAATTTGGCGATTAAATTTTATAATTAATCTATTGAAACTGGATAAAAATTTGAATCTTCAATTCAAAGCTAAAGAAAAATATTTCAAACGCTTGTAAAATTTATATTGATAACACTGAAGATAACAGCAGCTTCAGAATTGAAATTTAAACTGTTTTGATCAGTTTGAATTTATATCGTTTCAATCGATATTTAAAAATAGCCGTCCGAGGCACAGTCTCGGAATTCAACGAAACCAGTTCCATTGGGTCCGTAATATTGAATTATTACCGGATTTCAATTTTCGTATTTTTCGGAGTTAACACGTGAGCGTACGACATAAAAACGCATTGAAATTTAAATTGAATTCAATTTAGATTTTTAAAATTTAAATTGTTGCCGACATACTCACGTTAGCTTCCATTAAAACACGCCGAGCATCACGGGAAGAAATCGTGGAGGACATGCCGTCTTCAATTTTAAAAATCTCGTACCCTCCCTCTTTAAATCAAAACTTCAACATCTCGTTCAAAATTTATGTAGAGAAAATAATGGCCGAAGAATTATTTCCTCCTCCCTCAGTTTGAAATTGCCTTTCCTCCCTCAGTTCTCAAATCAGTTTAAATTGATTCAAAGGAAATAAAATCGCGAACAACATCTCCTCTCGTTCAAAAATTCAACAGGGCTTCCAACGAAAATTTATCGTTCCCTCCTCTTCAAATTTTCTCTGGCTAAATTTAATCAAATAAACCTAATCAATTTGGGGAAATCGATCGAGGCTTGGGTTGCGAAAGTCGATCGTCTGTTTTGGGGCGTGAGTTAAATTCGTGGGCAGGTGGCAGGCATGTGGGTTTCGCGATGGGTGTCGCTCGAATCTGGAGCAGCGACAGTGGGCGCGACAAGGGGTAGATGGCGGCAACACGTCGCGAGTCGCGACCTGGTGGAGGCGAAGGTGGCTATCGAGCATCGCGATTCGAGATGGGGATTAAGCTCGTGAATTCGAGCTTAGCTCGTGGCGACGAAGACGATGTCGAGTAGGCGACGAAGGCGGCGACCTGGGGGAGCTCGCGCTCGAGAGGTGTTGTAGTGGATGGCAAGTCGCGACTTGATGAAGTTTTGGTTTCGATCGCGGCTCAGATGGAAGCTGGGGGTTTGCAAGTCGAGTTCGCTGCAGGCAGCGACGTGGAGGCTGGAATGTCGAGCATTGATGGCCGGTGTTCTTTGCGTTCGACAGTAAGGTATTTACGATTTATCAGATTCAATTTAAAAATTGAACATAAATTTATATATATACACACACACAAATAAACACTCTTGTATATTTTAATGTAGACGTTTATGGGAAAAACAGAAAATTTATACAGTAAGGATATATATAGATACATTTTTAAAACACTGTTAAGTTTTAAAATCAACATATTAAATGAGGTTTTAGTTTAAAGAAATAGGAAGGTTAGTTTGGAAATTTAAATAGTTAGTTTTAAATTTAAATTTAAATTTGATAAATTGTTGAAAACAATCTATGAAAAAAAAATTAAAAGAAATTGGTTAAGTAAATAAATAGAATGATAATTTAAGTAGTTCGATTTATTTTGGATATTGATAAATTGTATGAAATTATTTATACAAGGTCAAATCGGGAAAACCAAATCAGGATTAAAGTGAATGGCAAACGGAAATAAAAGCTAAGGTGAGATTTTTTTTTCTCACTCAAAACAAATTTTGGTATTACAGTTATTGATTTGACTGATATGATTGCTATTGGATGTGATATTAGATATAGTAGGATATATCTATTATATATATAGCAATATATACATATTGGCATATGTATATATTGGATTGATGATTTCCCGCCTCGTATAGCGGATGAGACCCTATTGCGCCGTTAGTAAGCGGATTATTTTTATAAAACCCATATACCGCGATATTCCACCTCGAAGTGGAATTGGTATTGTGCTAACGTCTGTGGATGAAGGGAAACAGGTTGGAGGGATCAAACTGGATTCCTCACCAGTATTTATTTATTTACAGATATTGATGTATATTCTGTTATCATATTGATATATGATATTGACTGTTGTGATGGACTAATTGATGCGTTGCATTATCGGATTCAAGTTTTGAAGTTTTAAAATAACGATTTTAACTTTAAAAGAGATTTTTAAAGTGATTATTTGAAAGTATACGTTTACTAAATTTTTGAATTGATTTACTTTAAATAAATAAATAAATTTAAAGTTATGGAAATTATAATGTTTGTGAAATATAACCAAAAGATGATTTTTGAAATAAATAGTTAACTAATCTATAAAATAGTTTAAATTGGATTTTTGAATTATAAAAAAAACGATGTATGTACAAGATGCACAAAATTGATATTTATCAATTAAGATTATTGGAATTTAAAACGAGTTTTTATATGTGTTAGATAGACAACTTATAGAATTATAAATTGGGAAGATAGAAAATTTATAGAATTATAAGTTGTAAAGATAGGAAATTTATAGAATTATAAATTGTGAAGATTTGAAGTTTATAGATTTATAAAGTTTGAAGTTTATAGATTTATAAAGTATGAAGTTATAAAATAATGGAATTGTAGAATAGAAGATTTATAAGAAATTTACTTATAAATTAGATTTTTGCCTTCAAATGAAATATTGATCGAAATTGTTAATAAAGAAGATTTATAAATCAAAGTTGTTATAAAAGAGAAATAGAATTTATAAACGTGTTTATAAATTCAAAATCAATTGAGTTTGATAAATTGAATATAGAAGATTATTAAACAAGATATATTCGCGATTTTGGATAGCGAATTTCTATTGGAATAAAATGTGTAGAGATGATTGAAATTTGGTTAAGTGAATTATATTCACGATTTTGGACAGTGAATATATTATTAAATAAAAATGGATTTATTTTTGAAGAAGTGATATAAAAAATGAAGTTAATAGTTTTAAAAGATGTTTTTAAAATGTATTATGAATCGAAAGCATAGATTTCAACACTTGTTATTGAAATAGATGTTTTCGAGAAATTTAAGGAAATGGTGGACTATAACACTGTTGTTATAGTGAATGATTTCCGAAAGGAAATATTTTTTTTTATAGTATTGGGATTTACATATCTATCTTAATTTTCGAATCCCTATACTAGTGATTTTGAGTCGTCGTAACGATGTTTTACGTAACATTCGTTTTGACTCAAATAAATGTTGTCAAAGTAAATGATTTCCTTAAATAATGAAATATATACTTAATTTGATTTAAGTATATTGAATATTTTCAAATGTTGAAAATAAATAATTTGTGAAATACTTATTATTAAATAAGTATGGAAATGCTTTTCCAAAACGAAATGAAACGTTTTTGAGAATTTATCTTTGTAAAGATAAATTGAAATTGAATATTGAAATCGATTTGAAAATCGTATATCAGTAGATATTTTGAAATATAAATTCACTATGGAATTTATAAAGGAAACGGAAACTGTTTAGAAAAATAAATATTGATTTATTTTTGAAGTGTGGAAATTATATATCTAGTAAAGATATTTTTGAAGATAAAATAATTTGGGAAAATTATTTGGAATCTGATGATGTTGCGCATCTTTATTGATAGTTAAATAACCGACTATCAATAATTACCTTAGATAGGTATTTGTTGTGAATTGGATGAATTTGAATGCCACACTTATTTTTAAATAAGCGCTCACTATTCGGGTTAGCCGGGAAAGGACCATGGGGTCGTATAACCCATTCCGAATATGTGATACGTCGTAATGAATTGCATTTGAAGACCGGTGTTGAAGACCGGATATTTTTGAAAACGGAAGGATTACCGTCGAGTTACTCTACATCGGTTGATCTCCGGTTTAGAGGTTTTATCACCCTTAGTGACGGGAAGTCCGGACGTGATTAGAAATTTATCCGGATGTGCAAGGGCTTCGTGAGAAGTGCCTTCGGTTCTGTTCGATCCCGGAACAGACTTGTATAGATTGTGTGTCTGACGTTACAATTTGAGATATAAAGCTGATTTCTTTCAAATACATTTCTGTTGGTGGCGGAGAATTTATTCTCTTAGCTTAACACCCTTCTCTGAGACGTACGAGCTCAGAGGTTATGTAGTTGAAATTTATCAGCGATATATCCCAATTTGGTAACGTGGCATACTGAGTGTTGCTGTGAAATGATCAGTGTTTGATCATTTGCGATATGATCATTTGTTTGATCTTATATCTTTGTGATCATAGGTTGATCATTTGTTTGACCCGAAGCAGGGCTTTGTAGAAAGCGTAGCTTTGTGGACGAGACTTCATCGAGCCTCACACCCCGGAAATGGTCGAAACAGGAAGGATGCGGCAAGGTTCTAGGGAGTAGCGCCCCTTAGTGTATGTCATTCCTTCTGGATAAAGGTGGTATCATGGTATGGAGCCCAGATACTTAACCTCTGTGGTTGCTGCAAATTTATTACTTTGTGGTAGTTGCGAATCGGGGATCCTCGGGAAGATCGGTGACGATCGGGGGATGGCATACGCGTGTCAGTAGTTACCTATTTTTGCAGAGGTAACCCGGCCTTGTGTTGGCAGAGATCCGGTTAGGTTCTCGGGTCGTCTATTCCAGGGACGTACCCATCGTGGAAAAGGAAGTTCCTTAGCCTGACCATTTGTTGGAAATCCAAAGAAACAATACGACACTTGTACGGTATTAGTTGTAGAACCTGCCATTCACTTATGGTGGTCACCACTGTTTGGATGGTAGCTATAGTAGGCATAGTTCGGAATGTCTATGCTGGCTAAGATTTATATTCTACTTTCGAAATGTTTTCTACACTATGCACTAATAATAATATCAAAAAGAATTTGATTTTTGCGTAGTAAGCATCTTTGACTATCATAAGAAGAAATCTCCTCCAATTCTGCGTTTACATTGTGTGTGTGGTGGGAGGTCTTATGGTAGCTTCATTTTCCAAAAGCATTGCGAATTGACTTTAAAAATTATTTTGTTGTTATAAAGAATAACTGTTTTACGATCTCACACCAGTCACCATGACTGACTCGGAGTTTATTGTTCCCTTCTAAACTCTGGGTGCCCACAAATTTCCACACGGGCAGTCTAGAGTTATGTTATCAGGATATTCTGGATATTCTGGAGCTTTGGAAGCAAGCTGGATGACGAGACGTAGTATTTGTATCTGATATATTTATTCTGCTGTGTATTCTGTATGAGGGCAAGTTTATATAACTGTCCATTGTTGTATATTGACTCTGATGATTGATGTATGTATAAACTGATATAGTTCTTTGTTTTAAAAGACTAGTGTTTATTTATTATATATTGTTCCGCTGCGATGTGTAAGATTCTGATATTGTTTTCTGTTTCTGTTGTTGTTCTGTTGTTCTTCTCTTCTTCTTTCTTCTACCTTCTTCTTCTGTTTTCTTCTTCTTCTGCCTTTTTTCTTCTTTCAAAAACATTAAAGTTCGCGTTTTCGCCATTCGACTTTTCGACGGTTGGTACAGTGGACGTATCGATGTCGAGTTTTCAGAAGACGAATTTGCGGGTCTTTACAGGTGGTATCAGAGCATATGGTTAAGCGACAACCCTGCTCTGTTGGGTGTTACTCATTAGAGATAGAGTCAGTAGTACTCTAGAATGAGTTGAGTGTAATAATAGATATGAGCGCGTATTTGTTATTGAATATAAAATTGTTTTATATTGTGATGATTGGTTTATTGAGTGGTATATGAACCTTCGTCGGCACAGTCTGCGCAACTGTATCGAAGGGGTTTCTAAACGCTCGAATAGAACAGTTCGGCACAGTATTGTTTTAAAATAGGGTGAATGAAATAATTTTGCCCAAAACTATTTTTGTATATAAAAGAAATGCTTTTCTGTAAATTATTACAGTATATGGATGCATGGTTGTTATAAAATAATAATATTGAAATGTTATCATTATTATATGAAATTGAATGAGAAATTAAAATAATAACCAAAGATTTGAAGATAAATTCAATTAACAAATAAAAGTGATTTGTAATTTAAAACGGAATTCCAGAGAAGTATTTGGAAATGTTTTGAAAAGAATTTGAAAATTTTGGAGATTTGGAAAGTTTAAATCTTTTTGATTTGAAAATGAATTTCAAAGGTTTTGAAAAGTATTTTGGAGAGTTGAAAGCTCTAAACTCTTTTCGGTCGCTGGAAAATAACTTCGGTAATGACTGCAGCATCATCGATGTTCATTTTCGGGTTTCCAAAAGAGAAATTGCTGCTAAATTATTTTAAATGGAAGTTGTTTGGAAAATTTGGGTTTTGTTTTGGGAAATTCAAAAGATAATTTGAATTGTTTTCAAAAATGATTTTTTGAAATGTTAGTAAGACTCTTGAATACTATATTAAAATAATTATGAAATATTACTAAGTTGATAACTTATACAATTTGAATTTTGATAAAATAAATTTAACTTAAAGAATGAAGTTAAATCAAAGTAAGTATAAGTGAATTAATTAAATAAAGTGAAAGGATTACTTAAAGAAAATTTAGTAAGTTGAAAATAAATTTGGAATAGTAACAAATGAATTGGAATTAAGTATTGAATTATGAAAATGAAATTGAATGTTAAAATTCATTTTGGATTTGTAAGTAAATAAAACTGCAATTGAATTTGATTTGTGGAAAACGAAGTGAACTATTAAACTAAAATTAGTAAGTGAAGCTAATTGAATATTAACCAAATGAATAAGGTTTGGAACGAATTAAATTCAATAATTGTAAAAGAAAGATAAATTGAATTCGAATTGGAAATCCAGTTAAATGTGAGTGGTTATAAACCAAAATAGCAAACTAAAAATAAATTTTGGAAATGAGCAAAAGAATAAAACTGGAATTAAAACTGAATATTGAAAATGAAGTTGAATTGTGTGAAATTAAATGAAGTTTTGAGATTAGTTTGAAGTGAACTAAAGTTAATTGATAAAAATTCAATATTCAGAAGTTGAACCGAATCCAAATTAGATTGGAATTGTGAATTGAATTCAAATGAATGTGAACTGTAAAATTTAATGATAATAGATATATAACTTCAATAATGAAGTAAAAGTGTGTAAGAAGTATATATAAACAAAAATTTAATCGAATTTGCAAAATAGTTTGAAGGCTGTAACTAGATATAATGGCTAGTAGGACATACAGGTGTATAAAGGAATTGGATTTGATTTTCAAAGATAAATTTGAATTGCTCAACGAAAAGGTATGTATTTTAAATTTCTATATGAGATTTGCTGATTTCTTGTCTAGCCGCTTGGCATTTTCTTTTCTTTTTGAAATCTGAGAGTCCGTAGGGACGTTTTGTAGTCGTGCCGTATTAGCCGCGCAAAGGAGACGCTGGCGAAATTTTTCGAAAATTTCGAGTGTTAGAAAATTTTTGAGAAAATTTTGAAAGTTAAAATTTGAATTTGAATTTAAATTTGAATTGTTAAGAAAACAATGATGTTTGAAAACTATGAAAGGTTTAGAAATTTAGTTGAATGATAACGAATCTTTAATAGAAAGATTTGTTTTGAAAATTTGATAAAACTATTGGAGTGTGCAAGATAGTAGACGAGTTAAGGACTTTTTTTTCTAACTTGTAATTTCGGGGACGAAATTCTTTTAAGGGGGGAAGTCTGTAACGACCCAGAATTTTGAACAAATTAAATTGGAGATATTTAATTAATTTTAAATATTTAAATGATGATTTAATTTGAACCCCGAATATAACTTGGAATTTGGCGATTAAATTTTATAATTAATCTATTGAAACTGGATAAAAATTTGAATCTTCAATTCAAAGCTAAAGAAAAATATTTCAAACGCTTGTAAAATTTATATTGATAACACTGAAGATAACAGCAGCTTCAGAATTGAAATTTAAACTGTTTTGATCAGTTTGAATTTATATCGTTTCAATCGATATTTAAAAATAGCCGTCCGAGGCATAGTCTCGGAATTCAACGAAACCAGTTCCATTGGGTCCGTAGTATTGAATTATTACCGGATTTCAATTTTCGTATTTTTCGGAGTTAATACGTGAGCGTACGACATAAAAACGCATTGAAATTTAAATTTAATTCAATTTAGATTTTTAATATTTAAATTGTTGCCGACATACTCACGTTAGCTTCCATTAAAACACGCCGAGCATCACGGGAAGAAATTGTGGAGGACATGCCGTCTTCAATTTTAAAAATCTCGTACCCTCCCTCTTTAAATCAAAACTTCAACATCTCGTTCAAAATTTATGCAGAGAAAATAATGGCCGAAGAATTATTTCCTCCTCCCTCAGTTTGAAATTGCCTTTCCTCCCTCAGTTCTCAAATCAGTTTAAATTGATTCAAAGGAAATAAAATCGCGAACAACATCTCCTCTCGTTCGAAAATTCAACAGGGCTTCCAACGAAAATTTATCGTTCCCTCCTCTTCAAATTTTCTCTGGCTAAATTTAATCAAATAAACCTAATCAATTTGGGGAAATCGATCGAGGCTTGGGTCGCGAAAGTCGATCGTCTGTTTTGGGGCGTGAGTTAAATTCGTGGGCAGGCGGCAGGCATGTGGGTTTCGCGATGGGTGTCGCTCGAATCTGGAGCAGCGACAGTGGGCGCGACAAGGGGTAGATGGCGGCAACACGTCGCGAGTCGCGACCTGGTGGAGGCGAAGGTGGCTATCGAGCATCGCGATTCGAGATGGGGATTAAGCTCGCGAATTCAAGCTTAGCTCGTGGCGACGAAGACGATGTCGAGTAGGCGACGAAGGCGGCGACCTGGGGGAGCTCGCGCTCGAGAGGTGTTGCAGTGGATGGCTGTAGCGACCCGACCTCCTATGCCCAGGAAATCGTATCGTTTTGAAGAAAAGAAAGAGGTGAGAAAGTAGAAAAGAAAGAGAAGAAGAAGAAACAACATCAGAATCTCAACAGCGGAACGAATAAAATATAATATGTAACGTCCTAGGCTTTTTAACACGAAAAACCGGACCATTTGGGTAAAAAGAAGAGGTAGAAGAAGAAAATAAAAGAAAAACAACATCAGAATCTAACCATCGCAGCGGAATAAAATATAATATATCAACAGATCTTTACACAAATCAAAAACTATATCTGTTTATATAATACATCAGAATACATCATCAGAGTACATCAACATCCATAACATACAACTGGATACACAGCGGAAAAATAATAACAAGTACGGGAGTACGTATCGACATCCAGCTCGTCTCCTGAGCTCCACAGCATCATATCCTGAACCTGTTTATCTCGGTCTGACCCGAGCATCATATAAAACAATACCCGAGTCAGTCTGGAAAACCAGCGTGAGAAAATCACACTCAATTGATTATTAAAGTTTCAAAAATCCTTTAAAAATAAAAAGCATCTCGTAAGACCACGCCACAAATAAACATGTCGGGTTTTTACCTTACGATAGCTAAAACACTTTTTATAAAATTCTCTGATATTATAATAGTGTCTATTCACAAATACTTATTAAAATAGCTGAAATTGTTACATTATTAAATTCCAGCATACTAGCCACAAAAGTGGGTAATACAAACAAATACCGTACAAGGCACGTAGGAAGAATGGATTTCCAACGAATGACTAGGCACTGGGGTACCACCTATCACAGTACGTGGCCTAGATCACCGTACCGAGGAGTACGCCCGCTCCCCTGCAACACAAGGCCGGAACCATCCCTTACTGGATGATCCCGAATAAAATCACCCCACGGTTGGGATCAGCAACCGCACCACTAAGCCGAAATAAAAAGGGACATCTAGACAGGGATGACCTTACCCTCCAGTGGGAGCTACCCACGAAGCCTTGCTGCATAACCCCTGATTTTCAGTCATTCCCGGTTGATGAGGTTCGAGGCTAAACGATACCTTTTAGAGAACATATCCCTTAGAATGCACATCGTCCGCTGACGATGTTTCGCAAGCATTCGTCCATACAAGTCCGTCCTGGGTTTGAACGGAACCGAAGGCACTACTCCTACTACATCCATTTTTGGAAATATCCTCAGGATTAGTAGCGACTAGCCCTTGCACTTCACTGCTCCATCTTCGACTCCGAAATCGTTACACGAAACGTACAAACCGGATCGAAGTGGTATTCGAGTCTCCAGACCTAGAATCCCGGTATACGGAAACTCGATCCCGGTCTCTTCGAAACGATCAGCGCATTTGGCCAATATTGATAGTCGGTTATTTAACTATCAATTAACATCCACAAGCAACCATCACACAATAAATAATTTCCCACATTATTTATTTGCCCAAATATCTTCCCAAGATATATTTCCAAATTTTCAAAGCTCATTTGAAAACAATTTCAAACAGTTTCCGCTTACGGAATACATTTCCAAATAATTATTTCCACTGAATCACCAAGTACAAAATACTTTTAATTCTAAAATAATTTTAAAACACTTTACTATAAATATACTTTATAATATTGAAATTAAAAAAAAACTACTTTAATATCTTAACAAAATATATACTTAAGAAATATTTCAAATGAAACCACTTTACAAATATAAACTAAATTTCTCTTTTTAAAATACAATACCAAATCATTTTTATATAATTACTACAATAATAGATCTTTGAAAAATACTTACTTTAAAAATTAACATTTAGAAATAATCAATTTTCTAAAAACATGCTTTTTAAAACATACTTAAAACTTTTAACTTATATTTAAAATTGCTTTGAAAACGTACTTGGCTATCCAGAGAAATACACTTCTCATTTCCATCTTTTTTAAAAATAAATCAACATTTATTTTTAAACCAAACCATATCTTTTTATAAATTCCCACCTTGAATTTATATTCAAATATCCACTGATATTTTATTTTACTTTATAAACCCAGTTTATATCTCCAAAATCTCACTTCTCTTTTAAAATTCCAATTTTAAACAACTAAATCAATTTCTAATTGATTTTCCAATTTACTTTACTTTATTTTGAAATAAATTTCCTTTACTACTTCATTTATTTCAAAATACATTAACTTTTAGATTTATTCCTTTATTTGAGTTAAAACCCTTTTTAACTGAAAATACAAATTTTAAACTTCCAAAATTCCTTCTTTAGCCTTTAATTAAATTTAATCCTTACATTCAAAATAAATCCTTTATTCTTTAAATTTAATATCACTTTAGTTTAAAGTTAATATTTCCCTTGTTATTTCGAAATTCCCTTATTCCAATTCACTTGAATTATTTACTTAAAATTTACTCTTTTATTTCTTTCAAAATCCAATTCAATATATTTTGATAACTCCTTTTATTGAAATATTCAATCCAACCATATCATCCAATATTTCAATCATCAATAAAATCATCACAGGATATCAATATTCATAGAACAGAATATCAAATAATCTAAATAATTTTGAGGAATCCAGTTGGATCCCTCCAACCTGTTTCCCTGCATCCACAAACGTTAGCACAATACCAATTCCACTTCAAAGTGGAATATCGCGGTATATGGGATTTATATAAATCATCCGCTATTATGCGGCGCATAGGGTCTCATCCGCTATATAAATGCGGGAATATCAACAACTCAAATATATACATATGCCAATATGTATATATTGCTATATACTACTATATATATAATATAGCATATTCAATCAATGCAATCATCCAATCAATTATTTAAATTTAACCATTTAAATTTAAAATAAAATTCAACTGAGTGAGATTAACTCACCTTTGCTTTTTAATATGAAATCCAATCCCATCTTGACTTGTTCACTTCAGATTTTGACCTTGAATAAACAATTCACAATTTATTATTATTTGGACTTACCAAACAATTCATTACCGCTTAATTATTTTCCATTTTAAAATTTGAATTGACCAATAAATCATTCTACACAAATAAGTTGGGTTTAAACCAATAATTTATTTCGTTGAATAATTTAATTTAGACTAACTTTTCCTTAAAATCCTTTCTGTAACGAAAATAGTTAAATCTTCAACCCATTGATTTTAAAATTAAACAAATAAAAATATTCACTTTTATTTCCATCTTAAAATCACTTATACCTAAAAATCAAACCTTCATAAACCCTACAGCATTTTTTCAGTAAATAGAAAAATCCTCTGTTTTGTATAATAAATTATGTGTATACTTATATAGATTAACCTAGTTTATATTTCTGATTTATCTATGAATATTGGAAAAAACAATTATACCTCAGTGACTCTTCTCCCTCTCCTCGATGCGATCTGCGACCAAATCTTCATCATGAAACCCCTCGCTTCGTTCGACTACTACGAGTATCCCCAAGCCCAAATCTCCATGCGAACTCGTGGCAACTCCATCCTACTTCAGTCGCGAGCCGCCATCAAGAACACTACGACTTCGTACGCCCGAGATTCCCCTGCGATGACTCTACGGCGCAGCACCACGCCCTAGCCCGATCGAACTTCTCGATCTCGAGTTCGAATTGGCGGTAGAAGGAATAAGTCGCGACCCCCATATTCTCGTTCTCGACCTCTAATTCGACTGGAGATGAGGACGATTTCTTCCTGGCGATTTACGAATTGATTTGTAGAAGATGGAGGGAACGCGCTTGAATTTGGGAGGAGAAATAAGGTTCGCGATTTGCTTTAACAAACAGAGGGAAATTTCAATTTTCGTTAGTGGACTTAGGGAGGAAAGGGAAAAGTAAGCGATTTTAACTGAAGGGAGGAAGACTTCGAAATGAAGAAGGGATAAAGAAGTGTCGGCCATTGAATTTCTCTCGAAATTAAAACTTTGATTTTGATTTATCTGTATATTTTCTGTTTGTTTTAAACGAGCAGAGATGGAAGGGAATAGCGTGTTCGAGAAGGCAATGGAACGGGCTGGAAAAATATCTAGCTACAGCGTTTTGCTTATATTGTTTATATTAAATTTTCAATTTAATTCCAACGCGTTTGTATGTCGTACGCTCACACACCAACTCCAATTACTACGAAACTTGAAATCCGGTAATAATACAATATTACGGACCCAATGGAACTGGTTTCGTCGCATTCCGAGACTGTGCCTCGGACGGCTATTTTTAAATTCAATTTCAACGATATATTTTTAAAACTGAACAAAACTCTTTAAAATTCCATTTTAAAAGTTCTATCATCTTCAGTATTAACAATATAAATTTTCTGAACCTTTGAACTATTTTTAACAGGTTTTAAAATCAAGATTCAATATTTTACCCAATCCCGATAATTAAATTTAATAATTAATTATCTAAAGAAATACTGTATATTTGAAATTAAAGTTAAAATTTAACCTTCGGATATTTAAAATAAATTAAATATTCACATTTCAAATATACAAAAATTCCGGGTCGTCACATTCCTCCCCCCTTAAAAGAATTTCGTCCCCGAAATTACCAGTTAAGAAGAATGTCCCATTTCCCGTTAGCTATTCCCCAAATTCAAACAGTTTTAATAATACCCAAACAATCTTTTATTAATGATACTCTAATCATCTTTTAACTTCCCAACTTATTCATAAGTTCAACCCATATCACCTACTTATCAATTCAAATTTAAATTTGAATTCAAATTTTGAATTATCAAAATTTTCCAAAATTTTTCTAACTCCCTAAATTTTCGAAAAATTTAGCCAGCGTCTCCTTTGCGCGGCTAGCTCGGTACTACTACAAAATGGCTCTACGGCCTCCCAATCTCAAAAAGAAAACAAAAAGCCAAGTGGCTGGATCCAAAACCCAATCAAATTTCATATAGAAATTCAAATACATACCTTTTTTGTCGGGCCATTAAATTTTATCTTCTAAAATCAAAAAAAATCCCAATTTATCCATTGCTTTTATACACCTGTATATCCTATTAAGCAATAATATTCAATCACAAATTCCAAAGTCATTTTATACTTTTCTTTACAAATTTTCAATATTTGCTTTACTTAAGCCCGTACGATGCACATATATCATCCGTACGCAATATCACATTCGATCGCTCAATCGATCACACAATCTCACTTCCGAACTAGTATCGTCCACCCGACTTCCTAGTGCGGACTCAGATCTGGTTTCTTGATTAGAAACCGTCATTCTCCTTGCATAGTCACAAACTATGATAGAGAATATCCAGAATCAATCAACAATCCATATCCAGGTTCGCCGTCGAAAATCGAGTGAAAAATTCCAACTCGGATCGATATATCTATCCCGAAATTCTGTGTTCGAATCCGGATCAAATAGCTATGCGAATAAATAATATACGTACACCTTACGTATTAATTTCAATTGATTATCAGTTATATCAATTCTCTTTTATTCACATTCCTTTTTTGATTGTTATCCCCTTATTCACAACTATCCCATTTCACAACTTCAGTTTTAGTCTTCATTCAACTATTCACTTAGTATATATATATATTTCCATTCCAAAATTACTAAGTATATTTCCAATACCAATTTTCTTAAGAATTTCATTCTTCAATTCTTAAGTTCAATATAAATTTTTCTTATATTTATTTACTACTTCACCACTGAAGTGTATATATTCAAATTGAACTCCCATTTCATATAAATTTCAACTTACTTCAATTTACTACTTCATTTCAAATTTTTTTTTCCTTAAATTCAATTCATCTCCAACTTCCAAAAATTGAATTTTATTTAGCTCGAAAACAATCCAAGTTAATTCATTCAGTAACTATTTCTCAACTTATTTAAACCACTCTTCTGTTTGAGTCCAGTTTCCATTCAACCTTTACTTAAGTCAATAACTTAAGTTTATTTTCCATTTAACCAACCCTTTAAAGTTTATTTCCATCTTTCATTTGATTCTTATTTAATCAAATTCCATCCATTTATTTATTTAATATAAGTGGTTCATTCACTCAATCATTATGAATTTTATTTTCCATACTCAATGCATCTGGAATTATTTTATTAATAACCAGGTCATTTCCAATTTATTTCACTTATTTGGATTTCATTTGCAATTCAAACCATCACTATGTTAATCCAATTTCATTAACTCACAATTCAATTTCATTAACTAATTTATTATCTAATTAGTTCCTCCGCTGGTTAAAATTAAATACTTGCTTTTTAATTCCAAATATCACTTCACTTAATTATCTTAAGTTCAATTTATTCTATAATTCAAGTTTGGATTTATTTAAAAATTAAGATTACTCATCTTAGTCGTTTCCATTTGATAATTACAATTTAATTTCTATTCATAAGTTTCAACTTACTTACTTAAGATCTAGGACTATTCATTTAAGTCCATTTCCATCTTCAAATCAAATTTCAAATTATTACACTTAAGAACTTAAGAATATGAATTTCTTTATACAATTTTAAGCATTTTACATTACCTTTATATCCAATTCAATTCGACTTCAACTTACTTATATTTAATTCAATTTCAATTCTCAATTTTTTTTTATTTAACTTATCTTAAGTTAAATTCAAATATATTTTATTCACCTTCATATACTCGAATTAAATTTTAATTCTAGGATACAATTTTATACAAGTTTTACAATTCATTCACCTTCAAGTTCTCTAACTCTTTTATCTACCAGCTTATATTACTCATTGAGTTAATTTCATCTCATAATTATAATCCCAGAATTTAACTTTCATTCCTTTCTTATTTCAATCAACTTCATTCTATACTTTATATTGTTGATTCATTTAAATTTCCACATTTATATTTTAAATAGAATTCCCAGAATTCAATTGCCCGGTTTTATTTCAAAAACCATTTTGAATCCATAAATAACTCATACACATCTGGTATATCACATCAAATCCCAATTTCTAAAACAATCTGCTTTTACCAAACAATTTTCCCTTTTGAATTTCAAAACCAACCCAGTTCACAATTATTCCAACTTAAAACAGTTTGGTAGCAATTTCTCTTTGGAAACTCGAAAATAGACATCAATGATGCTGCAGTCATCACCGAAATTATTTTCCAGCGACCAAAAGAGAATTTAATGCTTTTATCACTCTAAACATTTCAAACATTTTTAAATCCCAAATCCCACCAGATTTCAATTCAATTTCAAAAATATTCATGAAATAATATCACTATTATTTCCCCAAAACCTTTAAAAACTATTTTTAAATCCAAAGGAATTTAAATCTTTCCCAAAACTTCAAATTCAAAATCCATCCAAATTTTTATATCCAAACATTACTCTGGA
The DNA here is from genome assembly GCA_030737815.1 of Allium fistulosum. Classification (NCBI taxonomy): domain Eukaryota; kingdom Viridiplantae; phylum Streptophyta; class Magnoliopsida; order Asparagales; family Amaryllidaceae; genus Allium; species Allium fistulosum. Next base: position 1,021,919,311 of record CM060908.1, read on the forward strand.
ATTCTATCACATTTTATTTCAAGTTATAAGTCACTTTTACCATTTACATTTACAAATTTCATTTGTTTATGAATTAATCTCATTTGATTATAAATCATATTTGTAATTCACATTTGTATATAAAGTTTATCTCAATTTATAAATTTCATTTATAGTCTATATTTCAAATTCCATTTTGTTATATAAATTTATTCTTTCATCTTTGGTTATACTTTTTCCAATTTCTGATTCAATTTTTACACAATGATGATAATAATTTAATATCATCACTTTCCAACAACCAAGCAACCAAATATATAATTTACAAAAGTTATCCTTTTATATATAAAAATAATTTGGGCAAAATTATTTCATTCACCCTATTTAAAACAATATTGTGTCGAACTATTCTATTCAAGTGTTTAGAAACCCTTTCGATACAGTTGTCCAGACTGTGCCGACGAAGGTTCATATGCCACTCAATAAATCAACCAACACAATATAAAACCATTTTATATTCACTAACAAATACGCGCTCATATCTATTAGTACTCTCAAAATTCCCACCAGAGCCAAGGTTATCGCTAGCCTAAGCTCTGATACCACTGTAACGTCCTAGGCTTTCTAACACGAAAAACCGGCCGGGGACATGTAGGGGTAAGAGTCTCCCGTTCGCCACCTAACGCAAAGCGAGAACCCCCTATCACGCTGTAATGTAGCAAACCCGATCCCGGTCTCTTCGAAACGATCAGCGCATTTGGCCAATATTGATAGTCGGTTATTTAACTATCAATTAACATCCACAAGCAACCATCACATAATAAATAATTTCCCACATTATTTATTTGCCCAAATATCTTCCCAAGATATATTTCCAAATTTTCAAAGCTCATTTGAAAACAATTTCAAACAGTTTCCGCTTACGGAATACATTTCCAAATAATTATTTCCACTGAATCACCAAGTACAAAATACTTTTAATTCTAAAATAATTTTAAAACACTTTACTATAAATATACTTTATAATATTGAAATTTAAAAAAAACTACTTTAATATCTTAACAAAATATATACTTAAGAAATATTTCAAATGAAACCACTTTACAAATATAAACTAAATTTCTCTTTTTAAAATACAATACCAAATCATTTTTATATAATTACTACAATAATAGATCTTTGAAAAATACTTACTTTAAAAATTAACATTTAGAAATAATCAATTTTCTAAAAACATGCTTTTTAAAACATACTTAAAACTTTTAACTTATATTTAAAATTGCTTTGAAAACGTACTTGGCTATCCAGAGAAATACACTTCTCATTTCCATCTTTTTTAAAAATAAATCAACATTTATTTTTAAACCAAACCATATCTTTTTATAAATTCCCACCTTGAATTTATATTCAAATATCCACTGATATTTTATTTTACTTTATAAACCCAGTTTATATCTCCAAAATCTCACTTCTCTTTTAAAATTCCAATTTTAAACAACTAAATCAATTTCTAATTGATTTTCCAATTTACTTTACTTTATTTTGAAATAAATTTCCTTTACTACTTCATTTATTTCAAAATACATTAACTTTTAGATTTATTCCTTTATTTGAGTTAAAACCCTTTTTAACTGAAAATACAAATTTTAAACTTCCAAAATTCCTTCTTTAGCCTTTAATTAAATTTAATCCTTACATTCAAAATAAATCCTTTATTCTTTAAATTTAATATCACTTTAGTTTAAAGTTAATATTTCCCTTGTTATTTCGAAATTCCCTTATTCCAATTCACTTGAATTATTTACTTAAAATTTACTCTTTTATTTCTTTCAAAATCCAATTCAATATATTTTGATAACTCCTTTTATTGAAATATTCAATCCAACCATATCATCCAATATTTCAATCATCAATAAAATCATCACAGGATATCAATATTCATAGAACAGAATATCAAATAATCTAAATAATTTTGAGGAATCCAGTTGGATCCCTCCAACCTGTTTCCCTGCATCCACAAACGTTAGCACAATACCAATTCCACTTCAAAGTGGAATATCGCGGTATATGGGATTTATATAAATCATCCGCTATTATGCGGCGCATAGGGTCTCATCCGCTATATAAATGCGGGAATATCAACAACTCAAATATATACATATGCCAATATGTATATATTGCTATATACTACTATATATATAATATAGCATATTCAATCAATGCAATCATCCAATCAATTATTTAAATTTAACCATTTAAATTTAAAATAAAATTCAACTGAGTGAGATTAACTCACCTTTGCTTTTTAATATGAAATCCAATCCCATCTTGACTTGTTCACTTCATATTTTGACCTTGAATAAACAATTCACAATTTATTATTATTTGGACTTACCAAACAATTCATTACCGCTTAATTATTTTCCATTTTAAAATTTGAATTGACCAATAAATCATTCTACACAAATAAGTTTGGTTTAAACCAATAATTTATTTCGTTGAATAATTTAATTTAGACTAACTTTTCCTTAAAATCCTTTCTGTAACGAAAATAGTTAAATCTTCAACCCATTGATTTTAAAATTAAACAAATAAAAATATTCACTTTTATTTCCATCTTAAAATCACTTATACCTAAAAATCAAACCTTCATAAACCCTACAGCATTTTTTCAGTAAATAGAAAAATCCTCTGTTTTGTATAATAAATTATGTGTATACTTATATAGATTAACCTAGTTTATAATTCTGATTTATCTATGAATATTGGAAAAAACAATTATACCTCAGTGACTCTTCTCCCTCTCCTCGATGCGATCTGCGACCAAATCTTCATCGTGAAACCCCTCGCTTCGTTCGACTACTGCGAGTATCCCCAAGCCCAAACCTCCACGCGAACTCGCGGCAACTCCATCCTACTTCAGTCGCGAGCCGCCATCAAGAACACTACGACTTCGTACGCCCGAGATTCCCCTGCGATGACTCTACGGCGCAGCACCACGCCCTTGCCCGATCGAACTTCTCGATCTCGAGTTCGAATTGGCGGTAGAAGGAATAAGTCGCGACCCCCATATTCTCGTTCTCGACCTCTAATTCGACTGGAGATGAGGACGATTTCTTCCTGGCGATTTACGAATTGATTTGCAGAAGATGGAGGGAACGCGGTTGAATTTGGGAGGAGAAATAAGGTTCGTGATTTGCTTTAACAAACAGAGGGAAATTTCAATTTTCGTTAGTGGACTTAGGGAGGAAAGGGAAAAGTAAGCGATTTTAACTGAAGGGAGGAAGACTTCGAAATGAAGAAGGGATAAAGAAGTGTCGGCCATTGAATTTCTCTAGAAATTAAAACTTTGATTTTGATTTATCTGTATATTTTCTGTTTGTTTTGAACGAGCAGAGATGGAAGGGAATAGCGTGTTCGAGAAGGCAATGGAACGGGCTGGAAAAATATCTAGCTACAGCGTTTTGCTTATATTGTTTATATTAAATTTTCAATTTAATTCCAACGCGTTTGTATGTCGTACGCTCACACACCAACTCCAATTACTACGAAACTTGAAATCCGGTAATAATACAATATTACGGACCCAATGGAACTGGTTTCGTCGCATTCCGAAACTGTGCCTCGGACGGCTATTTTTAAATTCAATTTCAACGATATATTTTTAAAACTGAACAAAACTCTTTAAAATTCCATTTTAAAAGTTCTATCATCTTCAGTATTAACAATATAAATTTTCTGAACCTTTGAACTATTTTTAAAAGGTTTTAAAATCAAGATTCAATATTTTACCCAATCCCGATAATTAAATTTAATAATTAATTATCCAAAGAAATACTGTATATTTGAAATTAAAGTTAAAATTTAACCTTCGGATATTTAAAATAAATTAAATATTCACATTTCAAATATACAAAAATTCGGGGTCGTCACATAATATATCACATAAATTAATACATAGTATCATATACATCAGAGTTACACAGATAGTACTTCACATACTAGACAGTTATAAACACCTGTCTAGTTAATACAACTCACACATCATAGAGATACAACACAGCGGAATATAGAATAAACTCTAATCACAGCGGAATCACTATATATCTACACGCTGAAGCCTCCTGCTCCATTGCTCCTCCAGACTTCGTCAAAGCTAAACCTGAATCCCTTGACTACCCGTAAAAATTTGGGTACCCGAGAGTTTATGAAAAACAGAGATAAACTTCGGGTCAGACATGGGTCTGGTATGAGTAACAGGTTAAAGTTGCTTAACTTTGAAAATCCTTTGCAAACAAAGGTATCACGTAAGACTCCCCACAAATAAACATGGGTAAGTTTTTACCTTACGCTAACCAAAACATTTGATAGGAAATCCAGTGATATTATAATAGTGTCTAGGGTTTTCAAGTAAATATGAAATAGCTGAAATTGTTACATGATTAAATTCCAGCATACTAGGTATACAATCAAAACCGTACGGTCTCGTAGGAAGAATGGGTTTCCATCAATGGCTGGGCTACTGGGGTACCGCCCGTCACAGTACGTGGCCTAGATCACCGTACCGAGGAGTACGCCCGCTCCCCTGCAACACAAGGCCGGACCCATCCCTTACTGGACAGTTCCAAATAAGATCACCCCACAGTTGGCGCGACCAACCGTACACTAAACCGAAATAAATAGGGACATCTAGACAGGGGTAAACCTTACTCTCAAGTAGGGGCCACCCACGAAGCCTTGCTGCACCTCCCCTGTTTTAGCCATTCCCGGTTGATGAGGCTTGAGGTCACGGTTACCTGAATAGAACTCATCACTTAGAATGCTCATCGCCCACCTGACGATGTTCTGAAAGCATTCGATCCATACAAGTTCGTTCCGGGTTCGAACGAAACCGAAGGCATTATCTCGTTACACTCGTATTGGAATCACCCTCAGAGTTAACGACAATAACCCTTGCATTCTGAATCACCATCTCGAATCTATAAGTACTATCTTCGTCAAACTCATTACGGAATCACCCACAGAGTTATACTGACGAATAGTTCTTATACCTCGAGTCTTCACTTGCTCCATTTGAATTTCACGACCTAACGTTATTTTGGATCGATGTGGTATTCGGGTCTCCAGACCTGGAATCCCGGTATACGGAAACCCGATCCCGGTCTCATCGAAATCCAAAACGTGTCTTTTAAGGCCAAGTTGTTTTAAAGGTTTAAAACAATTTAATTCAATTATCTATATCAACACAGATAGATAAAACACAATATCACAGATGGATAATCACATATCAGCATAATGGATAATCTATGATATCACACCAACAGATAATCAATATTATCATCCATATCACAACAGATATTACTTATCTCATATCTGAGATCATATCAATCAATGGGAATCTATAACAATCATCAGACATAGGCAAGGATAATAATCATATCATTGATAATCAATTTAAAATGAATTAAATTAACTACCTTATCCTTAATTAATTTAAAGTAAATTAAATTAATTACTTCATCATTATTAAACTTGCTTATTACCATTAACTAATTAACAATCAATTAATTAATTCCCATCCCATTATTCATTTAATTAATCATTTCCGATTAATTTTCTTTTTTTACATTCAAGTAATTATTCTCAATTTATTTCACAGATTCATTACTTTGAACCAAATATAGAAATTTACCTTAACACTACTTCATTTCTTGATTAACTATAGTTAATTATATTGCTTAATTAATTATTAATAAATTTCTTCATTTATTAATTATTCCAAATAAATCCATTTTAAATTCCAATATTAATTATAAAAATTAATAATCTCAAATTTCATTTCCAGTTTAATTAATTACATCAAGTAATTAATCTTTAATTAAACCACAATATTAATCACCCTTGATTAATTCCAATCTAGTAATTAACTCCTTTAATTACTTCATTAATTGTCCAATAATTTATTATCTCTAATTAATTCTTTGATTTATTTATACAAAGTAATTATACTCAAATTACTTTATTTACCACATTATCCCATTAATTACATCCTGTAATTAAACATCAAATACTTCTCTAAGTAATCATACTTATCACATCATCAATTTGATTTATCCAAATTAATTAACCCAAATAAATAAAATTACTAAATAAATTCAAATGAGTAATTAATTCTTAATTACTTCCCATTCAATTTAATTTACTTTAACAGTTACAAATGTTGATTTTTAATTAATTAATCCAATTAACAATCAATAATCAATTATATTGATTAATTATAAAATAATCCAGTTAACAGCCTTTATTTTCTTCTATCTAATTACTTATTCTAAGAAATTAACTTATTAATCATTAATAAGTTTAAAATTACCATTTATAAATTAATTAAAGTCTCGTCTATGACCTTAATAATATATTAACTACTTCACTAAGCGATTTCACTAAATTAATTATAAGTGATGTTCTTTAAATTATTTACATTAATTAATCACTCTATTAATCCTCACTTAATCTTTAATTAATTTATTTCTTAATTACATTCATTTCCACTAATTATTTCATTTATTAATTTATCCTTAATTACAAATGGTAATTGACCTTAAATTTTAATTTATTAATTAATTATCCTTAATTAATCTCAACATAACTAATTAAAAATAAATTAGTATTTATATTCCATACTTATTCAAATTATTTACTTCATTAAAACCAAATTTAGAAATAAATCTTGAAATATAATTTAATTTAAACAAAGCAATTCAAACATTATATTTTAATATATTTAAAGTCTTTGAAAAACCATTTTAAACATGTTAAGACAAATTAAACAAAGATTTACTTAAAACTTGTTTTAAATACCTTAAAAACTTGTCCATGCTTAAAATTTTACAACCAAGATATGATCTGCTGTAAATTTTCAAAACCCAGGTTACTTAAATAAACAACCCGAGTAAACCCCACAAAAAACCACGAGCCTGTCCCGAGTTTCTTCCCACCCTCGTCTGCTTCGAGTCTTACACGATGGAAACGCGATCACGAACTCGAGTGACCTCGTCTTCCCCAACTCTTCGAACTTCCAGTGCACACGAAAGATCACCGTGCACATGCACATCGATCCCGATCATCGACGATCACCACCACAACCATCGACATGACGACCCCGACCCTCTTGATCCTCTCGACCACCCTGATCGGCGAATTTCCTACTGCAACGAAATCGAGCCTCACAGCACTCATCAGGATTTAACTCGAACTACTAAACTCGTCTATCGACGACGATCACGTCGACTGGAAACCCCGGCCTTCCTTCCAGAGCAACACAACACTTCAACTTCGCGATCCCTCACCACGAGTTCGAGCTCAGTGCGCCATAGTCGACGAGATCATCTCGACACCCTCCCAGACAAAACATAACAACTAAACCCTACTTTATTCAAATTCCGATGCCACGGCAAACGATAGAAGCTTCCACTATTTTCTCATGATCTACAATCTCCAAGCTACCCTTGAAGTCAACCCCGATAAACCGAGACCTGCCAATCACCGGCAATCGACGAAAAACTCCAAAATGCTCAACTCGAGATATCCCATTGTTTAACAAATTAAAAATCATGCGAAGTATATTAAAATTCGTGATTTGCAATCACGAATCCATTTATGTAATTCAAATCAAAAATCAAGGTTGTTGATTTTTAACAGTAAATTGGGTTCCACTGTCATTCCTCTTTTTAAAGTTTATTTGTTGAATTAAAAATCTTGAGACTATTTTTAAAATTATCTTCATCTCCTAACAAACCTTTTTCATTTACATATCAAAGTCAAATATAGATGTTATGGTGAGATTTTGAATTTTAATATCAATCCAGAACATGAAATAAGAACAGAGCATGATAAACAGACATCCAGATACATACACACATATACCAGATACATCACAAAGGAAAGCATTTCATAATAACTTAATATATAGATTTAAAATATATGTTACTCACCAGGATTTTTAAAGAACAGAGTATAGTTTGTTTTAGCAACAGACTTCACCATTTTCAAGCTGGAGCCTTTCCTCCCACTTGATTCCCTTTTGTATTGAACTTCTGGTTGTTGTAGAGTGTTTTATGTTGTAGAATCTTTGTTTTAGGATTTTAAATGAAGCTTTGATCTCAGTTTTTACTTGGCTCGAAAGAAATGGAAAGGTGATAAGAGAAAAATAGCTTACAGGTTGATGTTATAACAAGCTACAGGGTAACATCATTTTTCTTATGCAAAACAATATCCACGTTTGTACAAATTTCAGAGATTTTTTTTAAAAAGATGGAGGCTGAAATCGTGAGTTTATGTACTAGAGAAGATATTTGCCTTACTAGCATTTAATGCTATTTCTACTTTGATGTTTCATTTTCTTATATTATTTTTTTTGCTTAGCTTCACTCACAAGCTACAAAAATATTATACTTTGCTAATTTCTTTTGATTCTTTTTGTTGCTCTTAGATCTGTAGGCAGGTTCGAACACTTATTTATGCTTGCTTCCTTCTAAATGTTTTGACTGTGCAGATTATAAGGCTGGGAAGTGGAAAATCATTCTTATGCTATACTTTCTTGTTTTCCATTTGAATTGATAGAAATATCAATGAATGTTATTCTCTTTTGAATTGTAAATCGAAATATTATTTAAATGTCTAGTGTTAGTGTTATAATTTACAACTATCAATTTTACTTATGTATATATTTTACTTGTTGCTTTATCATAGTTTACACTTAACATTTGTTTTGTTTATTTGTTTTATTGTTAGTCATGTCAATTTAACATGTATATCTATTTTTATTAATATTCTAAAAACTCATTTATCACGTTTAAAATAATTAAACAAAAGATATTATCTCCTATATTTAAATTACTTATTTACAAAATATACACCAATGTAACATTTGACAAGAATTAAATTTGAAACTTATATATATTTTTAAATTATATAATAACAAACTATACTTTAAAAGAAAAGGAAATAAAAATTCTTTTGTTAACAATTATAAATTTAAACCAAAGTCAGAAATAAGTTCAAAACAATTTTAAACATTTATCTCAAATATTTAAAATCATATATCTACTTATTAAATAGCTTTAAAAAGTAATTTCAAAATAAATAAAAATTTCCAAATCACCAGAATATATATATATTAGAAATTGAAAACAAAATTTATCAATTAATTTTAAAACAGAATTTCCCTATCTACGATATATGCCAATATATATTCGTTATAACAGAAAAACATTTATTAGTTTTAAAAGATATAATTCACCAATATGATATTTATCAGAAGAAAATATCAATTCAAGTTTATAATTCAAAAATATATCAAATTAATTTAATATTTAATATAAATTATTAAATTGATATTGCTCGAAATTCCGGGTCGTCACATTCCTCCCCCCTTAAAAGAATTTCGTCCCCGAAATTTAAAACAAAGGTAATTTAATATTTTATTTAAAATTTAATTTAAAACACATGCATAATCAATCAATGCTAACAACCATAGCATCCAATCAACAAATCTATCTATCCAAACAAAAATCTGGACCAGATTCTCTCGAGTTTCCCCGAGTACAAATACCGGGTTACTCGCTCTATAGAATCCAAATAGGCAATATCTCTAAGCTACCGAGCTCCTACTCCTCTAGGTCTATAAAACAAGATAGGATATCAGACTACAAATAAGTCAGACTCACAACCAAAACTTCCTGAACTGCTGGTTCCCAAAACCAGAGATAGAATCTTACACATACTCCCTCAGAAATATGTGAAACACAACGAATTCCAGCTATCCCAACTGGCAATTCACTCCAGATGAACAACCACTAAACTTTTCCAGAACACAGAGAAAAATCCAGAACACCTCGGAGCTAATTTCCCAGACTTACCAAACTATACAGCTCCTTCGATCAGAGAAACTTACTCAAAATCAACTTTCCGATTCTGAAATCCAAATTCCTTCGTCCCCTATCCACCAAACTTTTCGGACGATTCAAATCTGCTTCATCACTATCAATCAGCTAAACCTCTGCTGATGCCTTCCAGAACAATCTGAATTCAAAAACAATCCAGTAGACGATCTTCTCCCTATCAACCAAAATCAGGAACACAATCCCTACCATCACCCGTAGAAAACAACTTCTCCTTTCCCAGAAAAGAAAAACAGATGCACTCCCGACTGCTTCCGCTGCACAACTCTGATATGGGTAGAAGAAAATATAGATGATTCACACAAGCACAAACCTTCCATGATACCAACTGTGATGGACCTAGGCTTTGCAACCATCAGTCAGTAATCACAACTGGTCTCTCCTACCGTCCTGGAAATATGGTTTAACAGATTTATAAAGAGAAAACTCAGAGGTCCCTCCAAAACCATCCTACTACTAAGCTGAACCATCGGTACCACTCTGGAATATAGTCGATACCAAACTAAATCTCCAGATGTTAACAAAACACTGACTTCCATCCATTACCACTCAATTATAAATTCATTTGTTTATTCATAAATTTAGTTTTCAACAAATAAATTTTGTTTCCAACACTTATTACTTCCAGTCCACTTTAACTAATTCTACACTTCACTTTCATTTGACATGATTTAGTTACATTCCAATTTAATTCAAACTTTAAGTTGTCCAAACCCATTTATTTATTCCACAACATTTTATATTTACTTCCAGAGTTTAAGCAATTTCCAAAGTACAAAATCACCTTTGAAATCAACTATATCCAAAATTCTTTGGCAATTCAAATATTCTTTTGAATTTCAAAACCAAACCCAGTTCGCAAACAATTCCAATTTGAAATAATTTGATAGCAAACTTTTCTCTCTCGGAAATTCGAAAATGAACATCGATTATGCTGCAGTCATCACCGACGTTATTTTCTAACAACCGAAAGAGTTCAAATGCTTTTATTTCCTTTAAACATCTCAAATATTTTTAAATTTTAAATCTTTCCAGATTTCAAATCCAACTCAAAAATATCCTTGAAATAATACCATATTTTTTTCAGAACCTTTGAAAACACTTCCAAATCCAAAAGAATTTAAATTTTCTCAAAATTCCAGATCCATCCAATTTCTATTCAAACATTACCCTGGAATTTTATTTCAATTTCAATTGCAAATCACATTTATAATTCACATTTACAAAATTCCATTTGGTTATATGAATTTATTTCTTGACTATTGATTAAATTCCAATTCTTATTAAATTTTCCCAATGACAATGATAATCGTTCAATATTATCATTTCCTAACAATCAAGCAACCATACATAACTATAAAAATTTTCGAAAAATCATTTCTTTTATATACAAAAATAATTTGGGTAAAATTATTTCATTTACCCTATTTTAAAACAATATTGTGTCGGTTTATCTTGTTAAGAGTTTAGAAATTCCTATCGATATTGTGGCGTCCCACACACCGATCAAAATCTATAAACACCTAACCGATAAGTCAACACAATATAAAACAATTTTATATTCACTAACAAATACGCTCTCTCAGGAAAGAAATCACTTAAGAGCCTAGGTACTCGCTCAACCTAGTGCTCTGATACCACCTGTAGCGACCCGACCTCCTATGCCCAGGAAATCGTATCGTTTTGAAGAAAAGAAAGAGGTGAGAAAGTAGAAAAGAAAGAGAAGAAGAAGAAACAACATCAGAATCTCAACAGCGGAACGAATAAAATATAATATATCACATAAATTAATACATAGTATCATATACATCAGAGTTACACAGATAGTACTTCACATACTAGACAGTTATAAACACCTGTCTAGTTAATACAACTCACACGTCATAGAGATACAACACAGCGGAATATAGAATAAACTCTAATCACAGCGGAATCACTATATATCTACACGCTGAAGCCTCCTGCTCCATTGCTCCTCCAGACTTCGTCAAAGCTAAACCTGAATCCCTTGACTACCCGTAAAAATTTGGGTACCCGAGAGTTTATGAAAAACAGAGATAAACTTCGGGTCAGACATGGGTCTGGTATGAGTAACAGGTTAAAGTTGCTTAACTTTGAAAATCCTTTGCAAACAAAGGTATCACGTAAGACTCCCCACAAATAAACATGGGTAAGTTTTTACCTTACGCTAACCAAAACATTTGATAGGAAATCCAGTGATATTATAATAGTGTCTAGGGTTTTCAAGTAAATATGAAATAGCTGAAATTGTTACATGATTAAATTCCAGCATACTAGGTATACAATCAAAACCGTACGGTCTCGTAGGAAGAATGGGTTTCCATCAATGGCTGGGCTACTGGGGTACCGCCCGTCACAGTACGTGGCCTAGATCACCGTACCGAGGAGTACGCCCGCTCCCTTGCAACACAAGGCCGGACCCATCCCTTACTGGACAGTTCCAAATAAGATCACCCCACAGTTGGCGCGACCAACCGTACACTAAACCGAAATAAATAGGGACATCTAGACAGGGGTAAACCTTACTCTCAAGTGGGGGCCACCCACGAAGCCTTGCTGCACCTCCCCTGTTTTAGCCATTCCCGGTTGATGAGGCTTGAGGTCACGGTTACCTGAATAGAACTCATCACTTAGAATGCTCATCGCCCACCTGACGATGTTCTGAAAGCATTCGATCCATACAAGTTCGTTCCGGGTTCGAACGAAACCGAAGGCATTATCTCGTTACACTCGTATTGGAATCACCCTCAGAGTTAACGACAATAACCCTTGCATTCTGAATCACCATCTCGAATCTATAAGTACTATCTTCGTCAAACTCATTACGGAATCACCCACAGAGTTATACTGACGAATAGTTCTTATACCTCGAGTCTTCACTTGCTCCATTTGAATTTCACGACCTAACGTTATTTTGGATCGATGTGGTATTCGGGTCTCCAGACCTGGAATCCCGGTATACGGAAACCCGATCCCGGTCTCATCGAAATCCAAAACGTGTCTTTTAAGGCCAAGTTGTTTTAAAGGTTTAAAACAATTTAATTCAATTATCTATATCAACACAGATAGATAAAACACAATATCACAGATGGATAATCACATATCAGCATAATGGATAATCTATGATATCACACCAACAGATAATCAATATTATCATCCATATCACAACAGATATTACTTATCTCATATCTGAGATCATATCAATCAATGGGAATCTATAACAATCATCAGACATAGGCAAGGATAATAATCATATCATTGATAATCAATTTAAAATGAATTAAATTAACTACCTTATCCTTAATTAATTTAAAGTAAATTAAATTAATTACTTCATCATTATTAAACTTGCTTATTACCATTAACTAATTAACAATCAATTAATTAATTCCCATCCCATTATTCATTTAATTAATCATTTCCGATTAATTTTCTTTTATTACATTCAAGTAATTATTCTCAATTTATTTCACAGATTCATTACTTTGAACCAAATATAGAAATTTACCTTAACACTACTTCATTTCTTGATTAACTATAGTTAATTATATTGCTTAATTAATTATTAATAAATTTCTTCATTTATTAATTATTCCAAATAAATCCATTTTAAATTCCAATATTAATTATAAAAATTAATAATCTCAAATTTCATTTACAGTTTAATTAATTACATCAAGTAATTAATCTTTAATTAAACCACAATATTAATCACCCTTGATTAATTCCAATCTAGTAATTAACTCCTTTAATTACTTCATTAATTGTCCAATAATTTGTTATCTCTAATTAATTCTTTGATTTATTTATACAAAGTAATTATACTCAAATTACTTTATTTACCACATTATCCCATTAATTACATCCTGTAATTAAACATCAAATACTTCTCTAAGTAATCATACTTATCACATCATCAATTTGATTTATCCTAATTAATTAACCCAAATAAATCAAATTACTAAATAAATTCAAATGAGTAATTAATTCTTAATTACTTCCCATTCAATTTAATTTACTTTAACAGTTACAAATGTTGATTTTTAATTAATTAATCCAATTAACAATCAATAATCAATTATATTGATTAATTATAAAATAATCCAGTTAACAGCCTTTATTTTCTTCTATCTAATTACTTATTCTAAGAAATTAACTTATTAATCATTAATAAGTTTAAAATTACCATTTATAAATTAATTAAAGTCTCGTCTATGACCTTAATAATATATTAACTGCTTCACTAAGCGATTTCACTAAATTAATTATAAGTGATGTTCTTTAAATTATTTACATTAATTAATCACTCTATTAATCCTCACTTAATCTTTAATTAATTTATTTCTTAATTACATTCATTTCCACTAATTATTTCATTTATTAATTTATCCTTAATTACAAATGGTAATTGACCTTAAATTTTAATTTATTGATTAATTATCCTTAATTAATCTCAACATAACTAATTAAAAATAAATTAGTATTTATATTCCATACTTATTCAAATTATTTACTTCATTAAAACCAAATTTAGAAATAAATCTTGAAATATAATTTAATTTAAACAAAGCAATTCAAACATTATATTTTAATATATTTAAAGTCTTTGAAAAACCATTTTAAACATGTTAAGACAAATTAAACAAAGATTTACTTAAAACTTGTTTTAAATACCTTAAAAACTTGTCCATGCTTAAAATTTTACAACCAAGATATGATCTGCTGTAAATTTTCAAAACCCAGGTTACTTAAATAAACAACCCGAGTAAACCCCACAAAAAACCACGAGCCTGTCCCGAGTTTCTTCCCACCCTCGTCTGCTTCGAGTCTTACACGATAGAAACGCGATCACGAACTCGAGTGACCTCGTCTTCCCCAACTCTTCGAACTTCCAGTGCACACGAAAGATCACCGTGCACATGCACATCGATCCCGATCATCGACGATCACCACCACAACCATCGACATGACGACCCCGACCCTCTTGATCCTCTCGACCACCCTGATCGGCGAATTTCCTACTGCAACGAAATCGAGCCTCACAGCACTCATCAGGATTTAACTCGAACTACTAAACTCGTCTATCGACGACGATCACGTCGACTGGAAACCCCGGCCTTCCTTCCAGAGCAACACAACACTTCAACTTCGCGATCCCTCACCACGAGTTCGAGCTCGGTGCGCCATAGTCGACGAGATCATCTCGACACCCTCCCAGACAAAACATAACAACTAAACCCTACTTTATTCAAATTCCGATGCCACGGCAAACGATAGAAGCTTCCACTATTTTCTCATGATCTACAATCTCCAAGCTACCCTTGAAGTCAACCCCGATAAACCGAGACCTGCCAATCACCGGCAATCGACGAAAAACTCCAAAATGCTCAACTCGAGATATCCCATTGTTTAACAAATTAAAAATCATGCGAAGTATATTAAAATTCGTGATTTGCAATCACGAATCCATTTATGTAATTCAAATCAAAAATCAAGGTTGTTGATTTTTAACAGTAAATTGGGTTCCACTGTCATTCCTCTTTTTAAAGTTTATTTGTTGAATTAAAAATCTTGAGACTATTTTTAAAATTATCTTCATCTCCTAACAAACCTTTTTCATTTACATATCAAAGTCAAATATAGATGTTATGGTGAGATTTTGAATTTTAATATCAATCCAGAACATGAAATTAGAACAGAGCATGATAAACAGACATCCAGATACATACACACATATACCAGATACATCACAAAGGAAAGCATTTCATAATAACTTAATATATAGATTTAAAATATATGTTACTCACCAGGATTTTTAAAGAACAGAGTATAGTTTGTTTTAGCAACAGACTTCACCATTTTCAAGCTGGAGCCTTTCCTCCCACTTGATTCCCTTTTGTATTGAACTTCTGGTTGTTGTAGAGTGTTTTATGTTGTAGAATCATTGTTTTAGGATTTTAAATGAAGCTTTGATCTCAGTTTTTACTTGGCTCGAAAGAAATGGAAAGGTGATAAGAGAAAAATAGCTTACAGGTTGATGTTATAACAAGCTACAGGGTAACATCATTTTTCTTATGCAAAACAATATCCACGTTTGTACAAATTTCAGAGATTTTTTTTAAAAAGATGGAGGCTGAAATCGTGAGTTTATGTACTAGAGAAGATATTTGCCTTACTAGCATTTAATGCTATTTGTACTTTGATGTTTCATTTTCTTATATTTTTTTTTGCTTAGCTTCACTCACAAGCTACAAAAATATTATACTTTGCTAATTTCTTTTGATTCTTTTTGTTGCTCTTAGATCTGTAGGCAGGTTCGAACACTTATTTATGCTTGCTTCCTTCTAAATGTTTTGACTGTGCAGATTATAAGGCTGGGAAGTGGAAAATCATTCTTATGCTATACTTTCTTGTTTTCCATTTGAATTGATAGAAATATCAATGAATGTTATTCTCTTTTGAATTGTAAATCGAAATATTATTTAAATGTCTAGTGTTAGTGTTATAATTTACAACTATCAATTTTACTTATGTATATATTTTACTTGTTGCTTTATCATAGTTTACACATAACATTTGTTTTGTTTATTTGTTTTATTGTTAGTTATGTCAATTTAACATGTATATCTATTTTTATTAATATTCTAAAAACTCATTTATCATGTTTAAAATAATTAAACAAAAGATATTATCTCCTATATTTAAATTACTTATTTACAAAATATACACCAATGTAACATTTGACAAGAATTAAATTTGAAACTTATATACATTTTTAAATTATATAATAACAAACTATACTTTAAAAGAAAAGGAAATAAAAATTCTTTTGTTAACAATTATAAATTTAAACCAAAGTCAGAAATAAGTTCAAAACAATTTTAAACATTTATCTCAAATATTTAAAATCATATATCTACTTATTAAATAGCTTTAAAAAGTCATTTCAAAATAAATAAAAATTTCCAAATCACCAGAATTTATATATATATTAGAAATTGAAAACAAAATTTATCAATTAATTTTAAAACAGAATTTCCCTATCTACGATATATGCCAATATATATTCGTTATAACAGAAAAACATTTATTAGTTTTAAAAGATATAATTCACCAATATGATATTTATCAGAAGAAAATATCAATTCAAGTTTATAATTCAAAAATATATCAAATCAATTTAATATTTAATATAAATTATTAAATTGATATTGCTCGAAATTCCGGGTCGTCACAATGGCAAGTCGCGACTTGATGAAGTTTTGGTTTCGATCGCGGCTCAGATGGAAGCTGGGGGTTTGCAAGTCGAGTTCGCTGCAGACAGCGACGTGGAGGCTGGAATGTCGAGCAGTGATGGCCGGTGTTCTTTGCGTTCAACAGTAAGGTATTTACGATTTATCAGATTCAATTTAAAAATTGAACATAAATTTATATATATATACACACACAAATAAACACTCTTGTATATTTTAATGTAGACGTTTATGGGAAAAACAGAAAATTTATACAGTAAGGATATATATAGATACATTTTTAAAACACTGTTAAGTTTTAAAATCAACATATTAAATGAGGTTTTAGTTTAAAGAAATAGGAAGGTTAGTTTGGAAATTTAAATAGTTAGTTTTAAATTTAAATTTGATAAATTGTTGAAAACAATCTGTGAAAAAAAAATTAAAAGAAATTGGTTAAGTAAATAAATAGAATGATAATTTAAGTAGTTCGATTTATTTTGGATATTGATAAATTGTATGAAATTATTTATACAAGGTCAAATCGGGAAAACCAAATCAGGATTAAAGTGAATGGCAAACGGAAATAAAAGCTAAGGTGAGATTTTTTTTCTCACTCAAAACAAATTTTGGTATTACAGTTATTGATTTGACTGATATGATTGCTATTGGATGTGATATTATATATAGTAGGATATATCTATTATATATATAGCAATATATACATATTGGCATATGTATATATTGGATTGATGATTTCCCGCCTCGTATAGCGGATGAGACCCTATTGCGCCGTTAGTAAGCGGATTATTTTTATAAAACCCATATACCGCGATATTGCACCTCGAAGTGGAATTGGTATTGTGCTAACGTCTGTGGATGCAGGGAAACAGGTTGGAGGGATCCAACTGGATTCCTCACCAGTATTTATTTATTTACAGATATTGATGTATATTCTGTTATCATATTGATATATGATATTGAATGTTGTGATGGACTAATTGATGCGTTGCATCATCGGATTCAAGTTTTGAAGTTTTAAAATAACGATTTTAACTTTAAAAGAGATTTTTAAAGTGATTATTTGAAAGTATACGTTTTCTAAATTTTTGAATTGATTTACTTTAAATAAATAAATGTTATAAATTTAAAGTTATGGAAATTATAATGTTTGTGAAATACAAAAGATGATTTTTGAAATAAATAGTTAACTAATCTATAAAATAGTTTAAATTGGATTTTTGAATTATAAAAAAAACGATGTATGTACAAGATGCACAAAATTGATATTTATCAATTAAGATGATTGGAATTTAAAACGAGTTTTTATATGTGTTAGATAGAAAACTTATAGAATTATAAATTGGGAAGATAGAAAATTTATAGAATTATAAGTTGTAAAGATAGGAAATTTATAGAATTATAAATTGTGAAGATTTGAAGTTTATAGATTTATAAATTTTGAAGTTTATAGATTTATAAAGTATGAAGTTATAAAATAATGGAATTGTAGAATAGAAGATTTATAAGAAATTTACTTATAAATTGGATTTTTGCCTTCAAATGAAATATTGATCGAAATTGTTAATAAAGAAGATTTATAAATCAAAGTTGTTATAAAAGAGAAACAGAATTAATAAACGTGTTTATAAATTCAAAATCAATTGAGTTTGATAAATTGAATATAGAAGATTATTAAACAAGATATATTCGCGATTTTGGATAGCGAATTTCTATTGGAATAAAATGTGTAGAGATGATTGAAATTTGGTTAAGTGAATTATATTCACGATTTTGGACAGTGAATATATTATTAAATAAAAATGGATTTATTTTTGAAGAAGTGATATAAAAAATGAAGTTAATAGTTTTAAAAGATGTTTTTAAAATGTATTATGAATCGAAAGCATAGATTTCAACACTTGTTATTGAAATAGATGTTTTCGAGAAATTTAAGGAAATGGTGGACTATAACACTGTTGTTATAGTGAATGATTTCCGAAAGGAAATATTTTTTTTTATAGTATTGGGATTTACATATCTATCTTAATTTTCGAATCCCTATACTAGTGATTTTGAGTCGTCGTAACGATGTTTTACGTAACATTCGTTTTGACTCAAATAAATGTTGTCAAAGTAAATGATTTCCTTAAATAATGAAATATATACTTAATTTGATTTAAGTATATTGAATATTTTCAAATGTTGAAAATAAATAATTTGTGATATAGTTATTATTAAATAAGTATGGAAATGCTTTTCCAAAACGAAATGAAACGTTTTTGAGAATTAATCTTTGTAAAGATAAATTGAAATTGAATATTGAAATCAATTTGAAAATCGTATATCAGTAGATATTTTGAAATATAAATTCACTATGGAATTTATAAAGGAAACTGAAACTGTTTAGAAAAATAAATATTGATTTATTTTTGAAGTGTGGAAATTATATATCTAGTAAAGATATTTTTGAAGATAAAATAATTTGGGAAAATTATTTGGAATCTGATGATGTTGCGCATCTTTATTGATAGTTAAATAACCGACTATCAATAATTACCTTAGATAGGTATTTGTTGTGAATTGGATGAATTTGAATGCAACACTTATTTTTAAATAAGCGCTCACTATTCGGGTTAACCGGGAAAGGACCATGGGGTCATATAACCCATTCCGAATATGTGATACGTCGTAATGAATTGCATTTGAAGACCGGTGTTGAAGACCGAATATTTTTTAAAACGGAAGGATTACCGTCGAGTTACTCTACATCGGCTGATCTCCGGTTTAGAGGTTTTATCACCCTTAGTGACGGGAAGTCCGGACGTGATTAGAAATTTATCCGGATGTGCAAGGGCTTCGTGAGAAGTGCCTTCGGTTCTGTTCGATCCCGGAACAGACTTGTATGGATTGTGTGTCTAACGTTACAATTTGAGATATAAAGCTGATTTCTTTCAAATACATTTCTGTTGGTGGCGGAGAATTTATTCTCTTAGCTTAACACCCTTCTCTGAGACGTACGAGCTCAGAGGTTATGTAGTTGAAATTTATCAGCGATATATCCTAATTTGGTAACGTGGCATACTGAGTGTTGCTGTGAAATGATCAGTGTTTGATCATTTGCGATATGATCATTTGTTTGATCTTATATCTTTGTGATCATAGGTTGATCATTTGTTTGACCCGAAGCAGGGCTTTGTAGAAAGCGTAGCTTTGTGGACGAGACTTCATCGAGCCTCACACCCCGGAAATGGTCGAAACAGGAAGGATGCGGCAAGGTTCTAGGGAGTAGCGCCCCTTAGTGTATGTCATTCCTTCTGGATAAAGGTGGTATCATGGTATGGAGCCCAGATACTTAACCTCTGTGGTTGCTGCAAATTTATTACTTTGTGGTAGTTGCGAATCGGGGATCCTCGGGAAGATCGGTGACGATCGGGGGATGGCATACGCGTGTCAGTAGTTACCTATTTTTGCAGAGGTAACCCGGCCTTGTGTTGGCAGAGATCCGGTTAGGTTCTCGGGTCGTCTATTCCAGGGACGTACCCATCGTGGAAAAGGAAGTTCCTTAGCCTGACCATTTGTTGGAAATCCAAAGAAACAATACGACACTTGTACGGTATTAGTTGTAGAACCTGCCATTCACTTATGGTGGTCACCACTGTTTGGATGGTAGCTATAGTAGGCATAGTTTGGAATGTCTATGCTGGCTAAGATTTATATTCTACTTTCGAAATGTTTTCTACACTATGCACTAATAATAATATCAAAAAGAATTTGATTTTTGCGTAGTAAGCATCTTTGACTATCATAAGAAGAAATCTCCTCCAATTCTGTGTTTGCATTGTGTGTGTGGTGGGAGGTCTTATGGTAGTTTCATTTTCCAAAAGCATTGCGAATTGACTTTAAAAATTATTTTGTTGTTATAAAGAATAACTGTTTTACGATCTCACACCAGTCACCATGACTGACTCGGAGTTTATTGTTCCCTTCTAAACTTTGGGTGCCCACAAATTTCCACACGGGCAGTCTAGAGTTATGTTATCAGGATATTCTGGAGCTTTGGAAGCAAGCTGGATGACGAGACGTAGTATTTGTATCTGATATATTTATTCCGCTGTGTATTCTATATGAGGACAAGTTTATATAACTGTCCATTGTTGTATATTGACTCTGATGATTGATGTATGTATAAACTGATATAGTTCTTTGTTTTAAAAGACTAGTGTTTATTTATTATATATTGTTCCGCTGCGATGTGTAAGATTCTGATATTGTTTTCTGTTTCTATTGTGGTTCTGTTGTTCTTCTCTTCTTCTCTCTTCTTCCTTCTTCTTCTGTTTTCTTCTTCTTCTGCCTTTTTTCTTCTTTCAAAAACATTAAAGTTCGCGTTTTCGCCATTCGACTTTTCAACGGTTGGTACAGTGGACGTATCGATGTCGAGTTTTCGGAAGACGAATTTGCGGGTCTTTACACATAACAATGGTTACGCCTGGATCCCTCAGGAAACATCCATACCCTTTAAGCAATCTCTGCCTTGCGGATTACGCCACTAACACGACCATAGATCGCAGATACACAATGGTTAAGCCTGGATCCCCCAGGAAACATCCGTACCTTTTAAGCAATCACTGCCTTGCGAATTACGCTATGCAGTCGAGTTCGTAAGACCATGGGTAACGCCATGGAATTCGAAGGACACTCGAGTATCATATCCGGAAAACCAAAAATCAGAGAGAATAATATCGATAGAATGAATCCAAGATGTGGCCACAAATTGGATATCAAGCAGAAGGCACTTTCCATATCTTTACTTCGAAAATATGTATCATATAGTACCTTTCAAATTAATTTCAAATATCATACTTATATAAAGTCCATTATATATAAGATTAAATTTTCAAATCAAATACCTTTCCAAAATTAATAGTATATCAAATCACACTTATATAGACTTCAATTATATAAGATTTCACTTTTCAAATTGAGTACCTTTTCAAATCTATGGTTTTCGAATCAACCTCATACTTATACAAACCAAATTTTTTATATAAGTTCGATAACTCCCAAATCAGGTATTTAGTAAAAATAAGGTTCTCAAATTTCAATTTGTTTCAATATTAGTTTAGTTTCAAAATCATATACAATCCCACTAAATTATTTCTTCTCAATTTAAATATCTTTAGTTTCAAAGTTTCCAACATAATAAATTTAGAAAATAATCCAAGTTTCTAAATCAATATCATTTAAGTTAACCAATTTATTTCCAAAATCAATGGTTTTCAAAATCAATCTTATACCTACATAAGGTCCATCTTATATAAGGATCAAATTTTACAAACTCAATTTCGCTGTAAAAAGAGTCATATGGGATTGAATATCTTTGCTTTTATGGGTTATATATCTTTTTAATTTAAATTGGAAATTTTCTTTTAGTAAGCAAAGATATTCCAACCCGACAGCTTTCAACTTCAGCATCAAAATATATCACTGATATTAGAATATAAGATGTACATACGTCATCATTTCGCAAAATCACATTTGATCGCTCGCTCGATCACACAAGTTCGCTTTCGAACTAGTATTGTCCATTCGACTTCCCTAATGCGGATTTCGATATGGTTTCTCAACTAGAAACCATCAGTCTCCTTGCATAGCCATATACCATGATAGAAAATTCTAGAATCAAGCCCAAAATCCATATCAAATATTCGCCATAAAGAATCGAATGAAAAATCCTAACACAAAATGGTGTAATTCACCTCGAACTTGTGTACTCAAACCTGGATCAAATTAATTATGAGAATAAAACATCATACATACAACTTATAAATTTATTCCAACTTGTTAAATATATAGTTTCATAAAGATGTTACAAAGTTAAAATATTTAAACTAAATTTTATTCAAAATATTTTGAAGACCAAATTCCTTTCAAAACATTTCAAATCTAAATTTCATATTAGGAAATTCAAAATAGCCTTATTTGTTTACTAACAAAACAGTTTCAACTTATTTAAATCATATTACTACATATTTTTAAACATACATATCAAACTTATATACTTTATACTTTTCAAAATTACATAGCTTGGAAAAGTTAACCTCGATTTGGAAGTACTCGAACCTTCAAAATAGTTGAAGAAATCATATTTTCAAATCCAAGAGTTGGAAATCACCAACAAATCAGTAAATCAATTCCAAAAGATAGGGTTATATCAAATCAGATCCAAAACTCAAGGACTGAACACCGGCTTACTTCAAATCATTTCAAATATATATATACATATATCTTTCGAATATCAAATCATACTTCAAAATTTGAAATCAAAATGGTTTCACAAAATCACTCGCATAGCAAAGCTACTGAAGTGGCCTATCCCCCACTCTAAAACTCGAAAATCAATGTCGATGATGCGTGCACTCTTCACCGAAATTATTTTCTAGCGACATAAGTGAGTTCTGGACTTCTATTTTCTCAAACTTCTTTTGAAATTTCTTCGAAATCATTCGAAACTCATTAGAAGTCATTTGAAACATTTCTTATTCGGAAAATACTTTTAAATCATATTATTATTATATATTTCAAAATCTTAAAACCAATTTCAAAACACCGGAGTTCAATTCTCGAATTTCAAATTTAAAATCCTTCATTCATAAATCATTTTTAGATAAATCAAATTTCTTATATAATTTTTCAAAATTACAAATCCTTTCGAAACCTCAAATTCTCATTTTAAAAAGGGTATATAATCATTATAAAAAACATTTCACTTATATATATATATATAATATAATCATACTTATCAAAATAATAATTTCGATATATAAAACAAATTCAAAATACAAACAAACCCGATTTTTCAAAAGATGATTTAAGAATGGATTTCAAACAAAGATAGAGATTCAAATTAGTGGAACTCTTAATCAAATAGAATTATGATTCGAAGATAAGCTCGAACGAAGATGAGATAATTAAATTTCAAAATAGAAGATGAATATACTTATATAAATCGCGGGCGACCTTAACCGGGTCAACCGTGACTTCAGGAACAATATCGATGCAGAATTCCAAGAAAAATCAACATTCGATCGCAAGAGATAGCGGCATCTAAACCAAAGATATAGAAATCTCCGGTGAATCAATGCCAATTGTGAAGGAGTTTCACCCCTTCACTGTAACGACCCGTAAATTTCAACTCTTTTAATAACGTAATTAGTTGAAATTTTGTGAAATTTTAAACGATAAAATTTTGAAATATAAATTTGATATTTGGAATGCGTTTAGTTAAACATAGCAACAGGTAAATTTTCGTCCGAAAATATGAAAGTTTATTTCTGTAACGACCCAGAATTTTGAACAAATTAAATTGAAAATATTTAATTAATTTTAAATATTTGAACGATGATTTAATTTGAATCCCGAATATAACTTTGAATTTGACGATTAAATTATAAAATTTAATTGATTGAAGTTGAACAAAAATTTGAATCTTTAATTTTAAGCCGAAGAAAAATATTTCAAAAGCTTTTAAAATTCGTAATGATAATACTGAAGATAATAGAAACTTCAGAATTGTATTTCAAAGCGTTTCGTTCAGTTTTGAATTTATATCGTTCGAATCGAATTTAAAAATAGCCGTCCGAGGCGCAGTCTCGGAATTCGACGAAACCAGTTTCATCGGATCCGTAACGTTGAATTTTAGCCGGATTTCAATTTTCGTAATTTTCGGAGTTGGTATGAGAGCACACAAAAATTAAACGCATTGAAATAAAATGAAATTAAATTTAAAAATTTAAATTTAAATTTGAAAACTGGTCAACACAGCATGTTGTCTCCCTTTAATCACGCACGTGAATCACGCCTACAATCACGAACGCATCGTGCAATCCTTACCTCGATCGTTTCTAAGTATCTCGTCCTTCCCAAACGAAAATAATGGCCGCAGTTTTTTTTTATCGAGCCCCTTTTTATTGAAGAACAAAATCTCGTTCCAAAACAATTCAAACAGCAATGGTCGAGCAAATTAAAGAAAAAATTAAGTTCGTTCCCTGTTCTAATTCATTCGCGAAATAATATCGGCCCGCTTCTTTTTTTCTTCTGGTTGTTCGAGATCATAAAATCCTCTTCCTCTCATACCCAATCCTGTGACGCCCCACCTCTATACCCACGCTAGCCAAGAACACTACGGTGTAGTGCTGTCAACTAGCACGGAAAATAAGGCTGTTGAGGAGCGACCATCCATGTAATCGCTTTGTGCGAGCACCGATATGTCAGATAGAATAACATGCATTTCATCTTTTAGAGGAAATCCGACATACCGTTACAAACTCAAAGCTACTACACAGTGGCTATAATAGTTTAGGACAATAAATATAAAAATAACACAGATAACATAAATGCGGAATACAGATGGAACGAAAAGTCTCATATATACAATAACTGATATCAGTTACAATACATTTGACACAATACAAATGATACAACTACAACTGTCGACTCAAGAAGTTATATATACAAGTACATTATCGACTAATATACATGAATACATCATCATCTTAAAACAGACACACTGACTACTACAACAAGACGAAGACCACTTCAAATGATATAAAAAGTCTTCATAGCTCTAGCAGCAACCCAAAGCTAAAAATCTACAACCTGTAAATACTCGGTCTGACCCGAGTATTACATTCAAAAGAAAATAATACTCGGATCAGTCTAATTCAAAATCAGTTATTAGAGCATAGAAGCAATAATAATCAATCTCAATATAGATGACAGTCACAGAAATCTCGTATATCCAACTCTCGATACGAGAATTGGATAACGGCAGAAATAACACTAAACTGTGTTAACCCACGAAACAGCAATCCAAAGCAGTTTAAATAATTGAAATGTCAAATTAAAAAAAATATCAATGTTAATTGGCTGCAGTACACGCTAACGTGTACTGCCTCGCCAATACAGCCTACGAATTACGCAACAGATCGATGAATTAAGGATAAAAGAGATATCGATTAAAATCTGTCAATTTGGTGTGACTGCAGTGCACGCACGCGTGCACTGCCTCGCCACAACGGAATATAAAGTCACCACACGGGACAAGGGTAAAACTGCTACGAAAATGCAGCAGGTCAGCAAGTGCTCAAGGATGAACAGATGCAAGTAAAAATGACACATGGATATGCAGTGTCAAAGTGAACATACATCTGAATACATACTTGAAAGTATGTAAGAAATGGTCAAGTGAATCAGAAGGCAATAGAACAACTACAAATTCAAGTAGCAGCAGTAATGCAAATCTAGAATGCCACAGCAACAAGACACATGCGTGTACAAGTTCAACAAGGCAAGTACAAACTGGAATCATACAGGCTATACGAACGAATGAAGTCAAGTCCAAAAATATCAGAACACATATACAGGAATGCAACTGTAAAACATGTATATGAGCTCGAAACAAGTGACAGTAGTATGAAACTAATCCACAAAGAAGTCAGTGCAAATGCAATATCATGCTACAGACCAACTACAGATCAAATGCCAAGTCGAACAACTACAACATCAACATCTACAACAGCAATGTGTGCATCAGGTCGAAGTGCTCAGGAATAAACAAGAAGACAGGACAAGTGCAACTGGCTACTGCAACATGAACAGCAGCACATTCAAGGTGCACCAGGCCAGTTCGAAATGAACACAGGTATAATTACAGGGAAACAATGCATATAAGGGTACCAGTGAGTATGCAACCCGACCATCGAAGAGTAGACAAAGTGGAGTCAGTGCCAATAGTAATGACAGCAACTCCATCAAGTCATAATTCAAATCCCAAAATACAGTCAATCATTCCAAGAGAAAAGAAAATGTAATTCGAACATACATATACACATATCAATTAATGTATATACATACGTTACAGCCTACATATGTATGAAGACTAGAATGCAACAGGGTGCAAACAGTTTCCATATCATGAATGTACGAATTGTACATTTGTATTTAATACTGTAACTGGACAGTATTAGTTTCATAGCCTAGAACAAGGCAAATGCCAAAGTCGAAGCACATAGACGAAAGCAGCAAATACATGTCCAGGTGAATCAAATGCAACAGTGCATCTAACTCTACTGGAATGAATATACCAATATCAACATGGGTGCAGCACAAATGTAAACAGGTCAAGATATATAGGTATGCAGTGACAAAGTGGATCAAAACAATTACAAAAATGAAGTAGTGCAATGCAGACAATTTAACAATAGTGCTACAAGTAAGGCATCACAAAATCAAGACAAAGGTGCAGACTACAATATGAGTCAAGCATATGTATACAGTCCAGACACAAGCCAGGGGTGGCCAACATGAACTAATGAACTCATAGGGACAGTGTAATCAAAAGCACATATATGCAGCAGCTACAAACAAGTAGAGATGAATCAATGCAAACTACATAATGATCGAAGTCAAGAGTGTCAATATGATCAAGTGCATCAGTGAACAAATGCATACAGATCAGGTACAACAAAGTGCATCAAAGAGACCAGAAGTGCAGAAACACTTCTGAGAGCATGGAAATGAAACCACCTAACAAGAGACCGAAGTCAATTTCTCAAGTAGTTTGACAAATAACAGAATTCACGGTATAGCCGAAATCATGGGACAACAAGTCAGTGAAGTGGTGAAAAGGTTATCACCAAAAATCAATTACCAGATGGTTACAACATTACCCCGAAATCAAACTGAAAGTCAAGGTCTCGAAACACATGAATAAACAGCACTTTGAAGTAGAGGTGGATGAAATCGAAATTCACCCATCAGTAAAAACCCAATTTGGATTCGCAAAGCAAAAGGAATCGACTCACTCAACAACTTGAATACAACGAAAACCAACGAAATTTAAAACCCTAATACACATGAACATGAATTAGATGTGAGCGAAAATGAAGATCACTCACCTTATTGATCGATCGAGACTATCGCAGAGGCGAGCTCCTCTACGTGGATATCAAGTTGAATTCGAGCCCTCCAGAATAGATTCGATGCAGGCGAACGAACCGCTCAATGTCGAAGCTGTGATTCGAACAGCCTGAAGCCACCAAGCAAGCTCGAAGAAACATGGATCGATAGAGGCGCGACTTCGAACGATTTCTCAAAAGCCCTAAGTTTTGTCGCCATTATTTTGTTGATCTCGAATTTGGACCTAGGGTTCCCGTAAGGAGGAAAGGGAGGGGGTTGGGTGCTGAATACAATCACGGCTTCAAATCAAGTATGGGCCAAGATTTTAAAATTTATAAAGCCCGAATTCTTTTTAACCATGTTTATTAAACTCCTTGGTGATATTTAAAACACGATTTGAATCCGTTAGAACAACGGATTCGAACACGATAAAAATTCATATTTAGGATTTTCAATACGAATAGACGATGTCATATTTAAATAAAATATATAAATATATTATCGTATAAATGCGGGTTGTTACAAATCCAATCGAATCAAAACCCAATTTCGAGAGTTCCTCGTCTTCATCAAATCCCACGGCAACTCGAAAAGGATGGGTGGTTACGCGAGTTAGGGCACGGCAACGATGAAGCGGCGATCGCATTCGATCTGGGTAGTGGAATGCGACATTTGAGGAGGCGCAGTCGAAAATACTCGAGCAATTCGATTCGAGCATCGACGACTTCGGAGGGTCGTGCTCAGCGATTTGGAGATAGCCGCAGTTGCGGTGGCTTCGACGAGTCGGGGTTTTTGCGAAAACTGAGTGCGAGGCAAGGGCGTAGCAGATCGTGACTTCGACTATGGCGATGCGAGTCAGCTACGGCTGGTTTCGCGATGGTGGTCGTCGATCTGGGGATGTTGATCGAGACAGTGAAGGTAAAATTTTTTTTTTTCAAGATTCAATGTATACATATATACGAATATATATATGTATTTGATTTTATAAGTAAAGGTATATACAGTTGCTAAAAAAAATAATTCAGCAAAAAAAAATTTAGTTTTAAAAATTTAAATCTTTGGTTAAATGCTGCATATGTATATATGGGATTAATTTCAAAGAAAGAAGAAAATAAAATAAAATAAATATGCAAGTATACATTTTTTTTATTAGTTTAAATTAACTTATTTAATTTTTAGTGATTAAAGATATTTTTAATAAGGAAATTTTGAGTAAGTTTGTTTAATAGTTGGAAAGATTATTTAAGATATGTATTTTAAATGGTTTAAAAGAGATAAAAGAATTTATTTTAAAAGAAATAAATTTAGAAATTAAAATTGGTTTAAATAAAACTATCAGTTAATTAAACTATTAAAATGAAAATCACCAATGAATCAAAATAGTCAAATGAAATTTATTATTCGATCTGTTCGAATATTAATATGTCGTATAATTGTTTATACAAGGTTAAAACTGTGAAATCAAGTCGGAAATGGAAATTGGATGGCAAATTAAAAAGCTAAGGTGAGATCTTTCTCACTCGAAGGAAATTTGATTTTACAGTTATTGATTTGACTGATATGATTGCTATTTGGATGTGATATTAGATATGATAGGATATATCTATATATATAGCAATATATACATATTGGCATATGTATATATTGGATTGATTGATTTCCCGCCTCGTATAGCGGATGAGACCCTATTGCGCCGTTAGTAAGCGGATTTTTATAAAACCCATATACCGCGATAATTCCGTACTGGAGCGGAATTGGTATTGTGCTAACGTCTTTGGATGCAGGGAAACAGGTTGGAGGGATCCAACTGGACCCCTCACATTGATTGAATTTATTTCTTCTGTGATGTGATAATCTGTAAATGATTATTGATGTTATTGAATTGATGTCTGGAAATTGTTGAAAGCTAAAATTTAGTTGAATGGATGTTTGATATCATTGGATTCCAGAAATAAACGAAATTGAATTTTTGGTAATTCAAGCAGAAAATTTTAAGTGAATTGATTTTTAGAAATTGAATAAAATTTGAAGAAAAGAATTTAAAGGTATAAAAGTTGATTTTTATAGTATTATCGAATTTATTCTAGAATAAAGTGAAAATGTTAAATAAATGGATTTCGTAAAATAGTGATTTTAAATTGAAGAATTTAATTTAAAATTTGGATTTTTAAAATAGATTGAAAGAAACGATTGAAATTTATTTTCTTAAAAAGGAATTTATTTAAGAGAAGATAAGTTGGAAATCCTATTAGAAATTTAATTGGTAAATTGAAACAAATTGGGAAATCAATGTAAAATGATTTCAAATTGAAGAATCCATTGTTAAAAACAGAATATTGAATAATTTGAGGAAAATAAGGAATTTACTTAGTAGTGATAAATAAATTTTAAATCAATATCGAAATTGATTTGGGATTGAAGTTTTTATAAATAGAATTGGAATTTATAAAAGTTGTTTATAAATCCGAAATCACTTATTCTGATAAGTAAAATATAGAAGTTGATAAAAAGAAGATTTATAAGTCGAGTGTTACTAAAATAGGAATAGAATTTATAAACGTGTTTATAAATTCAAAATCAGTTGAATTTGAGAAATTAAATATAGAAGATCTTTAAAGAAGGTATATTCGCGATTTTGGATAGCGAATTTTTATTGAGATAAAAATATGTAGAAATGATTGAAATTGGGTTAAGTGAATTATATTCACGATTTTGGACAGTGAATATATTATTAAATAAAATGGATTTATTTTTGAAGAAGTGATATTAAAAAAATGAAGTTAAACATTTTAAAGATGTTTTAAAATGTATTATAAATCGAAAGCATAGATTTCCGCAGTTCTTGTTGAAATAGACGTTTTCAAGGAAGAAGGAAATGATAGACTATAACACTGTTGTTATAGTAGATGATTTCCGAAAGGAAATGTTTTTATATAGTATTGGGATTTATATATCTATCTTAAAAATTCAAATCCCAATACTAATGATTTTGAGTCGTCGTAACGATGTTTTACGTAACATTCGTTTTGACTCAAATTGAGGTTGTTATAGAAAATTGATTTCCTTAAAGAATGAAATATATACTTAATTTGATTTAAGTATATCGAATATTTTCCAAGTGTTGAAAATAAATAGATTTGTGAAATACTTACTTTTAAATAAGTATGGGATTGCTTTTCCAAAAATGAAATGAAACGTTTGAGAATTTATCCTTGTAAAGATAAATTGAAATTGAATATTGAAAACGATTTGAAAATCGAATATCAGTAGATATTCGAAAGTATAAATTCGATACGGAATTTATAAAAGGAAGCGAAGTTGTTTGAAAATAAATATTGATTTATTTTTGAAGTGTGGAAATTTTATATCTAGTAAAGATATTTTTGAAGATAAAATAATTTGGAAAATTATTTGGAATCTGATGATGTTGCGCATCTTTATTGATAGTTAAATAACCGACTATCAATAATTACCTTTAGATAGGTATTTGTTGTGAATTGGATGAATTTGAATGCCACACTTATTTTTAAATAAACGCTCACTATTCGGGTTAGCCGGGAAAGGACCATGGGGTCGTATAACCCATTCCGAATATGTGATACGTCGTTATGAATTGCATTCGAAGACCGGTGTTGAAGACCGGATATTTTTGAAAACGAAAGGATTACCGTCGAGTTACTCTACATCGACTGATCTTCGATTTAGAGGTTTTATCACCCTTAGTGACGGGAAGTCCGGACGTGATTAGAAAATTATCCGGAAATGCAAGGGCTTCGTGAGAAGTGCCTTCGGTTCTGTTCGATCCCGGAACAGACTTGTATGGATTGTGTGTCTGACGTTACACTTTGAGATATAAAGCTGATTTCTTTCAAATACATTTCTGTTTGTGGCGGAGAATTTATTCTCTTAGCTTAACACCCTTCTCTGAGACGTACGAGCTCAGAGGTTATGTAGTTGAAATTTATCAGCGATATATCCCAATTTGGTAACGTGGCATACTGAGTGTTGCTGTGAAATGATCAGTGTTTGATCATTTGTGATATGATCATTTGTTTGATCTTATATCTTTGTGATCATAGGTTGATCATTTTGTTTGACCCAAAGCAGGGCTTTTTGAGAAAGCGTAGCTTTGTGGACAAGACTTCGTCGAGCCTCACACCCCGGAAATGGTCGAAACAGGAAGGATGCGGCAAGGTTCTAGGGAGTAGCGCCCCTTAGTGTATGTCATTCCTTCTGGATAAAGGTGGTATCATGGTATGGAGTCCAGATACTCAACCTATGTGGTTGCTGCAAAATTTATTTCTTTATGGTTGTTGCGAATCGGGGATCCTCGGGAAGATCGGTGACGATCGGGGGATGGCATACGCGTGTCAGTAGTTACCTATTTTTGCAGAGGTAACCCGGTCTTGTGTTGGCGGAGATCCAGTTAGGTTCTCGGGTCGTCTATTCCAGGGACGTACCCATCGTGGATAGGAAGTTCCTTAGCCTGACCATTTGTTGGAAATCCAAAGAAACAATACGAGCCTTTACGATTTCAATTGTATAACCTGTCTCCTCAGGAGGCAGCTATAGCAGGCATAATATAATGGTACCTGTGCTGGCTAAGATTTATATTATACTTTCGAAATGTTTTCTACACTATGCACTAATAATAATATCAAAAAAGAATTTGATTTTTTGCGTAGTAAGCATCTTTGACTATCATAAGAAGAAATCTCCTCCAAGTCTGCGTTTGCATTGTGTGTGTGGTGGGAGGTCTTATGGTAGTTTCATTTTCCAAAGGCATTGCGAATTGACTTTAGAAATATTTCTGTTGTTTATTTTAAAGATAAATAACTGTTTTACGATCTCACACCAGTCTTGCTATATTACAGCATGATAGGGGATTCTCGCTTCGCGGTTTGGTGGCGAACGAGAGACTCTTACCCCTACATGTCCCTGAGAGGGATGGGTTGGTTAGGCAGAGGCCGTGACAGTCGAGAGGCTGGCCGTAAAAGCAAGTTTGGGGTACCATTGTCAGCCACGGTGGGACTGGGATGGTTGCAAAGCCTACCGGTGGCCGCTTATTTCGGTATGTGACAAAGTGGTATCAGAGCATATGGTTAAGCGACAACCCTGCTCTGTTGGGTGTTACTCATTAGAGATAGAGTCAGTAGACTCTAGAATGAGTGTGAGTGTAATAATAGATATGAGCGCGTATTTGTTAGTGAATATGAAATTTTTTTGTATTGTGTTGACTTATCGGTTGATTGTTTATGGATTCTGGTCGGTGCAGTCTAGCTAACTGTAATCGATAGGGGTTTCTAAACTCTTAACAAGATAAACCGACATAGTATTGTTTTAAATAGGGTGAATGAAATAATTTTGCCCAAAACTATTTTTGTATAGAAAAGAAATGTTTTTCTATAAAGTACTATAGTATATGGTTGCATGGTTGTTAGGAAAGTGATAATATTGAAATGTTATCATTATTATTGAAATTGAATAAGAAATTCAAATCATAACTCCAAAGTTAAGAAATGAATCCATATACAAATGAAATTTAAGAATATAAATTATAATTGTGATTTATAAATGAAACGGAATTCTAGAGAAGTTTTGGAAATGTTTTGAAAAGAATTTGAAAATTTTGGAGATTTGGAAAGTTTAAATTCCTTTTTGATTTGAAAATGAATTTCAAAGGGTTTGAAAAATGTTTTGAAAAGATGAAAAGCTCTAAACTCTTTTCGGTCGCTGGAAAATAACTTCGGTAATGACTGCAGCATCACCGGTGTTCATTTTCGGGTTTCCAAAAGAGGAATTGCTGCCAAATTGTTTTAAATGAAAGTTGAGATTCATTTTGAAGTTGTAAGTAATATGAAATGAATAAGGATTGAATCCGAATAAACTACTTTGATAATTAATTAATTCATGAAATGGAAGTTGAATTAGTTAAATTGAAACTTGAATTGTGAGCTAAATGAAAAGAGATGGTTCGAATTTAAAGATAAATTCAAGTAAGTAGAGATAAATGTCTGAATGAAGGGAATTTACAGTTACTAGTAAATAAAAATTGCAATTATAAGTGTAAGAGAATGAAACTGAATGTTGAAAACGAATATGAATTTGTTAGTGGAATTAGAACTTGTAATGAATTAGTAAAGGAAAGCTAATCAATAAAATTCAATATTCAGAAATTGAACTGAATCCAAATTAGATTGGAATTGCGAATTGAATTCAAATGAAATTTTGAAATGTAAAATTGAATGATAATGAATATGTAACTTCAACAGTGAAGTAAGCTAAAGTTATATAAGCAGTTGATATTGAAAATTTTGTAATAGAATTTGCAAAATGGTTTGGATATGTAACTAGATATTATGGCTAGTAGGATATACAGGTGTGATAAAAGGAATTGGATTTGATTTCAAAGATAAAATTGAATTGCTCAAAAAAGGTAAGTATTTGAATTTCGATATGAGTTTTTGATGACTTATTTCTCTAGCCGCTTGGCTTTTTCTTTTCTTTTTGAAATCTGAGAGTCCGTAGGGACGTTTTGTAGTCGTACCGTATTAGCCGCGCAAAGGAGACGCTGGCGAAATTTTTTGAAAATATCGAGTGTTAGAAAAATTTTGAGAAATTTTTGATAAGTTTAAATTTGAATTTAAAATTTAAATTTGACTTGTTAAGAAAACAATGTTGTTCGAAAACTTATAATTAGAATTGGAAAACTAGTTGAATGATAACGAATCTTTAGTAGAAAGATTTGTTTTGATGAATTGATAAACTATTAGATGTTGAAAAATAGTAGACGAGTTAAGGACCAATTTTCCTAACTTGTAATTTCGAGGACGAAATTCTTTTAAGGGGGGAAGTCTGTAACGACCCAGAATTTTGAACAAATTAAATTGAAAATATTTAATTAATTTTAAATATTTGAACGATGATTTAATTTGAATCCCGAATATAACTTTGAATTTGACGATTAAATTATAAAATTTAATTGATTGAAGTTGAACAAAAATTTGAATCTATAATTTTAAGCCGAAGAAAAATATTTCAAAAGCTTTTAAAATTTGTAATGATAATACTGAAGATAATAGAAACTTCAGAATTGTATTTCAAAGCGTTTCGTTCAGTTTTGAATTTATATCGTTCGAATCGAATTTAAAAATAGCCGTCCGAGGCGCAGTCTCGGAATTCGACGAAACCAGTTTCATCGGATCCGTAACGTTGAATTTTAGCCGGATTTCAATTTTCGTAATTTTCGGAGTTGGTATGAGAGCACACGGAAATTAAACGCGTTGAAATAAAATGAAATTAAATTTTAAAATTTAAATTTAAATTTGAAAACTGGTCAACACAGCATGTTGTCTCCCTTTAATCACGCGCGTGAATCACGCCTACAATCACGAACGCATCGTGCAATCCTTACCTCGATCGTTTCTAAGTATCTCGTCCTTCCCAAACGAAAATAATGGCCACAGTTTTTTTTTATCGAGCCCCTTTTTATTGAAGAACAAAATCTCGTTCCAAAACAATTCAAACAGCAATGGTCGAGCAAATTAAAGAAAAAATTAAGTTCGTTCCCTCTTCTAATTCATTCGCGAAATAATATCGGCCCGCTTCTTTTTTTCTTCTGGTTGTTCAAGATCATAAAATCCTCTTCCTCTCATACCCAATCCAATCGAATCAAAACCCAATTTCGAGAGTTCCTCGTCTTCATCAAATCCCACGGCAACTCGAAAAGGATGGGTGGTTACGCGAGTTAGGGCACGGCAACGATGAAGCGGCGATCGCGTTCAATCTGGGTAGTGGAATGCGACATTTGAGGAGGCGCGGTCGAAAATACTCGAGCAATTCGATTCGAGCATCGACGACTTCGGAGGGTCGTGCTCAGCGATTTGGAGATAGCCGCAGTTGCGGTGGCTTCGACGAGTCGGGGTTTTCGCGAAAACTGAGTGCGAGGCAAGGGCGTAGCAGATCGTGACTTCGACTATGGCGATGCGAGTCAGCTAGGGCTGGTTTCGCGATGGTGGTCGTCGATCTGGGGATGTTGATCGAGACAGTGAAGGTAAAAAAATTTTTTTTCAAGATTCAATTTATACATATATACGAATATATATATGTATTTGATTTTATAAGTAAAGGTATATACAGTTGCTAAAAAAAATAATTCAGCAAATAAAAATTTAGTTTTAAAAATTTAAATCTTTGGTTAAATGCTGCATATGTATATATGGGATTAATTTCAAAGAAAGGAGAAAATAAAATAAAATAAATATGCAAGTATACATTTTTTTATTAGTTTAAATTAACTTATTTAATTTTTAGTGATTAAAGATATTTTTAATAAGGAAATTTTGAGTAAGTTTGTTTAATAGTTGGAAAGATTATTTAAGATACGTATTTTAAATGGTTTAAAAGAGATAAAAGAATTTATTTTAAAAGAAATAAATTTAGAAATTAAAATTGGTTTAAATAAAACTATCAGTTAATTAAACTATTAAAATGAAAATCACCAATGAATCAAAATAGTCAAATGATGTTCGAATATTAATATGTCGTATAATTGTTTATACAAGGTTAAAACTGTGAAATCAAGTCGGAAATGAAAATTGGATGGCAAATTAAAAAGCTAAGGTGAGATCTTTCTCACTCGAAGGAAATTTGATTTTACAGTTATTGATTTGACTGATATGATTGCTATTTGGATGTGATATTAGATATGATAGGATATATCTATATATATAGCAATATATACATATTGGCATATGTATATATTGGATTGATTGATTTCCCGCCTCGTATAGCGGATGAGACCCTATTGCGCCGTTAGTAAGCGGATTTTTATAAAACCCATATACCGCGATAATTCCGTACTGGAGCGGAATTGGTATTGTGCTAACGTCTTTGGATGCAGGGAAACAGGTTGGAGGGATCCAACTGGACCCCTCACATTGATTGAATTTATTTCTTCTATGATGTGATAATCTGTAAATGATTATTGATGTTATTGAATTGATGTCTGGAAATTGTTGAAAGCTAAATTTTAGCTGAATGGATGTTTGATATCATTGGATTCCAGAAATAAACGAAATTGAATTTTTGGTAATTCAAGCAGAAAATTTTAAGTGAATTGATTTTTAGAAATTGAATAAAATTTGAAGAAAAGAATTTAAAGGTATAAAAGTTGATTTTTATAGTATTATCGAATTTATTCTAGAATAAAGTGAAAATGTTAAATAAATGGATTTCGTAAAATAGTGATTTTAAATTGAAGAATTTAATTTAAAATTTGGATTTTTAAAATAGATTGAAAGAAACGATTGGAATTTATTTTCTTAAAAAGGAATTTATTTAAGAGAAGATAAGTTGGAAATCCTATTAGAAATTTAATTGGTAAATTGAAACAAATTGGGAAATCAATGTAAAATGATTTCAAATTGAAGAATCCATTGTTAAAAACAGAATATTGAATAATTTGAGGAAAATAAGGAATTTACTTAGTAGTGATAAATAAATTTTAAATCAATATCGAAATTGATTT
The DNA here is from genome assembly GCA_030737815.1 of Allium fistulosum. NCBI lineage: Eukaryota > Viridiplantae > Streptophyta > Magnoliopsida > Asparagales > Amaryllidaceae > Allium > Allium fistulosum. The sequence continues at coordinate 1,021,956,990 of CM060908.1, forward strand.
GGGATTGAAGTTTTTATAAATAGAATTGGAATTTATAAAAGTTGTTTATAAATCCGAAATCACTTATTCTGATAAGTAAAATATAGAAGTTGATAAAAAGAAGATTTATAAGTCGAGTGTTACTAAAATAGGAATAGAATTTATAAACGTGTTTATAAATTCAAAATCAGTTGAATTTGAGAAATTAAATATAGAAGATCTTTAAAGAAGGTATATTCGCGATTTTGGATAGCGAATTTTTATTGAGATAAAAATATGTAGAAATGATTGAAATTGGGTTAAGTGAATTATATTCACGATTTTGGACAGTGAATATATTATTAAATAAAATGGATTTATTTTTGAAGAAGTGATATTAAAAAAATGAAGTTAAACATTTTAAAGATGTTTTAAAATGTATTATAAATCGAAAGCATAGATTTCCGCAGTTCTGGTTGAAATAGACGTTTTCGAGGAAGAAGGAAATGATAGACTATAACACTGTTGTTATAGTAGATGATTTCCGAAAGGAAATGTTTTTATATAGTATTGGGATTTATATATCTATCTTAAAAATTCGAATCCCAATACTAATGATTTTGAGTCGTCGTAACGATGTTTTACGTAACATTCGTTTTGACTCAAATTGAGGTTGTTATAGAAAATGGATTTCCTTAAAGAATGAAATATATACTCAATTTGATTTAAGTATATCGAATATTTTCCAAGTGTTGAAAATAAATAGATTTGTGAAATACTTACTTTTAAATAAGTATGGGATTGCTTTTCCAAAAATGAAATGAAACGTTTGAGAATTTATCCTTGTAAAGATAAATTGAAATTGAATATTGAAAACGATTTGAAAATCGAATATCAGTAGATATTCGAAAGTATAAATTCGATACGGAATTCATAAAAGGAAGCGAAGTTGTTTGAAAATAAATATTGATTTATTTTTGAAGTGTGGAAATTTTATATCTAGTAAAGATATTTTTGAAGATAAAATAATTTGGAAAATTATTTGGAATCTGATGATGTTGCGCATCTTTATTGATAGTTAAATAACCGACTATCAATAATTACCTTTAGATAGGTATTTGTTGTGAATTGGATGAATTTGAATGCCACACTTATTTTTAAATAAACGCTCACTATTCGGGTTAGCCGGGAAAGGACCATGGGGTCGTATAACCCATTCCGAATATGTGATACGTCGTTATGAATTGCATTCGAAGACCGGTGTTGAAGACCGGATATTTTTGAAAACGAAAGGATTACCGTCGAGTTACTCTACATCGACTGATCTTCGATTTAGAGGTTTTATCACCCTTAGTGACGGGAAGTCCGGACGTGATTAGAAAATTATCCGGAAATGCAAGGGCTTCGTGAGAAGTGCCTTCGGTTCTGTTCGATCCCGGAACAGACTTGTATGGATTGTGTGTCTGACGTTACACTTTGAGATATAAAGCTGATTTCTTTCAAATACATTTCTGTTGGTGGCGGAGAATTTATTCTCTTAGCTTAACACCCTTCTCTGAGACGTACGAGCTCAGAGGTTATGTAGTTGAAATTTATCAGCGATATATCCCAATTTGGTAACGTGGCATACTGAGTGTTGCTGTGAAATGATCAGTGTTTGATCATTTGTGATATGATCATTTGTTTGATCTTATATCTTTGTGATCATAGGTTGATCATTTTGTTTGACCCAAAGCAGGGCTTTTTGAGAAAGCGTAGCTTTGTGGACGAGACTTCGTCGAGCCTCACACCCCGGAAATGGTCGAAACAGGAAGGATGCGGCAAGGTTCTAGGGAGCAGCGCCCCTTAGTGTATGTCATTCCTTCTGGATAAAGGTGGTATCATGGTATGGAGCCCAGATACTCAACCTCTGTGGTTGCTGCAAAATTTATTTCTTTGTGGTTGTTGCGAATCGGGGATCCTTGGGAAGATCGGTGACGATCGGGGGATGGCATACGCGTGTCAGTAGTTACCTATTTTTGCAGAGGTAACCCGACCTTGTGTTGGCAGAGATCCGGTTAGGTTCTCGGGTCGTCTATTCCAGGGACGTACCCATCGTGGATAGGAAGTTCCTTAGCCTGACCATTTGTTGGAAATCCAAAGAAACAATACGAGCCTTTACGATTTCAATTGTATAACCTGTCTCCTCAGGAGGCAGCTATAGCAGGCATAATATAATGGTACCTATGCTGGCTAAGATTTATATTATACTTTCGAAATGTTTTCTACACTATGCACTAATAATAATATCAAAAAAGAATTTGATTTTTTGCGTAGTAAGCATCTTTGACTATCATAAGAAGAAATCTCCTCCAAGTCTGCGTTTGCATTGTGTGTGTGGTGGGAGGTCTTATGGTAGTTTCATTTTCCAAAGGCATTGCGAATTGACTTTAGAAATATTTCTGTTGTTTATTTTAAAGATAAATAACTGTTTTACGATCTCACACCAGTCACCATGACTGACTCGGAGTTTATTGTTCCCTTCTAAACTCTGGGTGCCCACCAGTTTCCACACGGGCAGCCTAGAGTTATATTATCAGGATATTCTGGATATTCTTGTAACGACCCGTATTTTTACGGATCAAAACATTCTAAAATGATTGACCTTTGGTTGTATGGTTGTTAAGTCATTTCGGGTTTTGGCAGAATTTTGCTTAAGTCCTAATTCGTAGCCGACTTAGGAGTTTGGACGAGTTAAGCAACAAGTCTGGGTCGAGTTGCCGACTCAAGGAACTCACCGAGTTAAGGGAGTATGGTTGACCGACTTAAGGTAGTGACCGACCTAGGAGATAAGTCGTGACCGACTTAAGAGGTTCAGGCGACCTAAGGAAGAGTAGTAAGCGACCTAAGTATTCTGGGGTAGAGTTAGGTCGGCAACGACCTAAGAGAATGTTGTGAGCGACCTAAGTGTTTGGGTGTTAAGTGTTAGGTCGGCAGTTCGAGTTAAGGTTTCGAGCGACCTATAGGATGTAGTGTATAGTTAGGTCGGCAATGACCTGGAGGAGCTGGGTTTTGCCTAAGTGCTAGGTCGCGTGAGTTGTTAGGTCGCGTGTTGGTATAAGTCGTTGGGTCGTATAGGCTGGTTAAGTCGGCATAGCAGTAAGTCGTAAGTCGTCTAACCAGTTAAGGCGCGTGCGCATTAAGTCGTAGACAGGGTTCGTATGTGCGCATGTGTTGAGTCGGAGGTTGCTTTAGGTCGTCAAGGGTTAGGTCGGAGGCTCTGTTAAGTCGTGGGGTTTTTAGGTCGTAGGTCGGCATAGTGTTAAGTCGGCAGCGACTTAAGGAGATAGCCGAGTTACGACTTAGGGTAGTTTTCAGCTATAAATAGGAGAGCTTCTCTTCATTTTTGGGATCCGGATTTTGAAGCGACGAAGTGCTGCCATTTTGAGAGCTCGACTTCTACATTTCTTCACTTCTTTTCTCCCCTCTAATATAGTGCTTCCATCCATCCAAATCGAAGATCAAGATTGAAGATTCAAGAGCTTAGATTGAAGATCTTCATCTTTTCAAGAGAGATTTCTTCATTTGAAGCGGATTTGTGATAGATCTAGCTTAGTTCTTCGCTGTCCAGATATGAAGCGTGTTGATTTGGGTTTGTTTAGGTGATTTGGTGAGTGGTGATTATCTCTCACACGGATCCAAAGGAGTATATCGGATTGTTGGCCCGATTTGGTGTTAAAATAGAGATTTCCATGCATTTTCTTCATCCTATGTGTAGATCCATATAGATCCATTGTTCATGATGATGTTACCTCCATTTTATCATATGTTAACCTATGCAAGTTCATTCATCAAGTTTGTAGAGATATAATCCATGTTTTCATGCTTATTGGACTTTCAACTCTTTAATTACGAAAATGCCATTATTGTTATAATTGTCTACTTAGATCATATTTGAATGCTTGATTGTTTGGATTGATGATTGATTTGATTGATTGTTATGAACTAGATGATTGATGACTAGATTTAGATCGAAGGTGATTCAAAAGCTAAGGGAAAGGCTCTTGAATTGGGAAAGCTGCTCGTGGCATATGTAGCGGGATGATGAAGCTCTTATGCATAGATTCGATGATGTGATGTTGGGATGAGGCTTTGTGAGGATGTAATGAAGCGAGGCAATTGTATGATGAAGACTTGGTCTAATCCAGACGGGATCATTCCAAGCACGTTGATAACTCGGTGATATGATTCGAGTTGAGGATAATGAATGGATATGAGAATAGTCGTCGAGGAGGATGACTAGGAGGCTTGGATAGCATCGTTGTTGAAGGTTCTAGCATGCTCTAAGCAAGAGTACGTTTGGGCAGATTCGATAGTCCCAACGGCCAACTGTTGATGGTCGAGTACTCTGGGCAGATTCGATAGTCCTAGGCACGGGCTGCGACGACGTGCGGGAGTTATGTCTAGAACCGGGGTTTCCATTAGCCCTTGACGGACGGCTGAAAGAATGTGTCGGTCATTCAATTAACGGTGATATCGAAGCAATGATAACAGTGATAGCCAGAGTCATGGATGTTTGGTTGTATCGTCATTCGGACTCAAGAGCGGTATTTTCTGGGTGCTTATCTGATTTAGGCCTTGGTACTTGGAAAACATCGCCCTTGACTCGAGTGATAGTAGCTTTACTTTAAATTGTATGCTCTGCTATGTTGTTTCTGCTTAGTGTGTGTCTGGGGGCTATCACTGTAGAATGAGGTTGGAGTGGGAGGGTTGTATTCCTATTCCTTTTCCTTTATGCTCTTTTGGTATGTTGTTAGTTAATTTACTGCTCACTAAGACTGTTGTCTGACTCAAGGCTTTATGTTTTAATTCTTATTGCCTTGGGCTGTTCGTCCATTTTGGGACGGGCAGACTAGGTAGCAGGTGACAGGTGCTGTTCTCTTCTCACGATGCTGATATCGAAGACGAGCTAGAGGGTTGCATATTATCTTCTTATATGTACTGGACATTCCGCTGTATTGTATTCTCTGAGAGATATTTAGTGAGGCTGGATGTATTGACTATGTGATGCTTGTATTCAACTATTATGGAGTTTTATATGATGTCATTTTGTTCTGTAAAGCTTCACTATACATATGTTCTATTGTATTTTGTCCATGCGTTGTGAGTAATGCGATAGATTCTGTTGTTTTTAATCTTACCTTGACAATCGTCCATGGTCGCCTGGCACACTTTACAGCGCTCTATCTCTAGATTCGGTGCAGGGGTCATGGGCGGTCGTCACATTTGGTATCAGAGCATTGGTTAATCGATTTTACCCAACGCTCACTGAAGTAACTACGTATGAGAGACGTAATTGTATTTTGATGGATGATTACTATATATAATATAGTAGCTTAGTAGGGTTTGAGTCCTTTGTGCAGTTGTTTCTCTAGATGTTCTAATCATTCCTTTTTATAGATATTGAGAATGAGTCGAAGAGGGAGACCAGCTGCTAGGGAAGGCCGTGCTACTGAAGAGACTGCTGATTATGCAGCCATGTTCGAAGCTATGATGACTTCGATCATGAGAAGGATACCGGTTCCGGGAGCGGCAGTTGATGTTGGAGTTCAAGTCCAAACTCCGAAACCAGTGGATTTTGCTAAGCTGTGCAAGGATTATACTGCTCTTGGAGGGAAGGTTTTCTTGGGAACAGAATCAACTATTGAGGTCCAGAGGTGGATAGATGCTTGTAGAAGGATCTTTGGTGATTTGGGAATTGATGATGCAACTAAGAGGAGGTTGGCATCAAGGCAGCTTCAAGGGAGAGCCTCTGATTGGTGGAACTCTATTACCATCGATACTGCGGAGGAAGAGATTACTTGGGAGCAATTCCAAGCTAGATTTGAAGCTAAGTTCATTTCTACAGCTCAGAAGTCTGTTCTGTTCAAGAAGTTTGTAGAGCTCAAGCAGGGTGGAAGATCTGTTCTTGAGTATGTTTCTGAGTTTGAAGCTTTGTCCAATTATGCCCGGTCATATATTGAGTCTGCTTACCAGAAGAATGAGAAGTTCGTGACCGGCTTGGATAGTTATCTTGGGAGACAGTTGGTGGATCATTTGGACGATTCATTTGAGAAGCTTGTGGAGAAAGCTCTTAGGCATGAGAGTCTGTTTCCTAAGGAAGGACCTATTGTTGCTGCTACCAAGGGAGAATCTAAACCACAGCAGGGTGGAAATCAGAAGAGGAGGCAGCAGCAGCAGAAGGGTAAGGATGGCCAGAAGAAGCCGAAAGGTGAGGTGACTTGCTACAATTGTCAGCAGAAGGGTCATTTCTCTAAGGATTGTAAGAATCCGAAGGCACCGATGAAGTGTCACAACTGTGACAAGCCGGGACATTTCAGGAAGAATTGTCCAGAACCAAGGAAGGACAGGCAGATTGTGCAAGCCTATGCTTTAGGAGCTGTTCCGTCGTCTTCGAAAGCTCCTACTGCTGAAGAGAAGGGAAAGAGTGTGGTGGTTCAAGGTACTCTTTTCCTATGTGGTATTCCAGTTAGAGTTCTGTTTGATACTGGAGCATCGCATTCGTTTGTTTGTAATGAACTAGTAGGCCGGTTAGATTTGAAGCCGGATATTATTGATAGGCCATTGGTTGTGACTAATCCAGTTGGGGGTTCGTCTTGTTTGTGTATGTTATGCCGTGGTCTAGTTGTGTCGAGTCATGGTTGCTCTTTTGTTTGTGATTGCTTTGTTCTGAACTTTGCGGGGTTCGGAATTATCTTGGGTATGGACTGGCTTAGGAAGTATGCAGCTAAGGTTGATTGTGAGAGGCTGGAGGTGACAGTCGAGAATGTAGAGGGGCGAAAGGTTGTGATACGATGTAAGCATGAAGAAGGCGTCTTCATGAGCTTCATGTATTCGCTAGTTGTTCCACGGGATGGACTGTCTTTAGTGCCAATCGCAAATGGATTCGAGGATGTCTTTGACGAAGTCAAAGGGTTGCCGCCGCATAGAGAGATCGAGTTTCGTATAGATCTAGTTGAAGGAGCCAGACCTGTTGTGATGCCTCTTAGGCGGATGGCGCCTAGGGAACAGCAAGAGTTGAGGGTGCAAGTTGATGATCTTTTACAGAAAGGATTCATTCGGCGTAGTGTGTCCGAGTGGGGTGCACCAGTTGTGTTTGCAACCAAGGCAGATGGGTCGTTGAGGTTGTGTGTGGATTATCGTGAGCTGAATAAGGTGACAAAGAAGAACAAGTATCCGTTGCCGAGAATAGATGACTTGTTTGATCAGCTTCAAGAGGCTAAGGTGTTTTCTCAGATGGATTTGGCAACGGGATTTCACCAGTTGAGAGTAGCTAAAGATAGTGTGCCGAAGACTGCTTTTCGGACACCATCAGGTTTCTTTGAGTGGCTGGTAATGCCGTTTGGATTGACTAACGCGCCAGCATATTTTGTGGATCTTATGAATAGAGTGTTCAGAGATCAGTTGAACAAGTTCGTACTTGTGTTCGTGGATGATATTCTGATTTATTCCAGAACGGAGGAAGAGCACAAGACGCACTTGCGTATTGTTTTGGAGATCTTACGGAAACATCAGCTGAAAGCTAAGTTTTCGAAGTGTCACTTCTGGAAGAGTGAAGTGAGGTTCTTAGGCCATGTGATTTCTGGAAATGGAATAGCGGCTGATCCCGCTAAGGTGGCAGCAATCCAGGATTGGATTAGACCTAAGAATGCATCAGATGTGAGAAGTTTTCTTGGATTAGCAGGATATTATCGACGGTTTATCAAAGACTTCTCCAAGATAGCTGCACCGTTAACAGGATTGACGAAGAAGAACCAAGTGTTCTGTTGGGATGCTAAGTGTGAGCAAGCTTTCGGAATCCTAAAAGAGAGATTGACAAGTGCTCCTGTTTTGACTATTCCAAGTGGGAATGATGAGATGGTGGTTTACACCGACGCATGTGGTACTGGACTTGGAGCAGTGCTGATGCAGAAGAATAAAGTTGTTGCGTATGCCAGTCGACAACTGAAGCCGCATGAAAGGAATTATCCAACTCATGATTTGGAATTGGCGGCGATTGTATTTGCTCTGAAGATGTGGAGACATTATCTATTGGGAGTTCGATTCGAGTTGTTTACGGATCATAAGTCGCTGAAGTATCTTTTCTCCCAAAAGGATCTGAATCTTCGGCAGCAACGTTGGCTAGAGTTTTTGGCATCATATGATTTTGGTATAGCTTATACTCTGGGAAAAGGTAACGCAGTGGCAGATGCGTTAAGTCGAAGACATACAGGATTGGGAGCCATGTTTTCTGAATGGAAGAGTCTCGAGTATTTAGCTGGATTTGACTTCAGGCCTAGATGCGAATTGGAACCTGAGATGTTGGCAAATTTATCGATAAGACCTTCTCTTGTGGAAAGGATTGGCGAGAGCCAAAAGCGAGATGATAAGCTTGTCAATATTATCCGTGATTTAGAATCTGGATTGGATCCAGAAAAGGATAAAGGATTCGAGGTCGATAGAGAAGGTTGGCTTCGAAAGCAAGGACGACTAGTTGTTCCCGATATAGATGAATTGAGGAGTGAAGTTCTGAAGGAAAGTCATCACTCGAAGCTGACAATTCATCCAGGTGGAAACAAGATGTATCGGGATATGAAGAGAACCTACTACTGGGAAGGCATGAAGAAGGATGTTGGAGATTTCATTTCCAAGTGTATGAATTGCCAGTTGGTAAAAGCCGAACAGAAGAAGCCAAGCGGATTGCTTCAGCCATTAGAAGTTCCTACATGGAAGTGGGAACAAGTGTCGATGGATTTTATCGATGGATTACCTAGAACCAGAACGGGAAATGAAGGGATCTGGGTCATTGTGGATCGTCTGACTAAGAGTGCACGATTCATTCCTGTTCGATCGACTAGGACTGCATCAAAGTTGGCTGAGTTGTATGTTAAGTGGATAGTTCGATTCCATGGTATTCCGAAGAGTATAGTGAGCGATCGAGACCCATTGTTCACTAGTGGATTTTGGAAGAGCTTCCAGGAAGTCTTGGGAACCGAGTTGTGTTTGAGTACAGCTTACCATCCCCAAACAGATGGTCAGACCGAGAGAGTCAACCGAGTTTTGGAAGATCTCCTCAGAGCATGTGTTTTGGACTTCGGAGGATCATGGGAGGATCACCTTCACCTGGTGGAGTTTTCATACAACAACAGTTACCAGTCAAGTATTGGTATGGCACCGTATGAGGCATTGTATGGAAGACCGTGTAACTCTCCGACATGTTGGTTGGAAACTGGAGAGAAGCTGATACTTGGGCCAGAGATGATTCGACAGACTTCAGATTGTATAGAGATCATTCGGCAACGAATGAAGGCAGCCCAAGACCGTCAGAAGAGTTATGCTGATAAGCGTCGAAAGGATTTGGAATTCGACGTTGGTGATATGGTTTTTGTGAAGATTTCTCCTCTGAAGAATGTTATTCGATTCGGGAAGAAAGGAAAATTAACTCCGAGATTTGTTGGACCATTCCCGATTATCGAGCGAATTGGAAAGCTCACCTACAGATTGGAGTTACCGGAGAAGATGTCGGGTGTGCACAATGTTTTTCACGTATCATATATACGGAAGTATGTGCATGACTCGAATACAGTAGTTTCTGCTGATAGCTGTGAAGATTTCGAAGTTAATCCAGCTGATAGAAGACCTCGTAAGCCGTTTCGTGTTGTTGGAACCGACACGAAACAGCTTAGGAGAAAGATAGTTAAGTTGCTCAAGATACAATGGAGTGACGATGATAACGACTGTACGTGGGAGGTGGAAGAGAGGATGAAAGCAGCTCATCCTGAACTCTTCAAGGTATGGCCCTAAGGTGTCGTGTCATCTAACGAAATTGTAACTTGTTCTAAGTCTTAGAATTCTGTACGCTAAGCTAGAATTGGATGCATGGTTTATTGATTGTTATGGATGATAGGCGTACAGAATAGCTTTGATTGCCTTGTTTGTTTGGAATTTCGGGGGCGAAATTCCTAAGGGGGAGAGAATGTAACGACCCGTATTTTTACGGATCAAAACATTCTAAAATGATTGACCTTTGGTTGTATGGTTGTTAAGTCATTTCGGGTTTTGGCAGAATTTTGCTTAAGTCCTAAGTCGTAGCCGACTTAGGAGTTTGGACGAGTTAAGCAACAAGTCTGGGTCGAGTTGCCGACTCAAGGAACTCACCGAGTTAAGGGAGTATGGTTGACCGACTTAAGGTAGTGACCGACCTAGGAGATAAGTCGTGACCGACTTAAGAGGTTCAGGCGACCTAAGGAAGAGTAGTAAGCGACCTAAGTATTCTGGGGTAGAGTTAGGTCGGCAACGACCTAAGAGAATGTTGTGAGCGACCTAAGTGTTTGGGTGTTAAGTGTTAGGTCGGCAGTTCGAGTTAAGGTTTCGAGCGACCTATAGGATGTAGTGTATAGTTAGGTCGGCAATGACCTGGAGGAGCTGGGTTTTGCCTAAGTGCTAGGTCGCGTGAGTTGTTAGGTCGCGTGTTGGTATAAGTCGTTGGGTCGTATAGGCTGGTTAAGTCGGCATAGCAGTAAGTCGTAAGTCGTCTAACCAGTTAAGGCGCGCGCGCATTAAGTCGTAGACAGGGTTCGTATGTGCGCATGTGTTGAGTCGGAGGTTGCTTTAGGTCGTCAAGGGTTAGGTCGGAGGCTCTGTTAAGTCGTGGGGTTTTTAGGTCGTAGGTCGGCATAGTGTTAAGTCGGCAGCGACTTAAGGAGATAGCCGAGTTACGACTTAGGGCAGTTTTCAGCTATAAATAGGAGAGCTTCTCTTCATTTTTGGGATCCGGATTTTGAAGCGACGAAGTGCTGCCATTTTGAGAGCTCGACTTCTACATTTCTTCACTTCTTTTCTCCCCTCTAATATAGTGCTTCCATCCATCCAAATCGAAGATCAAGATTGAAGATTCAAGAGCTTAGATTGAAGATCTTCATCTTTTCAAGAGAGATTTCTTCATTTGAAGCGGATTTGTGATAGATCTAGCTTAGTTCTTCGCTGTCCAGATCTGAAGCGTGTTGATTTGGGTTTGTTTAGGTGATTTGGTGAGTGGTGATTATCTCTCACACGGATCCAAAGGAGTATATCGGATTGTTGGCCCGATTTGGTGTTAAAATAGAGATTTCCATGCATTTTCTTCATCCTATGTGTAGATCCATATAGATCCATTGTTCATGATGATGTTACCTCCATTTTATCATATGTTAACCTATGCAAGTTCATTCATCAAGTTTGTAGAGATATAATCCATGTTTTCATGCTTATTGGACTTTCAACTATTTAATTACGAAAATGCCATTATTGTTATAATTGTCTACTTAGATCATATTTGAATGCTTGATTGTTTGGATTGATGATTGATTTGATTGATTGTTATGAACTAGATGATTGATGACTAGATTTAGATCGAAGGTGATTCAAAAGCTAAGGGAAGGGCTCTTGAATTGGGAAAGCTGCTCGTGGCATATGTAGCGGGATGATGAAGCTCTTATGCATAGATTCGATGATGTGATGTTGGGATGAGGCTTTGCGAGGATGTAATGAAGCGAGGCAATTGTATGATGAAGACTTGGACTAATCCAGACGGGATCATTCCAAGCACGTTGATAACTCGGTGATATGATTCGAGTTGAGGATAATGAATGGATATGAGAATAGTCATCGAGGAGGATGACTAGGAGGCTTGGATAGCATCGTTGTTGAAGGTTCTAGCATGCTCTAAGCAAGAGTACGTTTGGGCAGATTCGATAGTCCCAACGGCCAACTGTTGATGGTCGAGTACTCTGGGAAGATTCGATAGTCCTAGGCACGGGCTGCGACGACGTGCGGGAGTTATGTCTAGAACTGGGGTTTCCATTAGCCCTTGACGGACGGCTGAAAGAATGTGTCGGTCATTCAATTAACGGTGATATCGAAGCAATGATAACAGTGATAGCCAGAGTCATGGATGTTTGGTTGTATCGTCATTCGGACTCAAGAGCGGTATTTTCTGGGTGCTTATCTGATTTAGGCCTTGGTACTTGGAAAACATCGCCCTTGACTCGAGTGATAGTAGCTTTACTTTAAATTGTATGCTCTGCTATGTTGTTTCTGCTTAGTGTGTGTCTGGGGGCTATTACTGTAGAATGAGGTTGGAGTGGGAGGGTTGTATTCCTATTCCTTTTCCTTTATGCTCTTTTGGTATGTTGTTAGTTAATTTACTGCTCACTAAGACTGTTGTCTGACTCAAGGCTTTATGTTTTAATTCTTATTGCCTTGGGCTGTTCGTCCATTTTGGGACGGGCAGACTAGGTAGCAGGTGACAGGTGCTGTTCTCTTCTCACGATGCTGATATCGAAGACGAGCTAGAGGGTTGCATATTATCTTCTTATATGTACTGGACATTCCGCTGTATTGTATTCTCTGAGAGATATGTAGTGAGGCTGGATGTATTGACTATGTGATGCTTGTATTCAACTATTATGGAGTTTTATATGATGTCATTTTGTTCTGTAAAGCTTCACTATACATATGTTCTATTGTATTTTGTCCATGCGCTGTGAGTAATGCGATAGATTCTGTTGTTTTTAATCTTACCTTGACAATCGTCCATGGTCGCCTGGCACACTTTACAGCGCTCTATCTCTAGATTCGGTGCAGGGGTCATGGGCGGTCGTCACAATTCTGGAGCTTTGGAAGCAAGCTGGATGGCGAGACGTAGTATTTGTATCTGATAGTATTATTCCGCTGTGTATTCTGTATGAGGACAAGTTATATAACTGTCCATTGTTGTATATTGACTCTGATGATTGATGTATGTATAAAATGATATAGTTCTTTGTTTTAAAAGACTAGTAATTATCTATTGTATATTGTTCCGCTGCGATGTGTAAGATTCTGATATTGTTTTCTGTTCTGATGTGTTTTCTGTTGTTCTTCTTCTTTCTTTCTTCTCTTTTTCTTCTATCTTCTTCTTCTTCTACTTTTTCTTCTTTCTAAAAACCCTCACTATTGGAGTTTCCGGCACTCGATTGCTCGGCAGTCGATAAAGTGAGTATCGATGTCGAATTTTCGAAAGTCGAAAATTTCGGTATGTGACAATTTCGCGCGTAAATTCACTTCGATTTAATCAGTTAAAAGGCGATGAAAATAAAACATTTTCGAAACAAAAATATTTTTACATAGAAAAATTCTAAACCATCTTCTGAGCAAGATTTCAGTTTGTCGTTTTTCAAAATTCGGACTTCTTTAGCTCCGTCGATCTTATTTTTCAGCGTTTTCTTGCATTTTTTCGCCAGTTAAAAATTCGAATTTTTATAATTCGATCGTACCACTGATATCCGTATGCCATTTTGATCGTCTCGTAGTGCTGACCTTCGCAGTATATTTGTATCTGTGTTTTAGTGTCCGGTTCGCAACGGAACCGTGTAACGGATAACCCTATCGGTTACAAAATTTCAATATGTGTTTTTACTGTGTCCATTCAATTGTCCCTAGAATGGTCTAACGGTCGTTTGCTGCTTTACGTAAATTCCTGAATCCAAATCTTGTGACCTTTGGTATTCAAAAGTTATCAAATTTTGTTAGCATTCATTATTTGCTTCTGTACGCTACCTTGAACATTTAAAATAATAATCAATGTGGCTTTTAGCTTTTCTCGTTTCCCAGATTCTCTTCACCTTCATTTTCTTTTAGCTACATGAAACAAAACCGAGCTCACGAAATCTCCACCATGAGTATAAATTCTTCCTCCTCCATACTTTTGTTCGGCCACTCTCACTTATGCATGCACGTCTTCACTAGGCCACTCTTCGCCGGCCAAATATCTTCCCTAGCCTGCCGTTCAACCACGCGCCCCACCCTACATGCAAGCAACGCCTCCGCCATTTGTGCTCTGCCATCCACGTTTTCCATGCCATCCATGCTTCTTCACCCATTGACACACCACCCGAAACCCCAAGCCTTCATCCCAGATTTCCACCGTCCCTGCAGATCCAACCCGAGCACCATCTCACAAGACAAACCCACGCCACCACGTCGAGTACCGAGCAACCACCGTAGGCCAAGCTTTCTTCTGCCGCGTCCACACGTGGGCAGCACTTCGCCCAGCCCAGCTTGCCGAGCCGCGCATGCATCCAACCCGAGCCTTACCCACTAGCAACCCTCGACCGGCCTCTCCTTTCACCTCTTTCCCTGACATCCACTTTGGCTCACCTTCATCCCATGCCTTATTCCCCATGCTACCAGAACCATCGCCTCATCTCAAATCCACGTCCGCCGCCTCTTCTCTCCTTTCTCCCCTCTATGCCACAAGTTATAAGGTGCGATATATATAATATATAAATATATATTTGGGTTCTCTGTTATACAGTTTATAAGTTTATACACTACATATATAGTTTATTTTGTTGGGTTATGGATTGGTAGTTTGTATAAGGAAGTCTGTTGAAATTCATATATATATATACTATAGAACAGCTTCTTTGTAAAAGTAGATAAGTTTGTACATATATATTAATCTACATATATTATATTTGCTGTTACGGTTAGCTTTTCAAGTGTATGAAGGTAAAAGTTGTTTAAAGCTTATATAAGTAAATAAGTTGGATTTCTAGTGTTAAAAAGTTTATGGCTGCAACAGTTTATACTTGTTTATCTACATATTCTAGTTTACAGTTATAAGTATATACATATATCACTATATGTATTTCGAAGCTACTTTCGGCAATGGGTGTATCTATATATATATCTATTTTATATTAGTTGCTGTGTATATTGGTTTTATATTGATGACAATATTTATATACTAAACTAGATATTATGTTGTATACGTGTTTCATTTTGATTTAAAAATAGTTTTCGTAAGTAGCTTGTTAGTATATTTAAGATATATTAAACTTTGATTTTATGTAATATGTATTAAGTATTTATATACATATGGTCGGTTGCAAGACTCTGCTATTTATGTATTTGGGGTAGGGTGTGTGATATTAAGTTGTATTTGATTTTTAACAAGTTCTGTTCACATATACAAAATATATTTTAATACGTATTAAGTGTAAAATTTATGGTGTTTGTTTATGTATATTAGCTATGCATATATATCTATATATGATTGGTTGGGTTCTGTAAAAGCTGTGTTTATATTTATATTTTGTTCACTTTTATATTGGTTGCTGATGCTGTCATCAATAGTGAAGTATAGGTTCCGAATCATATTTTTATATATATTTTTTTCCATTCGAATATGTTATATGTTTACAGTTCATTAGTATATAAGTTAATGGTTTATCTAAAGTTACATTTGATAAATATAAACTATGGTTTACCAAATAATTCTTGTGCAGTAAAACCTGTAGCTATACAATGTGTTTCTGATTTTATAAATTTTGACTTCTGTGGTATATGCATTGTTTAAATATGTATATAAAGTTATACATTGGATCTATATAATAGTTTATATATATGTAAGGATATCCTGTGATTTAAGTTTATATAAATATTAATGTTAAATATATCGTATACATGTTGATTTCATATACGTGTTCAACTTAAAGAAATGATTTTCAATTATATATATATAATTATGTTATTTTAATATTGTTTTAAAATTCAATATTCATTTCATGGAAATAATAATAATAATATTTATAACTCCTGCTCTAATTCGATTTCGTCTATTTATCAGCTTTGATCGTCGATTCGTGCCAATCTAGCTTTGATTTGGAAGTCGTGCTTGCATTTCGTAACTCGTTTCATTGTCTATTCTCTCTTGCCTCGGAAGGTGAGCAATCACTCACGATTAATATTCTTTTATTTATTAAATTTGATTTCAATTGAAACGACAATTGAAATATGCTGCTGTTAGATATTTACACTGTTATTACCTGTATCAGTTCACCTGTGACATCTGACACCAATATCTGTTATATATGCAATGATAATCCAGTTTGATTGTTAAATGACTGATTGTTTGATGTTTACAATTGGACGTTAAAATTGTAATGTATAAAGTGATAAATATTATGCAAGTAAATTTGACGTAGGATAATTAAAAATTTGAATTGACATATATGTTTAATTTGATTAGTTGAATATGACCCCTTTTATTTGTTAAATTAATCGACATGTAAAATAGTGATAATTACACTTTGAACCATTGAACGTATATTGGATTAATTGTTGTAGTGTAAAAATTGAAATCGAATGACAAGTGAAGAACCGTATGAATAATTATTGTAATAATCTTTAATCTACATGAAATGATAGTGTAGATTCTAGAGATAATTATATTAATTTGCACAAACAACAATGCGAATTTATACGATTATTTCGGGATTATTTGAATTGATTATTGGATTGATATTTGTTGGTTTTATTGCTTGTTTAATTACTTTGACACCATCCCAGTTATCACACTGCAAGTTCCCTTTGTTATGCTATGATTTTGAATTGAATTGGAATCGGGTTGAAATGATAAATACCCAAGTTGAACTTTGACCTAGGATAGAGAATTAAATAAAACCCGATTGGTCAATAATTTGATTTAAAAATAAACGAATATTTTATTTGAATAAATAATATGGTTTTGAAATGAAGTTGAAATTTGAATTTTAATGAAAGGAAAATGTAATATTTAATAATCTAAAACAAAATATTAACAATGTAATTGATGAAAGAATGTTGTTTAATTTGAGAAATGATTGAATTAAGTTTGAAATTATTAAACTTTGAAATGATTTAATAATTAAGTTTGAAATTATAATTAAGTTTGAAATTATTAAACTTTGAAATTTTAATAATTAAGTTTTGAATTATTTAATAATTAAATAAGATTGAATTATTTAATGATTAAATTGAATTGAATTCTTTAATAAGTAAAATTGGACTTTTGAATAAGTGAATTTACTTCGTAAATAATTGAAATTGAGTTTTCTTTATTAATTAAGTTTTGGAAAATTATTTAAGTAAGTATTTAATTAAGTGAAATTGAATTTCTCTAATAAGAAATAAAATGTGTTTTATTTAAATTAATGTAAGACTTGAAATTTAAAGAAATTGAGTTGATGAATTTAATTTAATTTAATTCAAATTTGTAAGTTTTGATATAATGAAGTTAAATTTAAATAATAGATTTAATGAATTGGAAATTTAATAGAAATTGTTTTGAATGGCAAATTAACTTAATAAATATTGAATGAAATCGATAAATGAATTTGAATTTGATTTGAGTGTTAAAGTATATTAATTCAAATGATTTGGAAGGAAACTTATTTGCGAACTTGAATCAATATTTGAATTGTTTTAAATAGAGATTGAAATTGAATTATAAGATTTTGAAATGGTAAATTTAGAAGTTTTGAAACGTAAATTTTGGAAATGGGTTTAGAAAGACAAATGAAATGTTGATTTACAAATTCTATTTGAAATTGAATTTGGTTTGGTTTTGAAATATATTAAACGACCAATCGGTGTAATAATTACGAAAGTTATTAAAGAGACCGAAATCGGTTATGGACATACTCTCAGTCTAAACCGAAACCACTTTAATAACTATACGCGGAGTGGTGATCCAGAATGAAGTGGTTGGAATGATGTTCGTGATGACTAAAGAAAGAGAATGATGATGGATAGCCTTGACACTTGTGTCAAATTGGAAATGACTAAAACAGGAGCCGTGCGGGGCCAAATGGAGGTCAGCTACCTTAAGCGAACACACTTCTTCGAACTACTCATTACTTGTTGTCGATTGGTGCACCCTTGATTTTGGGAGTGTTGTTTCGTGGTGTTGCGATCGCTGCGGTGATGCGTTCTCACCAGTCCGGATCAGGCAAACAGTAGTTTCACTACCTTGGGTATTGCCTCATGTGCCTTGTCATACTTGTATCCATATATGCGCGACCACTACGATTTTGGTTTGTACCTTGAGTATATGGATTGCCCTCTGGCGACTTCCGGTTTTGGGGAAACTACGGTCTTGTATATGCTCTTGGGAATAAAAATGTGTTAAGGGGAATAATGGTAACGCCTTAACACTATTTTGATATCTTATATTACTAATAGACATTATCTACTTATCGTACACTACTACATAGTAGATAGTTTAACGGATCCTTAAAGGATGGTTATTCCAAACATCCTTTGAGTTACTTGTATTTCAATTGCTATTTCACTTGAGTTGGATTTATTGGTAAAAGAATGTTAATCCTGACTCGAGTGTCTTGTGTTTTTGCTTTACGCTCGGGTCAGACTGAGTGTACCAGTATTCGAGATTCACCTTTGAAGTTGGAGCTTTGCTTGAAGATCCAGCCATCTATTCTGCTTTCAATATTCGATGATTCCAGTGATGTATTCCGATTTGTATTTGATGTATCGTATTACTCTTCCGTTGTACCTGGTTTAACTCTGATGTAACTTATACATTTATATAGTAGCTTCATGAACTACTATCTCTTTTATTTCCGCTGCATTTATTACTCTGTGTCTGTGATATGTGATTATTTATTTACTGTATATGTTCAGTTTTGCCAAATTTAAATTAACAACGCGGTATTTTAAGCAATTCAATTCTGGCATGAGTGTCTACCTATACACTTATAATGGATGCGAATGGTCCAAAATATCGGGTCGTTACAGTTGGCATCAGAGCTTTGGTAGCTCTAGGCAAAACTTAACATATAGGGTAAATGTATTTACAGAATCACTCTCATTTGAGTTTCAATCTCTTCCTCTTGACTCGATTCCTTTGAATTTTGGAACGTTCCCTGCGGTTTCAAAAAAAAATTCATTCGTGTCCCTCACTATTCGTCTTATTTCAATTCTGGAGCACCCCATAACTCCATTTTGAATGATATCTAAAATAGATCGGCGGTCTCACCAATCTTCGAATGATTCGTAAAGGAGTAAAACTCCTTTATAATAGGCATCGATTCACCGGAGATTTCTGTATCCTCGGTTTACGATGTTATCTATCTCCTGCTATACCTGAATTTTATTTCTCAAGATCGGATGTTGATTTACCTCGGAATTCAGCATCGATCTTATTATTAAAGTCACGGTCGGCCCAGTTAAGGTTGCCCGTAAATTAAATAAGCTTATCCATCTTCTGATTCTGTTAATTGAATCATCTTATCTTTTCTTTCGAACTTGTATTCAAATCAGAATTCTCTTTAATTTGAGTCCATCAAAACCCTATCCTTATTTTGAAAATTCATTCCTGTATCGTCGAGCAAAGAAATGTATTTCTAAATTAATATTAAATGTTTTATATATTGTGTTGTTTGAGTTGTTGATGTGATTTGGGTTTCCGATCGATTCGTCTGATCAACGCTATCGATAGGATTTCCAAAACACTTGAGCAGAGCAAGCTGACACAATGTTGTTTTCAAATTTGGAAAATAAAATAAAGTTTGTAGGATTTTACTATATATAAGTATGAAATTTTCTTTAACCAAACTGTAATAAATTAATTGTTTGAAATGATAATATTTGATTATCATTTATTGTTCTAAATAAATTTATAAATACGGTTTATAAATTGATTGGAATTTGAAATGAATCTAATTCAGAAATTTGAGAATTTATTAGTTTCCGGTGATTTCGAACTTTGGGTTTTAAAATTTTAAAGTATATAGTATTGAAAGTATTTTTGAATAGAAATCGTTTTCAAAGAATTTTTAAAATGTTGAAATCAGTGCTCTTCTCTTTGTCGCTGGAAAATAATTTCGGTGATGGCGGCCGCATCATCGACATTCATTTTCGAGTTTCGAAGTGGAGATACTATTCTGTAGCCTTGCTACGGTTTTGTTTTGAAAAATATTTTGATTTGAATTTCTTCAGTATAATTTGATTTATATATATAGGTATCTTATTTTAAAATTTAATTTGATTTGATATAGATATATTATATATATCTCTAAATTGTTTAAAGTAAATCGGAAATCTAATTCTTAAATGTTGTTAAAGGATGATTTTAATTATAAATAAAACCAAAATTTGGAATAAATATTTAAACTTGAATAATTGAATTGGGAAAATTTTATTTGTATATTGTTCAACTGCATTCTAATACAACTTACCTAAATCATTCAGAAGTTGAATATGTAATTGGATAATATATAAGATAAATTGAATTTATAAATAAAATTTGAGTGTTTATAATAAATGTTATACACTAAATTTTGATTATAAAGATGTTAATAGAGTTAGATAGGATAATAAGTAAACTCAGTTAATAATGAAATAAATTTGTTTTGAAAGAATTAATAAATTTGTTTTGAAAGAATTAATAAATTGAAATTTGATCAACATATGAAAATACCTTGAATTTAAAAGAAATTAATAGATGTAAATTAATTTAAATCGAAACTTTTATGTTTTAAATTAATTTATATGGGTTAAATATATGTGAGTAGATATATTAAGTAGAATAAAATTAACAGTAATTTGGAATAAAGAAAAATTTAAAATTGTTGAAGAAAATATGATTATAATAAAAGACTATTCAAATTTATGGTTTTAAAAATTGTAAATTGAAGAAATGGGATAATAAGATAATGAATTTAGAAATAGTTGAGATTGATTTTAGTGAAATCAAATGGATTAAATCAATTATTGAATATCAATTAATTTAAATTTGAATTTATATGGTTTAAATTAATTGTTATTTTGTATTTCAAATCTGTTTTTCTTTCTGGTTATTTCTATTCTCCTACCTTGTTCCTTTTCGGGGACGAAAAGTTTTGAGTGGGGGAGAGTGTAACGACCCGTAAATTTCAACTCTTTTAATAACGTAATTAGTTGAAATTTTGTGAAATTTTAAACGATAAAATTTTGAAATATAAATTTGATATTTGGAATGCGTTTAGTTAAACATAGCAACTGGAAAATTTTCGTCCGAAAATATGAAAGTTTATTTCGCGCGTAAATTCACTTCGATTTAATCAGTTAAAAAGCGATGAAAATAAAACATTTTCGAAACCAAAATATTTTTACATAGAAAAATTCTAAACCATCTTCTGAGCAAGATTTCAGTTTGTCGTTTTTCAAAATTCGGACTTCTTTAGCTCCGTCGATCTTATTTTTCAGCGTTTTCTTGCATTTTTTCGCCAGTTAAAAATTCGAATTTTTATAATTCGATCGTACCACTGATATCCGTATGCCGTTTTGATCGTCTCGTAGTGCTGACCTTCGCAGTATATTTGTATCTGTGTTTTAGTGTCCGGTTCGCAACGGATCCGTGTAACGGATAACCCTATCGGTTACAAAATTTCAATATGTGTTTTTACTGTGTCCATTCAATTGTCCCTAGAATGGTCTAACGGTCGTTTGCTGCTTTACGTAAATTCCTGAATCCAAATCTTGTGACCTTTGGTATTCAAAAGTTATCAAATTTTGTTAGCATTCATTATTTGCTTCTGTACGCTACCTTGAACATTTAAAATAATAATCAATGTGGCTTTTAGCTTTTCTCGTTTCCCAGATTCTCTTCACCTTCATTTTCTTTTAGCTACACGAAACAAAACCGAGCTCACGAAATCTCCACCATGAGTATAAATTCTTCCTCCTCCATACTTTTGTTCGGCCACTCTCACTTATGCATGCACGTCTTCACTGGGCCACTCTTCGCCGGCCAAATATCTTCCCTAGCCTGCCGTTCAACCACGCACCCCACCCTACATGCAAGCAACGCCTCCGCCATTTGTGCTCCGCCATCCACGTTTTCCACGCCATCCATGCTTCTTCACCCATTGACACACCACCCGAAACCCCAAGCCTTCATCCCAGATTTTCACCGTCCCTGCAGATCCAACCCGAGCACCATCTCACAAGACAAACCCACGCCACCACGCCGAGTACCGAGCAACCACCGTAGGCCAAGCTTTCTTCTGCCGCGTCCACACGTGGGCAGCACTTCGCCCAGCCCAGCCTGCCGAGCCGCGCATGCATCCAACCCGAGCCTTACCCACTAGCAACCCTCGACCGGCCTCTCCTTTCACCTCTTTCCCTGACATCCACTTTGGCTCACCTTCACCCCATGCCTTATTCCCCATGCTACCAGAACCATCGCCTCATCTCAGATCCACGTCCGCCGCCTCTTCTCTCCTTTCTCCCCTCTATGCCGCAAGTTATAAGGTGCGATATATATAATATATAAATATATATTTGGGTTCTCTGTTATACAGTTTATAAGTTTATACACTACATATATAGTTTATTTTGTTGGGTTATGGATTGGTAATTTGTATAAGGAAGTCTGTTGAAATTCATATATATATATATATATATACTATAGAACAGCTTCTTTGTAAAAGTAGATAAGTTTGTACATATATATTAATCTACATATATTATATTTGCTGTTACGGTTAGCTTTTCAAGTGTATGAAGGTAAAAGTTGTTTAAAGCTTATATAAGTAAATAAGTTGGATTTCTAGTGTTAAAAAGTTTATGGCTGCAACAGTTTATACTTGTTTATCTACATATTCTAGTTTACAGTTATAAGTATATACATATATCACTATATGTATTTCGAAGCTACTTTCGGCAATGGGTGTATCTATATATATATCTAGTTTATATTAGTTGTTGTGTATATTGGTTTTATATTGATGACAATATTTATATACTAAACTAGATATTATGTTGTATACGTGTTTCATTTTGATTTCAAAATAGTTTTCGTAAGTAGCTTGTTAGTATATTTAAGATATATTAAACTTTGATTTTATGTAATATGTATTAAGTATTTATATACATATGGTCGGTTGCAAGACTCTGTTATTTATGTATTTGGGGTAGGGTGTGTGATATTAAGTTGTATTTGATTTTTAACAAGTTCTGTTCACATATACAAAATATATTTTAATACGTATTAAGTGTAAAATTTATGGTGTTTGTTTATGTATATTAGCTATGCATATATATCTATATATGATTGGTTGGGTTCTGTAAAAGCTGTGTTTATATTTATATTTTGTTCACTTTTATATTGGTTGCTGATGCTGTCATCAATAGTGAAGTATAGGTTCCGAATCATATTTTTATATATATTTTTTTCCATTCGAATATGTTATATGTTTACAGTTCATTAGTATATAAGTTAATGGTTTATCTAAAGTTACATTTGATAA
This sequence comes from Allium fistulosum, assembly GCA_030737815.1. NCBI lineage: Eukaryota > Viridiplantae > Streptophyta > Magnoliopsida > Asparagales > Amaryllidaceae > Allium > Allium fistulosum. The sequence goes on from CM060908.1 coordinate 1,021,980,062, forward strand.
ATATAAACTATGGTTTACCAAATAATTCTTGTGCAGTAAAACCTGTAGTTATACAATGTGTTTCTGATTTTATAAATTTTGACTTCTGTGGTATATGCATTGTTTAAATATGTATATAAAGTTATACATTGGATCTATATAATAGTTTATATATATATATGTAAGGATATCCTGTGATTTAAGTTTATATAAATATTAATGTTAAATATATCGTATACATGTTGATTTCATATATGTGTTCAACTTAAAGCAATGATTTTCAATTATATATATATAATTATGTTATTTTAATATTGTTTTAAAATTCAATATTCATTTCATGGAAATAATAATAATAATATTTATAACTCCTGCTCTAATTCGATTTCGTCTATTTATCAGCTTTGATCATCGATTCGTGCCAATCTAGCTTTGATTTGGAAGTCGTGCTTGCATTTCGTAACTCGTTTCATTGTCTATTCTCTCTTGCCTCGGAAGGTGAGCAATCACTCACGATTAATGTTCTTTTATTTATTAAATTTGATTTCAATTGAAACGACAATTGAAATATGCTGCTGTTAGATATTTACACTGTTATTACCTGTATCAGTTCACCTGTGACATCTGACACCAATATCTGTTATATATGCAATGATAATCCAGTTTGATTGTTAAATGACTGATTGTTTGATGTTTACAATTGGACGTTAAAATTGTAATGTATAAAGTGATAAATATTATGCAAGTAAATTTGACGTAGGATAATTAAAAATTTGAATTGACATATATGTTGAATTTGATTAGTTGAATATGACCCCTTTTATTTGTTAAATTAATCGACATGTAAAATAGTGATAATTACACTTTGAACCATTGAACGTATATTGGATTAATTGTTGTAGTGTAAAAATTGAAATCGAATGACAAGTGAAGAACCGTATGAATAATTATTGTAATAATCTTTAATCTACATGAAATGATAGTGTAGATTCTAGAGATAATTATATTAATTTGCACAAACAACAATGCGAATTTATACGATTATTTCGGGATTATTTGAATTGATTAATAGATTGATATTGGTTGGTTTTATTGCTTGTTTAATTACTTTGACACCATCCCAGTTATCACACTGCAAGTTCCCTTTGTTATGCTATGATTTTGAATTGAATTGGAATCGGGTTGAAATGATAAATACCCAAGTTGAACTTTGACCTAGGATAGAGAATTAAATAAAACCCGATTGGTCAATAATTTGATTTAAAAATAAACGAAGATTTTATTTGAATAAATAATATGGTTTTGAAATGAAGTTGAAATTTGAATTTTAATGAAAGGAAAATGTAATATTTAATAATCTGAAACAAAATATTAACAATGTAATTGATGAAAGAATGTTGTTTAATTTGAGAAATGATTGAATTAAGTTTGAAATTATTAAACTTTGAAATGATTTAATAATTAAGTTTGAAATTATAATTAAGTTTGAAATTATTAAACTTTGAAATTTTAATAATTAAGTTTTGAATTATTTAATAATTAAATAAGATTGATTTATTTAATGATTAAATTGAATTGAATTCTTTAATAAGTAAAATTGGACTTTTGAATAAGTGAATTTACTTCGTAAATAATTGAAATTGAGTTTTCTTTATTAATTAAGTTTTGGAAAATTATTTAAGTAAGTATTTAATTAAGTGAAATTGAATTTCTCTAATAAGAAATAAAATGTGTTTTATTTAAATTAATGTAAGACTTGAAATTTAAAGAAATTGAGTTGATGAATTTAATTTAATTTAATTCAAATTTGTAAGTTTTGATATAATGAAGTTAAATTTAAATAATAGATTTAATGAATTGGAAATTTAATAGAAATTGTTTTGAATGGCAAATTAACTTAATAAATATTGAATGAAATCGATAAATGAATTTGAATTTGATTTGAGTGTTAAAGTATATTAATTCAAATGATTTGGAAGGAAACTTATTTGCGAACTTGAATCAATATTTGAATTGTTTTAAATAGATATTGAAATTGAATTATAAGATTTTGAAATGGTAAATTTAGAAGTTTTGAAACGTAAATTTTGGAAATGGGTTTAGAAAGACAAATGAAATGTTGATTTACAAATTCTATTTGAAATTGAATTTGGTTTGGTTTTGAAATATATTAAACGACCAATCGGTGTAATAATTACGAAAGTTATTAAAGAGACCGGAATCGGTTATGGACATACTCTCTGTTTAAATCGAAACCACTTTAATAACTATACGCGGAGTGGTGATCCAGAATGAAGTGGTTGGAATGATGTTCGTGATGACTGAAGAAAGAGAATGATGATGGATAGCCTTGACACTTGTGTCAAATTTGAAATGACTAAAACAGGAGCCGTGCCGGGCCAAATGGAGGTCAGCTACCTTAAGCGAACACACTTCTTCGAACTACTCATTACTTGTTGTCGATTGGTGCACCCTTGATTTTGGGAGTGTTGTTTCGCGGTGTTGCGATCGCTGCGGCGATGCGTTCTCACCAGTCCGGATCTGGCAAACAGTAGTTTCACTACCTTGGGTATTGCCTCATGTGCCTTGTCATATTTTTATCCATATATGCGCGACCATTACGATTTTGGTTTGTACCTTTAGTATATGGATTGCCCTCTGGTGACTTCCGGTTTTGGGGAAACTACGGTCTTGTATATGCTCTTGGGAATAAAAATGTGTTAAGGGGAATAATTGTAACGACCCGGAATTTTGAAGAAATTAAATTGAGAATATTTAATTAATTTTAAATATTTGAATGATAATTTAATTTGAATCCCCAATCGCAATTTGAATTTGGCGATTAAACTTTAAAATTTAATCGATTTGAAGTGAATAAGAATTTAAATCTCCAATTTTAAGCTGAAGAAAAATATTTCAAAAGATTTTAAAATTCATAATGATAATACTGAAGATAATAGAAGCTTCAGAATTGTATTTCAAAGTGTTTTGCTCAGTTTTGAATTTAATTGTTTGAACCGATATTTAAAAATAGTCATTTTTCAAACAGTCTCGGAATTCGACGAAACCAGTTCCATTGGGTCCGTAATGTTGAATTATTGTCGGATTTAAAATTTCGTATCGATCGGAGTTGTTATGTGACCGTACGGTGAGTGAACGCGTTGAAATTTAATCGGATTCAAATTTAAATTTAAATTTATATTATTTAACATCACCACGTATCCCCTATCTCATGCCTAAATTCACGCCTGCAATCGCGAAATTCATCGTGCAAACCATACCTCGTCAACTGTAAATATCTCGGCTCTCCCTCGTTTTAAAACTTAGTCTCCCCCTTTCTATTCAAACGACGAACAAACGAAATTCATTTTCTTTTTCTCTCGTTCAATTTCAAAGATAATGCCAGAACAAGATCTCGTTTTCCCTCTGTTATGTTCGATTCGAAAATCGAACGCGCGCGTATGTGGAATCGACCGAAATTGCTCGAGGTCGAGAAATAGGGTTCATCGCTGAGATTCGAGAGCAAGGCAGGCTCGCACACGTGGAAGTCAAGGCGTATTGTGAGCAAGGGATATGGCAACTCGTGTGGTTCCTGGAGGCGTGCGATGTCGCGATGCGACTGGGCGATGGAAGGCGACTCCGATCTCGATGGCGAAGCTCGCGTGGCAGTGAAACGAAGGGGTGATCGCGATGGATTCAAAGATGATAGTGGGTCACATCAGTCGAGCTCGACGATTTTGGGGACTGGGATGTCTCGCGGTGGCGTATCAGAGGCGGCAGCAGCCTGGTGGTCATTCTCGGATAAGGTTAAAGTCGAGAAAACGAAAGAAGAATTGGATGGATTGCAAAATAAAAAGCTAAGGTGAGATTTTTCTCACTCAAATGAAAAGTGGAATTTTCAGTTATTGTTTGTTTGTCTGTTTGGATGTGATATTAGATATAGTAGGATATATCTATATATATATAGCAATATATACATATTGGCATATGTATATATTGGATTGATGATTTCCCGCCTCGTATAGCGGATGAGACCCTATTGCGCCGTTAGTAAGCGGATTTTTATAAAACCCATATACCGCGATAATTCCGTACTGGAGTGGAATTGGTATTATGCTAACGTCTTTGGATGCAGGGAAACAGGTTGGAGGGATCCAACTGGACCCCTCACATTGATTGAATTTATTTATACTGTGATATGAATCTGTGAATGATTATATTGATGTTATTAATCATATTGATATCTGGAAATTGTTTGAAGCTAAAATTTAGCTGAATGGATGTTTGATATCATTGGATTCCAAAAATAAATGAAATTGGATTTTTGAAATCAAAATAGAAATTTTTAAGTAAATAAATTTTTAGAAATTGAATAAATTCGAAGAAAAGAATTTAAAAGTATAAAAGCTGATTTTTATAATCTTATTGAATAAATTCCAGAATAAAGTGAAAATGCTAAATAAATGGATTTCATAAAACAGTGATTATAAATTGAAGAATTTAATTTAAATTTGGATTTTTAATAGATTGAAAGAGATAAAGAAATTTATTTTCTTTAAAAGGAATTTATTTAGAAAAGAAATAAGTGGGAAGTCCAATTAGAAATTTAATTGCAAATTGAAACGAATTTGGAAAAAGAATGAAATTTATAGATGTATAAATGGTGAAGTTAAAAAGGATGAAATTTATAGATGTATAAATCGGGAAGTTAAAATGAATGAAATTGTAGAATAGAAGATTTATAAGAAATTAACTTATAGATTGGATTTTTGCCTTCAAATGAAATATTGATCAAATTTGTTAATAAAGGAGATTTACAAATCGAAGTTGTTATAAAGTAGGAATAGAATTTACAAACGTTGTTTTATAAATTCGAAATCAATTGAATTTGATAAATTTAAATATAGAAGGTTATTAAAGTAGATATATTCGCGATTTTGGATAGCGAATTTCTATTGAAATGAAAATGTGTAGAAATGATTGGAATTGGGTTAAATGAAGTATATTCACGATTTTGGACAGTGAATATATTTTTAAGTAAAAATGGTTATGTTTGGGAAAGCGATATTATAAATAAAGTTAATTGTTTTAAAAGATGTTTTAAAACGTGTTAAATATCGAAACCATAGATTTCAACATTTATTGTTGAAATAGACGTTTTCGAAAAAAAAGGAAATGGTGGACTATAACACTGTTGTTATAGTAAATGATTTCCAAAAGGAAATGTTTTATATAGTATTGGGATTTACATATCTATCTTAAAATTCGAATCCCTATACTAGTGATTTTGAGTCGTTCGTAACGATGTTTTACGTAACATTCGTTTTGACTCAAATAAATGTGCTTAAGAGAATGTTTTCCTTAAAAGAATGAATATATACTTAATTTGATTTAAGTATATCGAATATTTTCAAACGTTGAAAATAAATGATTTGTGAAACACTTATTTTAAATAAGTATGGAATTGCTTTTCCAATATGAAACGAAGGGTTTGAAACTTTATCTTTTAAAGATAATTTGAAAAGTGAATGTTTGAAATTTGTTTCCAAACGGTTAAGTGTGGAAATTTTATATCTAATGAAGATATTTTTGGAGATAAAATAATTTGGAAAATTATTTGGAATCTGATGATGTTGCGCATCTTTATTGATAGTTAAATAACCGACTATCAATAATTACCTTTAGATAAGTATTTGTTGTGAATTGGATAAATTTGAATGCCACACTTATTTTTGAATAATCGCTCACTATTCGGGTTAACCGGGAAAGGACCATGGGGTCGTATAACCCATTCCGAATATGTGATACGTCGTTATGAATCGCATTTGAAGACCGGTGTTGAAGACCGGATATTTTTGAAAACGGAAGGATTACCGTCGAGTTACTCTACATCGGCTGATCTCCGGTTTAGAGGTTTTATCACCCTTAGTGACGGGAACTCCCGACGTGATTGAAAATTATCCGGATGTGCAAGGGCTTCGTGAGAAGTGCCTTCGGTTCTGTTCAATCCCGGAACAGACTTGTATGGATTGTGTGTCTGACGTTACAATTTGAGATATAAAGCTGATTTCTTTCAAATACATTTCTGTTGGTGGCGGAGAATTTATTCTCTTAGCTTAACACCCTTCTCCGAGACGTACGAGCTCAGAGGTTATGTAGTTGAAATTTATCAGCGATATATCCCAATTTGGTAACGTGGCATACTGAGTGTTGCTGTGAAATGATCAGTGTTTGATCATTTGTGATATGATCATTTGTTTGATCTTATATCTTTGTGATCATAGGTTGATCATTTTGTTTGACCCAAAGCAGGGCTTTTTGAGAAAGCGTAGCTTTGTGGACGAGACTTCGTCGAGCCTCACACCCCGGAAATGGTCGAAACAGGAAGGATGCGGCAAGGTTCTAGGGAGTAGCGCCCCTTAGTGTATGTCATTCCTTCTGGATAAAGGTGGTATCATGGTATGGAGCCCAGATACTCAACCTCTGTGGTTGCTGCAAAATTTATTTCTTTGTGGTTGTTGCGAATCGGGGATCCTCGGGAAGATCGGTGACGATCGGGGGATGGCATACGCGTGTCAGTAGTTACCTATTTTTGCAGAGGTAACCCGGCCTTGTGTTGGCAGAGATCCGGTTAGGTTCTCGGGTCGTCTATTCCAGGGACGTACCCATCGTGGATAGGAAGTTCCTTAGCCTGACCATTTGTTGGAAATCCAAAGAAACAATACGATCTTGTACGGTTTTAGTTGTAGAACCTATCATTCACTTATGGTGGTCACCACTGTTTGGATGGTAGCTATAGTAGGCATAAGTGCGGAATGCCTATGCTGGCTAAGATTTATATTATACTTTCGAAATGTTTTCTACACTATGCACTAATAATAATATCAAAAATGATTTGATTTTGCGTAGTAAGCATCTTTGACTATCATAAGAAGAAATCTCCTCCAATTCTGCGTTTGCATTGTGTGTGTGGCGGGAGGTCTTATGGTAGTTTCATTTTCCAAAAGCATTGCGAATTGACTTTAAAAATATTCCTTTGTTTATTTTAAAGATAAACTGTTTTACGATCTCACACCAGTCACCATGACTGACTCGGAGTTTATTGTTTCCCTTCTAAACTCTGGGTGCCCACCAATTTCCACACGGGCAGCCTAGAGTTATGTTATCAGGATATTCTGGAGCTTTGGAGATAAGCTGGATGACGAGACGTAGTATTTGTATCTGATAGTATTTATTCCGCTGTGTATTCTGTATGAGGACAAGTTATATAACTGTCCATTGATGTGCTGTGTTGTATTGAGTCATATATTGACTCTGATTGATGTATGTATAACTGATATAGTTCTTTGTTTTAAAAGACTAGTAATTATCTATTGTATATTGTTCCGCTGCCATATGTGAGATTTTGATATTGTTTCTGTTCTGATGTTGTTCTTCTCTTCTTTTCTTCTTCTTCTACCTTTTTCTTTTTCTTAAAACCCCTCACTATTGGAGTTTCCGGCACTCGATTGCTCGGCAGTCGATAAAGTGAGTATCGATGTCGAATTTTCGAAAGTCGAAAATTTTCGTTCGTGACAGCGTGGTATCAGAGCATATGGTTAAGCGACAACCCTGCTCTGTTGGGTGTTACTCATTAGAGATAGAGTCAGTAGTACTCTAGAATGAGTTAAGTGTAATAATAGATATGAGCGCGTATTTGTTAGTGAATATAAAATTGTTTTATATTGTGATGATTGATTTATTGAGTGGTATATGGATTCTGGTCGGTATGGTCTGGACAACTCTATCGATAGGAATCTCTAAACACTCGAATAGAACAATTCAGCACAGTATTGTTTTTAAATAGGGTAAATGAGATAATTTTGCCCAAAACTATTTTTGTATAGAAAAGAAATGTTTTTCTATGAATTACTATAGTATGTGGTTGTTAGAAGTGATAATATTAATCTATTATCATTGAAATTGAATAAGGAATTCAAATCGTAACTCCAAAGTTAAGAAATAAATTCACAAACAAATGAAATTTAAAGAATGTAAATTATAAATGTAATTTGTGATTTGAAATGGAATTCCAGAGAAGTTTTTGGAAATGTTTTGAAAAGAATCTGAAAATTTTGAGATTTGGAAAGTTTAAATCCTTTTTGATTTGAAAATGAATTTCAAGGGTTTTGAAAAGTATTTTGGAAAGTCGAAAGCTCTAAACTCTTTTCGGTCGCTGGAAAATAATTCCGATGATGATCGCGACATCACCGGTGTTCATTTTCGGGTTTCCAAAAGAGGGATTGCTGCCAAATTTTTTAAATGGAAGTTGTTTGAAAATTTGGGTTTTGTTTTGGAAATTCAAATCGAATTTGAATTGTTTTCAAAATGGCTTTGAAATGTTGGTAAACTCTGGAATGCTATATAAAGATATTTATGAAATATTACTAAGTTGATAACTTATACAAATTGGATTTTGATAGAATAAATTTAACTTAAAAGATGGAGTTGAATTAATGTAAGTACAAGTGAATCAATTTAATGAAAGTAAATTGAATGTTGAAAAATTCATTTCGAATTTGTAAAGTAAAGTATTGAAATAAAATTAGTAACTGAAAACTAATTGAAGAAATGACAAATTAATATGGTTTGAAATGAATTAAAATTCATATGGAATTTGAAATCCAGTTTAATATGAGTGGTTATAAACCATAATAGTGAATTGAAAATAAATTTGAAACTGAATGTTGGAAACCGAATTTGAATAAAGAGAATAGAATTTGTGATGAATTAGTAATTGGAACTAATTTAAAATAGTGTAGTTATGAACTAAAGATAATTGATAAATTCAATATTCAGAATTCAAATAGAATTGAAATGGTAAATTGAATTCAAATGAGAAATTGAAATGCAAAAAAATTGAATGGAATAGATATATAACTTCAACAGTGAAGTAAAGATGGTATAAGTAGTTCATATTGAAAATTTTGTAATAGAATTTGCAAAATAGGTTGAATGTTGTAACTAGATATAATGGCTAGTAGATATACATGTATAAAGGAATTGGAAATTTTGATTTCAAAGACAATTTGAATTTCTCGACTAAAGGTATGTATTTTAATTTCTATATGAGATTTGATGACTTTCTTGTCTAGCCGCTTGGCTTTTTCTTTTTCTTTTTGAAACCTGAGAGTCCGTAGGGACGTTTTGTAGTCGTGCCGTATTAGCCGCGCAAAGGAGACGCTGGCGAAATTTTTCGGAAATTTCGAGTGTTAGAAAATTTTTGAGAAAATTTTGAAAGTTAAAAATTTGAATTTAAATTTAAATTTGAATTGAGAAGTAAACAATGTTGTTTTGAAACTTATAATTGAAGTGTAGAAAGTTAGTTGAATTGATAACGAATCTTTAGTAGAGAGATTTGTTTTGATAAATGGATAAAACTATTTAGATTGTGAAAAATAGTAGACGAGTTAAGGACCACTTTTCCTAACTTGTAATTTCGAGGACGAAATTCTTTTAAGGGGGGAAGTCTGTAACGACCCGGAATTTTGAACAAATTAAATTGAGAATATTTAATTAATTTTAAATATTTGAACGATAATTTAATTTGAATCCCCAATCGCAATTTGAATTTGGCGATTAAACTTTAAAATTTAATCGATTTGAAGTGAATAAGAATTTGAATCTCCAATTTTAAGCTGAAGAAAAATATTTCAAAAGCTTTTAAAATTCGTAATGATAATACTGAAGATAATAGAAGCTTCAGAATTGTATTCCAAAGTGTTTTGCTCAGTTTTGAATTTAATTGTTTGAACCGATATTTAAAAATAGTCATTTTTCAAACAGTCTCGGAATTCGACGAAACCAATTCCATTGGGTCCGTAATGTTGAATTATTGACAATAATGGTAACGCCTTAACACTATTTTGATATCTTATATTACTAATAGACATTATCTACTTATCGTACACTACTACATAGTAGATAGTTTAACGGATCCTTAAAGGATGGTTATTCCAAACATCCTTTGAGTTACTTGTATTTCAATTGCTATTTCACTTGAGTTGGATTTATTGGTAAAAGAATGTTAATCCTGACTCGAGTGTTTTGTGTTTTTGCTTTACGCTCGGGTCAGACTGAGTGTACCAGTATTCGAGACTCACCTTTGAAGTTGGAGCTTTGCTTGAAGATCCAGCCATCTATTCTGCTTTCAGTATTCGATGATTCCAGTGATGTATTCCGATTTGTATTTGATGTATCGTATTACTCTTCCGTTGTACCTGGTTTAACTCTGATGTAACTTATACATTTATATAGTAGCTTCATGAACTACTATCTCTTTTATTTCCGCTGCATTTATTACTCTGTGTCTGTGATCTGTGATTATTTATTTACTGTATATGTTCAGTTTTGCCAAATTTAAATTAACAACGCGGTATTTTGAGTAATTCAATTCCGGCATGAGTGTCTACCTATACACTTATAATGGATGCGAATGGTCCAAAATATCGGGTCGTTACAGTTGGCATCAGAGCTTTGGTAGCTCTAGGCAAAACTTAACATATAGGGTAAATGTATTTACAGAATCACTCTCATTCGAGTTTCAATCTCTTCCTCTTGACTCGATTCCTTTGAATTTTGGAACGTTCCCTGCGGTTTCAAAAAAAAATTCATTCGTGTCCCTCACTATTCGTCTTATTTCAATTCTGGAGCACCCCATAACTCCATTTTGAATGATATCTAAAATAGATCGGCGGTCTCACCAATCTTCGAATGATTCGTAAAGGAGTAAAACTCCTTTATAATAGGCATCGATTCACCGGAGATTTCTGTATCCTCGGTTTACGATGTTATCTATCTCCTGCTATACCTGAATTTTATTTCTCGAGATCGGATGTTGATTTACCTCGGAATTCAGCATCGATCTTATTATTAAAGTCACGGTCGGCCCGGTTAAGGTTGCCCGTAAATTAAATAAGCTTATCAATCTTCTGATTCTGTTAATTGAATCATCTTATCTTTTCTTTCGAACTTGTATTCAAATCAGAATTCTCTTTAATTTGAGTCCATCAAAACCCTATCCTTATTTTGAAAATTCATTCCTGTATCGTCGAGCAAAGAAATGTATTTCTAAATTAATATTAAATGTTTTATATATTGTGTTGTTTGAGTTGTTGATGTGATTTGGGTTTCCGATCGATTCGTCTGATCAACGCTATCGATAGGATTTCCAAAACACTTGAGCAGAGCAAGCTGACACAATGTTGTTTTCAAATTTGGAAAATAAAATAAAGTTTGTAGGATTTTACTATATATAAGTATGAAATTTTATTTAACCAAACTGTAATAATTTAATTGTTTGAAATAATAATATTTGATTATCATTTATTGTTCTAAATAAATTTATAAATACGGTTTATAAATTGATTGGAATTTGAAATGAATCTAATTCAGAAATTTGAGAATTTATTAGTTTCCGGTGATTTCGAACTTTGGGTTTTAAAATTTTAAAGTATATAGTATTGAAAGTATTTTCGAATAGAAATCGTTTTCAAAGAATTTTTAAAATGTTGAAATCAGTGCTCTTCTCTTTGTCGCTGGAAAATAATTTCGGTGATGGCGGCCGCATCATCGACATTCATTTTCGAGTTTCGAAGTGGAGATACTATTCTGTAGCCTTGCTACGATTTTGTTTTGAAAAATATTTTGATTTGAATTTCTTCAATATAATTTGATTTATATATATAGGTATCTTATTTTAAAATTTAATTTGATTTGATATAGATATATTATATATATCTCTAAACTGTTTAAAGTAAATCGGAAATCTAATTCTTAAATGTTGTTAAAGGATGATTTTAATTATAAATAAAACCAAAATTTGGAATAAATATTTAAACTTGAATAATTGAATTGGGAAAATTTTATTTGTATATTGTTCAACTGCATTCTAATACAACTTACCTAAATCATTCAGAAGTTGAATATGTAATTGGATAATATATAAGATAAATTGAATTTATAAATAAAATTTGAGTGTTTATAATAAATGTTATACACTAAATTTTGATTATAAAGATGTTAATAGAGTTAGATAGGATAATAAGTAAACTCAGTTAATAATGAAATAAATTTGTTTTGAAAGAATTAATAAATTTGTTTTGAAAGAATTAATAAATTGAAATTTGATCAACATATGAAAATACCTTGAATTTAAAAGAAATTAATAGATGTAAATTAATTTAAATCGAAACTTTTATGTTTTAAATTAATTTATATGGGTTAAATATATGTGAGTAGATATATTAAGTAGAATAAAATTAACAGTAATTTGGAATAAAGAAAAATTTAAAATTGTTGAAGAAAATATGATTATAATAAAAGACTATTCAAATTTATGGTTTTAAAAATTGTAAATTGAAGAAATGGGATAATAAGATAATGAATTTAGAAATAGTTGAGATTGATTTTAGTGAAATCAAATGGATTAAATCAATTATTGAATATCAATTAATTTAAATTTGAATTTATATGGTTTAAATTAATTGTTATTTTGTATTTCAAATCTGTTTTTCTTTCTGGTTATTTCTATTCTCCTACCTTGTTCCTTTTCGGGGACGAAAAGTTTTGAGTGGGGGAGAGTGTAACGACCCGTAAATTTCAACTCTTTTAATAACGTAATTAGTTGAAATTTTGTGAAATTTTAAACGATAAAATTTTGAAATATAAATTTGATATTTGGAATGCGTTTAGTTAAACATAACAACTGGTAAATTTTCGTCCGAAAATATGAAAGTTTATTTCGCGCGTAAATTCACTTCGATTTAATCAGTTAAAAAGCGATGAAAATAAAACTTTTTCGAAACCAAAATATTTTTACATAGAAAAATTCTAAACCATCTTCTGAGCAAGATTTCAGTTTGTCGTTTTTCAAAATTCGGACTTCTTTAGCTCCGTCGATCTTATTTTTCAGCGTTTTCTTGCATTTTTTCGCTAGTTAAAAATTCGAATTTTTATAATTCGATCGTACCACTGATATCCGTATGCCGTTTTGATCATCTCGTAGTGCTGACCTTCGCAGTATATTTGTATCTGTGTTTTAGTGTCCGGTTTGCAACGGAACCGTGTAACGGATAACCCTATCGGTTACAAAATTTCAATATGTGTTTTTACTGTGTCCATTCAATTGTCCCTAGAATGGTCTAACGGTCGTTTGCTGCTTTACGTAAATTCCTGAATCCAAATCTTGTGACCTTTGGTATTCAAAAGTTATCAAATTTTGTTAGCGTTCATTATTTGCTTCTGTACGCTACCTTGAACATTTAAAATAATAATCAATGTGGCTTTTAGCTTTTCTCGTTTCCCAGATTCTCTTCACCTTCATTTTCTTTTAGCTACATGAAACAAAACTGAGCTCACGAAATCTCCACCATGAGTATAAATTCTTCCTCCTCCATACTTTTGTTCGGCCACTCTCACTTATGCATGCACGTCTTCACTGGGCCACTCTTCGCCGGCCAAATATCTTCCCTAGCCTACCGTTCAACCACGCGCCCCACCCTACATGCAAGCAACGCCTCCGCCATTTGTGCTCCGCCATCCACGTTTTCCACGCCATCCATGCTTCTTCACCCATTGACACACCACCCGAAACCCCAAGCCTTCATCCCAGATTTCCACCGTCCCTGCAGATCCAACCCGAGCACCATCTCACAAGACAAACCCACGCCACCACGCCGAGTACCGAGCAACCACCGTAGGCCAAGCTTTCTTCTGCCGCGTCCACACGTGGGCAGCACTTCGCCCAGCCCAGCCTGCCGAGCCGCGCATGCATCCAACCCGAGCCTTACCCACTAGCAACCCTCGACCGGCCTCTCCTTTCACCTCTTTCCCTGACATCCACTTTGGCTCACCTTCACCCCATGCCTTATTCCCCATGCTACCAGAACCATCGCCTCATCTCAGATCCACGTCCGCCGCCTCTTCTCTCCTTTCTCCCCTCTATGCCGCAAGTTATAAGGTGCGATATATATAATATATAAATATATATTTGGGTTCTCTGTTATACAGTTTATAAGTTTATACACTACATATATAGTTTATTTTGTTGGGTTATGGATTGGTAGTTTGTATAAGGAAGTCTGTTGAAATTCATATATATATATACTATAGAACAGCTTCTTTGTAAAAGTAGATAAGTTTGTACATATATATTAATCTACATATATTATATTTGCTGTTACGGTTAGCTTTTCAAGTGTATGAAGGTAAAAGTTGTTTAAAGCTTATATAAGTAAATAAGTTGGATTTCTAGTGTTAAAAAGTTTATGGCTGCAACAGTTTATACTTGTTTATCTGCATATTCTAGTTTACAGTTATAAGTATATACATATATCACTATATGTATTTCGAAGCTACTTTCGGCAATGGGTGTATATATATATATCTAGTTTATATTAGTTGCTGTGTATATTGGTTTTATATTGATGACAATATTTATATACTAAACTAGATATTATGTTGTATACGTGTTTCATTTTGATTTCAAAATAGTTTTCGTAAGTAGCTTGTTAGTATATTTAAGATATATTAAACTTTGATTTTATGTAATATGTATTAAGTATTTATATACATATGGTCGGTTGCAAGACTCTGCTATTTATGTATTTAGGGTAGGGTGTGTGATATTAAGTTGTATTTGATTTTTAACAAGTTCTGTTCACATATAAAAAATATATTTTAATACGTATTAAGTGTAAAATTTATGGTGTTTGTTTATGTATATTAGCTATGCATATATATCAATATATGATTGGTTGGGTTCTGTAAAAGCTGTGTTTATATTTATATTTTGTTCACTTTTATATTGGTTGATGATGCTGTCATCAATAGTGAAGTATAGGTTCCGAATCATATTTTTATATATATATTTTTCCATTCGAATATGTTATATGTTTACAGTTCATTAGTATATAAGTTAATGGTTTATCTAAAGTTACATTTGATAAATATAAACTATGGTTTACCAAATAATTCTTGTGCAGTAAAACCTATAGCTATACAATGTGTTTCTGATTTTATAAATTTTGACTTCTGTGGTATATGCATTGTTTAAATATGTATATAAAGTTATACATTAGATCTATATAATAGTTTATATATATGTAAGGATATCCTGTGATTTAAGTTTATATAAATATTAATGTTAAATATATCATATACATGTTGATTTGATATATGTGTTCAACTTAAAGCAATGATTTTCAATTATATATATATAATTATGTTATTTTAATATTGTTTTAAAATTCAATATTCATTTCATGGAAATAATAATAATAATATTTATAACTCCTGCTCTAATTCGATTTCGTCTATTTATCAGCTTTGATCGTCGATTCGTGCCAATCTAGCTTTGATTTGGAAGTCGTGCTTGCATTTCGTAACTCGTTTCATTGTCTATTCTCTCTTGCCTCGGAAGGTGAGCAATCACTCACGATTAATGTTCTTTTATTTATTAAATTTGATATCAATTGAAACGACAATTGAAATATGCTGTTGTTAGATATTTACACTGTTATTACCTGTATCAGTTCACCTGTGACATCTGACACCAATATCTGTTATATATGCAATGATAATCCAGTTTGATTGTTAAATGACTGATTGTTTGATGTTTACAATTGTACGTTAAAATTGTAATGTATAAAGTGATAAATATTATGCAAGTAAATTTGACGTAGGATAATTAAAAATTTGAATTGACATATATGTTGAATTTGATTAGTTGAATATGACCCCTTTTATTTGTTAAATTAATTGACATGTAAAATAGTGATAATTACACTTTGAACCATTGAACGTATATTGGATTAATTGTTGTAGTGTAAAAATTGAAATCGAATGACAAGTGAAGAACCGTATGAATAATTATTGTAATAATCTTTAATCTACATGAAATGATAGTGTAGATTCTAGAGATAATTATATTAATTTGCACAAACAACAATGCGAATTTATACGATTATTTTGGGATTATTTGAATTGATTATTATATTGATATTGGTTGTTGTTATTGCTTGTTTATTTACTTTGACACCATCCCAGTTATCACACTGCAAGTTCCCTTTGTTATGCTATGATTTTGAATTGAATTGGAATCGGGTTGAAATGATAAATACCCAAGTTGAACTTTTACCTAGGATAGAGAATTAAATAAAACCCGATTGGTCAATAATTTGATTTAAAAATAAACGAAGATTTTATTTGAATAAATAATATGGTTTTGAAATGAAGTTGAAATTTGAATTTTAATGAAAGGAAAATGTAATATTTAATAATTTGAAACAAAATATTAACAATGTAATTGATGAAAGAATGTTGTTTAATTTGAGAAATGATTGAATTAAGTTTGAAATTATTAAATTTGAAATGATTTAATAATTAAGTTTGAAATTATTAAACTTTGAAATTTTAATAATTAAGTTTTGAATTATTTAATAATTAAATAAGATTGAATTATTTAATGATTAAATTGAATTGAATTCTTTAATAAGTAAAATTGGACTTTTGAATAAGTGAATTTACTTCGTAAATAATTGAAATTGAGTTTTCTTTATTAATTAAGTTTTGGAAAATTATTTAAGTAAGTATTTAATTAAGTGAAATTGAATTTCTCTAATAAGAAATAAAATGTGTTTTATTTAAATTAATGTAAGACTTGAAATTTAAAGAAATTGAGTTGATGAATTTAATTTAATTTAATTCAAATTTGTAAGTTTTGCTATAATGAAGTTAAATTTAAATAATAGATTTAATGAATTGGAAATTTAATAGAAATTGTTTTGAATGGCAAATTAACTTAATAAATATTGAATGAAATCAATAAATGAATTTGAATTTGATTTGAATGTTAAAGTATATTAATTCAAATGATTTGGAAGGAAACTTATTTGCGAACTTGAATCAATATTTGAATTGTTTTAAATAGAGATTGAAATTGAATTATAAGATTTTGAAATGGTAAATTTAGAAGTTTTGAAACGTAAATTTTGGAAATGGGTTTAGAAAGACAAATGAAATGTTGATTTACAAATTCTATTTGAAATTGAATTTGGTTTGGTTTTGAAATATATTAAACGACCAATCGGTGTAATAATTACGAAAGTTATTAAAGAGACCGGAATCGGTTATGGACATACTCTCTGTCTAAACCGAAACCACTTTAATAACTATACGCGGAGTGGTGATCCAGAATGAAGTGGTTGGAATGATGTTCGTGATGACTGAAGAAAGAGAACGATGATGGATAGCCTTGACACTTGTGTAATATCCCGGAATTTATGGGCAATAATCAATTTAATAATCTGTTTAAATAATTAAATTGATTGATAATGTTTGATAATAAAATTTTAATTGGTTTAATAATCTAATTAAATGGATATTTAATTAGTGAAATTTATCTTTTAGATATTAATAAAATGATTTCTATTTATAATATATATATATATATATGAGTATATATTGTAAATAGATTTCCTTTGATTTGAAATTTAATAAATAAATGAAATCTTGTTTTTATATTTCTAATATATATATTGATAATTTTGAAATTATGATTTAATTAATATTAACTTTTCAAAGCTATTTAAACAAAATAACTATATGGTTTAAAATATGAATTATAATAAGATTTATTTTATTTCCTTTTTAAATATTGCTTAATAAATATGGTTTAAGAGTATCTATATATATATATAAGTTGAAATACAATTTACATATGATATGTTAATTTATTTAGTAATAGTAGTAATTTATAATCTCTTTTATAAATTATTTTAAAATTGATAAATGTGTTATTTTCAAACAATATTAACAATGTATTGTTTTATATATAGATATAAATAGAGAAATTGATTTTAATTTGAATTTAAATTTAATAAGAATATTTTCAAATTTATATATATGTATGTGAGTAAATTATGAATTGGTTAATTTGATTAGTATTGAAACTTTCCATAAGTTTGTAAAAAAAAAAAAGAAAAAAAAAGAAAAGAAAAATAAAACATTTATAAATTAAGAAATTTATTTTTGTATTAAAATGAACATGTGTTAAGCATTTAACTAATAAGAAGACACTTGTAAAACATTTGTCATAATAAGATAACAAGTGGCATTTGTTTTATTGAAACATTTTCATTAAAAATATATTAAGTAGAAAACTTAGCAATTCATTTAGTTAAACACCATTATCTTCAAATGAGAAACTGAAATCAGATTGTAAAAAAAAAAGAAAATTCAAAACCAAATAAATATACAAATCTGCAAACCCAATCTGGTAACAAAATTCAAGCAAATCTGTTCAAATCTTCAATATCAATTTGAAGTTCAACTTCAACTCAAACAAAGAAGAAATGGAGTTCAGCTGTAAGAATCAAAATCAACCAACAAATTCATCAGATTCAACTAACAAATAAGCAAGCTAAGGCAAAACTTCAGATTCATAATGTAAATTCAAATTGCAGTTCCAGGAAACAGAATTATATGTTCTCTGCTTCTTCTATAAGGTGAGTAACATTTTTCTAAAATAACTTTATCCTCTGTTATCAAATTAGATGAGTGAACTACCTTTATAAAATCTATTGAATCTTGATTTGCATGTGGAAATACTTAAAGTATGTTTGTATAGTTGTTGAATGAGCCTGCATGTCTGTGACTATATGAAGATGATGATACACATGTCTGTGCATATATTTTTAAGCTCTGTTCTTTAGTACAGGTTCAATTCAATCAAAATAAATTCATATCTCTTCATATAAACAATATTAGGTTATAATCCTTAAAAGAAATTTGTTTGAATATCACAGATACTATTTTTTTTAAATATTTTCAAAAGAGTTTATTAAGTAATTAGTTAGAAAAATAGAAGATACAGTGAAAATCAAATCAAGACAGAAAATGCATTGTCTAAATTTCTATGTTTGATTATATTAACAGATTCGCTATTGGAAATATTGATTTTTGGAAATGAAATCATAAATTTTAAGTCAATAAATCGAGTGATATTAGGAGTTGAACGGTAATTGAATTTGTGTCAAATTCTGGTGATCGACGTGTTGGAATCGATCGAGTTTTGGGCTGAAGGTAGTATGGAATATGGGAATCTTGGGAAAAATGGTTTGGGATTTTTCTGATGAACGGCGTAGCTTGGCGAAGTCCAATTAGGGTTCGATGGCCAGAAAGAAAGGATGAGGTTGTCGAGGGATGTGCGATGACGAGAGTGGATCGGAATCGATCGCGTGTTGGGAAAATGGTTCATCGTGGCATGGCGCGGCGTTGGGTCGGTCGGCGTGAGCTCCAGTGGTCGGAGGCAATGGCTGGTGGTTGATTTTTCGATGATGGTGGGTTCCAGACTTTGGATTGCTTGGGTTCTGATAGGATCGAGTTGTTCGATTTTGTTTTCTCGCGTATTCATCGTAGATGGATGGTCAGAAGGACTAAGGTAGGTGTCAGAGACTTGTCGAAGGCGGCAGTGCTGATCGGAGGGACGGTGAGGTTGCGTACACGTGCACGTGTGTACGTGGTATCTGGAAGAAGAAGTGGAGTTGGGGAAGAAGCTTTTTACTCGGGTCGAACTCGAGTTTTACGTGGGATTTCTCGAAGTGGTGGGGATATGGTCTCGGGTGAGAAGATAGTTTCAGGTTTAGGTATAAACTGTTAGTATTGGGATTAAGTGTTTTCAAATAGAGGGTTACTCGAGTTAATCGAGTTTATTTTAGTGTTGTTCGAGCTAGATTAGGTTAGACTCGGATAATATGTTGCTCGGGATAGTTGAATTACAGGTTAGAAACCTGTTTATTTCAAAATTTAAACTGAATTTAAAAATATTAAACAAGGATTTAAAATAAGTTTTTAAATCTAATTTTAATTATGGATTCAAATTTAAATTGAATATTTAGCTGGAAATGGATAAAGATTTAAAACTCAAATTTATTTAAAATAACTTTAAAAAGGGTTTGTTGTTTAGAAACGTTTTAAAGAAATTTGAATTTAAATCTAAAAGTAAATAAAAAGGAATGTTTAAACAAAGTTTAAACTTAATTCAAATCTGGATTTGAATCTTTGGCTTAAATAAATTTAAGTTTTATAAATTTAAGTATTTTAACAAATTTGATTGATAAAGAAACATTTAAATGTTTGAATCTAAATTTGTTTTAAACTTTGGTAAAATTTCTTTTATAAGAAAGTATTATCATCATTTAAGGTTTTAAATTGATTTTAAAACTTATTTAAATTAAAATTGAGTTAATAATTTGTAATTCATTAGTTTATTAGGGTAATTAAATGAATAATTAATATATTCAATAAGCTAATGGAGTAGCTAATTACTTAAAGAAATTAAGGGTTCATCTTAGAGGTTTAAGATTAATTATTCTTAGAATAATTAATTGTAATTAAGATTCATTAATTAAATTAGATTCGTTTAATTAATGATTAGTAATTAATTAATCAAGAAAAATGGATTAATTAAATTCTAGTTAACACTTAATTTATTAAATAATTAGGGGTTAAATAAATGGAGTATTAATGAGCTATTAATTTGTAATAAATAATGATTGAAATAAGTTAATTACTTTGGGAAAATAATTTATGAATTGTTAATAAGGATCATAAACTAAAGATTATTTAATAATTAATTAATGTGATTAATTTTAATAATTAATTAGATTAATTAATGTAGAAATAATTGTTTGTGTAAATTGTTAAGTATAAATACTTATGGAAGTAATTAAGGAATTAATTACTCATTGTAATTAATTGAGTTTAATCTGATTAGATTGGGTTAATTAATTCAGTTTAATTAATTTAAAATAATCATTTAATGAGTTGTGAAGTGAAATTACTTAATGTAATGAAGAGGAATTACTTAGAAAGTAATTAAAGGAA
The DNA here is from genome assembly GCA_030737815.1 of Allium fistulosum. NCBI lineage: Eukaryota > Viridiplantae > Streptophyta > Magnoliopsida > Asparagales > Amaryllidaceae > Allium > Allium fistulosum. The sequence continues at coordinate 1,022,000,966 of CM060908.1, forward strand.
ATTACTGGATGTAATTAAATGGAGATAATGGAAGTAATTTGAGGTTAATTACTTTGTATAATTAATCAAGGGATTAATTAAAAGTTAATTAATTAAGGGGTAATTAATTTATGAAGTGTAGTAATTAAGAGTAGTTAATTACTAAATGAGATTAATCAAAGGTGATTAATAAATGTGATTAATTAATTATTAATTTAAATAAGATAATTAATTAAGAATAATTAAGGATCATTAATTAATAAAATTAATGATGTTATTAAGAATTGATTAATTAAGATTAATTAATAAATAATAAGTGATTCAAGTAATTAATTAATTGTAATTAATTAAAGATTAATGTAATTAAGTATGGATAATTAATTATGAAGTAATTAAAGATTAATTACTGAAATGGTTTAAGATAATTAATTTGTGAAATTAATTAAGGATTAATTACTTAAAGTAATTAAAGGATTATTAATCAGAAATGATTAATTAAGATGATACTTAGAGTATGATTAATTAATTGGTTTAATTAATGATTAAGTAAGAAGGATTTATATAATGAAGTAATTAGTTTAATTCACTTTAAATTAATTAGAGATGTTATAAATCATTACTTAGGGATGGATGAATGATATTGAATGCATTTCATTGTTTGATATCTCTGATGAGATATGCTTAATCTGTGATATAGATGTTTGATTGAATTGGAATGATAATGTGAATTATCTGCTGTGATGATAATGTAGATTATTTATTGAGTTATCTATCTGTGTATATAGATAAGAATTGAATTGTTTTAACTTTAAAACAACTTGGCCCTTAAAAGATACGTTTTGGATTTCGATGAGACCGGGATCGGGTTTGCTACATTACAGCGTGATAGGGGGTTCTCGCTTCGTGGTTTGGTGGCGAACGGGAGACTCTTACCCCTACATGTCCCATTGAGGGGTTGGTTGCGAGTCGAGAGGCTGGCCGTAAAAGCAAATTCGAGGTATCACTGTATGCCACGGTGGGTCTGGGATGGTTGCAAAGCCTACCGGTCGCCACTGCCTCGAGGGTCGTTACAGTGGTATCAGAGCATAGGTTGAGCGAATGCCTAAGCTTTTGGTTAAGTGAATATCAGAACACTAGGTTGAGTGAATACCTAGGTTCGGAAGGGTTGTTCATTAGAGATAGGATCTGTAGCAACCTGTTTTAGTCTGAGTGTATATATATATATACGAGAGCGCGTATTTGTTAGTTATATAAAATGGTTTTATATTGTGTTAATTGATCGGTTGGGTGGTATATGGATTCTGGTCAATACGAGTAGCTAACGTTATTGATAGGGATCTCTAAACACTTGGACCAGGCCAACGGACACAATATTGTTTTAAAAGGGAAGGTGAAATAATTTTACCCAGATATATTTTCTATAATATAAAAAGTATCATTTTAAAAGTATATGGTATTTGTAATGATTGGTTGAGATGATAATAATTTATCATCTAGGATTAGGAGTCTGAGTGTTGAGGTTGGAAGTGTATCTGTTGAGACTGTAGACCAAATACCGTCTCGAGTGAGTTTTGCTGTGGTGAAGATTTCACAAATCTCTGAAGTAAACCCGTTAAGGTTCGGAGTTTATCTTTGAAGTTGGATGAGTAGATTTGGATCTGTCGGTTAGGCAGAAGCGAGTGATGGTATCTTGGTAACTTCTGGAAATAGTAGCTGTGTGATGAGATGCAGTGACTATGGATGTTCCCGAAGATGTTTTCTTTGGAACAAGTTTAAAGAAGTCTTTGGCATTTGTGGCAGCAGTGAAGCTCGGAGTGTTCTGTGTTGGCAGGAAGTTTTCTGGCTGAGCAGTTTTTTGAAGGTGAAGTTCAGAAGCAGTAGGGTGTATCCATTTCTTCGATGGATTGGATAGATAAGCGTAAGCTGTTCTGATTGGTAAAAAGAGAATAGTTTTCTTTGGAATTAGGCCGGGTTGATCGCAAAAGTGACTTGCGATAGTCTGAGTATTCTCTTGAGTTATCTGAGATTTTCTAGGATATGTTGTCCAGTCTGTGCTTGTGTTCTTCATCAGCATCTTCATTCTACTCCAGATTAGAGTGGTGCAGCGGAAGCAGTTTGGGAATGTATCTCTGGATAGGAGAAGTAAGTTTGGAATCTACTGATGTTTGTGTATAGAGTTGTGTTTTGGATTATGGGTAGATCTTGAGAGGATCATTTCTGTTGGATTGTTTTGCGATTGTTATTTAGAAGGCATCAGCAAAGAGTTAAGCTGATCAGGAAGGATCTGTAGTTAGCCCAGGATCGTCTGAAGGATTCTGTGGATAAGAGATGGAAGAATTTGGAATTCGAAGTTGGAGACTTCGTTGTTGTTGAAGTTTTCTCTAGTAAAAGGGAGCTATAAGTTTGGGTAAGTCTGGGAAGTCAGCTTCGAGTTGTTTTGGATCTTTTCTATATTCTGATTTGGATAAGTGTTTGATCTACTGGATTGAATTGTTAGTTTGGATAACTGAGATTCGATGTGTTTCATGTATCTCTGAGGGAGTACATGAATGATCTATCTCTGGTTTTGGAACCAGCAGTTCTGGAGGATTTGGTTGTTGAGTCAGACTCGTCTGTAGTCTGATATTCTTATTTAGTTCTGTAGATCTAGATGAGTAGGAGCTCTATAGTTTAGTAGTATTGATTATTTAGATTCTGTAGAGCGAGTATCCCGGTATTTATACTTGGAGAAACTCGAGGAAATTCTATCCAGAATTTTGTGTGGATAGCTAGAATTGTTTGATTGGGTGAATTGGTTGATATGGTAGTTAGCATATGGATGATAATATTTGTTTGTGATTTAAATAGATTATTAAATTACCTTTGTTTTAAATTTCGGGGACGAAATTATTTTAAGGGGGGAGGAATGTAATATCTCGGAATTTATGGGCAATAATCAATTTAATAATCTGTTTAAATAATTAAATTGATTGATAATGTTTGATAATAAAATTTTAATTGGTTTAATAATCTAATTAAATGGATATTTAATTAGTGAAATTTATCTTTTAGATATTAATAAAATGATTTCTATTTATAATATATATATATATATATGAGTATATATTGTAAATAGATTGCCTTTGATTTGAAATTTAATAAATAAATGAAATCTTGTTTTTATATTTCTAATATATATATTGATAATTTTGAAATTATGATTTAATTAATATTAACTTTTCAAAGCTATTTAAACAAAATAACTATATGGTTTAAAATATGAATTATAATAAGATTTATTTTATTTCCTTTTTAAATATTGCTTAATAAATATGGTTTAAGAGTATCTATATATATATATAAGTTGAAATACAATTTACATATGATATGTTAATTTATTTAGTAATAGTAGTAATTTATAATCTCTTTTATAAATTATTTCAAAATTGATAAATGTGTTATTTTCAAACAATATTAACAATGTATTGTTTTATATATAGATATAAATAGAGAAATTGATTTTAATTTGAATTTAAATTTAATAAGAATATTTTCAAATTTATATATATGTATGTGAGTAAATTATGAATTGGTTAATTTGATTAGTATTGAAACTTTCCATAAGTTTGTAAAAAAAAAGAAAAAAAAAAGAAAAGAAAAATAAAACATTTATAAATTAAGAAATTTATTTTTGTATTAAAATGAACATGTGTTAAGCATTTAACTAATAAGAGGACACTTGTAAAACATTTGTCATAATAAGATAACAAGTGGCATTTGTTTTATTGAAACATTTTCATTAAAAATATATTAAGTAGAAAACTTAGCAATTCATTTAGTTAAACACCATTATCTTCATATGAGAAACTGAAATCAGATTGTAAAAAAAAAGAAAATTCGAAACCAATTAAATATACAAATCTGCAAACCCAATCTGGTAACAAAATTCAAGCAAATCTGTTCAAATCTTCAATATCAATTTGAAGTTCAACTTCAACTCAAACAAAGAAGAAATGGAGTTCAGCTGTAAGAATCAAAATCAACCAACAAATTCATCAGATTCAACTAACAAATAAGCAAGCTAAGGCAAAACTTCAGATTCATAATGTAAATTCAAATTGCAGTTCCAGGAAACAGAATTATATGTTCTCTGCTTCTTCTATAAGGTGAGTAACATTTTTCTAAAATAACTTTATCCTCTGTTATCAAATTAGATGAGTGAACTACCTTTATAAAATCTATTGAATCTTGATTTGCATGTGGAAATACTTAAAGTATGTTTGTATAGTTGTTGAATGAGCCTGCATGTCTGTGACTATATGAAGATGATGATACACATGTCTGTGCATATATTTTTAAGCTCTGTTCTTTAGTACAGGTTCAATTCAATCAAAATAAATTCATATCTCTTCATATAAACAATATTAGGTTATAATCCTTAAAAGAAATTTGTTTGAATATCACAGATACTATTTTTTTTAAATATTTTCAAAAGAGTTTATTAAGTAATTAGTTAGAAAAATAGAAGATACAGTGAAAATCAAATCAAGACAGAAAATGCATTGTCTAAATTTCTATGTTTGATTATATTAACAGATTCGCTATTGGAAATATTGATTTTTGGAAATGAAATCATAAATTTTAAGTCAATAAATCGAGTGATATTAGGAGTTGAACGGTAATTGAATTTGTGTCAAATTCTGGTGATCGACGTGTTGGAATCGATCGAGTTTTGGGCTGAAGGTAGTATGGAATATGGGAATCTTGGGAAAAATGGTTTGGGATTTTTCTGATGACCGGCATAGCTTGGCGAAGTCCAATTAGGGTTCGATGGCCAGAAAGAAAGGATGAGGTTGTCGAGGGATGTGCGATGACGAGAGTGGATCGGAATCGATCGCGTGTTGGGAAAATGGTTCATCGTGGCATGGCGCGGCGTTGGGTCGGTCGGCGTGAGCTCCAGTGGTCGGAGGCAATGGCTGGTGGTTGATTTTTCGATGATGGTGGGTTCCAGACTTTGGATTGCTTGGGTTCTGATAGGATCGAGTTGTTCGATTTTGTTTTCTCGCGTATTCATCGTAGATGGATGGTCAGAAGGACTAAGGTAGGTGTCAGAGACTTGTCGAAGGCGGCAGTGCTGATCGGAGGGACGGCGAGGTTGCGTACACGTGCACGTGTGTACGTGGTATCTGGAAGAAGAAGTGGAGTTGGGGAAGAAGCTTTTTACTCGGGTCGAACTCGAGTTTTACGTGGGATTTCTCGAAGTGGTGGGGATATGGTCTCGGGTGAGAAGATAGTTTCAGGTTTAGGTATAAACTGTTAGTATTGGGATTAAGTGTTTTCAAATAGAGGGTTACTCGAGTTACTCGAGTTTATTTTAGTGTTGTTCGAGCTAGATTAGGTTAGACTCGGATAATATGTTGCTCGGGATAGTTGAATTACAGGTTAGAAACCTGTTTATTTCAAAATTTAAACTGAATTTAAAAATATTAAACAAGGATTTAAAATAAGTTTTTAAATCTAATTTTAATTATGGATTCAAATTTAAATTGAATATTTAGCTGGAAATGGATAAAGATTTAAAACTCAAATTTATTTAAAATAACTTTAAAAAGGGTTTGTTGTTTAGAAACGTTTTAAAGAAATTTGAATTTAAATCTAAAAGTAAATAAAAAGGAATGTTTAAACAAAGTTTAAACTTAATTCAAATCTGGATTTGAATCTTTGGCTTAAATAAATTTAAGTTTTATAAATTTAAGTATTTTAACAAATTTGATTGATAAAGAAACATTTAAATGTTTGAATCTAAATTTGTTTTAAACTTTAGTAAAATTTCTTTTATAAGAAAGTATTATCATCATTTAAGGTTTTAAATTGATTTTAAAACTTAATTAAATTAAAATTGAGTTAATAATTTGTAATTCATTAGTTTATTAGGGTAATTAAATGAATAATTAATATATTCAATAAGCTAATGGAGTAGCTAATTACTTAAAGAAATTAAGGGTTCATCTTAGAGGTTTAAGATTAATTATTCTTAGAATAATTAATTGTAATTAAGATTCATTAATTAAATTAGATTCGTTTAATTAATGATTAGTAATTAATTAATCAAGAAAAATGGATTAATTAAATTCTAGTTAACACTTAAATTATTAAATAATTAGGGGTTAAATAAATGGAGTATTAATGAGCTATTAATTTGTAATAAATAATGATTGAAATAAGTTAATTACTTTGGGAAAATAATTTATGAATTGTTAATAAGGATCATAAACTAAAGATTATTTAATAATTAATTAATGTGATTAATTTTAATAATTAATTAGATTAATTAATGTAGAAATAATTGTTTGTGTAAATTGTTAAGTATAAATACTTATGGAAGTAATTAAGGAATTAATTACTCATTGTAATTAATTGAGTTTAATCTGATTAGATTGGGTTAATTAATTCAGTTTAATTAATTTAAAATAATCATTTAATGAGTTGTGAAGTGAAATTACTTAATGTAATGAAGAGGAATTACTTAGAAAGTAATTAAAGGAAATTACTGGATGTAATTAAATGGAGATAATGGAAGTAATTTGAGGTTAATTACTTTGTATAATTAATCAAGGGATTAATTAAAAGTTAATTAATTAAGGGGTAATTAATTTATGAAGTGTAGTAATTAAGAGTAGTTAATTACTAAATGAGATTAATCAAAGGTGATTAATAAATGTGATTAATTAATTATTAATTTAAATAAGATAATTAATTAAGAATAATTAAGGATCATTAATTAATAAAATTAATGATGTTATTAAGAATTGATTAATTAAGATTAATTAATAAATAATAAGTGATTCAAGTAATTAATTAATTGTAATTAATTAAAGATTAATGTAATTAAGTATGGATAATTAATTATGAAGTAATTAAAGATTAATTACTGAAATGGTTTAAGATAATTAATTTGTGAAATTAATTAAGGATTAATTACTTAAAGTAATTAAAGGATTATTAATCAGAAATGATTAATTAAGATGATACTTAGAGTATGATTAATTAATTGGTTTAATTAATGATTAAGTAAGAAGGATTTATATAATGAAGTAATTAGTTTAATTCACTTTAAATTAATTAGAGATGTTATAAATCATTACTTAGGGATGGATGAATGATATTGAATGCATTTCATTGTTTGATATCTCTGATGAGATATGCTTAATCTGTGATATAGATGTTTGATTGAATTGGAATGATAATGTGAATTATCTGCTGTGATGATAATGTAGATTATTTATTGAGTTATCTATCTGTGTATATAGATAAGAATTGAATTGTTTTAACTTTAAAACAACTTGGCCCTTAAAAGATACGTTTTGGATTTCGATGAGACCGGGATCGGGTTTCCGTATACCGGAATTCCAGGTCTGGAGACCCGAATACCACATCGATCCAAATTAACGTTAGGTCGTGAATCTCAAGTGAAGATGAAGATTCAGAGTGCAAGGGTTATTGTCGTTAACTCTGAGGGTGATTCCAATACGAGTGTAACGAGATAATGCCTTCGGTTTCGTTCGAACCCGGAACGAACTTGTATGGATTGAATGCTTTCAACACATCGTCAGGAGGGCGATGAGCATTCTAAGTGATGTGTTCTGATTTAAAGGTAAATCGTAGCCTCAAGCCTCATCAACCGGGAATGGCTAAAACAGGGGAGGTGCAGCAAGGCTTCGTGGGTAGCACCCACTGAGAGTAAGGTCATCCCTGTCTAGAGAGTTCCTTCTTTTATTTCGGCTTAGTGGTGCAGTTGGCGACGGCCATCTGTGGGGTGATTTTATTCGGAATTATCCAGTAAGGGATGGTTCCGGCTTTGTGTTGCAGGGGATTGGGAGTGATCCTCGGTACGGTGATCTAGGCCCCGTACTGTGATGAGCGGTACCCCGGTAGCTCTGCCATTGTATGGAAATCCAAATTCCAATAAGTGATAACGGACTTGATTGTATACTTATGTATGCTGGAATTTAATAATGTAACAATTTCGGCTATTTCATATTTATTTGAAAACCCTAGACCCTATTATAATACAATCGAATTTCCTATCAAATGTTTTGGTTATCGTAAGGTAAAAACTTTTCCGTGTTTATGTGCGGGAAGTCTTACGAGATACCTTTTCTTTCCAAATGGTTTTCAAAGTTAAACAAGTTTAACCTGTTACTCACACCAGACCCATGTCTGACCCAAGTTGTTTATTTCTGTTTTATAAACTCTTGGGTACTCAAATTTTTACGAGTAGCCAAGGGATTCAGGTTTAGCTTTGACGAATTGTGGAGGAGCAATGGAGCAGGAGGCTTCGGCGTTCGTAGATATAGTATTCCGCTGTGTTGATATCTGTGTTAGAGTCTTGTATTGTATTTGAGTTGTAATATATAGACAGATGTTTATAACTGTCTAGTATGTGTTGTATAGTTGTGTAAACTCTGATAAGTGTTGTATACTATGTAATAGTTTATGTTATTAATATAATTTATTCTTTCCGCTGTGAGATAGTTGTTGTTGTTTCTTTCTTTCTTCTCTTCTTTTCTATTTTCTACCCCTTTCTTTCTTATTAATGATGCGTCATTCTGTGGAATGAGTGGCGGGTCATTACAACTTGTGTCAAATTGGAAATGACTAAAACAGGAGCCGTGCCGGGCCAAATGGAGGTCAGCTACCTCAAGCGAACACACTTCTTCGAACTACTCATTACTTGTTGTCGATTGGTGCACCCTTGATTTTGGGAGTGTTGTTTCGCGGCGTTGCGATCGCTGCGGCGATGCGTTCTCACCAGTCCGGATCAGGCAAACGGTAGTTTCACTATCTTGGGTATTGCCTCATGTGCCTTGTCATACTTGTATCCATATATGCGCGACCACTACGATTTTGGTTTGTACCTTTAGTATATGGATTGCCCTCTGGTGACTTCCGGTTTTGGGGAAACTACGGTCTTGTATATGCTCTTTGGAATAAAAATGTGTTAAGGGGAATAATGGTAACGCCTTAACACTATTTTGATATCTTATATTACTAATAGACATTATCTACTTATCGTACACTACTACATAGTAGATAGTTTAACGGATTCTTAAAGGATGGTTATTCCAAACATCCTTTGAGTTACTTGTATTTCAATTGCTATTTCACTTGAGTTGGATTTATTGGTAAAAGAATGTTAATCCTGACTCGAGTGTCTTGTGTTTTTTCTTTACGCTCGGGTCAGACTGAGTGTACCAGTATTCAAGACTCACCTTTGAAGTTGGAGCTTTGCTTGAAGGTCCAGCCATCTATTCTGCTTTTAGTATTCGATGATTCCAGTGATGTATTCCGATTTGTATTTGATGTATCGTATTACTCTTCCGTTGTACCTGTTTTAACTCTGATGTAACTTATACATTTATATAGTAGCTTCATGAACTACTATCTCTTTTATTTCCGCTGCATTTATTACTCTGTGTCTGTGATCTGTGATTATTTATTTATTGTATATGTTCAGTTTTGCCAAATTTAAATTAACAACGCGGTATTTTGAGCAATTCAATTCCGGCATGAGTGTCTACCTATACACTTATAATGGATGCGAATGGTCCAAAATATCGGGTCGTTACATTCACAAATCATTCAAAGATTGGTGGGATCCTATTCTTATAGAGATCATTCGAAGTGGAGTTATGGGATACTCCAGAATCAAAAGAATACAAATAGGGAGAGACAAGAATGAATTTTGGAACCGCAAGAAACGTTCCAAAGTTCAAAAGAAATCGAGCCAAACGGAAGAGATTCAAACTCGAACGAAAGTGATTCTGTAAATAAATTTACTATATATGCTAAGTTTTGCCTAAAGCCAAAGCTCTGATACCAACTTTAACGACCCACTATTTTGGACCATTCAAATTGACAATAAATCCACACATGTCGGACTTGAATAATTCAAAATAATAGATTGTTAATTTAAATTTGGCAAACTTAGCGTATATAGTAAATAAATCAATCATAGAATCACAGACACATAGTAATACAATAATATGCAGCGGAATAGATAAAATAGTAGTTCATGAAGCTACTATATAAACATCAGAGTTAAAATAAAATACAACAGAATATCTCAAATACAATGAAGTCTTCAGTACGAATAGATGACCTCTCTGAACAAATCAACTGGAAAAGCTAAAAGCTGAATCGATAGTTGGATCTCCAAATGAAGCTCCAAACTCCAAGGGTGAGTCTCAAATGCTGTATCACTTAGTCTGACCCGAGCGTAAAGCAAAACACAAAACACTCGAGTCAGGATTAACATTCTTAAACTAATAAATCCAACTCAAGTGAAATATCAACTGAAATACAAGTAACTTAAAGGATGTTTGGGATAACCATCCTCTAAGGATCTGCGGAACTATCTACAAGGTGGAAATATACACTATAACACCGTGGTCATTTCAAATAAATTTATACTTCAAAACCAAAATATCATTTTCATTTCAAAAATATCTATTTTCCAAAATAGTGTATATACATTAAATAATTTATAAAGTAAAGTATTTATAATTTCCTCAAGTCTCACAAATCGATTCAAATTAACTCAAATTCCAAATTCAAATTTATTCAAAGCTCAATTCATCAATTCAATTCAGTTCTAAATATACCATTTAAATTTTCAATATATTTCAAAGCTTTAATATTCAACATTTTCAAAGTTAAATTTAATAGTTTCATATAGCTCTTGATTTAACTTTATTATTATTTAATCAGGGAATATTCACTTAATAAATTCAATATCATTTAACTAGCCTTAAATTTCATTTTCTACTAAATATTTCCTTAAATTTATTTAAATAAGAAATATTCATTAAATTATTTAAATTAAACCCAAGTTATAAATCATATCTTAAATCTCAATTTCAATAAGTTTTAAATCGGTTTAATTAAATAAAATTCTTTACTAAATCCAAATTATCTTCCCAACCTTAACTTATTCAAATTATTACTGAAATCTATTTTGAAACATAAATTTAAATACTCAACCATATTATATGTATTTAATCAATCTTAATTAAATTAAATATCATTATTAAATCTATATAAATCATTCCCATTTATATATAATAATTTAAGGCTCAACATTTATTAAAACCATATATTTCTTTCCAAACCATAGAATTTATTTTCAAAATATTTATATATATGGACCAACGGTGTACGTATATATATCTATCATATGGTTAAGTGATATGGATATTTATCATTTCAATCCGAAATTTAAATATATACGGGTAGATATCATTTCAACCCGTAATCCCAATTTCAATTCAAATGAAAATCATTTGGGTTTATCATTTCAACCCATAACGATTTTCTTCTATTCTAAAGTCCTTTCGGGTATGTATCATTTCACCCATAGTGAATTCTATACTAATAGGGAAATTGCAAAGTGATAACAGATACTAATATAAAATACAACAACAGCCATATATCATCAATAACAATATAATATAAACAACAGGATATGGTGTCATATCCCACAAGTGAACAGTTACAGATAATTAGCATATATAACAATTTAAATAACTACAGCAACATATTTCAATTGTCATTTCAATTGAAATCAAATTTAATAAATATAAGAACGCTAAATCGTGAGTGATTACTCACCTTTCGAGGCTAGAGAGATTTGAAATGGGTTACGAATCCAAGAACGAATTTCCAAAATGAACAAGATTGACATGAATCACGGATAAGCTGATAAATAGGAGTAGACGAATTCAAATCAAAACGGGATCGATGAAGAAGATACATTGCATATATAATTTTCAGAAAAATCAATTTAAAACGTATATTTTCAAATCGATATTTAATTCAAACACAATAAAATTTTACATATATATATATATATATATATATATTATACACTGAACAGTTAAAATAACTTTTAAAACTTTTTTTAAAAAAACTTTATTATTATAAAATAACTTTTAAAATATACATCAATGGAATGCTTTTAACCCACACATAAAATATATGCTTCCTTATACATATTATACATATCTAATTTATTTATTTTTATTATTATTTTTTTTTATAAAACATACGGTTTCATATAAAATAAAACATATAAATATAAACGAAAATCCAAAATCAAAAAATGAAAACAAAAGAAAAATAAGAAGAAGAAAAAAAATAATTAAATAAAGGAAAAGCATGCGGCCATTTACCTGACGGCTGAAGCTCACGCGAGAGATGGAGATGAAGAAATGCAGTGAAAATTTGTGAACGCGAGTTGAAATATATATAGGGAAGTTCGCTCAAACAAGGGATGTAGGCACTGACGTGGTAAGGGAGATATTGCGTGGTTTCGAAATTTAAACAGAAGTAATTGCGTGATTTAGGCGAAAGAAAAAATATGGCAAGCAAAAATTGATTTGGAACGTTTCAGTGTCAATCAAAGATTTTATTTTATTTTTATTCTAAATTTTTTTTCCTTCTCTTCTTGCCGAGTGAAATATGAAGATGGATTTGTCAAATATATTGAAAGCAGAGGACAGGAAGGGAGAAGCAAAGAAATAAAAATGGGTAAAGTGGAAAAACTGAACTGCCAAAAGTTAAAAAAAAGAAGAAAAAAAAAGTTTCAACGGTTAAAACAAGTAACGTAGGAAAAACGAATAGGCACAAATTGGGAAACTTATCCCATAAATAATAAATATAAAGTAGCAGGTGAGGATTTTAGGAAATAAATATTCACGTTGATTTATACACGCAAATAAAATATGAGCTATAGCCAAATCAAATAATGAAAAGAGGAAAAACGTACGTACGTTATACGTTTTGTAACAACCCGCATATCTATCGATTTTATATTTAAATATTTTATTTAAATATTTTATCGTTAGTCGGATGTTAGTCCAAAAGGCTACTTTTTTCATACGGTCAAATTAGGACTCGAGACCAACCCCATTGAGTTCAAAATGACGTTTGCGATCTTTTTGAGTGTACACTTCGATATGTTTGGAGATAGTGAAATTTTCGTCACTTTCCCGCTTGTGACTTTGGTTTGGACTACACCTTCCTTAGTTCAGCCCAACCCTCTTCCTCACTTCATTCACCATTGGTTTTAACATTCAAGCTTCATCAAAAATGGTGGTGGGAAGTGGAAATTAAAACTCCAAACTCAAATTCTATTGCAAATCCGAGATTCAACTCCAAATTCAAGTAGAAGATAGTGGATTCAAGCTTTGGATTGCTTCTCCTTGCTTTCAATCTCCGTCTTCATCAAATTCCGTGAAAAGGTGAGATTTTTGATCTCACATCTTGCCTAAAGATGTCATTGGGCTGTTGGGAATGATCCCCTATTGCATTTGTTTGAATATCTGCATTTGGTTTGGATTGGATTGGCGAAAAACTCCAATTTTCAGCGTTTTTGGAAAATTCCTGCACTTAAGTCGTTCTGGAAGTGCTAGGTCGTTCGCGAGTTAAGCCTAAGTCGTAGGTCGTTCGCGTTGAAAAGTCACACGGAGCATAAGTCGTTCCAGGCCTTAAGTCGTTCTGGGTGTGCTAAGTCGTTCGCGAGTTAAGTGCTAAGTCGTGCGCGAGTTAAGAGTTAAGTCGTTACCTTCTGCTACCTCGTCCTGGCTTAGGTCGTACTGGGATAAGTCGTTAGGTCATATAGACCTTAGCTCGTAGCTCGTATTTGAGCTTAAGTCGTTAAGTCGTATCGACTTTAGGTCGTTGGGTCGTACACCCTCTTAAGTCGTAAGTCGTTCGCGAGATAAGCAAGTGCTAGGTCATTCGCGAGTTAAACCTTAAGTCGTAGGTTGTCTCCGACCTAATATTTCCCCCGCTATTTCACTAGGTCGCTTGACCCCCGCGACCTGACCGGGCAGGTCGAACCCCGTACAACTTTGCGTAGGCAATCTTATCTGAAAAGCCTTTAACAGAACTTCCACTTTGATGCATTTTAAGCTGATTTCCTTGGATTTTGCTCACGTCTTCGAATGTGAATTTTTGTGATAGATTGTTTCAACAATCGCTTTATGACTTGTCACTTTAAAGATATATGAAGGTTTCAATACTAGTAGTAAATATCAAAACTCTTTCATCAAAGCGATTTCATCACTATTTTAAATATCAAAAGTTCGTTTTCTCAAACCGATTTCCAATCTACTAGTATATACAAGCCTTTACTTCACTCGAATGAGAAATCGACTTAAACGACTTAGTAAAACGAGTGGTATGAAACACTTGCGTTCACTTCGTCGGTTAGCTCTTGGACTTGTTCGATTGAACCCTTTTTATGACAATTTTCTAGTGAAGATCTACAGTTTGTTCGTAAATATTTAAGTTAAGCAAGTGGTTATGGGACATGAAGCTAAACTCATATATTTACTAGCTTGGTGTGATTGACACTTCCTGATGATCATGACGATCATTTTTTTGATTTAGACTAGCTATTGAGCGATGTCTCTTTGTCTGCGAGGGTGACTATACCCCGTTTATGTGATGTTTCGCCATCACATATGTAGGGTAGCACCCTACGGTCTTCGGGCCATTCCTGTGTGAAAATTTAATGGATAGCTTCCATGAGATAGCTTCTCGTCATGTGTTTTACGCGTAGGTGAGTTTTCATGCTCCCATTCATGTGTTAGGCCTTCCCCCCTTTTTATGTGTTTTCTGGATTTCTTGTGATGATTTCTGGAATTTATGCTTCACCAATTTTCATGATTTTCATTGCTATGATATCAGTTTTTGTGCATTGGTGAATTTATGTGTTATTGACTTGTTATGAATACAAGTTTAGGGTATGATACCCTACTTTATCTTTGAGAAGATTCTTGTGATATTGATTAATCTCTTGTTGATTATCATTTACCTGCTTATAGTAGTATGCCATTATAGTTATTACATGTTCATGCCATGTCTATTACTTTATACCATATCATCTGATATTTATAGCTAGACTGATCCGTTTATTATTTTCTTATAAATAATACTCGGGTCAGACCGAGATGTTACAGGTGCTTCTGCTTGACTTCCCTTCAGGATTATTCTGACTTTTGGCTAACTACTTAGATTAGTAGTTTTTGGATGTACACATTTGAGATATAGACTCTATGTAGTGTACTTATTCTTTTGTATAGCATGTGATGCTATTCTTTTGTATTATCGTGGATCTTTCTGACCACTACTCTGATGTACACTTTCATGTGTTATATATATTTATTCATATCTTCTTCCACCTTTGTGATATGGATGTCTGTGACTGATTTATGTTATGATTACTTCTATGTTTTTTCCGAAGATTATATATATAGCCACCGTGTGATAGCTTTGTGTTTGTATCGGTATGTCGGATTTCCTCCTTAAAAGATATGCATTCTATTCTATCTGACATATCGGTGCTCGCACAAAGAAGTTACATGGATGGTCGCTCCTCCACAGCCTTATTCTCCATGCTAATTGACAGCACTACACCGTAGTGTTCTTGGTTAGCGTGGGTATAGAGGTGGGGCGTCACACGTTTCTTCCAATGATCGTGCAGAACAATAGATAAAGGGAGAACTTTGCGCTGAGGAAAGAAACAAAATGGAAGATCTCATAAATAAATGCGAATATTAAATCAAATCGAATAGTTTCAAACAATGAATAGTCAGATGAAGATAAACAAATAGCAACCGTCAAATCCATTGATTTGCTGAAGGTTAATTAAAGCAACAAACAATGCTTTTATCAATTAATATATATAAGGAATGAACTGATTAAACAGCGCAGAGGAGAGAGAACGACCGTATATGAATTGAACAAGGGTGAAAGTTGCACGAAATTTTTTAGAGTAATGAAACTAAACGTTTGATTTTGTACTGTTGGCAATAAAATAAATGAAAAGTAACAGAAAACACTTGATTGACGCAAATAATTAAAGCAATTAATATGTGTGCAGCACGTTTCAAAATTTGAAACAGAAGGAGAATTAACTGTCACAATTAAAGGTACTGATATAAATGTAAAGTAATGTGATTAGAAACTATTCGTTTCTTATTTATTTATTTCAAATATAGTTTGTACAATATACGCTAAATTTATAACAAAAGTAACGTATCTAAATTTATACATTACTTATTTATTCTCTACCTATTTTTAGTAAAATATACGTTTTAAATAATCTTCATTAGCTACGAACCATTTATATTCTAACTAAACAAATCAAAATGTAAATAACGTACAAATTAAAACATATATTTTAAATAGCCTATTTATACTCTATTAACTTTAAAATTTATTACTTAATTCACTTTTGATTTGTTTGCATTGGTTTGATTTACTTAACATTTAACAAATAACTGATGTATATACGAAAAAAGAAAACGTAAAATTTATTTCCTATATATTATTCAATTTAAAAATTTATTTATTAATCGATTAACTAAGAAACAAATGTGTATACGTATAAAGTTTATTTCTTTTACAGAATATTAATTACTTGATTTAAAGGTGTATAACCAAAAAAGAACAAAAGTGGAAATAAAATGTTGTTACCAATATATTCAGTTAAATTAAAAGATTTAGAAGTTAGAATTTAAAAGATTTAAATTCCAATAAATTTTAAACTTTAACCAAAAATAAGAATTTATAGAATTGGCTTATATTAATAAAATTTTGGTGACTATTTATAAAAAGAATTCAATTTTTTTTTGTAAATTAAAACCCCAAAGTTTATAAATAAAAGAAAAAAAATACTTCTTAAATTTTTTTTGGGTTGTTACAACCCTATATGGGTCGATCGATCGTTGGTGGTCGACAGCCTATAGGGGAGCAATTAATCGATCATTGAGTGGCAGCTAAGGTTTAAGCCTTGGCTAAACAGCTCGGATTTAATTTATTTAATCTAACGGTTATGGTTGATTCATGCGCCTAGAAATAAAGGTCCAACCTGTCACTTCTCTTCTCATATTTTCTAATCCAAGCAACGAAGATCTGCTATTTTCTCTTCTCCATTATTTCTAAAAAATTATAAAATATTATATACACACACATAAATCAGAGAAGGGAAGAAAATATAAGGGAAGAAGAGAAGAAGCGAGTCAACGTTGCAAAAGAAAAGTTAAAATTTTATAATTATAAATCTATATTCCCTTTAACTCCAAATCTCTTCTAAGATTTATAATTCTAATAGTATGTATATACCTTGTTATACATATAATTTTGAGGTTAGAACAGAAATGGAGTCAAGTAAAGGAGTTGATTTAGATTTGGGAGATTTGGAAAGCTAGAAAGGTGAGTGGGAAATTATATAGTTACTTATAACATTAAAATTTATATTGTTGGATTTTATTTAATTGTTATGCCTAAATAAGATATGATGAATTGCAGGCTTAAAAGAAACATATGGGAATATTGCCTACATATTCTACAAAATAGGTAATTGGAATAGGAAAAGTATGTACAACATAATCTAGAAATTTGAATTCAATCCCAAATATTTATTATTATAGAATGTTTTTTTATTCAATATTTATAATTGGATTGTAAATTTTATTGCCCTAGTTGACTTGGAATGTGAATTTCAATATTTTAATTTATTTAGAGTGGGGTATAATTTAATTATGTCTATTTCCATGTAACTTCCAAAATTATCCAATTTCTAAAATATGTATAAAAGTGCATCATTTGAATTAACAAGGAATATACAAAAAAGGAAAAAGATGTGTACAGTATGGATATTCTTCTCCGTAGGTTACACTATCTATTTCAATAAAAGAAAAATGACACTTCCTTATAATTTTAAATGGAGGAAAAGCCTCATTTTTGGATAATTTATGGAAAGTTATATCGGTAATCCTTTGTGAAAGGACAACTCTGATGGATTAAAACGTGGAAAGGGATATTCTAGTTTAAGAATTATAATTAGAAAATAAGAATATATATAGGTAAAACCATGCATATCGATTAAAAATATAAAAAAAACATATATATAGCGTAATTTACGACAATATTTGTATTAGTTATTACAACGTATTAAATTATATGACCAAAAAGGAAGGAATAGGAATTCCAAATTTTATGGACATTAACTGTGATAACCCACCTTTCTGACCCTAGGAACAACACTTAACACATCTTTGGTGTTCATGTGTCATTGCCCAAGCATCAAAAAATGAATCATCGTGGGGTAAACTAAAGAACAGAATAGAAAACCTCACAATGAAACTGCTAAATAAAACATAACAGTCAATAGTACATCAGGTTACTCCTTAATAGGGAGTTCTCAGAGTATACAAAAGTACTACAAACAGCTTAGGCAGTTATAACATCCTGCCTTTACATATGCTAAAACAAAATACATACACAAACTAGATAATGTTGAAGAATAGATGACTAAGAAGATGAAAGCCTCTTGCTCGGATGCCATCTTCAAAAGAGCCCACAAAAGACCTACTACTCTCAGACTACTCAAATAAAATGAGTACCTTCGAGTTTAGGGAAAACAAACAATCGGGTCAGACGATATACCTGGTACGAGTAACACTTTTTAAACAATAGGTATGAAATTAAACACAAATATGTGAGACCGTGCCACTGAACATGAAACGGGTTTACTCCCACATAAATCAACATCCAAACATAAAGAATTGATAAATAATTAAACAGCACAAAGAGTGGTTGACTCTTCCCGATCCAAATAAGGAAATAAATTTGAAGGTTCGAATCAAATAAGAAAAGGAAAATGTAACGACCCTACCATGATGCCCAGTTTAGCAAAGAACATTACAAGTAATGTTGTCTGCTAATCCAGAGAATACGGCTTGTTAAGGGCGAACAAATGTGAATATATCTTTATACTAACACTGACACATCATTTATACCTTTTTACTTAATATTTGAAGTGAAATTTGATGTGTGTAATATCAATACAAAGTAATAGACATATCAATTTCTCAGAATCAGAACAACATATCATATAAATAATAGTCACAGATCACAGTGGAATAAATCTCAACATATACATATACAAATTATTTAGTTTACAAAATGAAATACTAAACTCAATTGTTATACAAATTTAACAATTCTCTAATCTCAATTATACATTTTATATACAAGGTCCAAATTCCTAAATGGGATAAACTAAAAGTCCAAATGTTTATCTCCTTGCTAGCACAACCATTCAGAGGTCAACCTGTCCTGAAACCTGAAAAGTCTTGGCCTGACCCGAGCTAAATAACACCCAGGTCAGACTATCTCTAAATATCCAATAGGGTGAGAACAAGATATAACATAAGAACAAACAACATATAAATAAATATAGATGTTCAGGATTGAATTCACAGAACAAAACACAATATCTCTAAGCATGAAAATATCAATGATTAACTCAGTACAGGGTTATAAGTTTATGCTACAAACAGGAACTAGTCACTAAACACAAAATAACAGAATTAACTTAACATCCATCACAAGACAAAAGAACATATATTTATTTCACGAACACAAGGCACAAAAATATATGTTTATTTCACAAACACAAGACACAAGAATATATATACTTCTTTCACGAACATAGGACCGTCACAAAATCCAAATATCCAGAATCCAAATATCCAGAATCCAAATATCCTGAATCCAAGAGTTCTTAATCCAAACCGATCGTAATGATCGTCCAAAACAATCGCAATGATTGTACTCAAAACCCATGGCAAACAAACAAACAATTTGGTATCACTCGAACCGATCCGATACCAAGGATCGTACTCAGACCGGGAACACAGAATCACAGAATAATCTCAAGGATAGTCCATACCGATCAAGGTGATCGTAGAAACCACGACTCGATAAATCAACATTTATTTAATATTATTAAATTATTATGTTCGAAAACAAATCCAGGAATAAACTTCTTAGGGATCTAGTAGCCACTTGTCGCACACCAAAAGAGAGTAAACTCTAAAGTGCCAAATACTATCACCTTCAGTAATCACTAGAATTTAACCAATACGTCCCATACCGTATGTTGAAATTCAAGTATTTAATAAAAGCTAGTAAATATCACTTATTACGGATACTATTGGAAAACCTAAACCATATTCTCTTAAGGATCTAGCAACCACTTGTCGCACACCAGAAGAGAATACAACTTTAAAGTGTTAAGTACTTTCTCAATTCAATCACAAGAACTGAACCCAAGCATCCCATATTACCTGGTGAAATTCATGTATTCGCTAATGAGTTACTAAATTCCACTCAAACATTCTATTCAATGAGTTATACCGTAATCAATAAAGTGTTATTCGAAAGCATTTAAACCAATCGATAACACTGTATCGATTATTAGTATTTCTGAAATTATAGAATTAAGGTTCTCAAAACCTTTATTTAATTTGTCACTTATTAAAATTTTCCATTATTCCAAATTGTTCCAATTGTATTTATTTTGTGAACTAAGATTTTCCATTTTCTGAAACCATAATGATATTTAAATATCCATAAAGTGGTATTATTCACGAATCATATTTTAAAACCACATATATATATATATATATATTTATATATTTAAGTAATCACTTATTCTCTAAAACCCGGTTTATTACTCTTAGAAATGTCCAAATTAGTATTTGTACACTAGTATAAAACAATTTATGTTTATACTTCAAAACCATGTTTCTAAATCTCATAACATTTATTTAATAAATTAAATTTATATTTCACAAAACATATTTTTAAATCCATAAATATTTATACCAGTAATACTTAATATAAATATAAATATAATTATTTGATAAAACTATTTATAAAAGAGATTAGGCCAATTTATAAAACAAGTTTAATAATTATAACTTTAATAAACACTTCTTACCAAATTATTGGTGTTTATAACTAAATATTTATCTATATAAATAAATAGTATCTTTATTTAAGTCCAAAGCTTTGAATCAAATGATTAAAAATCCATAAACACATTAGAATTCATTATGACTAAATATTAGATTATCACAAGATTTTTGTCATGAGCTAACACCGTAGAGTTCTAACTCTTAACTATATACCAAATCAAACTTATAATATAAATTTATAATTGTAAATATATATTTATATATAACCAACTACCAAAATAATCACTCCAACATTTGGGCACAACATTACAAACACAACAACATTCAAACGAGTTCAAGCAATGGATCGGGAATGCACCGGTCATTTCAATCGCTTCACCAATTACAACTCAGTCACATGTTTCAGTTTTAAAATGCAATTTCGACCCTTTAAATCACATAATTTTAGAAAACTTACAAAATGAAAGTTGTAGCAAAAAGTTTAAGCTTTCCAAAACCTTAAATATTTTTCAAAACCGATAACAAATGAGAAAGTTATGCTTAAATTACTGACAATGTTTAGCATAGAAATTTGATAGGGCAGAGACTATTACTCGGTTAAAAACCTGAATTTGACCAAGAAATCTTCGAAATATGAGAAAGTAATTAGAACAGTAGTTTTTCCTTAGGAAATTATCTTTCTACTGCAAAAAGATCCAACACAATTGGATTTATCAATCAATAGTTATGTCCATTTTACTCTCAGGTATCAACTCAGAAAATTTATAAATGGCTGTGCTATAACATTAGTTTCAAACTCATTTCCGACCCATTAAAATACAAAATTTCGGAATATGGTTAAAAGAGAACTTGTAGCTAACAGAAAGTTCTTTCGACTGCAAAAATATTGAGCTAATATCGATAAACTTGCACTAAGATATTGCTATTTTACTGCAATGATTTTTCACAAACAATTTTCAGCAAACCACAACCAAACAATCATTCAAATTCAAGCAACCAATTCACAACCAATTTGAAAGCAATTCAATCAACAAACCATCCAATTAAACTCAAATAGCAACTAACAATTATTCTCATAGATTAGAGGTACTAGTGTAAGTGATTAACTCACCTTTTAACTTCATATAGCTTGCTAGATCACCAAATAAGCCTTGCTAAACCTCTAGTTTCACCAAAATCACCTACAAACCCAAAAACCCAAATTAACACAGCATCATTTCAATCAAAAATGGGATAAACTTCATTCTATTATGTTTCTAAAAGGTAGAGATAGGGTTTAGAATACTTACTTATCATTATAGAACAAAAACCCTATGATTTGCACTTGATTTTGTTGATTTTAGGATCTATGGTTAAAGAGGAACTATGTTTTCTCTTGTTTTCTATTTACTGAAGATGAAACGAACGTTCATGAAAAAGAATGAGAGGGGTAAATTATGTTTGGCTTCTCTTAGCTAGTGGGCTTGGATTAAAAACCAACCCATTAAGATATTAAAGAATTTATTCAATTAACAAAGGCCCATACTTATTTTTTATGAAACCCAAAATTTAATACAACACAATACAAATGTACATCTTTATTTTAAACATCATTTTAAATGCTAATTATACTTTTACATTTTCATTTTTAAATAAAATCCTAGATTCTCTTTTGTTTAAAATAAAAGATTCGTATTAACTCTATATTTTCTTTTTAATCGACATTTAAAATTTTACAATTGCAATGCTTTGCAAATACTAATATTTGTTAATGATTTATAAATAATCATTCTAAATTCCAGATTAATGATTTAAATCCTCCAGTTTAAATCCCTATTCATTTTATTTAATCAACTCAAAAATCAAGGTGGTTACAGACTTCCTCCCTTAAAGAAATTGCGTCCCCGCAATTCCCTTAATGAAAGAAATCCATAATATAAATTTTCTCTTGAAACAATTATTTTGTTAACTGGTTTCTAATTTCATTTCCAAAATATTCAATTAATATCACTCCAAATTATAGCACTAAACTCACTTTTTTTTTCAAAATTTCTCCAAATTCTCAAAAATATTATAACGCCTCAAATTTGCGAAAAATTTCGCCAGCGTCTCCTTGCGCGGCTAGCGTTTCGAAAATTTACAATATAAATATTATTACATAATATACATCTCATCTCAAGGATGAGGCATCCCGTAGGGAAAAACATAAATATGCGATATGTAATTCGAGATACGTACCTTATATTTGAAATATTAGCGAGTCCGCTAATATTCCTTAAGCAAACAATTTATAATCTTTTAAACGTACTTAACTTCATATATCTGCACTCAAAAATTCATATTATCATTTAATATCAAATTCATACCATATATGAGATATTAACAATTCATAATATTACATGACGAAAGAAATTTATACTTAAATTTTCAAGTTTTAACTATTACTTATGTCAAAATGTCACGTTCGATGTTTAGGAACCCCTATCGATAACATGACATCCCACATATCGATCAGAATCCTTAAACAACATCCAAATAAGTCAACACAATAGATAATCACAAGTTTAGATGCATTTTTTTAATTTCCACTAACATCCAAGCATCCAATTTTAAGTAAATGCAAGCAAACAATCAATTCCTAGCAACCAATCAACCAAAATATACATAATCACTTACAGCGGAACAATTCAATGTCTGAAATTCCACTGCGCAACTCTGATTATCCCTAGACTATTTAAATATCAAACTTATTTACTCAAATTTCCCAAATTTTCTATTAAAGGAAAATAGTTCATTTTAATTTAATTCAAACCAATTAAATTTCAAAATTTTCTCAACTCTAAAATATTTTACTCATTATTCACTAAAGGTTTTAAATGTCACAAATTCCAATTTGTCAAATTAAATTATTATTTTTAAAAATCAATTTGCACCCTAAATGATTATCTCGATAATCATTTAATATTTCTATCCCTACTTAGATAATTAATATAACTATCTACCACACAACCCAGGGGATAGGACTCTAAGTCATCTAAGTCTCATATCCGCGATATTATATGTTATAATGTTCTGACACAGCTCTGATACTAAACTGTAACGACCCCACCGCGATGCCCAGTATAGCAAAGAACATTACAAGTAATGTTGTCTACTAATCCGGAGAATACGGCTTGTTAAGGGTGACCGAATGTGAATATATCTTTATACTAACACTGACACATCGTTTATACCTTTTTACTTAATACTTGAACTGAAATTTGACCTGTGCAGTATCAATACAAAGTAATATACAAATCGATTTCTCAGAATCAGAACAATATATCATATAAATAACAGTCACAGTTCACAGTGGAATAAATCTCAACACATACATATACAAATTATTTAGTTTACAAATTGAAATACTAAACTCAGTTGTTATACAAATTTAACAATTCTCTAATCTCAATTATACATTTTATATACAAGGTCCAAATTCCTAAATGGGATAAACTAAAAGTCCAAATGTTTATCTCCTTGCTAACACAACCATTCAAAGGTCAACTTGTCCTGTAACCTTAAAAGTCTCGGTCTGACCCGATCAAAATAACACCTAGGTCAGACTATCTCTAAATATCTAATCGGGTGAGAACAAGATATAGCACAAGAACAAACAACATATAAGTAAATACAGATGTTCAGGATTGAATTCATAGAACAAAACTCAATATCTCTAAGCATGCAAATATCAATGATTAACTCAGTACAGGGTTATAAGTTTACGCCACAAACACGAACTCGTCACTAAACACAAAATAACAGAATTAACTTAACATCCATCACAAGACATAAGAACATATATTTATTTCATGAACACATGACACAAGAATATAAGTTTATTTCACAAACACAAGACACAAGAATATATATATATATACTTCTTTCACGAACACACAACAGTCACGGAATTCAAATATCCAGAATCCAAGAGATCTTAGTCCAAGCCGATCGTAATGATCGTCCAAAACAATCGCAATGATTGTACTCAAAACCCGTGGCAAACAAACAAACAAATTGGGAATCACTCGAACAAATCCGATACCAAGGATCATACTCAGACCGGGAACACATAATCACAGAATGATCTCAAGGATAGTCCATACCGATCAAGGTGATCGTAGAAACCATGACTCGATAAATCCAATTTTATTTAATATTATTAAATTATTATGTTCGAAAACAAATCCTGGAATAAACTTCTTAAGGATCTAGCAGCCACTTGCCGCATACCAAAAGAGGGTAAACTCTATTGTGCCAAATACTATCACCTTCAGTAATCACTAGAATTTAACCAATACGTCTCATACCCTATGGTGAAATTCAAGTATTTACTAAAAGCTAGTAAATATCACTTATTACGGATACCACTGGAAAACCAAAACCATATTCTCTTAAGGATCTAGCAACTACTTGTCGCACACCAGAAGAGAATACAACTCTAAAGTGTTAAGTACTTCTCAATTCGATCACAAGAACTTAACCCAACCATCCCATACTACCTGGTGAAATTCATGTATTCGCTAATGAGTTAGTAAATTCCACTCAAACATTCTATTCAATGAGTTATACCATAATCAATAAAGTGTTATTCGAAAGCATATAAACCAATCGATAACACTATATCGATTATTAGTATTTCCGAAATTATAGAATTAAGGTTCTCAAAACCTTTATTTAATTTGTCACTATCAAAATTTTCCATTATTCCAAATTGTTCCAATTGTATTTATTTTGTGAACTAAGATTTTCCATTTTCTGAAACCATAATGATACTTAAATTTCCATAAAGTTGTATTATTCAC
Source organism: Allium fistulosum (assembly GCA_030737815.1). Classification (NCBI taxonomy): domain Eukaryota; kingdom Viridiplantae; phylum Streptophyta; class Magnoliopsida; order Asparagales; family Amaryllidaceae; genus Allium; species Allium fistulosum. The sequence continues at coordinate 1,022,026,584 of CM060908.1, forward strand.
GAATCATATTTTAAAACCATATATATATATATATATATATATTTAAGTAATCACTTATTCTCTAAAACCCGATTTATGACTCTTAGAAATGTCGAAATTAGTATTTGTACACTAGTATAAAACAACTTATGTTTATACTTCAAAACCATGTTTCTAAATCTCATATAATTTTATTTAATAAATTAAATTTATATTTCACAAGACTTATTTTTAAATCCATAACTATTTATACCAGTAATACTTAATATAAATATAAATATTTGATAAAACTATTTATAAAAGAGATTAGGCCAATTTATAAAACAAGTTTAATATTTATAACTCTAATAAACTCTCCTTACCAAATTATTGGTGTTTATAAATATTTATCTATATAAATAAATAGTTATATCTTTATTTAAGTCCAAAGCTTTGAATCAAATGATTCAAAATCCACAAACACATTAGAATTCACATTGACTAAATATTATATTATTGCAAGATTTTAGTCATGAGCTAACACCGTAGAGTTCTAACTCTTAACTATACACCAAATCAAACTTATAATATAAATTTATTATTGTAAATACATATTTATATATAACCAACTACCAAAATAATCGCTCTCTAGGCACAACATTACAAACACAACAATAATCATACGGGTTCAAGCACTGGATTGGGAATGCACCAGTCATTTCAACCGCTTCACCAATTACAACTAAGTCACAAGTTTCAGTTTTAAAATGCAATTTCGACCCTTTAAATCACAAAATTTTAGAAACGTACAACATGAAAGTTGTAGCACAAAGTTTAAGCTTTCCAGAACCTTAAATATTATCAAAATCTGATAAGAAATGAGAAAGTTATGCTTAAATTACTGACAATGTTTAGCACAGAAATTTGACAGGGCAGAGACTATAACTCTGTAAAAATCCGATTTTGACAAAGAAATCTTCGAAATATGAGAAAGTAATTAAAACAAAAGTTCTTTCTTAGGAAATTATCTTTCTACTGTAAAATGATCCAACACAATTGGATTTATCAATCAAAAGTTGTGTCTATTTTACTCTCAGGTATCAACTCAGAAAATTTTTATATGGCTATGCTATAACATTAGTTTCAAACTCAATTCCGACCCATTAAACTACAAAATTTCGAAATATGGTTAAAAGAGAACTTAAAAGAAATTTCTTTCAACTGCAAATAGATTGAGCTAATATAGATAAACTTGCACTAAGATATCACTGTTTTACTGCAGCGATTTTTCACAAACAATTTTAAGCAAACCACAACCAAACAATCATTCAAATTCAAGCAACCAATTCACAACCAATTTGAATGCAATCCAATCAACAAACCATCCAATTCAATTCAAATAGCAACTAACAATTATTCTCATAGATTAGAGGTAGTAGTGTGAGTGATTAACTCACCTTTTAACTTCATATAGCTTGCTAGATCACCAAATAAGCCTTGCTAAACCCCTAGCTTCACCAAAATCACCTACAAACTCAAAAACCCAAATAAACACAGCAGCACTTCAATAAAAAATAGGATAAAAATCATTCTATTATGTTTCTAAAAGGTAGAGATAGGGTTTAGAATACTTACTTATCATTATAGAACAAAAACCCTTTGATTTGCACTTGAATTTGTTGATTTTAGAATTTAGGGTTAAAGAGGAACTATGTTTTCTCTTGTTTTCTATTTACTGAAGATGGAATGAATGTACAGGCAAAAGAATGAGAAGGGGAATTTATGTTTGGCTTCTCTTAGCTAGTCGGCTTGGATTAAAAACCAACCCATTAAGATATTAAAGAATTTATTTAATTAACAAAGGCTCATACTTATTATTTTATGAAACCAAAAATTTAATACAACACAATACAAATGTACATCTTTATTTTAAACATCATTTTAAATGCTAATTGTACTTTTACATTTTCATTTTAAAATAAAATCCCAAATTCTCTTTTGTTTAAAATAAAAGATTCAAATTAACTCTATATTTTCTTTTTAACCGACATTTAAAATTTTACAATTGCAATGCTTTGCAAATACTAATATTTTTTAATGATTTAGAAATAATCATTCTAAATTCCAAATTAATGATTTAAATCCTCCATTTTAAATCCCTATTCATTTTATTTAATCAACTCAAAAATCCGGGTTGTTACAAAAAATCTCTAACAAATGACTAGGAAGGTGCACCACCCTTGAAGTATACTTCTAGTAATATACTTCTGAGAAACTCATATACTCTGTGACACTTTTCGAAAACCTCCAAGGTGGACCCCACCAAACCTTACCGAGAATCTGAATATTTTACATCTAATAGCGCTACCGAATCCAATCTAGATGAGATGTGAAAGTATCCTAATGGGAGCAGCCCCACATAGCTTGGCCTCTTTTCATGCTATGGTTTTAGTCATTTTCGATAAAGGATGTCAATGCTCAAAGGAGCAATAAATCATCGTAAAATGACAAAAATAAAGAACCTAAAGTAACCGATAACCGAGACACCAATTATCGAGGATATAAAACAATCGTATATGGAAATTAGGTCTTGTATACTTACCACTACTCATCGAATTCAAACTTGTACTATTTCTTGGTTAACAATGGTATCAGACAAGTCAAGGTAGTGTTACCTCAAAGTCATGTCTCACGATTATTCTTAACTTTTGAATAGCGACAAGTCTACTTCTTTGATGTTAGTGCTAATTATACAAATAAATCGTTTCCATATAAGTGATTCGCTTTACGTAAATTAATTCTTTTCCATAACCAAATCAAACCTTTTCTTTTAAAAACCCGCATTCGTACTTGGCTTCACATTATAAGTATTAGCTTTAAAACACTTAGTTAAAAGAGTATAACTTCGAAACCTCTTAATAAAAAGGATTTACCAACTTAAAACATCCTTATTACATTGATTAATTAACTTTAAAACTTTGTTAACTAAGTTAATTAATTAACTTCAATAACCTTTAATTAAAAGGATAAATCTCCTTTTAAAATATCATTAATTTAAATTAATTAATAATTTTTAAATATAATTAATTTAATTAATTAGTAAATAATTACATATCATTATTTAAATGATTATTCAATTAAACCATCATTAAGGAAAGATTAATTAAAGATAAAACAAGTTGGTTTCCTTTTAAAAGTCATTAATTAAAAAGATTAAATAATTTAAAAAAACATTAATGAGTTGATTAATTAACTTTAATCAATCATCATCAAAAGATGAAGTATCCTTAAACATCATTAAATAAAATGATTGATGAATTTTAAAACATCATTAACTAAGTAATTTGTTAAATTTAAAAAACATTATTAATAAGTTAATTAGTTAACCTTAATCCTTATTAATTAAATAATTAATTAAATTAAACAATCGTTATTAAAATAATTAATTGAATTTGAAATCGTTATTATTTCAAAAACTTTCTTAACTTGTAAAACAAAACAATCATGATTTGAAACCAAAAGGTTCCGATAAAGTGTGAAACTTTCAAAGGTGCCAACATGGAGACTATTGCTATACGGGCAGTTGGCAAACTAGTTCATGTCATTTTTCATCCATCGAGTCATCACACAACATTTGAGTAAGCATACAAACATGGTATGTACATTCACTCAACAAGTAGTAAACAACACTTGCAAAATTTCAACTTTAGCTTATTAACTTGTCAAGTTATTAACTTACTTCCAAAATGTTAACTTTTCGATGCATAATTTAAGCCAACAACACCCATAACACAACATATATCCAACAAGCATTCACTAACAATATAAATGAACTATATTTAAAGTTACAAACTTGGATTTTGAAAGGTGAGGTTTTTACTCACCGAATCACACTAAAACAAAGTCTAACTTCCACCGAACTTGAATAAATGCTAAGCAAACTTCCTTAACTTGAATTTATGAACTTGTGTGGGCTTGAGGGGTGCAATTTGGATTCAGCCTAAGGCCTATGGGGCTCAGCCTAGGGGGTTCAAGGGGGATGTGGGGTTTTGTTTTGGTGGAGGGGTGTTTGTAGATGAATATATGGAGTTTTAAAGTGAAGAAGCTATATTTTTCCAACTTTAGACTTGGATTTGGTAGCCATGAATATTCTTAATCATGAAGAGAAGAGAAGTAAAGAAATAAATGATGATGTAAATTGAGAATGTGTGGAGATGGTGGGTATTTATAGGCAAAGCAGTGGAGTAATAATTTAATTAACCTTATTAATATATAAAATAATAAAAAGTCTTCATGTAGCATGATTACATACCATCTCCACCATTCCTAGTACACACGCACAGCCCTAAGCCCCCCTTTTACCATGCCTTGGGTCCTAGTTTTGGTGATGTTGGTGTATGAAAGGTTATTTTTTTATTTAAACATAATGTGTCTTATCATGTTTATATTTAAATTAATCATGGTTTATTACTATTAATACTTTACTTAGCTTACCATATGACATGTCTACATGTGTGTGTATGCTTATATGAGTTATACAAAATGTGCACGACGTTTTCAATGATTTTCTGATATTGAAAAGTCGAAATTTCGGAAAAGGTTTTTAGGTCACATTTTCTATTTTTATTTGAACTATTTATTTTGGTAAAAAAAGTTTGAAATGAATTTAATATCATTAATTAATATTTAAAATAAGTTTATATGGTTATTAAAATCCATTATTTAAATATTTAAAAATGATTTAAATATTCAAATACAAAGAGATTAATTTACGGGTCGTTACATTAACTACATATTTAATGGGCAATCAATTTTTTTAATAGAGAGTTAAAAGAATTAAATAGGGACTTTTTAGAGAATTTAATGTGGCATTGATAAGGAAATTGATTAGGCAGAATAAGTGGATTTTGAATTGGGTAAATATATATCATTAGAGATTATCCAATTTTGACATTAATGAAAATAATTATGGACAATGGACATTTAGTAAACAAAGAAGGAATTGGGGAAACCTAAGACTAAGCGTATAAAATAGGAATAATTACGTAGCAAACAAGTAAATACTAATACTATTAAATACATGTAGAAGGCAATATAATTTTCATAGTAGAAAATTATATAGCTTAAATTATATGTTTAAAATGAACGTGAATTAGTGTGCCTAGCCCAACACATAGGCTTTGGGTGATAGGTTTGGTTTATGGATTAGGATGTGAAGTCAGTAGAGTTATGCAACAAAAGTCTGCCCTTCACCTAGAGGCTACCAACAGTTATGTATACTAACTACTAATGTGAGACATCTCCAACTGTAGGACCTGTGAGGAAGGGAAATGCATTGTGGATAGGTGGGGGAAAATATACCGAGGGTTTGCCTTAGATTTGAAGTATTAAATGGCCCAGTACTTTTAAGGAAATGGTGTCTACTTCTCTTCCAATAGGAGGTATTAAGTAACCGAAATAACTATTATGCTTGACTTACTTAGGTTAGTCTAAACGGGATGTCAGCTGTGGAAGGTCGGCGGGCTAAGTCAATATTTTGTGCCGGTATTTAGTAGTAGGTCTGACATATAGGCTATGACCACCAGCGGTCCTGAGCGAGCAGTAGCAAAGACTTAGGTTATGCCCTAACGGATTTCGCCTTCTACCAATGTAGAATTAGTATGGGATACGCACAGACCTCAAAGTATATAGTTAGATGAAAATTTATTTATAAAAGGTGGGCTAGTTAACCCTTAGATGAGCCTTTTAGATGTGTTAGTGGTATGACAATTAAATTATAAATTATATGTTAACCCGCCTTTTGGCAAGGCCGTAGACCGGTGGATTTAACTAAAAACGACTGCTCGTTTGTTGAGATTGGAATACGATGCGTTTGAGGCAGCTGGATGGATAGACGATCAGTCATGGACGGTTCGGTGTGGGTCGCTCGATCAAGGTGGCTCGGTCGTACATGGCTCGGTCAAGGAGAGGAGTTCATGCATGGGTCGGCCCTTGGTAAGGGGTCGGTTATCCTTGGTTCGGCCTTGATGGGATCGGCCTTGGTGGACTGGTTATATGGGATCGGCAGTGGTGGTTCAGCCTCGATGGGATCGGCCTTGGTGGTTCGTCATGTTCTGGTTCGGTCATGCTGAAGTGGCTCGGTCTTGATGGTGTGGCTCGGCAGGATGGTGTGGGTCGGTAGGACGGAGTGGATCGGCATGTTGGAGTGGCTCGGTCTTGATGGTGTGGCTCGGCAGGATGGTGTGGGTCGGTAGGACGGAGTGGATCAGCATGTTGGAGTGGCACGGGTTCAGTATAGGATTATATAGGGTTGGTTGCTCCTTTCCTTCGAGTTATGGATAGGTTTACTTTGGGTCAATACCCAGGATGCTTCAGGTTGGCATGTACAATGCTCAAGGTCGGCCGTTATGAAGGGCGTAGGTTCGGCTATGGTCTCAATGGGCTCGGACCACTCAAGAAGCCCAGTAACTCGGATTTTGTCTATAAATACAGCATGAGGGGCTTCATAAAAAGGAATCTTGATTATGTTTCCCTTCGTCTTCTATACTAAGGCTGCTTTGCCATTGTTGTTCTGAAAACTCTAGATTGTAACTGTAATTGATTCCCATATCAATAAAAAGGAAATTTCTGGAGTAGACGTAGGCCGAAGTCAGCCGAACCACTATAAATCCTCTGTTATTACTACTTTCTTTCTAATTTTAACTGTTCTTCATATTTATACTCTCTACATACATTCTATCTGTGATATGTGACTGTGATTTGGTGCTTTCATCTGGATTTGGGTGTTAGTGACCAATTTTGGCGCTAACATTTTGGTGCTTTCACTGAGAGAGCTAGCACTCAGGAATTCAAAAGCTTGGATTTTGGATTTAAAGGCTTAGGAACCCAAATTCCGGAGATAATGGCTAAGCAATCAATGAGGAGACAAAGGGCAAGGACAAGATGGAAACAATAGGATGCTAAGGAAGGAGGAGGAAATCCAAGATCAGAACCGGGAAAAGAAGCAAGCATGATGCTGGATGAAGCTATGGATTTTGCCATGGAACGGAACTTGGATGCACGTTTGGAAGAGGATGATCCGGGATTCCCTCGTGGAATCGGGGGTAGGATGGAAACGATGATCAAGGATTACTTATGGATGCTGGAATAGATGGAATTTGGAATCCAGGACTTGGAATGGAGATTAGCTGGCTCGGGTATGGATTGGAATGACCAGGGGCAAGCCCCCAACCAAGGAAAATGGATCGACACTAATCACTCTCATGGATGGGCACTACTCTCCCCATGGAACTAGGGGCATGGACCTTGTTGGCTTTTCTAGGAATTAGACAGCGATGACGGAACAGGAGCAGCCGTCACCCACCACAAACTAGAGCGAGCCCGGCTCAAAGGCACAGGTCATTAACTAATTGGTATGGTATGGAATAAGTAGCAAACTCTGGACAGACGACTAAGTCAGTTACTCATGTACGGGGATGGAGATAGCCCCAAGGCATGCTCTGAGATGATGATAAACCATGATATTCTAGTTTGTGAAATCTGCCTTTTCTTTCTGATTTGGATATTAGCTTTTTCTGGTTTGGTTTTGGAGTTTGGTTTGAACTCTTGGTTTTGGTTTTCTGGTTTGGATTTTTGTTTGGATGCTCGATTTCTGATTTGGATTCTGGTTTGGACGTTTGTCTTTGGTTTGGATTTTTGATATGGACATCTGGTTTTCTGGTTTGATTTGGATTTCGGATTGGATTTTGATTGGATTTTCCATTAGTTTTTGGCTAAAAGGTCGTCGAGCATGGACTATGCTCGGCAAGGGTCCAAAGAGACCAGGTTTCGGCCTAGGAATTAGGCCCCATGGTATCCATCGGATACTATTTCAAGTCGTTGTGTATGGATTATGCTCGGCAAGGGTATAGAGAGACCAGGATTCGGCCTAGGACTTAGGCTCCATATTATCTACTATACATGTCGTCAAGCATGGATTATGTTCGGCAAGGGTCCGGAGCGACCGGGATTTAGCCTAGGACTTAAGCCATGGCATTACTCAGCGTTCAGGGACACTGAACCACGAACACTAAGGCATCGTTAAACACAAGTCGCTGAGTGTGGATTACGCTTGGCAAGAACTCGGAGATGCTACAGATTTTGATATTGGCTATGAACAGCTAACTATTTGGGCATGGACCCGGAGCGGTCCCGGATTTGGATATCGACCCGGAGAGGTCGTGGATGTGGTTATTGGTTATTAGATATGGATGGATTAGAACTTGGTTGTCAAGTTCGGATGGATGTGGAATTAGATAAGGATTTGGTTACTGGATAGGAATCAGATATTGACTCGGAGCGGTCGTAGATTTGGATGAGGGTATGACAATGGCACTTGGATAAAATGGATTGGATTATGAATCGGAAGATATGGCTATGGATAACATATGGACTTCGGATATCGAATTTGAGGCTATTCAAAACACACCTTCCAATAGCAAGACATGTTTTGGGCGGAAAATGTTAACCCGCCTTTTGGCAAGGCCGTAGACCGGTGGATTTAACTAAAAACGACTGCTCGTTTGTCAAGACTGGAATACGATGGGTTTAAGGCAGCTAGATGGATAGACGATCAGTCATGGATGGTTCGGTGTGGGTTGCTCGATCAAGGTGGCTCGGTCGTACATGGCTCGGTCAAGGAGAGGAGTTCATGCATGGGTCGGTCCTTGGTATGGGGTCAGTTATCCTTGATTCAGCCTCGATGGGATCGGCCTTGGTGGACTGGTTATATGGGATCGGCATTGGTGTTTCGGCCTCGATGGGATCGGCCTTGATGGTTCGTCATGTTCAGGTTCGGTCATGCTGAAGTGGCTCGGTCTTGATGGTGTGGCTCGGCAGGATGGTGTAGGTCGGTAGGACGGAGTGGATCGGCATGTTGGAGTGGCTCGGTCTTGATGGTGAGGCTCGGCAGGATGGTGTGGATCGGTAGGACGGAGTGGATCGACATGTTGGAGTGGCACGGGTTCGGTATAGGATTATATAGGGTCGGCTGCCCCTTTGCATCGAGTTATGGATAGGTTTACTTCGGGTTAATACCCAGGATGCTTCAGGTCGGCATGTACAATGCTCAAGGTCGGTCGTGATGAAGGGCGTAGGTTCGGCTATGATCTCAATAGGCTCGGACCACTCAAGAAGCCCAGTAACTCAGGTTTTGCCTATAACTACAACAGGAGGGGCTTCGGAAAAAGGGATCTTGATTTTGTTTCCCTTCGTCTTCTATACTAAGGCTGCTCTAACATTGTTGTTCTGAAAACTCTGGATTGTAACTGTAATTGATTCCCATATCAATAAAAAGGGAATTTCTAGAGTGTATGTAGGCCGGAGTCAGCCGAACCACTATAAATCCTCTATTATTACTGCTTTCTTTCTAATTTTAACTGTTCTTCATATTTATACTCTCTACATACATTCTATCTGTGATCTATGACTGTGATTTGGTGCTTTCATCTGGATTTGGGTGTTAGTGACCAATTTTGGCACTAACATTATAAAGCTGTATATATGGGTCATCAGTCTTTGTAGATAGAACTGATTGACAAGCATTTACGTTGTGGAGGGCCAGCTTCGAGAATGTAGGTATTAAACGATCGTTGGGTATGCCTCCTTCCTATTTAAGAAATATTAAGTGGTCGGGGTTTTTGGTAGTGAAACGGCGACAAATATGTGGATAGGCATATACTTATATAGTCATACCTTGGAGAAGGTTAGGTTAGGCATATCGTACATGCACATAAGATATAACAGATTAGCCATAAATAATAGACATAATAGTTAAATGGAATCAATTTGCACAAATTAAAGGTATGGGTAAAGTATGTAATTTTCCAATCCTCGGAACTTTGTTCCGACCCTCCCTCCTCATAACAACCCACATGACAGATTTTGAAGGACTGGGTATTGGAGCAAGACAAGAACTATAGATGGTGAAGTGTTCTTATTCATGCTCTGTGTAGACAAGGCAATTAAATATCCAAGGAATGATATTCCGAGGTAGTAGCCTTAGTCAATACATATGTTACATTATATTTTTTAATTCCTTTGTTAGTTTATATTAATCACGCTATGATATAGTTGTGTTTATTACTATTACCAAAACCAATGATCTGTACCCTAATGGACTTAAGTTTAGTCGAAATTCAGGCACATTAAGGTGCAGGTTGTTACAGATCACTTGGCATACGTATCTGAGCCCATCCTTGCTCTATTTGTTTCCATTTTCATAGTGGAGCCCTTTCTCATTCCACTTTCCATAGTAGCACCTTCCTTGTTCTACCCACGAGTTCACTTCCTCAAACCTGTCCTTATAGATCATCATCACGATTCTCTTGATTGAGTCATCATCATCGGAACACTTTTAATCGTCCCACATCATTCATAGAATACACATCAAAGTTTCAAAACCATTACAATGAAGCGACATACCTTCTCTTCATGGTTTATCATCATACTTCATCATGCCACAATCATCGAAACCGATCACTGAACGAACTAACGCACACAACATGTTCACCGGGGCATCTCTCGTGTTTCCCAAAATATGTGCCTTGATTTCCCTAATCCTGACATGGTCGGTATGGCTATATATGGTTGTCACTGACTATATAGGTCGATCTCTTACTTGGCCAAAATGGCTAAGTGTCGAAGCCCAAAACATCTCGGCCTGGCAACTTGATTCGAGCAACCCATACCAAAACTCGAAGCACTCTTCAGTTTTTCTACGTCCTAACATGGTCGGTACAAACCATATAAGAATGCCCAAAATTTTCCAAGTCTAGAAATTCCCCTTCATGCTGCGTCTTGGCTTGACCTAAAGCCTGCGCATCTTTGACCCGTAGTTCAGCTCCTCTCGACTCGAAGCAAACCTAATGCTGACCATATTTTTGACCAACAAATTTTTTTATTCCTAAACTCTTTCACCACTTTATGGTCTAAGCTTAACCCGAAGCTTCAACCTCAAAAACCTGAATAAAGCCCTCGTGACTCGAAGTCAGCCACCACTGACCATAATTTTTTGCCACTACTAACCATATTTGACGACAAAAATTTGACCCATCAAATCAACTCCAAACTACTTGCGACTTGTTTTGGGCTCTCTTAGGACTTCAAGCAACATCATTTTCTAGCCACGTTTCATTTTGAAAATTTTGATGTTGTTTTGCACTAAATAATGACCATATTCCTAACTACTCATAACAACTAACAAACACATCAAAATAATCCATACAACTATTATATATTGTCATATAATATCCAAGCAATACATATAATCAATCCAAACAAAATTTTAAGCATACATCATCCTATATCTGATTTTATATAAAATTAACAATATGGTTGGTAATTGATGTAAAATGAGTTAAAATACAAATCTATAGTTTTAAACTTGGTTTTAAGGTGTCATTAATGTTAAATTTAGGTTTTAAATACTTAAAATTTGAAAAATATTTTAAAAGCCAAAATTTAACCACATCAATAACCATCAGATAGCTAGAGAAGTAATATCACTCACCTAATACCAAATTACCCAAATTTCAAGGCAAATTAGATGTTGAAAAGGAGATACATGAATTTCAAGAATCCCTAAATCGTAGATCTTCAATATTCCTTTTCTAATCCCACTTTAATCCACTAATAATGCTAATTGCTTGATGAAAATGGTGAATCTAGGTCTAATTTTGTATTAATGGTAGTTAGAGGTTATTAGAAATGTAGAAAAATGATTAGTCGCTATTGGAGGAGGTTGGTGTTAGCCCAAATCTCGAGTTGGGCAAATGGGTAGCACTAATCACCACTAATTACACATTAGTTTGTTTAAAGTAGGTTAGAACTTCAAATAGTCATAACTCTTAAATAGTAAGTCCAAATTCTTATTATGACTACTCTACAGAAAGAGAAACCTTTACCCTTTTTCAATGAAAGTGGTTTTAGGCCCTAATTCGACACCTATCAAAAATAATAGGCTTTTCTAGATTTAGTGTCGAAACTGCCCAATAAAAACTCTAAGGATGTAAAATAACACTAGTTGTCATTTCCTAAAATTATAGAGTCATACCACCTTATATGGTTAAAATATAATATTTTATGATCTTTCGATATGTAAAATATGGGTCATTACACTCTCCCCTTATGATAATCTGCCTTTCTTACACCCAAAGACAACACTTAATACATCCTTGGTATTCATGTGCTGATTATCTAAGTGTCCAAAAGATAGGTTGTAGGGTAAAGAAAATAAAAGACAAAAGAAAATAAATATTGATTTTTCTCATAAACGACAGAGTTACGTATACATCATCACATAATAGTACATATGGTTACTCCAAAATGTTACATCAAAGTTACAACAAGTGCTATTCCCAACAGGACAGCTATATCAGCCTTACTAAATTACTAATACATAATGTACAGTCAAAGTGGAAATAAACATAACTACTAAATATAGTGAAAGCTTCTGCTCCATACTGCTTCCCACAATGCTCCAAAGAAACCTGACTACTTGGCTACCCATCAAAAATTTGAGCACCGAAGAGTTTAAGGGAAAGAACTAAAACTCCAGGTCAAACATAGGTCTCATGTGAGTAAAGCATAAGTTTAACTTTTTAAAACCTTCAAATTAGTGGTATCTCGTAAGACCACGCCACACATAAACACGGACATGTTTATACCTTACGATAACCAAAACATTTCTATATAAAATTCTCTGATATTATCATAATGTTTAGGTTTAAAATAAATATGAAATCATAGCCGAAATTGTTACATTATTAAGTTCTAGCATAATATGCATACAATCAAGTCTGAAGGCTCGTATGGAAAATGGATTCCAACTATGAAAGGGTAAGAGTCTACCCACCGAATCCGTACACCTCTAGATAAAATGTATGGGAGGCCACAAAGCATCTCACCTCTGCTACTCAGGACCGCCCCTACACCTTATTGAGTAGCATCGAATATGATCACCACTTGTTTGCGATCAATAACCATAAAAGGGATCCTACAGCATACATAAACCGAAGATACCGCTCTAGATTAGGCGATGACCATACCCTAATAAGAGCGACCCACGTAGCCCTGCGAAATACCCCTGTTTTATTCATTTACCGATTGTGAGGCTTAAGGTTACACTTTTACCTTTCCTCCTAGCAGACCATCTTGGAATGCTAACATTGCCCTCCAGGCACCCAATGCAATGATAGCATTCATCCATACAAGTGGTTCCGGGATCGAACAAACATTCAACAATTAATACCTTCCATTTTGGAATCAACTTTAGGAAGAATAGTACATCCCCATATCATACATAATAATGATCTATCACAAACTTATTAGTTGGAGTGGTTTGGATAAGTCATACTTATCCAAAACTGGTGTCTCCAAACTAAGCGATAATTCCTGGCTAACTCAATTCCGGTTCTTTTAGAAGTATGTAATCAGTATTCAAGTCCACACCGAGGAACTCTAATATACACAACAAACTTCCTGAGTTAAAACAAGTCAAGTTATAAATAGCGGACAATCCGCTACTTAGGGTAATTATACAGAGTTCGCATATGGATAACCATTTACTTAATTTACACATGGAATTAACCCTCCCATATCTCTCACATTTCCAATATTTCTACCTTACTCTATCCCTCACCTAGAAATAAATTCTTGATTTCCTAGATAGAGGATCAGCCTACTCATCGGCTATTAGCACTAACTAGGGGATGGCTTACTTCCCATAAATGTGTCACCACATTAACTTGGGTTTCATATTTGTTTGAGGTTACTTAAGGGTAGTCGACACAGAAATCCCTTGATTTAAAACACCTTTTCAAAAGAAAAATAGTTTTAACAAAACCAATATTTAGAATTGAAGCGGTTTTCCATAATTTAACTTTTGGAAAACTTTACTAAAACATAAAGGTATGCTCTTGAAAACTAAAGCAAGTTTTAAATTCGGAAATATCTTGTAATTTTAAAACTTGAAATTTTAAAACCAAAGATTAGAGTTTTTATGCAAGAGATTTCATGTCACTTAAGTTAGAAAAGGTGCTAACTTCCTTAGCATGCAATCATTTATTCAACATCATATCATACATAATTACATCACAACCATATCACAACATAAAATCATGACATAACCAACATATACAAATTAGGGTTATAACTTGCAACTAACTTGACATTTCAATTCTAAAATTCCAAACTATTTGTCATCTCATCCAAACACATACACATATATACAAGCCAACACAATTTATGTCCAACATTATATTTTTACAATAAATCAAGCATATATTTAAGTTTATAAAACTTAGTTAAGTATTAGATCTTTACTTACCAAAAGTCTTCTAAACTAAGCTAACTTCCACTCCAACTTGAATACAACCTAGAACTTTACCTTGCCTTTCTAAAAATGATAACTTTATGGGCTTACGGGTGCAAAAGTGACTCGGGTAGGGCTTATGGTGTACTGAAACCAAGGTGGTTTGGGGAGGGTATGGACTTGCTTTGTGGAGGAGAGGTGTTGAAATACGAAAAGAAAGCTTTAAACAAAGATTTAGAAGTTTGAAAAGCAATATAAACTAGGTTTTTAAACTTTGGAATTCCTTTTGGAAGCCATTAGGTATTCATGAAATCTTGGAAAAGTTTTTATGAAATGGAAGTGGAATGATCAAATGAGAGGAAATTAGGAAAATTTGTATATATGCAAAGTACAAGGATTAAATTACCATTTCACTCCTAAGTACATAACCTCCACTAGATTTTTGCCACATCACTTTTCTTATCACCTCCCTCCATTTTACACGTTTTTCCCTTGTCTCCCCTTCATTTTTCCAAGCCAACATGCATTTATAACCTAAGTACTTCATGTTTCTAAAGAGATGACAATTTATGTCCTTTTATTTACATTTATATTTTGCTTTTAAACATTTACATAAAAAGTCATATCATATACTATATGTTTCTTAAGTTAATATATATTAAAAATCCCAAACCATTTATAAAAGTGTGTATGTGTTACACAAACATGCACAATGTTTTCCGACAACTTTCCGACACCTAAAAGTCGAAAATTCGGAAAATAGTTACCGGACACATTTTTTATTTTTCTTTGAACTAATTATTTTTGTAAACAAATTTTAAAAATTATTTCGCCATCATTAGTTATTATTTAAAAGGAGTTTATTTGAGTTATAAAACCCATTAATTGATTATTAAAAATATATTTAAATATCCATACTTAAAGTGATTAAATCCTAGGTCGTTACACCCCTTTTAAGAATTTCACCCTCGAAATCCCTAAGTAAATCAGGGACAAGTCAAGCATCAAACATGCAACCATGCGACCATGCAATCAACAATATAATTATACCTACCCTAGCATGCGAGATACTAAACTACCCTATACGATATCAAGTAAATGCAATAAACAGAAAGCCTTACCAAGTAAAGAGCTCTAGGTATGCGGTCACCATTCTCTTATCGGTTTTCCATAGGCAATCGCTTCCGCTCTTACTCCATTGAACCTTCACTAACTCATCAACTTCCTCCTAAACAGTTTTGTGTCATGTCTTATGATACGAATGAGCCTATGAGGTCTCAAAGCCTCTAGTTCAATTTCGATATCATCTATCTAATCTGGTGAAATAGTCACGCCTGAGCTGTGCATACACTTCCGCAAATGAGAGACGTGGAATACATTGTGCATGCCTACCATCTTCTGAGGTAAGTTGACTCGGTAAGCTTGGTTCCCAATTCTTTCTAGCATCAAAAAAGGACCTACAAATCTCGATGCCAACTTCCCTTATCACTAAATCAAACTACATTATTCAGCGAAGAGATCTTCTTATGCAACATATCACGGATATGGAACCCCTATATCTCTTATCAACATAGTTCTTTTGTCTACCTTGAGCAGCCTTCATTCATTATCGAATGTTCTCGATGTTCTCCGAAGCCTCTCCGATCATATCTAACCCAAGTATTAATTTTTAGCCCGCTTCCCACTAACATGAAGGAGCATTACAAGGTCGACCATACAATGCCTTAAATGGTGTCATACCATTGCTAGACTAATAACTATTTTTTAAGCGAAATCTACCAATTACAAATGATCACCCCACAAGCCTCCAAAGTCGAGTATGCAAGCTTGTAAGAGATACTCCAGATACGATTTATCCTCTCGGTCTGCCCATCTGTTTGTGGGCGATAAGCTATACCGAGATGCAGATTAGTCCAAAATGCATCTTTTAAGCTCTTTTAAAACCCACGTTAGAATAAAGAGTCTCCATCACTCACAATGCTTTTTGGCACACTATGGAATCACACTGCCGATTTCACATACAATTCAGTGAATTTGGATGATGTTTTATTAGACTTAAAGGATAATAATTGAGCACCTTCGTCAATCTATCGACTATGACCCAAAACTATCGTGCCTCCTCTGGTCCTTAGTAATCCATCAATAAAATCCATAGAAACTTATTCCCACTTCTACTTGGAAACCTCAAGTGGTTGCATCAACCCACTTGGCTTCTTCTGCTCTTCCTTTTCTAATTGACAGTTCATTCACTTCGAGATGAATGCCCCAGCATCCTTATTCATCTCTTCCCAATAATATGTTTTCTACATATCAAGGTACATCCTATTATCGTGAGGATGTACAGTTATTATCGAATGATGGCACCCCTGTAGCACCTCAGTGCATAATCTATCGACATCCGGAATAAAAAAATATCCCGTCTTTACGGAGCCAACCATCATGGTCGAGTCTATACTACCTCACCTTATGAGACTCTACTCCTTCCTCTATCTTCATTGTGATCTCTACTACTCTAGTGTCTCGCCTCTAACTAGTGCCAATCCTCACAATCGAAGTAGGTTTGATAGTTAAATTTGTCAACATCTCTGGTTCCAACTCATAACAAGATCTTAAGTTATAGCCAGCAATAAACTCAAGCTACGTCCACTCTATAAACATCGCTCCCAAATTGGCATGTCTCTATTCAAAGCATCAACGACCACATTTTCCTTACCAAGTGTATAAGAAATGCTAAAATTGCAAGAGGCCAAAAATTTCAACCATTATTGTTGATGAAGGTTGAGATCCATTTGGGAGAAAAGATATTTCTATATTGCACCCAATCTGTTACCGCAAGCATTCGTGTATACCGTCATCTTCTTGTTTCCACTTGGAATGGTAAACGCTGATGCACTTGTCGACCTCTTATTCAGAAATACAAATGCATTCTCACACTTCGCATCGCATAAAAAAGTCTAATTTTTCTTCGTCGGATTGGCCAACGGTGATGCTACCTTTGAGAAGTCCTTGATAAAATGTCTATAATATCCTACTAGTCCAAGAAAACTTCGCATGCCTATAATGTTCTTGGGTTGGTTCCACTCTTGAACCGCTGCTATCTTAGCAAGATCTACAGTAATACTTTATTTTGAAACAACATGACCTAAGAATCTCACCTCCCTTCTTCAAAAGTGACACTTCGAAAATTTGCCTTTAATCTGTGCTTCTTCAACACTTCAAGCATAATTCTCAAATGTGTCTTGTGTAATTCTTTCATTCATGAGTAGACAAGAATATTATCCACGAAAACAAGCATAAAATTATTTAGCTAATCTATGAAGGCACGATTCATATGATCAATAAAGTATTCCGGTGCATTCATAACACTAGAATTCATTTTGTAGCAGTAATAATTGTTACAAATCAAATTTGTAACGATTATAATCGCTACAAATAGGTGCGTGGAAAAATCTACAACATATTTCCCAATGGTTATAACCGTTGGAAATATGGAAACTTCCAACGGTTATAATCATTGGGAAATTCCATATTTCCAAAGATTATAACAGTTGAGAAATTTTGATGTTTTCCAACAGTAATAACTGATTGAGAGTTCCAAAGGTTATAACTGTTGGAAAATAATATATTTACAAACTACATAAGTTCATGTACAAAGCAATGAGATAAATACTAAATCATGAGTGAAAAATATGAGATCAACTCAGAATACATTAACTGCTTCAAACAATCATATATCATAAAGTACAGAAAATACAGACGGTCATTAATAAAAATAAGAATACGATGATACAATTATCCAGGTAATACTCAAAATCTAGAATTCCAACTAAAGACATAAGAAAGCTCATAAACACATTCAAAAAGCAATAGATAAACTTCTATAATTTCGCTAAATTTGTATCCTACGCACTAAATGTACTAGTATAATCATATCATGTTACTATAAAAATAAATCAAGAACTTTTCCACCAACAATCTTTTTCATAGCCCTTCATGCTCCATAATGCCAATTGATCTACATAGTCAGCACAATGTATCCAAACTATATAAAAAAAGCCCCAGAGAAACCATGTCAACGTAATCGTCCATATAATTAAATGCGAGTCATATTCTTGCATTCAAAAATGAAAGAAAACTAAATAATGTTTGAAGCTTAAGTTTGTGTGTGCACGCACATGAATGATCACTCACCTGCGTAAGGCAGGTGAGTTACTCATCTGCACACAACAGGTGAGAATAATTTCTCACCTGCGTGTGCAGGTGAGTTCACTACTGCCTAATGGCAGTAGCGCCTCATTTGATACGGAGATGGGTGCAACTCCATCCTCCAACGCTCCTCACCTTCGTTGTCCGGCAACACCCTAGGCCGACGCTATACTTCAACATCGCAGTAAAATATACAAATTTCGCGGGGAAAATTCGTATAACCTCCCCTATAGACCCGTCAAATGGGTCGGGTTGGGTCATAAATGGGTCGGGTAGAATTTGACCCGACTTATTAAGATATAAACAAACCCAACCCATTTTACCCATTAATAAACGGGTCGAACCGACCCGACCCGATTAATAAAAGGGTTGAACCGACCCAACCCATTAACAAAAACTGCAGCTTAAGCATTAAGATCAACATTAAAAATTGAAAAACTGCATCGTTTATTATCAATTCTGCATGAAAAAAAACAAAAACTGCACAAGAAAACGAAATGATGCACATCATATTATCAAAAATATTACCAAAAAATAAAAACTGCACTATTATATTGTCAATTCTACACAAAAAACCAAAATTTTGCTCCAACAAATAGGGAAACTGAACTAGATATTGCAACAACTAGAATATGTGAAAGTTCTGCATCATATAATTACACACTGCAACACTAAAAGCAAAAGATTCGGGATAGTATAATCTTAGGTGTGAAACAATGAAGTCTTGAAACCTTGAAGTCTTGAATATAATAACAAGCATGTCCTACAGCAGCACACACTTCATTAAGCACAACCTTGAAGTCTTGAAGCCTTTAACCACACTCTTGTAATCCTAAATCATGAATCATCAAAACAAAATCAATTCCAATGCATAGATTTATATAGTAAGCATCTGAAATGAATTAGCTAATCTAACAGCCATTTAATGATTTTAATGGCCAGTAGTGCTACAGCTAGCTAACCCAACTACCAATTAACCAGTGACCTTCCAATTTGATCAATTTCACTGGAGTCGTTACATTACAAGTGATTATTATTTACATGGCCAGTAGTACGAAGAAGTTGGTACAAAAAGAAATGCATTTACATGCTACGAGCGAAGAATCTGAGCACAGTATTTTAAATGTATTTAAAATAAAATTGATTTACATGTGTCAACAATTTACAAAAATAAATAAGTTATAAAATTATAAATTGATCGAATTCAGTTCAAACCAACTCCATAATTTAAAACACTTTGATACGATCGCAATACAAAAAACTGCATCTCAAACAAACTTCATTTGCACAAATTTTTAGTTTTAAAAATTATAAAAATATGTTAATTAGAAGTTTCAACCCGACTAGAAAATTGCTTTCATCACAACAGGGCACTTGCTCCATTGCCTTTCATCATGCATCGAACGTGCCAGATGCATTTTGTTAACAGGGCAAAAAAAATTAAAGAACAGTACCTCAATCACTTTTTCACTGAAATAAAATCACTTTTCCATATTTTTTTCTAATTTTAAACTACATTTTTTAACTTCAACAAACATTTTTATATTTTATTTCGACAAACTCTTTAAACAAAAAGTGATTTAATACGCCTAAAGACTCTGTAATAAAGTTACAAAGTACTAGCTAAGGAAACCATACAGAAAATAGCAATGAATCATATAATTTCGCAAGACAATGTAGAATCATGTATGGAATATACACTATAATTGGTTAGTGTACCTATTTCTCAACCATTTTCATTTGCTGGAATGTGACAATTTAATAGCATAATTTAGTCAAATGGTATATTGGAATTTTAGGCAGCTTTTGTTTAGCTGTAACCCAAACATTGTTCTAATATCTACCTACTTATTTTAATCTAAATAACTTAAATTAAAATTTTGGATTGATCAGACTTTGCATATCGACTTTGTGCCGACAATGTGCTGAGAGGTAAAAAAGAAGAGAAAACAGAAGAAGAGGAGGACAACGGAGAGCAGAAAATGATGTATTCATCTCAAATGTCTAAATAATTCTGTTTATAGGATTAAGATTACAGTGTAGCAGTCTTCGTCCACACAAGCATGTTCCTAATTTACAAATTCATATTTTACAACAACTGTTTATTTGTTTGGACGCCAATAATTCAAGGTTTGTTATTTGAAGTTCAAAATTCATCAAAGAAAAATTTAAATAAGACACAATTTTGATTTTAATCATTCGAACAAATAACCGCACTTGAAGTGAAAATATTAAAAGATGACCAAGATCATATTACAGCTTCAATGATCAAGTTCATATTATAGCCTCGAATCAGTTTCAAATACAAGCAGGAGGCACCAAATAATCGATCACAATGACTTTCTCCTCCTTTACCGAATCTCCGTCAATAACAACATCCTCACAATTGCTCGTCTTCTTAACAAACCCAGAATTGAAACCCTTATTTCTCCTAACCGAAAAATCCTGACCAACATCCTCACAGTTACTATTTTACTAATTTATCTTTAAAATTAGGGATATTAAGAAATTGAAACATAAATTTACAAATTAGTGTTACCTTACAATTGGATATACAGCGAGCGAATGTAGGGACGAGAGCGGACGACAAGAATGAGAGAAGATCGATGCAGAGAAGTAGGGCTGAGTTGCGACAATGGTTTTCAATCACTGTAAATCGAAGATTAGAGGAATCGCTCCTTTATTTTACGGATTTGAGTCGGCAGACAATTGAAAATTAAGAACTAGGGTTGGGGTTAGATGGGTACGCAGGTTGGGTTTGGACAGGGATATTTCATCTTCTTACTAAACGGGCTGGCTAAAAAGTTAAAACAAAAATAAACGGGTCAGACCCAACCCTTATAATATTAGGGTTATTGGGTTGGGTAAAAGGGTTAGGGTCAACTTTGACAGGCCTACTCCCCTATAATTTTCAACATTTCAACCATCCCCACAATGTTATATCAAAAAATTTCAAAGCAATTACAACATGCAATTTACCTATGATTCCATAAAATAAAGTCAAGAGAATTACACTCGCCTTTTGCACTACAAATCCTACTTTCATCTAGTTTTTCCTTTTGCACCAAAAGCCCCCATTACATTACATTGTTTTCTATGAAAAATGAAAGCAAAATAATATTTTGAATTATAAGAAAATTAAAAGGTTAAAATTTGGTTGAGAGTATAACAAAATAAGAGATATCAAGCAGAAGATAAGGAAAGCCATCAGTCAAAATGAAAAAAAAAGTAGTGAAAATTCAGTCCAATTATAAAGAAATGAACATATATTTGTAAAATTTAGCATTAATGATTTACAGTGGTGGGTGAACCATATTTTAAGCAATCAAAGTATTAAATTGATTAGAAGCATTAATTAACTAAATGTATTTATATCTGTTGATGCATTATTTTAAGTATATACAAATCCTTTATTTTTAGATATACAATCTGTTAACTCCTTTAATTCAGCGACCTAAAAAACTGTGATCTAGAGAATGTTGCGACCTAAGGAAGTCTGCGACCTAACTATCTCAAGAACCTCGCGACCTAAAGACTTAGCGACCTAACTGCTAAAGGAAGCTCGCAACCTACGACTTGGTGAAGCTGCGACCTAACGACTTAGGGGATATTGCGACCTAGCAGTATTGCTACCTAAGCGACCTAACAGGCTACGACTTAAGGAAGTCTCCGGCTTAACTACAGAGCCAACTCAAGGGATCTACGACTTAAGACTTGGAGAAAGTACCTGATCAGGAACAACTAATACAACTGCTTCTATTTCATCGCCGACTTAAGAGTCTACGACTTAAGAGTCTGCGACTTAAGAGTCTACGACTTAAGAGTCTGCGACTTAAGAGTCTGCGACTTAAGAGTCTGCGACTTAAGAGTCTGCGACTTAAGAGTCTACGACTTAAGAATCTATGACTTAAAACCTACCTTAAGTCGAGACCGACCTACCACTTGTTCGAATGAAGCCAAGTGCAACTTCACCAGCTAATTTCCTAAGTCGCAAGGAGACTGCGACCTAGCTTAGGTCGCTCGTGACCTACGACCTAACTAAGGTCGTTCGCGACCTAAGACTTAGCACTTTTTCTGTCCAGAATTCAGAGCCGCTCCTATAAATGCCCTACCACTTCCAACATGAAGGGGACTTTTGTCCATTCATTTCTTCAAGCGCCGTTACTCTGTCGAAGTCTCCATTCATCCAGCAATCAAAGATCTTCAAACATTCAAGACGCTACAACAAGCTTCAAGAGAAATTCCTTACATCCAACATGGATTCATCGAATTTCATCGACAAAGATTGAGCTAGTAGTCAAGATTGTTTCTTGTGATCAAATTGTACTGTTTTGATAAGAGATTTGTATCAAATTGTAACCGAATCAGCAATAAAAGACTATAAAGTGGACGTAGGCTCAATTACGGGCCGAACCACTATAAATCTGTTGTTCATTTACTGCTTTTCTGCTATTTTCAGCTTATATTCTGTTCCCGTACCAACGGGTGGTGCTTTCACAATTCTATTACACACACCGGGTGTTAGCGTTCACTTTTTAGCGTTAACATTTTGGTGCTTTCACTGAGAATTGAACTCGGGCGATCATCCACCGTTGCTTCGTGAAGATTCATAAAAAGAACCTCTCTTAAAAACCAGATCCGAAGTAATGGCTCCTGGAAGAAGAGGTAGACCTATCAGATCCAGAAATGCTCACGAAGGGACTTCCGCTTCCCCAACAACAGACCAAGCGACTCCTACCTTTGGAGTCACCAGGGCTGAATTGGACGACGCAGTTTCTGGATTATACCAACAAATTGAAACTCAAAACGCTTTGATGATGGATAGATTAACTGCTCTGCTCGGGGCAAATCGTCAACCAGAAAACCATCAAACTACTCTTCCTGAAATGCCACCTTTCCAAGCTGATGGTTCTATGCCGCAACCAACTTGTCATGAACCTATACCCGGGCAAACTTCCGAGGGAAGAACTGATGCTTGCCCGGAGGTGTCTTTGAACAATAAAGAGTACCTGTCTGAAATGGTTGGCCACATCATGAAAGAGAGCATGCAAAGGGAAGAAGATGAGGCTGACTGGGGATTCGCGCCAAGCAGAACTCCGTTTACTGAAAGGATCCTGAGAGCGGAGTTTCCAAGGAAATTTGCACCTCCTACTATCCAAGCCTATAGGGGAACCAGTGACCCTAATCATTTCCTATACAAATACGATTGGCATATGAACGGTGCAAGAGCATCAGACGAGATCAAGGGTCGATACTTTCCAGTATACTTGGAAGGTGTGGCTTTACTTTGGTTCACAAAGCTTCCAGTTCGGTCTGTAGATAAGTTCTCCGACTTAATGCAAAAGTTTAAAGAACAGTTCAGATTGTATGCTTCAAAAGCTAAGGATATAATGTCACTGTCTAACCTTGAACAAGCGCCCGGAGAATCAATCAAATCTTTCTTGAGCCGTTTCAATATAGCTTTAGCCGAAGTAGAAAATGCGGAACCACGCATGATCCTGACTTATTTGATGCGAGCCATTGATAAATCGAGTAAATTTGGAATATGGCTAAAGATGAAGGAACCGAACTCACTTGATAAATTTTATAAAAAGGCCGACGAGTTCATTCGCCTTGAAAGCCTTTCTACGACATCGAAAGTGGTTGCTGCCCAAACTAATAATAACAATGCCCCATCTAATAAAAGAGAATCTGAAAGTCAGAAAAGGGAGAATGAAGGAAGAAAGAGCCAGGGAAATGAAAAGAAACCTCGCCGCTTTAATCCTTCGGATTATACTCCTTTAACTGATACACCAAGAAATATCTTTTTTGCAACAAAGGACGTTGTCAGGTATCCTAAGCCACCTGAGATGACGAGAGGTGCAAAGCGTAATGGAAAATTCTGCCAATTTCACAATCAACCTGGCCATGACACTGACCAATGTCGCCAATTAAAGAATGTGATTGAAGAATTGCTGGAGCAGGGTAAACTCCAACAATATGTTAAGAGAAGCAGAGTCGCTCCAACCTCATCCACTCGGGATCAACAACGTCCTACCCATCAATCCGATTCTCTCAACAACACTGCATTGCAAGATTCAGAAAAGCTTGTCATTAATGTTGTCACAGGAGGTCCACACCCAGCAGGCAGAAGTTGGGACGACTGCTAATTGTCCACAAAACTGCAACTGGGGCATCTTTCACTTTCTCCGGCATATAAATCCGAAGCTGCAAATCTAGTGCAAATGGAAATCCAGCTTGGAGATTCTGAAACAACAATCACTAGCATCCATTTTTTGCTTGACAGCGTTGCTTAAATTTGTAAAAAATGATGATGGATGTGTAACTTCTGCATTGTAAACCATTGAGAAATCAGTGTGACTAAATAATGAAAAATTATGAATTCTGTGTTTTCTATTACGAAATACCTGTTATATTTCGATGTGTAAATACTCTAAATGTATTGCTAAAATGTCGATCTAATATTGCAGGTCATTAAAGCAAAGCTCGCCCATCGCAAAGCTAAGCGAGCCTTACAAATCATTTATTAAAGCAAATACCAAGCAACAAAAAATTCCATATTCAAATCCTATACAAGAAGAACTTCACATAAAAAGTTGGCAACTTCACTAGGGCAAGCCTTCGTTAACCGGTTGTGATTGTCGATATGAACAGACATCCAGCTAGGTAACTCGCGTTTGTCCCGTGAAGTTATTCAACAGTGAAGTCCACTTCTTCGGATAAGGCAATTTACTTACAAAAGGAACGAAGATACGCTTGGAAATGATAATAAAAGATCGCTAATGGGCAGATGATGGGAGAACATGGCCAAGCAAGCACGGAAGCAACCAAAAGGGATTTTGCTCCTCAATAAAAGGGCCGGTAGAACCACCGAAGGGACACCTTCCCAAGCAGAAGGAACAGGGCCCTTGCTAACTGATCATGATGCATCCGATCAGGCAGCTTGCGTCCGTCCCGTGGATCTACTCGCCCCTGAGAAGCAACCTTCCTGGCACACCAACCAACCGATGCTCCTTCCCAAAGGTCAACAAAGCCCTCTAACGAGGCACGCCAATAAATGAAAGTGCTTCTCTCAATAACAAGATTGGTGGAACCACCGGAGGGGCACCTTCCCAAGCTGAAGGAACAGGGCCCTTGTTAATTGATCGCGATCGTTTGTGCAAACGAACATCCAATCAAGCAACTTGCGTCCACCCCGTGGATCCACTCAACCATGAGAAAGTAACTTCCAGGCAATTTCAAGACCTCTTCGGAGGCAAAAGCCCTCTTCGGAGGCACATTTCACCCGTGTAGAAGTGCAAAATGCTCCTCTTCGGAGGCCCACTTCACCAGTGATGAAATGCTAAAAAGCCCTTTTCGGAGGCGCATTTCACCCGTGTAGAAGTTCAAAATGCTTCTCTTCGGAGACCCACTTCACCAGTGATGAAATGCTAAAAAGCCCTTTTCGGAGGCACATTTCACCCGTGTAGAAGTGCAAAATGCTTCTCTTCGGAGACCCACTTCACCAGAGCTGAAATGCCAAAATTGCTTCTCTTCGGAGACCAAAATTGCTTCTCTTCGGAGACCAAAATTGCTTCTCTTCGGAGACCAAAATCGCTTCTCTTCGGAGACCAAAAGACCTCTTCAGAGGCGTACTTCACCTTGCTTGAAGTACCAAAAATAAACCCTTTACTGGGGCACAAAATCAAAACCTTCCTCAGAAGCTCATTTCACTGTGCAGGAAAATTCACTCTTTAACAAATAAAAGTGATCATTCCCAAAAGTTGAAGTGTTCTTCAGGAAGAAAGAGAAAGTAAAAACTTCTCTGAAGACGAGATATGCTCTATTAAAAGCAGAATGATTCTTCCCTTAAAAGTGGAGTAGTTATTCCCTGAAGTAAGAGTATCAGTCTTGAAGAAGCTAGAAATATTGCAATGCACTTGCGGTATGGGGGCAGCACTATACGATTCAGTTACATGAATAAAGTAATATGCAAGCAACATACCGCGAGTTCATTACAATATCGTGAAAAATAGATGTGGAATAAATGCATTCTCAAAAAACAGATAAAGAATCATTTGTTCTACACTAAAAAAGAGAAACAGATGCATTCTCACATACACAAGAATTTGTACAAGTAAAATAGCTATTTTATTCA
The DNA here is from genome assembly GCA_030737815.1 of Allium fistulosum. NCBI lineage: Eukaryota > Viridiplantae > Streptophyta > Magnoliopsida > Asparagales > Amaryllidaceae > Allium > Allium fistulosum. The sequence continues at coordinate 1,022,053,235 of CM060908.1, forward strand.
ATACTATGGAAGTTTTTTACATTGTGCAGATTACAAAAAGGAGCGGAGACCGGTATCCGCACAATCTCCGGTCAATACAAAAAGCAGAAAAGTCAAAATCAAACTCATTTCTCCTTCTTCCCACCCTTGGAGCCTTTACCCGGCCTGGTAATTAGTTTCGGAGGACGTATTGGAGAAGAAGGAGAAAGAGACTCAGCCGGATCGACTTCTGCTTCATCTCCAGCAGCAGAAGAACTTTTCTTTCCTTTCTTCGAAACCACACGTTTCCCCTTCTTCTTGGAAGAAGACTCACTCCCCGGAGTAAGAAATGTAGAAAGCTTTGTGTCGTAGTCAAAAGACTGCTCCGGGGTCTTCTCACTATCTTACAGATCTTCTGCTTTCTGCTCCTCGGAAGCAGGTGGTTCATCCAAGCCTTGAAGGGCTGCTATCTGTTCTTCCTGTGAACCTGGTTGAGAAGCTGGAAGAGGAGTAACTTGAGAAGGAGGAGGAACGGCAGCTGAAGAAGGAGAAATTGGTGCAGTTTCCGGCACGTCCGCTGCATAATAAAAGAAATCAAAATCAGTATTCTCCGAGAAAAAGAAGACAGTGGATCGTCAAAGCTTAAGTAATAAGTAAGAAGTTCGTTGAACTCGGTTAAGTCGAATAAGCAATTCACTGAATTCATCTCGTCAGAGTTACCTGGAGAAGTCGGTTTGGCGAGATCAATCTCAAATTCCCGAGCCTGAAAGTCCTTCATTGCCTCTTCTTCTGTAGGAGTGGTCACAACTGGATGTGAAGGGTGAGAGCTGGAATCCATAATGTTTACATCGGTCGAAGTGGAAGTGTGAACAGGGGCAGTTAAAGGAGCTTTCTCCTTTGAAAACTCTTCTCCCATCGATTCAGCCCGTACTTTAGCAAGCTGCTCCTTCCCCTTAACAAGAGCGGCACGAGCCTCATCATCAAGATAGCGCTCCTCAAGTTCCGACTCATCATAGCCGGCCCCGCTAAGCATGTCAATTGCGACTTCCCACACTTCAGCCAATGTAATTTCATAATCAGGACCCAGAAAAGCGAGACTCCCACGACCCAGAACACTGTAAATAAAAGTCGAATAAGGTAGAGCTGATGTTTGATTTCGTCGCCTCATGTGATTGCTCAGCCGCTTCCTTTTCGGCAATGGCAGCAACCCGACCAGCAATAGCCGCATCACGCTCTGTCTCAGCTTTAGCGAGTCGAGACTTTAGTAACTCAATTTCTACGTTCTGGGAGGTGACCTTTTCCCGCAGTTCGGTATTTTCTGTGCGATATTTCTCAGTAATGTGCTGTTCGGCGGCAAGCTTCATTTCGACATCTCTTTGTGCAGCATGTGCATCCCGCACTTGCTTCTGAAAGACTTCTTCTTTTTGAGTGTGTGATGCAGAAGATGAGGCAAGATCTTCCTTAAGTCGCTTGACTTCAGATGCAAGCTTTGCGTTGTCGTCTGCAATGCTCGTCATCTCCGCATAATGCTGCTTACGCCATTTGTCCCATTCTGATTTATCGTTCTCCATGGTCATCATCGCCTCAAGGTTCAAATGGTTGACCCTTTGAAGTTCATCAACCAGCTTCTGCCATCCAGACATTCTTTCAATATCATGCTTGACAGCATCGACATTTCTCAGCATTGCCTGCTTATCAATGGGAACCAAATCTAAGTCAAAACGGACTCCTCTTAGACACCAATTCGGAAATCGGCTCTGAAGCGTTGGAGGGCCGTCTTTAACTTAATATTGTGGCCTGTTAATGATGGTTTGAATATCAGATTCCTTTAGAGGAGGAGAGCCGGCCGGAATATCAGAAGAAATGGGAGCGTTAGTCTTCTCAGAAATAGCAGACGCGTCACTTGGCTTAGACCGTTTGCTCGATTCATCAGTAATATGAGTCTTCCCTTTGTCATCATAAGACTTTCGCTTATGAGAATCGTAAGTTCTGTAAGAAGAATCAAATCGGTCAGCATCTCTTCTTCTCTGCCGCTGCTCATAATCCCATTTTTCTTGAGCCTTCCTTTGGGCCCATTCCTCATCTGTCTCTCTCTGGTCACCAAGATATTTCCTAAAGTCATAGGATCCGCGACCTCCATGGCGCTGAAATGAGTCATAGTATGAGCCGGAGCGCCCCATCGAAGAATCTGAAAACGGAAAAGAAGTAAAGTTTAGAAATTTCCAGAAAGAAAGAGTAAATGCTTATAAGTGCAGAAAAATCCTAAGTGTGTGCGGCGTGCGAACTACGTGCGTCAAACTACAAACCACGCTTCAGTGCGGGAACGGAGACGACAGGTGTAGAAGGCGTCGAGGTCTGTTTCAAAGAGGACGTCGCTTCAACGACAGGAGAGTTCGCCTTTGGAATATTATCCTTGAAAAGCTCTTGAGAAGTTATCATTATGTCACTCAAGTCATCGAAAGTATCATCACCCTGGTATTCAGCAGACTTCTCTTTTTCAACTTCCACATCAATTGATTTTTCAGAAACTCGAGGATTTTCTTCCTCTTCGATAATTGGGGCAAGTGCCAACTTGCTGACTGACCCTACAACATTAGTGGATGCGGAACACTTTATCAAGGCAGCCTCTACGACAGGTGTTTCTGATGCAGCTTCTTCTGCAGAAACTGGGGCATTCGATGCCTCTGCTTGAGAGCCCGAAGCAGCTATCATTTCTGCATCAGAACTAGAGATTTCATAAATCCAAGTCGACCTGGAAGAATGTAAAAGCCCAAATTGGTGCAAAAGCTCATCATCTAATAGAAACTGGATACTCCTCTCCTCTACCGGCACCGCCATAAGCCTCTCAAAAGTCACCTTGTGACTGGTATCTCGGAGTGGAGGAGGAAGTGCTGCAAAAAAGAAAGAATGGAGTTAAGCATTTGACAGTTCGAATTCTGAAAAGTCTTGAAAACAAATCGGAAAGAGGCAATCTTACTTCCGACTCTCCAGATGGCATAAAATCCCGGAGGACAGCGGACGTAAAAGAATTGAGTCAAGAACCCATGGGCACTTTCGGGCAAGTCCAGAATTAGTTTACGGTTCCTAGCACTCCTCACAAGTGTAATAGAGGGATGATCTTTATTCTTTGCAAATGTGCACAAGAAGCGAATTTCGGCAAAACTGGGAAAACGGCCCAACGTTCTCCTGAAAAGCACGCACAGTCCCAGCAGGATGGAGTATCCATTAGGGTGCAGTTGAAAAGGGGAGATAGATAGCCGAAGGAGAAGTTCTCGAAGACAATCATTAAAGGGCGGAATAGCTCCGCTCGAGCACATCTGACGATTCACAGCAACAAAGCCAAGAGGCGGCCTGTCAGCAGTGTCGCTTGACCCAGGAAGTAAAGCATCTGCTTCGGCAATACCGAAATGGATGCACAATTGACGGAAAACTTTATGACTCAGAGTAGTAGAAGTCCGTTCCGGAGGGTCGTTCAGTGGAGTAGCAATTGGAAAAGCTTCTCCAGCTATTTCCAAGTCTTCCTATTGAGATGCCATTCTACACAAGGAACTGGACGATTAAATATTAAGGTGCACGTTTCCTAAAAAAGAGTGAAGTGTTGTGCAAAACTAATGCAATAACAAGCGAATATAAATGAAACTAACTTAGTTGATACTTGTCGATTATAAAGTTTCGGGGCTTGATATCTTAAGTCCAAGAACAGTGTTGTGTTGATGCAAATAAATCAGCTTTAGTTGATCATTTCAATTTTGCTTTAATACTTCACTTAGATTTGTTAGTTCATAGCATTTCATTCGCGAAGTTCATTTAAGTTTGATATTCTTTGTCGACTAATCTGTCATTTGATGTGGGCAATCAATGGCAGTATATTCGTCCCATTTTTCCTTTGAATGTTGCTTTTAAACAGGTTATCAGCATTAAAGTTAAGGCAATCTGAAAAGAAGTACAACAAAGTCTAAAACAATTCAATTCCAAAAATCAGCCAAATTCTGCCTAAATTTCTAAGTCCTAGGTCGTTCACAACCTAACATAAGTCGGAGCAATTTTAAGTCGTGCTGTCCAATTTGAAGCGTTCAGGGCTTTGCAAATTTGTTTCAAGTACTAGGTCGTTCAGCGACCTATCATAGGTCGGGTCATATTTAGGTCGCACAATGTAACTGTGTGGATCAGGGCAATGCAATTTACTCCATGTCCTAGGTCGCATCCGACTTAGCATAGGTCGAGAACTCTTAGGTCACAAAAGAGGTTGGTCAGCTTCGCTTTAGTCGCGGATGTTTTTTTTTTAGATTGCAAGGCTTAGGTCGTCAAGAACCTTACGACCTAACTTTTAAAGTCGTCCAGATCTGCTAGGTCGCTGGCTTCCTCTCCAAACAATCTTACTGGATCCAATAACCCGATACTGCTAGTATAAAGAAAATGATTCATCCTCTTCTTGAATCCCATTCATCTCTACATACCAACCGAATCGCCCAGTAAATCAATTTCAAGTTCTTCGATTCATTACGAACATTACCGTGCATTCACGAATCATGTCAACGTGTCGATTATGACAATCATTCAAAAAAACGAAACACAAATATATGGAATTAAACTTGGGTTAGAAAACATGAACTCATGATTGGGCGGCGATTATGGTGGGATAGAGATCGAAACTCACTTACGTAGTTTGTTAGAAAGGATGAATCGTCGTTTAAACAAGTTGAATTCTCCCTTGGAGGTTCAAAGATTTGTCAATAGCAACGGGAAATTAGAGCAGAAAGATTAGGAGGAAGAAGGCGACTTAACAGTTTATATGGGCTGAGAATGGAAGACGAATAGGCACGAAGTTTTAGGTCGTCCACGACTTAGCAAGGTTGAATCGAAGTATACGACCTATGGCATAGTCATATATTTCGAGGGGCAAATGTTAACTCCTTTAATTCAGCGACCTAAAAAACTATGATCTAGAGAATGTTGCGACCTAAGGAAGTCTGCGACCTAACTATCTCAAGAACCTCGCGACCTAAAGACTTAGCGACCTAACTGCTAAAGGAAGCTCGCAACCTACGACTTGGTGAAGCTGCGACCTAACGACTTAGGGGATATTGCGACCTAGCAGTATTGCTACCTAAGCGACCTAACAGGCTACGACTTAAGGAAGTCTCCGGCTTAACTACAGAGCCAACTCAAGGGATCTGCGACTTAAGACTTGGAGAAAGTACCTGATCAGGAACAACTAATACAACTGCTTCTATTTCATCGCCGACTTAAGAGTCTACGACTTAAGAGTCTGCGACTTAAGAGTCTGCGACTTAAGAGTCTGCGACTTAAGAGTCTACGACTTAAGAGTCTACGACTTAAGAGTCTACGACTTAAGAATCTACGACTTAAAACCTACCTTAAGTCGAGACCGACCTACCACTTGTTCGAATGAAGCCAAGTGCAACTTCACCAGCTAATTTCCTAAGTCGCAAGGAGACTGCGACCTAGCTTAGGTCGCTCGCGACCTACGACCTAACTAAGGTCGTTCGCGACCTAAGACTTAGCACTTTTTCTGTCCAGAATTCAGAGCCGCTCCTATAAATACCCTACCACTTCCAACATGAAGGGGACTTTTGGCCATTCATTTCTTCAAGCGCCGTTACTCTGTCGAAGTCTCCATTCATCCAGCAATCAAAGATCTTCAAACATTCAAGACGCTACAACAAGCTTCAAGAGAAATTCCTTACATCCAACACGGATTCATCGAATTTCATCGACGAAGATTGAGCTAGTAGTCAAGATTGTTTCTTGTGATCAAATTGTACTGTTTTGATAAGAGATTTGTATCAAATTGTAACCGAATCAGCAATAAAAGACTATAAAGTGGACGTAGGCTCAATTACGGGCCGAACCACTATAAATCTGTTGTTTATTTACTGCTTTTCTGCTATTTTCAGCTTATATTCTGTTCCCGTACCAACGGGTGGTGCTTTCACAATTCTATTACACACACCGGGTGTTAGCGTTCACTTTTTAGCGTTAACACAATCTTTGTTCTCTTTATGTTACTTTTATAGTCAGTAAATGTTCTATTAGTATACTGAATATAAAGTTTGTTATTTTGTGTTAGACAATTCAGATATCATTCTTGGATAGTCAAATAAAATAATCAGTATTGCAAATTACTAATTTAGTTGACGTGGTTTCTATTATTTTATCTAGCCTGACTTCTCTAACTTTTCATTCATTGGTCTCCTACCATTTTTCTCACGATATAGTTGAACATGAGTTTTATTGCAGGATATATGCATGTAGTGTATCACTGATAAACAAATATAGTATATCTTATACTTTCACACGGTATCCTATTTTGATCAAAATCCAAAAAATACCCAGTTATATACTTGATTCTCAAAATACTAATATAAGATTTTAAGATATATCTGGTCATATATTAATGCACGACAAGCTTAGAGATGAAAATAAACTCAATGTTGACTTACATGAATTTTTAATGTCAATTTTCCGTTTGCACCCATGGTAGCAAAAAAAGGTATAAATACCTTTGAACTCAATTTTCATGTTGATACATTTTCCTTCAGCCGATTGCATTGCGATGTAAACTTTATCAAGCTTTTGTGCCACTTTACATGAGTATGGAGATTAACTGCAAATACATGGAACACACAAATTTAATGGTTATATTATAATATACAATGAACGGTAAATTTAATAGGGAATTAAATCATAAACCGTAAGCATAGTACAATAATATATTTCCTTAAACTAAGAATAATGTACGATTTTGCTGAAAATAAATGAGGAATGGAAATTTTTGGTGAGAGATTGGTTTTCTACAATAGAGTTAAATTGATCGATGTTAGATTTGTTTATTTAAAATCCAATGAGATTTAAAAATTGAAAAGTCTAATTTATAAATAATTGTCATACATAAATATATCCAAATATTTTGTTCATTCTCATTCATTTCCTTCTTTCTAAGCATGTCACAATCTTTCTTCAGCATGTCATATATAAGATAATAATATCCTAAATTTCAACTGCAGTTTTTACTTAGTAAAACATGCAAACATTACAGGAATTTGATATCTCAAGATAAGTTAAATAAAAAATATATTGGCAATGATAGTCTTATTTGATCCAAACAAATATTTTAAAATTTTAATTTCTAACAATAAAAATAATAAAACAATACCTCCTTTTATAAGAATGAATGAAACAACATACACAAATGCCAATTAAATTAAATACAAAAATAAAGTCAAAATCAAAGAACTCAAATAATAGTATTGGTGATGTGTATAGCTAGTTCATCTAATCTCTATTTCAGTGTATCTTATCTTCTCGCAAGCTGTAATGATGGAATAGGAGGTATGAATTTTTATATAACTATTTTTTTGTACATGTACAATTAAATCAAAGAAGATATAATTGGACAATCTAAGCGATCCAAGATCTGTTCCTTCCAACATCATCACATAAATGGAGGTATTAAATATATACTAATTTTGTACTCATGATGAGCACGGTACATAAAAGAGTCTTTTTGGTTGCTCATTGTACCATCCAGTTCAAATTACTCACATACTACACAGACCACTTTAAGACATTTGCTATAGATGTTATTTTTAACAAGGAAAAAAATTAACTCACATGGAATGGTAACGTAAGTTACATAACAAAGCTCATAAATGGAGGTCTCTTCAAAAACCTATTTAAATGATAAGGACTATTGATCAAAATGCAATTAAAGCTATTTAAATACCTCTTTAAATGCAAACATCTTTAACCTGACCATGTCTAAGCATGCAACCCAACAGTAGGCTTAGAATCTTTAAATTAATTAGAAAACAACATGAATAAATAAATGATAAACTAAATTGTACTTCTCCAACAGGTAGGAACATCATTTATGCTAGTCTAAATGAGTATTAATAACCACAATTTGTAAAAATTGAACGTGGCTCATAATAGTTAATGTTATGCTAATATAAAAAGGTGAGCAGTTCGACAATTTAAGTAGGCCAAATTCTTCTTGCTTCACTAATATATTAACCAACCAGTTCAATATATCAACTTTGACAAAAAATAATCATACTGTATGCTAGGTTGAATGAAGTAAATGGGTAGAAGTGGATTACTTTAAACATAAACTTTTATTCAACCAACACTAAAAAAAATTATATTTGGTTACTTCTTCCCATCAAAAAGAGCAAAAATTCAACTTGTGCGAATAGTTATGATTGTAGTTGTTTGTTATCGTATGAAGTCTTCCCATTCAATCATTCATCTCAGAATCCTTTTGTGAGAGTTTATTCGAAAAAATAATATATCCAAATATTTCTAAAAATAAAAATGTACTTATTTTATGCAACTGGTAAAGCCCTGAGATGTACATAAGACTACATTTATTTAATTTGTATTATGAAAACATTCAATTCAATTTACTTATTTGATAACAGTGGCATATAGTCTTTAATACAAAATAAAAAAATTCAAATATATCAGGTACTAAAGAAACCTTTTTAAACGGTTTCTGAAGAAAAATAATTAGTATTGTTTAGTTTTGAATATATCAAGTACTAATGAAACTCTATGTAGTTTCGAATATATTGATAGTACTGCATATGCTTTTTCAAGCTTATGTGCATGTAAAGAGATATGGCCCTAGATGAAATGATATGGTATATGTAAAAATGTCAAAACTAGTTCAGATTTCTGTAGAGGTTTTGCCTTACTAAAGGGATAGAAATTGCTCCCAAGTCAATCCCATGAATCCATGATAAAATCTACATAACGAACTTTTCTAGTCTCCAATCTGATCCCTAACTCAAAACATCTTCTTTTCAAATAATCGTAGCCTTTGTAATACATTATCATCTTATTATTGCCCAAAAATTTTTAATAATAATGTGTATTTTGCGTTCTTAATTTTCTCAAACCTCAAAAGCAAAGCAGCAAGCCCATAATGGTCCTGGTCATAATCAAGGTCTAGCCTAACAGCCACCTCTTACTTGTTAGAAGCCTTGCCTAACCACCAACAAAAACAGTGTATTTGGTCAATTATTCCTACAAGCAACACTAAGCACAAGCAATTTTTTTCAGTATATAACATGTACAAAAGAAAAAAAAAACACAATTACAAATGCAGTTGGTTCCTACCTAGCAAATAAAAAATAAACCACAAAGTTTTTCGTTATTTGGATATAAAAGAAGCATGACAAATGTGTGAATATATCATGAAACTCTATGCATATATCATGAATAATTAAGTTTATGTATAAGGCAAAATAAAAAATTATTCTAAATAACCAAATACTGTAGATTTATGAGATTCCTAGTTGAGAGATTGGTAGTACATGTCCATAATCTAAAGTTGTGTTAACTAGTCCAGTTCATCGGGTCTAGAACTTGGAGCGTGTTATGTAGTTTAGTCTAGAATCAAAGGCGGAGGCTGATGTCGGTGCTTGTTGATGTTTAGGTTGGAGAAGACGAATAGCTACTGGAGTACAACACGATGAAACCCTAGAAAATGGTAGCTACTTTGAATCAGAAAGCATCGATGTTGAAGGCAAAGACGACGAAGAAGAGTAATATTAGACTAGGTAATTCATTTAAATTTGAAAAAGAAAGATTACCTCTAATTTTGATTTTTAGAAGAGAAGTGGTTCGGGAAGAAGCCCTAGATCGAGAAGAAAAGGGAAAGCTAAGAAATGCGTTAGAAAGCGTCCAGGAAGGAGCAAGGAAGAATAGAAACAAAAATTACAAATTTATCCCCCTTACTTCACCTTATTTACATCATAAGTGAATATCTTTACGTTTATAACCGTTACAAAAGGTAACTAATGAAAATAACTGTTAGCATTTCGTTACAATTATAACTATTGGAAATTCCAAAATTTAATTGTTGCAAATCGACCGATTTGGTGTAGTGATTGGACAGCCCAAATGGCATAACCAACTACTCATAAAATCCGAATGGTTTATGAAATGCTATAATCAACACACTCTCCTTGGCTACCCTCAGCTAATGAAATCCTGTAGTAAGATCTAACTAAGAAAATACCTTCTCACCATGGAGCTAATCGAACACGCCATATATACATGAAAGTGGATACTCGTTCTTCTTACTCACCTTGTTTAGCTCATGGTAATCAACACACAACCTCAAAGAGCCATTAGCCTTAGTGGCGAATAATATAGGCGCACCCCACTTGGATGTACTTCTGTGAATGAACCTCTTCCTCATCAAGTTGTATATATTCTCCTCTGATTCCTTCTGCTCTTTTGGGGCCATACACCTCGAAGGCATAACTATTGGTTTGGCATCCTTTACTAAATCTAAGTGGAATTAATTTCTCGGTGTGGTGATAATTCGGTTACTTCCTTGAATATGTCTGCATACTCTCTTACGATGGGCACAGATGACAACTCATCCCATGGGACCTCTAGCGAATATAGAAAGCTAACCATAACCTCACTATGCCACAAAGTAAATCAGACAACAGTGATCACACAACATATGGTAGATTTTTTGTTATCCCACTTTTTCACAAAACACATAAAAAATCATTTGTTGTTTGAAGAGCCTCTAAAATCTTTCAACTGCTGTCTGAATAGCCAGTGAATTCTTTATGAAAATTCTTGTCATTCAGACAACATTTTATCCGTCGTCTGATTTAAGTTATCAAATTTTGTAGTTTTGGCTCCATCTTTTCCCTCTCAATTATTTCATGGCCGCTTTTTATTTTTGTTTCCCGATATATATTTTTGTTCCCCCTTTTTATTTTTGTTCAGTCCATATCTCGATACAATGTAAATGCCCATCTCCTTCTCATCTTCAACTTAGGGTTTTATGAAATTTAAGCCGTCTCCTTCTCGTCTTTTCGTCTTTGTGCAAATCCGATACTCTCTCACTCTCAATTTGGGTTCTCTCGCGTCTTTTGGAATTAGGGTTCCTAATCGAACTCGATTTCTATTAATTAGTACGTGATTGTTTATTATCTTTTGATTTTGCTGGAACTCGATCTATAATTATGCCAATGATATATTGGTGCTTATATAAGATTTGGTTTCCTATATTTTCATTTTGAGATTTTGATTTGAAATGGTTCTTATGCTTTACTGACTTGTTCTTCATATATATGCTTTGAAACTTTGAACTTAGACTGTACTTTGGTTGTTGATATGTGTACTGATCTTTACTTCAGCTATGGGTTTCATTGCTGTTTTAATTTTCTTGTTAATCTTGGTTTGATTTGTGGCACTGCCCTGTTTTAATTTATGGCACTGCCCTGTTCAATTTGTGGCATTTGCTGTTTTAATTTGTGGCACTTGCTTGGTTTAATTTGTAATAAGCTAGTGCACACAAGTGATGCCTTGTTTGTGCACTTTGATGGTCCATGTTGCTTTTGCCATAGTGGTCCATGTTGCTTTTGCTGGTCCAATTGCTTTTTCTACTTTCTTGTTATGCTGTCTTGGTTCATCCATACATGATGTTGGTCTATGAGTTGTTTGTATATACTTGTATACACTTGTATTTACTTGAGCTTGAACCAAGTCAGTTCTAAACCATTTTTAGTTTTTGAACTATGCTATTGATTTGCCTTTCTACTCACTATGTACATATATACATGTATATACATATGTATATATATGTATATTAGTGTGCCTGGTTATTCATTTGTATATTTGACTTTGAAAAATTCAATCTTTTCTCTTGATCTGCACATGCTTAAACTATTTGGAGATATATGTGTATATATATGCATATATTTACATATATGTACTTCATTTGATAGTTCATGTGTACACTTGAGTTCTGCTTGCATTACCATGTCTGAGTTCATGTGTACACTTGAGTTCATGTGTAGACTTGAGTTCATGTCTGAGTTAGTGTACACTTAAGTTCATGTGTACACTTGTCCCTGCCTTGTACTTGTTGTATTCACGACGGTTTGAACTTCCATGTATATACATACGTACATATGTATGTATATACGTGTGTGAATGTTTGTGGCACTGCCTTTTTTTAATTTGTGGTACTTGCTTGTTTTAATTTGTGATAAGCCAATGCACTACCTTGATAAGGCAGTGCACAACACTGCCTTGTCAAGGCAGTGCACACTAGTGATACCTTGTTTGTGCACTTTGATGGTCCATATTGCTTTTGCTAGTCCATGTTGCTTTTGCTGGTCCAGTTGCTTTTGTTGTTTTCTTGTTATGTTGTTTTGGTTCATCCATACATGTTGTTGGTTTGTGAGTTGTTTGTATATCCTTGTATACACTTGTGTATACTTAGCTTGAACCAGTTTGAGTTTCTGAACCATTTTGAGTTTCTGAACCATTTTGAGTTTCTATTGATTTTGTTGGTTCAGTTCTGTATACACTTTTATATACTTGAACTTGTATATTACACCAGTCCATGTTGTACTTGAACTTGTATACTTGTCTAGTTCTATATATACTTGTATATACTTGAACTTGTATATTACACTGGTCCATGTTGCTTTTGTTTGTCCAGTTTCGAACCATATTGAGTGTCTGAACTGTTTTATGTGCATTTGCACTTGTTGTTTTGCCTGAGCTTGTTTATGTGCACTATGTTGAATTCAGTTCTGAACCTTTTTAGTTTCTGAACCATTTTATGTGCATTTTCACTCGTTGTTTTGCCTCACTTTGTTTATGTGCACTATCTTGAATTTAGTTCTGAACAGTTTTGGGTTTCTAAACCATTTTATATGCATTTGCACTTGTTGTTTTGCCTTAGCTTGTTTATGTGCACTATCTTGAATTCTTGCCTGGATGTCTTATTTGCATTTCCTAGATGTGCAGTGTGCATTTTCGTGTATATTCATACATACATATGCATGTATATATGTGTATGAATGTTTGCTAATTCGATTGCTATGTGTGTGCACATAGTTGGTTGAATCCCTTGTGACTGGTTTGTGTTTGTACTTGTTCATATGCCTGATTTGTTTTGATTGTTTTGCTGCCTAGTTCAAGGTAGTGTTGAGATACTTTTGATTGTTTTCCTGCCTGGTTTGTACTTGTATATATGTGCACCTGAGTTGAGCTCGAGGAGGCTTGGGCTTGACCTTATGCACATTTGCATTGTGTTGAGCCTTCAGGCTTGACCTTTGCAACAGTCTGTAAGATTTAATCAATACCCAGCCTTGTGATATTCATAGCGATACACTATGAATATCATATGTTGTCTGTGCACAAATATATTTGTCCCAATCTAAAACATGAAGAGAAAACAAACCCATAAACTGAAGCAATATTAATATTTAAATTCAATTTTATTTTTGCAATTTAGGTATGTTTCCTTTTCCATTTTACTGCGTTGGTTATCTGTCAGGTGTAGGAGATGGCTGGACACAAGCTGGAGCAGGCAAATCAAGCTCAACATCAAAAACGAACTCGAGTGAGTGTGAGCAAAAAATGTTATATATGAGAGCATAGAAAAATGTTGTACATATGAGAGTGATAGTGAAAGTTGTAATATCCCGGAAATTTTAACAATATCAATTTAATAATCTGTTTAATAATTAAATTGATATCGATGATCTTTGATAATAAAATTTGAATTTAATTTAATAATCTGATTAAATGGGTATGTAATTAGTGAATTTATCTTTTAAAAACCAATAAAATGATTTCTATTATAATGTATATATATATAGGTTTAAAATACAATTTACATATGATATGTTAATTCAATTAGTAATAGTAGTAATTTATAAATCTCTTTTATAAATTATTTTAAAATTGATAAATTATTATGTTAAACAATAATTATTAATATATGGTTTTATATATAGATATAATAGACTTTAATAAAATGGAATTGTTATTTAAAATTGAATATATGTTATAAATTGACTTTAAATTGGATTTTAAAATATAATTTGCATTTGAATTTAAATTAAATTTGAAATTCAAAAGAGGTAAGATTTCAAATAGTTTTGGATTTTAAATTATATGGATAAACTTTTATTTATAAGTATAATTGGTATATCTCTTTAAAAAGTTATCTATATATACATAGATAAGTAATAAGTGTTTAAATAAATAAAGAAGAGGTTTTTACATTTTAAAAATAAATATGAATTACTTAAAATACAAGTGTTATCATATTAAGGCTTGTTTAAACAAGTGTACATTAATAAGACAATGTAATTGACAAATGTCAAGTTCTTAATTTTAGTTTTCATTTATTTTTATTTTTAATAAAAACTACATTTCTACTTATATAAACATTTACCTTTTATCTCATTTTCTTTCCCTATTCTCTTCAATTCAAACTTAAGAATTTTCAGCCTGAAACAATAATCTGAAACAAAATTCCTCATAAACAAATCAGTAAATCAACCTTTCTCAAACCAAAAATCCTCAAAACATTAACCTGTAATGCATTTCTTCAACAAACCGTAACTCATCTCTTCAATCTGGAATCTAAATCAAAGCCTGTAATTTCTTATTCAAAATATGAAAGCAAGTAACCTGGAATCAAAGCCTGTAAACATTTTTTTCAAAGCTGGAAATTAGAGCATGCATGCAACTGCAATCTCTTCAAATTAAAGCTAGCATTCCAGATCCATTAACAAGCAACTCAAGTCTACAGTTTTCAAAAGCATCCAAGTTCTAAAGTTTAAAAGCAGTTTCAAATAAAATAGGCTCTGTTCATCTTTGTTTCAGGTGAGTAACTTTTAAAATTTAAAAATAAAAATTGGGTTGCATGCTAGTATAGTATAATATAAATGTATATTGCATAATCGAATGTCTGAAATGTTGTGCATGCTGTTTAAGTGCTCTGTTCAACCTTTGTTTTTAGTGAGTAACATTTTTACTTAAAATTAACTTAAGTAATTATGATGCATGCCTAATTCTGTGATAAATATTGTTTTGATATGGATGTTTATAGATGACTCTGCATGTATATGAATGTATACAGATGTGTATGTTATTTGTATCAGTGTGACCCTGTTATCTTGAATTCCAGGCTACTGTTTTTGAGATAAATCATATCTCATGATCTAGTTTTAAATGTAGATCTAAGGTTTAAACAAAATTAGTTTGTTTCATCATAAACTAAAGTTTAAAATTTAATTAAGGACTAAATATCTAAAAATTTTGTTAAGTCAAACTTTAAAACCAAGTGTCTCTGTAAACCAAAATAAGAGTGCATGTCAAAATAAAGTAAAACTTAAACTTGGTAATTTATAAATTCAAGTATATGTATTGAATATATAAGCTATAACATGATTTTTAACCTTAAAATCATAATTCTTAGTTTGGTAATAAGAATGCAGTTCTGTGATGAACTAAAAAGGGGATTTTGGGTAATTCGGCTGATCTAGATGGATTGGTATGTTGAATTCTTCACTAGGGATAGTGGAATGATCATGGATGATAGGAAAATTGTCAGGAGGATTTTTAAAGTAATAAGGAAAAAATGATTTAGGATCTAAGATTTTAACCCTAGTTTTATTGGGTCACTGCTTTTGCTCTAGTGTGGTCTCCTCGGTTGATCGAGTTCAACCATTGTTTGCGTACTGGTAGATGGTAGTTTGAGGAAGCTTTTGCCGGAGTATGGAAGATGATGGTGGTCGGAATCGCGAGCACGAAGGATTGTTGACAGGTTTTGGTCATTGCGATTGTTCTTGTTCCAGGTTGGGTTTTATGCTCGAGTTTGATCTCGTCTTCGTTTCGTTGCTCGAGTGATGAGATTCTGGTAGGAAGATGAACGCCGATGTGGTGGAGTAATCGTGGATGGACGGAGCGGACGCTGGTGATCGTGCACGTGCACACGGTCGTGAGTGTGTTTGGGAAAGTCTGGGTTTTAACAGAGAGAGGTCACTCGAGTTGGGAACGCGTTTTCATCGTGTTCGACTCGAAGTAGATACGTAGGCGAGTGACTCGAAGTTAGCTCGGGAAATTTAGGGTTGCGACTCGAAGTGGTTAGTGGGACTCGAGTACTTTTAGTGTTGCCAGGTTTTTATACCTGTCAGTTTAAAATTTAAACTAAATTTAAATTGTGAAGCAATATAAAGATAGAAATTGAAATCAAAGCTTTATTTTATGGAGTCAAGTTTAGTTGGATTTTAGATTTGGATATAAATAGTTTTATGAATTTAAAAGTTTTAAATAAGTTTAAATGTAAGGTAAATTTAAAAGTTTTGAAATTAAAAAGGGATTTGTTTAAATCTTGTAAAATTTCTTTTATAAGAAAAATATTATTTATCATTTAAAAGTTTTAAATTGATTTTTAAAACTTGTTGAAGTTAAATTATAAGTCAATGATTTTTATGCATTTAATTATTAGGGTAATTAAATGAATAATTAATTTATCTAATAAATTAATGAAATAAATAATTACTTAAAAGTAATTAAAGGTTTAATCTTAAAAGTTTAAGATTTTTAGAATAATTAACTTGTAATTAAGATTCATTAATTAAATAGGATTTGATTTTAATTAATGGGTAAGATAAATTAATTAGAATAATTAATTTATAATTAAGGATTATAAATTAGAATATTAATTAATGGTTAGGAATTAATTTATAAGTAACTAAATATTAATTAAGTTATGGTTAACACTTAATTAATTTAGTAATTAGAGATTAATAAATTGGTTATTAAGATTTATTAATTTAGAATTAATAATAATTAAAATAAGTTAATTACTTAAGGAAAGTAATTAAATAATAGTTAATGAAGTCATTAACTATGGATTATTAAATAATTAATTAATGTGATTAATATTAATAATTAATTAGATTAATTAATTTAAAGATAATCAATTATAGAATTTGTTTAAATGTAATTACTTATTGGAAGTAATTAAGAATTAATTACTTATTGTAATTAATTGAAGTTATTTGATTTAGTTAAATTAATTAATTAAGTTTAATTAATTTAGAATAATCAAGAGATGATTTGATAATAATTACTTAATGTAATTATTAAGGTAAGATTATTTAGGGAAGTAAATAATAAGATAATTACTGGAAGTAATTAGTTGAATAAATGATTTTATTAATAGAAGTAATTTGAGTTAATTACTTTGAATAATTAATCAAGGGATTAATTAAGAAATTAATCCAGGAGTAATTAATTTAGTTGATAAAAGTAATTAAGGGTAGTTAATTACTGATTGAAGATTAATCAAGAGTGATTAATATATGTTGTTTAATTAAAGGTTAACTACTTAATGTAATTAATTTAATTAAGTAATTAATAATTAAGTTGTAATTAAGGATCATTAATTAATATAATTAATGATGTAATTAAGATTGATTAATTAAGTAATAATTAATAAATGAAGTAATTAATCAATGTAATTAATTAAGGATTAATGTAATTAATTATAGTTGATTAAGTTAATTAATTTTAGTAAATTAATTAATGAAGTAATTAAAGGTTAATTACTATAAGTGGTTAAGGATAATTAATTTAAGTAATTAATTAAAGATAAATTACCTGAATGGAATTAAAGGGTAATTAAAGGATAATTAATTAATTTGTAATTAATTAATAATTAAGTAAGCAGGATTTATAGAATGAAGTAATTAATTTAATTCATTTTAAATTAATTAGAAATGGTATAAATCATTACTTAAGAATGGATGATAATATTGAATGCTTTGCGTTGATTGATATCTCTGATGAGATATGTGCTGTGTGATATGGATGTTTAGTTGAATTGTGATGATAATATGGAGTATCTGATAATGTTGATTATCTGTTGTGAATTATCTTTCTTTGTGTATAAAGATAATGAATTGAATTTGTTTTAACCTTTAAAACAACTTGGCCTTAAAAGATACGCTTTGGATTTCGATGAGACCGGGATCGGGTTTCCGTATACCGGATTTCCAGGTCTGGAGACCCGAATACCACATCGATCCAAATTAACGATAGGTCGTGAATCAAGTGAAGATGAAGATTCAGAGTGCAAGGGTTATTGTCGTTAACTCTGAGGGTGATTCCAAAACGAGTGTAACGAGATAATGCCTTCGGTTTCGTTCGAACCCGGAACGAACTTGTATGGATTGAATGCTTTCAGCACATCGTCAGGTGGACGATGAGCATTCTAAGATAGATGTGTTCTTTTTAAAGGTAATCGTGACCTCAAGCCTCACAAACCGGGAATGGCTAAAACAGGGGAGGTGCAGCAAGGTTAGTGGGTAGCACCCAAGTAGGACAAGGTTACCTCTGTCTAGATGTCCCTTTCTATTTTCGACTTAGTGGTGCGGTTGCTGATCCCAACCGTGAGGTATCTTGTGCGGGAATTATCCAGTAAGGGATGTTCCGACCTTGTGTTGCAGGGGATTGGGAGTGATCCTCGGTACGGTGATCTAGGCCACGTAGTGTGACGGGCGGTACCCCGGTAGCCCTGCCATTGTATGGAATCCAAAATCCAATAAGTGCCAACGGACTTGATTGTATAACCCACTTTGTGGCTAGTATGCTGGAATTTAATAATGTAACAATTTCAGCTATTTCATATTTATTTGAAAACCCTAGACCCTATTATAATACAATCGAATTTCCTATCAAATGTTTTGGTTAGCGTAAGGTAAAAACTTACCCATGTTTATGTGTGGGAAGTCTTACGTGATACCTTTTCTTTCAAAAGGTTTTGAAGTTAAGCAAGTTTAACCTGTTACTCACACCAGACCCATGTCTGACCCAAGTGTTTATTTCTGTTTTATATAAACTCTTGGGTACTCAAATTTTTACGAGTAGCCAAGGGATTCAGGTTTAGCTTTGACGAATATTCTGGAGGAGCAATGGAGCAGGAGGCTTCGGCGTTCGCAGATATAGTATTCCGCTGTGTTGATATCTGTGATAGTGTCTTGTCTTGTATTTGAGTTGTAATGTCTAGACAGATGTTTATAACTGTCTAGTATATGCTGTGTAACTCTGTAAATTGTTGTATACTATGTAATAGTTTATGTTATTAATATAATTTATTCGTTCCGCTGTGAGATCGTTGTTGTTGTTTCTTTCTTTCTTCTCTTCTTTTCTATTTTCTACCCCTTTCTTTCTTCATAATGATCCGACTTTCTGTGGAGAAAAAGTCGGGTTATTACAGTTGGTATCGGAGCATAGGTTGAGCGAATGCCTAAGCTTTTGGTTAAGTGAATATCAGAGCACTAGGTTGAGTGAATACCTAGGTTCGGAAGGATTGTTCATTAGAGATAGGATCTGTAGCAACCTGTTTGAGTCTGAGTGTATATATATTCGAGTGCGCGTATTTGTTAGTTATATAAAATGGTTTTATATTGTGTTAATTGATCGGTTGAGTGGTATATGGATTCTGGTCAATACGAGTAGCTAACGTTATTGATAGGGATCTCTAAGCACTTGAACCAGGCCAATGGACACAATATTGTTTTAAAGAGGTAAATGAAATAATTTTACCCAGAAATAATTTCTATATAAAAAGTATCATTTTAAATATATATATCTATTCTACCTATTTGTTGGGTTACCTGTTCGGGTTTTCCAATATAAGTTATAAAGGTAGATAAGGTGGTGGTGTGTGTAACACGACTATCAATGGTTGGAATTTGAGTGTTGAGGTTGGAAGTATATCTGACGAGACTGTAAACCCAATACCGTCTCGAGTAAGCTTTGCTGTGGTGAAGGATTTCATCGATCTCCGAAGGAAACTGTAATGGTTCGGAGTTTATCTTTGAAGTGTGGATGAGTAGAGTTGGATTTGTCGATGAGGCAGAAGTGAGTAATGGTACCTTGATACCTCAGGTAATAGTAGCTGTGTGATAAGACGCAGTGAATATGGATGTTCTCGAAGATGTTTTCTTTGGAACAAGTTGTGGAAGTGTGTCTGCTTCGGTGTTGTGGCTGAGTTCAGCATAGTGATTCTGTTTGGTTTGGAGTTCGAGTTTCTCGAAGATCTTTGGAATAGGAAGTCCTTGGCATCAGTGTCAGTAGTGCAGCTCGGAGTATTCTGTGATGGCAGGAAGTTTTCTGGATGAGCAGTTTTTCTGGAAGTGAAGTTAAGAAGCAGCAGAGTGGATCCATTTCTTCGATAAATTGGATAAATAAGTGTAAGCTGTTCTGATTGGTAAAGAGAGAACAGTCTGTTTGGAATTAGGATGGGTTGATCGCAAAAGCGACTTGCGATTGTCTGAGTGTTCTCTTGGGTTGTCAGAATTTTTCTGGATGTCTTCAGAGAAGTCAGGAGTTTGTCCGCATCTGAAGGTTGAGTTTTCTTATCGACTGGATTCCAGGAGTGATACCGATGGTTCAGTCTAGTGGAAAGATGTTTCCTAGAGATGGAGTTTGGTGAAGCAGCTCAAGTTTTGCTGGAATATCTGAGTTTTCGGTATGGATCCGTGAACCTTATTTCTAGAAGTGAGTTGTCCAGTCTGTGCTTGTGTTCTACCTCAGATAAGAGTTGAGCAGCGAAAGTAGTTTGGAGTGTATCTCTGGATAGGAGAAGTAAGTTTGGAATCTACTGATGTTGTGAAGTAGAATTATGTTTGGATCTCGTCTGTGTTCTGATTTGGATAAGTATTAGGTCTTCTGAATTGAATTGCCAGTTTGGATAACTGGAATTCATTGAGTTTTACGTATCTCTGAGGAAGTACGTATTTGATCTATCTCTGGTTTTGGAATCAGCAGTTCTGGAGGATTTGGTTGTTGAGTCAGACTCGTCTGTAGTCTGATATTCTGTTTAGTTCTGTAAATCTAGATGAGTAGGAGATCTATAGCTTAGTAGTTTAAATTGTTTATAGAGCGAGTATCCCGGTATATATATATACTTGGGGAAACTCGAGGTATTTTATCTAGAATTTAGTCTAGATAGATAGAATTGTTTGATTGAATGATTTGGTTGCTATGGTTGCTAGCATATGGATGATAGTATATGCTTGAGTTTTAAATTTAAATCTTTAATAAGATTATTAAATTACCTTTGTTTAAATTTCGGGGACGAAATTATTTTAAGGGGGGAGGAATGTAATATCCCGGAAATTTTAACAATATCAATTTAATAATCTGTTTAATAATTAAATTGATATTGATGATCTTTGATAATAAAATTTGAATTTAATTTAATAATCTGATTAAATGGGTATTTAATTAGTGAATTTATCTTTTAAAAACCAATAAAATGATTTCTATTATAATGTATATATATATATATAGGTTTAAAATACAATTTACATATGATATGTTAATTCAATTAGTAATAGTAGTAATTTATAAATCTCTTTTATAAATTATTTTAAAATTGATAAATTATTATGTTAAACAATAATTATTAATATATGGTTTTATATATAGATATAATAGACTTTAATAAAATGGAATTGTTATTTAAAATTGAATATATGTTATAAATTGACTTTAAATTGGATTTTAAAATATAATTTGCATTTGAATTTAAATTAAATTTGAAATTCAAAAGAGGTAAGATTTCAAATAGTTTTGGATTTTAAATTATATGGATAAACTTTTATTTATAAGTATAATTGGTATATCTCTTTAAAAAGTTATCTATATATACATAGATAAGTAATAAGTGTTTAAATAAATAAAGAAGAGGTTTTTACATTTTAAAAATAAATATGAATTACTTAAAATACAAGTGTTATCATATTAAGGCTTGTTTAAACAAGTGTACATTAATAAGACAATGTAATTGACAAATGTCAAGTTCTTAATTTTAGTTTTCATTTATTTTTATTTTTAATAAAAACTACATTTCTACTTATATAAACATTTACCTTTTATCTCATTTTCTTTCCCTATTCTCTTCAATTCAAACTTAAGAATTTTCAGCCTGAAACAATAATCTGAAACAAAATTCCTCATAAACAAATCAGTAAATCAACCTTTCTCAAACCAAAAATCCTCAAAACATTAACCTGTAATGCATTTCTTCAACAAACCGTAACTCATCTCTTCAATCTGGAATCTAAATCAAAGCCTGTAATTTCTTATTCAAAATATGAAAGCAAGTAACCTGGAATCAAAGCCTGTAAACATTTTTTTCAAAGCTGGAAATTAGAGCATGCATGCAACTGTAATCTCTTCAAATTAAAGCTAGCATTCCAGTTCCATTAACAAGCAACTCAAGTCTACAGTTTTCAAAAGCATCCAAGTTCTAAAGTTTAAAAGCAGTTTCAAATAAAATAGGCTCTGTTCATCTTTGTTTCAGGTGAGTAACTTTTAAAATTTAAAAATAAAAATTGGGTTGCATGCTAGTATAGTATAATATAAATGTATATTGCATAATCGAATGTCTGAAATGTTGTGCATGCAGTTTAAGTGCTCTGTTCAACCTTTGTTTTTAGTGAGTAACATTTTTACTTAAAATTAACTTAAGTAATTATGATGCATGCCTAATTCTGTGATAAATATTGTTTTGATATGGATGTTTATAGATGACTCTGCATGTATATGAATGTATATAGATGTGTATGTTATTTGTATCAGTGTGACCCTGTTATCTTGAATTCCAGGCTACTGTTTTTGAGATAAATCATATCTCATGATCTAGTTTTAAATGTAGATCTAAGGTTTAAACAAAATTAGTTTGTTTCATCATAAACTAAAGTTTAAAATTTAATTAAGGACTAAATATCTAAAAATTTTGTTAAGTCAAACTTTAAAACCAAGTGTCTCTGTAAACCAAAATAAGAGTGCATGTCAAAATAAAGTAAAACTTAAACTTGGTAATTTATAAATTCAAGTATATGTATTGAATATATAAGCTATAACATGATTTTTAACCTTAAAATCATAATTCTTAGTTTGGTAATAAGAATGCAGTTCTGTGATGAACTAAAAAGGGGATTTTGGGTAATTCGGCTGATCTAGATGGATTGGTATGTTGAATTCTTCACTAGGGATAGTGGAATGATCATGGATGATAGGAAAATTGTCAGGAGGATTTTTAAAGTAATAAGGCAAAAATGATTTAGGATCTAAGATTTTAACCCTAGTTTTATTGGGTCACTGCTTTTGCTCTAGTGTGGTCTCCTCGGTTGATCGAATTCAACCATTGTTTGCGTACTGGTAGATGGTAGTTTGAGGAAGCTTTCGCCGGAGTATGGAAGATGATGGTGGTCGGAATCGCGAGCACGAAGGATTGTTGACAGGTTTTGGTCATTGCGATTGTTCTTGTTCCAGGTTGGGTTTTATGCTCGAGTTTGATCTCGTCTTCGTTTCGTTGCTCGAGTGATGAGATTCTGGTAGGAAGATGAACGCCGATGTGGTGGAGTAATCGTGGATGGACGGAGCGGACGCTGGTGATCGTGCACGTGCACACGGTCGTGAGTGTGTTTGGGAAAGTCTGGGTTTTAACAGAGAGAGGTCACTCGAGTTGGGAACGCGTTTTCATCGTGTTCGACTCGAAGTAGATACGTAGGCGAGTGACTCGAAGTTAGCTCGAGAAATTTAGGGTTGCGACTCGAAGTGGTTAGTGGGACTCGAGTACTTTTAGTGTTGCCAGGTTTTTATACCTGTCAGTTTAAAATTTAAACTAAATTTAAATTGTGAAGCAATATAAAGATAGAAATTGAAATCAAAGCTTTATTTTATGGAGTCAAGTTTAGTTGGATTTTAGATTTGGATATAAATAGTTTTATGAATTTAAAAGTTTTAAATAAGTTTAAATGTAAGGTAAATTTAAAAGTTTTGAAATTAAAAAGGGATTTGTTTAAATCTTGTAAAATTTCTTTTATAAGAAAAATATTATTTATCATTTAAAAGTTTTAAATTGATTTTTAAAACTTGTTGAAGTTAAATTATAAGTCAATGATTTTTATGCATTTAATTATTAGGGTAATTAAATGAATAATTAATTTATCTAATAAATTAATGAAATAAATAATTACTTAAAAGTAATTAAAGGTTTAATCTTAAAAGTTTAAGATTTTTAGAATAATTAACTTGTAATTAAGATTCATTAATTAAATAGGATTTGATTTTAATTAATGGGTAAGATAAATTAATTAGAATAATTAATTTATAATTAAGGATTATAAATTAGAATATTAATTAATGGTTAGGAATTAATTTATAAGTAATTAAATATTAATTAAGTTATGGTTAACACTTAATTAATTTAGTAATTAGAGATTAATAAATTGGTTATTAAGATTTATTAATTTAGAATTAATAATAATTAAAATAAGTTAATTACTTAAGGAAAGTAATTAAATAATAGTTAATGAAGTCATTAACTATGGATTATTAAATAATTAATTAATGTGATTAATATTAATAATTAATTAGATTAATTAATTTAAAGATAATCAATTATAGAATTTGTTTAAATGTAATTACTTATTGGAAGTAATTAAGAATTAATTACTTATTGTAATTAATTGAAGTTATTTGATTTAGTTAAATTAATTAATTAAGTTTAATTAATTTAGAATAATCAAGAGATGATTTGATAATAATTACTTAATGTAATTATTAAGGTAAGATTATTTAGGGAAGTAAATAATAAGATAATTACTGGAAGTAATTAGTTGAATAAATGATTTTATTAATAGAAGTAATTTGAGTTAATTACTTTGAATAATTAATCAAGGGATTAATTAAGAAATTAATTCAGGAGTAATTAATTTAGTTGATAAAAGTAATTAAGGGTAGTTAATTACTGATTGAAGATTAATCAAGAGTGATTAATATATGTTGTTTAATTAAAGGTTAACTACTTAATGTATTAATTTAATTAAGTAATTAATAATTAAGTTGTAATTAAGGATCATTAATTAATATAATTAATGATGTAATTAAGATTGATTAATTAAGTAATAATTAATAAATGAAGTAATTAATCAATGTAATTAATTAAGGATTAATGTAATTAATTATAGTTGATTAAGTTAATTAATTTTAGTAAATTAATTAATGAAGTAATTAAAGGTTAATTACTATAAGTGGTTAAGGATAATTAATTTAAGTAATTAATTAAAGATAAATTACCTGAATGGAATTAAAGGGTAATTAAAGGATAATTAATTAATTTGTAATTAATTAATAATTAAGTAAGCAGGATTTATAGAATGAAGTAATTAATTTAATTCATTTTAAATTAATTAGAAATGGTATAAATCATTACTTAAGAATGGATGATAATATTGAATGCTTTGCGTTGATTGATATCTCTGATGAGATATGTGCTGTGTGATATGGATGTTTAGTTGAATTGTGATGATAATATGGATTATCTGATAATGTTGATTATCTGTTGTGAATTATCTTTCTTTGTGTATAAAGATAATGAATTGAATTTGTTTTAACCTTTAAAACAACTTGGCCTTAAAAGATACGCTTTGGATTTCGATGAGACCGGGATCGGGTTTCCGTATACCGGATTTCCAGGTCTGGAGACCCGAATACCACATCGATCCAAATTAACGATAGGTCGTGAATCAAGTGAAGATGAAGATTCAGAGTGCAAGGGTTACTGTCGTTAACTCTGAGGGTGATTCCAAAACGAGTGTAACGAGATAATGCCTTCGGTTTCGTTCGAACCCGGAACGAACTTGTATGGATTGAATGCTTTCAGCACATCGTCAGGTGGACGATGAGCATTCTAAGATAGATGTGTTCTTTTTAAAGGTAATCGTGACCTCAAGCCTCACAAACCGGGAATGGCTAAAACAGGGGAGGTGCAGCAAGGTTAGTGGGTAGCACCCAAGTAGGACAAGGTTACCTCTGTCTAGATGTCCCTTTCTATTTTCGACTTAGTGGTGCGGTTGCTGATCCCAACCGTGAGGTATCTTGTGCGGGAATTATCCAGTAAGGGATGTTCCGACCTTGTGTTGCAGGGGATTGGGAGTGATCCTCGGTACGGTGATCTAGGCCACATACTGTGACGGGCGGTACCCCGGTAGCCCTACCATTGTATGGAATCCAAAATCCAATAAGTGCCAACGGACTTGATTGTATAACCCACTTTGTGGCTAGTATGCTGGAATTTAATAATGTAACAATTTCAGCTATTTCATATTTATTTGAAAACCCTAGACCCTATTATAATACAATCGAATTTCCTATCAAATGTTTTGGTTAGCGTAAGGTAAAAACTTACCCATGTTTATGTGTGGGAAGTCTTACGTGATACCTTTTCTTTCAAAAGGTTTTGAAGTTAAGCAAGTTTAACCTGTTACTCACACCAGACCCATGTCTGACCCAAGTGTTTATTTCTGTTTTATATAAACTCTTGGGTACTCAAATTTTTACGAGTAGCCAAGGGATTCAGGTTTAGCTTTGACGAATATTCTGGAGGAGCAATGGAGCAGGATGCTTCAGCGTTCGTAGATATAGTATTCCGCTGTGTTGATATCTGTGATAGTGTCTTGTCTTGTATTTGAGTTGTAATGTCTAGACAGATGTTTATAACTGTCTAGTATATGCTGTGTAACTCTGTAAATTGTTGTATACTATGTAATAGTTTATGTTATTAATATAATTTATTCGTTCCGCTGTGAGATCGTTGTTGTTGTTTCTTTCTTTCTTCTCTTCTTTTCTATTTTCTACCCCTTTCTTTCTTCATAATGATCCGACTTTCTGTGGAGAAAAAGTCGGGTTATTACAAAAGTTGTATTGTATTTGAAAATATAAGTGGAGTGATAGTGAAAGTTGTATTGTATTTGAATTTGATTTGAAATAAAATATTTGTTTCAATAAAATTGTGATTATTTCATTCTGCAAATATTTATTTCATTATGTGAACAATTATTCATATCAGTCAATATTTATATGTTGTCTAATAGGAAATTGTAGAAATGATACTATAACATTAGACAACATATGTTTTTTTTGGTTATGTTAGTGCATATCAAACGACGGGGCATATATGTACTCTGTTGTGCAATGAGATAGCACAGGATTTACAACAGATAGATATGCAATCTGACAACGGAGCATATCTGTCGTCTGATGCGTTTAAATTTCCTCGTCCTCTGGTAGGCAGCCCAACTCTACCTTCTCCCTATCCTCAGTACCAATTATCATCAATAGCTTCTTGCAATCTACTACTTCTGCATATTTCCTCAGCCAGTCCATCTCCAAAATAATACCGAACCCCCAAATACCCAAAGCAAATCAATCACAAACAAAAAAGCATCCATAACTCGATAAGACCAACTACAAAAACTATGCACAGTCAAGCAGAGCCTCCAAAAGGGTTTGTCACTATTAAAGGTTGGTAGACAATTTTGGATCTCAATCCCAATCTATATACAAGGTTATTAGATATAAAGGAATGTGAAGCTCCAGTATCGAACAAAACTCTTCTGAGAAAATCATAAACAGAAAGCAAACCATGAATAGCGATGCTCTTCCCCTTCTCCTTCGTCAAGGAGACACTCAACGAAGTCAGGGACAACATCCAAAGCATATGCCTTCACAATCTGCCTCTTCTTCACTAGTTTAGGATAGTCTTTCTGTGTGTGCCCTTCCTTGTTGCAGTTATAACACTTCTTCCCCTCAGCTTTGCAATTCTCACTTATATGACCTCGGTCACCATAATTATAGCAAATAGGGTTCACTTAGACTATTTCTAGGCATCCTTGTTCTGGAATCGCTCCCTTTAATTGTTCCATAAATTCTAGCCTCCCCCGCTAGGTTACGGCTTTGGTTCTTCTTTAGAAATAATAGTTGGCTTAGATTTGGGGCATAGAAACTCTTTTTGGAGAGCCTTCTCAACGAGGTTTTGAAAAGATTCATCAATGTGTCCCACTAACTGCTCTCACAAGTAACCGCCCAAGCCCATAATAAGCTTCTCATTCTTATTTAATCGAATGTTGATAAAAACATCTCATACTTCAATAAAAAGTCAAACTCGGCCACATATTCGAAGACAGACTTGTCTTCCTGCTTCAGCTTTGCAAACTTCTTGTACAACACCAACTTCTGAGCTGTTGGTATGAATATCTCCATAAATCAAGCATTAAACTGATCCCAAGTGAACCAATCCTCAGAAGTAGTAATCTTCATGTATTCCTCATGTTCATAGCCCTTCCTTGGAGCTGTCAAGAATCTAATCTCCTCCTCATAGCATCATCCAACTCCAAATCATCAAAAATCCTCTTGTAGGTGTCTAACCAATCCTACACCTCCATAGCTGACTCCATTCATTTGAACGGTTTGCTATCAAGACTGGTAAAATCATTAGCAGACTATGCAAAATGGCCCTGGACACGTACACCTGACCAATTGCAACATTAGGAGCTCCCGCCTGTGCACTTTGCAGCATGCTCCTCGTCATGGTACTGAACATCACCTGCAAGTCAGGATTAGTAGCCCCCAAGCCAGCTCCTTCTGCCTCAACTCCTAAGATAGAGTTTCTAGTAGTGTTTCTTGTATACCGGTTCATTCTTAATTTGTAACAAAAATGATCATTCTCTCATAAAGAAAACAACATCACTGGAATTTGTGTGTGCAACACAAGTTATATATTATGTA
Organism: Allium fistulosum; assembly: GCA_030737815.1. Classification (NCBI taxonomy): domain Eukaryota; kingdom Viridiplantae; phylum Streptophyta; class Magnoliopsida; order Asparagales; family Amaryllidaceae; genus Allium; species Allium fistulosum. The sequence goes on from CM060908.1 coordinate 1,022,081,651, forward strand.
AATATACTACTATATAGTTTTGAAACCCAAAATATATAACAAGTACGCTCTCTCATATATAGTCTCAATCCATTCTAAGATGATAATTACTCCTTATCTCCAATGGGTCATGGTATCCCTTAAGTTAGTTATGCATCCTAGCTCTAATATCATCTGTAACGACTGCCATACACCTCCAGCATCCAATTACTTGTACAGTGCGCTACAGTGGTGCTCGACCGATGTAGGATGAATGTCAAGGTTGTAGAGTAAATAAAACAATCATAGAACTATTATACATCTCACAGGGCATCAAATAAAATATAATAATCATCACAGATATAAAACATGTAAGATGGTAATAACTAAATGAACCATGGAATCAGAGTGCACAGGTTCATACAGTTATACAATATAGCAGTATAGTTTATAAAACTAATAAATAAAATCAAATGATAAACCATCTCTAAATAAAATAAACGAATGCTACCTACACTCTACGGTATTGTATGGTAGAATAAGCAGTAATAAGCCTAAATATAAGTATGAGAAAGCAACGCCTCTTGCTAGTCCATCTACATAACTCCACATGTCGCATATACCTTCTATCTAGTCTACTTATTTAAGAGTACTAGCGATCATAAGAAGCAAAGCATAAAATCTCGAGTCAAACAATTGTCTGATGTTTGCGATAAGCAATCTCAAAATACTATGAAAACCGATATAGTAAGGAACATATAGTACGAAGAATCAAACCTAGCCTATCCTGGCATCCAATAGGTTAGCACATAATAATGTATGCTAATATACAAACATCATAAGGTATACAACATCCTATTACAATATCGGGTGTCTAAATATTCACCTCCATAATACCTACGTCATATGACATCCCTAGAATGACAAACAAACATGGAAAATATAGTGTCCATCAAATAACCTCACTATAACTCATGTGCGCTGAATATATGATAACTTATATAACTATGTCAGGGTTTAATGGTAAAATCACGGTTTCCGGGTACTTGAACACCAGCCACACAAAGGGAGGACACTACATCCCATCCGATACAGGGTACTCGAATCCTTCCTTGATTCGGGATACACGACTAAATACCTAGTAAGCATCCTCACATACCCTTGCTTTACGAGTATACAAGAAGCACTTTGAGTATCAATGATCCCATTGCATGCATATCTGAGCCATTTCTCGCTCCATTTGTTTCCATTTTTCAAAGTGGATAAAGGAAGTGGAACCCTTCCTTGTTCCACTTTCCATAGTAGAACCCTTCTTCATTCTACCCATGAGTTTCCTTCCTCAAATTCATACTTTTGGTTCATCACCATGACTCCCTCGATCGAGTTATCATCATTGGAATACTTCTAGACGTCCTACATCAGTCGTAGAATCCACACATCAAAGTTCCAAAGCCATAACGTCAAAGCATCACACCTACAACTAGTTATTTATCATCATTCTTTATTGCACCATAATCATGGAGACTGAACGCTGAACGAGTGCATGAACACATGCAACATGATCATCTAGGCTTCGCTCATGCTACCATGTTGGTCGATCTCTTACTTGGCCAAAATGGCTAAGTGCCAAAATCCAAAACATCTCATCGCGGCAAATTGACTCGAAGTAACCCATAATAAACTCGAAGCACCGTTTAGTTTTTCCCAATCTGACATGGTCGGTACTAACCATATGACCTAGGTATAAAATTTCCCTTTTATGTCGCACCTTAGCTTGATTCGAAGCACACACGTCTTTGAACCGAAGTTCAGCTTCACTCAACTCGAAGCACACTTAATTCCAACCATATTTTTACCACTAAAATTTTAAGTCTTGACTCGTTCACCACTTACGCTCCCAACTTGACCTGAAGCATTCGCCTTCAACAACCGAACAAAGCCACTCATGACTCGAAGTCAGCCACCACCGACCATAAATTCTTTCCACCACCGACCATATTTGACAATTATAATTTAAGCCATTAAATAAACTCCAAACTACTTGCGACTAGTTTTAGTATCTCTTAGGGCTTCAAGCAACATCATATTGTAGCCATGTCTCATTTCAAACATTTTTTATGCCATTTTGCTCCAAATAACGACCATATTCCTAGCTACTAAAAAAACTAACAAATGCATCAAAATAATACGTACAACTATTATACATCATCATATAACATCCAAGAAATACATGTATCCAAACATAATTTATGGGCATATATCATCCTAGATATGGTTTTATATAAAATTAACAATATGGTTTGTAATTGATGCAAAACAGTTAAAATACAATTCTATCTTTTTAAACTCAGTTTAAGGTGTCCTTTATGTCTAATATAAGTTTTAAAACATTTAAACTGTGAAAATCATTTCAAAAACCACAATTTAACCATACCAATAACCATGGGATAGTGAAATAAAGAATAACACTTACGTAATATCAAATTACCAAAATTTCAAGGCAAATTAGATGTTGAATAGTAGATGCTCGAATTCCAAAAATCCCCAAAAAAGTAGACCTTCAACATTCCCTTGGTAATCCCACTTTAATCCACTAATTATGCTAATTATTTGATGAAAATGGTGAATCAAGGTCTAATTTCATATTAATGGTGGTTAGAGGTTATTAGAAATATAGAAAAATGGTTAGTGGCTGCTGGTGGATGTTGGTATTAGCCATAATCCCGAGTTGGACTAATGGGCTGTGCTAATTACCCATTATTCTATTTAAAGTTAGGCAAAACTTCAAACAGTTATAACTTCTAAATGGTAAGTTCAAATTTTGATTATGACCACTCTACGAAAAGAGAAACCTTCTTCCAATTTCAATGAAAGTGCCTTTAGACCCTAATTTGTCTCCATTCAAAAGTTATAGGCCTTTATAGATTTTCAATGTCAAAACTGCCTGACAAAAATTCTAAGGATGGAAAATGTCACTAGTTAATATTTCCCAAAGTTATAAAGTCATACGACCTTATATGAATTTAAAAATAATATTCTATGATCCTTTGATATGTAAAATACGATAATTACATCCCCAGAATGTGGATGTGCAACCACAATGCTTGAAATTGTGGTATTTTGCAATATTTTAATCTTTTATATAATATTTTACTGGAGAAGTGTTTGATTTTTTCTTTAGATTCATGGAGGAGCAACATTGGAAAAGGGAGAAGGATTTTGTAAGTTGAGAAAAATGGAGTTTGAAGCATGATCAAACCCAACTGATGCACATGCCACAGAATGCAAAAAACTGAGCGAAGTAGGAGCTAGAAATAGACCAGGTTAAATTAAAACGGTGACTTAAGAGTAGAGCATCTAAGCCTAAGGCGACTAAAATGAGACATGAAATATGTAAGAAGCTTGTCGAAAAGAGCTATAGTGTGCCATCAAATGTGAGCGGTGGTTCTCTAGTAAATGTGGCAATAACTGCATTTTGTTTTGCACTTTTGAAACATTTTCTACGAATTACTATGAACATTTAGTGTATGTTTTGGTAAATGAATATTGTGAAATTTGATGACGTTTAATATAATATTTATTATTTATTAGTCGTGTTATTAATATAATAAGGTGATTATTTAATGTTTTGTATACTAGCTGGGTGAAAGTATATTTATATGCATTTTATATAATAGTTAAGTTTGATTCAAATATGTTATATATACTACTTGGTTGAAATATATTTAAAAGTATTTTAATGATATGTGTATATAAATATTGTGATAGTACAACAAAATTAAAAAATAATAAAAATTCATGATTATAGAAAACAACATTTAGTTCATGCCGTCGTTACTTTTTAGAGTTAATTGCATATTAATATGACATCATAATATAACATTGGTCAATAACAACATTTATCAACTACTGATGAAAGTGTAAAACACAACTGTAACATTTTTGATAGCAAATAGTAAACACTATGACAAATTAATAATTGAAAGCTTGTAAACATTGTATAAAATTATTAACAACTCAATATCAACGCTGTCAAATTGGATTTTTAACAGCATTTTTATATGTTGTTACAAGTTATGTACCTATGACAAAATGTCATTATACCGTGTTAGCAATGACATGTCATATCCAATTACAACATTTCTTGAATGTTGTAAAAAGCTATTTCTAGTGTAGTAAGCTCTCGATGAGGCTCTACCATTGGTATGAAATGTTTTACTCTTTAAGGGCAATTGGGTTTCAAAACTTACCGGTTAAAGTTTACCATGTATATTGTTTGCTTCCTTACAAAATAACTAGAAATGAATAAACCGAAAAGGCATTGAATGAAAATTTTAAAATGGCTAGAATCGAGCAAGTATATTGAAGTATGACTTGACCGATAGCACTTTTAAACTAATAACGTGTAACATCCCCTATCTAGAGGCCCGAAGCTAAGCACTACAGATGTTGTAGTCGTCCATAGTATTAACATCCAGTGACCAAATACGGTAATGCTAATGGTATCCACAATATCAGAAGCACTTGAATATGAAATAAATACATCACAGATTAAAACATTATTCTGATTATATTTTAAAACAACATTTCATATCCAAGTTACATAATCCCAAATGTTTCCTAGGTTCAGATCAAATATAATTATTACAAAATACGCCAAGTGTGAAATATGAAGATGCCCCTTTGGTTGACCAGAGTACTACATAGTCATAACTGACATAATACAACACAGTAGAATTAAACAAAATAAAACAGCAACTCCTAAATAGATATACGTCAGCGACCTGGTCGTCACCGGAAGCTTTATTCTCCAACCAACTAAAAACTTAAAAATCCTCAACCCTCAGCCTACTCAATTCAATTTTGAGCACCCGAGAGTTTAAGGGCAAAAACATAAACTTCGAGTTAGACATAAATTCTAGTGTGAATAATACTATACATCTCGGTTATCTGACATTAAGTGAGACCACGCCGCTTAGCAGAATGGGTTTCCCCTTACTAATATCCTTTTAAAACATATCTTTTGCAAATCATAATCCTACAACCAAAACTGGTTAAAACTGTAAAGAATTATCATGTAAACATACATATCAGGTAACAAATGGACTATCTGTCCGAACACTATAGTTTTGTTTGGCTAACTACTAACCTTTGGCTGACTCAGGCCTACCAGACAATATCAACAAATGATCTAACATCTGTGAGATACTCCTATTCTGTGGACGGTCTGTCCCTAACTTACTTTCTCCAGGTCAACTGATCCTAATGGTTTTATGGGCTCACCAATAACCTACCTCAGTACAAATATATTCCTTTTTGTGTGTAACATCATTTTAGTCTTACCTGTGACAAAGTCCTACACACTAGAATTTTGGACTAAATTAGCTAGGGCTAATAGCTAATGTATAGGGCGCGACCCTATACCAGTCCTTTCTAGTATACAAATGTCCGAGTCATTTTACTTAGGGTAATCTTCCCTTAAATTATCCTTGAAAACCTTTTCATCTCAAATTGATTTAAACCGTTAAATCATACTTAAACAAGGAAAATATATATACTCTATTCTTTACTCAAAATCACCTTGCCATTTTATATATACTTTACACAAATCTATGTTGATGAAATCATTTAAACCTTTGAAAGTACCCCTTTCGATCCCATTAAAAGTATCCCTTTCGAAACCAAGTAAACCCTTTTTATAACCTAGGCCGAAAGACCATAACATTCCTTTCAAAACCATTGAAAATCCTTTCCTTCGAAAGTTATAAAACCTTAGACATCCTATCTTTAAAACATTTAACATTGCCTTTCAAAAAAATTGGAAAATCTTCCTTTTAACCCTTTTGAAACCAATGGGGAACCACCATTTCAAAATCTTCATTAAAATCTTTTGAAAGCATTAAAACATCAAACCTTTCGAAAGCATTTGGGTTCAAGTAAAACATGTGGAAAACTTTTGAAACCATTTAAAACTATCTTCTTCGAAACCTTTAGGTTCTACCTTCAACATAACAAAAGGGACATAAAACATTTAAGTCGAAAGCACTCTTTCGAAATCATTTCCTAAGTAAAGAAGTGATGGTGTTGAAACCAACCTTCTGAAAGCAATGGAGAAGCGGCTTGGGTTTTATAAAACAAAATAGCCCTTTCGAAGGCATTGCTTCGAAAGGTAGAGCAAAAGGGGTTTCAACCCTGATGAAAGTATTTACTTAAAACAAAGGAACAACCTCTTAGAAACCATTCCTTTAACACCATTTGACCCAGTTGAAAGCCAACCAAGTCGAAAGCATCCCTTTCGAAAGCAAAGCAGGCGCGTTTTTCATTTGAAAGTTAAGGTTTCAACCTCCTTCGGAACCCTTTTTTTGAGTTCATACCTTCTTCCTTTATCCAATTTTCTACGTACCAAGATTTAATACCATGGGTATTGGTTTTGATGGTGATGGAGGCGGGAGTACTGAGTCGAAAGCATTGTGCCGAAAGTGGCGAAACATGAAAAATGCATGTAAAAACCAATTTTTACTTTATAAAGTAATTATTTTCAACTAACCTGCCTTGTTTGTCAAAATATGATTGGTTGCTAATTTTCTTTTCTAAAAGTGCTGCCAATATTTCAGAAATAAACAATTTAGTTTATTTACAAAATCCCCTTCTCCTTTTAGAAATATATAAAACATTTAAGTCCCATACCTTAAATAATTTTATATATCTATTTAAAACTTAGGAAAATTCTACAAAAATTCCAGAAAATCATTTTTAATATGTTTTCCAACATATATTAATTTCAGGCCCAAAACATAAACAATTTAGTCGTAAATTATTTTAAACCCAAATAATCATTTTCTTCACTAGAAAATTAATATTATACCCACATAAATTCAGAAAATTATGAAAATTGAAACTCATCTCTACAATATCATTTCTGATCTAAATCTAAAATTGCAAGGCATTTGGATGTCCTTTTATAAGGTTTTCACATTAAAACATATCATAAAATCTATATGAATAAGCATAAATCATCAACAAGTATATATAAACATTTAATCATTCTAAAACATGGCTAAACTTTGCAACATAAATAAGATTGACCTTAAAACTAAAAACAATAGAAAATATGAGATGTAGTCATTATTCACCTTAGCTTTGAGATTAAGGAGTTTGAGATTTGAATGGATTTGATTTGATTAATCTCCTTCCTTTAGCTTTTCTTCCTCTTGTTCTTGCTAATGGTGGTCGGACTCTATTTTAGTTTGGTATTGCAAATGAACATATGAAATGAATTCCTAAGGGTTTAAGGTATTAGAGTACTCTTATTCCAACTTTGACCCTCACCTATTTGCCTAACTTATTTTATTTTACTCATATTAGTTCATTTGTTTACATAGCACGGCTACCCTTACCAATCACAAATCTCAATCCCCTAATCATTACATTATTTTATTTAATTTAGCTAATTAAATATCCTAAATAATGTTAACCAAAATTAGGGTCGTTACATAATGAGTAAAGTAGAATGGTGACATCATTAAGGATAACAAAAATGTTTGTAAAATGGAATCATGCTTGAGATATTGAGTGTTTGTGATGGGTTCGAAGATTCAAGAGCGGATTTTGACGTAAATGAATGCGTTGGAAAGAAAATTGAAAATGACAAAGAGGACTTGAAAAGAGATATAATAGAACATGTGGATTGTTGCCGTTCGAGAATATTTATTCTAGAGATATATATTGTATAATTATCCTAGAGATAAAAGATTCTAGATCTCCTAAGTGTATTTAGTCTATAGATATACTTCATATCGTGATTAGAGGATAGTCTAACTTTGTAGCATGCTGGAATTATATATGTGTGTGTGTTACAAAATGTCGATGCTTTTCAAGTTCTATTGCATAAAATGTACTATGATTTGTATATGCATGTTACAGCCTTATATATATAATGAAATGTAAACACCTTTGGCTGATCTTTAATTGTGTTATAGTAAGTGGTTTGGTACTTGTGTACCAGAAAACATGTTCCATGCTTTAGCCAGGTGGTCTTATAATATTGGTTAATGTATGTGTGTGTGTGTATGCATAATACTATAGTTTCTCATACCGAGCTTATATGTTGCTCGAAGTTTATCTTCTCACTTAAACTTTCAGATACTTATTTGAGTAGATAGAGAGAAAAAAGAATAGATTTGATACTCTGGACCGATGATAAGCAGGAGGCTTTAGATGTATCTGTTGCTTGTTATTTATGTTGCATTATTAGATGTATATTTTAACCGGGTTTTTATCCCAATAGAATTCAATGGGAAATAGAACATCCACGTCAAGTCAAAACAACTCAAGAATCAACCAAAAGGAAGAAGAAGGAATTAGGAAGGACCCAAAAGGAAAGAAGCAAAATTAGGCAAAGGGGATGGACCACTAGCGATCCATCACCTCCATGAGCATTTCTCGCGAATCCTCCAACCCTCTTGGGTCATGAACCAATATCTTTTCAAAGGATGTCTGCTAAGTTTCATGGTATTCCAAGTAAACTAGTTTAAAAAGTAAGCATTCATATTATTCTAGTCATAGTGCAATGCAACCTGTATATGAATAACTAACAAAACAAGGCAACTAGTTACCACATTACATGGAGAGCATCTACATGAGGCAAGGAATGTAACCTATTTAACGGCGGAAATTCTATCGAGTTAGAAAACCGTTGAAAAATTTATAATATAATTTACCGCAAACGCACGGCGTACTATTTAAGTACGTGGCGAGTACGGGTCGATCCGTAGGGAATTGATTATTTTAAAAATGCTATTCAATAAAATTATACCAATTGGAATGAAAGTTAAGCTAGAGAATTAGAAAATTAGGTAACTAACTAAAAGAAAAGAGATGCAAATATAAGAGTTAAATGACAATTTAGAGAATAAATCCACTCTCTAGATCATGTAGTTCAACACATATGAAATCATGATCCCTCTTTTATGGTCATTGGTGCATTAATTGATGTGCTTATCATAAGTATGGCATATTTGTGCTATTGATTAGCCAACAAAAGCCATCAAACTATAACACACCCCTTAAACCACTTACTAAATTTAATGAAACTTGACAATGAAAATGAAAATGAAATCTATTTTAAGTATGGCCTATTAACTATTGATTAGAAATATAGACCATCAAATTTTAATTTCAAATCACTTTCTTTTGCCATAATCATATTTTGATGAAGAGGCAATTAGTGTTAGTGATTGTTTAAGCATAGCCTATTTGATGTCAACAATATATGCTATCAAATTCAAAGCAAAAACAACTAGTAAACCATTTCTATCATCATCATTAAGCACAAAAAGAGAGCATGAATCAAAAAATAGTTGAAGGTACATAATTAGAGAGTTTCATTACCCCTAAATTGAAGGGGTTTAGCCTCTCATATTTGTCATTTGAATAACAAATATAGCTAGTAACATGAAAGCAAAATGAATGGAAAATGAAAGCTAATGAAAAAGAGAACTAATCTAATTGCATAAAAAGAAAACCTACACTACTTGCATAAATAAACAAATCTACACTACAACATGAAAGGAAATAAACAAGAAAAGAAAAAGAACATGTATTATATTGCATAAAGAAAAAAAAGGAATTACATAAGAGAAGAAATGGCTAAGTAGCCATGAAAAGAAAGAGAGCTTTGATTTATTTTCTAAGCTAAAAACTAACTAAGAGGAAGAAGAAGTTACATGAAGATATGTGGTATTTAAACAAGTTAGAAACTCTAATCCATATTTTTGGGGAATGCCCAAAATGCCCTTGTAGGAAGTGTGGTGGCCAAGTTATCATCAGCTTCAATAATCACCCATTAAGTGTGCATGAAAGTGTAATGGCCATTAGCATGTGGATTACCTTCTAATTTGTACATGAAGGAAGGTGGGTAGTTGGGGTCCTCCATGATCATCACTTTGGATTATTTCCATCTTCATTTGTTCTCTTCACTCTTGTGCCTGCATATATCATCATGAAACCACTTGTAAAATTCACCAAATTTCCTACAAAACAACATAGAAAATTCCAAGTAAATTTTCATAATTTAATAAATACATAAAAATGACCATTTTACCCCTATATGAAGATGAATATGTGACAATTTGAAAATAATTTGAATTTTGGTTTAAAAAGGTTAAAATACCCAATATGATAATTTATTTAATTTAAATAGATTAAATATGGTGGTAAAAATATGCACATTTACGTGCACATCAAATACCCCCACACTTATCTTTTTATTCGTCCTCGAATAAAGAAAAACTAAGATAAATCCGTTTTCATTGGGAGCATGATTGCATTGAGCATATGCAACAAGCCGTTAGACCTCTAGGTGTCCCCGGTAGGACGAGTGTTGTCTCGTGAGGGTTTTCAGCGGATACTACCCACAAAATCCAAATGCCGGATGAAAATATTTACAAAGTGCAAGATTTATTTACAAAGATGTGAATGCAAGTTTTTTAAATATTTACAATAAAGGATTTACTTTTAAATCGACGCAAATAAGTTAAATATAGGTTTTGGTCATTATCTTGAGATTTATGTCATTTACTCGTCAAAAGTTTTAACAAAAATCAAGTTATCATAGCAAATAGACTATAGTTTGACTCGTTGTTTCGGTCAATAACACAGTGTAACTATGAAATGGATCCTTAGTTAATTATCAAAGTTTATCAAAGTGGTATTTTCGTTTCTTTTCAATCACAAATCAAATCAAATAAGTAAAAATAGTGCTTGGATTTCATTTGCTTACTCTCTCCATTTTTTTTCTTTTGAAAATTTTATTGATATTAGTAATATTTACATATGCCTAACTCAGATAAACTGAGGCCGGATATATTACCCATGCTCTGCCTTGCGGAATGATGTGAGGGGAATAAAGAGCGTGGCGAGTGAACACACAAGTGTGAACACTTACTAACTGTAGGCGTTATTAGTAAAAGAATTTTTATATACATACACCTAACTCAGATAAACCGAGGCCAGATATACCGATCGTGCATTGCCTTTCGGGCTTACGTGAGAAGGGTACAGAGCATGGCGAGTGAACACACGAGTGTGAACACATGACTCTAGGTGTCAAAAATATATACATATATACAAATGTTTTTTTTATTTATATATTTTTTTTTCCAGAAAGAAAGAGAGTTTCGCAAAATCATCTTAGCACCCTTTAACTTAGAAGACAAAAAACATGTTATATCCTTTACTTTAAATTCACCACTTTTTAAAACAAAGATTTTCAATTATGATGTATTTCATAATTAACACGTATGAATCTTCCTATATACTAGTTAAACCATTGTTATTTGTAATCAAGCTTCATTTTTATTTTTGTTAAGACGAATAAATTTTCAAAAATTTCAATTTAATTAACCAAAACCATATATTTACCCTATAGTGTTTCTTTAAAAATAAATAAAAAATGCTTAAAAAAATTATTTTTTTTGAGATTTTTTTTAAATTTTGGAAAGAAAAATTAAAAATAAACCATGAAAAATTGAAAATGATGGTGAGTCTCCCCCCACACTTGATTTTGACTGTGTCCCCACAGTCAACCCAAGTGGAAGGAGAAAAATAAAAATAAAAATAAAAAGCAGACCTATATTTACATGAAAACGAAAAGATTATTATTTACAAGAGTTCAGAAAGTATATTGTAAAAAAGTAAATGAAACGGTCTTCAAACGATCGATTCATTTGTCTCATCAAGTATGCGAGACATAGCTCAAGCTCGAAAAACCAAATCGTAAAAGATTTCAAAATTGAATGTTGATTTGGAAAAATGAATGTCGTTTTATTGAAAATTGTACGAGTTGTTTTGTTTTCGATGATTTTCCGGGTTGATAAAACAATTGATTGAAATTCAAGTTTATTTTCACCAAGTTGAAGTTCAAATTTATCACTGAAAACTTCTTCAAAATTATTGAATTCAAAATCAAAATGGTGATTTAAATCATCCCCTTCAGAATTAGACAACTCGTTTTCAAAAAGTCCAAAGAAATCATGTTCGTTAAATTCATCTTCCTTTGTTTGATTATCAACAACTTCATCGCATATATTAAGTTCAAAATCCAAAGTTGTCGTATTCAAAATTTTGAAATCGAGAAAAGGAAGATTGAATTTCAAATTTGGTTCCATACCCTCAAAAGAATTGAAATCCAACTCAATTACCGTGTTTTCAACAACTTCACTAAGATTATTATTTTCAATTTCAAAAGTTGTTATTTGAAAATCGTCGATTTGAGTAAAAGATGGATTATTGTTTGACTCGTCACACGTTGGAATTTGATTTTGTTTTTCACGTTGTTTCATATATGTTTCAAACAACGAATCCGTGTGATCATCGTAAATTTCATTCATTTGATTAACAAAATCCAATTTATAATTATTGACTTGAGAATTTTCGATTTGGACGTGTTGAGAACAAAAATTTTCACTCGCATCGTAGTCGAGATTATTCCCATTGCCAAAATTATTTTAAAAGTTGTTTCCATTTTCGTTTTGAGTTTGAAATTCATTTTGAATTTCGAAATTGAATTGGCATAGGTTATAATCGAAATCGTTTGAATTTTGAATTGAATTCAAATTTTGAAATCCTTGACTCGAGTTGTTACACAAATATGAATTACACAAATCATTTATCATTTGATTTTGTTGTGTAGATATTTCAAGTAGAGATGAAATGCTATTTTCGAGATTCGAGGGTTGTTCGTTATTTCGAAAACATTGTTGTTCAAAGTTTAAAGAATAGTTGTCGTTAAAATATCCATACGAATTTGGAGTGAAATCATATGGATTATATTGATTTTCACAACTCTTGTAAAATCTAAGGGAGTGAGGAAACTTGGACATTTTCAAGAATGTTTTTTTTTCTAGGAAAAATATTTACAAAAAGAATTTATTTTTCAAAAGGAAAATTGATTTTTGTTTTGTTTTTGTTTTTGATTTTTCAAACTTTTTTAAATATATTTGAAAAGATTTTATATTTTTTTTTGGATTTTTGATTTTCTAAATAAAAACTTAGTAAACTTTTTTGAATTTTTGGAATTTTGATTTGAAAATTTTCAAAGGAAAAGGAAAAAAAACTAAGTTAAGAAATATTTAGAATTTTTTTTAGTTTTGGATTTTAAATTTTTTTTTTAAATATGCATGAACTAATGCAACTAAATGAATGCAGTGGTTAATTACAAATGATTTATCCTAAGTTAACCCAAAATTGTATAATTACACTTTGTCTTAATTCAACAAGATAGTTCTCAGCCAGGTAACGGACAGGATTTATCGGTGCACCACAAATCACCGTAGCAATGCAGCCAAAGGTTTAAGTACCTTTAGAGAAACAATTCAGTATAATATACATGAATCACCGTAATATTTATAACTGATTATTGCTCTGTCGTAGCCTAAACACCAAGAAATTAAACTGTTCAAAGAAGACAACTTGTCAATATACAATTAAGCGTTATCGATGTCTAACCGTTATAGTGATCAAAATTCTAGGATGAAATGCAAAGCAGAAATTAAACATGTATTAACAATGCAACTACGAATGAAATTTTGTTTTTGTTTTTGAATTTTTTTTAATTGCAAACAAACAACAATGCACGGCAAATAAAACAATAGATAGGGGTTAAAAGCAACAAAATTCTTTTCTGAGCAAGCTAGCAATTTAATTTGGGGCAAGCAAAGCGAAGCAAGCAACTCCTCCTATCTGCTTTGGCAACCTGAAAATAAAAACAAGATATATATATATATATATATAGTTTTTTTTGTAAAGATTAGAATGGAACTTAAAACTATTGAAAACAAAACAAAACAACTTTAGAAAAAAAAATTTCTTTCTAATTAATAAAACAAAAAAAAACTAAAAACAAATTAAACAAATCTAAAAACAAATTAAGTAAACACTTTTTTTAAGATGGAAAGGAAAAGAAAAAACTAAAACAAAACAAAATGGCAGAAATAAAAAAAATGTATTCGACCTAAAACCAAACCCGGCCCACTAGAAAACTAATCCCTACCTCATTTAATAACGCACTAATCTGAACAACAGTTTAAACAGCCACTCACTCATGAAAGCAAATTAAACAGCAAATTAAACAAACGCATGAATTCACGAATTCAGAATCTTAATTCACGATGCCACTTAATTAATTTAAATAGTGAGTTCAATGACAGCGATTGCGGGTTCGAGCAAATTGGGGGTTGAGTGGTCGCGGAGGTGTAGGCGACTATTGCGTTCGAGGTGGCCGTGGTTGTAAGTGGTGGGTGATTCGGTTGCTTGCCGTGGATTTGAGGCAATGGTATTCGGTGGTCGAGAAAACTGCAGTTGCGATGTCGTGATGGTTGCAGGGTGGTGACTGGAAGTAGGACAGTTAGATTGTGGATGGACTGCTGAAGTGAGGTTATTTGCGTGGATGGGAGAAGTCGTGATTTGCGAGTTGGAAGGTGATGATGTTCTGCGTTTTGGGGTCGCCAATTTGATGTGCCGTGTTCACTTGCTTGATGGTTGGAGGAGGGTGAGGCTGTGACGTGATGATGCCGCTTGTTTGCTGTGGAATTGTAGACGTGAATAAGCAGAGGGTGGACGTATGTGGAATGGTGAATATGGTGGATTGGTTGAAGTATTGTCTATTTGTGGTGATGTGATGAATTGGGGGTGACAGGGCAGTAATGGAAACGTTGGCACTGCAGTGCTTGTATGGTCGATGAAGTGACAGGGGAAGGGAAGTCTGGTGGTGTTGGAGTGTTGTTTTGCAATGAAGAGGTGGTGTTGAGGCAGAGTGAACATTAGTGACTTTAGCGGTGACTGTAGCGGGTTGCACTGCTGTACTGTTTTGGTTGGAAGGGGGCACTGCTGTTATCAGAGTGGTGTCGTGGGTTGAAGGCTGAAGTAGTGGTTGGTTACTGGTGGTGTGATAGTAGTTAAATGTGAAGTGAAATGTGGTATGTAGCTATTATTAGTTTTGTGATGGTGGGGTGGTGGTACCGACAGTTATGTGTAGTTGTAGGGATGGTGATGACAGTGGTCTGTGGTATGCACTGATGAAGGTAAGTCAAGGATGAGGGTGTAGTTGCAAGGCAATGCACTATTGTTTGAGGCAGTAATGGAAGAGAGGTAATTGTACATGCACTGATTGTATGTGCAGTGGAAGGTATGAAGGAAGGAGAATGATGATGTGGTGGGGATGGATGATGGATGAAGCAATTAACAGAGTGACTGTGCAGTGGGAATTTTTCTACTGAGGTTTGTGAACAGTAGGTGGTCGACAGACAGTAGAGTAAGATGTTGAAGAAGTATGACTATCAGAGATGTGTTGAAGGCTATTCTACTGTTTGAATGGTTGTCAGGAGTGGTATGAAGTTTGACGAATGAAGTCATATTTTGTATGGTGGTTGTGGAGTTGAATGTTTGATGGCAGTGAGCAAACAGTTTTAGACAGACAGTAGAAGTTTTGGAAGGTTTGTATGTGTGGTCAAGTTGTTGAAGGATGAGCAACTTTTGGTGGATTTGTTGTGATCGACGGTGTGATATGGCATAAGTGCACAGGAAAGTTGATGGTGTTGAATTGGAAGGCAAGTAGGTATGGAAGGCAAAACAGAGAATGACCGAAACCATTTTTGTAGATGAACAGAGAATGGTTGTGTACAAAGAATTTTTTTTTTCTTATAAGCAATGTAAATAAGAATGGAAATGTAAATGAAAGAAAGAAAAAAAATTGCAAATGAAAAATGAAATCGATTTTTTTAAAATTTTGTGAATGTGTTTTTTTAATATGCAAATTCAAATGCAAAAAAACAAACAATAAAAACAAACACACAACAAAATGAAAACAAAGATCACACAACAAACACACAATATTTTTTTTTGTTAAATAAAAAAACACACAAAATATGATCACAAAAAAAAAAATTCGAAGAAGTGAAAATTAAAATCAAAGCAATTCCCCGGCAACAGCGTCAAAAACTTGTTTAACGGTGGAAATTCTATCGAGTTAGAAAACCGTCGAAAAATTTATAATAAAATTTACCGCAAGCGCACGACGTACTATTGAAGTATGTGGCGAGTACGGGTCGATCCGCAGGGAATTGATGATTTTAAAAATGCTATTCAATCAAATTATACCAATTGAAATGAAAGTTAAGCTAGAGAATTAGAAAATTAGCTAACTAACTAAAAGAAAAGAGATGCAAATATAAGAGTTAAATGACAATTTAGATAATAAATCCACTCTCTAGATCATGTAGTTCAACACATATGAAATCATGATCTCTCTTTTATGGTCATTAGTGCTTTAATTGATGTGCTTATCATAAGTATGACATATTTGTGCTATTGATTAGCCAACATAAGCCATCAAACTATAACACACCCCTTAAACCACTTACTAAATTTAATGAAACTTGACAATGAAAATGAAAATGAAATCTATTTTAAGTATGGCCTATTAACTATTGATTAGAAATATAGACCATCAAATTTTAATTTCAAATCACTTTCTTTTGCCATAATCATATTTTGATGAAGAGGCAATTAGTGTTAGTGATTGTTTAAGCATAGCCTATTTGGTGTTAACAATATAGGCTATCAAATTCAAAGCAAAAAACAACTAGTAAACCATTTCTATCATCATCATTAAGCACAAAAAGAGAGCATGAATCAACAAATAGTTGAAGCTGCATAATTAGAGAGCTTCATTACCCTAAATTGAAGGAGTTTAGCCTCTCATATTTGTCATTTGATTAACAAATGTAGCTAGCAACATGAAAGCAAAAGGAAAGGAAAATGAAAGCTAATGAAAAAGAGAACTAATCTAATTGCATAAAAAGAAAATCTACACTACTTGCATAGATAAACAAATCTACACTACAACATGAAAGGAAATATACAAGAAAAGAAAAAGAACATATATTAAATTGCATAAAGAAGAAAAAAGGAATTACATAAGACAAGAAATGGCTAAGTAGCCATGAAAAGAAAGAGAGCTTTGATTTATTTTCTAAGCTAAAAACTAACTAAGAGGAAGAAGAAGTTACATGAAGATATGATGTATTTAAACAAGTTAGAAACCCTAATCCGTATTTTTGGGAAATGCCCGAAATGCCCTTGTAGGAAGTGTGGTGGCCAAGTTATCATTAGCTTCAATAATCATTCATTAAGTGTGCATGAAAGTGTAATGGCCATTAGCATGTGGATTAGCTTCTAATTTGTACATGAAGAAAGGTGGGTAGGTGGGGTCCTCCATGATCATCACTTTAAATTATTTCCATCTTCATTTGTTCTCTTCACTCTTGTGCATGCATATATCATCATGAAGCCACTTGTAAAATTCACCAAATTTCCTACAAAACAACATAGAAAATTCCAAGTAAATTTTCACCATTTAATAAATGCATAAAAATGACCATTTTGCCCCTATATGAAGATGAATATGTGACGATTTGAAAATAATTTGAATTTTGGTTTAAACAAGTTAAAATACCCAATATGATCATTTATTTAATTTAAATAGATTAAATATGGTGGTAAAAATATGCACATTTACGTGCATATCATAACCCAAGGGAAATGATCCAAAAATCCCCTAAGTACATGGATCGCTAGTGATCCATGCCCTATGGATCGCTAGGGATCCAATCACATTAAGTTGGATCGCAATGAAATTATTGGAGCGTCTTTGTATCATTGAATGTAAGCTTCTGGCAAAGCGGCTTAGCCCAATAGTCTTCAATCCTTATAAATACTCATCCATCCATAATGTAAAGAGGATCTTCTTCTGGACTGGTTGTTGAAACTCTGCAGAAACTATTCTTCACTCTTCTTCTCCCACACAACAGTCACCTAAAGGTTCACTGTGATTCTCCAGTGAACTCTTGCACTTGTGACTTGATCTAACTTAGGAGATTCAACCATATTGTAATCTGGTTCCACTTGTAACAACAGTCGGTTAATAGAAATTTATAAAGTGGATGTAGGCTTCGGTAACAGCTGAACCACTATAAAAATCTTCTTGTTCCTTTACTTTTTTGTGATCTACTGTTGCATTTTCTATTTTATTTGCCTTGATGAACAGAGCTGGTGCTTTCACACTCAATTCAGGGCGTTGATATATTTTTTAGGTTAACATTTTGGTGCTTTCACCGAGAAACCAACTCGGACTCAGATCTAGCTATCTACTTTGGATCAAACAAGTTCAGAAGTTAAATCCTCAATCTTTGCTTAGAAAATTTGCTGTTGAGAATCAATGACACAAGGAAGAAAGAGAACTGCTTTTGAAAGATCCACAGGGGCTGTAATAGCTGGAGAGGAAACCAATCCTCAGCAAATTAAAGTCAACGGCTCCAACAACTCAGTAATCAGAGCAAATTCCAGTGCAAACACATCAGACCAGATGTCGGGATCTTCTATCCAGCATGAAGTTGTCGTTAAAGGCGAGTTAAACAAGATGGTTGATGAAATCAATCAAAAGATGGAGAACAGCCAAAAAGCACTTATGGAAAAATTAAATACCCTCCTGACCTTGCAATCACTAGCTGCTCTGAGAACCATGCCAAAGCCCGTGGCTGTCACGGAGTGGGAAAACTCTTCCGTTTCCTACCTAAATAAGAGAAAGGGAAAGCAGCAGCAAAAAGGAGTAGTAGGTGGAGATGTAGGAATCACCATTGAAGGAAACCCAGGCACTCCACTAACTGCAAAGCAACCTCCTTGAACTTGAATTTGGGGACGAAAACACCATGGGAAGATATAGCAGTGGATCTCTCTGACTACGAAGACAGTGAACAACTTGACAATGGCGACTTGACAGAAAACACTAACGCACTCAATACCGGCGGAGAGGTCCAAACTGCCCCTATACCACCAACCGCAAGCCAATGGAACTCTGAGGGAGTGGCTCTCTCGAAGACAGGAGAGCCTAGACATCAGCCCACTTAACAAGACCGTTTGCAAAATCAATCACTTGGTATAGTTACTGATAGCCAACCCACGGATTACCAGACATTTGAGGCATGTATCGTGGACATGATCAAGTGCCTAATGGGCGAAAGTAAGAATAGGGGAGATGATGAATGGGGATCCTCTCTAAGCCGGACTCCCTTCATCGATGACATTATGAATGAATGATATCCTAAAAAGTTCACTAGGCCGACTATTCCACCCTACGATGAACTAGAGACCCGAAACCTCACTCGTACAAGTATGGTTGGTAATTGGACGGAGTGAATGCTTCAAATGTTGTTCGGTGTAGATGTTTTCCAATCTTTCTTGAGGGAATTGCTTCCATATTGTTCACCAGGCTCCCACCTAAATCCAACTCCACTTTCGATGAATTAGCAATAAAGATCCTTGATCAATTTAGGCTTCACACAGCACAACCGAAAGATGTGATGTCCTTATCGGGCCTATTCCGGGGACAAAATGAATATTTGAAATCCTTCACGGGTCAGTTTAATACTGCGACCACTGAAGTAAGTAACCCAATCGAAGATATGGTCTACATAGCCCTGGTCTGCGCCATCCATCCCGACACTGAATTCGGAAAATGGATCAAAATGAAACAACCTACCACTAGGAAGGACTTTAATCGAAAGATGAGCCAGTACTTGAGATTAGAAGAGGCAGAGGAGCTAGAAGGAAAACCTGCTAACCTACAACCAACCAATGTTGGGCAGAGTGGTATGGCCACGAACCAAGACACAATTCCCTCCGGGACCACTACAGGAAATGCGGGGAAGGATGTGAATCAGAATTCCAACAAGCGAAACGGAAGTAATAAGCGACTTAAAGGCTTGAGGCCGAAGACTACAGTCCACTCGATGATGCTCTAGAGAACATCTACCTTGCGACACAAAGGACAGAAGAGTATAAGAAGTCGCCTAAAAAGGAAGCGACTAAACAACAAAAGCGTTCCAGAAAGTACCGCCGCTTTCATGAAACACATGGTCACAACACGAATGAGTGACATCGCTTAAATAACCCGATTAAAGAGCTGATTCGGGAAAATAAGATTCAGCAGTATGTGAGGAAACTACAAAATCCTGACCAGCCTGCAGCACCCCAAGCTCCTAGAGATTGGGGAACCAAGCTGGAACCATTGTAGAGGGATCCAGACCGACCGACCAGAGACTCATTATCGGAACAATATCTAGAGGACCTCATCCTGTAGAAGAGTTGGGGAGAAATAGAGCAATATGCAAGTTCACTAATACATGCTCCGAAAGATTCTTGCTTCGCTATCGAAGATGGAACTCCTGCCAAATAGCAGATAAAACCATGAACGATGACATATTGTTCTGGAATCGAGACACTGAAGAAATAGAAGCTCCGACCCTCAACCCCATGGTCGTTACGGTAGGAATCGGACCAGCCATGGTCCGACTTGTATTAGTGGACAGTGGCAGCTCTGTGAATATCCTGTTCAAACACTCATTCGACCAAATGAAGATCGGTATAAAGGACGTATCCACTTGCCGAACGAAAATCCAAAGATTCACCGGTGAACCTAAGCAACCTATCAAAGAATCGACTTACCTATAGAACTAGGAGAAGGTGACTGAAGTGTCATCCTCATCCAAACCTTTATGATTGTAGATGAAATATCCGCCTACAATGCTTTCTTGGGTCGGCCCGCTTTGGCAGATTTTAGAATTGCTTTAGCTCAGTGGTGTCTAACCATGAAATTTCCAACAGAGAATGGATTGGGGGTGATCAAAGGAGACCAAAGTTCCGCTAGAAAATGCTACATCATAGAACCACACGAGTCTAGAAGAAAAGAAAAGGGGAAGAATGTGTGGAGAACTCTCCACATTCGTGAACCTACCAAATAGCAACTACAGAGCCGCCCCTGGCTTGGGGACCATAGCCGATTCGACAAGGCTTTGGGCCCTAGAAAGAAGAGTTCAGGGGAGGAATAGGCAGCACCACCAGAACTGACGGTGTCTATCCAGTTGATATGGATCCTGAAAATTGGATCCTATCTTGGAAACAAGACGCGACTAGAATTCATCAAATTTCTTCACGCCAAGCTGGACATATTCTCTTAGACACGTTCTGATATGTGCGGGGTTTCACCGAAGATTGCATGCCATGCACTTAATATTGATCCCAAGTATACACCAGTAAAGCAGAAGAAATGCAGCCTAGGACCCAAACGGTCCAAAGCGCTGAGAGAAGAAGTGGATAAGCTGATGGTGAATGGTTTTATCCACAATGCAACTTACCCCGAATGGGTATCCAACCCGGTCTTGGTCAAAAAGTCCAATGGAAAATGGCGAACTTGTATCGACTACTCGGACCTAAATAAAGCTTGCCCAAAAGAAAGCTTTCCTCTGTCAAGAATCGACCAATTGTGGACGGGCAGGTGGACATGAACCACTATCATTTATGGATGCTTATTCGGGGTACAACCAGATCATGATGCATGAATCTGACCAGGAAAATACGAGTTTCGTTACTAATCTGGGACTGTATTGCTACAAAGTGATGCCATTCGGCTTAAAGAATGTTGGGGCAACCTACCAACGACTAGTGAACGCTATGTTTAAACATCAAACCGGGAAGACTTTGGAAGTTTATGTAGACGATATGTTGGTTAAATCATGCATAGTTGCAAATAGCTTGGACAACCTTGCCGAAATGTTTGAAATACTCCGCAAATATGGAATGAAACTCAATCCACTTAAACGTCACTTCGGGGTAGCCTCTGGAAAGTCCTTGGGATTCATAGTAAGCGCCAGAGGCATCAAAGCAAATCCCGAACAAATTACCGCTTTACGGGAAGTCGAGGCCTCGAGCAACAGGAAGGAGTTACAAAGCTTGAATGGAAAAGTTGCAGCACTAAGTCGATTCATCTCAAAAGCAACCGACAAATGTTTACCATTCTTTGATGAGCTAAAGAAGGGAAAGAAGAACTTCGAATGGAATCAGGCTTGTTAAACTGCATTCGAAGAGCTGCCGTGACATGTGGAAACCTCGCAATCCTGTCCAAGCCAGTAGACGGAGAAGAATTGTACATCTACTTAGCAGTCTCGCCCCATGCATTAAGTGCTACGCTCGTACGAGAAGAAACTAAGATCCAGTGACCCATTTATTACATTAGTAAACGGTTCGCTAGAGCCGAGAAGAACTATCCGAAATTGGAAAAACTGCCAAATTGCCTCTTGATCACATCCAGAAAGTTATGACCATACTTCCAGGCACATCCGATCAAAGTGCTGACAGATCTACCCTTGAAGCAAGTGTTATACTGCCCCGAGACCTCTGGACG
Source organism: Allium fistulosum (assembly GCA_030737815.1). Classification (NCBI taxonomy): domain Eukaryota; kingdom Viridiplantae; phylum Streptophyta; class Magnoliopsida; order Asparagales; family Amaryllidaceae; genus Allium; species Allium fistulosum. Next base: position 1,022,103,903 of record CM060908.1, read on the forward strand.
GCTTATCAAATGGAACATCGAATAAGTCGGTATGAAATCACATACTTTCCTCGAAGGGCTATCAACGGGCAGGTGCTGGAAAACTTCATTACCGAGTTTACGATACGAGATAACGAAGAAGAAACTACTTTGGAAGTGGAGACACGTTGGAAGTTGTTTGTCGATAGTGCATCTAGCAACTTTTGCTCGGGGTTGGAGTAATGCTCAAAACTCCCAAAGGATGATCCGTTTTCTATGCCTTGCGCTTGAATTCCCTACATTAAATAACGAAGCAGAATACTAAGCATTGATAGCCGGGCTGAAAGTTGTGAAGGAACTTGGGATAAAGTACGTACACATCTATAGTGACTCTCAGCTAGTTGTTTGTTAGGTGAAAGGCGAATACTAAGCTCAGGGAGAGTATCTCACCCCGTATCTATCTAAAGTGCAGGAACTGCTAAATGACATCGAACATTACACCATAACTCATATCCCAAAGTAACAAAACACGAAAGCAGACTATCTAGCTAAACCGGCTAGTTCCGGAGAAGCTCAGTCATTGGGACTGGTCCCAGTTGAAACGTTAACTGCTCCAAGCATAAGCAAGATGGATATCAACTGGATCTTTGAGACAACCGGAGAACCAAAACTTGGATGACACCGATTAAATATTACCTACTCATAGGAACACTCCCCGCAGACAAGAATCAATGGAAAAAGCTCCTTCAAAAGGCACCATGGTTTGTAGTACAGGAGGGGATGCTCCACCGAAGGGGATTCTCTATCCCTTGCTCAGGTGTGTGACCAACGACGAAGCCCGAAAAATCATCAGGGAAACTCATGAAGGTGACCGTGGAGATCACACTGGGGGGAAAACCCTCGCAAAGGGAGTTCTTCGATATGGGTATTTTTTGCCAATAATAAATCGCGATGCAGCAGATTATGCCAAACGTTGTGACCAATGCCAAAGATTTCAACAAGATCAGAAGAACTCCTTTGACAGACCTGACACAGATGGTCAGCCCTTGGCTATTCACGATTTTGGGAATCGACCTAATTGGTGTATTACAAATGGCCAAAAGAGGAGCCAAATATGCTATCGTTGCTATTGACTACTTCACTAAATGTGCCGAAGCGGAACCGCCGGCCACTGTTACCACAAAGAAATTTATTAATTTTGTCACTAAAAACATTATTTGCAGGTTTGGAGTGCCATAAAAAATCATCACGAATAATGAGACTCAATTTGAAAGCACTGAGTTCAAACACTTTTGCAAACGCTTCCAAATCGAGAAAAGATTTTCCACCGTTGCACATTCGCAGGCAAACGAGCAAGTGGAAGTAATGAACAAGATCATCAAGTCCACCATCAAATAGCAGTTGACTAAAGCTAAAGGACATTCAGTTGATAAACTTCCACTCGTGCTATGGGCTTACAGGACAACGCACAAATCTGCAACCGGGCAACCCCCCGTTCGCTCTGGCATATGGTTCAGAAGCAATGATCCTAGTCAAGCTAAAAGTCCCCTCTCACCAAAGGCAAAACTTCAATCAAAGGAAAAACGAGCAGCTCCTACTCGAGTAGCTCGATATGGTTGATGAGAAGAGGGAAGAAGCCGAGTTAAGGACTGCCACTCACCAGAAAAGGGTCGCACGATATGTAACATCCCGTATCCAGAGGCCAAAAGCTAAGTGCAATAGATGTTGCAGTCATCCATAGTATTAGCTTCTGGTGACAAAATACGGTAATGCTAATGGTATCCATAATATCAGAAGCACTTGAATATGAAAAAATCACAGATTTCTAAAAAATAACATTTAACTGATTACATTTCAAAACAAATTCATATCCAAGTTACATAATCCCATAATCGTTTCCCAGGTAAAGATCAATTATAATTACAATAATACGCCAAGAGCGATATATGACGATTCCCCCTTGGTTGATCAGAGTCAATATAATCATATCCGACCTAATATACACAGCGGAATTAAAACAAGATGAAACTATAACTACTAATTAGCTACCATCAGCCACCTGCTCGTCTCCGGAAGCTTTATTCGACAAAATTTCTAAAACCTGAAAACCTTAACCCTTAGCCTACTCAATTCAATTTTGAGCACTCGAGTGTTTAAGGGGAAACAAAAACTTCGAGTCAGACATAAATCCTAGTGTGAGTAATACTTTTACATCTCTATTTTCTAATATTAAGTGAGACCACGCCACTTAGCGGAATGGGTTTTCCCTCACTAATATCCTCCTTAAAACATATATTTTGCAAATCCTTTCTTGCAACCAAACTGGTTAATCAAACTGATATAATAATGATAATAATAGCTAAGTCCGTTAAGCTATAATCAGGTAACTAATGGACTATCTGTCCATAAGTAATAAATGGACTATCTGTCCGAAAACTGGACTGACTGCCTGCAAACTGGAGTAACTGTCCCCAGACTGGACTAACTGCCCGAATCAAAATGGACTATCTATCCAAATCATTTTCTTAGGGTTAACTACCCTTCATCTTTTTTCCTTGAAAACCTTTTCAAAATGATTTAACTTTTTAAATCAAACTTATACAAGGAAAATATGTTCTTAGCTTTACTATAAGCTATTTGCCATGTTATATGTACCTTACTCAAAATAATGTTGATGAATTTTAATAAGGATTAGCTATCCTTTCAAAACAAGTTAAAACCCTTTTTAACTTGAAAACACTTAGGCTATATTGCCTAGTTAATACATTTGAAACCTTTGTTTAAAACCTTTAAACAACCTCTTCGAAACCCTTGAAGGTAACCCCTTCGAAACCAAGTAAAACCCTTTACTTAACCTATGCCGAAAAGCTAAATCTTTCCTTTCAAAACCACTCAAATCCTTCCTTTCGAAAGCATAAAAAACCTTCCCCTTGAAAGCTATAAAATCCTAGAAATTGTTCTTTTAAAACCTTTAAATATTACCTTTCGAAACATAGGAAAAACCTTTCCTTTCAATCCTTTCGAAATACCCAGAAAAACCATACCTTTCGACTCCTTCGAAACCATTGGGGAACCACCCCTTCGAAACGTTTCTTTAAAGCCTTTCAAAAGCATTAAACCTAAACCTTTCAGAAGCACTTGGGTTCAATTTAAAATATGTGGAACCTTTCAAAACAATTCGAAAGTTCACCCTTTCGAAACCTTTGAAAAATGACTCGGTCGAAACCATTTGGATTATGCCTTCAAGTAAAGCAAAAGGATTAGAAACCCATTAAAGTCGAAAGTGTCTGTTTCGAAACCATTTAAAACTGTCTCTTTCAAAACAATTTGGGTTTTACTTCAATCATAGAAAAAGTGTCTTTAAAACATCTAAGTCGAAAGCATCTGTTTCGAAACCATTTCCTAAGTAAAGAAGTTATGGTGTCGAAACCATCCCTTAGAAAGAACTGGAGAAGTGGCCAAATTTTAGAAAACAAAGTACCCCTTCGAAACCATCTGGGTCGAAAGGTAAAAAAGCGGCAGCAAAAGGTTTTGACTTAGTCAAAAGCAATTGTTTAAAAACAAAGGCGCAACCCAATCGAAACCATTTTTTAAATACATTTGACCTAGTCGAAAGCTACTTAGTCGAAAGCAAGTAGGCGCATCTTCTTTTAATAGAAAAGTGATCCCTCAACCCCTTCGGAACTCCTGGTTTCGACTCCATACCTTCCGCCTACATCCAATTCACTACATACCAGTTCCCTGATACCATAAGCATTGGTTTCAACTATGTCGAAGGCGAAGCTAAGGAGGCGGAACCTAGTGCCGAAAGCATCGAAACAGTGAAAAACATGTTTATTTGTACTTTTAAACTATTTCTTTTGTACCTAACTTTCCTTGTTTGTCTAAATCAAATTGGTTGCCAATTTCTCTTTTCAAAAGTGCTGCCGACTTTCCAGAATTAATAAATTTATTTATTTATAAAAAGCCCCTTCTCCTTCCTTAATTATATAAAACATTTAAGTCCTATACCTTAAATAATTTTATATAACCATTAAAACACTTAGGAAAATTATAGAACAATTCCAAAAAATCTCTTTTAATATGTTTTCCAAAATATAAAAGTTTCAGACCCAATCCTTTTATTATTTAACCATAAATAACTTATAATCTAATTTAACATTTTCTTTACTAGAAAATTCATATAAATTCCACAAAAATTTAGAAAATTCTAAATTTGGAACCCACCTCCAGAATAATATTTTTGGTCTGTATAGAAATTCGCAAGGCATTTGGATTTAATTTAATGGAGTTTTCACCTTGAAACATATCGTAAATTCAATATGAACAACCATAATTCATCAACAAGTATATATAACCATTCCATCATTCAAAAACATGGAAAATCAATGCAAAATATTTGGAATTCATCTTAAAACCGAAAATAAATAAATATGAGATGTAAAAATTATTCACCTTAGCTTTAGAGGTTAAAGAGATTGAGATATGAATGAATTTGATTTGCTTTAGCTTCTTCATAGCTTTTCTCTATCTTTTTCCCCTTTCTCTTGTTAATGGTGGCCGACCTTAGTTTAAAAAAATTTAAGAAATGAAATGAACGTGTAGAGATACACGGCCTAAGGGAATAGATATAGGAATGGCCTCTTTCCTATTTTACCCCTCCCTATTTTATGTTAAACTTCTTCTTTTAATTCATTATTAAATGGCACGGCTACCCCTTAATTATATCAAATCTCAATCCCCTAATCAACCCATTATTTTATTTAATTTAACTAATTAAATATCCTAAATAATGTTACCAAAAATCTGGGGTGTTACAAACTCCCTCCTTAAAGAATTTCATCCTCGAAATTACGATAAGGTACGCAACAAATCAAACAAGAAAGTAAAACATATCATTAAACAAGTCAGGATAAGTATCTCTAATCCTGCTCTCAACCTCCCAAGTACAGTCCCTATTATCATCGCTCCACTGAACTTTGACTAATCTGACCGTCTTGGTTCTAAGCCTCTTCTCATCTCTCGCAACTATGTGAACTGGCTTTCTCACTATAGTGTAGTCCAGTTCTACTAATAAGTCATCTAGCAAAGTCGGTGCAAAAGTAGTCTCCAGGTCTCTAACACACTTTCTAAGATGAGAAACATGGAAAACATCGTGGACTCCTGCCAAACTGCTCGATAACTCAACTTTATATGCCAGTTTCCCAATCCTCTCAACAATAGGAAAAGGTCTAACGAGTCTCAGTGCCAACTTTCCTGATCTTCCAAATCTGATAACATCCTTCATCGATGTCACCTTGACAAAAACCTGATCTCCAACTGAGAACTCTAAATCGTTTCGTCTCTTATCTACATAACTCTTCTGCCTAGAATGAGCCTCCTTCATTCTAGCCCGAACGACCTCAATCTTTTCTATAGTTTCCCTAACCAAATCTCACCATGAATCAACCTATCCTCGGTCTCTAACCAACATATAGGAGATTTGCATAGCCTTCCATACAAAGCTTCAAACGGTGCCATCCCAATACTAGTTTAATAACTGTTGTTATACGAAAACTTAACTAAATGCAGATGGTCTTCCCATGAACCCTTGAAATCTATAACACAAGCTCTCTACAAATCTTTCAAGACTTTGTTAACTCATTCTGCTTGCCCATCTGTCTACGGATGGTAAGCAATACTCATCTTGAGCTTGGTTCCCAAAACTTCCCGTGGACTCTTCCAAAACTCGCTAGTGAATAAGAGATCTCTATCACTTTCTATGCTACTAGGAATTCCATGCAGTCTAACTACATTCTTCATGAATAACATCGCCAAAACAGGTGCCGTTCTGGTTGACTTAACTGGAATAAAATGGGCACTCTTGGTCAATCTGTCCACTATGACCCATATACTTTGATTTTCTCCATTCGACCTTGGCAACCCGTCAATGAAATCAATTGAAATAGAATCCCATTTCCATACCAGAATATCTAATGGCTGGAGAAACCCACTTGGCTTCTGGTGTTTGGCCTTTGCCTATTAGCAATTCAAGCACTACTGTAGCCATAAACTAATATCCCGCTTCATACCTTCCCGAAAGAAACTCCTCTTCATATCTTGATACATCTTTGTACCTCCTGGATGAATAGAGAACTTCAAATGATGGCATTCTTCCAAGACTTCTTTCCTTATGTTTCCTACATTCGAAACACATAATCTTTCTTTCTCAACCTCCCATTCTGGTCAAGACTGAAATCTTTCAAGTCATCGCTCTCGGTTCCATCTCTTAACTTCCTGATCCGTTCAGCTAATACCAGATCTTCTTTTTGTTTAGAAGCAATCATTTCGAACATCACTGGTCGAACTTCCAAACAAGATAATACAACTGTATCTCCACTAGACCCAGCCTTAGATCTCCACTGCACTCTGTAATCTGTTAATGCTTCCAAATCTTTCCACTCAGCAATCATCGCCAACACTGCATTCTGATGTTTTCTACTAAGTGCATCTGCAACCTTGTTTCCTTTCCTTGGTGTGTACTCAATCCCAAAATCATAAGCATCAATAAACTCTAACCACCTCTGCTGTCTCATGTTCAGTTCCTTCTGAGAGAACGAATACTTCAGCGACTAATGATCGGTATATAACTCAAACCTCTCTCCCAAAAGGTAATGTCTCCACACCTTCAACGCAAATAGTAATGCAGCCAATTCCAAATCATGTGTCGGATATCTGACCTCATGCCGTCTAAGCGGTCTAGAAACATAGGATATCACTTTACCTCTCTTCATCAGCACAACTCCTAATCCTGTTCCACATGCATCTGTATAAACCACCAAATCCTGATTCCCTTTTGGAACAACGAACACAGGTGCATGGGTCAATAAGTGTTTCAAACTCTGGAATGCTTCCTTACACTTATCGGTCCACACAAACTTCACATCCTTTCTCATTAGCTTGGTCATCGGTGTCGCTATCCGCAAAAAATCCTTAATTAATCTCCAATAATACCCAGCTAATCCAAGAAAACTCTTTATCTCAGTCACTGTCTTGGGTCTCTTCCAACTATTCACTGCTTCAATCTTAGTCGGATCTACTGACAACCCTTTCTCTGAGACTACATGACCAAGAAACATCACTTCCTTCTTCCAGGAATGACACTTCGAGAACTTCACCTTCAGCTGATGCTTCCTCTGCGTCTCAAGCACTACTCTAAGATGAACTTCATGCTCTCTTTCATCCTTAGAGTATATCAAGATATCATCTATAAAAACCAATATGAACCTATCAGAGTACTCTCGGAAAACTCGGTTCATCAAATCCACAAAGAAAGCCGGCGCATTAGTCAGTCCAAACGGCATAACTAATCATTCGTACGACCCATATTTGGTCCTAAACGCCGTCAAAGGTATACTATCCTCTGCTCTTTGAGCTGGATGAAACCTGTTGCCAAATCTAACTGAGAAAACACTTTGGCTCCACTCAACTGATCGAACAAATCATCAATCCTCGACAATGGATATCGATTCTTTATCATCCTCTCATTCAACTTACGATAATCGATACATAGCCTTAACGATCCGTCCGGCTTCTTAGCAAACACTACGGCTGCCTTGCAAGGCAAACTACTCGGTCTGATAAAACTCTTGCCTTCTAAATCCACCAACTGCACATTTAACTCCCTCATCTCTGTAGGGGTCATCCTGCTCGGTGACCTACTCACTAAATCTGCTCTTGGAACCAAATCTATCTGAAACTCAATAGCTCGCTTTGGTGGCAATCCTTCTATAGGCTCAAATACATCTGCGAATTCTCTAACCATGAAAACTCGACTCATCTCATCATCCCATTCCATAACACCCGACAAAGCATTCACCTGACTGTTAGAACCTTCTACGGTATAAACTATCAGATTACTACAATCATGGTTCCTAAGCGATATTTTCCTATCCTGGCAAAATATCCTAGCATCGTACTCACTTAACCAATCAATCCCAAGTATATTTCTGAACCTCACAAAATCAAACACATGCAAACTGCAAACAAAAGCATGACCTAACAAGTCAAACTCTAACCGGTCACACCTCAACCCTAGAGTTGCATACCCTCCTATTGGATTCGCAACCCGTAAGGAGGTAACTAAATATATGGGTTCTAGGTTAAGCTTATCTATCAAACATCTAGATATAAAAGAATCTGATGCACCAGTATCAAATAGATTGCTTACAGACATACTATGAATCTGAAGCATACCTCCCAAAACTGCCTTTCCCTTCTCCTGGGTTGTTGGCATCGAAGAAGCAGGCTACAATGCATACACCTTACCCTTTCCATCCTTAGCCGGCTCCTTGCATTGATTCTTGTAGTGGCCAATCTGGTGGTAGTTGAAGCACCTGACATTCTTCTTTCCAGCCACTTCCTTAGCCTTTCCAGCACGACACTCATTGGCAAAGTGCCCCTTCTTGTCACACTTGAAGCAAACAATCTAAGACTTCCCTTCCTTAGCTGCTCCACCCTTCTGTGCACCCTTCTTAGGAAAGAACTTCCTCTTCTGACCCTGCCCAACCTGGACTTCTTTAGCCTTACTCTTCTCTAGAGAACCAAGCATCTCCTCATGCCTTAAGGCCATCTTCACTACAAAATCAGAAGGATATCTAATATAAGGTAATGTAGCCCTGACTAACTCAGGCTACAACCATGGGATAAACTTCTCATTCCTCTTCATTACTGTATCTATTGAAGATTACCCATATCTGGCCAACTCCTCAAACCTCCTAGCATACTCCAGAACAGACCTCTCTCCCTGCTCTAATTCAACAAACTTTCTGATTAGAGCAGACCGTACCATTGCAGACATGAACCTCTCTTGGAACCTTCCCTTGAAATCTTCCCAGATCATAGTCTCCTCATCCACTGCCACAGTCACACTATTCCACCAGAACAAAGCTGCTCCCTAAAGCTGTCTGGATGCCAACCTCCTCTTCTGCTCATCATTGAGCCCCAAATCTGCAAAAATCCTTTCGCAGTGCAACAACCAATTTTCCACCTCAATGGCATCCTCTGTTCCAATAAATGGCTTCACTTCGAGCTTAGTGTAGTCTCCACTCAACCTAGCATATTCGTTGACAACTAGAATTTCCGGAACTCCTCCTCCCACTATTCCAGCAGCAACACCCGCTCGCACCATGTTCACGAAGAACCGATACATAGCTTCCATTCCAACTTGTGAGACTCTAGCACCCACATTCTCTGCTTGTGCCTAACCTTGACCTCTTCTCGCATTAGGCCTGGCATTCCCATTGGTGCCATCCCCTCCTAGGTTAACTCTTCCTCTTCTACCATCCATATCTGTATTCAAACCTCATGACATATAGAAAAAATAACTTAACAAAGGTAGGAGACTAGAGATAAAGCATATACTTATATGTAGCAAATACAAGTACCTTACTATAGCGTTATCCCATACCCCAATCTTACTCTAATTTCTTAGGATTATGTTTTAAAAACCATTTTTAGTTTAATTTTTTTGATAAACCTATGCTCTGATACCAAGTTGTAACATCCCGTATCTAGAGGCCAAAAGCTAAGGCTACAAATGCTGCAGTCATCCATAATATTAACTTCTGGTGACAAAATACGATAATGCTAATGGTATCCATAATATCAAAAGCACTTGAATATGAACAAAATCATAGATTTCCAAAAAATAACATTTTACCGATTACATTTCAAAACAAATTCATATCCAAGTTACATAATCCCATAATTGTTTCCCAGGTAAAGATCAATTATAATTACAATAATACGCCAAGAGCGACATATGACGATGCCCCATTGGTTGATCAGAGTCAATATAGTCATATCTGACTTAATATACACAGTGGGATTAAAACAAGATGAAACTATAACTCCTAATTAGCTATCCATCAGCCACCTGCTCATCTCCGGAAGCTTTATTCACCAAGATTTCTAAAACTTGAAAACCTTAACCCTCAGCATACTCAAATCAATTTTGAGCACTTGAGAGTTTAAGGGGAAATAAAAACTTTGAGTCAAACATAAAGCCTGGTGTGAATAATATCGTTACATCTCTATTTACTGATATTAAGTGAGACCATGCCGCTTAACGGAACAGATTTCCCCTCACTAATATCCTCTTTAAAACATATATTATGCAAATCCTTTCCTGCAACCAAACTGGTTAATCAAACTGATATAATAATGATAATAATAGCTAAGTCTGTTAAGCTATAATCAGGTAACTAGTGGACTATCTGTCCACAAGTAATAATTGGACCATCTATCTGAAAACTGGGTTGACTGCCTGCAAACTGAACTAACTATCCGCAAATTGGAATAACTGTCCGTAAACTGGACTAACTATCCGAATTAAAATGGACTATCTGTCCAAATCATTTTCTTAGGGTTAACTACCCTTCATCTTTTTCTTTGAAAACCTTTTCAAAATGATTTAACCTTTTAAATCAAACTTATACAAGGAAAATAGATCTTAGCTTTATTCTAAGCTATTTTTCCATGTTATATATACCTTACTCAAAATAATGTTGATGAATTTTAATAAGGATTGGCAATCCTTTCAAAACAAGTTAAAACCCTTTTTAAAATAAAAACACTTAGGCTATATTGCCTAGTTAATACATTCGAAACCTTTGTTTAAAACCTTTAAACAACCCCTTCGAAACCCTTGAAGGTAACCCCTTCGAAACCAAGTAAAACCCTTTACTTAACCTAGGCCGAAAGGCCAAATCTTTCCTTTCGAAACCATTCAAATCCTTCCTTTTGAAAGCATAAAAATCCTTCCCCTTGAAAGCTTTAAAATCCTAGACATCCTACTTTTAAAATCTTTAAATATTTCCTTTCGAAACATAGGAAAAAATTTTCCTTTCAATCCTTTCGAAACACCCAAAAAAACCATACCTTTCAACTCATTCGAAACCATTGAGGAACCACCCCTTCGAAACCATTCTTTAAAACCTTTCAAAAGCATTAAACCTAAACCTTTCGAAAGCACTTGGGTTTAATTTAAAATATGTGTAACCTTTCGAAACCATTCAAAATTTCACGTTGAAACCTTTGAAAAACGTCTCGGTCGAAACCATTTGGTTTATGCCTTCAAGTAGAGCAAAAAGACTAGAAACCCATTAAAGTCAAAAGCATCTGTTTCGAAACCATTTAAAACTATCTCTTTCGAAACCATTTGGGTTTTACAAAAAGCCCCTTCTCCTTCCTTAATTAGATAAAACATTTAAGTCCCATACCTTAAATAATTTTATATAACCATTAAAACACTTAGGAAAATTCTACAAAAATTCCAGAAAATCTCTTTTAATATATTTTCTAACTTATAAAAATTTCAGACCCAATCATTTTATTATTTAACCATAAATAACTTATAATCCAATTTAACATTTTCTTTACTAGAAAATTCATATAAATTCCACAAAAATTCAGAAAATTCTAAAAATTGGAACCCACCTCTAGAATAATATTTCTGGTCTGCATAAAAATTCGCAAGGCATTTGGATGTCATTTAATAGGGTTTTCATCTTGAAACATATCATAAATTCAATATGAACAACCATAATCCATCAACAAGTATATATAACCATTCCATCATTCAAAAACATGGCAAATCAATGCAAAATATTCGGAATTTATCTTAAAACCTAAAACAAATAAATATGAGATGTAAACATTATTCACCTTAGTTTTAGGGATTAAAGAGATTGAGATATAAATGGATTTGATTTTCTTAAGCTTCTTCCTAGCTTTTCTCTACCCTTTTCCTTTTTCTCTTGTTATTGGTGGCCAACCTTAGTTTAAAAAATTTTAAGAAATGAAATGAACGTGTAGAGATACACGGCCTAAGGGAATAGATATAGGAATGGCCTCTTTCCTATTTTACCTGTAACAACCGCATATTCTACGATTGAATATTTAAATATATTTTTTTAAATATAGAATCGTTAATCGGATTGAAGTCCGAAAAGCTACTTTTTGCAAACAGTCGAATTGAGACTCGAGACCACTTCCATTGAGTCCGAAATGGCGTTTGCGATCTGTTTGAGTATAAACTTTGGTATATTTGGAGTAAGTTGAAATTTACTACTTTTTCTAGTTGGGTTTGGGTTGGGTTCAGCCCACTAGCTAACTAAACTCACTTAACCCTCTAACTCAGCCCTCTCCTCTCCATTCTCTCATTCCCACTCTCCTAACTTAAGTAAAAACTGAAATGGAGGGAAGGAAGAGGAAATAGAAATTGCAAACCCTAGCTTCTTCTTGCATCTTGATTTCTTGCTCCAAAATCAAAGTGAAGCCATTGGTAAGCATCATCTCCTTCCTCTCCAACTCATTCTCTCTTTGATTTCAAAAAATTCCTAAACCTAATTTGGGAAGTGTTTCTCTTTTAAGCTTAGATTCAAGGTTCTTGTGTTGAGATTGAAGTGTGGTTGATCTTCCCTTGTCTTCAAGCTTCTCATTCATTGTTTTTGGGTTCAAAGGTGAGATTTTTATCTCACATCTTAAACTATATTTATCTTCGATTGTTAGGTATGAATTCCTAACACTTACTCTTGTGCAAATGCTTTTGGTTTGGATTGATTTGGTGAATATCCAATTTTTAGTGTTTTGAGTTCAATTCTTTGAAAATCCTAACTTTGATGTTTTGATCATGTTTTTGGTGATGAATCGAAGAGCCTATATGGCCGGGTAGTCGATGGGCGTAAACCCTTAGTGCCGTTGCTCGATCGATTGCATTTCGGAAGGGATTGGCTTTCATTTGATTGGCATGGGAGTGCTGGAAACAGGCTCCGGTCGACCGACCCCAGGGTCCGGTCGACCGACCTGCTACTCTAGCATTTCCCTGCCTCTGTTTTGGGGAGTGCAGGTTACAGGCTTCGGCCGACCGACCTCAGGGTCCGGTCGACCGACCTGCTACCCGAGCACTGCTGCCTCTGGTCCGGTCAACCGACCTCAGGGTCCGGTTGACCAACCTGCTCCTATTTGCCAATTTTTCCTATATTGCCTATTTGTTTGAATTTCCAACTTTAATCGATTCGTGTTGTTTCCCTTTTGTTGTTATCCTTTATTACCAACTTTGATGACTTCTTTTCTTCGGGATTTTTGGGAATATCCATTTTGATGGATTCGGTATCGATTTCTTTGTATTTTATTCACGTCTTCGAATGTGAATTTTTATGATTGATTGTTTCTTCAATCACTTCTATAATTTGTCACTTCAAAATATAAAGGTTTTCTATACTAGTATTAAATATCAAAACTTCTTCATCAAAACGATTTCAACTCTATTTTCAATATCAAAGCTCATTTCTTAAAACCGTTTTCCAATCTATTAGTATATACAAACCTTTACCTCATTCGTATGAGAAAATCTAATTAAACGGCTTAGCAAAACAAGTGGTATGAAACGCTTGCGTTTACTTCGTCGGTTAATTTATGGACTTGTTCGATTGAAACTCTTGTGACAATTTTCTAGTGGAGATCTGCAATCTGTTCGTAAATATTTGAGTTAAGCAAGTGGTTATGGGACATGAAGCTAAACTCTTATATTTAATAGCTTAGTGTAATCGACACTTCTTTATGATCGATGATGATCATTTTATGGTTTAGACTAGCAATGTGCGATGTCTCTTTGTCCATGTGAAGGACTGTATTTCTTTTTATTGAGCTTCGTCTCAATTTATGCATGTGGCGTATCTTTCTAGGTGCGTCGATGCTTGTTTACTTCGTGGAGCTTCGGCTCACCAGGAGGAGCTTCGGCTCAAAGTCCACAATGGGGGACTATACCCTGTCAGGAGGAGCTTCGGCTCACCAGGAGGAGCTTTGGCTCAAAGTCCGCAAATGGGGGACTATACCCTGTCAGGATGAGCTTCGGCTCAAAGTCCGCAATGGGGGACTATACCCAGTTAGGAGGAGCTTCGGCTCATCAGGAGGAGCTTCGGCTCAAAGTCCGCAAAGGGGGGCTATACCCAGTCAGGAGGAGCTCCGGCTCATTTTTATAGGATTGGCCATCCTCTTTTCTTGTGATTTCTAGATTTCTCGTTGTGATTTCTGGAATTTATGTTTCACCACCTTTTTCAGTTGGCATTGATATGTATGTCATTTATTGTGGCTTGGTGAATTATATAAAGAATATGATATTCTTTTTGATGCTATGAGATTCTTGAGATTTTGTATGACTTTCGTGATTTTCTAATGTATACTTATCATAGTATGACATCTTTTTGCTATCATATGTTTTATCATCATATCTCATATTCTATCTCATTTTATCTGATAATTATTGTTATCCCGCCTTTTGGCAAGGCCAGGACACCAAGGAGTTGGGTTCCAAATGTCGTTTGTCATGGATATCGATGGATTTTGACCAAGTCCGGATCAAGCCCCAATCGATGGGACATGATCGGGAAAAATAAAGCAAACCAACGCTCCAAGTTTCAGATCGATCCGAGTTCACATGCTCAAGTTATGATGGATGCAAGGCAAAGGGAAGAGCGCATTTTCATATCCATCAATAAGCAGTAGTTCGTATCAATAAGCAGCAGTTCGTATCGATGGATTTCGTATCCATCGGTGGTCCTCGTTTTCGCATCCATCGATCTCATGCCCATCTGAATGATTAAGTCCACACAGTGGTGAGCTTCGTATCCATCATCCAATGTCTACTTCGTATCCATCAGCCAGTGTTTGCCTCGTATCCATCATCCAATGTCTACTTCGTATCCATCAGCCAGTGTTTGCCTCGTATCCCTGGATGAAGTCCTACTCGAATCCATCAGGTCAACCAGCTTGGATAACGTGTCATATCTCGAAGGAAACGGGGCGAGATACATGGAGTCGAAGCAGTCAACACGGAGCGAATACCGGATCGAGGCGAAGCACGCGCGTTACGTCATCCCTCGATGCGAATGCACCGAGATATATGTAGTCGACGCGGTCGACTCGGAGTAAAGACCGGATCGAGGCGAAGTGTGCGTTCCATGTCTTCACAGGGGCGCGTGACACCATCGATTCGAAGCCCTCAGCTCAGAGAAATGGATTCGAACCAGACAGCCTAACGAAGAACATCGTCTCGTATCGATGATATCTCTCAATCCACTGATCCAAAAACCATGAAATTTTAAATGAAGGTTGCACACATACCAAGGAACATCTCCACCAATTTTGAGATCAATTGGAAGTAGTCTTGATCGATACGAAATGATTTCGTATCGATCACAGATTGGCTTGAAACTCTCTGGAAGTGGTCGAATAGGTCCCCTCACGTGTCAGGCCAAGTCTCCCGGAGTTTGAGCGAAATCCAAGCCTCCTACGCCTATAAATAGAGCCCCAGAATCAATGGAAAAAGGATCTTTTTTCTCTGAAGCGTCCAGACTCTGCCGGATTGAGATTTGCATCCTACTTTTGCTGTCAATTTCGAATTCTAAACTGTAATCCGGTGTTCATTGCTGTAAACGCTTGTAATTATTGAAAGAGAATCAATAAAATCATCAAAACTTCATAGTGGACGTAGGCTATACGCCGAACCACTCTAAACTGCTTGTCTGTGCACTTTACATTCCTGTTTGTTGGAGTTTTTGTTAGATAATCTCTGTTTTACATTTATAATCTTCATTTTATCTCTTCAAACAACTCCCGAAGAGTGTTGTGCCCATTTTTGGTACAAACACTTTGGTGCTTTCACTGAGAAAACCAGCTTTTTCTCCTGCTCGTTGGATCTGCCGTCGATACCGGATTGCACAAATCCAAGAGGAAGATCCAGATACCCAGTCCGGAATCCTTCCATTCTATTCAGATTTGCTCAAAATCTAGGAAAGGACTCCACCACCGAGAATGGTCAGCACAAGAACTGGCACTACCGCTGCAGAGCAAGAAGGCAGAGATAGGCAGAATCCCACACAGCCGCCTTCTTCCAATCAAGACAATGCCACTCATTCAGACTCAACGGGGCTAGTCACCCGACAGGAGTTTCAAGTATTGCTCCAGGAGCTGACCCAAAGTCGTCAGCAGTTGGCAGAACAGTTACGCGCCAATATCGAGCCGACCAACCAGCTTAATCGCCGGGGGCACAGAAGGTCCAGGAGAGATGATGTCTCCAGAGCATCTACCGAAAGCTCAGCTTCATCTGATTATCACCACCGAACTACCCGTCCTCGACTAGAGGGGAGTCGCGCTCAAGCTGCTGAATATCAGCCCGCCTTAACTGTTGGGCAACTGAGGGTAGGACCGTCGACCAGCTTCCAGACGGGTCCCTCAACGCGAGGAGGTACTGTCCCACAGTACACCACGGATAACCGCGCCACAACCGCGGCAGCAGAGACAAGGGTCGATACCCGAAATCAATCAGAACCGATCAATCAACAGCGAGGACATACTCCTGAACCTTATGTCCCAGAAGACGTTGAGCCAAGGAGGCGAGATACGGATCGTCGACAGCATCCGATCCCTACTCGCACCGTGGAACACGACCACGCCTTAGCTCATCACGCTCCGAATCTGCCCGTTTCGGATATATCAACCATGATACGTCAAATGATCCGCGAGAGTCAGGGGCTCACTAATGATGACTGGGGGATTTCCCGTAGTCATACCCCTTTCACAGACGAAGTGTTACATGCCGAACCCCCTAGGCGATTCAGAATGCTGACTCTCCCGATGTATGAAGGGAATAGTGACCCCAACCAGCATATTCTGAAGTATGAATGGTCGATGAGCACTGCAAGGGCCGACGATGCAGTGAAGTGTCGGAGTTTCCCCATCTCTCTGGGGGGAATCGCGACAATGTGGTTTACCCGCCTACCACCTAGATCAATTTCTTCGTTCGATCAATTGGCCAAGAGGTTTGTGGAACAATTCCGGATGCATGTTGCTAGGCCAAAAGACGTCAACACCTTGTCCAGCGTCACTCAAGCTCCTGGAGAAACACTCAGGCGTTACTTGGAGAGGTTCCACGCAGCATGCGTCGAGATCACCAATCCCAACGATAATTCGATCTTAATGGCTCTGACCAAGGGGATTGATCCTGATTCTGAATTCGGAAACTGGCTAGCTGGAAAACCGCCCGCATCGTTGGACCGTTTTTACTCCAAGGCCGCTCAATTCCTGCGGCAGGAGGATGCAAAACAGTCTAGGAAGCAGGACGATGTGAGGCCCAGCATTGAGGGAATACAGAGCAATGTGGCAGTTAAACAGTCCGGCGAGAGTTCCGGGAAAGTTCAACTGAATATACAAAACAAGCAAACCCAGCAGAGAGGAAACAATGGCCAGAATAAGAAGAGAGATGAGAACCGAGGTCCACGACGTAGAGCTCAGATGTTTGACAGTTATACACCGCTAAACACGTCATTGGAAAACGTATACTTACAGACTTGTAACACTGTACAGTATAAGAAGCCTGCTCCGAAGCCCTCATCGGAGAGACAGATTCAGACAGGGAAATTTTGTAGGTTCCATGAGAGCTATGGACACAATACCAATGAGTGTCGGCACTTACAGGACCTCATCGAGAAGCTGATTAGAGAGAGGAAGCTAGATCAGTTTGTATGGGCGCCGCAGCCTGGCGGAGCGGGCCCCTCGAATCAAAATCGTTCACAAAATCAGGAAAGAGAGGAGGAACCCGCTCGTGCGGGCGGGAGATTAGTTATCAACACAATAAGTGGTGGTCCCCATCCGGTAGACAGAAGCTGGGGGGAAATGGAGTCGTATGCCAGTTCTATCAGGCATGCGGACTTCGAGTGTTATAGTAATTGCGAGGATGGAACCCCGGCAAAGCAACAAAAGATATTGTCCGATGATATCGTGTTCAGGAGCCGAGACGCCGATAAAGTCGAAGCCCCTACAATCGACCCACTAGTCATATCTGCCCAGGTAGGTCCTGCTTGGGTGAAGAGGATCCTGGTTGACAGTGGGAGCTCTGTGAACATCTTGCTTAAACGGGCTTACGATCTAATGAAGATGGAGACAAAGGATTTGAAACCCTGTTTATCCAGAATCCATGGTTTCAACGGAAGTGCCACGATACCCATCGGAATAACTGAACTCCCAGTCGAGTTAGGCGTTGGAGAACGTCGGAGGGTCCGAATGTTACAATTTGTTGTGCTAGAAATCGATTCGCCATATAATGCGTTTCTGGGTAGACCAGCCTTAGCTGAGTTCAGGGCGGCGATCGCCCCATGGTGTCTGACTCTGAAATTTCCCACTGATCATGGGATTGGAGTTGTTCAAGGAGATCATGCCTCAGGAAGGGCCTGTTATGTTGCTGAGCTGCGCGGGGCGCAACGTAAAGAGAAGGGGAAGGGCGTAGTGGAATCTCTCTGCGTCCGTTCTATCGATAATTGACAATTGATGCCTGGGCCTCGGCCCGGGCACCACGACCAATTCCTGAAAGACCTGGACCCCAGGGACAACGAGGATAAAGACGAATCAACGGAGAGTCAAGTTTCTCCTGCCGAACTGACTGTGGACGTCCCAATCAGTGAGGGTGATGATTCAAAGATGCTGAAAGTTGGGTCCCAACTAAACAAGCAGACACAGCAGGAGTTGGTCGAATTTCTTCGGGCGAATCTCGACGTCTTCGCCTGGACACACTCTGACATGTGCGGGATCTCGCCGAGCATTGCAAGTCACTCCCTGAATATAGATCCGCGACATGTCCCAGTAAAGCAGAAAAGGCGCGGCATGGATCCAGAGAGATCTGCCGCCCTTAAGGAGGAAGTTGATAAACTACAATCGAATGGGTTCATTCGAGATGCCTTGTATCCAGAATGGGTGTCCAACCCTGTACTAGTTCGGAAACCAAACGGGAAGTGGAGAACCTATGTTGATTACTCTGACCTAAACAAGGCCTGTCCAAAAGATAGCTTCCCACTTCCGCGAATCGATCAGCTCGTAGATTCGACGGCCGGACATGAACTACTATACTTTATGGACGCTTATTCCGGCTACAATCAGATACCCATGCATTTACCTAATCAGGAACATACCAGCTTCATGACCGACCTGGGACTCTATTGTTACAAAGTCATGCCGTTTGGTCTAAAGAACGCTGGAGCAACATACCAACGCTTGGTCAACCGAATGTTCGCTGATCAGATTGGGAAGACCATGGAGGTTTACGTGGATGACATGCTGGTGAAGTCCCGATTCTCCACCGATCACGTCAGAGATTTGAATTCAATGTTCAGCATCCTCGGGAAGTACGGAATGAAGCTCAACCCGCTCAAATGTCACTTTGGCGTTGCATCCGGAAAATTCCTTGGGTTCATTGTCAACGCTCGAGGAATAGAGGCGAATCCTGAGAAGATCTGGGCTATTAGAAATTTGCAAACCCCTAGAACTATAAAACAAGTCCAGAGTCTTAACGGGAAGGTCGCAGCATTGAGCAGGTTCATTTCAAAGTCCACCGATAAATGCATTCCTTTCTTCGACCTGATCCGGAAGGGCAAACGAAACTTTGAATGGACCACGGAGTGTGAAGGCGCGTTCCGGTCATTAGTTCAGCATCTCTCCACACCTCCGATCTTGTCAAAACTGGTTGACCACGAGCAACTATATCTCTACCTGGCAGTATCAGAACATGCGATCAGTGCTGCTCTAGTCCGGGAAGAAGACAAAGTGCAAAACCCGGTCTACTATGTTAGTAAGCGACTGACAGGAGCTGAAAGAAATTATCCAAGGCTGGAGAAACTGGCTTATTGTTTGGTCATTGCCTCAAGGAAGCTCCGTCCTTACTTCCAAGCTCATCCGCTTACTGTGTACACCGACCAGCCGTTACGACAGGTCCTTACGCGGCCTGAGACGTCCGGTAGGTTACTCAAGTGGAACATTGAGCTAAGCCAATTTGATATTGCATACGCTCCGCGGAGGGCCATTCAAGGACAAGTCCTGGCTGATTTCATAGCCGAATTCACCGTTCCAGAAGACTTACCCGAGACTAGTGAATCCCCCGAATACATCTGGAAGCTGTATACTGATGGTGCGTCAAATGACCGGTGTTCGGGCGCTGGGGTTGTACTTGAGACTCCCGAGGGCCGATCCATATGTTATGCTCTTAAATTCGACTTTCGTGCAACTAATAATGAAGCCGAATATGAAGCCCTCCTAACCGGCCTAAAGCTTGCCAGAGATTTGAGAATTATCGCTGTAGAAATTTATTGCGATTCACAGTTAGTGGTATGCCAAGTGCGAGGAGAATACCAGGCAAGAGACCGAAGACTGGCCGCTTACTTGGCACGAGTTCAGGAAATACTAAACCAGTTTGATTATTATGCCATCTATTATGTGCCTCGGGAGCGCAATCAGAAAGCCGATTCACTGGCAAAGTTAGCCAGCACAGGTGAAGCGCAACAAATGGGACTTGTCCCCTTCGAAACTTTGGCCACTCCGAGCATCGATCGGATAGAAATGAACTCTGTATTTGAAACCGCTCCTAGTAGAGAATCTTGGATGACTCCGTATCGGAATTACATTGAGAATGGGGTGCTGCCTGAACCTAGAAATGAGAAGAGACAAATTCAGCGAAAAGCTTCGCGGTTCGTCATCCAAAACGGAGTCATGTACAGGAGAGGTTATTCCGTTCCTCTCCTCAGGTGTATCGCCCACGAGGAAATCAAACGAGTGTTACATGACGTGCACGAAGGAGAGTGCGGCGATCATACCGGAGGACAAGCTCTCGCTAAGAAGATACTCCGATATGGGTACTACTGGCCGACAGTGAACCGAGATGCGGCAAACTATGCCCGGAAGTGCGATAAATGCCAGATACATGCCCGAATTCCGAGAGCTCCGCCAACTGAGATAACCCAAATGGTCAGTCCCTGGCCATTCGCAATGTGGGGCATTGACATCATCGGCGCTTTACCTTTAGCAAAAGGCGGTGCGAAATATGCCATCGTCGCCGTTGATTACTTCACAAAGTGGGCTGAGGCCGAAGCCCTTGCAACCATTACGACAAAGAAAGTGATAAATTTCGTGGTTCGCAACATCATCTGCCGATTTGGACTCCCGCATACTATCATCACTGATAACGGAGCCCAATTCGAGAGTGCGGAATTCAAGAGTTTCTGTCAACGGTTTCATATCCGCAAAAAGTTCTCGGCTGTCGCACACCCCCAAGCGAATGGACAGGTTGAAGTTGTCAACAAAGTTATAAAATCGATCCTGAAGAAACGATTGGAGAAGGATGGGGGCAAGTGGGTCGATGAACTTCCTATGGCGTTATGGGCCTATCGAACGACCCACAAAACCGCGACCGGACACACTCCGTTTTCCCTATCTTATGGCTCAGAGGCCGTTATTCCGGTCGAGACAGAAGTGCTCTCTCATCGCGTGACTTATTATGATCCAAAAACAAACGCTATACTCCTAGCCGAGTCTTTGGATCTATTGGATGAAAAACGGGAAGAGGCTGATTTGAGAGCAGCCACACATCGAAGCCGGGTCGCCCGATTGTACAACACCAGAGTTCGACCTCGGACCTTTGAACTCGGCGACCTCGTGCTCAAGAGAATCTACCCAGTTCCTTCACACATGAAACCGAACTGGGGAGGGCCGTATGTAATTACACGAAAGCTCGGAGATGGTACATTCAAGCTGTCGACTGTTGACGGTCTCGATTTACCAAGGGCTTGGAACAGCGAAAGTCTCCGCCGCTACTACATATGACAGGCTTTATTTATTTCATTCTATTTAGCAATTTGTTTCTGCATTTCGAAATTTGAATTTTGTAATAAGGCAACTGACTTTGCCGCATTTTCTTATTTCAGCAATAAAATGCCACTTCTTCGAGCCAGAGCTGTGATTCATTATGTACGATATACAACGTCACGATGCACGAAGAGCTAAATCCCATCATGCAATGGGACTTATTCAAATGGAGAGTGGCTGTGATACGACCGGCCACTCACTAGGTGAAACCCGAGCTCGGGGACAGGCCATGACACCGATATTAATAGGGTTGACACACGACAATCCTACATTTAACTCCATATTCCCAGAGTGCGAAGTGGAGTATAAACATTCAACTCCGCATTCCCAGAGTGCGAAGCGGAGTATAAACATTCGACTCCGTCCTCCCAGAGCGCGAGACGGAGTATAAACATTCAACTCCGCATTCCCAGAGTGCAAAGCGGAGTATAAACATTCGACTCCGTCCTCCCAGAGCGCGAGATGGAGTATAAACATTCAACTCCGCATTCCCAGAGTGCGAAGCGGAGTATAAACATTCGACTCCGTCCTCCTAGAGCGCGAGACGGAGTATAAACATTCAACTCCGCATTCCCAGAGTGCGAAGCGGAGTATAAACATTCGACTCCGTCCTCCCAGAGCGCGAGACGGAGTATAAACATTTAACTCCATATTCCCAGAGTGCGAGGTGGAGTATAAACATTCGACTCCGTCCTCCCAGAGCGCGAGACGGAGTATAAACATTTAACTCCATATTCCCAGAGTGCGAGGTGGAGTATAAACATTCGACTCCGTCCTCCCAGAGCGCGAGACGAAGTATAAACATTTAACTCCATATTCCCAGAGTGCGAAGTGGAGTATAAACATTTAACTCCATATTCCCAGAGTGCGAAGTGGAGTATAAACATTCAGCTCCGCATTCCCAGAGTGCGAAGCGGAGTATAAACATTCAACTCCATATTCCCAGAGTGCGGAGTGGAGTATAAACATTCAACTCCGCATTCCCAGAGTGCGATGCGGAGTACAAACGTCAGTCAACTCCATGTTCCCAAAGTGCGAACAACCGCTTACGAGATGACGCATATCCCCGGAGTGTGGATGGAACGATTCATGAGAGAACAAGCGTAGTTCGACCACTCGGTCCTCGCTTGGTCCCATCATAAGCTGATCATCACAACTTGACCCCGGAACTGGGGGCAGAGGCAAATGTTAGTCATTACCCGAAACTATGCGATGCTCAGCTCCGATGCGATCCCCTGTCACAACTCAAGTCCGAGATTTCCATACTTAACAAGTAAAATGAGCTATTCTTGAAGCAATCAGATAATGCAAGTACACTGGACCAAAGTCCGAACACTGCAATATTCAAGCATAGAAAGGAACACAAGCTGAAGCTAGAAAACAAAATTTTATTCCAACTAACTCAAAAACAATGGTTCATACATGAGTTCTTTCCAAAATGTTCCTACTAGCAGGGGCCGAACCCGCATCTAAACACGGCCTACAAAAGGGAAAAGACAGAAAAAATAACAAAAGTCCCTAACTGCCTATGAAAAGAATGTCTAATCCTTCTTCTTCCTCAGCTTCTTCTTCCTCGAGGAGCTACTGGAGCCACCAGTACCCTTTCGCTTGGAGCCTTTCTCCCTAGGCAAGCTCCCTTCGGGTGAAGGCATAATGTCAACGTCCTCGTCTGAGCTGGACTCTATAGGGATGCTTCCCGCGGGAGGAGTGGGAGGAACAGACTCCGCAGCCGGAGGAGGGGCTGGCACATTAGTATCAGTAAGTGTGCCCCCAGGAGACACAGTCATAAGAGGAGTAGGGCACTGTGCTGCTGCTCCGCCATCTACTTCACCGCCGTGCGCCGCGGCCGCCATCTCGGCAGTAATCTCGGCCAACATCGCCGCTTCCCGCCGTGCCCTGGCCTCGCTAGGGGCCGTAGTAGTCTGAGACGAGGTGTCAGAAGTAGCCGTGAATCCACCCAAGCCGAATGGCAAGTCCGCAAAAGGATCACTTTGACGGCCAAGGAGCTCGTTTATCATCTGCTCGTCGAAAGAAAGTGAGCTCCCCTGCGTCACTCCAACTGGTGCCATTGCCGCGACGGAGGTCGCCTCAGAGATGATGGCTCCTGGCGCTTGACCTGATTCTTGGGTGGTAAGAGGCGCGGCTGGTGCGACTCCTGTCACTGATCAAAGGAAGAGACATGTCATTAGCAACATTTCAACACGGATTCTTCAATCCAAATATACTAGAAGTTAGTTCAAAGTACCTTCCTCGGTTTGGCTCGAGGTCGTCTGAACTACTTCAGAAGGATGTTCCTTAATAGGAGATAAATGCGGTTGATCTGGGTCATACGCCGGGATAGGCTGGGGGTAGATCATCAGAGTTGGCTCAGACTGAGATGACACGACTATCTCAGAACTCGTAACATGGTGTTCTACACCAGAGCTCTCTCCGACTTCCTGGATCTGGGCACCAAGCCTCACCTTGTCGTGGGAAATCATGGAGTCATGGAGAACCTTCTTTTCATCATCATTAAGGATGCGGTTCTCCAGCTCGAACTCATCAAGGGCTTCATCAGGGTGCCCAGATTTCTCCTCATCAGCCAGTAGGTTCCAGGCGTTATAGAGATGTGTGGGGTAATCGTCAAGCCATGTCAAGTCTCGGTGCCTTAGCACATTGGCGTTATAAGTGACGAGTAGCTCTTCCACCTCGGCCTCAATCCTGGCCTCCGCCTGCCGTACCTTCTCGTCAACCCCAGCCTCAGCTTCATGGGCTTGTTGTATAGCCGCTTCCTTCTCCTTTCGGAGTGTCACTGCCTGGTCACAGGCCTCCTGCGTAGAGACATTAGCTGCGTCTTTTTCCTTCGCCATCTCTGAAAACTTTGATTTCAGCGCATTAAGCTCCTTCAGAGCGACATCCCTCTCGGCGGTAATGGAAGTGTTCCTGTGACCCATGTCCTCGATGGCAGTATAGTGCTCTTGCTTCATCCTGGCCATGACAGCGTTCACTTCATCAACTTTCTTTAAAGCCTCCATTTCAGACTTACGAGAAGACTCAGCCTCCGAGTTGAGCGCTTTTATGATTTGGTCGTTGCGACCCAGCTCCTTCTCGAGCTTCTCAATGGTGACGCCCCGCTCGAATGCCACTTTAGACGCCTTCCTCGCGGCCCGTCCCCATTCCCTGTATTGGAAAAAGATGTCCGCAACATAATCATGGATAGTGGTTTCCACGGTTGGCGGAATTCTCTTCAAGTGCGGGGGGAAGACATAACCATCAAAACAGATGTCGGGAAATTCCTTCCTCATCTGTGCCAGTTTAAGCGCTCCTTCACTAGACGCCTCGGTCGGGACCGGTACAGTAGCCGTAGAGGTGGCTATTTCAGTCCTGCGTAGAGGATCGGACCTCAAAGCTTGAGAAGGCGGCCTAGGCCGTGAAGTCTCGGGAGGACAAGTAACCGCGGCCGTAGGAGGTGCAGAAGTCCTGGGGGGAGGAGAGCGAGATCGGGATCGGCGAACGTATCCCCTATCTCTGTCAGACTTCTCCTGGCCTGAATGTCCTGAGTCGTAATCCCTCTCCCCCTCTCTCCTGCGTGGCTCACGATAACGGCGCTTATTGCGCAAACTACCAAGCACAGAACCTTGCCCAGACATCGTACCTGAAAAGAAAACCACGAAGAATCAATAACCGTTTGCGATGTGTTGTTTACGGTTAGAAAAGTGTGTTGTGCCGTGAAGAGTGTGTGAATGTGTAACCCCCCGGACCAACCAGAAGTGTCAATCGCACTGGCAGGATCAGGCTCGCTAACATCGACGATATGTCGCGGTCCACCCGATCCAACGTCGTGTTGCTCCGGCTCGATGTCCGGGATTGGAGGGTCAGCAGGCCCTTCGAGTTGATCTTCAGCTTGCAGGGAGGATGCCTCCGTAATCTTAACTCCTGGCAAAGGACGGTGCAAAACCACAGACTTCCGCCTCCCAGACTTAGGCTGTTTCGAGGCCACTTCTTTGCCTTTCCTCTTTGCATCGGACTCCGGGGTTGCATTAGCAGGTCCGACCAACGGTTCCTCGTCAGTATGAGTTTTCTCGTAATCGGGTTCCTCGATTATCACAACCCTGGGCTTCATTTGCTTGACCTTTTTCCTGGAGACGGTCTTTAATGCACCATCGAGTCTTATGCTCTGCCTCCGGCCGATCAGCCCAAGGACTCTGAGATTCCGATCTGTCAATAACAGTTCAATATTCCTTTCTTCGCTAGGAATCTCTTGGAGGACCTGAACTATCTCTTTATAGTAGCCAACCTCAGGCCGCTGGATGATAGCTGAAAGAAAAAGAGAAGAAGACGTAAGTTTAATTTCACTCCGAAAATTGCCCTGTCGATTACTTGGGAAAAAAGACAATACTCACGTCTGAACAGCTATCTTCTGGCAAACCCCGGAGGACATCGGACATAGAACCACTCCGACTTAAAGTAGCTTAGCCTAGTCCACGACCCCGCGACAACTTGGCAGTTCCTTACAGACTCCAAGAACGTGTAAGATGGGCTATCAGTCCGACTCTTGAAATTAAACAAGTATCTTATGTCGGTCATACGGGGAGGACGATGGAGGTACTCCATGAATACAATGAACAAGCTGTTGAGTGAGGCATATCCGTTTGGGTGCAATTGAGACGGAGCGATGTCCAGATAATCCAACACTTCTCTTATATAATCATTGAACGGAGGAAGTGTGCCGGCTGCGCACGCATGCCGATTAAAAGCAGTATACCCCTCCGGGGGATTATGTGTCCTGTCATCCGGTCCGGGCAACAGTACCTCATCCAAAGATAAGCCATGCCTTAGGCATATTCTCCCTAGCATGTCTTCAAAAATATTGGACGGGACAGAATCAGGTACTGTTAATGAAGGACGCATCGGGCAACTCATCCGGGGCTGGACCAATAGCTTCGGTCTCGATGACCGGAATCTCAAGTCTGGGAAGGATAGGGTTCTGAGTGTCTTGCTGCTGCAAACTTGACGGTTCCATCACTAGCTAACTCACGAGAAACCATCATTAGATGACAAAAAGCCCGTGCATTCCCCGGTGTAAAGTGCATGAATGTGTTGTGTAGTGCAAGTGTTGTGCGTGACTTGAGCAAATTCTGCAGAGTTAAAGAAAACATGCAAGCGACTAAAATTCTGGAAGTCAGACGGGTGTGACCGTCATCGCTGACCGTCACGACCATGCTACTCAGGTGATAGCGATCGATTCAAGATTAAAGAATTTGTTGTGCTTTTCTGTTAAATGGCAGTTCCATCGACGAGCTTCGAGAGGTAGTCAAATATGCAATTTATTTATCAAGTCCAGATATGCAAGGATGAAGCTCATCGGAGTTATGCTGAAGAATGTCAAGATTTCGCATCCATAATGGGAAGTTCGACTTGATCAAAAAAGGCTCGTTCGAATCCATCATGATACCGGTTCGAATCAATACCCTTGAGCAGGCTTCGAATTGATCGTCAGGAGTCAAGTTCGAATCCATCAAAGATCAGAGTACTTCGCATCGATCCCTGGCTGTCTGGTTCGAATCGATCAGAAAAGGCCTTAGCTAAACATCGATCGCGAAGGCAAGGTTCGTATCGATCTGAAACTGAGATACATTTTTTAGTTTTTCATATTGATCGTTTCGTGTCGATACGATCCGCCATCACATCCATCGATGCGAACGAGATCTCCCCCATTGACTTATCCCAGGAATCGATGCGGGATTTAAGAAGAGATATCTCTGTCTTTGTCGATTCGAACACGGCCTCTAGATCGATTCGCTTATGCCTTCTCCACTCTTTCTTCTCCAATCTACCAGAGCGCCGCCATGGCCATCTGGACTTCGAACCAGATCTGGTTTTATCAACTGCCAGAGTGTTTGATTGACGAAGAAAGAGCGGATCGAAGGTAGTTTCGTCATTTAGATTCATGGTGGATTACCTAGTTTAAGATTGAGATTTCAAGATCTGGTGGATTGAGGCTGATAGAGTCGAAGGTACAGAGCTGTTATCTCTTTCTAGATTCGTGAATCGATACGAAAATGCGGAAGGCAACAGTAAAAGTAAAAGGTAAAAAAGTGAAATTGAGTCAAGTCCCCGGTATTTATATGAGGCCTGGAGGCGAACTGGGTCGATTCACCTCCCAGTCAACATGACCGGTCGCAGCCAGTCAAGCAGCACATCGATGCGAGCATTCGTATCGAGCCCACTAGCCTTTATCGGTTCGAAGCACACAGGGAGGCCATGTGAATACGATGGGTAGATGCACACGCTCTCCTCGCACCCATCAAGCTGTGCATTCATAGAGGCGAAATGTTCACCAGACACCATCGTTTCGAAACATCCAAATTATGAGCCATCGATTCGAAACAGAGCAGACCTGTTAATACGAGCGTCACTTTCGTATCCATCAGAATCTATCGATACGAACATCCATTTCGTATCCCCCAGGCATCACCAATTCGAATCAGGATTCATCGCGATTTGTGACCATCGATACGAATGATCATTTTCGTATCCATCAAGTCAACCCACATCGATACAAGAGAATGGCAAAAGGGTACGACTTCCAAAGTTATTCAAAGAAGACCTGCAGCTTTTCAAAGCACGTCATGTTTTCACAAGACGTACTTTGGGGGGCAAATGTTATCCCGCCTTTTGGCAAGGCCAGGACACCAAGGAGTTGGGTTCCAAATGTCGTTTGTCATGGATATCGATGGATTTTGACCAAGTCCGGATCAAGCCCCAATCGATGGGACATGATCGGGAAAAATAAAGCAAACCAACGCTCCAAGTTTCAGATCGATCCGAGTTCATATGCTCAAGTTATGATGGATGCAAGGCAAAGGGAAGAGCGCATTTTCGTATCCATCAATAAGCAGCAGTTCGTATCAATAAGCAGCAGTTCGTATCGATGGATTTCGTATCCATCGGTGGTCCTCGTTTTCGCATCCATCGATCTCATGCCCATCTGAATGATTAAGTCCACACAGTGGTGAGCTTCGTATCCATCATCCAATGTCTACTTCGTATCCATCAGCCAGTGTTTGCCTCGTATCCATCATCCAATGTCTACTTCGTATCCATCAGCCAGTGTTTGCCTCGTATCCCTGGATGAAGTCCTACTCGAATCCATCAGGTCAACCAGCTTGGATAACGTGTCATATCTCGAAGGAAACGGGGCGAGATACATGGAGTCGAAGCAGTCAACACGGAGCGAATACCGGATCGAGGCGAAGCGCGCGCGTTACGTCATCCCTCGATGCGAATGCGCCGAGATATATGGAGTCGACGCGGTCGACTCGGAGTAAAGACCGGATCGAGGCGAAGTGTGCGTTCCACATCTTCACAGGGGCGCGTGACACCATCGATTCGAAGCCCTCAGCTCAGAGAAATGGATTTGAACCAGACAGCCTAACGAAGAACATCGTCTCGTATCGATGATATCTCTCAATCCACTGATCCAAAAACCATGAAATTTTAACTGAAGGTTGCACACATACCAAGGAACATCTCCACCAATTTTGAGCTCAATTGGAAGTAGTCTTGATCGATACGAAATGATTTCGTATCGATCACAGATTGGCTTGAAACTCTCTGGAAGTGGTCGAATAGGTCCCCTCACGTGTCAGGCCAAGTCTCCCGGAGTTTGAGCGAAATCCAAGCCTCCTACGCCTATAAATAGAGCCCCAAAATCAACGGAAAAATGATCTTTTTTCTCTGAAGCGTCCAGACTCTGCCGGATTGAGATTTGCATCCTACTTTTGCTGTCAATTTCGAATTCTAAACTGTAATCCGGTGTTCATTGCTGTAAACGCTTGTAATTATTGAAAGAGAATCAATAAAATCATCAAAACTTCATAGTGGACGTAGGCTATACGCCGAACCACTCTAAACTGCTTGTCTGTGCACTTTACATTCCTGTTTGTTGGAGTTTTTGTTAGATAATCTCTGTTTTACATTTATAATCTTCATTTTATCTCTTCAAACAACTCCCGAAGAGTGTTGTGCCCATTTTTGGTACAAACAATTATAGCTAGACTGATCCGTTTATTATTTTCTTCTTAAATAATACTCGGGTCAGACTGAGATTTTACAGGTGCTTCCTCTTGACTTCCTATTTGGAACCATCATCTGAGTTTTGGCTAACTACTCTAGTTTAGTAGTTTTTGTTGTATACTTTTGAGATTAGATTCCTTGATGTATACATATTCTATTGTCTTGCACTTGTATCTATTCTTTTGTGTTATTGTGGATCTTATTTGACCACTACTCTGATGTACACTTTCATGTGTTATATTCATATCTATTTCCGCCTTTGTGATATGAATTGTCTGTGACTGATTTGTGTTATGTTTATTTCTATATTTGTTTCCGAAGTCCATATAGCCACTGTGTAGTAGCTTTGAGTTTGTATCGGTATGTCGGATTTTCTCTTGAGATGAAAAGTTATATTTTTATCTGGCATATCGGTACTCGCACAAAGCAATTATATAGATGGTCGCTCCTCAACAGCCTTATTCTCCGCGCTAGTTGACGGCATTACCCCGTAGTGTCCTTGACTAGCGTGGGTATAGAGGTGGGGCGTCACAGCTTGGTATCAGTGCCAAACTTCGGAACAATGTAGAATAATCTAGCAAGGATCATTGTCCTAAGTCTTTCTTAGGAATCGTGCCATAGGATTTGATTCGAGTCTTCGAACCGTTCTATCCTATTTTCTTTTATGATTCTTTTTTTTATCAATCAAGTTTGTTTGGTATTCATTTTGAGATTAACCTTTTTCTCTTTTCTTTCTTTCTTAAAGAAAAGAGATGGTTAGACCTGGCCGTCCCAGCGTCGGTCAATCTAGTGCTACTCCTCAGGAGGGAGTATTTATGTCTGCCCAGCAGCTTCTAGATCTTGTTAAGAATGCTCAAGCAATCGGACCCACTCCAGAGCCTACTCATCCTAGATCCGGTTTTGCACGCTTGTGTAGAGATTATACCGATTTGGATGGAAGGCCATTCCGGGGATCCGAGAGTGTTATCGAAATTCAAGCTTGGCTTAGATCATGCGACCGCATCTTTTCTTGCATGAATCTTGTTGATCTCCACCGAGTCCAAGTGGCCTCTAGCATGCTCCAAGAAAGAGCATTGGATTGGTATGAGCTTCTTATTTCTGAAATCGTTGAAGCGGATCTCACTTAGGAGCAATTCCGAGAAAGATTCAAATTGAAATTTGTGCCGGAGGCTGAAAAAGTAACTTTGGCCCGGCATTTTATCGACCTTGTTCAAGGTGAATCTTCTGTGACGGACTACGTCGCATCTTTCGAATCTCTTTCCAAATACGGGGTCTAATACATTAACACCCCGTTGAAGAAGAACCAGAGATTTGTCTATGGCTTGAATAAGAATTTTAAGAAGCCATTACTCCTGAAACTCGAGGTTTCTTTCGATCTGCTTATAGATATCGCTCTTCGACTTGAAGAGGCCGATAGAGAAAGCAATGTTGAGATTGTGGGTGTCAATAAGAAGAGGCATCCCTTTATTAAGTTCGAAAGTCCTAATCCAAACAAGAGGGTGAAGCAAGCGACTTCTATAGCAAAGACTCCCATCCCTAATCGTGGAGAGTGCTACAATTGTGGCTCTAAGGACCATCATATAAATAGGTGTCCAAGGCCTATTTCTTGCCGCTATTGCAAAAGTGCGGATCATTATATATCTTCGTGTCCCAAACGTCTCAGCAAGAAAGAAGGAAGGCTGCAGGTCCCTAGCAACTCTTCTCTTAGTCAAGGTATCCATTCTATCCTTGATGACATTTATTTTATGATCATCTTATTCGAGTTCTTTTTGATATGGGTTTCATCTCATTATTTTTTATATCAAAAGAACTTGTGATTCCTTTTCTTTACACATTTTTGGGCTTGTTGACTTCTTTGAGGATTGCGAATCCGGATTGGTGGATGCGCAACACTCAATTTGCTTTTTATTGATGTCGAAATTATTTTATGTAATTTTTCTTTCCGAGTCGATTTCTACTTAGGCTTCGGAATTGATTTTTGTAAGGATTGACTTAATTTTTATATAGCCATATCCTATGTCTCGAGTGGACTATTCATCTTCGACATTTTCAATCTATTAAGCATATTTCTATTTTTCCTTTGTGATTTCGATTCCAATTTGATGGCATCATTTTATTCTTTAAGCCCTCATGATGAGGAAAGCGTTATTTCTCTCATTTATGTAGTTTGAGAATTTTCCGGTATTTTTGAGTTTGTTTTAGGATTATCACCTAAGAAATCTTTTGTGTGGTGTTAAGGTCCTTTCAGCTCGACCTTGCCACCGGTTTTCATTTGCTACGAGTTGCGGGAGTTAGCATTCCATTTACCGCATTCCGCACTCGTTATGATTCTTATGAATGACTTGTTATGTCATTCAGTTTATCCAGTTTATTTCATCCATTTTTGTAAATCGAGTATTCTATGAATATTTCGATGAGACCATTCTTGTATTCATTGATTTTGGGTGAAAATAGCAATTTAAAATTTTGCAAATCTTTTTCATAAGATTTATTTATAAGTACAATTGGATTTTTGTTCTTTAAGCAAACAAAGAATATTCTTAAAAGTTTTTAAGAAACATGTTTATTATCTTGAAGATGATTTTGTGATTGTATTGCCCATTGAGTGCTTTAAGAATTTTGGTCGATGCGCTTGATCAACGTTATCGATAGGAATCTCCTAAACTCTTTGATGAGACAAACAGACACAGTAAATTGATTTGGAATAAGTAAATTTTTCTAAAAAGAATTATTACATAAAGATAATTGTAATTTTGAAAGTTTTAGCTTTTCGGGAAAGAAGATTATTTGAAAGAATTCTTTTCCGATACTTCGATTCTTGTGATTCCCGATGGGAACCAAGACTTTATCTTTTGTACCAATGCTAATCGTATTGGTTTGGATGTCGTTCTCTTGCAAAAGAGAACATGCTATCACTTGTGCTTCTAAGTCATTAAAGCCGATCGAGACTAGGTATGCCACTCATGATCTAGTGCTCGCGGTTATTGTTTTCCCTTTTAAAAATTTGGCATCATTATTTTTGGGTGAGAAATTTGTTCTCTACCCTGATCCTAAATCTTTGGAATATTTATTTTCTCGTAAGGAACTTAATATTGGATCGAGTTCCTTGCATCTTATGATCTTGATATTCTTTGTATATTCCCGGAAAGAGGAACCGTGTTGCCAATGCACTTTGTTGTAAACAACAAGTGGTTGATTCTTTGATGATGTCTGAATGGAATTATCTTTTTATCAAGTCCATCGGATGTTTTGATATACTTCGTTTTATTGAGCTTTATCTCATTTCTTTTATGGACTAGCGTCCGATGATTCTTTTATGGTGTTCGGTTCATTTGACGTACCGTTTGCACTACGTCGATGTTCTGAATTATTTGAGCTTTGGTTCATCTGGCGTACCGTTATTGTACTATGTCGTTGTTCCAAATTATTCGAGTTTCTCGTTTCTCTGGCGTACCGTTATTGTACTACACCGTTGCACCGGCTCAATTTTCTGCTATCCATGACGTTTTCCCACGTCTTCCAACTACGGAAATGCCTTAGGGATTCCAATTTTATTCTTGAGCCCGGAGTTATTGTGGAAATTGAAGTTTCGCCTATTTGACTTTTGAGCAACATTTTATTCGCATCATTGCTACGGAGGTTGAGCGCCTTCGAAATAAAGATGTTCTTCTTGTGAAAGTTCTATGGTTCTCAAATCCCAAGGATTGCTCTTGGGAAATCTAGAGAATTCATTGAGCGAACTCATCCGGGTTTACTCTTTCGTGCTCTTTATGGTGAACTTCTTATTTCAAATTTTCTTTTGTGTTGATATGCTTTTATGGTTGTTACTCTTTATTTTCTTCTTAAGTATTGCGAGGACGCAATTTCTTTAAGGAGGGGAGTCTGTAACAACCCGCATATTCTACGATTGAATATTTAAATATATTTTTTTAAATATAGAATCGTTAATCGGATTGAAGTCCGAAAAGCTACTTTTTGCAAATAGTTGAATTGAGACTCGAGACCACTTCCATTGAGTTCGAAATGGCGTTTGCGATCTGTTTGAGTATAAACTTTGATATATTTGGAGTAAGTTGAAATTTGCTACTTTTTCTAGTTGGGTTTGGGTTGGGTTCAGCCCACTAGCTAACTAAACTCACTTAACCCTCTAACTCAGCCCTCTCCTCTCCATTCTTTCATTCCCACTCTCCTAACTTAAGTAAAAACTGAAATGGAGGGAAGGAAGAGGAAATAGAAATTGCAAACCCTAGCTTCTTCTTGCATCTTGATTTCTTGCTCCAAAATCAAAGTGAAGCCATTGGTAAGCATCATCTCCTTCCTCTCCAGCTCATTCTCTCTTTGATTTCAGAAAATTCCTAAACCTAATTTGGGAAGTGTTTCTCTTTTAAGCTTAGATTCAAGCTTCTTGTGTTGAGATTGAAGTTTGGTTGATCTTCCCTTGTCTTCAAGCTTCTCATTCATTGTTTTTGGGTTCAAAGGTGAGATTTTTATCTCACATCTTAAACTATATTTATCTTTGATTGTTAGGTATGAATTCCTAACACTTACTCTTGTGCAAATGCTTTTGGTTTGGATTGATTTGGTGAATATCCAATTTTTAGTGTTTTGAGTTCAATTCTTTGAAAATCCTAACTTTGATGTTTTGATCATGTTTTTGGTGATGAATCGAAGAGCCTATATGGCCGGGTAGTCGATGGGCGTAAACCCTTAGTGTTGTTGCTCGACCGATTGCATTTCGGAAGGGATTGTCATTCATTTGATTGGCATGGGAGTGCTGGAAACAGGCTCCGGTCGACCGACCCCAGGGTCCGGTCGACCGACCTGCTACTCTAGCATTTCCCTGCCTCTGTTTTGGGGAGTGCAGGTTACAGGCTTCGGCCGACCGACCTCAGGGTCCGGTCGACCGACCTGCTACCCGAGCACTTCTGCCTCTGGTCCGGTCAACCGACCTCAGGGTCCGGTTGACCGACCTGCTCCTATTTGCCAATTTTTCCTATATTGCCTATTTGTTTGAATTTCCAACTTTAATCGATTTGTGTTGTTTCCCTTTTGTTGTTATCCTTTATTACCGACTTTGATGACTTCTTTTCTTCGGGATTTTTGGGAATATCCATTTTGATGGATTCGGTATCGATTTCTTTGGATTTTATTCACGTCTTCGAATGTGAATTTTTATGATTGATTGTTTCTACAATCACTTCTATAATTTGTCACTTCAAAATATAAAGGTTTTCTATACTAGTATTAAATATCAAAACTTCTTCACCAAAATGATTTCAACTCTATTTTCAATATCAAAGCTCGTTTCTTAAAACCGTTTTCCAATCTATTAGTATATACAAACCTTTACCTCATTCGTATGAGAAAATCTAATTAAACGGCTTAGCAAAACAAGTGGTATGAAACGCTTGCGTTTACTTCGTCGGTTAATTTATGGACTTTTTCGATTGAAACTCTTGTGACAATTTTCTAGTGGAGATCTGCAATCTGTTCGTAAATATTTGAGTTAAGCAAGTGGTTATGGGACATGAAGCTAAACTCTTATATTTAATAGCTTAGTGTAATCGACACTTCTTTATGATTGATGATGATCATTTTATGGTTTAGACTAGCAATGTGCGATGTCTCTTTGTCCATGTGAAGGACTGTATTTCTTTTTATTGAGCTTCGTCTCAATTTATGCATGTGGCGTATCTTTCTAGGTGCGTCGATGCTTGTTTACTTCGTGGAGCTTCGGCTCACCAGGAGGAGCTTCGGCTCAAAGTCCGCAATGGGGGACTATACCCTGTCAGGAGGAGCTTCGGCTCACCAGGAGGAGCTTCGGCTCAAAGTCCGCAATGGGGGACTATACCCTGTCAGGAGGAGCTTCGGCTCACCAGGAGTAGCTTCGGCTCAAAGTCCGCAATGGGGGACTATACCCTGTCAGGAGGAGCTTCGGCTCACCAGGAGGAGCTTCGGCTCAAAGTCCGCAATGGGGGACTATACCCAGTCAGGAGGAGCTCCGGCTCATTTTTATAGGATTGGCCATCCTCTTTTCTTGTGATTTCTGGATTTCTCGTTGTGATTTCTGGAATTTATGTTTCACAACCTTTTTCAGTTGGCATTGATATGTATGTCATTTATTGTGGCTTGGTGAATTAAATAAAGAATATGATATTCTTTTTGATGCTATGAGATTCTTGAGATTTTGTATGACTTTCGTGATTTTCTAATGTATACTTATCATAGTATGACATCTTTTTGTTATCATATGTTTTATTATCATATCTCATATTCTATCTCATTTTATCTGATAATTATAGCTAGACTGATCCGTTTATTATTTTCTTCTTAAATAATACTCGGGTCAGACTGAGATTTTACAAGTGCTTCCTCTTGACTTCCTATCTGGAACCATCATATGAGTTTTGGCTAACTACTCTAGTTTAGTAGTTTTTG
The DNA here is from genome assembly GCA_030737815.1 of Allium fistulosum. Lineage (NCBI taxonomy): Eukaryota > Viridiplantae > Streptophyta > Magnoliopsida > Asparagales > Amaryllidaceae > Allium > Allium fistulosum. The sequence goes on from CM060908.1 coordinate 1,022,140,083, forward strand.
TTGTATACTTTTGAGATTAGACTCCTTGATGTATACATATTCTATTGTCTTGCACTTGTATCTATTCTTTTGTGTTATTGTGGATCTTATTTGACCACTACTTTGATGTACACTTTCATGTGTTATATTCATATCTATTTCCGCCTTTGTGATATGAATTGTCTGTGACTGATTTGTGTTATGTTTATTTCTATATTTGTTTCCGAAGTCCATATAGCCACTGTGTAGTAGCTTTGATTTTGTATCGGTATGTCGGATTTCCTCTTGAGATGAAAAGTTATATTTTTATCTGGCATATCGGTACACGCACAAAGCAATTATACAGATGGTCGCTCCTCAACAGCCTTATTCTCCGCGCTAGTTGACGGCATTACCCCGTAGTGTCCTTGACTAGCGTGGGTATAGAGGTGGGGCGTCACATTACCCCTCTCCTATTTCATGTTAAACTTCTTCTTTTAATTCATTGTTTAAATAGCATGGCTACCCCTTAATTAAATCAAATATCAATCCCCTAATCAACGCATTATTTAATTTAACTAATTAAATATCCTGAATAATGTTACCAAAAATCTGGGGTGTTGCACGATAATTCAATTCCAAACTCCTTAATCGTACTTTTGAAGTGGCAGACGTTGTCCTTAAACGGGTCTACCCTGTACCAGGAACATTCGAACCAAACTGGGAAGGGCCCTATGTGATCGGCCAGAAGCTACGGGATGGCACATTCAAGTTAACAACCATTGATGGAAACCAAATTCCCCAAGCTTGGAACAACGAATCGCTAAGTCGTTACTTCATCTAAGACTCTTATGTATTTCCTATTTCCTGCAAATAAGCCATTCTAGAATACCGAAGGCATTGTAAATAGATAGAACTTGCCCAACTTTTATTAATAAAGTTGCTTTGCTTTCTGAACCAATAAAACCGTGTTCACGAAAGTATCCTGCTGAGTCGACATGGTCAAATCGACTCAAAACCATCCAATCACTACTTGAGATAGTGGAACCACGCCCAAGTATGCCCCATCTACCCACCGAGTCGACGGAAACAAATCGACTCAAACCATTGGATCGACAGAACTCGATCCTTGCCTTCTAAGAACTTTATTACTCTGGCATCATTAGGAAGGCTCAAATCAAAGCCGTGCATTTCATAAGCCACGCACCGCTTCCTAGGTTGTGGAATCACAACCAAGCAAATATAATTACTTAAGCTACACATTCCCATAAGCCATGCATCACTTCTTAAGCCATGGAAACACGCTATCAAAACACGAACTCTTCACGTTACCTGAAGATCGGTAACGTTGAGAAATCCCAAACTGCTCCGGATTGACGGGTCATATCGATTCGATAAGCCATGCAATTCATAACCCACGCATTCTCAAAAGCCATGCATTTCGTAAGCTGCACACTCTTAAAAGCTACGCATTTCATAAGCCGCGCACTCTTAAAAGTCGTGCATTTCGTAAGCCGCGCTCACTCTTAAAAAATGCGCATTCCACGCAAGCACTACTTGATGTTGCTCCGGCACCATCAGCAAACCATTAAGATCTTGTAAGTACAGGTTTTGTCCCGACAACACTGAGAAACTCATCTATTGTAGGATTAACAAGATACCACTCCCACTATCAAAAGTAATTGATATGAATTCAACAGTATTGCACAACTAGAAATCGGCAAAGAATTATAATCATTGACCGATAGAATCTCTAAAATCGAGACGCTCGATTCATAAGTTCCCGAAGAGAGGAACCACAAAGTAGATTCAGTTACAGACATCCGAGGAATCGCTCCGATCAACCGATCATTTGTCAAGTATTCGGAGAAAACAACCCTGTAAAGTAAAGGGCATACAAATACCAACATTTTGTTGAAAGGAAAACTACTCCACGGGCCCGTTTCTCTAAAAAAATAATTTTGGCAATCACAACGGATCTAGTTATAAAGTTAAAAAATGCATACATAATGCGTGAAATCATGGAAATAAAGGCATTATATACCACTAAACATGGCACAACAGTGAAGTATAGAAATTGCAGAACAAGCAATCGTGCCATGTGCAAACATAAGTAGTATATAAACAAGCTAAGTACATGATAAATAAGGAAGAGTATAGAAGAGATGACAGTTAAAACATTAATCTTTTCATTCCTTATAGCATTTTCTGTACAAAGTCAAAATGTGGGGGCTGTATCCACACAATAACGACCAACAAAAGGAAAAGTACAGATGCTATAATAAAATAATAAGTGAAGACTCTGCACTTGTACAAAATACTTGTCAAATAAATCAGAATGCTCCTGTATCCGGCTCCACTGTCACTCGAGCCTATCGGTGTTTCTTTCCACCACTTCCCTTCCCGCCTTTGTTCGAAAGTTTCTTCTTCTTCTAAGAACCCCTGCCAAGAGTCGTGTCGCTGCTAGAAATATCAATTATCAACTCCGTGCACAGGTCTCCTCCTTATTCTTCGACCCCCTCGGAAGACTCCTCCTTGGTCTTGTGCTTTCGGGACTTGCGGGAGTTCCTTGAAGACTTTCTTTCGTCAATCTTTTCCCTCTTAGCTGCCACAATTTGATGTTTCATCTTACTTAGCTGGCCAGCTTGGTCTGCCTGCTCTCAAGTGTCAGCTGCGGTTAAATCGCCCTCTAGAGATATGGAAGTATTGTCTAGCCCATGCAACGCAGCAATCTTATCAGTTTTCGGCCCTGGTTGTGAGCCAAACACGGGCGTGGTGATCAAAGAAACTATAGAAACAAGCGTTGAAGCGGTCGAAGTAGCAGTAGGCCCCTGGACCGAAGAAATTGGTAGTTCGATAGACAAGGAAGACAAACCTATAAGATCAAAAATGAAAGCATTCAATTCGTCTTGTTCATGCGGCCTGAGCTGAAAGTTCTCAAACTAGGGAGAAATAAGAAGGTTACCTGCATCGGAAGTGTGATCGAGAATTTTGACATCATACTTGTTCGGACGGCTAAATGTCTATTGAGTTAGAAAATAGCCGAACGAATTTTGAAATAAAAATAACCGCAAGTGCACGGCGTACTATTGAAGTACGCGACGAGTACGGGTTGATCCACAAGGAATTGTTGATTTTAAAATTTTATTCAATCAAATTAAACCAAAGTCGAGAGATTGTCAAGCTAAAAAAATGAGAAAACTAACAACTACAAATGTGAATGAAAACTATGAGAATAAATTGACAGTTTAGAGATAATTCCACTCTCTAGATCACATAAATCAACAAAATGAAGTTATGATCTCTCTTTTCTTGTCATTAGTGTAATTAGTTGATGTGCTTATCATAAGTTTGGTATATTTGTGATATTAATTAGCACAATATAAACCATCAAACTATAACACAACCACTATTACACAACACTCATGAAATATGACAACAAAGTTGAATGCAAAATCTATTTTAAGCATGTCCTATTAACTATTGTTTAGAAATATAGGCCATCAAATTTTAATTTCAACAATCACTTCATTACCATCATCATATGTAGATGAAGAGGTAATCATTGTTTGTGATTGTTTAAGCATAGCCTATTTGGTGTCAACAATATAGGCTATCAAATTCACATCAAAAACAACAAGTTAAACCACTTCATTTTAAGCACAAAAAGATAGCATAAACATCAAAATGTTGAAGCTACATGATTAGAGGCTTCATTACCCCTAAATTGAAGGGGTTAAGCTCTCATTTTTGTTATCATATGAACAAATGTAGCTAGCAACATGAAAGCAAAAAGAAATGAAAATGAAAGCTAATGGAAAAGAGAAGCTAATTAACAAGAATTAAAACTAATCTACTTTGCTTGAATGTAAACTACACTACTAACATAAGAAGAGAAGAAGCATGTAAATAAAAGAGAATTAACATTGCATAAAAGAAAGAAAAATTACATGAAATAAAATAGCTAAGTAGCCATGGGAAAAGAAGAGAGAAAAGCTTTGATTTATTTCCTAAGCTAAAAACTAAGTAAGTGAGACTAAGGGAGAGGGTTACATGAAACATAAGGGCTATTTAAACAAGTTAGAAACCCTAATGCATATTTTTGGGGAATGCCCAAAATGCCCTTGTAGGAAGTGTGGTGGCCAAGTTATCATTAGCTTTAATAATCCCTCACTTAAATGTACATGAAGCCATTAATTCCATAAGCATGTGCATTAGCCTCTAATTTGTACATTAAGGTAGGTGGGTAGGTGGGGTCCTCCATTATCATGCCTTTGAATTATTTCCATCTTCATTTCTTTATCTTCACTCTTGTGCATGCATATATTATCATGAAGCCACTTGTAAAATTCACCAAATTTCCTACAAAACAACATAGAAAATTCCAAGTAAATTTTCACAATTTAATAAATGCATAAAAATGACCATTTACCCTTATATGAAGATGAATATGTGAAAATTTGAAAATAATTTGAATTTTGGTTTAAACAAGTTAAAATACCCGATATGATCGTTTATTTAATTTAAATAGATTAAATATGGTGGTAAAAATATGCACATTTACGTGCACATCAATACTTCTCACTGTCTCCTTCTTTGGATGGTTGCACTATCTTTGGTGAAGTTCTAGGGTCACCTAAGGCTTTCGAAATAGGTACTGAAGGGGCGGACAACAAAGCAGTACTGGCTGAACCCGGAATAGTCCCTGATGGATCACGAGGCTACTTTGATGATTCGCCAGGACCAAAAATGAAAGGCTCTGATAGTGCTTTAGCAGTTGCAGTTGTAGTAGCATCAACGGCCTCCTACTCTCTCCCAATTCGAATGATCTCTCGACCCTCTATCAAAGCCTTCTTCGACCCTTCATTGAGATAGGCGTCCTCCAGCTCTTGCTCGGTGTATACATCCCTGTTTCCTCAGAAATGGGCCAGAACTTCTTACCAAACCATAGAAAGGGTACATGGGAATTTGGGTCCCAGATAGCTGAGGCTGCCCTGATGCAGCAGAGAGTTAACATAAAAATTCAAGATGGTGTCATCCATCTTCTCCATCTTCCTTTCAAAGGTATCTTACAGCTCTAAGTAGTCCGCCGTCACAGTGGCCTTATCAACTTTCACTTAGGTCTTTTCAACGTTAAGCTGTGCAACTCTTTCCTGAAGTGAAGCAATCATTTGAGCCTGGTCAGAAATGGTCTTTTCATAGGATTCTGCCATTCCCACATAATCAGCAATTGTCTTTTTATGAGCTTCGACGACTTCGTCATGACTAGCAATAGTTTTCTTTTGAGCTTCGATAATCTCATCTCGAATTTCAAGCTCCTTTTCAGCTTAACTTCATCGGCGTGGGCCTTATTGATTTCGTCTCTGAACATGATATCGATTTTTGGTGGGCCTCTTTAAAATCCTTCAGCAAGCTAGCATTGCTCTTACTCTCCCGAATTGCAGCATCCCTCCCCTTTGTCAGTTGCTCAATTCTAACGTCACATTCCGTTAACATCCTCTCGTAATCATCCTTTTTTGACTCGAAGGAAAGGATCTCTTGGTGGTTGTTATGGTTTGTGTCTGCCAGTTGCATACATAAATTCTCACATCCTTTAGCTTGATCTAAATCGCTTTGAATCGCCTGGAGATGGGGCATATAAGAATCTTTACGGATTGGGTGTAGGTTACGATCAAACTTAACTCCCTTTAGAAACCATTCGAGGAGCGCGGCTTCAAGCTTAGGAGGACCAGACGGGAGAATATAAGCTGGCCTCCTGCGGGGGTGTGAAGAACCAGAAGCAGGCACTACGTAAGTTGACAGAGTCTAGATTGATGGGGAGACTTGAACTGTAGAAGTCGGAGCTTCAATTCCAACAAAGACTAGAGCCAAGGCAAATGCTTGGTGCTCAAAAGGATGAGAACTATGGTCTACCTTCGATTTCTTGGATGGTTCTTCCCGATCTTTGGGAGTTTTCCTCTTTGCATAATCACTCCTATAATCTCTGGCTCGGCCTCCATCATCTCGACGACGAACTTCGGCTTCCGAATCTTTCCTCCTTCTCCACTCTTCCTCAGTTTCTAAGGGCTGATGGCGGATTGAAGTCCATCTTGACCCACGTTGTGCATCTGTAAATTGTTCAAGGTCCTCATAAAGTCCATGACCTCTCATAGTACCCGATATAAAAAATAAATGAAGAACTTTAGTGATAGAAAATAAACTCAAATAATGCATATGTAAGTGTATGTGACCCTAGTGAAATGTGTAACATGTCGTAAGCAGCCTAAAAGGACTTCACAAACCGGATCGAGATGCCACTATAGTGGGAATTAGGCTAACTCTAGACACGGCATGATTGGGGTGAGAAGACAATCCCTCGAACTCGAATTCTTCTCCCATGAGTTCATCGATGTTTACATAAACATTGCCCAAGTCCTCAAAGTTGATATCGGTTTCCTTAGATGGAGAACCGTGAAGTCGTTCGGCTGTAGGGGGAGCATCTTTAGTAATAATCTCTTGGGAGGCGAATCCGGTAGTATAGTATTCATTCTCGGAGTTTCGTCATAGGATTAGAAGTCTCCTTCATTGTAACTTGCATCAAATTCCTTATTGTTAAAGGAGAAATCATAGATACTACTGCGCTCAATTTCATCCTCCTCCTTTTCCGTGATCACCGCAGCCTTGCCCTCACACTGCTTAAACTCCTCTTCCCCCTCCTTCGGGATCGGGGGCATCCTAATCGGGCACCAGGCTCCGGTCGTAACACCTTTCCCTTCATGAATTACTTCAGTTGATCCACCAGATGGACTTTCTCCTCTTGGTAGATCGCCCTCTTCTGAGTCGTGCGATGAAGAAGCAGAGCGTATTTGAATCCTAGAACTGGAAGGAGATAGAACTTCAACAGCAATGACAGAGCTCCTAGGATGCAACAACCCACACCGAAGAAATTTATCATCCATTAGCAAAGACTTAACCGATCTCTCTAGCATCTATGGCCTGCGGAGTATGGAAGATAGGATCAAGTGATGGATCTTTGTTTGGCCTCGAAATAACTGCAAGGAGTATTCAGTCTATTAAAAATTCCAAACCATCGTATTAAATCATAATAAGTGAAAGAGAAGAGTTATTCCCATCGTCCAAAGGCGATTAAATCCCTTGGGACACCTAAAGAAAAAATATTGGATCTTGAACTGGGACAAATTACTTTGAAGCTGCAGCACAATTTTGCAATTTCTTTGGGCCTCGATGATCACAAGAAATGGACATTCATCTCTCTTCTTAAATGAAAGGAAGCATCTCAGCTTATTAAAGCTTGGGGCATGATTGAATGTCTATATAAACAAAACATGAAGGGAAGTCAAAATTGTGTATCCATCATGGTGAATCTGAAATGTGGCAATTCCCAAATTCAGAAGAGTCTCCCTCAAGAAAGGATTGAAGGAAGGCATTACTCCATTCAAGCACATGTACCGATGGCAGGCGGTGTACCGTAAAGGTGGCGTGTTTGCAAACTCGTTTTACAATGTAAGGCGTACGACATCGTCCGGAATGCCATGATGTAAACAAATGATGTGTAGGACTTTAGCAGAAATTACGGCGGAAGCTCTCTCTGAAGGGTTGAATAAAACTCTAAAGTTTGGAGGATTTCGATCTACAACCAGACCAACTAGAATCAATTGACCACTGGTGGTGCCAAAGAAGTAGGCGCTGCTGAAACCGTTTGTGAAGGCATAACTGATGTCGATTCGGCTTCCGAGAGTGTCAGACTTCCTCCACTGGATTTAAGAGGGATGACAGGTGCTTCATTCTATATAACAGAACTTGTACGTAACGCAGTCAGGTAATACTATTTATAACTAAAAGTCCCTCTACACTAAACGCATGAATTCCAAAAAAATATCGATTTATGCCGACTTATCAGATTTCAAGCGTTGACTAGGGCAAGTGCAGTGTGTTGTCTACGTGGGATGGGCTCGGTGTCCTAAACACTACAAACACTCTATCCTATGTAGATAGTTCACTCGCAGCGAAGAAAGGAAAAAGCTTTTCATATCATTCATTAAAGTTATTTCTCCTACACTTACCGTTACCGATCAACGATCGATATCAGATCCGCTATCTGAAGCAATACAGAAAGCTCTTCCTATTCCAGGTACACCGACTGTGCACTGATATAACCAAAATAAAGTAAGCAATTATAGATCAATGGGTCCGAATATAGTAGAGAATTCTCGGCATAAGTCGATTTCAGTTCTTTGGAAAGTGATAACAGCATGAGCTGCATACGAGATGCTACCCTAAGCTATTATCACCTCCCAGAAAAACCAAAATCAATCCACAGGACGCTATGCCGGATTAACGGTGTAACTTGGTGCAAGTTAATTCTGACTCTGTGGATGAAGCTGTGCAGTTAATGCCCCGCTATTACCCCGTTATAACCCTACTATATCTCATAGCAGATTTCTAATGCTACGATTTTTCCATATAGCCCCAAATATAGCCTTTCCGCTTTAAGCCCCGCTATTTCCGCTATATCCCGTTATCCCCGCTATATTCCGCTATTTCCTCTATATCTTCTTTAAAAGAAATGAATTAAAAAATGACATTTATACAATATAAAAATTATGAAATTAATTTATTTAATTGAATTTTTAATATATTTTCAGAAATGAAAATACTCTAATATTCTACTAAATTCAATTATGTTATATAATAGTTTTATGTTTATTTATAGTGTCTTTGCACATGTTTTTATTTAAAATTATTTATATATAAATTATAATTCAATTGAATGTTAATTTTTCATTTAATTACCATTTATATATTTGTAAAAACATTAAGTACGAGTTTTATATGCTATTTTAGAGTCATCCGCTATATCCCGCTATATCTTCACCGTATCCCCACTATGACTTTTTGCACCTCCGTCGCATTGAATCTACCGAGCGCTTTAACTACACAGGGATGAAGAAAACAATACATGTCAAGCACCGAGGCAAAACCCAGGCCTTGTTCCATGAAGAATTCAACACTCGTTTTACTATCTTCTTCCACAAAGTCGCAATCAACTCGAATTCTCCATTACATCCGCCGCCAACACAACTTCATCACCAGATCGCTAAACAAATGCCAAAATCCACATCACCAACCTCAAGTCAGAAGGCGAATACAGTCAATCTCAAGTTGTTGGCGATCCAAGGTGGGCAACGTCGATGGCGATCTAGATAGGTGATGTTTCAGGCACTAAGGGCTGGCTCGAGATGACGGCGAAGTCATGTGGGGTCGGTGGCAAGAAGCTTCGGCGGTGGAGATCGACGACGGCGATGGTGGGAGCAAGTTTAGGGTTTGGAGGCGTTTGGAATGGGTCGCAAGGAAAATGGCTAGGTTCCTAAATGAAAACATGGAATGATGGAAGGTCGGCTCAAACAAAGTTTAGTAGGAGATTGCATGAAAAAAAATTCTGCTAAATCCTTGGATCGCTAGCGATTCATGGACTATGGATCGGTAGCGATCCATCAAGTTGCAGTCAATTTTCTCCAAACTTACCAAGTACGATCTAAGTGTTATTTGTAAGCATTTGGAAAGTTATGGGATTAAAATTGATTTATCATTATGAGCAATGACGATTCACATCAGAACTCAGCATATGGTTGAAAAGCCAAAGCCACATTCACATGATAGCCTCAACACGATTAATTAAACTTCACGAAATGGGAACTCAAAAGCAGTTACTTCTAGAGAACACCTTGTTTCCAACGAAGGCATACTCTGGGGGGTAAATGTTAATAGAGTTTTTATCCTAACGGAATTCAACGGGAACTAGAACATCCATGTCAAGTCAAAACAACTCAAGAATCAACCAAAAGGACCAGAAGAAGGAACTAGGAAGGACCCAAAAGGGAAGAAGCAAAAATAGGCAAAGGGGATGGATCGCTAGCGATCCACGAGGATTGCTCATGAATCCTCCAAACATCTTGCATCATGAAGCAATATCTTTTCTAAGGATGTCTGCCAAGTTTCATGGTATTCCAAGTAAACTAGTTCGAGAAGTAAGCATTTATCTTATCTAGTCATAGTTCAATGCAACCTGTATATGAATCACCATCAAAACAAGGCAACTAGTTACCAAATTTCATAGAGAGCATCTACATGAGGCAAGGAATGCAACCCAAAGGAAACGATCCAAAAAATCCCCCAAGTACATGGATAACTAGCGATCCTTGCCCTATGGGTCGCTAGTGATCCATCACATTAAGCTGGATTGCGATGAAATTTTTGGAGCATCTGCATATCATTGAGTGTAAGCTTCTGGCAAAGCGGCCTAGCCCAATAGCTCTCCAACCCCTATAAATACGCATCTAACTGCAACGTAAATAGTATCTTTTTCTAGATTGGCTGCTAAAACTCAACAGAAACTATTCTTCACTCTTCTCCACCCACACAATAGTCACCTAGGGGTTCGTTGTGATTCTCTAGTGAACTCTTGCACTTGTGACTTGATCTAACTTAGGAGATTCAATCATATTGTAATCTAGTTCCACTATAACAGCAGTCAGTTAATACAAAATTATAAAGTGAACGTAGGCTTTATTAACAACCGAACCACTACAAAAATCTTCTTGTTCCTTTACTTTTTCTGCGATCGACTATTGCTTTTTCTATTTTATTTTCCTTGATAAAAAAGACTGGTGCTTTCACACTCAATCCAGTGTGTTGATCCAGCCTGTTATAATATCCAGAGCTAAGAGTAGTACTTATGTAACAAACTGTATTTTTCGATAGTTTAAAAATATGTAATAAGTTAAATAATTTTGACCAAAGGCCAAAATCATCATTTTACAAACTTATGGATTTGAAATTTTAACTAGAGCCATTGCAACCATCTCATTTTTCCAATGCATGCCATATATTCATTTGCTCAAATCGAAGTCCGAGTGTGAGAGATATTGTGATTTTAACGTTTCGAGAATTTGAATTTGAAATTTGCTGACTCAACTTAAATTGAACGGACACCCTATATTCTTTATAAATATCTGGTTAGTTACCCCCTTTAAGAATTTGAATTTACTTTTATGGATGTGAGAGATATCATGAAAAATATCTTGATCACGTGTTTAAACTTAAAGAATCTTTTTATGGACTAAAACATGCATAGTGTTTTTGGTATGAGAGATTAAAGAGATATCTATTAATTTTAGGGTTTATAATTGGTAAAGTTGGCTCTACATTATTTATCAAACATGATAAAAATTATTTTTAAATAGTCTAAATGTAAGTAGATTGTATAACTTTTGGTTCAAAAATGGAAAACTATGCAATGAATTTTCAAATATTATGAAAAATGAATTTGAAATGTCTCACATTGGTGAATTAACATATTTTCTTGGATTACAGATTAAACAATTAAAAGATGGATTTTTAATTTTTCAATAGAAATATTGTAAAGATTTAATTAAATAGTTTGGTATGAAAAAAATAAGTTGTAAGCCAACCCCTATGAGCATGAGTACAAATTTTGATAAAGATGAGAAAGGTAAAGAGGTTGACCAAAAATTAAATAGAAGTATGATAGGGTTACTTCTTTATCTACTGCTAGTAGACCTGACATATTCATGAGTGTATGCATATGTGCTTGTTTTCAGGCTGCACCTAAAGAGTCGCATCTTTGGGTAGTTAAACGTGTTTTGCAATACTTATCTAATAAGACTATGGTTTATTCTATCCTAAAGGTTGTCCTTTAGAATTGGTTTCATATAGTGATGCCAATTTTGGAGGATACAAGACCGATAGAAAAAGTACAGGTAGTACATATCATTTCATTGACCACTAGTTAGTCTCTTAGTTTAGTAAGAAACAAAATTATGTATCATTGTTTTCTTGTGAAGCTAAGTATATATCAGTTGCACTTGTGTGTACCCAAGTAATTTATATACAACTAACCCTAAGAGATTTTTGTTTAAATATTACTAAGTCACCAATTTATTGTGATAACACTAGTGCAATTAATCTTTCAAAAAATCATATAAACCATTCACGAATAAAACATATTAATATTAGACATCATTTTTAGAGATAATGTAGAAAAAGGAACTATAACATTAAATTTTTTTAACGCCGAAAATTAAATCACTAGTATTTTAAAAAAAGGCTCTTAGTGAAAATGTCTTCATAATTTAAGATATAAACTTGGAATATGTTCTCATGAGGAGATAGTTTAATTTATTTGATAGTCAAGCCATATCAAACAAATATTAATAAATGATTACCAAGAAAAGGAACCATATTTAGCCTTTATTCTTGACTTTAAATTAACAAAAAAATTCCTTTCTTTTCAAATATTTAATGGCATAAGGAAAAAGTAATTCTTCCACTAGAAAAATAACCTCTTCATCTTCTCAAGAATTAAGTGGTTTTTCACCAAAAGGAAAAAGTATAAAAGAATCTATCACATTCAATGAGTATTTGGCACAACTTCACAATAACTTTGATAATGTAAAGTATACTCAATAAACAACAATAGACAGTAGAAAACAGTTATTTATGAGCAAAGGGAGATACGACCAGAGCAGTAGAGACAGGGGGAGAAATTGAGTTTTATTAAGAAAATGTCGGTTACCATCTGTGAAAATACGCAAACTGGAAATAGTATTAGTAGTCAAAGAAATCACGCCTTCTATAAACAAATCAAAACCTCTTAAGTTTTTCCAATAAAGTTTAGTTCCTTAGATAGGGTTCTAACCACTCCTAGCGGATATCTTGATTAGCCTGCTCCTTTCGAGCCATAAATATAAATAACAATAGCATATATTATTTTTAGCAAAATTTGTTTGTATTGAGTCATAAATAATATTGCACTTGATACAAAAACGTCTTCTTGAAAACTACGTGAAAAATAGACATTTTTAGGTTGGTCGATGGATGAAAGTCGATTGGTCGATTTAAGGAGACAATTTTATATTGTTTCTAAATAAAATTTACATTTTTATTTCTAAATAAATTTACAATTTTAGTTTTATAGTTTTAAAATAAAAAAAATAGATTTTTTTAGATAAAATGAGCATCAGACGTCAAATTCGATCAGCTATTTGAATATGACCTTAGACGTCTGAACCTAGACGTCTGATCAACACAGGATTTCTTTTATAATTATTTTATTATTTCCTTTTACAAAGTCAACATTCATTTACCAAAATCTTATTCACCTTGTTTTCACACGGTTTCTTCATTCATCTTCTCTGTTTTTCATTTACACCAAAGCAGAAACCCTAACTGAAATCAAATTCAAAATAATGACTTCTAGGAATACTGAAAATCATAAGGATTATTAGAAAATAAAATACAATGAATCCTCATCTACTCAACCTACTATTGTTTCTCAAGGGAAAATAAAGAGAAGGCTTCATAATGATCAAACCGCCATCGATGGATTCAAGGTACTCAATACCATGAAATTTGTTAATAGTTTTTTATAAGACTGATAATTTTCCCATTTATATATTAAGACTCTTAACCGACACTACTAAAATTACATCTTTAATTGAGTTTGAACCAAATAATGTGAAAATATATACCTTAATGGTAAAATTGTTCCTTGCAAATATGATTGGAGATTGCAGTTGGCTTTAGAATGATGAAGGGTATATTTTGTAAAGCGTTTATGGAAAAATTATTTAACTTCGCTATATTCATATTAGTAACATCTTTGGACTAGACTATAGAGGAACATAATTAAAAGATGTAGAAACATATAACAGGTGAAGATATCATATTAGTCACCACCATTGGGTTGATCAAATTACTAAGGAAACTTCAAAGGATTTAAGACCACGACCTAGATTGCTTGAAAGGATGATCATAAACACCTTCGTCTCTCAAACCAATAGTCATGAGAAAATATTTGATAAAGATTACAAAGCTTTGTATGCTATTGTGGGCAATATCGATGTAAATTGGGCTAAGTTTCTACAAGGTGACCTCTTGTCCTTCTTTGACTATTCTCAAAAAATTATCATATATGCTCCATACATCACATGCCTTACACTTCATGAGAATGTTCCTCTTTGTTATGATGATGATGAGAAAGTAACTCCTCACAAGAATTCCTCACCATATCTCTTATAAAGAATTTTTAAAAAATTACAACAAGCTGATGAACAAAGTTCTTCTAAAGGCAAATATATTAAGGTAGAAGAAGAGGAAAGTAGTGAAGAAGAAAGTAGCAAAATGTAGTATTGAATTGGTAAAAATTGTTTCTTCTAGTTTGCCTCAATTTGAAATGCCTCAACTTTATCAAACCTCTATTCTTATATCCAAAAATCGAAGGAAGCTTGAAAAAAAAAGTCTAAAACCTTGTTGAGGATCAAAAAAGTTGAAAAGGATAATACTGGAAATAAGTCTTTTCTTGAGAAGATATGGAAGAAATTTCTCGAAAGACAAGATCTCCATATCCTTCTATTCTTCTATCTATCAGAATTTCAACTCAAGAGTTGAATATAAAATAATAAAGTGAGCACGAAGACAGTGAGGATAGATAAAGTGAGGATGAGGAAAGTGAGCATGAAGATATGCTAATTAAGGAGCATGGGTTTCAAGTAAATCTTAAAAATACATTCTTAAATTTTTTAAAAATTTCAAATCATAATACTTCCTTAAAAAAATTAAGACATTTTAGAGTGGTTGCATAATGGCTTTTGGGTGCATACATGGTCTTGTGATGGATGCATTTACCTTCGTATGTTTTGCAAAAATATGTTTGTTGTTTCGTGATGTGAAAATAACTAAGTACTATATCATATTTTGTTATTTTTTAATGTTAAAACAATTACGTACTATGTTGTTTTATGTTATCATGACATTTGGTATTTATCTACGTTTATCGGGTTGCATTTTCATGATATTTTCACTCTATATTCATGTAATATCTTTATATGTCATCTTTTTAACTTTGCATAAGCGATATTTTCTATGCCCTCATCGTGTTTTTGGGTGATGCCAAAGGGGGAGAAAATACAGGCATGCTGATTAGGGGGTAAAAAGTTAGAATATATATATACACACACACATTCCATTTATCTAAATGTATAGTTGTCATCATCAAAATGGGGAATATTTAAATCCTGCCTTTTTAAGTTTTGAAGAGACAACTAAACATTCCTATATAAGTGTACAAGTTGATAATTTAAAGAAAATAAAACTATGACGACTAAGGCAAATGAGTACAGCCGAAATGCTCAATCGATAAAGACCAAATCTTAGTAGAGTCGTTTTGTACTGTAAGTCTAGACATACTTGTAAAATGTCCTTTGATGATACACATACAAAAATTTCAAAATTGATTGCAAACAAATTTTTAAATAAAATTTTCAGAAGAATTAAAATCAAATTAACATGAGTCAAACGTCAGGAAAAATTATCCAGATGTCTGACTACAAGTATTTTTAAACTAAATACTCTCAGGTTTCCACTCTGTAAACAATCAAACATCTGACCTATGTGTCCAGACGTCTAATGAGTCAAAACTTCTTTTTACTTTAAACATTCAAATGTCCGGTAGATTTGATCAACATCTAATTAGGGCATCGGACATATGATCAAATCAATCAGACATCTGAATCAAGTAAATTCCGAACTAGTTCGCTGTTTATTTTTATTTAATGTTCAAACGTCTGAGGCTTAGTCAGATGTTTGAGATACTGTAATGACTATTTTTTCAAAAATGGATAAATTTTTGTTTGAAATGTTATATTCTTCCACAAAGAGATGCAATTCTCTAATGGTTTTTACTCTTAAAATGAGAACCTTTCTAATACTCCAAAAAATTTGTACACACATCGCTATCATCAAAGGACATCATAGGAAGGGTACACTGACTTGGAAAAATTGGTTTATTAAAGAGAAAATGATTGTCAAAGCAACTATATCTCATACAAAAGAGTAAAAGTCCTATTTCAGGAAGAATCAGACATTAGTGTAAACTTATTCCTCCTAGTCAAGAGAGAGTTTTTCATTAAGTATAATATCAAAGAGAAGCTTTGGGACTGAATGTAGGACGGAAGGCCCAAACCAACATAAAAACTCCGATGTGATTATTTTTGTTCAAACTTTTTTTATCTTGCTAACTAGTATTACTCATATTATTAACATTTATAAGTTAGATTTGTATTTATTAGTTAGCCATTTTTGATCTGCATATTCTTTTAACTATCATCTGTCTCATTCATTGTATATATTTATTCCAATCCATTTTCTTTTCTAGTTGGACTTGCTACTTCCTTTTCAACTCTAATGTTTTTGTTTTCATCATTTCTATTATCATCATTTTCTCCTTTTATATCAGCCTCATCTCCTTCTACATCTTCTTCGTCATCTCCATTCTTAGTATCCTTATCATCATCATCTGGATTTTTTATCTGCTCATTTCCATCTTCATCATTACTATCAACTTCATTATCACCATCACTATCACCATCATCATCACTTTCACCATCATCATAGTCCTCATCATCCTCGTTTTTATTAGTTTCTTCTTTATCAGAATCTATATCTTCATCAACATATTCATCTTCTTTTTCAACCGCTTTCTCATCTTCATTTGCTTATTCTTCCTTTTCCAAAGCTATATTCTTCTTTTTTAACTTTTAAATTTATATTTTTAAGTCCTTCGATTGTTTGTTTGTTCTTTCATATATTTTATCAGCAACTAAAATCTTTCCCTTAGTTGATGTAGCTTTGGCTGATCTTAGCTCATTTGTCTTACTTTGTTTTTCTTCTTTTTCTGCACATTTTTTTTTAATTTTTTCACAACTAAAAAACTGAATGACAAATATTTGTCTTGCAACTACTTATTACGATAATTATTAACCTATCAAAATTTAGATTCACAAATATTTTCCAGATAAATATTTTCTAGGCATATATTGGCTAGGATAATATTTGCATCACAATATTTGCTAAATAAGTATCGGCCTGATAATTATTTGCTTGACAGGTATTTATATGTAAATATTTTATTAGTTAATTTTTTCTTTGTAATTATATGATCAGACAAATTTTATGATAGTGTGTCTGAAATGGTGATTATTTTAAAGATTATGAAAATAATTTTAAATATACCATCACCTGGCATTTTTGGCTAACCACTATAAAATAACTTGTTTCTCTTTTATTTTCTTTCACTTTTCGCTATTTTCTATTATCTTTGCCCTATTCTAACAGGGTTGGAGCTTTCACATATCAAACTATGGTGTTGATCCATTTTTTGGTTAATATTTTGGTGCTTTCACTGAGAATGTTGTACCCAGGCTTGGAACTAGCTATCTACTTTGGATTGTGTAGATCGAGAGGTTAGATCAAGAAATTTTGCTTGAAGAAGGTTTGAGATTTGCTATTCTAATGGATCCCAAGAAGAAGTCAACATTTGGAAGATTTGTTGGGACAACACTTGGTATTGATGAAACCAATCTGCAGCAAACGAAAGTAAACAATGATAACAATCATGGAACAGAGGTTAATGTTGGAAACTTATCACTATGTGCTTCCGATCAACAAGTGGTTGTAACTAGAGGAGAGCTTAACTAGATGGTTAATCAACTTAACCAGAAGATGGCGGATAGTCAGAAGGCTCTTATGGATAAGATTGATGCTTTGCTAGAACCACAACCACTAATTGCACCAAGGACTAGGTTGGAAACTGCAGAGGCTATGGAACAGGAGAATTCCTCCATTTTAGGCTTGAATAAGAGGGATGGCAAGAAAAATCAAAAGCAATAGGTGATAGTTGTTGGAGCGACTGGAATTGTTATTGAAGGTAATGAAAGTACCTCTCCTACCAAAGGATAACTTGCTGCAAACCCTAACCTAGGAGTGAAGGCTCAATAAGGGAATGTTTGAATGCTTCTCTCTAATTCTAAAGTTGACATGCAACTTGATGCTAAAGGACTGGAATTGAATGCTAACATAAGCAGGCAAAATGCCGAAAAGGAAGTTCAAACTACCGTTATAAGGCCAATCGCACCAACGAAATTCTATAGGAGTGGTTCTCTCGGAGAATGGAGAACCTAGACTTCGGTTGGAAAACCAAGGCCGTTTGCAGAGTCAAATGCTTGGTGTAGCCCCTGATAGTCGATCTATGGACTACCAAACTAGTGAGGCCTTTATTACGGACATGGTCAAATGCTTGATGGTAGAAAGTAAAGGTAGGAAGGATGATGATTAGGGTTTTGCACCAGGTCAAACTCGATTTACTAAAAACATTCTAAGGGAAGATACCCCCAAAAATTTACTATGCCTGCTATGCCATTTTATAGTGGAGCGACAGACCCTAAGCAACACTTGTACAAGTAAAGTTGGAATATGGATGGAGTTTGGGCAACGGATGTTGTCCGCTGCAGATGTGTCCCTATCTTCTTAGAAGGTGTTGCTTTTACGTGGTTTACAAACTCCCACCAAGACCATTTCTACCTTTGACGAGTTGGCAAGGAAATTCTTGGAATGGTTCAGACATCACACGACACAGGCAAAAGATGTGATGTCTCTATCCGGCCTTTTCCAAGGGCCAAATGAGTCACAAAAACCTTTGCGAATCAGTTTAATACTGCGATTACTGAAGTGAGCAATCCTAACGAGGATATGGTGTTCATGGCTTTGGTCCAAGCTATCCATCTGGACACAGACTTTGGAATATGGATTAAGATGAAACAACCAACCAACATAAAGAAGTTTAACCGAAAGGTTAGTCAACATCTGAGATTGAAAGAGGCAGACACACTGGAGGTCAAGACCTCCAATGTGCAACCGAAGGAGATAGTTCATAGCAATGTAGTGGTCAACTAGGATGGAAAAAATTCTGGAACCATGATAGGAAATGTAGGGAAAGATGGAAATTAGAAAAGGAATAAAAAGAGCACTAGTAGGCATGACGGGAATGGAAAGCAGATCAGAAAACTGAGACCCAAGGAGTACACACCATTAAATGACAGCTTGCAGAACATCTACCTTGCAACCCAGGGAACAGAGCGATACCAGAAGTATCCCAAGAAGAAAGAACCTGAAACCTTCATAATAGTTGATGAAATCTCAGCTTACAACTCTTTCTTGGGTCGATCGGTCGTTGCTAATTTCAGGATAGCTTTGGCTCCCTGGTGCCTTACCATGAATTTCCCAATAGAGAATGGGGTTGGAGTAGTGGGGAGACCGAAGCGCTGTAAGAGAATGCTACATCGCTAAACTACGCGAATCTAAGCATTTTGAGAAAGGTAAGAATTTAGGGAAGTATCTCTACATTCATGAACCAAAAGCAAAGAATTACATAACCTCCCCTAGCTCGGGTACCACAGCCACTTTGACAAGGCTATGGACCCTAAGAAGAAGAGTTTAGGGGAGGAGCGGGCAGCACCGATGGAGTTTACAATTGCTGTCCCTATCGACATGGATGACCCAACTCGGGTCTTGAAGATAGGTTCGCAGCTTGGAGTCAAGGTGCAAAACGAACCGATAAAATTTCTTCATGCTAATCTGGATGTGTTCACTTTGACACTTTTCGATATGTTTGGGATATCGCCGAAGATAGCATGTTATGCACTTAATATTGACCACAAATTCACACTAGTAAGGTAGAAGAGATGTTGTTAGTCAATGGTTGGAAGGAAGAAGTGGATAAGCTGCTGGCCAATGACTTTATCCACGACGCCACATATCTCGAATGGATAGAAAACCCTGTACTAGTCAAGAAATCAAACGAGAAGTGGCAGACTTGTGTCAACTACTCGGACTTGAACAAAGCTTGCCCAAATGATAGCTTTCCATTACCCAGAATCGACTAGTTAGTTGACAGAATCGTAAGATAAGAACTGCTCTCATTCATGGATGCCTACTCAAGAAATAATAAGATTACGATGCGTGAGCCTGATCAGGAGAAAACCAGCTTCATTATCAACTTGGGACTATACTGTTATCGTGTGATGCCGTTCGGCTTAAAGAATGCTAGTGCTACTTACCAAAGATTAGTGAATGCAATGTTCAAGAATTAGATTGGACGGATGGTGGAGGTATATGTGAACGACATGCTTGTGAAGTCACGAGTGTTTGGAAATCATTTGGATGACCTCTTGGAGATGTTTGAAGTCCTTTGAAAATACACGATGAAATTAAATCCACTAAAGTGTTCTTTCGGCGTATCCTCCGGAAATTTCCTTGGATTTATTGTAAATAGTAGGGGCATCAAAGTTAATCTAGAACAAATAGTCACCCTACGAAATGTCAAATCCCCCTCAACAAAGAAGGAATTGCAGAGCTTGAATGGGAAAATCACAGCACTAAGTCGATTCATTTCTAAAGCGACAGATAAGTGTATACCATTCTTCGATGCACTGAAGAAAGATAAGAAGAACTTCGAGTGGAATCAGGATTGTCAGATGGCTTTCGAAGAACTACTAAGACACGTGAAGACTCCATGAAGACAGAATTCAATGGCTCGTCTACTACATCAGCAAATGCTTCACTGAAACTGACTGGAAATATTCATAGTTGGAAAATTTTGGCATATCGCTTACTGATAGCGTCGTTGAAGTTGCGACCATACTTTCAAGCTCATTCAGTTAAAGTGTTGACAGATCAACCTTTCAAACAAATACTTTATCGACCTAAGACATCAGGGTGATTTTTGAAGTTGAATATTGAATTGAGCCAGTATGACATGACTTATCATCCTCGAAAAGTAATTAATGGACGGGCATTGGCTGATTTCATCGTTGAATTCACCATCCGAGATAGAGAAGAACAGGAGACAATGGAAGTGGTATCATAAGGAAAGCTATTTGCCGGTGGCGCATCAAAAAAATTCTGCTCGGAAGCGGGAGTTGTGCTTAAGACTCCCGAAGGATGATCAATTTGTTATGCCTTAAGACTAGAGTTCCCGCTACTAACAATGAGGCGGAGTATGAGGCATTGATAGCAGGATTGAAAATTGTGAAGGAACTGAGAAAAAAGTTGTGCATATCTATAGTGACTTTTAGCTAGTCATTTGTCAGGTAAAGAGGGAATATCAAGCTAAAGGGGCAAATCTTGCTCCCTACTTGTCAAAAGCATGAGAACTACTCAACAACATTGAACACTACACGATAACCCTTATTCCCAAGGAACAAAATGTGAAGGCCGATTACTTATCCATGCTAGCCATTTCCAAAGAGGCACAATCAATAGGATTAGTTTCAACTGAAGTGTTAATAGCTCCAAGCATAGATAAGATGGATGCAGATTGGGTTCTGGAGACCATGGAAGAGAAAGAATCGTGGATGATGCCAATCAAGGATTATTTGCTTAAAGGAATACTCCCTAGAAACAAGAACGAATGAAAGAAGCTCCTTTGAAAGGCACCACGGTTCATGTTACAAGATGGAGTGCTATACAGGAGAGGCTTCTTCAGCCCCTACTAAGGTGTGTAACCAAGGACGAAGCCAAGAAGAATCTGATGGAAGTCCACGAAGGTTGCTACAACAACCACACATAGGGGTAAACACTGGCAAAGAAGGTTTTACATTACAGATATTTCTAGCCCACAATCAACTGAGATGCAACAAACTATGCCAAACACTGTGATCGATGCTAGAGATTTTCAAAAATCCCGAGAACCCCATCCTCGGAACTTAAACAAATGGTCAGGCCTTAGCCATTTTGCAATCTAGGGAATCAATCTAATCGGTGTACTACCAGTAGCCAAATAGGAGCCAAATATGCTATCATTGTAGTTGATTACTTTACCAAATGCGTTGAAGCGGAACCGCTCTCCACCGTTACCACTAAATAAGTAATTAACTTTGTAACAAAAATCATTATTTACAGGTTTGGAGTACCACAAAAAATCATCACGGACAATGGAACTCAGTTCGAGAGTACTGAATTCATGGACTTCTGCAAGCGTTATTGGATCGAGAAGAGTTTTTCCATGGTAGCGCACCCACAGTCAAACAGGCAAGTGGAAGCAGTGAACAAAATCATAAAATCTACCATCAAGAAGTGACAAATGAAAGCTAAAGGAAATTGGGTAGATGAAATCCACTTGCACCATGGGCTTACTGAACAACACATAAATCTACCACCATACACTCACCGTTCACTTTGTCATATGGTTCAAAAACAATGATCCCAGTGGAACTGGAAGTCCCCTCTCATCAAAGATGACACTTCAATCAAAGCAAAAAAGATTCTGCTTGAGTCACTTGACCAGATCGACGAAAAACAGGAGGAAGCAGAACTAAGGAACACTGATCAATAGAAGAGGGTAACGTGATACTCCAACACCAATGCTCGCAACCACACCTTCGAAGTGGGAGTTCTCATCCTGAAATGAATCTTTCGGGGTACGGCAACGCTTGACCCAAACTGGAAAGGACCCTATGTGATCAGCCATAAACTTGGAGATGGAACTTTCAAACTAACAACGGTCGACAAAATTCCGATTCCTCATGCCTGGAACAGTGATTCAATGTGTCACTACTTTATTTAATATTAATCTATGTATTTCCTATTTTTGCAAATAAGCCACCTAGGGATAACGGGGGCATTTTAAATAGGCAGGACTTGCCATTTTTTTCATCCTGTTAATAAATTTTTTGCTTCTTGAACCAATGGAACCGTGTTCATGTAAGTAATCTGCCGAGTTGATGGTAAAGTCGACCCAAACCACCGGATCGACGGGGAAAATCGATCCTTGCCATTTTATAACCAACGTTGCTCCAGTAGCGTCGGGAAGGCCCAAATCTTCATGCACACCCATAAGTCGCACTTCACTGCTTGAACCCATTAAAACGTGTTCAAGTATGCTCCATTCCTCCACTACTTGTACCGAAGGAACTGTGTTCAACTATGAACCATTTCTTCGCTTCTCGAGCCGATGGAACCGCGCTTTTGCAAGCAAACTCCAGTGCACCACCCACAAGTTGCACGTCGCTGCTTGAACCAATGGAACCACATTCAAGTATGCAACCCACATACATCAGGCTCAACTGGGAAAATACTCCCCAATCTCCAGATTGGGAGTATAGACCCATAAACCACCGAATCGACGAGAAAATCGATCCAAAATATCACAAGTACCGACGTTGCCCATGCAACGATGGGAAATCCTTCTATCCTCTAATTTTTTATGTTATCCCGGTAGCACTGTGAGCTCATCTATATTTCATAAGTACCTATATTCGGCAATGTTGGGAAAATTTCCTATCACGGGATCAGTGGAAATCAGCATTGCTCCGGCGGTATCAAGAAATACCAAATTGCCTGATCGACGACAACATCGAAATAAAATCTAAGTACCTGGGCTATTTGAAAGCTTCCAGAGACAGAAACTGATATGTGAACAGGGTCTCAACTCTGAACTTGAAGGAATTCTGTCAAGGAACGGAATGCTTGGAATCGAGCATCACAATCACAGGTTTCCAAAAATAAGAGCCTACTGTAAAACCCAGGTTGGGGGCAACCAAACGAGTTGCCCATAACAACCGATCTCTAATTAATTTCTTGAACCTAGAATTTGGATTAACGAGCTTTGTAGAGTAGAGGCATAACATGCACCGATGTACAGTTTGGACAAGCTATGCCAAGATACACCATAGTTCAGTTACGTCAAACAAAGAATTTTGGCAACCACAACAGAACTAGGCAAAGTAGTGTACAAAATGACTGCAAATTTCACAATCTTCATGCATAGAGTCACGGTAATGGTATAGTAGTTTATAATATAGAAATTGCAAGATAGGCTATCATTTCGCGTATACACACAGTGGTATATAAATAGGCACAACATGTAAAGTATAGCGAAAGTACACGGGAAAGATTACAATAAAAAGGCTAATCTTTTTATTACCAGAATCATTCTTTGTACAATTCAAACAGTGGGGGTCGTACCCGCACAATATCAGCCTGTTTGGACACAATGAAAGATAAATACAGAATCCACTAATGCAACAAGGAAGAAATAATGAGCATAGACTTTGTATTATACAAACTCAAACGACACAAAGGACAAATACCATAAAGACCGCAAGTACTCCACTTCACTAGCACTTGAGTTCACCATCACTTCTTCCCGCCTTTGCTGGCTTGCCTCGATGGATTGGGATCATCTTCATGCTATCTGTATCAGTCCCCTCTTCTATAGCGGGGCCAGACCCCTTAGATCCTCCGATAACTATGGTTCCCTCCTTTGACATCTGTAGCTTGATAGTGGTCGGAGCCTTGCGTTTCGCCTTCTCCTTTTGCTTCTTCAATTGAAGCCCTTTCTTTTCCTCTTCTAGCCTCTCCGCCACCATCGTCTTTTCCATTAGCTCCGACTCACGAGTGATTACTACCTCTTCGTCCATATATACAGAGATATCCTCCAGATTCTATAGTGCTTCTATCTGCTTGGAATCGGGTCCAGGCCCAGACCTGGAAATATGAATCATGCCGGAAGAAATTGTAGAGACGGTAGTGGAAGCAATAAAGAGAGCAGGGGTTCCTGAGCTCTGAGTAGATGAGGGCAGTGAAGGAAGAGTTGGCTGGTCTACAATTTGGGAAACATAGTTGTATAGTTTAATAAAAGATTCTGGAGTGAATCGAAGTGCTTGGAACACTGGAGAGACGAGGGAAACACTCGATCAAGGAGTTTGAGTTTGTTCATGAACTACAACTTCGAAGTTTCCATTTCCAGTCCCCATCTTGGAGGATTTCATGATAGCTCGAGAAAGGAGTGGCTTACCTAAGGCTTTAGAAGATAGATAAACATGAGCAGCTCCAAAAACAGTAGTTGCGGATATCGAAACTGTTACCATTTGTTTTTGGGAAGTAGGAATAAGTGTTTCACGCTAACTAGAAGAGCTTGGGCCAGCAAGATCCTTGGTAGCGACATCGATGGTATCTTTCTCTCTCTCTTCTCGGAGACTCTATCAACCAATGACCAGAAAGTTTATGTCTTTGGAGTTGAGGCAGTAGCCATTAATTCCTCCTTGGAGCGCATATCCCTTGCCTTTCCAATTTTATCATCACTTCCTCCCAGACCAAGGTGAGAGTCTGAGGATAATCATCACCAAGCCATTCCAGGCTACCCCTGTTCATCACATTGCAAGTGTAACGACCCCAGATTTTATATAAATTTAAATTGATAATTAAATCTAATTTTTGAATAAAATTTGTGATAAATTGATGCGAGTTTCCCCGAATTCAAATAAATTCTGTATAAATCATTTAAATTTAAAATATTATATATATATGTGAATGTATATATATATATTTGATTTGAATTTAAATCGTAAATAAATGGTTTAAAAAAATAAAAATACAAATTATATAAGATAAAGTATAAAAAATATAAAAGTAACCCATTAGCAAAAATTTAACAACAGATTAAAATATAGAAATTATTCATATTACAAAATAATAAGACTAAAGAAAAAAAATAGAAATAAATAAAAGTAAAAATACCAATATATAAGGTAAATTATATAAACTATAAAAAATGAAGTAACACTTAAATAAATTTAAATAACATGTTAAAAATAGAACTTCATCTATATTACGAAATAATAAGTATAAGAAATAAAATACATTCATATATGAAATATATATATATATATACTTAAAAAATGAAACAAGTGAACATATAAAATAAGTATGAACAAAGGAGAAAAAAAATAAATAAATAGCTATTAGCTTGCAAAGGAAGACAAGCCTAATTTATGCAAATATCTCTGGTACACCATATTTTCATATCAGCCGCCCAAAGCAAGAAAATATCTGACCAAATACAAAGTATCTTGTACTAGATTTTACATTACCCTGTACAACAAATAATAATATAGCCTGTACACATTTCTTTTTATATGTATCAATCTTCATCTCAGTTTCGATCATCCTAAACTGAGCAAAACTAAAGTAAATATCACTCAAAGCTTCAACCTAAATAACATCAAACAACAAAACAAATCAATAAAAACCAGAGCTCAAAATGGTTTCAGCAAGCAAAGAACTCAAGCCTGTTCAACATAAATGGAAGCTCTGTTCATTCTTTAAGCACTGTGAGTAAACTTTTTAACTAAAATTTTAAGTAAGTAGATGAATGTTGCTTGTGAAGTTTCTATGATGATGATGCCCTGCATGTGTATATATAAGTATAAAATCTGTAAATATGAATGTGTTCATGTGTGCATGTCTAGTTGTATTCAAGCTCTACTCTGTTTCCATATTTCAGAGTTTAAATAGATCAAAATCCATTCTCTCTTCCTCTGATTTCTAATAAGATTTAGTTTTCAAACAACAAATGTTTGTTTAGTCATAGATTTAATCTTAAAAATGAATTTAAGCAAAATATTTAGAAGTTTATCTGGAAATTGGAAAGACAGTAGAAATTCCTTTAAACATGTTAAAATCGATCATTTTAATTTGTTGTTTCAAGATTATAACTTGAATCATCTCTGAAAGATAGGGATTTTAAAACATAAATCACAATTTATAATTTTGATATGAATGTGAATTTTGGGGATGACTGGAATTGGGTTTTTGGGTGAATTCTGATGATCCCAGTGATTAGGGAGGTCATGGTTTACACTGGATATAGTGGAGTGATCGGGAAGGCCGGGAAAATTATCTGGTGGAGCTCCAGATCACCATGGCGGCGGTGCTGGGTTGTGAAAG
Source organism: Allium fistulosum (assembly GCA_030737815.1). NCBI lineage: Eukaryota > Viridiplantae > Streptophyta > Magnoliopsida > Asparagales > Amaryllidaceae > Allium > Allium fistulosum. The sequence continues at coordinate 1,022,166,684 of CM060908.1, forward strand.
TTTTTAACCCTAGTTTGTGTCTTGGTCGGAAAAGGAATTAGCACGGAAACTCTGGTGATTCGAGTTGCATAAGACCATGGGTATTGGTGACGTGGAAGATTGGCGAAGCTGGGGACGAGGTTTCTTAACCCCTGGTGGTCGGAATAGCTTGGACGAGGGGTTTTTCTGGCGATGGTTTAGTTTCCAGGTTCGACTGCATTGCTCGATTTTGATCTCGAGGTTGTGGAGATGGTTGGATGGTCGGGTTTGCTTGTAGGGATGTTCGGTGACGAGACGATGATGTCGTCGATGGTCGGAGGTGGCTCCGGTGATGGTGCACGTGCACTGTGACTTGGGTTGTGCACAGGGAAGTTTTCGTGTCAGTTGTTTTGTGTTGTGGGGTGACTCGAAGAGGTGATCGGGTTTTTGGGTTTATGACTCGAGAAGGAACTCGGGTAGGTGTAAGTGTTTTTGGCAAACAGTTTTAAACTTTAAATTTTTTTCTAAGTTTTTTTCAAAGATGGAAGAAGTTGAAGAAACTCGAGTCTGAATTCGAGCTAGTCTCGGGTAGAACCCGAAGTGGTTTAAAAATGCAGATTTTAACAGTTTTTTTTAAACAAGTTTTAAAATTTAAAATTGAATCTAATTCTAAACTATTATGTAAACAAAATGTTTCTTTTAACATTTGATTTAGAAGTTTTATAATTTGTTTTAATTAAAATTTGTTAAGTTAAATTGTAAATTATTTCTTTATCTTAAATTTAAAAGTTAAATTAAAAGTGGAATGTTTTAAATGTATTTAAATTATGTTAATGATAAGTGAGTCATTAAATAAAGATTTATCTTAAAAGTTAATTAAAGTTTTGATAATTAATGTCTAATTAATAAAATGATGTAATTAAGAGTAATTAGTCAATTTAATTAATAATGATTAAGGTTTAATTAAGGAATTAATTAAGAGTAATTAATTGATTTAATTAATTTATTAATTAATAATTAAGTGTTATAAGTTAATTAATTTGAGATTAATTAATTAAGTAATTAAGGTTGATTAATTAGTAATTAGAAGATTAATTAACTTATAATTAAATAGTACTTAATTTGTAATTAAGTTGTATTAATTAATAATTAGGCTTTATTAATTAATAATTAAGAATTAATTAACTATTATTAAGGGTTAATTAATTGTAATTAAGGATTGATTAACTAATTAAATAAGGATTAATTAATTTGTTATTAAGTTTTATTAATTGATAATTGAGATTTATTAATTAATAGTTAAAGGATAATTAATCTACAGTTAAAGATTTATTAATTTGTTTTAAAGGTAATTAAGGGATAAATTACCAATTGTAATCAAGGAAGTGAATGTGATTAATTTTAGTTAATTAATGTGTTATTTAATTAAAGATAATCATTTGATGGTTGATTAAGTAAAATTACTTAATGTGATTGAATAGTGTAATTACTTAGTGAAGTAATTAATAGATAATCACTAGATGTAATTAATTGAATGATTATCAGTAATTTGAGTATAATTATTTGTTATTAACCAAGGGGTAAATTAAATTTGTTAAAAGGATTAATTAAGAATGGTGATTTATTAAGATTTATTTAAATAATTAAAGGTTAATTTAAAGATTAACTAATCAATGATGAAAAGGAAATTTATTTCGGGTAATTGGTGATTAACTTATGATAATTAACCCGGATCTGATAATTTGTTCATAAGTAATACATCTGATTTAAATTAATCAGTCGATTAATAAAAATTTACTTATGAATATTTGGATTCTATTGGATGATTTGATTGTTTGATATTCATGATATGTGATGCTTTGTGAGATATTCTAATTTGTGTGTGATCTGTAATGTTGTTGTTTATCCGGGATGAATGTAAATTATTATCTGTGACATATATATCTGTGAATGAAAGATAAGCGTTATAGTTTATACCGCTTATCAACTATATTTCTGTATTTTGATCAATGATGATTTATTGATGTTGCACTACTGTGTGAAACCCCTGGACTACACCATACACACACAAATATGGATTATGTGGAAATCAGTTAAGTCAAAGATTGTTGACAATTTTCAAAGGTTGAAGTTGTGAATCCAAATAGTTTTGGAATTGGAATTGAAAGCTTTCGAAAATGAGTTTCGAAAATATAAAGTTATTTTAAATAACTTGATAAAACTTTGAAATCAAAATAATTTGATTTAAAAATTTGAATTTAATATTTGGAATTGAATTCAATGATTTGGAAATTATGGTCTAAAAAGACCATACCAGTTATGAATGTGTTTATATGAATTTAAACCATTTTAAAAGTATGGTTTTGAGAATTTGAATTTAACCCGAAGACTTTAACTCGTATAAAAGAATCAGATTTTCCGAAATGAAAACTATTTGTTTTCAAATAATAGAAGCTTTCATATAAGGAATGAATTTCCAATTGGTGTCAAAGAATTTCAAGTTTGAAATGAAAATGGTTTTTCGAGTTATGAATAAATCTTTGTGAAGGATCGTTGAACTTTGTTTCGAAATTGGAAAGGTGTACCTTTTGTATAAAAGGTCGAAATGGAGTTGCTTTGAAAGCTATCAATTAAATTTTTAATTTAAAGATTTAATGAGTTAATCCAATTGAAATGGAAATTCATTTGGAAAATCTATGAATAGATCTTTGTGAAACTTGGTGAACTTTGTGAATTGAATCTTTTTGTTTAAAAAGATTAAAATGGTAATGTGTTTAAACCATTTGAAGAAAAGTTTTGGGTAATAAGTGGTGACTTAACTGAAATCCCAATATCCATATGTTGTAAAATATTACACTCACTATTTGGTTAAGCCGGGAGAGGACGTTGTGTCATATAACCCATTCCGAATAGTGATACGTCGTAAATGGATAGCATTTGAAGACCGGTGTTGAAGACCGGGTGTTTGCGAGAACGATAGGATAACCTATCGATTGTCTCTGCACTGAGTTGCTCCGGGATAGAGATTTCCTAAGTGATGGGAAGTCCGATCGGGATTGTTGATACCCGGATTGCAAGGGCTTCTTCGAAAGTGCCTTCGGTTCTGTTCGAACCCGGAACAGACTTGTATGGTTGTATGTCCGACATTACACTTTGAGATATAAAGCCGATTTCTTTCAAATACATTTCTGTTTGGTGGCAGAGATTTATTCTCTGAGCTTAACACCCTTCTCTGAGACGTACGAGCTCAAAGGTTATGTAGTTGAAGGTTATCAGTGATATACTCCCAATTTGGTAGTGTGGCATGTTGAGTGTTGCTGTGTGTTGATGGTCATTTGCTGATCATTTGTTGATCAAAGCATGGCTTTCGTGTAAAGCGTAGCTTTGTGGACGAGACCTCATCGAGCCACACAAACCTGAAAAGGTCGAAACAGGAAAGATGCAGAAAGGTTATGAGGGTCGCTCCTTTTAGGGTATGTCATTTCCTTCTGGAAAAAGGTGATATCATGGTATGGAGCCCAGATATTTACCTGTGTGGTTGCTCCAATCTCATTTACTCTGTGTGATTGTTGCTTTGTGATCGAGGTACCTCAGATAAAGGTCCCAAAGGACCGGGGGGTGGCATATTCGTGTAGTAGTTACCTAGTGTAAGAGGTAACCCGACCTTGTGTCGGTAGAGAGCTAGTTAGTTCTTGGGACGTCCCTCCAGAGGCGTTCCCATGTGGCAGTAGTAAGTTCCTTAGCCTGACCATTTGTTGGAAATCCAAAAAAACAATACGAGCCTTGTACGGTTTTAGTTGTATAACCTGCTATGGAATGTGGCGGTAACCTGCTATTGAACATAGTAGCTATAGTAGGCATAATTCGGAATGTCTATGCTGGCTAAGATTAATATTATACTTTCAAAATGTTTTCCACTATGCACTAATAATAATAATCCAATGATTTTGCGTAGTAAGCATGTTTGACTATCATAAGGGGAAATCTCCTCCAATTCTCCGTTTGCATTGTGTGTGTGGCGGGAGGCCTTATGGTAGTTTTAGTTTCCAAAAGCATTTCGGATTTCAATGTTTAAAATCCTTTTTTTGGTTTGTTTTAAAGATAAACTGTTTTTGTTACTCACACCAGTCCCATGACTGACTCGGAGTTTATTGTTCCCTTCCTAAACTCTGGGTGCCCACAATTTTCCACACGGGCAGTCTAGAGTTGGGTTTTTCAGATAGTCAGGTTTAGTAGACTAGTTGGAGCTAGTTCAGTTTTTGGAGATCACGACTGACGTTGCTTATCTTGGTGGAACGTGATGGTGGTTCGAGCTTGATGTTGGAGTTATTGGCCCCATTCTCTTTGTCGGATCACTTGGAGTATCACTTCTATTGTTTCCGTTGTATCATTATTTATCTCTGATATTCTTGTATCATATTGATATCATTGTTGTATATCATTCTGGATATTGTATTCATTGGAGTTGTATATGATATCATTGTTTTCTTCATTCCGTTGTGTTGTTATACTTAATGGTGTTATAAGCTCCGGTGAGCCAGATTTGGCATTTGAATCTGCGGCATCTTGAGTACAAGTGAAGTACGGGTGCCGATTTTCGAAGGCCGAGTTCAGGATCATCACATTTGGTATCAGAGCTGAAGGTTAAACTTTAGCTATGGAGTATAACACATTAAGTAGCTCATTAGAGATAGGGTGAAGTATACCCTAGAATGAGTATTCCTCAGATATCCGTTCGAATGCCTTAGTAAATTCTCTTACTATCCACTGATAGTAAGTATGAGTGCAAAAAGAGGATGAGATAGGGGACAGGGGAATACGACTATAAATGGTCAATAACCTGTAACAACAAGGGAGCAATCTTTTCTCTATCAATCTCTTTTGTTCGTCATCTTTTCAATTCTTTGATGGTTCCTTGTAGATTCAGGAAGAAGATTTGATATATTTGAATGGGACATAAACTCCAAATAGGTCAGAATTGTGTGTTTGGATGAATTGGTTGCTTTGTTTGCTGTGGTTGATAGGTATACGTTAGTTTCTAAACTAAAAATTTTGAAATTGTATTCATATATCTATCTATTCTTTGGGTCCCAATATATTCTACAAATGGTTAGTTATTCCTTCGAACTGACCGATGCCACTGCATATTTCGTAGATCTGGATAACCCGAGTATCTTGTGGAAAAAAAATTAAATTAAAAATATTCGTTCTTGTATCTATTATTGATATTTTGATTTGGTAAGCCAAATGCAGAATAGATATTCAGTTGAATTGATGAAATATTTTTCATCTATCTGTGTGTCTCCTTGGTAAATTTCGGGGACGAAATTTCTTAAGGGGGGAAGGTTGTAACGACCCCGGATTTTATATAACTTTAAATTGATAATTAAATCTAATTTTTGAATAAAATTTGTGATAAATTGATGCGAGTTTCCCCAAATTCAAATAAATTCTATATAAATCATTTAAATTTAAAATATTGTATATATATGTGAATGTATATATATATATATTTGATTTGAATTTAAATCGTAAATAAATGGTTTAAAAAAATAAAAATACAAATTATATAAGATAAAGTATAAAAAAATATAAAAGTAACCCATTAGCAAAAATTTAACAACAGATTAAAATATAGAAATTATTCATATTACAAAATAATAAGACTAAAGAAAAAAAATAGAAATAAATAAAAGTAAAAATACCTATATATAAGGTAAATTATATAAATTATAAAAAATGAAGTAACACTTAAATAAATTTAAATAACATGTTAAAAATAGAACTTCATCTATATTATGAAATAATAAGTATAAGAAATAAAATACATTCATATATGAAAAAAGAATATACTTAAAAAATGAAACTAGTGAACATATAAAATAAGTATGAACAAAAGAGAAAAAAAATAATTAAATAGCTATTAGCTTGCAAAGGAAGACAAGCCTAATTTATGCAAATATCTCTGGTACACCATATTTTCACATCAGCCGCCCAAAGCAAGAAAATCTCTGACCAAATACAAAGTATCTTGTACTAGATTTTACATTACCCTGTACAACAAATAATAATATAGCCTGTACACATTTCTTTTTATATGTATCAATCTTCATCTCAGTTTCGATCATTCTAAACTGAGAAAAACTAAAGTAAATATCACTCAAAGCTTCAACCTAAATAACATCAAACAACAAAACAAATCAATAAAAACCAGAGCTCAAAATGGTTTCAGCAAGCAAAGAACTCAAGCCTGTTCAACATAAATGGAAGCTCTGTTCATTCTTTAAGCACTGTGAGTAAACTTTTTAACTAAAATTTTAAGTAAGTAGATGAATGTTGCTTGTGAAGTTTCTGTGATGATGATGCCCTGCATGTGTATACATAAGTATAAAATCTGTATATATGAATGTGTTCATGTGTGCATGTGTGGTTGTATTCATGCTCTTCTCTGTTTCCATATTTCAGAGTTTAAATAGATCAAAATCCATTCTCTCTTCCTCTGATTTCTAATAAGATTTAGTTTTCAAACAACAAATGTTTGTTTAGTCATAGATTTAATCTTAAAAATGAATTTAAGCAAAATATTTAGAAGTTTATCTGGAGATTGGAAAGATAGTAGAAATTCCTTTAAACATGTTAAAATCGATCATTTTAATTTGTTGTTTCAAGATTATAACTTGAATCATCTCTGAAAGATAGGATTTTTAAAACATAAATCACAATTTATAATTTTGATATGAATGTAAATTTTGGGGATAACTGGAATTGGGTTTTTTGGTGAATTCTGATGATCCAAGTGATCGGGGAGGTCATGGTTTCCACTATAGATAGTGGAGTGATCGGGAAGGCCGGGAAAATTATCTAGTGGAGCTCCAGATTACCGTGGCGGCGGCGGTGGGTTGTGAAAGTTTTTAACCCTAGTTTGTGTCTTGGTCGGAAAAGGAATTAGCACGGCAACTCTGGTGATTCGAGTTGCATAAGATCATGGGTATTGGTGACGTGGAAGATTGGCGAAGCTAGGGACGAGGTTTCTTAACCCCTGGTGGTCGGAATAGCTTGGACGAGGGGTTTTTCTGGCGATGGTTTAGTTTCCAGGTTCGACTGCATTGCTCGATTTTGATCTCGAGGTTGTGGAGATGGTTGGATGGTCGGGTTTGCTTGTATGGATGTTCGGTGACGAGACGATGATGTCGTCGATGGTCGGAGGTGGCTCCGGTGATGGTGCACGTGCACTGTGACTTGGGTTGTGCACAGGGAAGTTTTCGTGTCAGTTGTTTTGTGTTGTGGGGTGACTCGAAGAGGTGATCGGGTTTTTGGGTTTGTGACTCGAGAGGGAACTTGGGTAGGTGTAAGTGTTTTTGGCAAACAATTTTAAACTTTAAATTTTTTTCTAAGTTTTTTTCAAAGATGGAAGAAGTTGAAGAAACTCGAGTCTAAACTCAAGCTAGTCTCGGGTAGAACCCGAAGTGGTTTAAAAATGCAGATTTTAACAGTTTTTTTTAAACAAGTTTTAAATTTTAAAATTGAATCTAATTCTAAACTATTATGTAAACAAAATGTTTCTTTTAACATTTGATTTAGAAGTTTTATAATTTGTTTTAATTAAAATTTGTTAAGTTAAATTGTAAGTTATTTCTTTATCTTAAATTTAAAAGTTAAATTAAAAGTGGAATGTTTTAAATGTATTTAAATTATGTTAATGATAAGTGAGTCATTAAAGAAAGATTTATCTTAAAAGTTAATTAAAATTTTGATAATTAATGTCTAATTAATAAAATGATGTAATTAAGAGTAATTAAGAGTAATTAGTCAATTTAATTAATAATGATTAAGGGTTAATTAAGGAATTAATTAAGAGTAATTAATTGATTTAATTAATTTATTAATTGATAATTAAGTGTTATAAGTTAATTAATTTAAGATTAATTAATTAAGTAATTAAGGTTGATTAATTAGTAATTAGAAGATTAATTAACTTATAATTAAATAGTACTTAACTTCTAATTAAGTTGTATTAATTAATAATTAGGCTTTATTAATTAATAATTAAGAATTAATTAACTATTATTAAGGGTTAATTAATTGTAATTAAGGATTGATTAACTAATTAGTTAAGGATTAATTAATTTGTTATTAAGTTTTATTAATTGATAATTGAGATTTATTAATTAATAGTTAAAGGATAATTAATCTGCAATTAAAGATTTATTAATTTGTTTTAAAGGTAATTAAGGGATAAATTACCAATTGTAATGAAGGAAGTGAATGTGATTAATTTTAGTTAATTAATGTGTTATTTAATTAAAGATACTCATTTGATGGTTGATTAAGTAAAATTACTTAATGAGATTGAATAGTGTAATTACTTAGTGAAGTAATTAATAGATAATCACTAGATGTAATTAATTGAATGATAATCAGTAATTTGAGTATAATTATTTGTTATTAACCAAGGGGTAAATTAAATTTGTTAACTAAGCTTGCATTTTCTACTTTATAGGACGCTAACGCACCTGATGATGTACTAGCAGTGCATCAAAGATGCAGTCATCGTAAGGATTAATTAAGAATGGTGGTTTATTAAGATTTATTAAATAATTAAAGGTTAATTTAAAGATTAACTAATCAATGATGAAAGGGACATTTATTTCGGGTAATTGGTGATTAACTTATGACAATTAACCCGGATCTGATAATTTGTTCATAAGTAATACATCCGATTTAAATTAATCAGTCGATTAATAAAAATTTTGTAACGACTCAGTATTTTGTACCATTCGCATCCATTATAAGTGTATAGGTAGACACTCATGCCGAAATTGAATTGCTCAAAATACCGCGTTGTTAATTTAAATTTGGCAAAACTGAACATATATAGTAAATAAATAATCACAGAACACAGACACAGAGTAATAATTTGCAGCGGAAATAAAGAGATAGTAGTTCATGAAGCTACTATATGAATATAAAATACATCAGAGTTTACAACAGAAGAGTAATACGATACATCAGAGTTAAACCAGATACAACGGAAGAGTAATCATGATACATCAAATACAAATCAGAATACATCACTGGAATCATCGAATACTGAAAGCAGAATAGATGGATGGATCTTCAAGCAAAGCTCCAACTCCCATTTTTTAGTTATTAATTTTTTAACTAAAATATTCATTTTTGAAGTAGAAAAATATTTTTTTATAAAAAAAGACCAAAGGTGAGTCTTGAATACTGGTACACTCAGTCTGACCCGAGCGTAAAGCAAAAACACAAGACACTCGAGGCAGGATTAACATTCTTATATTAATAAATCCAACTCAAGTGAAATAGCAATTGAAATACAAGTAACTCAAAGGATGTTCGGAATAACCATCCTTTAAGGATCCGTTAAACTATCTACTATGTAGTAGTGTACGATAAGTAGATAATGGCTATCAGTAATAATAAGATATCACAATAGTGTTAAGTCATGGCCCATTCCACCCTTAACACATTTTTATTCCCAAAAGCATATACAAGACCGTAGTTTCCCCAAAACCGGAAGTCACCAGAGGGCAATCCATATACTAAAGGTACAAAACAAATTTGTAGTGGTCGCGAATAAATGGAATACAAGTATGACAAGGCACATGAGGTAATACCCAAGGTAGTGATACTACCGTTTGCCTGATCCGGACTGGTGAGAATGCAACGCCGCAGCGCCCGCAACACTGTGAAACAACACTCCCAAAATCAAGGGTGCACCAATCGACAACAAATAATGAGTAGTTCGAAGAAGTGTGTCCACTTGAGGTAGCTAATCCTCCATTGGCCCGGCACGGCTCCTGTTTTAGTCATTTCCAATTTGACACAAGTGTCAAGGCTATCCATTATCGTTCTCTTTCTTCAGTCATCACGAACATCATTCCAACCACTTCATTCTGGATCACCACTCCGCGTATAGTTATTAAAGTGGTTTTCGGTTTAGAGAGAGTATGTCCATAACCGATTCCGGTCTCTTTAATAACTTTCGTAATTATTACACCGATTGGTCTTTTAATGTATTTCAAAACCAAATCAATTTCAATTCAATTAGAATTCGTAAATCAACATTTCATTTGTCTTTCTAAACCAATTTCCAATATTTACGTTTCAAAACTTCCACATTCATAATTTCAAGATCTTACAATTCAATTTCAATTTTTATTTAAAACACTTCAAATATTGATTCAAGTTCGTATATCAGTTTCATTCCGAAATCATTTAAATTAACTTAATTTAACATTCAAATCAATTTAACTTCATTTATCGATTTCATTTAATATTCGTTAAGTAAATTTATCATTCAAAACAATTTCTATTAAATTTCCAATTCACTAAATCAATTTCTTAAGTTCAACTTCATTAAATCAAAACTTACAATTTTGAATTAAATTAAATTCATCAAATCAGATTCTTTAAATTTCAAGTCTTGCATTAATTTCAATAAATCACATTTTATTTCTTGTTAAAGAAATTCAATTTCACTTATTTACTTACTTAAATAAATTTCCAAAACTTAATTAATAAAGAAACTCAATTTCAATTATTTACGAAGTAAAATTCACTTATTCAAAACTTCAATTTCACTTATTAAAGAATTCAAATCAATTTAATTATTAAATAATTCGATCTTATTTAATTATTAACTAATTCAAAACTTAATTATTAAATAATTTCAAAGTTTAATAATTTCAAACTTAATTATAATTTCAAACTTGATTGTTAAATCATTTCAAACTTAATTCAATCATTTCTCAAATTAAACAACATTCTTCCATCAATTTCATTGTTAACATTTTGTTTCAGATTATTAAATATTAACATTTTCCTTTCATTAAAAATTCAAATTTCAACTTCATTTCAAAACCACATTATCTATTCAAATAAAATCTTCGTTTTATTTTTAAATCAAATTATTGACCAATCGGGTTTTGTTAAATTTCCTATCCTAGGTCAAAGTTCAATTTGGGTATTTATCATTTCAACCCGATTCCAATTCAATTAAAAATCAAAGCATAACAAAGGGAACTTGCAGTGTGATAACTGGGATGGTGTCAAAGTAAATAAACAAGCAATAACAACAATCAATAACAATCCAATAATCAATTCAAATAATCCCGAAATAACCGTATTAATTCGCATTGTTATTTGTATGAATTAATATAATTATTTCTATAATCTACACTATCATTTCGTGTAGATTAAAGATTATTACATTACGGTTTTCACTTGTCATCTATTACAATTTCATCCATCATCAATTTAACAACATACATTCAGTGGTTCAAGATGTAATTAAACAAATCCTACGTGTCAATAAATTTTGACAGTTAAAAGGGGTCATATTATACAAATGTCATTTAATCAAATTTAACATTTAACTATCCTATATCAATTTCAATTGCATACTATTTATTATTTTAATATTAACAATTTAATGTCCAATATAAACATCAACAATCAATCAATTATCAGCCAAACTGTATTATCATCGCATAAATAACTAACAGATAATGGTGTCAGATGTCACAGGTGAACTAATACAGGTAATAACATATATAATAGTGTAATTAACTAACAGCAGCCTATTTCAATTGTCGTTTCAATTGAAATCAAATTTAATAAATAAAAGAACGTTAATCGTGAGTGAGTGCTCACCTTTCAAGGCTAGCGATGGACGAAAATAAGATGAGTTACAAATCCAGACGTGAATTTCGGAACAAAGCACGATGGACATGAGTTTGACGATCAAAGCTGATAATAAGAAATAGACGAAATCAATCAAAATTTGATTGATGAAAATAAATGATGTAAGCGAACTTATTTCTATATATCATATTCTTCATTCAAACATAATTTAAAATATATATATATATTAATTTTTTTTTTAAACACACTATACTAGTTTTTTCTTTTCTTTTTCCAACTATTCTATGAGATGTTACTATATACAACACAAACTGCTATCAGGTTGAGCACCGACTAAACAAATGCAGAGCATGGACATTTAATCATATTTTTTTTAAAGTCAAAAATCATTTTGAAATATCTCCAGCCTTTTTAAAATTATGGCTCAGCATTGATTGTTCAAGTAATATTGGTCTAATTGATCATTGCAGCAAGAGGAAATTCTGCCATTTAAGCAACAGTGATGGACAGAATATGATCTAGTTCACACTGCTCTTACGCCAATGATTTATTAGTTATTCATCTACATACTATTGTAGGCTTCATATTATCCAAAATGACACCGATCAGAAGATCACCATTTATATATCTTTGATAAAAATCTTACTGAACTCATAAATTCTTCACGCAAATACTTTTAGAAACCCAGATTTTCATTGACATGATATAAACTATTATAAATATATATAATTCCCATCGTTTTATTTTTATATGTATAACCAAATATATATACTGTTAGTTGTTACACTAACATACAATTAATACTTCAAATCAAACATATGTTGACCAAAATATACGTTCTTTATAACATATATACTAGACTTTTTTTATTTTTATAATTATTATTTTTCTATATAAAATATACATGTAAACTCACGTAACTCAACACATATGAAATAAAAATATATATAAAAATCTATATATATATATAAACTCTCGTGACAAATAATATGGCTTATATAATGGTCAGATAACATATACTTATACCTTAATATACTTTATTCTAGATATAACATACTGCAACCTACCCACACATTTACCAATTTTATAAGCTAACATATATGAATCAACATGACTTAACAAATTGGCATAGAATGATATATAGTCTAACGAATATATATATGTGTTAGGCAAATCTATATATGTCTCTGTAAATAAGTGCACCGCCTTTATATCAACTTTATATATGTATCCAACAACTAACTGCCTTGTATATTACATAAACTTAATATATATATAATACTTTTTGTTAAAATACAATATACCTTATGCAAGGCAGAGAAAGGTGAAGTCTGAGATGCCTTTCAGGTGGGATAAAACTCGCGGTATGTATTGGCAAAGAGGGGGCAAGAACAGAGAGCCGCGTTTGCTTGCTACGGAGCTGCTATCGGCGGAAATGGGTGGCAGGCGGAAGAAGGGAAGCAGGTGGATAGCCGGAGATCGGCCGGAGGGTGGTTGTGGCAACCGCTATCGGGGAGGAGCGGTCTGGGCTGGGTGTTCGACTAGGAAGGCTCGGAGGTGGACGTTGATTGGTCTTTGGTGGATGTAGGCATTCGTTTCCATGCATGCATGAGTTGCAGGGGAGGGTTTTTTTTATGGCCGACGTGGTCAATGGGTGGGGAAGGAGAGGCCGATGACGTGGGTACGAGGCAAGGTTGGTAATGGATCTGGAGAGAGGAGGCTAAGGAAAAAGGTAGTGGGGATGCGTGAGGGAGAGGGGTGGTGTGCTGTCACTTTCCTTGAAACTAAATTTGTTGAGAATGAAAAGTCAGGGAGATAATGGATGCAATGAACGTGAGTTTGAGTTAGAAGAAAAAAAAGGCTAGGAAGATGAAGTGAACAGTCACAACAATGTATAAATTTCACATTCTTGAAAGCACGCAACAGTAAATGAGAAAATGAAGCAACTAATGAACGCTTGAACCAGTGAAAAGCAACCGTCACATCTGATGAAACCAAGAAATAATTAATTTCTATCCGTTGACAGCTGTTTGCATTGATCATTGAATACATGAAAAGTCACAAAACCAAAAGACACAAATAACGAACCGCACTGTCAACCGTTTTAACGATTTCACGGCGTACCGTGGTTCGAAAGAAAGAATTGAATATATCGCTGAGATTAGCACGACGAGACGATCAAAACGGTATATGGATATCAGTGGTATGATTGGATTATAAAAATTCGAATTTTCTACTGGTGGAAAATGCAAGAAAAACGTAGGAAAATAAGACCGACGGAGCCAAAGATGTCCGAATTTGGAAAAACGACAAACTAACACCTTGCTCAGAAGATGGTTTAGAATTTTTCTATGTAAAAATATTTAGGTTTCGAAAACATTTTATTTTCATCGCTTTTTAACTGATTAAATTGAAGTAAATTTACGCGTGAAATAAACTTTCATATTTTTAGACGAAAATTTACTGGTTGCTATGTTTAAATAGACGTATTCTAAATATTAAATTTATATTTCAAAATTTTATCGTTTAAAATTTCACAAAATTTCAACTAATTACATTATTAAAACAGTTGAAATTTTACGGGTCGTTACACTCTCCCCCACTCAAAACTTTTCGTCCCCGAAAAGGAACGAGGTAGGAGAATAGAGACAACCGGAAAGAAAACAGATTTGAAATACAAAATAACAATTAATTTAAACCATATAAATTCAAATTTAAATTAATTTATATTCAATACTTGATTTAATCCATTTGATTTCACTAAAATCAATCTCAACTATTTCTAAATTCATTATCTTATTATCCCATTTCTTCAATTTACAATTTCTAAAACCATAAATTTGAATATTCTTTTATTATAATCGTATTTTCCTCAACAATTTTAAATTCTTCTTCATTCCAAATTACTGTTAAATTTATTCTACTTAATATATCTACTCACATATATTTAACCCATATAAATTAATTTAAAACATAAACGTTTCGATTTAAATTAATTCACATCTATTAATTTATTTTAAATTCAAGGTATTTTCATATGTTGATCAAATTTCAATTTATTAATTCTTTCAAAATAAATTTGTTAATTCTTTCAAAACAAATTTATTTCATTATTAACTGAGTTTACTTATTATCCTATCTAACTCTATTAACATCTTAATAATCAAAATTTAGTGTATAACATTTATTATAAACACTCAAATTTTATTTACAAATTCAATTTATCTTATATATTATCCAATTACATATTCAACTTCTGAATGATTTAGGTAAGTTGTATTAGAATGCAATTGAACAATATACAAATAAAATTTCCCAATTCAATTATTCAAGTTTAAATATTTATTCTAGATTTTGGTTTTATTTATAATTAAAATCATCCTTTAACAAAATTTAAGAATTAGATTTCCGATTAACTTTAAACAATTTAGAGATACATATAATATATTTATATCAAATCAATTTAAATTTTAAAATAAGATACCTATATATAGATAAATCAAATTATACTAAAGAAATTTAAATCAAAATATTTTTTTTTTCAAAACAAAACCATAGCAAAGCTACAAAATGGTATCTCCACTTTGAAACTCGAAAATGAATGTCGATGATGCGGCCGCCATCACCGAAATTATTTTCCAGCGACAAAGGGAAGAGCACTGATTTCAACATTTTAAAAGTTCTTTGAAAACGATTTCTATTTGAAAACATTTTAAATACTATACACTTTAAAACTTAAAACCAAAGTTCGAAATCACCGGAAACTAATAAATTCTCAAATTTCTGAATTAAAGTCATTTCAAATTCCAAACAATTTATAACCAAGTTTATAAATTCATTTATTTATATTATGCAATAGTCAATGGTTTAAAAAACAATAAATGAAAATCAAATATTATTATTTCAAACAACAAATTTATTAAAAATTTAATTTCAGAAAACTTATATTTATATATAATGTAATCATACAAATCTTTTTATTTTATTTATCAAATTTGAAAACGATATTGTGTCAGTTTGCTCTGCTCAAGTGTTTTGGAAATCCTATCGATAGCGTTGATCAGACGAATCGATCGAAAACCCAAATCAACATCAGCAACTCAAACAACACAATATAAAAACATTTTAAAATTTATTTATAAATACACTTCCTCACTTAACGATACAATAATGGATTTCAAAGCAAGGATAGAGATTCAAATTTTTGATAGACTCAAATCAGAGAGAATTTCGATTCGAAGATAGGTTTGAAACAAAGACGAGATAATTAAATAACAAAATAAGGCGATGGATAAGTTTATATAAATCGCGGGCAACCTTAACCGGGTTGACCGTGACTTCAAAATAAGATCGATGTAGAATTCCGAGGTAAATCAACATTCGATCTCAAGAAATAGAATTCAGGTATAGCAGGAGATAGATAGCATCATAAACTGAGGATACAGAAATCTCCAGTAAATCAATGCCTATTGTAAAGGAGTTTCACCCCTTTACAAATCATTCGAAGTTTGGCGAGACCGCCGATTCATTATAAGGGTCATTCGAAGTGGAGTTATGTGATGCTCCAGAATTGAAAGAAGTCGAATAGTGAAGGACACGAATGAATTTCAGAACCGAGGGGAACGTTCCAAAATTCAAAGGAATTGAGTCAAAGGAAGAGATTGAAACTCGAATGAGAGTGATTTTGTAAATACATTTACCCTATATGTTAAGTTTTGCCTAGAGCTACCAAAGCTCTGATACCAACTGTAACGACTCAGTATTTTGTACCATTCGCATCCATTATAAGTGTATAGGTAGACACTCATGCCGAAATTGAATTTCTCAAAATACCGCGTTGTTAATTTAAATTTGGCAAAACTGAACATATATAGTAAATAAATAATCACAGAACACAGACACAGAGTAATAATTTGCAGCGGAAATAAAGAGATAGTAGTTCATGAAGCTACTATATGAATATAAAATACATCAGAGTTTACAACAAAAGAGTAATACGATACATCAGAGTTAAACCAGATACAACGGAAGAGTAATCATGATACATCAGATACAAATCAGAATACATCACTGGAAACATCGAATACTGAAAGTAGAATAGATGGTTGGATCTTCAAGCAAAGCTCCAACTCCAAAGGTGAGTCTTGAATACTGGTACACTCAGTCTGACCCGAGCGTAAAGCAAAAACACAAGACACTCGAGTCAGGATTAACATTCTTATATTAATAAATCCAACTCAAGTGAAATAGCAATTGAAATACAAGTAACTCAAAGGATGTTCGGAATAACCATCCTTTAAGGATCCGTTAAACTATCTACTATGTAGTAGTGTACGATAAGTAGATAATGGCTATCAGTAATAATAAGATATCAAAATAGTGTTAAGTCATGGCCCATTCCACCCTTAACACATTTTTATTCCCAAAAGCATATACAAGACCGTAGTTTCCCCAAAACCGGAAGTCACCAGAGGGCAATCCATATACTAAAGGTACAAAACAAATTTGTAGTGGTCGCGAATAAATGGAATACAAGTATGACAAGGCAAATGAGGCAATACCCAAGGTAGTGATACTACCGTTTGCCTGATCCGGACTGGTGAGAACGTAACGCCGCAGCGCACGCAACACCGTGAAACAACACTCCCAAAATCAAGGGTGCACCAATCGACAACAAATAATGAGTAGTTCGAAGAAGTGTGTCCACTTGAGGTAGCTAATCCTCCATTGGCTCGGCACGGCTCCTGTTTTAGTCATTTCCAATTTGACACAAGTGTCAAGGCTATCCATTATCGTTCTCTTTCTTCAGTCATCACGAACATCATTCCAACCACTTCATTCTGGATCACCACTCTGCGTATAGTTATTAAAGTGGTTTTCGGTTTAGAGAGAGTATGTCCATAACCGATTCCGGTCTCTTTAATAACTTTCGTAATTATTACACCGATTGGTCGTTTATTGTATTTCAAAACCAAATCAATTTCAATTCAATTAGAATTCGTAAATCAACATTTCATTTGTCTTTCTAAACCAATTTCCAATATTTACGTTTCAAAACTTCCACATTCATAATTTCAAGATCTTACAATTCAATTTCAATTTTTATTTAAAACACTTCAAATATTGATTCAAGTTCGTATATCAGTTTCATTCCGAAATCATTTAAATTAACTTAATTTAACATTCAAATCAATTTAACTTCATTTATCGATTTCATTTAATATTCGTTAAGTAAATTTATCATTCAAAACAATTTCTATTAAATTTCCAATTCACTAAATCAATTTCTTAAGTTCAACTTCATTAAATCAAAACTTACAATTTTGAATTAAATTAAATTCATCAAATCAGATTCTTTAAATTTCAAGTCTTGCATTAATTTCAATAAATCACATTTTATTTCTTGTTAAAGAAATTCAATTTCACTTATTTACTTACTTAAATAAATTTCCAAAACTTAATTAATAAAGAAACTCAATTTCAATTATTTACGAAGTAAAATTCACTTATTCAAAAATTCAATTTCACTTATTAAAGAATTCAAATCAATTTAATCATTAAATAATTCGATCTTATTTAATTATTAACTAATTCAAAACTTAATTATTAAATAATTTCAAAGTTTAATAATTTCAAACTTAATTATAATTTCAAACTTGATTGTTAAATCATTTCAAACTTAATTCAATCATTTCTCAAATTAAACAACATTCTTCCATCAATTTCATTGTTAACATTTTGTTTCAGATTATTAAATATTAACATTTTCCTTCCATTAAAAATTCAAATTTCAACTTCATTTCAAAACCATATTATCTATTCAAATAAAATCTTCGTTTTATTTTTAAATCAAATTATTGACCAATCGGGTTTTGTTAAATTTCCTATCCTAGGTCAAAGTTCAATTTGGGTATTTATCATTTCAACCCGATTCCAATTCAATTAAAAATCAAAGCATAACAAAGGGAACTTGTAGTGTGATAACTGGGATGGTGTCAAAGTAAATAAACAAGCAATAACAACAATCAATAACAATCCAATAATCAATTCAAATAATCCCAAAATAATCGTATTAATTCGCATTGTTATTTGTACGAATTAATATAATTATTTCTAGAATCTACACTATCATTTCATGTAGATTAAAGATTATTACATTATGGTTTTCACTTGTCATCTATTACAATTTCATCCATCATCAATTTAACAACATACATTCAGTGGTTCAAGATGTAATTAAACAAATCCTACGTGTCAATAAATTTTGACAGTTAAAAGGGGTCATATTATACAAATGTCATTTAATCAAATTTAACATTTAACTATCCTATATCAATTTCAATTGCATACTATTTATCATTTTAACATTAACAATTTAATGTCCAATATAAACATCAACAATCAATCAATTATCAGCCAAACTGTATTATCATCGCATAAATAACTAACAGATAATGGTGTCAGATGTCACAGGTGAACTGATACAGGTAATAACATATATAATAGTGTAATTAACTAACAGCAGCCTATTTCAATTGTCGTTTCAATTGAAATCAAATTTAATAAATAAAAGAACGTTAATCGTGACTGAGTGCTCACCTTTCGAGGCTAGCGATGGACGAAAATAAGATGAGTTACAAATCCAGACGTGAATTTCGGAACAAAGCACGATGGACATGAGTTCGACGATCAAAGCTGATAATAAGAAATAGACGAAATCAATCAAAATTTGATTGATGAAAATAAATGATGTAAGCGAACTTATTTCTATATATCATATTCTTCATTCAAACATAATTTAAAATATATATATTATTATTATTATTATTTTAAACACACTATACTAGTTTTTTTTTTCTTTTTCCAACTATTCTATGAGATGTTACTATATACAACACAAACTGCTGTCAGGTTGAGCACCGACTAAACAAATGCAGAGCATGGACATTTAATCATATATTTTTTTTTAAGTCAAAAATCATTTTGAAATATCTCCAGCCTTCTTAAAATTATGGCTCAGCATTGATTGTTCAAGTAATATTGGTCTAATTGATCATTGCAGCAAGAGGAAATTCTGCCATTTAAGCAACAGTGATGGACAGAATATGATCTAGTTCACACTACTCTTACGCCAATGATTTATTAGTTATTCATCTACATACTATTGTAGGCTTCATATTATCCAAAATGACACCGATCAGAAGATCACCATTTATATATCTTTGATAAAAATCTTACTGAACTCATAAATTCTTCACGCAAATACTTTTAGAAACCCAGATTTTCATTGACATGATATAAACTATTATAAATATATATAATTCCCATCGTTTTATTTTTATATGTATAACCAAATATATATACTGTTAGTTGTTACACTAACATACAATTAATACTTAAAATCAAACATATGTTGACCAAAATATACGTTCTTTATAACATATATACTAGGCTTTTTTTATTTTTTTTATTATTATTTTTCTATATAAAATATACATGTAAACTCACGTAACTCAACACATATGAAATAAAAATATATATAAAAATCTATATATATAAACTCTCGTGACAAATAATATGGCTTATATAATGGTCAGATAACATATACTTATACCTTAATATACTTTCTTCTAGATATAACATACTGCAACCTACCCACACATTTACCAATTTTATAAGCTAACATATATGAATCAACATGACTTAACAAATTGGCATAGAATGATATATAGTCTAACGAATATATATAAATATATATATATGTGTGTGTGTTAGGCAAATATATATATGTCTCTGTAAATAAGTGCACCGCCTTTATATCAACTTTTTATATGTATCCAACAACTAACTGCCTTGTATATTACATAAACTTAATATATATATAATACTTTTTGTTAAAATACAATATACCTTATGCAAGGTAGAGAAAGGTGAAGTCTGAGATGCCTTTCAGGTGGGATTAAATCACGGTATGTATTGGCAAAGAGGGGGCAAGAACAGAGAGCCGCGTTTGCTTGCTACGGAGCTGCTATCGGCGGAAATGGGTGGCAGGCGGAAGAAGGGAAGCGGGTGGATAGCCGGAGATCGGCCGGAGGGTGGTTGTGGCAACCGCTATCGGGGAGGAGCGGTCTGGGCTGGGTGTTCGACTAGGAAGGCTCGGAGATGGACGTTGATTGGTCTTTTGTGGATGTAGGCATTCGTTTCCATGCATGCGTAAGTTGCAGGGGAGGGTTTTTTTTATGGCCGACGTGGTCCATGGGTGGGGAAGGAGAGGCCGATGACGTGGGTACGAGGCAAGGTTGGTAATGGATCTGGAGAGAGGAGGCTAAGGAAAAAGGTAGTGGGGATGCGTGAGGGAGAGGGGTGGTGTGCTGTCACTTTCCTTGAAACTAAATTTGTTGAGAATGAAAAGTCAGGGAGATAATGGACGCAATGAACGTGAGTTTGAGTTAGAAGAAAAAAAAGGCTAGGAAGATGAAGTGAACAGTCACAACAATGTATAAATTTCACATTCTTGAAAGCACGCAACAGTAAATGAGAAAATGAAGCAACCAATGAACGCTTGAACCAGTGAAAAGGAACCGTCACATCTGATGAAACCAAGAAATAATTAATTTCTATCCGTTGACAGCTGTTTGCATTGATCATTGAATACATGAAAAGTCACAAAACCAAAAGACACAAATAACGAACCACACTGTGAACCGTTTTAACGATTTCACGGCGTACCGTGGTTCGAAAGAAAGAATTGAATATATCGCTGAGATTAGCACGACGAGACGATCAAAACGGTATATGGATATCAGTGGTATGATTGGATTATAAAAATTCGAATTTTCTACTGGTGGAAAATGCAAGAAAAACGTAGGAAAATAAGACCGACGGAGCCAAAGATGTCCGAATTTGGAAAAACGACAAACTAACACCTTGCTCAGAAGATGGTTTAGAATTTTTCTATGTAAAAATATTTAGGTTCCGAAAACATTTTATTTTCATCGTTTTTTAACTGATTAAATTGAAGTAAATTTACGCGTGAAATAAACTTTCATATTTTTAGACGAAAATTTACCAGTTGCTATGTTTAACTAGACGTATTCCAAATAATAAATTTATATTTCAAAATTTTATCGTTTAAAATTTCACAAAATTTCAACTAATTACGTTATTAAAACAGTTGAAATTTTACGGGTCGTTACAAATTTACTTATGAATATTTGGATTCTATTGGATGATTTGATTGTTTGATATTCCTGATATGTGATGCTTTGTGAGATATTCTGATTTGTGTGTGATCTGTAATGTTGTTGTTTATCCGGGATGAATGTAAATTATTATCTGTGACATATATATCTGTGAATGAAAGATAAGCGTTATAGTTTATACCGCTTATCAACTATATTTCTGTATTTTGATCTATGATGGTTTATTGATGTTGCACTACTGTGTGAAACCCCTGGACTACACCATACACACACAAATATGGATTTCACATGGAAATCAGTTAAGTCACAGATTGTTGACAATTTTCAAAGGTTGAATTTGTGAATCCAAATAGTTTTGGAATTGGAATTGAAAGCTTTCGAAAATGAGTTTTGAAAATATAAAGTTATTTTAAATAACTTGATAAAACTTTGAAATCAAAATAATTTGATTTAAAAATTTGAATTCAATATTTGGAATTGAACTCAATGATTTGGAAATTATGGTCTAAAAAGAAATACCAGTTATGAATGTGTTTATATGAATTTAAACCATTTTAAAAGTATGGTTTTGAGAATTTGAATTTAACCCAAAGACTTTAACTCGTATAAAAGAATCAGATTTTCCGAAATGAAAACTATTTGTTTTCAAATAATAGAAGCTTTCATATAAGGAATGAATTTCCAATTTGTGTCAAAGAATTTCAAGTTTGAAATGAAAATGGTTTTTTGAGTTATGAATAAATCTTTGTGAAGGATTGTTGAACTTTGTTTCGAAATTGGAAAGGTGTACCTTTTGTATAAAAGGTCGAAATGGAGTTGTTTTGAAAGCTATCAATTAAATTTTTGATTTAAAGATTTAATGAGTTAATCCAATTGAAATGGAAATTGATTTGGAAACTCTATGAATAGATCTTTGTGAAACTGGGTGAACTTTGTGAATTGAATCTTTTTGTTTAAAAAGATTAAAATGGTAATGTGTTTAAACCATTTGAAGAAAAGTTTTGGGTAATAAGTGGTGACTTAACCGAAATCCCAATATCCATATGTTTTAAAATATTGCGCTCACTATTCGGTTTAGCCGGGAGAGGACTTTGTGTCATATAACCCATTCCGAATAGTGATACGTCGTAAATGGATAGCATTTGAAGACCGGTGTTGAAGACCGGGTGTTTGCGAGAACGATAGGATAACCTATCGATTGTCTCTGCACTGAGTTGGTCCGGTATAGAGATTTCCTAAGTGATGGGAAGTCCGATGGAGATTGTGGATACCCGGATTGCAAGGGCTTCTTCGGAAGTGCCTTCGGTTCTGTTTGAACCCGGAACAGACTTGTATGGTTGTATGTCTGACATTACACTTTGAGATATAAAGCTGATTTCTTTCAACTACATTTCTGTTTGGTGGCGGAGATTTATTATCTTAGCTTAACACCCTTCCCTGAGACGTACGAGCTCAAAGGTTATGTAGTTGAAGGTTATCAGTGATATACTCCTAATTTGGTAGTGTGGCATGCTGAGTGTTGTTGTGTGTTGATGGTCATTTGCTGATCATTTGTTGATCAAAGCATGGCTTTCGTGTAAAGCGTAGCTTTGTGGACGAGACCTCATCGAGCCTCACAAACCGGAAGTGGTCGAAACAGGAAAGATGCGGCAAGGTTATGAGGGTCGCTCCCTTTAGGGTATGTCATTTCCTTCTGGAAAAAGGTGATATCGTGGTATGGAGCCCAGATATTTACCTGTGTGGTTGCTCCAATCTCATTTACTCTCTGTGATTGTTGCTTTGTGATCGATGTACCTCAGATAAAGGTCCCAAACGACCAGGGGTGGCATATTCGTGTAGTAGTTACCTAGTGTAAGAGGTAACCCGGCCTTGTGTTGGTAGAGAGCTAGTTAGTTCTCGGGACGTCCCTCCAGAGGCGTTCCCATGTGGTAGTAGGAAGTTCCTTAGCCTGACCATTTGTTGGAAATCCAAAGAAACAATACGAGCCTTGTACGGTTTTAGTTGTATAACCTGCTATGGAATGTGGCGGTAACCTGCTATTGAACATAGTAGCTATAGTAGGCATAGTTCAGAATGTCTATGCTGGCTAAGATTAATATTATACTTTCGAAATGTTTTCCATTATGCACTAATAATAATAATCCAATGATTTTGCGTAGTAAGCATGTTTGACTATCATAAGGGGAAATCTCCTCCAATTTTGCGTTTGCATTGTGTGTGTGGCGGGAGGCCTTATGGTAGTTTCATTTTCCAAAAGCATTGCGGATTTCAATGTTTAAAATCCTTTTTGTTGTTTGTTTTAAAGATAAACTGTTTTTGTTACTCACACCAGTCTCATGACTGACTCGGAGTTTATTGTTTCCTTCCTAAACTCTGGGTGCCCACAATTTTCCACACGGGTAGTCTAGAGTTGGGTTTTTCAGATAGTCAGGTTTAGTAGACTAGTTGGAGCTAGTTCAATTTTTGGAGATCACGACTGACGTTGCTTATCTTGGTGGAATGTGATGGTGGTTCGAGCTTGATGTTGGAGTTATTAGCCCCATTCTCTTTGTCGGATCACTTGGAGTATCACTTCTGTTGTTTCCGCTGTATCATTATTTATCTCTGATATTCTTGTATCATATTGATATCATTGTTGTATATCATTCCGGATATTGTATTCATTGGAGTTGTATATGATATCATTGTTTTCTTTATTCCGCTGTGTTGTTATACTTAATGGTGTTATAAGCTTCGGTGAGTCAGATTCGGCGTTTGAATCTGCGGCATCTTGAGTACAAGTGAAGTACGGGTGCCGATTTTTGAAGGCCGAGTTCAGGATCATCACAGCAAGTGTAGAGGTGAAGCATGCTGGAATCCATTTGGCTTATCGCCTCATCATACGCTGTTTGATGCTCCGAAAGGTCCGAACCTATGACCAAATAGTCAACTTATTCCACCAGTTTGCCACCTACAGCTTCTTCTTTCTCCTTGACCAACCGTGCATTCTCCTAGCAAAGTCAGGTGAGTTCGGCAGCCTGTTCGATGATAGTGGCAGCTTGACCAGTAATGGCTTAATCTTGGGTTTGATAGTGTTCTCTGCAACGGTGATCTGCTCTGTCAGTTTTCCACATTCTCTATAAGTGTCGTTGAGTTGATCTTTAATCACGATAAGCGCTTTATCGTGAGCCTAGTTTGCCTTGGTCAATAACTTGTCGCTGGTAGCCTTTCACTTTAAGGCTGCATCCCTCTCAACTTTCAGCTTGGCTATTTTAGTATCGCGATCCTTGATTGCTTTATCATGGCTACCCTTTGAGCCTCGAATGAGAGAATTTCTTGATAATTGATGTGATTCACGATCGAAAAGGCCTTCACAAGATAACGTCAATCAAACCTAGCTTCTATGTCTTAGCGAACTGTCTTAAGATTGCACAAGGAAGTGGTTCTGTTATTGGGCTTAATGTTCTTGTCGAACTTAATACCTTTTAAGAATAAATGCGGGTAGGCAGCCTAGAGCAGGGGTGGACCAGGCGGGAGTATAATTCTCTTTTTAACTAGAAGAACCGGGGGGCAGTTGCAGTAGTTATGGATTGGGATGAAGGGATTTCCTGTAGTGCATCTGTCTAAGCTTTGGTGCAAGGGGGAGCAATGGGAAGTGAAGCCTAGTGGCATTGACGAGAGTCTCTGTGGTGCTTGTTAACATCGCCAGGAGCACTACTCTCATCATCCCTTTTTCTTTTCTTTCCCCTCTCGCGCTCTTTCTCCAAGTGGTTAGCCTTCTCCTCCTTTATCTTCCTCCTCTCCTTGTCTGTTTCACGGTAAAAGCAATGATAAGGATGTAAAGTTTGATACTTGTATGAGCTAGATTTTTGACAAAGTTAATGGTACCGTCCATGATCCATGGAACCTGAAACAAAAAGGAAAGTGAAGTTAACAATTTGGATAGGAAAGTTGAATCGATGTCAAAATGCATGTCAGTGTCCCTAAAGTGAAGTGTGGAGTGCCGATGACCCCCTATGTACTCTACCAACAGTATCGGCATGCCTTAAGGGTTGGAGTCTTTCCACCTTTGCTCATAAAAGCACTAGAAGAGTCGTCGATTTGCGAGTCGATCTCGTCCAACATTTCGCTAATCGAGATACCTTCGAATTCATTCACATGAATGGAAACATCCCTTAGAAAGTCAAAAGTCGACATATCTCTGATGGGAGTTGTAGCAGCTTGACATCCAATAGATTGTGGAGTTTTAACAATGGTTTGCCATGGAGGAGGAGAGATCGGGAGCTTAAGGCTCAGTGCCTCGGTGGTCAACAGATTCGAAGGACATTAGGAAAGCTGGGGCTCATCCCCGACGATTCATCGAAGGTTCATATTCTTCTTCCTTAGTGATGTGAAAGTCACTATCATCATCATCTAAGATCTCTCCTTTTCAACCACTATTGTTTGTTTCCTATCTCTCAATTTAACTGGCTCGTCTTCCTCCAAGATAGTGGGCATTCTTGGACTATTGCCCTCATGACCAGGGGCGTCATCTTGCGTGGGCTCGTCAACCCTTGTCTCAACAACCTCTTCCTCATCACCTCTTACGGGCTCGTCGGTTTCTGCATCAGCAGTTCCTTCCCCATGTTCTTCACCGGATGCATCTTCCTCTTCTTCTCCTTGAGTATCCTCGTCAAAACTGCAAAAAGGGGCATTAAAACGAGTACGAGACCTAGAGCTGCTCCATGTCGAGGTATCAATATCAACTATTCATCCTGGTGTGAGAAGTCCATATTCTTGAATGTTCTCATTCATCAAAAGGAACTTGACAGAACGATGTGTAACCTCCCCCTACATGGAGGCTCAAAACTAATGGCTACGGATGTTGCAGTCATCCATAGTTATTAATCCTCGGCGACTAAATACGGCAAAGTTAGATTCATTGATACACAGAAACACATGAATATGGAAAAAATTAAACTTCAAACAAAATCACATATCATTTAAAAATATTTCCAATTCATTACATAATCCCAAACTCGCAAACCACGTTTAGAGAAAATATATTTACTACAACATACACCAAGAGCGACATATGAAGATGCCTCCTTGGATGATCAGAGTATATACATGCAATATAACAACTTTTCCATTACAAACAACACAGCAGAATCAAAAGAAAAGAGAACTCTAAATAGCTATCTTGCCTCCTACACATCTTCGAAAGCTTATTCATCTTAAGAGGTACCTGAAGCTCAACTCTCAAACTACTCAAAATCAATTGAGTACCCGAGAGTTTAAGGGGAAAACATAAACTTCGAATCAGACATAAAGCCTGGTATGAATAATAATCTACCATCTCAAATCATTTAGATATCTAGTGAGACCACATCACTTAGCGTAACGGGTTTCTCCTCACTAGTATCTTAAAACCTTTATAAAACCATATACTGTGCTCCTGCATCCACAATGGTTAAAACAATTCAAAACAATATAAGATGATGATATGCAAAACAAATGAATCAATTCTAGATTACAATCCCCATTCATTTCAAACTATCTATCTCAATTATAGTTTCTAGGATTATTATTAACTTATTAGTTTTCATGGGTTAACTAATAACCGGTTAAACATTTAAGGACTCCCAGTCCAATTACATAGTTTCCTTGGGATCACTAAGAACCTATTGGTAACTCCAATATCTTACTCTTATCCTAGTTTTCATGTTTTGACTAGGAACCTATTGGTGACCCCAATATCCTTTCTTCTTACCCTAGTTTTCAGGGGCTAACTAGGAACCTATTGACATCTATCAGTATCTTAATCCGGATATAGTTTTCATGGGCTAACTACAAGCCTACTGGTATTGCCAGTATCAATTCATAATTTTCATGGGCTTACTGTACACCTGTCTTTCTGACATCTTCCTTCATACATAGTTTTCATGGGCTAACTATGACCCTATTGGCCCCTGCCAATATCTTTTCCTTTACAAAGTTTTCATGGGCTTACTGAGAAACTAATGGCCCCTGCCAATATCTTTCTTTTATATTTTAGCATCCTATAATCTGGTCTTCCCGACCTCCTGGATGCAATTCTACTCATTCAGGAGTTTAATCAATTTATATTCACTTCTAGGTTAAGCTAACTGGTTCTTCTACCCTTTATCCCCAAAATGCAGTTATGGGTCCATTAGAAAGCGAATATATTTATATTCGAAGAAGCAAACTTAACAACATAGCAATACCACTACTGTGGGTTTAATATAAAACATGGTTAATCCATTTAACATATTATTTTATCAGTATAAGCTTCTTCTCAAAACCATTATAAAAACTATTTTAACATATCCATGGGTTTTTCCTTTTAAAAATAGAGTTTGGGTTATAAAACCTTTCGATACCTTTGAAACCTAGCTTTCGACTACATAGAATGACCTCCTTCGAAAGTATTAAATTTTATCTTCAAAACATTAGGTTCCTGCCTTTTAATACTTTAAAACCTTCCTTTCGAAACCTTTCGATTGTAGTAAAGTATTAATATTTAACTTTTAGAAGCTTAGCTTCGAAACCAGTTGAAAGTACCCCTTTCGACACCAATGGAAGTAACCCTTCCGAAATCATTGAAAGTCCCCCTTTCGAAAGCATTGGGTTTATACTTAAAACATTATTTGGGTCAAAGTGAATATAGGCAAAAGCAACTCTTTCGAAACCATCGTTCATTATATAAAAATATTGGGGAAAACTTGATGGCGTCGACACCATCTCTTTCGAAAGCATTTAACATCTGGGTAAAATATTAGAAGGTCGGTGTCGAAACCTCTTTCGAAACCATTGCCTTCGAAACCCCTAACCCCTTTCAAAAGCTACAGGAAGCGGCTTAAACTTATAAAACAAAGTACCTTCAACGGCATTAATATCTTCAATACCATCGAAAGGAAAAAGAACGACAACAGGGTTTCGACTAGGATGGAACCCCTTCTTTCAAAATATACTATCATAAGTAAAGGAACCCAATCGAAAGCAATCTTAAGTTAATGGCAACCCTTTCAAAACCTTTTTAAAACCTCTTTTGAAACCATATGCTTCGACTCCGTCGAAGGCTAAAACACAACAAAGGCAGGCGCTTTTTTTTTGAAAACGAACCAAGGTTTCGACTCCTTCGGAAGCTATGCTTTAAACACCTTACCTTCCGCCTTCCTCCAATCCAATGCGTACCATCTTTGTGATACCTTGTGTATTGGTTTCGACATAGTAGGTTTCGACTAAGATGAAGGAGGAAGCTTCTGTGTCGAAAGGTGCTTTCCAAAGTAGGCGGAACCAATTTTCTGAGTAAACCTGGTTTAGTTCTTCTTAAAGTAAACTTTTCTCTAACTAACCTTCCACATGTCAACACCAGTTGGTTGCCTTAACTTTTTCAAATTCTTTTCCGAAAAGAACTGCCACTAATTTTGATCTAAACCATGGTTAAGTTAATCAAATAAGCCCTTCCATTAAGCAAAACCAATTTTGCAAAGATGTCCCTCTTCTAAAACAATTTATTTTGCATAGCAAATCACTTTGGAAAAATCCCCAAAAATTCTAGAAATTCACTTTAATCATGTTATCTAACATATCAAAATTCCAGACCCAAATTCTCCATACATTTTCCAAGATAAATTATAAACCCAAATAACCATATTTTTCTTTTAAAAATTCATAATAATCTTTCCATAGCTTGGAAAATTATCAAAATTGAAAACCAACTCCAAAATCATGTTTCTCATAATATAAAATTTTCCTATGGTATTTAAACATCAATAAATCTCAGTTTTGCTCTAAAACCCTATGAATCCTTATAAAAAACTTGTTTAAATTAAACAAATCAAATCTCAAGCATATCATCTTCAATTCATCATTAAAATGAATTTATCCCT
Organism: Allium fistulosum; assembly: GCA_030737815.1. NCBI lineage: Eukaryota > Viridiplantae > Streptophyta > Magnoliopsida > Asparagales > Amaryllidaceae > Allium > Allium fistulosum. The sequence goes on from CM060908.1 coordinate 1,022,196,388, forward strand.
TAAATCTGAAACATAAGATTCAAACAAAAATAGAGATGGAATTATTATTCACCTTGATTTAGATAAGGAGATTGGATTGAGATTGATTTCCCCTAAGCTTGATTCTCTAGCTTTTAATTTGTATTCCTCTTGTTCTCTTAATGGTCGGCCTTCCCTATGCTTTTGATTTTTCGTTTCAAAATGATGTGAATGAGAAGTAAAATTGTAGGAATGAAAATATATAAGGGTAAGGGTCATTGGGCGGCAAATTCCTAACATACCCTTATGTAACTTAACTAATCAAAAACACATTCTTAAGCTGATTAATTTTATATTAGGCTCGGCCTTAATTTAAATTAATTCAAGTCTCAATCCTCTTATCACTTAACATTTACATTATTCTATTTAATTTATCTAATTAAATCTCTCGAATAATGTTATCAAAAATTAGGGGTATTACATGATGGCTCGTTTTGACGGCTTTCAAGTCTTCGAGCATCTTCTTATGCTCCGATCTTTTTTCCCATGTAGGAATACTTTGGAGGCAACATTAAATTTAGAATTTAGGGATTCCAATATGAGAGGAATTGATAGAATAAAACTCACTTTCTTTTAACCAAAAGCGATTGAATCCTTCTAGGCAATGCACAAAGAAATATTTGCTCTTGAACATCGAACGTTTATTATGGAGTTTCCCAATGACCCTTCATCTGGTCTAGGCCTTAATGATTACGAAGGATAGGAAATCTTGTCTCTCTTGAACTTAAGCAGATATATAATCTCATGGAATCGGGGAGGGCACTCAAATTTTTTCACGAATAAGATATACAATGAACTCAATAAGGCAATCCCATTCGGATGAGCTTGAAACATCGTAAGCCAAATTTCTCCAAGGAAACTGCTCAGGAACGAATTAAGAGACAAGACAACACCATTGAGACACATTTATTGACTACAAGTAGTGAAACTAGGTGGGGGATGATATGCGAATTAATTTCTTGTTTGAAGGTGAACATCTTCTATGGGAATGCCATGTTGCAAGCAAATGTTACTGAGCATCTTGTCGGTCAAAACGGTAGGTATTTGTTTTAGTAGGTCAGTTATGATTAACCCTGGAGGCAAAGGGGGGCAGAACATGATTCATCAGCACTATCTAGAACTCAAATCCGGAGGTCCTAAGTTGGTTGGTTCCGACCGGGATGGATGGTGAAACCGGGTCAGTAGTGGATGCACTCTCAGAAGAGGTAGATGGTCCTTAACCAGACTTGCAACGTGACGATTGACGAGTCATTCTATGATAGTAGAACTTGGCATTTAACATGGTTCGGTAAAATTAAACTTGAAATAGAAATACATGTATGGCCAATACTTGGAATTCAAAGGGAAGCCAATGTGTCTTGACTTGTTGAATTCTAAGCGTTGACCGAGGCAAGTGCAATGTTTTATCTATATGGAATAAGTCTAGTGTCCCTAACATAGCAAACGAACCATCCGGTGTAGATATCTAACTTGCATTCGGAAAAAAATCCATATCATCCTTTGAAATTTCTTTCATTACGCACTCGTTTTTGATCAACTATCGATAACAGATCCTTCGTCCGAAGCGACATAGAAAATCAAGATCACTGGAAGTGCATTTATAGAAAGGCAAAGCGATGGAATCATCTGATATTCTTGAATTCAAGATTAATCATCATGTCAAAATCCACTCGATGACTTAACTTAGTTAATCTCATAAGGAAAACAGTCGAAAGAGACAAGTCAAGCCTTTCTCTAAAATCACACGTGTCTGATCAAAAGAAACCTTAATCCTTAGCCTTATGACCAAGCAAACATATATGATCGTAATTTTTTTCCATCTCACGAGATCAATCATGCCTCAACCGCCTCCTTAACCATCACGACCTAGAATCACAATCCTACCTACCTCCAAGTCAATTCAACAAATCAATCATAGTCTAGGGTTTCAAGGGTATCTGACTTGAGAACTATTGAAAGCGATCTAGGTGACGGCGGCAGTGATAGGTGATGGCAAGTAAGTTGGACAAGCGATGACAGTCGATGGTGGTGCTGGAAGTAATTGGTGGCGAAGTCGAAGTGGCAGATGAAGGCAAATTGGCACTTAGGAGATCTCGTGTTGGTCTTAAGAATTCGGCAACTAGGAGTTTAGAGTGAGAAGACCTAGGTTGCTAAAGCACAACTTATAAGAGAAATGACCCAAATTTTCTTAAGTACACATGTCGTACCGACATCAGAGGTCGGTACGGACAAACCATCCTTCGCCCAAAATCTATCGAACTCACCACGATGAACTTACTCGACTATGTGAGGCTGCACACAAATTCTGATATCCAAACCATATTGATAACATCGAGATAAGAAGTTCTAGTCCAATTTCATGCAAACAAAGAATTGAAATCGATCAACTAGAGCCAACCAAAAGCAATGTCTCGAGATGGCACTTAAACAGTAAACTAGAATTTGCAGAAAAGAAAACTAGAACTTGTCTCATCTCACATCACACTTTGTTTTCAACAAAAGCATACTCTATGGGGAAAATGTTAACTGGATTTTTATCCAAGTAGAAATCGATAGGAATTAGAATGCGAGAGGAAGACGAAATGACTTGGAATCTTGGAAGCACACCTAGATAGCACATAGAACCAACTCAGAGAATTTCAGCCAAATTAGAACGAGTATGAGAAGTCAGTGTCGACTTCATGAAGTCAGTAATGAATTCACGAACTTTCATGTTTCTTACCCAAATTTGCATAGGCTCTTCTTTGCCTATTTCATGTGTGCCCAAGAGATATCAATGGATTCTGAACAGCCGATTACCGGAATTGAGGAGTTAGTATTTAGAATTGTTGAGCAAACCAAGTGATGAAGGAACTATCACCAATATCAACTATCTACCCACAACAACACCTTGGGACACTCTAAAATGAGGAATAAAGGCAACCCAAAAGATTGCAAGGCAATTGGACTTAACATGTTGGCACCGACATGTTGCACTTGTGAATTCACACACTATCTCAGACTTTCTTCTGGGCTCTACTCCAACTCTCTGCTTGGCCCAATACGAATGCTACCCCTATAAATAAAAACCATAGAGCAACCAAGAAAGGATCTGGTTTCGGCCATCACTACGTGGAAGCTTTGTCTCTTCTTCAACTCTTTCCTCTACACCATAGTCACCAATGCAGCTACTCCATGCAATTCTAGGACATAGAATCAGTCTAACCACTGTACTTGTGACTTATTCTCTCTCAAATCCTTTGTAATCCTAATCAAATCTATAAGAAATAAAGCTATAAAGTGGACGTAGGCCTTTGATTTTTGAACCACTATAAAATCGCTTGTCCCTCTTTTATTTTATTTTTTGACTTTATTGCTATTTTCTATTATCATTGCCCTATTCTAACAGGGCTAGTGCTTTCACATATGGCATTCGAGCGTTGATCCATTTTTTGGGTTAAAACAGAGGTATTTATTGATAATATTATCTTTATGGCAATAAAGGACTTCATTTTATTTGGAGTCACTTCCTGCGGTGTCCATTTTGCAAAAGTTGGATCATTTTCTTGATAACTTTTTTTAGGGCTATTATTTTTTTGAACCATAAAACTAATACTGCACACTAGGAAGGTAAATTTTAATTTAGTTTATAATAGAAACTATAAAAGATAAAATGAGTTATTAGTAGTTTACCAACAACAAAGTTACACAAGCTTGTATTTTCCTTGGAATTTCTTTGTTTTTTCTTGCTTATTCCATTAGATGTTTTCCTACTATTGTTGTCCATGAAAAAGTTGTCATTTGTTTCAATCTATAAACACATGGTAGCAACATTAGAAGCAATGAAGAGTTTGCATTGGAGAACAAGCATGTTGAAAGAAAATACATTATCATTAATCATACAACATCTGCTATATTTTCTAATTTTGGCTCTTCAAAGCTTCCTATAAGTTTTTTTTATTTCTTTTGCTTTGATCATTTTCAAGCCACCAAAATATATTTGTTTGACTCCCTTCGTGTCAGAGTTCGTATCTATTTCTTTCAAATGAGATGTCATGGTGATTGTGATGCCTACATTTGGTAATCCAAAAGTTTTTGCAATGCCACTTTCTTTTAAAATTATTTTCGTGTCTCCAAAATAAAAATAAATTTCTTCCACTGAAAATGACTCTATGACTAAATTTATAGAAGCTAATTCTTTATATATGTCTGCACTTATTATAGCTCCTTCCAAGAATGGATTGATCAAGCCAAAAAATGGAGTTAGCTTTAATTGTGCTATGTATTTTTCCAGAAGTGACTTCTCTTTTATTAAATTCTCTGTTAATGCGTGCAAAGACTTTAAACTACTTTTATAGCTTTCTCCCATATCTTTTTGTAGATCCTTCTTCTGCTTTTTGATAGCTGTTTTTTTAACACTACATTGTCTTAGTGGCTATTTTCATTTCAAGGTTGAAAGAAGAATGAATTGATCACATTCTTCCCTAGAGTCTATAAATTTAGAAGATTTAGTTGTTTTAGATGTGGGAGATTTGGTTTCTTCATGTATTTCTACTGTAGAATTTTCTAGAGTAGCTTTTTGATGCTTGCTTCTTTTCTATAGGATTAGGTTGGTATGAAAACATCTTTTATTAGTGTGGTTGTCATTATATAGATGTATAACTTCTTTCGTGTACGTCTAAAGTTGTAGCGTTGTCAATTAGTGCCAAAAATATGGATAACAAATATTTAACTGACAAATATTTATATTTGCCAACAAATACTTATCTAACAAATATTTTCACTAAAATGTATCTAATATTATACAAAAATGCATATGGCAAATAGTTACCCATTTCATTTTTTCATGTAAATAAGTACTACAAATTCAATCTGTAATCAACTAAAAACCTATATGGAAAAGATTTCTATGTAGCCTTGTTGTATCTTCTTCTTAGTAACTATAAAGGTTATAATATTCTCAATTTGTTTTCATATATATGGATGGAAAATATTTGTTTGGAAAATATTTATCATTTCACATTTGCCTTGCAAATATATTTATGGTAAATATTTTCTATTGTCTGTTTTTCATGTGAATGTGTACTACAATTTCATCCTACAATCAGTCAAAACAATAAATGACAAATATTTGACATTCATGGTCTTTACAGTAAAAGTTTTCTAGTATATCTATCAATTACTAAAATAATTGCTTACGGATATTTGTCATTTTCACATTTCCATCAAACTGCATACTATAATTTCAACCCATCATCAATCAAAATTATGTATGGAAATTATTTGACATCCTTAGTCTTTAAAATAAATGTTTTCTAATATGTCAATCAATTATCATCCGAAATTGCTTATGGTAAATAGTTTTCATGTTCAGTATTACATGTAAATGTGTACAATAATTTCAATTAATTATCAAGCAATACCATGTGTGGAAAATATTTGACATTATTAATGTTTGTAGTAAAAAAATTGTAATATTTCAAGCAACCATTGATAAAAATTACTGGTGGCAAATATTTTTTAGGTAGATAGTTTTCATTTAATTATTCATCTTATTGTATACTACTGTTTCTATATATCATCAACCAATATTATACATGTCAAATATTTATCATCATCTATATTTACAGTAATATTTCACTTATATACCAAGCATTCATTGATCAACCTTTATTATATCAAATATTTTCCATGTAAATATTTACCATTCAAATATTTGTTTAATTATATATGTAAGTGGAAGCAATATCGTTTCATCGTATCGTTAACCGAAACTATACATGTCAAATATTTGCTATTATGAATATTTACATTAAAATTTTGATTTTATTTACCTACTATTCTTTGTTTTAATGTTTTTCTTTTTGGATTGTTTAGTGTTCGTCAAAGTAGGAGTCACTGGTTTCCAATTTCGAACATTGAACTTCTCCTTCTATAAATCTGCAAATGTTTCCCATTTTTATTTGGAAATTAATTTTTTGATTTCTTAATTGAGTAGATAGCGATTTGTTCTTTGATTGGTGTTGAAAAATGACAGTCGATGAGTGGGTTGTCTTTGATTGAGTGTTTCTGAGTTTTTTCTTTCAAAATTCAAAATTATTTAATGATAGATCGATGGATTTCGAAAGATTTGTATAGAGCGTTGGTGGTTGGTGGGTATAGTGGTAATGTCTATTAATTTTTTTTAAAATGGGCATGTATTTTATAAGTTTTGATTGGGAGGGACTTGGGCCTACTTATTTTTAATTATAAGGATATGAGCCAAAATTTCTCCCAAAAGGAACATACGAGGTGGTCTTTCTAGAATAGGTAACCAACCTCAATAACTTTCGCAGGCGTAATCATAAACTCATTGACATAAGAACTTTCTAGGTGATAAATACCCACGTCGCATTGCTTATTTCAGAAAAGGGAAGACCGTGGTTTCTCGGGATCTAATAATGGGCATAAGAGCAAAAGGAACACCTAAATATGGTGACAAAACATTTCCATGAAGTAGTGCAATCAAGTTTTCGGATGTATTCTCATCACGTGAAATTGGGGATGTATCTTTCTAGGGCAACAAAAGTTCATAAAAATCAGAAATGTTTACATCAGCGATAGGAATTATAGTCGAAAATGTCACACCATTCGAGATGAACCCATCAGCAATAGATAAATTAAGAAAAGCATTGGAGGAGCATGGGAGTAGAGGAGCTGATAGAAGTGGTACAAGAACTTGGCCAATAACATAACTAGAATGTGATAGAGAATCGTTGGTTTCAATTGGAAGCGGACATAGTCAATATCAAAGACGTCCCATTGATTTTCCAAGAAGCAAGAGGGTAGGGATAAGGTAGAAAACAGGAAGGAAGAGATGGAACTTGAGGTGAAGCGGGAGAGGCATGATGAATGGGGGGGGGGCGAAAGGGATGGCGTTGGGAAAGATCTAGGGTAGGATAATGTATTGTCTATTGGAGGCCGTTTTAATTTTGCCTGATACATGTTTGATATATTTATAAAAATGGCTTAATGTGTTCTTATACTTATTAAAATGGTTTAATGTGTTTATCTAATAAGTTTTCCACTATATTTTCCACATATCTTTAAATCCTAAGGTAGATGCAAAATTCTTTGAATTCCATTAGCGGTGTTAGGATCCACTTGTTATTTTTACCATGACCTTGAGTGTTCTCAACAAACCATGGTGTCCATAAGTAGTTAATAACACATTATTGGTTGTATGATATATAACTTCTAACTTATATGCTTTAATCCTAATCATCGGTATGACCATGAATGTGCTAAAAAATATAGTATTACACAATCATGACTTACTATTTCGTGATGTGTAAGTACAAGTGGTGTACTCAATAAAGTAGTATAGTATGTCTTACCTTTCTAAATGACATAACTTCTCTGTAACATATAAATAGCTTGAATGTGCTCAAAAATATCCATATGTCCTAGTACGTTACTTTGTATGTAAATGATAGAAAGCAACCTTTATTTAAAATTCATAATCTATAAAAATGATTTGCGTGTTATAAATTATAAAGGGTAATGTGACATAGTATTCAACGATATGTAGTTCTAGAATATTGTTTAAGCATCCCTTATTTCTTATGGGGTATATTATTTGTAAATTTTATTATAATTTCAACTATTAAAAAAATTATTAATAAATTTAAGGTATAACATTTATATTCATTTCAAACAATTTTGAAATATTTTCTATAACATTTATAGTTACATTTCAAAAAAATTCAAGACAATCTTGAATTTATTTTTATACTAATTTAAACACATTAATTTTTTAATTTTAATTCAACAGTTTGAGTTTTGCAATTATAACATTTATAATTTCACGTTTTATATAAAACAATTTAAATTTGCATGTTCAACATTTATAAATCTAACAATTTAAATATATATTTTTAATAGTGATAAATTTCACTTTAAATTTAGAAATAATTTTCAAATTTATTTATATCCAATTCAAATACACATTTGAATCTACCTAAGCCACCAAACAATTTTGGGGCCTTATACTTAAGGCATATCATAAAGACAAACCACGTCAATGAGCCACATATAGGTTAGGAGTAGGAAGGTTTTCCACTCGTAAGAATGTTCCTCGATTAGAGTAATATTCTTTTTAATTAAACATATTTTCCTAGACATCCATCTTAATGGACTTCCCTAAAGGGTTACCCTACTTTTTGGTCAATTATCCTTAATAACATGTGAAATATATTATAGCACTGTTGAATCAAAATGATCACACGATGGAAAAAATGGGTGATTCTAAATATTTCCCTTTATTAATATTCCAAAAGAATCATTTGTGTTATTATGAACAAACATTTGATTATACTAAATTGCATGTAATATAATTTTCACCTTTTATTTAACATGTGTTTGTATGTAATTTATTTATTTAAATCTTATATCAATATTGTAAAAATTTACATTGTTAACATTATGTGAATAAGATAACATAATAATAGATATACATGTACATTATTTATAGATAATATGATACACACACATAGTTATTGAGATTTATAACTATATATATACATGTTATAACTGATGCTATATACATTCAAATTTGGTAATTAATGTAAATGCATATTAGAAAGCAACATATATATATATATAATAAGGTTAGTTATAATACATGTCATATATATCAAAAATAAAAATTAATCAATATATTATTTGACATATGTTCTGGCTATGTTATTTGTCATATAAAGCTTTGACTAATTACAAATCGGTTGTAAAAATAGATCGTGTTAACTAGGAACTCATTTAGTCTAAACTTTAAGTAATAATAATGTATATATGTTTTAAATATATTAATATACATATAGAAACCAATTGTCAAAATATATTTATATTTATATATACATTTATGTATGTGTACGTATATGTACAGATATATGTTTTAAATATATGTGTGTGTATAGTTTAAACTATGCATATATTTATATACATATGTAAATATGTACCTATGTTTTAAATATATTTATATGTCGTTTGAACCAAAAATGGCACAAACACCCAATAGATAAGTAGAAAATAAAGGTGAAGAAAATAAATGTAAAATGTGCGAGTAAAGAACACACAGCAATTTATAGTGGTTCGGCTAATCTTGACCTATGTCCAATTAGTTATTTTTATAGATTATTACTTGATCACAGGCAGGAGTTCTTACGAGTCGGTGTAACTTCGATAGGGAATGCAATAAATTAGAGTAGAGATGAATCAGAGTCATAAGATCTTTAAAAGGAGCCCTACCCTTCTATTTAAAGAGGTAGAAGGCCTAAACTCTCGCCCATAAGGTCTCTACCTTGTTCTCCACGGCCGAGACTAATTCTCCAAAAAAGTAGGATGCCACCTCATCAATTTGTACAGGTCAGAATCGATCCAAGGACTTGGATCGATACCGATCCATATGATGGCCAAAATGACCATCTTGAGCTCTTTTCTTTAGCTTGATTTGTTGTTAGCTTTATGATTCCATACTTGTTTGCACCATTAATTGCTTGTTTCCAAGTCCAAATGATGGATCTATGGAGAAGAAGAGTTGTTGATTCAATTGCTCATAGAGATCGATAGAGAATTAAGTGGAATCGATAAAATAACACTTGGAATAGGCTTGTAGCATCAAGTACAATAGATAGGCAGAAGATGGGCAAACTTGGTGGAGATTTCCTGGATCGATACCAATCCATAGAGTTGGATCAATATCGATCCAACACTTGTGGATTTTGGGTTCTTGGATTTTTGGAGTGGATGCATACTTGCCTTGTGATCTTGGTTGTACTAGGATTTTGGGCTTCGTGGTTATTTCTTCGGGCCTTGCCTTGATAACTTCAAAGTTGACTCATCGGGTTCGTCTGCATACTGCCTGGTCAAAAGACGAGATAACACTTGCCCCCTAAAGCAAGCCTTGTGAATGGAAGGTGTGCTTTGCTTAAGAACAAATCTCAGACTTTAATCTTTAATAGTTGAGCTTCCAGCAGCTTCAATCTTGGTGAATCGTCCAGTTCCTTCAGATTCTCTTATAAGTCAAAGGTCATTCCAAACCCATTATAGCCTAAAACTCTAGAGTTTGCCTAAATGTAATCTATGCATCATCATCATTTCGATTTCATTTGGAGTTATTATATCACATATCAAAATCGTCCCGTGATTATCTGGGATTTATCAGTTCTAGTCTAGTTGCAAGGTGTTCAAATCCCTATATCAAATCAGTATATGTTCTAAGGTTTGTTCTCTTCGGATCATTTCATATTTAGTTTAATGCATGATATCTTTGGATCGTTTAATGTTTAAGTTAAGGGGACGATCTTTCTGAACTGTTAATTAAATCTGTGACCGTTCAGGGCCGATAGTTAAATCACAATTGTAACACCCCTAATTTTTGATAACATCATTCAGGATATTTAATTAGATAATTTAAATAGAATAATATAAATGTAAGTGATAAGGGGATTGAGATTTGAATTAATTAAATAAGGGTTGTGTCGTATAAACTAATTAATGGGTTAAAGAATGAGTTTTTGGTTAACTAAACACATAAGGGAATATTAGGAAATTGCCATCCAAAACTCCCACCCTTATACATATTTTCGTTCCGCCCATTTCTTCCTATTCACATCATTTATAATGCAAACAAAAATATAGAGGAATGACCGGCCATTAAGAGATCAAGAGGAATTCAAATTAAAGCTAGAAAATCAAGCTTAGAGGAAATCATTCTCAATCCAATCTCCTTATCTAGAGCAAGGTGAATAATAATTTCATCTCTATTTTGTTTTAAATCATATATTTTTGGATTTAAGGGATAAATTCGTTTTTATGATATATTGAATGATGATATGCTTGATTCATGATTTATTTGATTTAAACAAGATTGTTTAAAAGCAGTTTTATACATTTTTAGGTCAAAACCGAGATTAAATGATGTTTAAATGCCATGGGAAAATTTTATGTTATGACAAACATGATTTTGGAGTTGGGTTTCAATTTTGATAATTTTCCAATCTATGGAAAGATTATTAAAAATTTTCAAAGGAAATTATGGTTATTTGGGTATATAGTATATTTTGAAAAATATATTGAGAATTTGGGTCTGAAATTTTAATATGTTAGATAACATGATTAAATTGAATTTCTGGAATTTTCTCGGATTTTTTCAAAGTGATTTGCTATGCAAAATAAATTGTTTTAGAAGAGGGAGTTCTTTGCGAAAAATTGGAAGTGCTAGTTTGATTAACCTAACTATGTTTTAGATCTGGATTAGCAGCAGTTATTTTTGAAAAAGTATTTGAAAAGGTTAAGGAAACCAATCTGATGTTGACACGTGGCAAGTTAGTTAGAGAAAAGTTTACTTAAACAAGAATTAAACCTTGTTTGCTCAGAAAAGTGGTTCCGCCTACTTAGGAAAGCGCCTTTCGACACAGTAGCTTCCGCCTTCAACCAACTATGCCGAAATCAATATACAAGGTATCACTATGATGGTACAGAATGGATTGGTGATAGGCGAAAGGTTAAGTGTCGCAAGCATAGCTTCAGAAGTGGTCGAAACCTTGGTTTGTTTTTAAAAGAAAAGCGCCTGCCTTTGTTTTGTTTTAAGCCTCTGATAGAGTCAAAGCATAAGGTTTCGAAAGAGGTTTTAAAGGGTTTCAAAAGGGTTGCCATTAACATAAGATTACTTTCGACTGGGTTCCTTACTTACAAAAGAATGTTTTGAAAGAAGACGTTCTGACCTAGTCGATACCCTGCTGTTGTTTTATAGCCTTTCGATGGTGTTGAAGATATCAATGCTGTCGGAAGGTACTATGTTTTATAAAGTTTAAGCCACTTCCAAAAGCTTTCGAAAAGGGTTAGGAGTTTCGAAGGTGATGGTTTCGAAAGGGGTTTCGACTCCAACCTTCCAATGTTTTACCCAGATGTTTTATGCTTTCAAAAGAGATGGTGCCGACACCATCATGTTTCCCTAATGTTTTACAAATGATAAAGGATAGTTTCAAAACAGATGCCTTCGGCTATATTCACTTTGACCCAAAGAATGTTTGAAGTATAAACCCAATGCTTTCGAAAGGGGTACTTTCAACTGGTTCGAAGCTAAGCTTCTAAAGGTTAATTATTAATACTTTAATATATTCGAAAGGTTTCGAAAGGTAGAATTTATAGTATTATAAGGCAGGAGCCTATTGTTTTTTAGAGCTTTCGAATGAGGTCATCCTATGAAGTCGAAAGCTAGGTTTCGAAGATATCGAAAGGTTTTATGACCCAAACTCCATTTTTAAACGTAAAACCCATGTCAATATTGAAGGAGTTTTTTACAATAGTTTTTAGAAGAAGCTCTCTTTGATAAAGTAATAGGTTAAAGGGATTAACCAAGTTTTATATTAAACCCATAGGAGTGGTATTGCTATATTGTTATGTTGCTTCTTCTAATATAAATATATTCACTTTATAATGAACCCATAACTATATTTTGGGTAAAAAGGGTAGGAGAACCAGTTAGGTTAACCCAGTAGTGAATATAAATTAAATAAACTGCTGAATGAGTAGAATTGCATCCAAGAGGTCAAGAAGACCAGAATATAAGATGCTAAAATATAAAAGAAGGATTTTGTAGGGCCAATAGGTTTTCAGTAAGCCCATGAAAACTATATAGTATTGGCAGGGGCCAATAGGTTCATAGTTAGCCCATGAAGACTATGTATAAAAGAGGATGCCAGATAGAAAGGTTCATACTTAGCCTATGAAAACTATGTGAAAAGGAAGATGTCAGATAGACAGGTTCATAGTAAGCTGATTAAAACTATGGTTGAATACTGGCAGGGCCAGTAGGTTTGTAGTTAGTCCATGAAAACTATATCAGGATGAAATATTGACAGATCTCAATAGGTTCCTAGTCAACCCATGAAAACTAGGGTTAGAAGAGAGGATATTGGGGTTACCAATAGGTTCCTGTTCAACCCATGAAAACTAGGATAAAAGCAATATTGGAGTTACCAATAGGTTCATAATGATCCCATGAAAACTATGTAATTGGACAGGGATCTTTAAATGTTTGACCGGTTATTAGTCAGGCCATAAAAACTAATAGGTTAATAACAATCCTAAAAACTATAAGTGAGACAGATAGTCTAAATTGAATGGGGATGGGTAATCTAGAATTAATTCAATTGTATTACATATGATCATATTATACTGTTTTGAAATGTTTTAACCATTGTGGATGCAGGAGCACGGTATATGGTTTTCTAAAGGTTTTGAGATACTAGTGAGGGAAAACCCGTTCCGCTAAGCGGCGTGGTATCACTAGATATTTAAATGATTTGAGATAGTAGATTATTATTCATACCAGGCTTTATATCTGACTCGAAGTTTATGTTTTCCCCTTAAACTCTAAGGTACTTAATTGATTTTGAGTAGTTTGAGAGTTGAGGTTTGCAGGTACCTCTTAAGATGAATAAGCTTCCAGAGACGTGCAGGTAGCATGATAGCTATTTAGATATCTCTTTTCATTTGATTCCGCTGTGTTGATTGTAATGGCAAAGTTGTTATATTGCCTATATATACTCTAATCATCTCAGGGGGCATCTTCATATGTCGCTCTGGGCGTATGTTGTAATAAATATATTTTCTCTGAACATGATTTGCGAATGTGTGATTATGTAATGAATTGGAATTGATTTGATATAGAATGTGATTTTGTTGAAGTTTAAATTTTTCCATACTCATGTGTTTCTGTGTATCAATGAATCTAACACCGCCGTATTTGGTTGCCGAGGATTAATAACTATGGATGAATGCAGCATTCGTAGCCGTTAGTTTTGGGCCTCCAAGTAGGGGGATGTTATAAGTTGGTATCAGAGCATAGGTTTATGAGACATTAAAAGAAACTTAAACCTAAAAGATTTTCAAACATAATCCAATGAATTTGAAAATATGATCGGGGTTTGGGTTAACACTATAGTAACGTACTTGTATTTGATATATATATATATATATAACTACGTGTTCCCCTCTCTCTTAGACTATTCTTCTGTATCTTACTTAGGCTCGTATGCAGATTTACGAGAAAGAAGATATGGAAGAAGGAAATGGAAAGAGGAAATCTAGGTGGAGGAAGCACCACAACCAATAGAAATACTCGACCTAATACCAGGAGGAATCAAGGTCGACAGGCTAATGCTAATCCAAATGCTGAAGCCAATGTAGGTGCTGCAAAATCCGCTTGTAGATGTGGGGATGGTTTATCAGTTGTTGGCCAATCTTTTGCAAGCTGGAGTTGCTGGTAACGTTGGAGGAGTTAATCCAATGGCTCCAATTGGGAATAACTATGCTAAGCTAAGCAGAGACTACACCAGTTTGGGTTGAAGGCCGTTTGTTGAACGGAGGATGCTGTGGAAGTTGATAATTGGCTACTGAGTTGTGAAAGGATCTGTACTGATCTAGGCTTGGATGATAGGCAAAAGAGAAGGCTAGCCTCTAGACAGTTGCAAGGGGCAGTGCTTCACTGGTGGATTAGTGTGACCGTCGAAGTTCCGGAGGAAGAGTTGACATGGGCTGATTTCAGGAGAAGGTTTGAGGAGATGAATCTGTTTGAAGTTTCTAAGTCGGCATTGATGAGGAAGTTCATGGATCTAGTTCAAGGAGAGATGTCAGTGGTCGAGTATGCTGCTAAGTTTGATGAGCTATCTCGATATGGATATGCTTTGGTTGACACTGTTGTTAGAAGGAATGAAAGGTTCATTCGAGGATTAAGACCTGAGCTTACTAGAATGACCATGACCCGTATCTGAGATCTTTCTAATGTGGTGGTGGACATGGCTATTCTCCATGAAGAGATGCTTGCTATTTCATCTAGAGAGAAGCCAATTAAATCCCAGGGTCCTCAAGGAAAGAAGAGGAAATTCTTTAAGAAGAAGGGAGCCAAGAAAGGGGATGCTACCAAGAAGGCAAAGGCTGATTTGGTGTGCTACAAATATGACAAGAAGGGTCATTATGCAAATGAGTGCCGGTGAGGCAAGGGTAAGAAGGCTGCATATAAGAAGAATGTGAAATGCTTTAACTGTGATCAAGTTGGGCATTACAAGAACCAGTGTCCAGAGCCAGCCAAGGCGGACAAAGGGGAAGTTTTTGCTTTTGGAACATCAACTAGGCATACTGCAGCTGATAAGGGAAAGACTGTGATGGAAGGTACGTTTTTTATTCAGAGTATTCTAGTTAGGATACTTTTTGATACCGATGCATCACATTCATTTATATCCCAGTGTTTGGTTGATAGGGTATGCTTAGAGCCCACATACCTTGTTACTTCCTTAAGGGTTGCGAATCCAATAGGAGGGTATCCAACTCCGGGGATAAGATGTGACTAGTTAGAACTTGATTTGCTAGGTCATAAGTTTGCATGTTGTTTGTATGTGTACGATTTTGTAGATTTCGGAATCATTTTGGGTATGGATTGGTTGAGGAGGTATGAGGCCAGGATATTCTGCCAGGATGGGGAGATATCTTTGAGACACCCTGACAGTCATAACCGAATTATATTCTTGGTAGAGAATTCTGACCAGAGTAGTTGTGCTTTGTTAAGTGCAATGGGAATGGAAGAAGAGCTAAGTCAGGTTCGAATTGCAAGAGAGTTTGCAGATGTGTTTGAGCCAGTCATAGGACTACCACCGAAATGAGCTTTTGAGTTTCGAATAAATATTGTGCCAGGAGCTGAACCTGTGAGTAGACCACCTAGCAGGATGACACCGGCAGAGATGAGGGAATTGAAGGTGCAGCTAGTGGATCCAAAAGGAAGGAATTTTATTAGACCAAGCAGTTCGCCTTAGGGAGCGGCCGCGGTATTCTTGAAGAAACCAGATGGGTTGTTAAGGATGTGTATCGACTATCATAAGCTGAACGAAAGGACGATAAAGAATAAGTATCCTTTGCCGAGAATTGATGATCTGTTTGATCAGTTGAGTGGAGCCAGAGTGTTTTCCCAATTGGATATGGCGACGGGGTTCCATCAGTTGAGAGTGGCGGAGGACAGTATTCCTTTGACTACATTTCGGACTAGATATGGTTCGTATGAGTGGTTAGTAATGCCATTCGGGTTGACGAATGCACCTGCTTTCTTTGTGGATTTGATGAACCAAGTCTTCCGAGAGTATTTGGATAGATTCGTGTTGGTGTATATAGATGACATCTTGGTATACTCTAAGGATGAGAAAGAGCATGCAGATCATCTTAGAGTTGTGCTAGAGATGCTAAGGCAGAATCAGCTAAAGGTGAAGTTTCCTAAGTCTCATTTTTGGAAGAAATAGGTTAAGTTTCTTGGTAATGTGGTTTCATAGAAAGGATTGTCAATCGATCTAGATAAGATTGAAGTTGTGAAAAATTGGAAGAGACTAGAGACGGTGATCAAGATCATAAGTTTTCTTGGACTTGCCGGCTATTACCAGAGATTCATCAAGGATTTCTCACGGATAGCAACGTGTAATGACCCAAGATTTTAGGAATTTATTCTGAAAAATATAAATAAATTGAAAATAATTTTTAAATAAATTTTGAAAGGGAATTGATATAGCTTGATAGTGTATCAGTATGTGTGTACATGTGTGCACAGGAAATGCACATGAACTAAAGCTAAAATCCCTGAACTCTAAGAATAAATGCATATTGATATGTATGGGAATATATATATATATAGATTAAATCCTTAAAAGCTGTATGCATAAGTAAATATACATATATGGATGCTACTGAATATTTTTGAGTGTACATGTGCATGTGTGTGTCAATACAGAATGATGTATAAATATATATATGGGTGTACTAATTATTTCAGTAAGACTTATATATATATATATATATATGTTAATAAACTAGAGTTCAAATTAGTAAAATAAAATATACAGACATATTTTAGTATATAGGCAGAAAGAAAAAAAATTAGGATATAAAAAGGAGTAGTCCTCTTGTAAATAAATAAAGGAAGTACATACCATTTACATGAAAGCTAAAAATAGGAAAAATAAGACAAAACAGGGAAATGCTTGGTATAGGCAGAATTAGGAAGAGTATTTGATAAATAACAAATCAAGTCACATTTTTAGCATGATTGTAGACAAAGGAAAAAGTATTTTCTGAAAAGCAAATTTCTGAAATTAACCAAAAAAGAATATAACCACTTTTCTCTTCACCTAAATTAAGCCGAGAAGGGTAGAATTTTAGGTTCAAATAAAATTTAGATAACATAATTTTTCTGGTGGGAAAAAATGGCTTTAGCCAATACCCAAAACCCTAAGGAGGACCCTGTATATATATATGTATATGCAGCAGCCTCCTCTCCTTCTCAGAAAAGAACTTTGAAAAAAAAAGAAACAACACCATAGAAATCATAAGGCAAGGGAAGGAAAAGAGCTTGAGGCTAAAGGCAGAAGTTCATCAATTAATTAAGGAAGCAAAGAAGAGAGCTAGGTGAGAAAACTCACTCAAAAACTTAAGGCACTAAGTCCTAAAGAAGGCAGCCTGTTATAAATTAATTTTTCTCAAAAGAGTATGTGATTGTTTTTTTTTAGAAATTAAGAATGCTTTAATGCTTGATGGTTGTTCTGATTGTTTTATTCTGTGAATATTCTTGATATGATCAGTATGCATGAATAAGTAATTTAAAAACCCAGATCCCTTTCTGATATGATGTTGGATGGAAATATAAATAAATACCCAGAAAATAAAATGTTGAATATATGCAAGTAGTGTTGGTTTTGGCTCAAACCAGAAGGACTGATAAGCATATGGGCTGCAATATACATATGTATATATGTTGAGGCTTAAAATGAAAAGGAATTAGGAGTGCAATAGGCTTGCCTATGTGCTGACACTCCTGATTCAAAGAAAATATAAAATATCCACCCAGCAAATAGATTTTGTGATTTAGGAAGCTTGGTCAATCTGAGTTAACTAAAGCACAGATGTTTGCAATAAAATCTTCCCGTAGAGCCATAAACCAATGCTAGTTGTCCATACCTCTTTAAAATTGCAAGAACATGTTTTAATAAGTACCAATACTAAAATTGCTTGGTTGTCTCTGTTTGTTTATGAGAATGATAAGGAATGCTATGAGGTGAATGCTTGTTTTTGTAAAATAACTCACTGATTGGGTTTGCTCTGAAAAATTTAAAAAGAGAAAGTACCTAAGAATTTGATTAGGAAATGGGGTCAAGATTACTGCAGGAATGACTTGTGTTCTTGAGTAATGCAAGTTGACACATGGCTTGTTCAAGTCCTGAGATCTTTGTGTATTGGAGTCAATTAGTTCATTACAGTGTGTCCATTGATTCATAAAATTGCAGATGAGACCAGGATAGATAAATATACCAAGGGAAAAATATTTGATATGATGAGGAAACTAGAGTTTTTCCCAGAATTGAAATATGAGGATGAAATAAATGATTTAACTCATATTGGTTATTTTCCTGTTTGGTGTGAATGATTGTTTGACTATGACTGAATTGTATGCTTGAATGTATGTACCATATTTATATATGTAGTCTTTGGAAAGAAAGATTAAAATATGCACATGCACAATGACACAGAGCATGCACACAAGTATTACCTGTTTCCAAAGGACAGAACTTTGTGTATATGTACTTAACTTGATTTTAACCTAATTAATTAATTGCTTTTGTGAATTTTCTCATACCAGACATGTGTCTGACCCTAGTGTGCTAATGGCATCTGGGGTGTCTCATTTAAAATGAGGCAGCTTCAAATGCTTTTTCAGGGACAGCAGCCTCTAGATAGGAGTAGAAGCAAAGCATTGAGAAGAAGATTATAGCATGCTAGAATTAGATAGATAAGAGCTTAAAAGATGAAATTTGCATGTATGATATTTTAAAAAGAAAAAAATTTCATTGTACTAAGTACAGAGTGATGTTGGATATTTGGTTAAGTATTTTGAGAATTTGACTTGGAACTGGTATTTAAAATATCTGAGTTTTATTATCTGGAATGTTGAAAAGTTTTAGCTATAATTTTGTAAGTAAGATCACCAGTAGAGATTTTATAAGATAATGATGTTAGATCCATATTAGTAAATTATTTACATGTTCAGATATGATTTGCTCAGACACTGTCACACTAGTACCTTAGTAATTTTAACATAAAATCTGAATCCCTCTTTGCTAAAGCTTTGGGCAAAATGCATTTTAAGACCTTCTGAAATATGTCTGAGTAGAGAGTCTGTTTAATCCATATTTTATTTTGCTAAGTATCCATGTGTGAGGAAACTCACCCCGGACTGCATTTCATTTAGTTTAGAACCTTGGTATCAAGGAATCAAGCTTCTGGAATATGATGATTCACTTAAGAATATCCCAGACATGAGTTTGCATATAAGGTAGATATTATAAGAAAGCAAACATAGGAAATGATATAAGCTTATATCATTTTCAAAGCACAGACACTATACAATTGATTTTACAGATAATCATAACATAATTATCTAGGTTCTATGAATCATATTTTCATGGAGAATCCAGCAAGCTATCAAAGTATGAAAACCATACTATTACCTATATGAATAAGATTTTCATTACTTAAATAATAAAATGAAATTAAGCTATGTGGGGATTGATTAAATTTAATCAATCACTGTAACCTCTTGTTTGCCATGACCTGATTAAACCAGAGGGGCACATGCATCTTCATATGTGTGTGCATATTTTTGTGGTTGTACTGATATATCTATATTGGTAAAATCTTTGATCCTGGATAAATTTTGTTTATTGGAAAAAAATAAATGACCCTGGAAAAATGTATTTGTTAATAAATGATATATACATATATCATCTCTAAAAAAAATCCTTACAAAATGAAGGTAGAGAAGGGAGGGTCATTTCATTTGGTATCAGAGCTATGTTATTCAACACAGTAGAAGTAAAGATCAAGTTCTTAGATAGAAATAAAATTTAAAGGAACTAAGTATATATCAATGTTTTCAGTGTGAATAAAAACCACTGAAATACTAAAATTACCAATCAAACTAACCAGCTATGTAAATTATTATTAGCAAACTATGGTAGGGAGACCACCAAATCAAGGAGCAGGATCTTCCCATGCTCCACCAATGGTCAATCTGCAAGACTTGGTGAGAGCATTTAGGGATGGGGCAGGACAAAGGCAAGAAAATCCCTATGAAGAACTCTCAAAATTACTTAAGACATATACTCATTTAGGAGGCAAAAGCTTTGAAGGGACAGAGGGTACCATGGAAATTCAAACATGGTTGAGAACATTGGAAAGAATTTTCAATGACATGCAACTTGATGATCAAAGAAAGAGGCAAGTGGCTTCAAGACAGCTAAAAGGAGTAGCTTTAAGCTGGTGGGAAGTAATCATTGCAGGGAGAGGTGAGAATGAAATCACTTGGAATCAATTCAAAGAGATGTTGGAAGCAAGGTTTGTACCAGCATCAGCTAAGACTACCTTGCTAGAAGAATTTATTAGACTTAGACAAGGAACCATGACTGTCACAGAGTACACTCAAAAGTTTGAGGGACTTTCCACATATGGAGCAATGCTGGTGGCAGATGAGGCATCCAAAAATGATAGGTACATAAAAGGTTTGAACCCAGGACTTAGCAGAGCCATGTTACCCTATGCTGACAGGACTTTTGACCATGTGATAGACTTAGATTTGAGGTTGGAGCAGCATGACAAGGAAAGGGAGAAGTTCAGAAATTTTAAGAACAATAACACCAAGAAGGGTAAGGGGAGGTATCACCCTTATGATAAGAAGAAGGAAGAGGCCAGTAACAAAGGCACTGGAGATGTCAAAGCTAAGGAAACCAAGAAGATTGTGTGCCATCAGTGTGGAAAAGAAGGACATATCAAACCAAGATGTCCAGAATTGAAAGGAGGAGCTTTCAAGTGTTATTTATGTGGGAAAGAAGGGCACATGAAAAGAAATTGTCCTGAGAATAGGCAGCAAGGAAAATTAGCAAACTTGGAAGAAAAAGGCAAAACAGTGGAGATCAATGCTGAGAAGTACAGTCAAGTGGAAGGTACACTATTTATTTGTAATGTACCCATAGCAGTAGTATATGATACAGGGGCAACTCATTCTTTAATTTCCTATGAATTAGTTAAAATGCTGAAATTA
This sequence comes from Allium fistulosum, assembly GCA_030737815.1. Lineage (NCBI taxonomy): Eukaryota > Viridiplantae > Streptophyta > Magnoliopsida > Asparagales > Amaryllidaceae > Allium > Allium fistulosum. The sequence goes on from CM060908.1 coordinate 1,022,217,554, forward strand.
AGTTGCATATTGGTTAAAACCCCTTTACATATACAAAGTCCACTGGGAAGTTCTAGTGTTTTAAACATGATCTGTGTGGATGTGGGATTAAACATAGGAGGAGATACTTTTATTTCCAATTTATATGTTTTAAATTACCCAAATATAGGTGTTATTTTGGGAGTAGACTGGTTAAGGCAATTCAAGGCCATAATTAACTTAGACTCATCCACCATATCATTGCAAAACCATGGAAGCCAGAGGATCACAATTTTGTGTGAAGTGTCCAAGGGAAAAAAATTGTGTCATTTGATTGATTTGGGTAAAGATTCCAGTAAACATATTATTGAGGAAATTCCCATAGTCAATGAATACTTGGATGTTTTTGAGGAGGTTAATGGTGTTCCAAACCATAGGCCAGTGGAATTCCAAATTCATTTAGTTCCAGGAGCAAGCCCAGTGATTAAAAAGCCAACAAGAATGGGGCCAAATGAACTAAAAGAATTAAAGAAACAATTAGAGGAATTAGAAAATAAGGGTTTTATAAGACCCAGTAATTCTTGCTGGGGTCACCAGTGGTGTTTGTTAAGAAACAAGATGGTACTTTGAGACTCTGCATAGATTATAGGGAATTAAACAAGGTAACCATTAAAAATAAATACCCACTGCCAAGAATAGATGATCTTTTTGATCAATTGGCTGGAGCAAGAGTATTCTCTAGGCTAGATTTAGCATCAGGTTTTCATCAACTGAAGGTGGAAGAATCAAGCATCAAGTACACTACCTTTAACACTAGATATGGGTTGTATGAATTTTTGGTTATGCCATTTGGCTTGACCAATGCACCATCATACTTTGTAGATTTAATGAACAGAACCTTTAGAGATTATTTAGACAAGTTTGTGCTTATTTTTATAGATGACATTTTAATTTATTCCAAAACAATGGAAGAGCATGAAAGTCATCTGCACAAGGTTTTGTCTAGACTAAGGGAAAAAGACTTAAAGGCAAAATACTCAAAGTGTGAATTTTGGAAAGAAGAAGTGCATTTTCTGGGCCATGTTATATCTGCCCAAGGAATTTCTGTGAACCCCAATAAAGTAGTGGCTATTCAAGCATGGAAGAGGCCAAGCACTATGAGTGAAGTAAGGTCATTTATGGGGATGGCAGGGTATTATAGGAGATTTATAAAAGATTTTTCAAAAATTTCTACACCACTCACTAACCTAACCAGGAAGAACCAAGCTTTTGTTTGGTCAGAAAAATGTGAAAAGTCTTTTGAACAGTTGAAGGAGGCATTGGTGAATGCTCCAATTTTAAAGGTACCTCATGGAAATGAAGAATTAGTTGTATACACAGATGCTAGTGGATTTGGCTTGGGTGCAGTGTTGATGCAACAAGGCCAAGTCATTGCATATGCATCCAGACAACTTAAACCCCATGAAGTAAGGTATGCCACACATGACCTTGAATTAGCAGCTGTGATCTATGCTTTGAAACTTTGGAGACATTATTTGTTAGGCACTAAGTTTGAACTTTACACTGACCACAAGTCTCTAAAATATTTATTTTCACAAAAAGATTTGAACATGAGGCAACATAGATGGGTGGAATTCTTAGCTGCCTATGACTTTGACATACTCTATACACCAGGCAAAGCAAACAAAGTTGCAGATGCTCTAAGTGGACAGCATGCTAAATTGGATATGATGATGATAGAAGAATTTAAAGACTTATCTTTGCTAATTGAGTTAGAGATTAGGGAGAATGGTTGTGTGCACATAGATGAGCAGGTGCATGGTGCACAAGAAAGTAAAGGGAAGTTAAGCTTATTGACACTTCAACCAGATTTAATTCTGAAGGTAGGAAAAATGCAAGAACAAGATGCAACTTATTAGAGAAGAAAATGCTCCTCTCAAAAGGGGAGGAAGTGATAAATCACCATATTGATAAAAATGGTTATATGAGATACCAAAATAGGATGTGTGTACCAGAGGACACAGAATTGAAGAAAGAGATATTGAATGAATATCACAGAAGTAAATACTCCATACACCCAGGCAACACAAAAATGTACCAAAATTTGAAAAGAGACTTCTGGTGGAAGGGGATGAAATCTGATGTAGCAAAATACATTGCCAAATGTATGACTTGCCAACAAGTCAAGGCTGAAACCCAAAGGCCATCAGGGTTGATGCAGCCTCTTAGTGTACCACAGTGGAAGTGGGAAGACATATCTATCGACTTCATAGATGGATTGCCTAGATCTAAGAGAGGCAATACAAGCATATGGGTGATAGTTGATAGGCTAACCAAGGTAGCACACTTCATCCCAGTCAAGTCAGAAAGGACAGCACCAAAATTAGCTCAAATTTTTATAAAGGAAGTGGTAAAGTTACATGGCATTCCCAAAACCATTGTGAGTGATAGGGATACCATCTTCACCTCAAAATTCTGGAGAAGCTTTCAAGAAGCAATGGGAAGTGAACTATGCCTAAGTACTGCCTACCATCCTCAATCAGATGGGCAGACCGAGGTAGTAAACAAGGTTTTGGAGGACATGTTGAGAGCATGTGTACTGGACTTTGGGGGCAACTGGGAAGATTATCTTCATCTAGTTGAATTTACATACAACAACAGCTATCAAAGCACCATAGGAATGGCTCCATTTGAAGCCTTATATGGTAAACCCTGTTTGTCACCTGTTTGTTGGGTAGAAGCAGGAGAAAGGTCTATTTTAGGACCTGAGTACATACAAGAAACTAAGGAGAAAATTGAGTTGATAAGAAGAAGAATGGCAGCAGCACAAGAAAGGCAGAAGAAATTTGCAGACATGAAAAGGAGGCAGGTGGAATATGAAGTGGGAAATTTTGTTTTCATCAAAATCTCACCTATGAAAAATGTGCTGAGGTTTGGGAAACAAGGCAAGTTAACCCCAAGATATATTGGACCATACAAAATTCTGGAAAGAATTGGTCCCTTGGCATATAAGTTGGAATTACCAGAAAACATGCAAGGTATACATGATGTTTTTCATGTATCACAATTGAGAAGATGGGTCCATGACAAGGCAGAAATTATTGAGACCCCAACCCAAGTGCAGATAAATCCTAATTTGATTTATGAAAAGGATCTAGTGGGAATTTTGGAAAAAGATGTGAAGAAGTTGAGGAATAAATCTCTGAAACTTGTAAAGGTACAGTGGAGTCTTGATCCTAGTGATTGCACATGGGAATTAGAAGACAAAGTTAGGATGAATTATCCTAAGTTATTTTCAGATTAAAGGTAATTCTGATTTTTGATTGTTTTAGATGCATATATTTTTAGTTATTATAGAACTAAAAATCTATTTGGTTGAGAATGTACTTGTTCTCTGAATTAAGTTTAAAATTCATTTTAAGCTTAGGAAAATTGTGGGACACAATTTCTAAAAGGAGGGGTGTATGTAATGACCCAAGATTTTAGGAATTTATTCTGAAAAATATAAATAAATTCAAAATAATTTTTAAATAAATTTTGAAAGGGAATTGATATAGCTTGATAGTGTATCAGTATGTGTGTACATGTGTGCACAGGAAATGCACATGAACTAAAGCTAAAATCCCTGAACTCTAAGAATAAATACATATTGATATGTATGGGAATCTATATATATATATATATAGATTAAATCCTTAAAAGCTGTATGCATAAGTAAATATACATATATGGATGCTACTGAATATTTTTGAGTGAACATGTGCATGTGTGTGTCAATACAGAATGATGTATAAATATATATATGGGTGTACTAATTATTTCAGTAAGACTTATATATATATATATATGTTAATAAAATACTAGAGTTCAAATTAGTAAAATAAAATATACAGACATATTTTAGTATATAGGCAGAAAGAAAAAAAATGAGGATATAAAAAGGAGTAGTCCTCTTGTAAATAAATAAAGGAAGTACATACCACTTACATGAAAGCTAAAAATAGGAAAAATAAGACAAAACAGGGAAATGCTTGGTATAGGCAGAATTAGGAAGAGTATTTGATAAATAACAAATCAAGTCACATTTTTAGCATGATTGTAGACAAAGGAAAAAGTATTTTCTGAAAAGCAAATTTCTGAAATTAACCAAAAAAGAATATAACCACTTTTCTCTTCACCTAAATTAAGTCGGGAAGGGTAGAATTTTGGGTTCAAATAAAATGCAGATAACATAATTTTTCTGGTGGGCAAAAATGGCTTTAGCCAATACCCAAAACCCTAAGGAGGACCCTGTATATATATGTATATGCAGCAGCCTCCTCTCCTTCTCAGAAAAGAACTTTGAAAAAAAAAGAAACAACACCATAGAAATCATAAGGCAAGGGAAGGAAAAGAGCTTGAGGCTAAAGGCAGAAGTTCATCAATTAATTAAGGAAGCAAAGAAGAGAGCTAGGTGAGAAAACTCACTCAAAAACTTAAGGCACTAAGTCCTAAAGAAGGCAGCCTATTATAAATTAATTTTTCTCAAAAGAGTATGTGATTGTTTTTTTTAGAAATTAAGAATGCTTTAATGCTTGATGGTTGTTCTGATTGTTTTATTTAGTGAATATTCTTGATATGATCAGTATGCATGAATAAGTAATTTAAAAACCCAGATCCCTTTCTGATATAGTGTTGGATGGAAATATAAATAAATACCCAGAAAATAAAATGTTGAATATAAGCAAGTAGTGTTGGTTTTGGCTCAAACCAGAAGGACTGATAAGCATATGGGCTGCAATATACATATGTATATGTGCTGAGGCTTAAAATGAAAAGGAATTAGGAGTGCAATAGGCTTGCCTATGTGCTGACACTCCTGATTCAAAGAAAATATAAAATATCCACCCAGCAAATAGATTTTGTGATTTAGGAAGCTTGGTCAATCTGAGTTAACTAAAGCACAGATGTTTGCAATAAAATCTTCCCGTAGAGCCATAAACCAATGCTAGTTGTCTATACCTCTTTAAAATTGCAAGAACATGTTTTAATAAGTACCAATACTAAAATTGCTTGGTTGTCTCTGTTTGTTTATGAGAATGATAAGGAATGCTATGAGGTGAATGCTTGTTTTTGTAAAATAACTCATTGTTTGGGTTTGCTCTGAAAAAATTAAAAAGAGAAAGTACCTAAGAATTTGATTAGGAAATGGGGTCAAGATTACTTCAGGAATGACTTGTGTTCTTAAGTAATGCAAGTTGACACATGGCATGTTCAAGTCCTGAGATCTTTGTGTAATGGAGTGAATTAGTTCATTACAGTGTGTCCATTGATTCATAAAATTGCAGATGAGACCAGGATAGATAAATATACCAAGGGAAAAATATTTGATATGATGAGGAAACTAGAGTTTTTCCCAGAATTGAAATATGAGGATGAAATAAATGATTTAACTCATATTGCTTATTTTCCTGTTTGGTGTGAATGATTGTTTGACTATTACTGAATTGTATGCTTGAATGTATGTACCATATTTATATATGTAGTCTTTGGAAAGAAATATTAAAATATGCACATGCACAATGACACAGAGCATGCACACAAGTATTACCTGTTTCCAAAGGACAGAACTTTATGTATATGTACTTAACTTGATTTTAACCTAATTAATTAATTGCTTTTGTGAATTTTCTCATACCAGACATGTGTCTGACCCTAGTGTGCTAATGGCATCTGGGGTGTCTCATTTAAAATGAGGCAGCTTCAAATGCTTTTTCAAGGACAGCAGCCTCTAGATAGGAGTAGAAGCAAAGCATTGAGAAGAAGATTATAGCATGCTAGAATTAGATAGATAAGAGCTTACAAGATGAAATTTGCATGTATGATATTTTAAAAAGAAAAAAATTTCATTGTACTAAGTACAGAGTGATGTTGGATATTTGGTTAAGTATTTTGAAAATTTGACTTGGAACTGGTATTTAAAATATCTTAGTTTTATTATCTGGAATGTTGAAAAGTTTTAGCTATAATTTTGTAAGTAAGATCACCAGTAGGGATTTTATAAGATAATGATGTTAGATCCATATTAGTAAATTATTTACATGTTCAGATATGATTTGCTCAGACACTGTCACACCAGTACCTTAGTAATTTTAACCTAAAATCTGAATCCCTCTTTGCTAAAGCTTTGGGCAAAATGCATTTTAAGACCTTCTGAAATATGTCTGAGTAGAGAGTCTGTTTAATCCATATTTTATTTTGCTAAGTATCCATGTGTGAGGAAACTCACCCCGGACTGCATTTCATTTAGTTTAGAACCTTGGTATCAAGGAATCAAGCTTCTGGAATATGATGATTCACTTAAGAATATCCCAGACATGAGTTTGCATATAAGGTAGATATTATAAGAAAGCAAACATAGGAAATGATATAAGCTTATATCATTTTCAAAGCACAGACACTATACAATTGATTTTACAGATAATCATAACATAATTATCTGGGTTCTATGAATCATATTTTCATGGAGAATCCAGCAAGCTATCAAAGAATGAAAACCATACTATTACCTATATGAATAAGATTTTCATTACTTAAATAATAAAATGAAATTAAGCTAAGTGGGGATTGATTAAATTTAATCAATCACTGTAACCTCTTGTTTGCCATGACCTGATTAAACCAGAGGGGCACATGCATCTTCATATGTGTGTGCATATTTTTGTGGTTGTACTGATATATCTATATTGGTAAAATCTTTGATCCTGGATAAATTTTTTTTATTGGAAAAAAATAAATGACCCTGGAAAAATGTATTTGTTAATAAATGATATATACATATATCATCTCTAAAAAAAATTCCTTACAAAATGAAGGTAGAGAAGAGAGGGTCATTTCACAACGCCTTTAACTAAGCTTACCAAGAAGGAAGTGAAGTTTGTTTAGTCCAACAAATGTGAGGAAGCATTCCTTAAGTTAAAGCATTTGTTGACCAATGCTCCAGTGTTCGTAGTTTCAGATGGTAACCAAGGGTTGGAAGTATACACAGATGCATAAGGCTGTTATGGTAACGGTAAATTTACCATTACCAGTCAATCGGTTACCATTAAAAAGTAAGTCGGTATACCAACATAATCGGTATGGTAATGGTAAATTTACCATTTTTTACGGTAAAACATCAGTAATATTTTTTCTAAACTAGCGGTAACGGTAATTTACCAGTCCATTCATAATACATTGATATTCATGTAAGATGTTGTATTTGGACATTTAGAAGCAAGAAAACAGCTCAATTTATTTCAGTAAATCAACTCAAATGATGATAAATATACTTCTTTTCTATGTCATTTATTAAGTGACCTAATGAGATATATAATGAATCATCATTCGGTGTAAAAATATATTAACTTATTATTTTTCTAGACAAACGGTAATTTACCATTACCAGTGTAACGGTTACTAGTTTATCAGTATACCAGCCATTGGTATACCAGTCAATCGGTAATGGTAACGATAAACAATTTTCGTTTACTAGTAAAAATGGTGCGGTAACGGTATTTACAAATGGTAACGATAACCATTACCATAACAGCCCTACAGATGTGTGTGGGACTGGATTGGGAGCGGTGTTGATGCAGAAGGGAAAAGTCATTGCTTACATATCTAGGCATCTTAGACCACATGAAGTAAGATATCCTACTCATGACTTGGAGCTGGCTACGGTGATTTTTGTCTTGAAGATATGGAGGCATTATTTTTTGGTGGGAGATTCGAGTTGTATATCGATCATAAGTCTTTAAGATACTTATTTTCTCAGAAAGAGTTGAATATGCGACAACATAGATGGCTAGAATTTTTGGCTGCTTATGATTTTGTATTGAGTATACCCCAGGGAAAGGTAATAAAGTAGCAGATGCACTTAGCAGAAGACATCAGAATGTGGTGTTAGCTATGTTGGCTGAGTGGAAAGATCTAGAAGCTTTGGCCTGTTGTGGTATGCAGTTAAGATTGATTGCTAGTTCTAGTCAGAGTACTTCCATGATGTCCTGTTTAGAAGTTCGACCAGTATTGATCGAGAGAATTGCTTCTAAACAAAAGGAGGATCCAATATTAGCTAAGAGGATCAGAGGGCTTGAGGTTGGAACCGAGGTCGATGATTTGAAAGATTTTTGTCTTGACCAGAGAGGATGGTTGAGAAAGAAGGGACGGTTATGTGTTCCAGATGTGGAGAACTTGAGGAGAGAATTTCTTGAGGAATGTCATCGATCCAAGTTTATGATTCATCCTGAAGGGACCAAGATGTATCAAGATATGAAGAGGAGCTTCTATTGGGAAGGCATAAAGAGGGATATTGGCTTGTGGGTTAGGTAGTGTGCAAACTGTCAACAAGTGAAAGCCGAACATACGAAGCCTAGTGGCTTACTTCAGCCTCTAGATAGTCCAGTTTGGAAATGGGATTCGATATCTATGGATTTTATTGACGGGTTACCATGGTCAAGGAGAGGAAATGAGAGCATATGGGTTATTGTGGACAGGTTGACCAAGAGTGCTCATTTCATTCCAGTAAGGTCGACCAGGACGGCACCTATTTTGGAGAGGTTATTCATGAAGAACATAGTTAGACTTCATAGAGTTCCTAGTAGCATAGTCAGCGATAGAGATGCTTTATTCACTAGCGAATTCTGGAAGAGTCTACAGGATGTGTTAGGCACTAAGCTCAAGATGAGTACTGCATGTCACCCACAGACAGATGGGTAGACAGAGAGAATTAATAAGGTACTCGAGGATTTGTTGAGAGCTTGTGTGTTGGATTTTGGTGGATCTTGGGAGGATCACCTACAATTGGTTGAGTTTTCCTATAATAATAGTTACCAGACTAGTATAGGAATGGCGCCTTTTGAAGATTTGTATAGAAGGCCGTGCAAATCCCCTGCATGTTGGTTGGAGACTGGAGACAGATTGGTCTTAGGTCCAAATTTGATAAGGGAGGCATCAAAGAAGATTGAGTTAATCGGAGAACAGATGAGGGAAGCTCAATCCTGACGGAAGAGTTACGCGGATAAGAGGCATAAAGACCTAAAGTTCTCAGTAGGAGACAGGGTTTTCATTAAGGTATCACCGATGAAGGGTGTGGTACGATTTGGGAAGTCAGGGAAGTTGGCCCCGAGATACGTTGGTCTATTTCAGATTTTAGAAAGGATCGAAAAGCTTGCATACAGGGTTAAGTTGCCGAGCAGTATGGAAGGTGTCCATAATGTATTCCATGTGTCTCATCTTCGCAAGTATGTGCATGATCCAGAGGCTACCGTTCCTCATACAAAGTTGGAGAACTTGGTAGTGGATCCTGATTTGACATTTGTTAGATAATCGGTTTGGGTTATGGCGAGAGATGAGAAAAGATTAAGGAACAAGACAATCAAGTTGGTGAAAGTTCAGTGGAGCAACAACGAGAAGGACTGTACTTGGGAGATAGAGGACAGGATTCGAGGTACTTATCTTGATCTGCTTTGAGGGTATGTCTGTATTAGATTTATATAGATATTTCCTAGTCAGGTAGTATGGTTGTTAGGAGTCATTACAGATGATTGCTATGTTTAGTATTTAGTCCTTACTGTTTCGAGGATGAAATTCTTTAAGGAGGGGAGCCTGTAACACCCCTAATTTTTGATAACATTATTCAGGAGATTTAATTATATAAATTAAATAGAATAATGTAAATATAAGTGACAAGGGGATTGCGACTTGAATTAATTGAATAAGGGTTGTTCCTAATAAACTAATTAATGGGCTAAAGAATGGGTTTTTGGTTAATTAAACCACATAAGGGTATATTAGGAAATTGCCGTCCAAAACTCCCTCCCTTATATATATTTTTGTTCCTCTCATTTCTTCCCATTCACGTCATTTTGAAATGGAAACAAAAATATAGAGGAACGACCGGCCATTAAGAGATCAAGAGGAATTCAAATTAAAGCTATAAATTCAGGCTTAGGGGAAATCAATCTCAATCCAATCTCATTATCTAGAGCAAGATGAATAATAATTCCATCTCTATTTTGTTTTAAATCATATATTTATGGATTTTAGGGATAAATTCATTTTTATGATATATTGGATGATGATATGCTTGGTTCATGATTTATTTGATTTAAACAAGATTGTTTAAAAGGAGTTTTATATAGTTTTAGGTCAAAACCAAGATTAAATGATGTTTAAATGAGATGGGAAAATTTTATGTTATGAGAAACATGATTTTGGAGTTGGGTTTCAATTTTGATAATTTTCCAAGCTACGGAAAGATTATTATGAATTTTCAAAGGAAATTATGGTTATTTGGGTTTATAATTTATTTTGGAAAATACATTGAGAACCTGGGTCTGAAATTTTAATATGTTAGATAGCATGATAAAGTAAATTTCTGGAATTTTTGGGGATTTGTTCAAAGTGATTTGCTACGCAAAATAAATTGTTTTAGGAGAGGAGCTTCTTTACAAAAAAATTGGAAGGGCTAGATTAATTAACCTAACCATAGTTTAGATCTGGATTAGTGGCGGTTATTTTTGAATAAGAATTTGAAAAATTTAAGGCAACCAATCTGGTGTTGACACATGGCAGGTTAGTTAGAGAAATGTTTACTTAAACAAGAATTAAACCTGGTTTGCTCAGAAAAGTGGTTCCACCTACTTAGGAAAGCGCCTTTCGACACATTAGCTTCTTCCTTCAACCAAAATGCTGAAACCAATATACAAGATATCACTATGATGTTACGCATTGGATTGGAGATAGGCGAAAGGTTAAGTGTCGAAAGCATAGCATCCGAAGGGGTCGAAACCTTGGTTTGTTTTTAAAAGAAAGCGTCTGCCTTTGTTTTGTTTTAAGCCTTCGACGGAGTCGAAGCATATGTTTCGTAAGAGGTTTTAAAGGGTTTCTGTAACGACCCAGAATTTCGGTCATTTGAAATTTGTATATTTAATTGATTTTAAATATTAACAAGTAAATTAATAAGCTGAATAAATTATATTTCGAATATTTGGATTTAATTAGATAATTAAATTGTTAAGTTAATATTTGAAATTGCAGAAATAATTAGAAATTGAATTTAATGTGAATAGAAATGATTTATAAAGTTATATTAAATCTTATTTGAACTAGAATGATGTTAGAGAACTTTTAAAACAGAATTAAAAGTTAAATTACAGAAATTGAATATTTAATATTTTATTGACTAGTAAAAATATTCATTTTTCAAACAGTCTCGGATTTCGATGAAACTAGTTACATTAGATCCATAATGTTATATTACTGTAAGATTTCAAATTTCGTGTCAATCGGATTTACGGTTTGTCCGGGGCAAGCTAAAACGCGTAGAAATCTGTTTAAGTAAATTTTAAATTTAAATAGTCGATTTGAAAACCTATCTTTTAAATATGATCGAATTGGCTTCTGATATATATTCCATTGTGTTCGGAATAGGGGTAAAACATTATAAACGCCAGGCGGCACGCTTCGTTTCGAGTCCGGAAAATTTTCGATTGAATACTGTTCTGAAATTTTCTATAAAAGGCCTCCACATTTCATTGTTTCATAGTGGAGGACTGCTTGTTGATCGTTTGGGGTTAAAATCCCAATATACATCCAGTAGCAGTGGTCTCTTCATTATGAAATATCTAATGCAAGGACTATTCGCTACTAATCCTAGGGATTTCCCGATAGGATGTGGTAGGAAAGTACCTTCGGTTTGTTCTGTTCTTGGACAACTTGTATGGATGTTTGTCTGACATTGCATTTCTACAGATTACGTACATTGGTTTTTACAAACGTACATCACTGGTGGCGGAGAAGGCAACTTCTCTTAGCTTAACACCCTCCTTAAGACATATGAGCTCAAGGGTTGTATTTTTGTGGAAGGCAATTAGTAGTCAACGGAAATGGCCGTGTGGCATTCAAAGTGACGTGATTGTGATATGTGGAAGGTACTCGTTACCTTAGGACTCATCAATCGGAAATGACCAAAACATGGTTAGATGCAGCAGGGCTAAGTGGGTCGCTCCCATTAGGGTATGATCATCCTCTTTTAGATATATCTTTACACGCTATGACGTCGTGTATCTGATTATTGTGGTTTGTATGCTTCGATGGCCCTCGGTTAAAGGTCGGTAACGACCGGAGGATGACATATTCGGTACCATCTAGTTATAGAGGTGGGCCGGTCTTGTGTTGGTAGAGGGCAGATGTTATGTGCCTCCGGACATCCATCTAGAGGTGTACCCCTTCGGAAGGTAGTCCCTTCACCTGGTCATTTGTATGGAAATCCAAACTCCGCTACGTTCTCGCCATTTTGATTGTATTACCCATTTTGGGCTATATGCTGGAATTTAATCAATGTAACAATTTCAGCTATTTTAAATATTATTTGTGCAATAGTCACTATAATAGTATAAGATGAATTTGATATGAAATGTTTTAGTTATCGTAAGGTAAAAACATGTCCATGTTTATGTGTGGGCGTGTCTTACGAGATACTTTTGTTTTGATAAAGGAAAAGTTTTGGTAATTTAATAAATTCAGTTGAGTGTGTTTCTCACGCTGGTTTACCAGACTGATCCGGGCGTTCTTCCCTTTCAATGCTCGGGTCAGACTGAGTATATTTACAGGTTCATATTGGTGCTTTTGGAGCTTCAGCAGGAGAGCTGGAGATCTTCATTTTTGTATACACGTACCTATTTTGCTTGATTATCCGCTATGTTTAGTTGTTGTATATTGTCGGCATTTGTAAGGACATGTTATTATAACTGTTCAGGCTGATAACTATTGATTGATTGTTGACTCTGATTGATGTATGCATATACAGTTTCTATTTTGTACAGATCATTGATATGATATTATATGTTTTCCGCTGCGATGTGGGATTCTGTATTGTTCTGTTTGGTTCTATCTTCTCTCTTTCTTCTCTTCTCTTCTTCTCTCTTCTTTTCTTTCTCTTGACTCTCCGTCGGTCTGTGCTTTTTGGGTCGGACATGTGTGGTTTATTGTCGATTCAAAGGGTACGGATTTGCGGGTCGTCACACGTGGTATCAGAGCTTAGATTTTGTATATTCCTAAGCTTTGATGTGTACTCAGTATAGATAGGGATAGTAGCAACCTAGATTGAGTTTGAGTGTATTATATATATGAGCGCGTATTTGTTAGTGATATAAAAATGTTTTATATTGTGTTTGCTTATCCGTTGAGTTATTTGTGAATTCTGATCAGTATGTGGGACGCCGTTTTATCGATAGGGATTTCCAAACACTTAAACGAGGCAAGTCGACATAGTATCATTTTAAATTGGGTAGATGAAATAATTTTACTTCTATTATATTTTATATATAAAGGAAATAATTTTCCATAATTATTAAAGTGTATATAAATGAATTGTTTGGTTGTTTGAAAATGTAAATATATATAAGCTAATAAAAGATGTTTGAATAATTTAAATAAAAGCAACAATTGTAAAAGGATAAATTGTATAAGCAAATGAATTATAAAGTATGGCATTATAATTAATATGATTTATAATTGTGAAATAATCTTATATATAAGAAATGGAACAACACGAGTATATTTATAAATATGAGTTGTAAATAGAAATGAATTTAAGCTAAGAATTTAAAAAAGTTTGAATCTTTGTTGATTTTGAAAGTTGTTTTTCAAAATTCAAAGAGATTATATTATTATAAATCTAAGTAAGATAAATGAATTTGGAATAAAATCTTATATAAGTGAAGTGAAATAGTGAAACTATATAAGTAAAAGATTTATAAATGTGATTTATAAAGATAAAAGGATTTTTGAAAGAATATATAAAGCACTGAATTCACTACTGTTACTGGGAAATATTAAGGGTGATGACTGCATCATCATCAGTATCATTTTTGAGTTTCTATGTGATTGATTTGCTACCAATAGTAAATTGAAAATTAAAAAGTTAAGTTTTGTTTTGATAAACGAATTTGAATTTGAAATCCAAGTTTTAATCGATAAATATAAGTAAAATGAGTTTTGGACTTATAATATGAAATAATAAATTTTAACTTTGGTTAAGTTAAATAAATTTGAGTAGCATAATAAATATATGATTTGAAATTTAGCTAAAAGGAAAGTTAAATAATTTGAACTAGATTAGATAAGTTATTGAAATAGAAATTAAATTTTTAAGTGATTATATAATAAGAATTTGGAAGTTTAAATAAACCTAAGTTGTAAAGTTATTATATAATTATGATTTGAAATTATATAATGAGAAAAATGTAAGTAAAACCAATTATTAAAATGGTTAAACAATTTTGTTAAGCGAAACAAAAGTCCGAATTTGAATAGTGATATGAATTTGACTTTAGTAAAAGGTTAAATAAAATAGAATCTGAATTAAATTAGTAGTGAACTTAAGTTGTGTAGTGGGAGTAAATGTAAAGTGAAAATGAAATGAAACATAACATAAGTAATGTTGAATGAAGTTGATTTTGGTATCGAAGTAAATTAATAAGGTGAAGTGATGAATATGAATTTGAGTTATATAAAGGAAATTCAACTTTAATTGTAAAAGTGAATTAGTGAATAAACATGGATTAGAAATGTTGTTGTTAAGAGTTGAATAAAACTTAAGTTAAGAAGTTGTGAATTAATGATAATATTGAAAGTGTTGTATAGAAATGTGAATATAGCAAATACTAGAATTCAATCTAAATTGAATATTAAACCAATTGAAATTAAATGTATTAAACCAACTGAATGTAAGCAAATTAAATAAATTTGGTAATGTTGGATGTACATTTGTTGTTAGATGGTTGTTAGTTGATTGTATAGAAATTCATATGAAATTGAATTAATAAAATTGGAAGTTAAGTAATTGAATTTGAATTGAAAGTGAATGAATGAATGTTGGTAAAATCCAATGTTAACAAATCAAATGTGATTAAATTAAAAATCAATTCTTTGAATATTAAGGAGAAGTGAATTGATATTGATTTGGTTATGGATTGATTGGATAGTTGTTGGATGTTAGTTAGATGATTGTTGTTTGATGGTTGGATTTGTTGCTTTGATTGCATTTGCTATATTAGCATATATAGTTGTGTTGTTATATTGATATATGTTGTATATTGATATTACTTTCATATATACATGTTTCTCATTTGTTGTTGAGTATTTAGTTGGTGCGGATGGCGTTTGCTTCGTATTTGAGCTCTCTTTCGTGCTATATTAGCCGTATATGCTTGATAATAATATATAAGGTACATATCTCGGATTAAATATCGTATTTATATATATATTTTTTCCCTACGGGATGCCTCATCCTCGATGATGAGATGAATATTTGTGATA
Source organism: Allium fistulosum (assembly GCA_030737815.1). NCBI lineage: Eukaryota > Viridiplantae > Streptophyta > Magnoliopsida > Asparagales > Amaryllidaceae > Allium > Allium fistulosum. Next base: position 1,022,232,854 of record CM060908.1, read on the forward strand.
TATATATATATGTTGTGATCCTACTACGATCGAACCACGCAAAGGAGACTATGGCAAATTTTTTTGAAAATTTAAGGCATTAGAAAATTTTTGGGAAAATTGGAAAAGTTTTTTATAATTAAAATTTTGATTTTGAGTTGAAAGTTAAACGATATTGGTTGGTTTTGGAAAAGATAACTATGAATGGATTTGAAAACTTAGTAAAGTTTTATAAGAGTTTAACTAATGGATTTTTGAAAAGTTGATTGATTTTGTGACTTTTTCTTACTTGCTAATTTCGAGGACAAAATTCTTTTAAGTAGGGGAGAATGTAACGACCCAGAATTTCGGTCATTTGAAATTCATATATTTAATTGATTTTAAATATTAACGAGTAATTTAATAAGTTGAATAAATTATATTTCAAATATCTGGATTTAATTGGATAATTAAATTATTAAGTTAATATTTGAAATTGCAGAAATAATTAAAAATTGAATTTAATGTGAATAAAAATGATTTATAAAGTTATATTAAATCTTATTTGAATTAGAATGATGTTAGAGAACTTTTAAAACTGAATTAAAAGTTAAATTTACAGAAATTGAATATTTTAATATTTAATTGACTAGTAAAAATAGTCATTTTTCAAACAGTCTTGGATTTCAATGAAACTAGTTTCATTGGATCCATAATGTTATATTATTGTAAGATTTCAAATTTCGTGTCAATTGGATTTACGGTTTGTCCGGGGCAAGCTAAAACGCGTAGAAACCTGTTTAAGTAAATTTTAAATTTAAATTGTGATTTAAAAACCTATCTTCCAAATATGATCGAATTGGCTTCCGATATATGTTCCATTGTGTTCGGAATAGGGGTAAAACATTATAAACGCCAGGCGGCACGCTTCGTTTCGAGTCCGGAAAATTTTCGGGTGAATAGTGTTCTGAAATATTCTATAAAAGGCCTCCACATTTCATTGTTTGCACTAAAACCCTAATAGGTCTAGGGCTAGCCGCCATTAGCTTCAATGGCCAGAAATTTCGATCCTTTTCCCCTCAATCTCTCTCAATCCCTTGATTATTTTGAAAATCTTCCAACTAGAAACTTGTAGAGGATCGCGAGTGCTTCCAATCCATACGGTTATGATCGATTTTTATTGAGCCGATCGACGACAATTGGAGTTTGAACGGCCGACGTTCAACCACGTTTTTCGAGGGGAACTCACGACCGAGCTGGGCCAGATCACGGCCGAAGGTCTAGGCGAGTGCGAGCTTTGCAATGGCGGTCCCTGATCAACATCTTGACGATCGAAGTGGGCGCGATAATTGATGATTGTAGCGGTGGCCTATGGGTTTCTTCGTGCGTTTAAAACCTGGGAAGAAGGAGAAGCCTATGCGACGGCCTGATCTAGAGTTGGCAAAATGAACGGCTGAGATTGACTAGGGCTTGAAAAAATAAAATAAAATTGTATAAATTATATTATATAAATTCGTACAATGTTTAAAATGCTATAACTTGTTCATATGAGGTCCGTTTTTTACGAAACGAATTGCGTTGGATCCATATTGACGAGCACTACATTTTAGAGCTGGTTTGGAGTTGATTGGAGCTAGTGTGAATTTTGGGTAAAATTAAACGCTTGTTTAATTTTATTCGGAATAAAACACTACAACTGCTATTGGAACCAATGTGAGTACAACTCACTCTTTCTGCCTCACTGATATTTTTATATAAGTGAGAAATAATTTATTTTATGATGATTGATGATTGTTTGGATGATATATGATATATTGATTGGTATTTGGATATATTCCTGCCTAGTGGAGCAGATGACCCTATACGTTCTCGTGTATGAGCGGATGACCCTTTGTACGCACGTCTGCCTTGAAGCAGACATTGTACATATATTTCTAATATGTATATTTGGGGCAGGTGACAGGTTGGAGGGATCCAACTGGATTCCTCACCATGATTGATTTATTTACAGATATTGTGATATATGCTGTATTCATCTGATACATGATGTTTTGGTTGATGTGATTGATGTATTTGGTGTTGTTGCATCATTGGGCCTATTTTTGGAATTTTTAAAATTGTTAAAGTGATGATTTCAAATTAAAAAGGATTTTTAAGTGATTTGAAAATATATGTTTTGAATTGTTATAAAGGAAGGAATTTATTTTAAATAAATAAATGTTATAATTTTGATATTATCAAAATTATGATTTTTGGTGAAATAATACTTGAGTAAGATTTTTTGGAGTTATATAAGTTTTAATAACAATTTGTAAATTGTTAAAAGAATAAGTTTATTTAAATTGATATTTTTGAATTATTATAAATGGTTTTTATATATAAGATTTATAAAATTGAATTTTTATAAATCAAAGTGATGGAATTTTAAAGGAGATTGATAAGTGTTAAAATGAAGTAAATAAGATTTATATAATTGGTGAAGTTATAAACTGAATGGATTTTGTAAATAAACAATTTATAAGCTTATAAATTGATTTTTGAATGTAAATGAGATGTAAATGAATTTTGTTAATAAAGGAATTTTATATGTGGAAGTTTTATAAAATATAAATGGGATTTATAAACATTATTTTATAAATCTGAAATCAATCGAATTTGATAAGTTAAATATAGAAGTTTATTTAAAGGAATTACATTCACGATTTTGGATCCTTTTAAATATAATACGAAATAGTATTGATTTTGGTTAGAGAAGTATATCCACGATTTTGGACAGTGGATTATCCTTTAATAAAATGTGTAGAAGCTTTAATTTGGTAAACGATTTATATTCACGATTTTGGATAGTGAATAATATATTAAATAAAAAGAATGTTTTGGGAAGTGATATTTTAAATGAAATTAAATGTTTTGAAAGATGTTTTAAATTGTGTAAGTATCGAATGCATAGATTTCAACATTCATTGTTGATATAGACGTTTTCGAGAAATAAGGAAATGATGGACTATAACACTGTTGTTATAGTAAATGATTTTCGAAAGGAAAGTATTGGAATTTATATATCTATCTAATTTTCGAATCCCTATACTAGTTATTTTGGGTTGTCGTAACGATGTTTTACGCAACGTTCGTTTTGACCCAAATAAATGTGTTTAAAAGAATATTTTCCTTAAAGAATTAAATATATACTTAATCCTGATTTAAGTATATGGAATATTTTCCAAGTGTTGAAAGTAAATTGAATTGCGGATACTTATTATTATATAAGTATATGGAAATGTTTTCCAATATTGAAATGGTTTTGAGAATGTATCTTTTTGAAGATAAATTGAAGTGAATATTTGGCAAATGATTTAATTTATAAATTAAAGGGCCTAGTGATTGTTTATGGTGCTAAATATTTGTTTGTTTGCTTTGATAGTTAAATAACCGACTATCAAGTATTAGCCATATTTTAGTTCCTCGACTTGATGTGGGAACTATTTAGTCGTACACTTAGTACGTAGCCTTCTGTGTAGGCTTTATTATCATTTGTGTTGAGGATGTTGATTCGTATAGTGCAGAGTATTACTCCAATCTGTCGAGCTTCCTTCTTGGCCCGAAGGATAGCAAGTTGAAAGTTAGAGACGTGATAAGTCTATGAGACTTAGTTGCTATGTGAGGTTCAGAAACGCTTTTGCGTTGTTGGTGCGAAGAGACCGGGATCAGATTTATCTGAAACCCACTTCGGACCAACATATATGCGACGATTGTGCAGGTTGCTTATGATGATATCGATATTCCAGAGTTTCATAGTGGAGGACTGCTTGTTGATCGTTTGGGGTTAAATTCCCAATATACATCCAGTAGCAGTGGTCTCTTCATTATGAAATATCCAATGCAAGGACTATTCGCTACTAATCCTAGGGATTTCCCGACAGGATGTGGTAGGAAAGTACCTTCGGCTTGTCCTATTCCTGGACAACTTGTATGGATGTTTGTCTAACATTGCATTTCTACAAATTACGTACATTGGTTTTTACAAACATACATCGGTGGCGGCGGAGAAGGCAACTTCTCTTAGCTTAACACCCTCCTTAAGACATATGAGCTCAAGGGTTGTATTTTTGTGGAAGGCAATTAGTAGTCAACGGAAATGGCCGTGTGGCATTCAAAGTGACGTGATTGTGATAGGTGAAAGGTAATCGTTACCTCAGGCCTCATCAACCGGAAATGACCAAAACAGGGTTAGATGCAGCAGGGCTAAGTGGGTCCCTCCTATTAGGGTATGATCGTCCTCTTCTAGATATATCTTTACACGCTATGACGCCGTGTATCTGATTATTGTGGTTTGTATGCTTCGAGGGCACTCGGTTAAAGGTCGGTAACGACCAGAGGATGACATATTCGGTACCATCTAGTTATAGAGGTGGGTCGGTCTTGTGTTGGTAGAAGGCATATGTTTTGTGCCTAGGGACATCCATCTAGAGGTGTACCCCTTCGGAAAGTAGTCCCTTCACCAGGTCATTTGTATGGAAATCCAAACTCCACTACGTTCCTGCCATTTTGATTGTATTACCCATTTTGGGCTATATGCTGGAATTTAATCAATGTAACAATTTCAGCTATTTTAAATATTATTTGTGCAATAGTCACTTTAATAATATAAGATGAATTTGATATGAAATGTTTTAGTTATCGTAAGGTAAAAACATGTCTGTGTTTATGTGTGGGCGTGTCTTACGAGATACTTTTGTTTTGATAAAGGAAAAGTTTTGTTAATTTAATAAATTCAGTTGAGTGTGTTTCTCACGCTGGTTTACCAGACTGATCCGGGAGTTCTTCCCTTTCAATGCTCGGGTCAGACTGAGTATATTTACAGGTTCATATTGGTGCTTTCGGAGCTTCAGTAGGAGAGCTGGAGATCTTCATTTTCGTATACACGTACCTTTTTTTCTTGATTATCCACTTTGTTTTGTTGTTTTATATTGTCGGCATTTGTAAGGACATGTTATTATAACTGTTCAGGCTGATAACTATTGATTGATTGTTGACTCTGATTGATGTATGCGTATACGGTTTCTATTTTGTAAAGATCATTGATATGATATTATATGTTTTCCGCTGCGATGTGAGATTCTGTATTGTTCTGTTTGGTTCTATCTTCTCTCTTTCTTATCTTCTCTTCTTCTCTCTTCTTTTCTTTCTCTTGATTCTCCATCGGTCTGTGCTTTTTGGGTCGGACACGTGTGGTTTATTGTCGATTCAAAGGGTATGGATTTGCGGGTCATCACAGTTTCGAAAGGGTTTCCATTAACTTATGATTGCTTTCGACTGCGTTCCTTACTTATAAAAGAATGTTTTGAAAGAA